>JALJVW010000072.1:4356021-6756021 GCA_024865655.1 Emberiza elegans
GGCTCCTTACCTGTCCTCTCTGCTCGGAGCCCGGAGGGAAAAGAGGGAGACTCCGGGGGCAGCCGAGCGCGGGGCAGCCAGTGGGGACAGAATGAGCGTGTGCGGGTGTGTGTGTGCGGGTGTACGGGTGTGTGTGTGCGGGTGTGTGTGCGGGTTTGTCTGTGCGGGTGTGCGGGTGTGTGTGTGCGGGTGTGTGTGTGCGGGTGTACGGGTGTGTGTGTGCGGGTGCGGGTGTGTGTGTGCGGGTGTACGGGTGTGTGTGTGCGGGTGTGTGTGTGCGTGTGTGCGGGTGTGTGTGTGCGGGTGTAGGGCTGTGTGTGTGCGGGTGTGTGTGTGCGGGTGTGCGGGTGTGTGTGCGGGTGTGTGTGCGGGTGTGTGTGCGGGTGTGTGTGTGCGGGTGTGTGTGTGCGGGTGTGTGTGCGGGTACACGTGTGTGTGCGGGTACATGTGTGTGCGCCTGTGTGCGTGCGCGCAGCCAGGGGAAGGCAGGAATCCAGCTGCTCCTTCTCCTTCTGTGAACACATGTGGGAAAGCAAGTTCTGTACGTGCGCGTTCTGTATGTGTTTGTGTGTGCATTCCTCGGTACATATGGCTCTTTTGAATAAAAACGCATGCAGACCAATGTAGCGAAATGTCTCTTTCATCGCGATGATATATTTAAGCGAAAAGCGGCCGGATATGTTGAGGTGGTTCAAAGCAGCGGTCACAGCGTGTCTTTGTCATTTGGGGCGGTGAGCGATTGTAGGAGGGAGGGAAGGTTGCCACCTCTTTCCTTGAGGAGTCCAGAGACACAGAGGGGCAGAGCCGCGCCGCATGGAGTCGGCGCTAGGGAGGAGGGACTGCTCCCTTCTCCGGAGGGCTGCGGGGCTGCTCCTCCGGAGCCTCCTCCGGCCCTGGCACCGGCCCCGGCCGCTCTGCCTCGCCAGAACACGAAAACCCTCCCCCGCCGGTGCTGGAGACACTCGGCTTTCTATCTGCAGCATCAGCGAGAAAGCCCAGCTCGGCGCAGGCTCAGTGCTCACCGCCGCAGTCCCGGACGGAGGAGGGGGGCTCGGGAGCGCAGCATCTTCGCAGCGGGTTAAGTAGGATTAGTACCAAATCCCTGTTATATTTGCCAAGCAACTTGAATTTGTCAAAATTCCCCCTCGCTGTTCTGGAGCTCCGCGAGGAGGAAATTTTGCTCACAGTGTAAGATCCAGACATGCCAGTACGTAGGAATACCAGCATAGTGCATTACACTGGCTCCCTGCACTGGAAATACAACCGCGAACCGCAGGTCCCGCTGTTCCCGTCCCTTTGTGTTTTTAAACGCAGCCAGGAAACTTAATGTATTCGCCAGGGAAGGGGCGGGATGAGAGCGTTTTTAACCTCCCCGCCATAAACTTTAATCGGATTCCAGGCTGTTGCACGGCATGGACGCTCGCCTTCTTGCCTGCGTCTCCTTCCCCGTTGTTTCTACTACGGTCTCCTTGCGAGCGCCTCTTTCAAGCGAATGAGTGATTTCTTTCTCTTGCCATGTGCAATTGCTCCCCCTTCCTTTCCTACCCTCGCTGGCCTCTCTTACACACACTATGCCTTTCACACGCGGTCTGCGCCCCCCCAGTCCCCCCCTCCTCTCCTTCTTTTTTGCAGTGTCTTCACATGCAATCTCTCTCTGAATGTGCAATGTCTTTCCTGCTCGGGAGTGCTGCGTCCTTCACAGTGGATTGGTTCCTCTTTCGGAGCAGAGGTAACGGCCCCCCCTTTCCTATCATTCTCCCTTCCTCCCTCCCCTCCTCCCCTCCTCCCCCAGGGCAGGCGGCCGGCGTGGGAAATGGGCCCGACGTGCGCTGCATGGTGGATGGGCGCGCTGCTCCCGCTCCACGTGCCCCGGCTGCCGGGGGGAGCACGGGGCTCTGCTCAGCCCCGTGTGTGTCCCCCGAGCCCCCCCCGCCGCATCCCACCCGTTCGAGACGGCGGAGAGCGGAACTACCCCGCACCCTCCGCGGCCCCGCGCACGCTCAGCCTCCCGGGGGCCGGCGGGAGCAGGCGCGGCTGTGCCGGCCGGGGGAGGTTTGTCCCTCTCGGGCAAATCTGTTGCGCAGCGCAAGGCCCCGCTCCCGGCTGCCCCCCCGCTCCCATGCACACAGACGCCCACACGCGCTCAGACGCGACACGGCATTTGTCCTCCTGATCTGGTGAGATCAAGTGGGAAGAGGGATCACAAATGTAATCGTCTGTAATAAATAAAATAGCCCGAGATGCTGGTGATATACAGAGGGGAAATAGGAGCTTGTGTCCTTAAAGGGAACATCTGATAAGGCCACCGAAGTGGCATCTTGCGTGTGGGAAGGAATCCGTCTTGCTGACAATCGCAGCCTGCTGTACGTGGGGAAATCCTAAAGCAGCCTGGGAGCTTCCCCGGCTCTGTGCATCCCCCAAGCTGCCGATGCTCCGCACCGGGGCTTTGTTGTCGTTGTTGTAGCTGTTGATTGGAAAGACAGGGGTCATCGTTAAAATATGCAGATAAAATTAATGGCTGGTTTATCTTCATGTGTTGGCTGAGCCCAGATTCTGCCGCCGGCAGCCGGACTCGCGTCCGCAGTTGGCGCTTTCAGCCCACGACAATTTGGTTTTCAGAGTTTAGGAATGTCAGTGGCTCTCACTGGAAAATTACTTCTGGGATCTGCAGTGGGAATCAGTCTCTGGTTAAAGAGAGACAGATTATTTACATATCCACACCACTCTGTACATTAACAAATACACACTGCGTATTACTATTTTCCCTCACAAACGAAAAATAAGCTTCAGGAGGGGAAAAAAAAATCACATTGCCTTGAAAGTAAGGTATTCATAATAATACATGGAAAAGATTAAATACAGTAAACATGACAGAAAATTCGAAAGCAGGGTAAAAACAAGGACAGAACCCCCACATGGAGCAGTTAAAGCCATTTGACGGAAAGGCGAAACTAACTCAAGAACTCCACCAAGGGACAAGCAGCTGAAATGACAGCACAGCAGCACGGAGCCCGCGGTGACCTTTCATCTCTCCAAAGTGTCCTGCTGATGTGGTGCAATTCTGTGGTGACCTCTTCAGTCCCTTCCCTAGCACAAGTGCCCCCGGCCGCCCCGAGCTCCCTGGGCTGCTCGCAGGGAATGTGCTGGGAGGCCGGCTGAGTTACAGGGAGGGCTGACACTCGGCCGGTGTCTTTCGCAGCTCTGCGAATATGCTTGCAGTGTGGTAACATGTAATAGGCAGCAGTGATTAAATTATTCATTGCAGCAGCAGCCTTTCTGAAGGATGTTAAAACGTAAGAGTTTAAATAAGAAAACCACAGATTTACTTTTAAGCAGATAAACCCCACATCTGTGCTTATTTAACTGAATGCTAGCTAAGCATGAAACCAGTTACTTTGTTTAAATCCTCTCTCTTTTACTCTCTTTGAGAATTTTGAGCTAGATTATGCACCGTAAAAGTTACTGACAGAGCAGAATTAATCTGTGTTGGATAACAGTGGTTAAATCTCACATGATTATAATCGCTCATTCTTAAACTCAAACTGAAGTCTCTTCAAAGTGAAGGTTCTCGCATAGGCATGATTCCATCAGCATTTCTGAGTTCTCACATTTATGAAGAATGATGAAAATTAATATTTAGCCAAAGAGATAGTGATTCTGTTCACTAAGATTTTTGCAGTGTGCATATATTCCTCAAAAATCACAATTATTAACATTTTTTCTTTTTCTTTCTTTCTTTCTTTCTTTCTTTCTTTCTTTCTTTCTTTCTTTCTTTCTTTCTTTCTTTCTTTCTTTCTTTCTTTCTTTCTTTCTTTCTTTCTTTCTTTCTTTCTTTCTTTCTTTCTTTCTTTCTTTCTTTCTTTCTTTCTTTCTTCCTTCCTTTCTTCCTTCCTTTCTTTCTTTCTTCCTTCCTTCCTTCCTTCCTTCTTTCTTTCTTCCTCCCTCCCTCCCTCCCTCCCTTCCCTTCCTTCCTTCCTTCCCTTCCTTCCTTCCTTCCCTTCCTTCCCTTCCCTTCCCTTCCTTCCTTCCTTCCCTTCCCTTCCTTCCCTTCCCTTCCCTTCCTTCCCTTCCCTTCCCTTCCCTTCCCTTCCCTTCCCTTCCTTCCCTTTCCTTCCCTTCCCTTTTCCTTTTCCTTTTCCTTTTCCTTTCCTTTTTCTAGAATTTGTTATGGATGGCCGTTTACAGACTGGGGTTTTTTTTCCCAGATGTTGACAAAAATATCTAACCAGTCATAATCATGTAGAAATAGCAGACAGAATATGCTTTAAAACAGAAAGAAAAGTTAGTGAAAGGTCTTTAAAAACTCATGTGAACTTTTATGAGGGGAGACATTTTTTTTTTTAAATTTCTTTCACATACAAGTGCTAAATTCCCTGGATTTGCAGGGATATAAATGAGTGCTGCACCCAGCCCCACTATTTTATAGATTTATTTTTAAATTAAACTATTGTTCATGTTCTCTAAATGCAAAGAAAACTATAAAAAAGTTAAGGTGAGCTTTCATGAATTCCTATAAAAATAGACGAAAATGATGAGTCATTAGTACATATTCTACATAAAGAGATACAATGAGACATTTAGGAGAGATAATTAATCTGGACTTTATTTAAATTAAATGTGTGAGAACCAGGTAGCACAGCCAAAGAAAGAAAAATATGTTCACTGTCACAGAAAATATTAAATATGTACAATTGATATGTATATAGGGTTATTAGCAGAGAACAGTACAGTTACTCTAGGAAATAATTTAGGGTTTTTTAAAAATATATATAGTGTTTCCAAGGTGTCTATCAGTAGTGAGCACACTGAAGGTCTCAAAGTGCTTTGTAAATTATCCCTAGGAGATAAAAAGAAGTGCAATGACCTGTGCAGTCACTCAGGCAAATCACTAAAAAAAATTACTCTTTCTAGATTAGGTTCATTAGACCATAGTTGTGCATTTCTTTATGTTATTTTACTATATTCTGGGTTCACATCAAGATTTGTCTTTAAATATGTGACAATAATTTCTGCTTTATTTGGTGGATTGCTGGAAAGTCAAAGAACTCTTTCTGAAGCCTTTAAAACAGGTTTGTATTCCAGATAACTACACATACAAAGAAAATCTTGTGTTCATGAAATTTGATGGATAGCAGTAAAATATACTAAACTGTTATAGATATATTGAAATACAGATGTTTTAAGCACGTGCTCTCACTTGCTTCTGTCAGCTATCCTTTATATACCAAACTGAGTACACAGACTTTGTAAAATCATTTTGCCTCAATGTACTCTTGAGGACTTCTTGACCTAATGGGATTTTTCAGTTCTATGTTCTACATTTTCTACTGGTTTTTTTTTTTTTTTTTTGATGCTACAAATACTTTTCTGTAAATGAAAATTTTCTTCCATTTTTGAATGAAAATCATGAGAGCATGTCTTTTGTTTAATGTTCTTAGTGCATCCTGTGCAGTTTTAATTTATTTTTAGTATAATTCAAGAGATCATAGAAGATCTGGCATGTCTTCATGATTGTGCTGTGTTGTCAGCTGCCTGTTGAGCAGAAGATAAAATACTCTAGCAAGATGGAAACTCTAAGAAGTTCTGATGAAGAAACTTTGATATTATAATTAAAGCACTGTTATTGATAACTGAATGCTGTGCAGCTCTATTCCTTCCTGTAAGTTAATGCCAATATATGTTATTGATACATCTAAAATGAAATTTATAAATCTACACATATATACTCAGTTGGGAGCTTTAATGTTTCTGTCTGCTTTTTCAAAACAGTTACTGCTCTCTGGCAGAAAAAAAGAAGAGTAATAGTTGTACAGAACAACTAGGATATAGAACACAGTTGTTCTATATTAGGGAAATAAATATGGTGGCAAGGAAAATAATTTAGAATGGGATCAAGCTGTTGATTGCTTATTGGACAGGCTATTTGGCTTTGTTCTATGTAGTAAAGTAAAGTATATATTAAAGTATAAACATGCTAATGTTTAAAACTCCTTTACTAGGTATTTTATAATGTTAGGCATGTCATTTCATATGAAAAGTGCATCATTAGAATCCTTAGAGGTCATGTTGCTATAAGCCTTATTCAGCCGTACAGTGGAGAAGCAGAGAAAGTTTTCCCTTAATTCACTGTTTGACCCTGTCAGAGACGTGACTGTTCACTGAAAAAAAGTAAGGGCTATTCACCTGCTACCATCAACTGTTATTGGTGAGCAAGAGAAGTATGAAGAAGTAGAGTTCCTTGAGCCTTTCCCTGAACTATATTAAAGCATAAGCTTGTATTTCCATGTCTATATTGAAGAGGTTAGCCAAAATAGCAGTTAGAAGCTGAAGAGAGCCCTGGTTCTATCACCCTAAACCAGGATCCTTTTAGAGCCAATAGGAGTAGACAAATATATTTTGGCTGTTAAGCACTGGTACATACCTGGTCAGCTTTGCTTCTAAAATGTTTTGCACTGCTACCTGAACTCTCCAAAATAAGAATGAAGGGGTGGTAGCCGCCCTTCCTGTGAGGAAGGTTGCATAGCCTGACATCGAAAACATCTGATCTCCTGCTGTGTCACTTGCACTTTTTGCCATGCAGACACAGCCATACTTTTACGTCTGCTCTAGGTGTTTTGCAAAGTTTCTTAGTGATCATCCTTTGCATAATTATATTTTTAGTGTCCTTTGTAAGAGTAGTAAGTACTGTACAGTGGTTTTTTACGACCTGCAATATATCTAGAGGAAGAGAGGTACTGATAAGTTTCTGTGTTTTTCATCTTCTGATAGAAACCTGACATATCTTCTAGTTCATTCATTCTGTGAGATGATTAAAAAGTTGCTCTTCAACAAACTAAACCTCATTCAGGGCTCAGCAGGAAATAACTGCAATCTAAGCACATTAAAGAACAGACAGGGCAAGCCAAAGTATACCTCTTTCTTTCCCTCTTAAGATCACGGGGAAAAGAGAAAAGCAGTCTAATACTGTGATAAAACCGCAGCCTGCAGCAGCTGGCTATGGGTAAGGATATAGAACCTAATCCAAAGCACACAGAAGTCAATGGAAGCACTTTGACTAAATAAGCTTTGCATTAGGCACCTAGTGAGTGAATGATGTTTAAAGCATTCATGTAGATCTTAAGCAGATGAGTGAAGAAGAAAATTATGTGCATTTGAATCAAAATAAATGCCATTAAAACAGTGACCCCGGAGATCATCTTTATGATTCAGAATAAATTGTCATTCTTGGGCACTGAGTCCTGTCCTCCATTAGTGCAAGAACTCACGTATATACAAACACATATCTTTAAAATATGTGTTTGTATATATGTGTAAAATTCTTATGTTGATACTAATCTTAAAGTTCAGTACATTGTAAACATCTGCAGGCTCTTTTTACCCATTCATGTGTTTACAGAGTGAATTTCTCTCATCTTAGGGTTGAGGTTTTTTTTCTGCTAAATAATACAAGATTTTAAAATTTCCTTTAATGATCTAAGTTCTGCATTTCTGACATTGTGCAGATGAACTTCCCCTTCACCTCCCTCCACTCCATTTTTAATGATGCTTTCAGTGAATTCTTTTTTAATATGGAGGACACAAATGGCTTATGATTTTCATCATGAAGATGTACTCTACGTCATGTGGTAATGTAAACATCTCTTTATTTAACCCAGAAACACTATGTTTAATACTCTGTATTAGCATTTTTCATAGCTACATCATGTTATGATGACTAGTAGTTCTTCTTTAGTAGATTGGCTGCATCTTTCTTTTCTCTGTCATTTTCAGCTGATAAACTCACAGTTTATAGCTAAAAATCTAGTTACATTGCCCTTTGTACTATTAAATGTAATCGCATTTCTATTATAGAAGCCATCAAGTCATCTGATTCTTCTTGTTTGTTTTTATCATTTTGATGGTTCTCAGATTTGCTTTACCAGCAAATTTCAGCAGTGTGCTCTGAGGTTTTATGATCTAGTTTTTAACTTAAATATCAGAAAGCTCTATATTAAGCCACTCCATAAAGAACCCCTTAAAAGCTTCCATCTAATCCTGCAAACACCTAACACAACTTGTCGTCCTCTCCTGATTAGTTAATTCTTTATCTTCTCTGTCTTAAGTCATTATTTTCATATCAGATTGTGTCAAAAGCTGTTTTGAAGTCCAGATATGTGAGATTTCATACCTTGAATAGAAGATAAATTATTAAAGGTATTGATACATGGTAGCATCTTCTCTTGAAAATGTTTGGATGTTAAGTTTGCTTTTTACTTCTGTTCTCTATACTTCTGTACTTCTTTTGGAAGAGTAGCATGGCCAGCGGACCAGGAGGGAAGTGATTGTCCCCCTGTATTGCCACTGGTGAGGTCACACTTCAGGTACTGTGTCCAGTTCTGGGACCTTCAGTACAAGAAAGGCGTTGAGGGGCTGGAGGAGTTCTGGAGGGGGCAGTGGAGCTGGGGAAGGGGCTGGAGGGTAACTTCTGTGAGGAGTGGCTCAGAGAGAGCAGGGGGTTGTTCAGCCTGCAGAAATGGAGGCTCAGGGCGACCTCATTGCTCCCCACAACTGCCTGAAGGAAGGTTTTAGCTGGGTGGGGTTCAGCCGCTTCCCCCAGGCAGCCGGCAGCAGGACAAGAGGACATACAGGCAAGATGAGCCAGCAGAGGTTGAGGCTGAACATCAAAAAGGGCTGTTAAGCACTGGAATGGACTGCCCAGGCACCTGGTGGAGTCACCCTCCATGGAGGTGTTCAAGAAATAGCTGGATGTGACATTGAGAGCCATGGTGTAGTTGAAAAGGTAATGATCAGTCAAAGGCTGCTCTTGGTGATCTCAGACGTCTTTTCCAACCTAAATGTTTCTGTTCAATTACTTATTTTAGCTTCAAAAATTATTCTGAAACTTTGCATTCTAAACCCACCAAAAATCCTATTGAAACATTATTTATTTCCTCTTTTGTCTTTCCCTGTTGAAATTGATACCTTTACTAAAAAATCTTGTTCTGGTCTCTTCAGATATATGCATTTATTTCTTCAGAATTCTGCAGTGAAGATTATCTGGACTATTGGCTAAAAATATTTTGTAGTCTTTGAATTAATTTCATTTCAGATGCAACAATTTTTCTTCTGTGAGTTTGCTTTCATTGATCATTTTGCTCATTTCAACATCACAATCCTTGTTTGGACCTAAAACAATGTACGCAATTTATTTGGGTATCTCTAGGTAAATAATTATAATTTTACTTATCTTTGTGTGTATTGCACATTCTGCAGAAGTGAAGCCAATGCTTTCTTAGCAATTTTTGAATAAGATCTAAAGGTTTATATTTGACACTTTATTAAAGAGTACAAGGTGTAACACTCTGAGCATATTTGCCTATTTTGCCACTGCATGTTTTATTTTCTGTCTTGTTCATGTATTACCTATATATGATCTACATTATCTTCTGAAAATTCATTATTTTGAATGCCTGAATGCTTTATATTAGAAGAATGGCAATTAAAGTGAAGATAAGTACATAATTCCAGAGTAGAGGAACCATACTTGACCAGAAGGAAATTTGCACCTTCAAAGAGTTGAATAATACACAGCTAGATTTAAAAAAATTAGCTGAAAAGACTCTGAAAACATGGATTTGGCACTTACAAAACGAGAGCCATCCAGACTGTCAATAGTCAATCCAAATGACAGGTGATACTACCAGTTGCCAGGTGTTACCAAGCTGAATATGCAGAAAGTGTATGTTTATATATATATATATAAAGTCCTTGATAAACAACATTCCATGAAGAGTCTTGTATCAAATACCTTAGAGAATTTTGGAGAGATAGATCAGTACGAAAGGATTAGAAATAGAATAATAGAGAGGTGAAGATAGGAAGTGTTTAGGTTTGTTGTAAATTTTGGGAACAAATACAATTAAAAATTTATAAGGGAGAAATGAGAAAAAACAGATTTGAGAAAGTTGATGGAGTTCCAATTTTAATGCATCAACACAGCTACTTTTTAAGTTATTGGAGCTTTATTTATTAACTTTTGGTTTTATTTTAAAATAATTTTAGCATTTTTGTACTGAATGCCTAATTTTTTTCAAGGGGCCCTGCATGACTCATAGTGCAACTTAAGGAGGATATATTTAATTTACTGCAGTTTCAAAAAGTTTATGAACACAAAGTATTGATAAGAAAACTTTTTGAGTTTTCATCTTGTGTCGTTCTTGGAAGACGTTATTACCTTAACTTGGTATTATTATTCCTCTGAAAGTTATAAGTAAGAATGATAACTATTATGACTTCATGGCACTTCAAATAATATATCTCTTTTTTTGCTTGCTTATTACTTTACTGAGTTTTAACATATAACTTCTTTACAAGTCCACATCTATATTTAAATTTTTGAAAAAGTCAGACTGATTCAATGATATCTGATGATGAAGCTAGATTTACCCATGATGAAATTTATAGGCAATCTTATTTAAATATTTTCAATATTTTTATATATTCCTCTATGAACTTGAGCTTTTAAAAGCTAGCTTTTTGGAGTTTTTTTGTCTGAATATAAAAATCAATAAAAATCTATCCAAATTTGTTGAAACTGCAATGCACTAAAATATTACATTTACATAAGAGTGGTCAGGATTTGACATTTTTAGAGAATAAGTTTCTCAAATATTTTATTCACATTTTATGTAGCCCAACATGTGCTTAACTAATATTCTACTGACAATTTCATCTCTTTGTCCAGAAACTACAATACTCTGGTATTATGTGGCCTCTTCTGGGACATAACAATGGTAGCAGGAAGCTTCCATGCTTGAACACAGAGGATGAAAGTTAGATATGAATAGAGAGAAAAAGATGAAGAAATCCTATTGACTGTTCCAGGTATTAGTGATGTCAAAAATAGCTGAGAAATTTGCTATAAAATTACCACGTTCATTTTGTCTCTAAACAATGGTAACATGGTAACAATGGTAACAATGGTAAATTGTATACTTAGTTCAAATTGCAAAGGCTTTTGCTGCTGACCAACCACATAAGTATCAACATATGACTTAACTTTGTTGTTTTTTTTTTTTTTTTTTAAAATTTCAGTTTTGGTTGTTAAGTAACCTAGCAAAAAACCCAAAGAGGTAAAAACCCAAAAATTAATATAAAGAACAATATTAATATTGCCAAATATGAATAATGTAGTCAATATAGCCCTCAGAAGTCAGAAAACATCAGAATACTTTCAGCATACCCTTAAGTCAGTGATTACAATCTAATGACATGGTCATGTATTCTTCTGCACTGAATTTCAGTTTGGAATAAAAGAAAATAAAAATAAAATTACAAAAGGAAGGAAGGAAGGAAGGAAGGAAGGAAGGAAGGAAGGAAGGAAGGAAGGAAGGAAGGAAAGTAAAAAAGAGAAAGAAAGAAAGAAAGAAAAGAAAGAAAGAAAGAAAGAAAGAAAGAAAGAAAGAAAGAAAGAAAGAAAGAAAGAAAGAAAGAAAATGAAAAAATTCAAATAAAGAAAGAAAATAATTAAATACAATAATACTTATTTTTATTTAATTACACAGAAGAAATATATAAGATTGGATTTACTAAGAAGGTTTGTGTTCATGTTCAGTATTTATCTCATGGCCTTATTGCCCACTGTTTGAACAGCATCTGGCACGCAGAATTATTAAATGGTATTTTTTATGCTGTATATCACTGCATTGTTTAAAAATTTTAAAAGTTTTTTTTAGTTTGTGGAGAATTGTATTATACTGTGGGGTATCATAATTCCAGTATTAAAAATGCAAAGGTACTACAGAGGCTGAGGTAAAAAATAGTCGTAGATTTATTATATCTGAGTCTTTAAGATCCATAATTTTGAGGAGTGTTGAGAATTGCACACTTTTACATATCCAAGCCAAACTCTCAGTGACATGAGGTGTCTGGAAATGTTCATTCTTCAGCAAAACCATCTCATGATTTCAGGTAAGAACTCAGATATGGTGAAATCACAATCAAAATGTTTTGTTCTGTGACATCATGGGGGAATTCTATCTGAAAGTGAATGTCAGTCTCCAGCTTTAAAACAAACCATTCAGACACAGTGAAACCCTGGAATTTGCCTTGATTTAACATCAGAGAAAGTCAGTTCTGTACAAGGCAGCAAGTAGGGATCTTGAGGAGAAAAAAAAATGGCTTTAATGAAAGACTGTTGTCAGACTTCAAAAGTACCAAGTGTTGTACAGGAACTGTGATTACACCTATAGCTTCATCTCATAATTTTCTAGCTATGAAATGAATAGTAATTTTTTGACGCTAAAAATATCCTTTTAATATAATTTTGTGGCATATAGTAATTTCTGTTGCAGACAGAGGAGAGCACAGGTCCCTGTCTCTACAAAAGGAAATGTACTTAGGTATGTAACACTTTGGAGAAGAGGGAGCTGGGGTGTGGGGAAAAACTCTTGAATAAGCATAAGTGGGAGATGCACAGATGGTAGAAGTTCCCAAATGTTCTATGATTCTCTCTGGGCATCTTTTGCTATATAAGTGTGATAACATTTGTTAGAAGGCATGATTAAGGCTTTGTAGGCTTCACAGATGGAATCCAATTTAGTGGAAAGACTTGAAAGAAAGAAGGTTCAGATATGAAATGTATTCCATGAAAGGAAGGGGTCAGGTCCAGACAGGCAACGTAGATACAATAACTAAACATTGTTCTGTAAACTTTTCTGTGAAAGAAAAGACAGGAATAAATTCCCTTCAACCCGAGATATCTCTGGTTTTCTCAAATGAATATATAACATAAAACATATTATCAGTTTAGAAAACTAATTTAAAGTAATATATTCAATTAAATAGTGTATTAGGTTACAGCAAAATTTCCACCCTTTCAACTTCCAGTTATCCTCTTGTCCACTATGCTGCATATATCTGGTAGGAAAGAAAGCACCCTGATGAGATAGGTCAGTAAGCTGCAGAATGGAAATAAACTATTTCTCTTGACTTCCACTTGATGGAAATGGAAGAAAGTCATACCAGAAAATTTAATTTACCTAGACCCCACTTCAGAGATTCCTGCATAACATATATACATATTCTTGTATGTCTATATTTGAATATATATCTACATATATGCATGGTCACTTGATTATAACAAGAAAATATTTGACAAATAGCTGCTGTTGTAAAATTTCATAGAACACAAGAGTTGCCAATAGGACATCAGAAGTATTTATCAACAATACACAGAATATGGTCAATTTTATCAGATTCATCAATAGAAAGACTTGGAGTAAATAATTTATGTTGATTTTTTTTCCTCTTATCTATACTTCAAAAGCAGAAATAGCTTTTAGAAAAAAATAATTTTGATTTTAATAAAAAAGGGTTAGATGCCAATTAAATGAGTACAGAAGAATGCAAACATCATTCATGCTGGAAATTCAATGTCTGAGACAGAGAACAGCCCATGTAGTAGTGTTTTCTCTACACATGTGCTGTCATCATAATCATTCAAGGCTCCTGTCACTTTGACTTGCTAATTCAAAAAAATAAAAAGAACTCTGGGCCAAAGTGAGGACTAATCAATCATGAAACACTGCTTTAAAAATCATATTTCGCTGTCCATAAAGGGAAAACTTCCAAATATTCAGTTTGTGCTTTATAATTACAACAGAAATATTTCTTTTAGTGAATCGTCACTAAATCTGGGCAGAGACAAAAATATTCCCATCCTGTGGCTGTTTTTTTTTGGACCTTGAGATACAATTTTGAAGAAAAGAACATACCTTTATAAAACTGAGGACAAATTTCCATTTTAAAGAAGAATGTCAGAGAGCCAAACTCTCCTATTTGATGTACCAGCCTATTGTGGCCAAAGTTTCACTTGCTGGTAGCATGTTCTAGATAAGGTGTTTGGTTTTACTGGCTGGCTTTCTTCAGTTTTGTTTCCCAGAGCTGTCTCTCCTTCATAAAAATATTTATGTGCCAATTTAAGGCATTCTAAAGTCAATCAGTTGCAAATGTAAGCTTGTATTATGGGACTTTCCTCTACTTTAGTGTGGTTAATGACTATGTTCCCATGACTTTTAAAAGGACTGGTGCCTCAGCACATTTTCAAAATTATGCCATTTGAAGACATTTCCATTTATAATGCAGCTTAAATCTCATTTCCCTCAATATGTGCCCTCACTTAGTCTATTTTAAGGCTTCTCTGGAAAAAATATTATATCTCAGCTGCTGCTCCTGCTCTTAATGCCTTCCTAGTCTCAGTAAGAGCAGAAACCAACTGATGCCTCATTCTGATACTCATACAGAGACAATATGCAGACGCTGCACTATCCTCCCTTCCTGGCTGAAGAGCTCGGCCCTACCATTTCATATTAGCTACACACACAGCTGCTGCTTTGTGTGCCTGCTAAAGCTTCATGCCTCTCTGTAGTCTCTATGACTTCACAGTTTCCCTGTAGGAACTTAGAGTGAGACTGGTAAAGCCTGCCTTAATTGCAAGATACTGCAGATCCTAATTGGGGGAAAAAAAGTGCCCCCTGAAATAGTAGTACAGACACAGTCCTGGATGAGTGGAAGGAGGAAAAATAGAAGGGGTTATAAAGAAGGGGAGAAAAGAGGTGGAAGTTGTACTATTTGATTGTGTCCTTAACTTGCTGAGTCAGCAGGAGCCAAGAGCTCTGCAGGGGCACACTTAGCCTTCACGTTTCTCCATAGAAACCCCATCTGGCCAACTAAATTGCCAGCAATTGAGAAGCCATGCAGGAAGCTGTATCCAGCTATTCTCATTCAGTGTGAAGGTTACTGTGTGTGGAGGCAGTGGTAGGAGAAATAAGGAAAACTTTGCAAGACTATGCCTCTCACATACTGTAATGGAAAGCATCAAATTTGGATCAAATTTGGGCTGTTCACTGCTGTAGTTGTTAGACAAATAAAGATGTAGGCATTGCAAATAACTCTAGCTTCTATTTTAGAAAGAGCCATAGGCAAATTTTTGAAAAAAAATCATCCTAAAGAAAAACTATGAAGGAAATTCAATAACCATATTTTACTATAGTATTTGTGTTTGAATTTCAAAATCAAAAGCTTTTAATCATATTTTTCTATCAGGTTATCTGAAAGAAATTTCATGGAGCCCTACTTGTCCTTTGCAAGGACATCTAAATTCAACCTCCATTTAAAAGGCCTAGAAAAATTAAATGCCTTCTCTGGGCCTGTTAACTTGCAATGTTCATTCAGATGCAGGTACTTAATGAGATATAAGCCAGAGACAAATACCATCATTGCATAAAAGAATCCAGTAAGTTATATGGGGAATGCTCCAGAAGAATGCCTCAGCCACTGTTTTATGTGCTGTAAAACAGCAACTGCACTTCATCCCTGCAGTTCAGTGTTTCCCAATGAGCAGGGTTGCTCTCTCTAGAGAGATGTGCCAGTATTAAAGGTAAAGCACAGAAGAGAGTGCAGTCCAGTGAATGTATTAAGTGAGGCTCCGTGCCCAGAGTGGCATTGCCAGCAGTAGCAAACTGAAGGAAAGAAGATCGTCAAGTACAGCACTGTGAAAAAAGGAGAAAAGATGGAGAAGAAGAAAACACAGTGTCCAGGAAAGCTTGGTACCAGTGATTTGTCTCTCTGCGCACAGTAAAGCAGGTTAAATGAGCCAACATCCCTTGCTGTATAACTCATTTTCCCGATGCTAGCTGTAGCCTGGTGTTGGCACGTTGTGTTGTGCAGCAGAGCTGAGTTACATTTAGGTGACTAGGCCTCTGGGTAGTGCATTATTGATGAGGTCTTCACATGGTGTAAGCAGTTTACAAGGGCATCAGTATTCAGCTTGCAGTACAGAACGAGTGATCGTTCAGATTCAAAATTATTGGTCCTCTGTGTTTTATGTGAAGTATTTTAGTTTCAGGAAGAGAACTTAAATTTTAATTTCAGATTAATTTTTTCTTTCACTGATTAAACCTAGTTTTCTATAAGCCTTGCAAAGCTTTGACAACTGGGCATGAAAAAGTTTCCCAGGAGCAAATTAACTAGTTGTTTATAAGAACACTTACCACCCCATGAGTTTTCTAAATCATCAGTTCCCAGCCAATAAGTCTGGAGATATGTGTCACATCACCAGTGAAGCAGAGAGCAGAACAGAAACTAATAAACTTCCCTCAAGAACAACACAATATACTTCATCCTATTAATGAGCAGTTGAAGTTAGATATCAACTTTTTCTCTATCTTACATCTATTAAACTGGTACTTGGGGTGCATTTCTACTAGCCTCAGTTGATATTAAAATTTTATAAAGGTTTACATAAAGCTTTTTTCTTTTTTTTTTCAGAAAAGCTGAAGAAATGGATTATTAACTAAATCTTTTCTAGCAATGTAGAAATACCAATGAATTTTAAGTCAACTTACAGTGACCACTGAAGAAAATGTTACAGAAGCTGACTTGCTGCTAAAACCAAGCAGCAAAAGTAAATTTATTAGGCTCCTTTTAGAAACTGTGCTCTCTTAGAAATAAGATTTTAATACAGAAAGTATTTCTGTAATTCTCTGCAAAAATCATATAGTAAGGATATATGTTTATAAAAATACCCTCCCCCCATGGCTGCAGTAGTAATCTTACTATATTTCTGTCCAGAATTGGTAACAAATACAAATGTAGACATATTCATTCCATGTGCTTTGCAAAACTACCTACCAAACAATGTTCTTAATCCAATGGAATCACTGTCCTTAAAGTATTGAATTTGAATATGCTGCTTTATCTTTTTGCAATGTAGTGACTGTGAGACACTATGAATGTTTGAAACAGGGTTTCAAACCACTGCACCTTCAGGTTATCTTCTCAAGTCTTCAGGACATGTCAGGTGGATTTTAACAGCCATAATTAGGCTTCTGTTGCTGCCTTCTGCCAGTTTAACACTGCGCTCTTGTATTGCAAAGATATCTTCCTACAATCACATCTGTACCATTTCCTCACAAAATTTTCAGTGGCATGATGGGATCCATCACATGACCTTTGAGCCCTAAATACAGAACAGAACCTTTTCTTTCTTTCCGTGCCGTTGGGAGTTTGCATGCTGTTCTGATGAGTCCTGGAGGGCTTCCCAGGGAAAGCTAATGCAGACTGACTTTTTTTCCAAGCTTCAATTCCTCTTGCTCACCAAAGAGGAGTGGGAACAAGCTTATTCTCCTGTGGACTTCAATTCTAGTCCTCATTCATCAACAGACGGCAGTAGAAAACTCCCTCCTTTTCCATCATAAGACCAAAGGCCTTACAAATGACCCTAATAATGTCAAAGCAAGAAAGAACATCCAAATCATTGCTGTATAAGTCTTATATATATATATATATAAAATGCTCTAATCCTTTCCAGGTAATGTTAAATTCTTCTGAGGATTAATTTTATGCTGAGCCCAAATGACCAGAAGCAGCTACTACTTTGGAAATGACTGTCTTTCCTGTTACCTTCTGTTTTTAAAGGATTCTTTTATAGATGGACTTTATTTTTGTAGTTGAGAAAGAATATATTGAATATAGATTAGAGCAAATAATTTACTTTCCCCACAGATAGATTTCTGTGATAAGAAATCTGTTCTCCTATCTCAGTAAAGACTTTTTCAATGTTATCATTGCAGTGACAGAACAAGTAATTTAATCATTAAGTTTTTGAGACATGCCTTACTAGATTTTGTCATTTCATTAATTCCTCCCCCTTCAAATCAAGTAGATGGTATAATAAACTTAGTGAATTCTTTATATAGATCGAAAGACTAGGATGCATGGAATATAGAGTAGTTTCTTATTTCATTTTTTAAGAGATGCTGATGTCTTGGCATTGCCAATCAAGGAAAAAGGATTACCATAAAAATTTCTTAGAGGCATGCTTATCTGTAATGTATAATAGTGGGTGTCTGATATAGGAAAATGCATATTATGTAATTCTCTTTTAGCTTCAAGGCACATGAATAAGGCCTGGAGTTCCTGATTTCTATTCCCACCTCTTTCACTAACTTATCTTAATAATTCTTTGCAGTTCACAATTTTCCAGCATGCTTCTTATGGTGAAAGAAACTCATTTCAAAGGAAGGAAGAAAGGAAGAAGAAATGTCTCTTTCAAGCATTGCTGGAAGGAGTGGCTTAATGTTCTAAAGATAATGGAAATGTCTGAATTTGCTGAGCCAGTGATTTAAATTGAGGTAGGTTTGAGTGGAATCTTCTTTGAGATGTGAACACTGATTTTTCCTTCAATTTAATGAATTGAATTGAATTTAGGATCTTTTTAGAGTAAATTTTAAACACTGACTGTGTGTTGGCTGTGTGAGGGTGCTGCTGAGCCCTAGTGCAGGTGGCAATGGAAAGTGTATGTCCTAGAAGCAGTGCAGAGCATTCCACCTCCCCACACTTCTGTGGAAATGTTGTGGGAAAGCCAGCATTGTGTCAAAGCCATCAAGACTGAAACCTCATTTTTAAAACATTTTTACTTTTTGCATCCTCACCATTATTTCGCATTTAACTCTTTGGTTTTTTTTTTTCTTTCCCTCCCAAGGAAACAGAAAACCTGCCATGGTAGAATAGCTTTCAGTCCTGTTATCAGAAAAACTTACTGATTTGTACTGCTCCCCTCGTCTGTTTTTACTATCTAAGTATTGTAAAGTTTTCCTACAACTAGGGAAAGGAGATAAATAGTATGGTAAGTATTCAAATTATTTTACAAACATTTTGGCAGTATTTTAGTTTTATAACTAGTTTCAGGTTGTGGTCATTTTCATATGAGAAAGTGTTGAACAAAAATGAAAGTAACACCAATTCACTAATTTAAATAGTGTTGTTGAGCCTGATACTATCTTATTCCTATGAAAAATATGACCTGTACTATAAAAATGAGGGTTTAGTTCAGGTATATCTATTTGAGTGGGGACATTGGTAACAAGTTTGTTATGTGTTAGCTAAAAGTAAATATAAAACAATAATAGAAGATATAATTTAAGAGATAAGTACTCATACATAGAAATAGTTCCAGAATCTTCATTTAGTCTTATCATTATGTCTTTAATATATTATCATGGACCTTTATTTTCAGTGGACCCTGGATATTAAATATACACCCTGATTTTTTCCATGAATGAACTGTGTATTCAGACTTTGCTCTGCATCCTTCAGCTTCCTATGCTGTGAATAGGGAAACAAGTTAGAGAATGAAAAACTCATCATGCACTCAATAGGGCTTTCTTATGGTAGTGTTAGTATTTGGAAGATAGTAGCTTCCTTTGTAAATAACTTTGAGATATGTTTTAATAAAATATTACACAATATTATATGTATGACACAGTGTGAAGTTTTTTTGTTCTGGATGGAGAAAAATTAAACAATCCACCAACAAGTGCATCTGCACTGGGAGCATGTTCTGAATGAATATTGAACTTCTACACCTTTAAATTTACATATTAGTTTTGAGGAACTACCAGTGTTTGTGCATAGCATGGAGCAGGCCAGAATGCAGCAAGCCCTCTGTCTTCCTCTGTGAGCCCTGCTGTATTGCTCAGGGACAGGAGTGAATATTCTAAACATGAATGTATTCAGTGCAATAGAACAGCTAGCAAGAGGGTTTCTGGTCTGGACAAAGCACCTCCCTAATGGTACCTGTGTTGTTTCTGGGATGGCTGGGGAACTAGATTGCTGTGACCATCCATGCCCAAAGGGGCTTGAGGGTGCCTGAGGAAGGCTAAGACTCTGTTTATTCTACAAGTGGTAATTTTATAAAATTGTGCCAAATCTGTGTTCTGTATGGCTGGCAGTATGCTGTGACAACTGTTGAGCAGCAAAGGTCTGGCCTTGCAGCGGAGGGCCCTGTGTGTGCCGTGCAGGTGTGTGTGTGACTGTGGTGGTGCAGATGTGCACACAGACCTGTTGCAGTCTTATTCATACTGCCTATAGGTTTACTTTGGAGGAAATTATCCCCCCTGAAGGTTCCCTGAGAGAAAATTAGCTGTGACAGTTCAAAAGAGAGCCCAGGAGCAAACTGACATACAAGCAGTGTGAACTGTCAATGAACTGCAGAGTGAAGTGAAATGGAGTGCTAAGTTGTTTGACAGCATGCAAAGGTGACTTAGATCAATGTAGCTTGTCAACTGTGTCTGTATGGCAGTGATGTCCTGAGGAGACATACCCTGAAACACCATCCTCATATCTTGAGTTAACTCTGCAAAGATCCCTGCACAAAGACATGCATACCATAGCTAGCTGGTTTTTTTTTTGTGCCTTCTCATTCCTGAAGATATTTTGGTGTTCAATATCTTTCATGTCTCATGTATTTACTCAGCCTTTTATACTCAAAAGCACTTTACTTTTCAATTTTCAATGCAACTCTGATATAACACAGAAAAATTAAATGGTACTTTAATTCTATTGTGAATTATTTTTTCCAGAAGGCGGCCTTATTTTCAAAGACCACACTTACTGTGCAAAATATATTTCAAAGTGACTATTTCCATTATCTTTACTGTATTTTTAACTTCTCTGGTTTTTTTTTCACAGTTTTTATCCCTAAATCCTACTTTTGTCAAGCTTTAACCAGATGTTAGAAAATTGTATTTCCCTCTTTGCCTTCCCCTTATCCAAAATTATGTAAGAAATTTTATTTCAGTAAAAGTACATTCAGTAAGAGTGGTAAATTTTACCAGTATTCATCTTGTATTATATAATTTGTAGTTGTCTTTTAAATATAAATATTTTGCCCATTCATTTTGTAGAGATTAGACAGAAAAAAAAACCCCAACTTTTGGGAACATTCAACTGTAAACCATAAACCTTTCTTTTTAAAGTTCTTTAACCATAAGAAATTGTATGCCTGTAACAAATTTGAAGAATTTCTGTCATTTGAAAAGTCCTGTTATTTGAAACTCTTTTTTCTTAAAATACTGTTGAAAGAATATGGCTAGCTGTAGAATAGGAATTTTCAAACATTGAAATAAAGTATTCATGGTCAGATTCATATTAGGCAACCAAAGTGGACTTTAAAGCTGAAATTAAGCTCCTCCATTCAAAAGAGCACTTCAGAATGTTTCTGCTAGCATGAGTTCATAATGGAGAAACTCTTATTTTGGATTACCAAATGTCTGTTACACTAAGAGGGAGAAAGAGGGCTTTGGCCAGGAGAGCAGGCAGGAAAATCCCTACTGCTGAACTTCCAAACTGCCCTCTTTTCAAATTGGTTTTTTAGTTCAGTGTATCTCTGGTATGTAATGATCTTAAAGTTCCCACACATGCAAAATGTTTTGTCTGCTATGCATCAGAAATTGCTTGCTCTTGTTAAGTCAGGAAATACCGGCATACGTGGCTGAGTAGCCTTTATAACAAGTATAGGCCTGAGATACAGGTTTTATCATCTCTTGGTTAGTTGAACCCTTTTCTGGATTTCCATGTAATTTGTTGTGTAAAACAGGACAACTAGCCACTGTTTAAAAAGGAAAATGTTGTTCTGCTCACTAGGCTGTCTCAAGAGATAAGAATGTTTTGATTGAAAAAAACACCCAACATCTCAAAAAAAGACTGCAAGCCCAAACTCAGTTGTACTAAGTGGGTTTTTTTGTTAGATAGCTTTAGAGAGACTTTTTTTTTTGTGCAGCCTGTGTTTAACTTTTATTTTAAAGAGGTGTTAGATATTTTTAAAAATTGTGATGTAGCAGTCATTTCCTTTTATGCACCGGGACTCCTAAAACTCATACTCATGGTTGAATATGGTTTTGCAATACATTCTATTTTTGGTGACTTTTATGTAAAGAACTGCAGTCAAGAATGGAATTATAACACCCTTGTGCTGGAACATGGAAACACTGCCATCTGGCATGTATGGGTTTCATCATTTTGCCAATTTTTTTTCCTACAGCTTATTTTAGTATTTGGGAGAACCTTCTTTTACTTGGTGCTTTTGTCAGAGGGAAAAATGTGCAGAAAGGCATGCAGTCTATATCTGTAAGATCTGTACAATCTCCTTTTCACAATCTACACTGGGCTGAATGATTTGGTAAAGATTCAAAATCATCTGTGCTAACAGATTATTATATAAACATGCAATTTTTATGGAACTGCAGGATTTGTTGTCACCTGCATGATTTAATAAATTTCTCAGTAGATGTTTTTTCTGTACAACCATGTTTTTAAAGGAAATACAAACAGGAAGAAATTCAGGGGTCAAGAAGAATCATACTATATTGCAATTGGATTTGGACACATAGTTAAGAGTTATTCTTTCTTCTCCTCTAAGAGTCCTACTTTTTTTTCCTCTTCCTTTTTTTATGGAGTGAAAATTTAAAATGCAATTTATGTTTCTCTTTCGTGGAAAAAACTCACTCTGGAGTACTTTTAAATATATTTCTATCTATTCTATTTACATTTATTAGAGGAATTGTCATTTTTTTCTGTTAATTTAGTGCTAGTTTGGGCACAACTCAGTAACTGGAAAGAAGAATTCCTGCTATTTAAGCACTCCAGGGGTATATGTGTGGTTCTAGGAAGCCTTAAGCAGCTCTGCTCCACACTGGCCCCTGAATTGTGAGGGTTATTACAACTACCAACAACAAATTCATGTCTAATTTCTCACTCATACTTTGATTCTTCAACTCCAGGCAGATGATGATCCCTTTCAACTTATATCTTTGCCTTCTAGAATGAGAAGGAGTTAAAGAATGTGCAACATCCACTTAATTTTGCATATTCTTTTATTTCTTTAAGTCTTTCTTACTGCAGTGCATAGGCATCTCACAGAACTAAAAATCCTCACTCTTGCACAGGGCCTCTTTAAAAAATCTCTAAGTAGCTCCCAAAAGTAAGAAAGGCAAGGTTAAGTAGGGTCAGGAACACTTCAGAACAGGTATGGAAAAAGGTACCAGCCTCTGAACTGTTTTTCATGAATGAGCTCCAGTCCACATTTTAGTATGTTCTAATACTTCATACTTTGTGACTCTGGTCACATCAGCTATAATTTCCCTTCTATTCTGAAGCTGTATTAGGATTGGCCATATTCTCTGTATGTGACACAGAGGTATAATCAGAGAATATTTCCATCTACCATTCCCTAGACAGGGAACAGGTATCTGCTTCTTACTAAAAATGAAACCTTGAAAAGCAAATTGTGGATGAGAATGCTGAAGGAGTCCAAAGAAGTAAATCTGGTGTGTGAAAGCTCATCTGTACCATATTTGCATTCTCTGTGTAGTTAATCCCTTTACCCCTTAATAGGGTGAGGAGTTTGGAAGGCTGCCTTCATTTTGTCATATACCATTAGATAGCAAATTAAATCTAAGAATTAGCCATAAAATAGATTATAGTCCAAAGAGTCCTTGCAGGAAACAGCAGCCAGACAAATTGAAAACTAGTCAGTTCTGCTGGTATCCTGTGGGTCAAGGATTGGAAGAAAAATTATAGTGCCCCATTATAGAAAATCAGTACTTTTGGAGACCCAGAAAGAAGTTTTAAAATGATGAGAATCTAGAGTTGATAAGGCTTTTTGGAACACAGAAGCAACTGACAATCATTCATTTTGCCTTCAGTATGGTGCAACACTAGTAATTTTAGCAACATCTGATGATGTCTGTAGTTAGGAATATCTAAATGTTTTCACTACAAGCAACGTTTGTCAGACATGAAGGCTTTTTCTATTTCAAGCTGTGTAAGTATGTGTTTTTTAAAGCTGTAATACTACCATCAGTACTTCTTGCTCACCCCACAAAATTGATGAAGTCCTTCAGGTCTGAATTGGAAATTTGTGATGTTGCGGAAATACCCACTGAATCCTCACTGAAAAAGTTAAGCTACTGGGGAAGACAGGAAGAAAATATTTTTTAGCACCAGAATAGAGCATGCAATTTTTTTCATTTATTCTCTAGTGAAGATTTTTTGTTCTGTATATACTACTGCTGAAATAATATCAGTATCAATTCTATAACACCGTAATAGATCACCAACTGGTCAGTCTTAATGCTTTTGAGACAAACCAGCTCAGCAAGTCTGGCAAGTTATTTAAAGCACATGTCACCAGAGACTTTATAAGGATATGTGAAATTGCCATTTTCTGATACCAATGACAGCAGGTAAATCTCTTGAGATTTTTTGAAAGAGTTGTCAAAAATGTGTTCTCTCAAAGAGTAAACAAAAACTTTCACAGAAATTCCATAGGTGAGTTATATAAGAACAGCCTTTTTATTGTAGTTTACATTGTTATATGAGGTATCTGTATATCTCCAAGGATAGCAGCAGTAATTGTATTAGTATTAAAACATTAAAAATGGCATATTGAGTAAATCACACATTTAATACTGCCTTTACTTTCAGTCCTGTGCCACCCTTCCCTTCTTTTTTTCTCCTTGTCCTTGTCTGTCTCCTTCTCCTGGCATCTTGATCATTTATACTAATAGAACAGTAAAAGTTACAATGTGCTTCAACAAATTATTGTGACATTTATTTTCCTTCTTTTTTAAATGTTTCATAATTGCTCTTACTAAATCAATAACCTTAAGCCTAAAGAGGTAATTGCAATATCTACCACCACTGTATAAAATAATCAGGACTAACAATATGGCTTTGATTAGCTGTAAGGGTTACTGTACCAAAGTTCTGTTTTCATTTTTCAAAATACTGTTTTCCATGTGCTTTTGTGTTTGCTTGTATTCAAGACACATACTGCACTTTGCAATCAAGAGAATAAAGGAAAATCAAAGAAATGCCCACCTTAGTGTTGTTAAAAATGCTGCACAAATCATCCACTGCATTTCTGATTGACAGTTCTTGAAACTAAGATTGACAACATGTAGGATGTAATGAGTGGGAAGACGACTGGAGTGTTCAGCTTATAAAAGAGAGGTCTGCCTTCACAATAGCACTAGAAGTTGTTACAGTCATCTGTTACTGCATTTGAAGAAGCATATGATAAACAGTGTCTAAAAAATCCCAAAATTATGTAAATGCCTACTTTTTAGAATTATGGATTATATTTATGGATCAGCACATTCACCATATTGTTTCCTCAGGGCAGTGCTGTACTAATATTTTTCTTAAGATGTTAATAGACAAAGGAACAGAGGGAAGACAGATAGTAATTGCCAGTGAATGGACAGTAACTTGAGACTGTGCCCTCAGTACTATGTAAAAAACAGTCAAGGAATGAGAGCTTCTGAGAACTGAGAGTTTCTGAGTTCCTGAGGTCAAGTGAAAAGTTTGTTTCCATATGGGTTAGAGATAGCCAGTCTTGCACAGCTTTACCTGATCCACACTACATAGCGCTCAATTTTGTCTTTTAGCCAAACCTTGGAGGCCCTGAGAGATCATCTTTAATTTACATGTCATGTGGCAGGGGGATTTCCCCCATCTTCACCCAGATCAAAATGCCAGAACTAATGTGAAAACTATCTTACAGCTCCCTAGAGTACCAATTTATTTGAAGAAACTCAGAGGATCCTGTTATTGGAAGTTTTGAGGTGTGATGTGGATTTGTGATGAGTGACTGTGTGATAAGTCTGTGAGGACCATATTTGAGGACTGTGTAAAATACATGGAGGGAAAACTGGTGGAAATCTGATCAAGTTTTATCTGCATACACTTTTGAGATTTGCTCATGAAGAAAGCTGTCTCCCCTGTGCAGGTCTTGTCTTAAAAAGAGGTATTTGGATCAATCTAAAGCATAACTAGGGAAAGAATTATGAAATAAACAGGTGTAGATGTACCAAAGTCTAGTGCTTAAACAGCATTTCTCTTTCATTTGTTAGGACAGATGGAACTGTAGATACCAGGAGTAAGGAGAGGGTTCTTTGCCCATAGTGCATGGAGTAAATTAATATTGACTCATAGGCTAACAGTGATAATCCACAAGCCTAAAAGGAACAAGTCCTGTTATGACTCAAAGCCACAGAGTTCTGTCTTCTCACACTTCTGTCCCACTCTCCTTTCCAGGTAGAGGAATACGCCAGCATGTATGAGTCCTGTAATGAGAGTGGATTACTTTTCAGGACTCCTAGGGACTGGAGAGTTCTATATGACTTATAATCAATTTTCCACATGCAGAAAGGATAAACCAATGGTTCTAGAGAAGCTCCTTGCTTCCATAATTGCAAGCAGTTACATAGGCAGCAAATGTAGGCAGTACGAATGCTGAACAGCCTCATAATTCCTGATGTGGGCACAAAGCCAGGATCACAATCTGGCTCTTCAAGACTTGACACATTCTCAGAACACTGTAATACAGTACGGTTATTTATAGAATTTTGGACCTGTTTGAACTTTCCTACTTTTATATCAGAGGATAAAACCTGAAGATATCTTCTATAATCAAGACATGGTGTATCTTTCTGCAAACTCTGATAATAATTAGAGAGTAAAAATTACTCTAGACTTTTCAGAGTCCTGTGCCATAGTAATGTCATTTTATCCTATGTATTTTGCTGGTTCTCAGCAATAAAAGAAACTCATTTGATTATAATCTCAGGATTTCTTTTCTATTTATTTTTATTATACAGAGCCACTGTGTCCCTAAATTTAGATATAACACAGCAAATGGGGTAAAATCAAAGAGAGGGTATAGTTTAAAAATGCTGGAATAGTATTTGTGCTTATTTTGGTGTGAAATTGGTTTTTGGGAATTAAAGGATTAATTTCCCATACATAATAGGAATTTAATTGGAACAATTGTCCTGACACTTTTTAGAATCTTAAAACATGGTTTACTCCAAGATGTGGCAGTGATTATCATACCTTATGCATGACAGGACTATTATGTCTTTGTATTGCACAGAACTTAAAAAACCATGTTTTGCCTGCAAATATTTGCTTTTAAAATATGGTGAATTAGCCAGTTCAAAAGATTCTGAAGAAAACTTGATTGCATGTGGATCCTGGAAAAGTTTGTAGGCAGTGTGTACCTGTTTCTTTCTACTTGTCAGTAAGAATCAAATATATTTATAAAACAAGTTTGGTATTATTGAAATAAACATGCAGGGTTAGGAAACATGGCTCTAACCTCTGTTTCTGTCTTGTTTTACTTGAATTAAATTTGACAAATGTGTAGGCATTGGGGCAAGCAGGCAACAGAGAGGAAGACATGAGCTGAGGCTGATTGTCCTTTGGTCACCATTCTCAAGAGGACTCGTATTGTTTAGTGGAAGTACATCAGAAAGGATGATTCTCTACCTTCAAGGCACCAGCTAGCCATTAACATTTGCTATACCACAGTATAATTTTAGGGGGCAAGCGACTTTGAAACTTTTACACCTTGCTGTCTTGAGTGTAGCAGCAGAAACAGGGTGCATGGAAGGAACTCTTCACATTCTTTATAGCCGGCAATACAGGGAAAGAAATTTTGGTGCTCATTTATCTCTGAAGAAATAACTTTTTTTCACTCAAAAGTCTTTTTCTTTGCCAACTTTATCAGTTGGTCTAATGAACAAAATAACTTTTCTGCATAATTTTTGCCCTCTTATACTGCAGAGTCCAGAAAAATAAAGGGGAGAAAGGTTATCTCTTTTATTTGCTTTTCCTTATTCACACAGGTAAGCAGCATACAACCTCAGTTCATTGCAAGTGTTCTCAGCTAATTCCATATGTCTTTCTTCTAAAGTATGAAAGATATGCTTATACTTTTTCATAATAACAGGGGTTAATGAGGACATGTAATATATAAATACTAATGTCACCACTCACAGAATAGCCAAATCCTTAAATCCATGCCTGCTTTCTTTATTGTGTGCCAAGGCAGGCATCACGGGCACATGTGAAACCATCTTCCTCTGAACAGACCACTGATCTTGCTCACTTGCCTGAGAGCAGTCAGACACAGAAAGGTATTACTAGCACAGAGCAAAACAAGCTGTAAAGCAGAAGTGGGGAAGAAGCTGATCACGGTGGAGTCATGGTGTCATTTATCCTTTAGAATGGTGCCATGTATACACGCGTTGGTTTTAAGCTTGTGCTCTAATCCCAGATTTATTACAAAAATCTGTATCTTATAGATTCCATCCAAAACAATCTCCCAAAAAGCACTATATTGACTTTTTTGACATGTTTACATATTGGGGGTGGGGGCATTTGTCAGGTATTTACTGACAAGTAATGAAGATTTATACCCTAGCTGAGAATGGGCTACATTTCATAATTTCTCATTTTCTGACATTTTAGCATTTGGGAATTTTTTAAACAGGTAATTAATTTTTGCAAATGAAAAATACTACCGATAATCAGAGTTGGATAAGGCCCATCAAAGCATGCTTATCCTACATAGATTTCAACAAAGTTTAAGCTTAAAGAATATTTGAATATACTAGTGCTTGGTAACTTTGGAGAATGGCTCCATTTATCAGTGCAGAGACCCCTCAGATACACTTGAACATGGTATAAAATTGGAACAATTTGTAAAATTATTGCTCTGATACATACATATTGAATAAGACTTCTGTTTGGTAGACTTAATAATGTATGTTTTATACCTTTAAATTTTTGTCTTTCATTTTGTTGCCTAACTCAACTAAATATAAGTGATTGAGAACTATGTCCCATTTTCCATTGCCTTATGCATTACTGCTGTTTTTTAATCAAATGAAAGATGAAAGAAGTACAAAAATTCAGTCATAGTATAGTCATAGGCTGATGAAAAAGTAGCTATCCAAAATCCATTTAAATATGCATAAAATCATTCTCCTTTTTTCCTAGGACTGCATTATTCCTTCTTTCCCCCTGTTCTGGTATGCCTAACTTTTCACTGTACAATATGATTTAGATACACTTGATGTGAAAGATAACCTAATCTCCTGTTTCAAATTACTTGCTTGGTTCTAAAAATATCTTTGAAAAAATCAGTGAATTTCTGAATTTTGTGCTGCTGAAATCTTTTCAAGGAGACCTGAAGTCCTACCTAATTTCTAAGCAGCTGTTCTGTATGTCTGTATCATTTTACAGCCTAACTTTGTAGGCATCTAAAGGATTAGTTGAAATCTTTGCTGCTTTCACACATTTTAGTGGTATTTATTTTGGGGACATAATTATATATTTCATACTTATGTCTCTACCTGACTAGGGCACAGCAAAAAAATCTACTGAGATCTGTAAGGGCATTCTGAAAAAACGGCCATGATCCTGATCTTTTAGCTTCTAGCACTGTTCAGCTTCTTCAAAATCACTGTTTACTTTTAGCATTTTTCAGAGAAATCTGAAAATTTCCTTTTTTCATCTTAATCATCTTGAGGCAGAAATGAAATTTCTTCTAAATTCTGGGAAGCCACCTTTTCATCTCTACTAACTGTAAGTAAACATAATACTGAAAGAAGCAGAGGCTGTTAGTCTCCAAATGTCTAAAAAGGATCTTAGCAAATAGTTTATTTATTTTTTTCCATTTTTGCCTAATATAATACAAATATGTATTACAATTAATAGCCTATAGGCATATTTTTTCAGTTTTAATCCTCCTGAGACAGGAGCTTAACTCCTTGGACTGTCAGGTTTCTTGCCCTTTCAGCTCTTTCAATATTGTCTTAAGACATAAATTTAATTCCCCTGAGGCACAGAACACACCTCTCCAATTTCCTAGGAAGGTGTTTTTACACCTCTATTACTTCCTCTAATATGAAGTATTAGGTAATAGGCAAAAAAGTACTGGTGCATCCCCTTTGGAAGAGCCACCATCCTCCTTAGAAGAAGCTGAGACAGATTAGGTCCTGAGCAGAAAGAATTGCCTGAAGGAAAAGCCAGCTCGACACCTATCTTAGATATGGTGCCTTACACAATGGAGGGGTTTTGAAAATAATATGGGTGTGATGGGGCTTTTAAGAAATGCCCCCCCTTCTTCACTGATGAACTGGAGATTTTAAACCTTGCCTTCTGAGAACTAAATTTTTCCTTATCTCTCCCGCAGAGACAACCACCTAAAATTTAGATCTGTCAGTCTCAAACAGTCATCTCGACCTCCAGCATCTTTACATTTTCTTTGTTTTTACTTTATTTTCTTTTGAAACTAATTTGAGCTTGAATTTTGAGAACAATGATCTTTTCAAGTTTTATCACTGCAGGATAAAGACATTAATGATAACATAACAAATAATTTCTTAATTTTCTTTAAAATGACAGTAAATATTTCAGTATTCTACAAGTATTCCACAATACCAGACACTAAGTGCATTTTAATCGACAAAAGCTCTATAACATTTGAATAATTTTTCCCCTCAGCAGTCAGTATTTCACTCAGCACTAATCTTTAGTGAGCAAAAGAAAATTGCTCCAACATTTCTGGTTATCAGTTCTCCATGGAACAAGAAAGAAAAAGGGTGCAATTTGTGCCGTTATTTGTTTTTAGCATAGGAAAAAAAAATTATGGCATCAGTTAGAGCTGAAGTCTGGGCTTTCATTCTGTTTTATATTCTCTAGTGACTTTTTGCTATTATGCTTCATGTATAAGTGTAAAGGAACATCTTATATTCAGGCACACCACCTACATGGATGGTATACACACACTGAACAATTTCATAGGGAGTTTACTTGATTTTTCCCTTTGTTTTTCTTCTTTAAATATTAATAAGTTCATCTTTTATAAATAAAGTATACAACTGCTCTCTAAGTATTACTTTTACTGTCTGAAGGTATAGACTTTCAAAATCACTACATCCCTTGAACCAGTTAGAGATGGTTGTTTTCTTCAAACTAGCTGGCTACCTTTTTGTTATGAATAAATTGCTTTCAATAAATTGTACATTTGTCCTATTTTCAGCTGTTCTAGTGCTGACAACCCTGCACAATTTCTTTCTTCTTTCACTCATCTTAAAACTCAATGAGACCTCTATTTATTGAGGTTAGGAATATGAATTACAAGCTGACACGCTTATAGTGTGAGAAAGCTTACTGTTTGACTTTTTGAAAAAACAGAGTTTGTTGTGTTCAATAGGTTTTCAGCAGCCTTAGAAGATAGCATTCTGTTTATCTAATTCTATGCATAAAAATCTTTCCCCAAAAAAGTGAATATTACCTCAGCATTGTTCTTTGTAATCTTAAATCAAGAAATAACAGCACATTTCTTTATGGCAGAGCAGATAATTGAATGGCACTATTTGATTCTATTGTGATGTTATCCCTTTTTAGGTCATTATCTTCAGCAAGAGCTTTGCTGCTTTATCAGCTGCAATTTAAAATACAGGTGCTTTTAATGTTCTTTCAAAGGCTTAGCTGATAATATCAAGTAAAGTGAATCTGAGGTTTAGTACAAATAATTCCTCTTACCTGAACAATCATTCCTTGAAAGATGCAAATCAAAACGAGAGTTAGAAATTATGTTCGCTATGTGCTAATGTTCAGTTTTATATTAATGTTACTCCAGAATAAAACTTGTATTTTTCTATTAGAACCATTGCACAGTTTCACTGATGGCACCATTAGTAACGAAAAAACTTGACACAGAGAAGAAGACACTAATTCTGGGACTCATTTTTTTCTTAATGTGAAAAAACGCCCAACGTTGTGATGTTGTGCCTGTAGTGCTGAGCAGATACATGTGTGGTTAATGTTTTTGGCAGCACCTCACAGCCTTCATGGGGACAAGCCTGATAGCCTTGGCCAGGCCCACTGCCCCATGTTCGTACTACTGTCACTCAGCAGGACAGCTCTTACTCTTTTCAGCTCCAAGACAAAAGGTCTTGAACCATGGGGTACTGTCTGAGTCTCTGTAATTCAAAAAGTCAAACCATTGCACCATCCCTCATGCTTTGGGATTGAGTGATCATCTATGGGGCATTCATAAGTTCTACCTTCACATACCTCATGTTCTATGTTTTTAAATGAGGCTGGATCATTTCATTTCAAGGTATCAAAAATGAGGGAAAAAAAGCATATATATTAGTCTACTGGAATTACATGGCATTTTTGACATGGCATCTTTTAAATTGTCCTAGGAAAGTAGCTTAAACTAATTTTTTGACTAACAGCATAACTGGAAATCTTGAAATATGAACTGCTGAGGAGTCTCAGCTGCAACTGAAATGAGATATGTTTGGAACATGTGAAGTATGAGATAATACAGAGCACTCTGAACACCATGCAATGAATATCAGATTAGATTACCCAAAATTTATAGATATTTCTTAAATGTGTCTCTTTTCACTACCTGACATCTATTCCTAATCTTTCATTTCCTCATATAGGTGTTGTGAATTAACTAAAATATAATTATAAAACATTCACTTAATTCAGCAAATCCAATAAGCAAATAAATAATTCTCTTTTTGTAAAAAATAAGCAAAAAAATTTTATTGGTCTGCAGTAAATAATTTTTTGAATCATTAATTTGAAATACAAAAGTGAGCTAAATTCAGGCTGCTTAATGAAGAGCCTCCCTGTTCAATGTGTTGTTGTCTCTGTACTGTGATTCTGGTTTTCCTACTTAGCAGTTTCCAGTCAGACCAGTACAATTCTCTACTAGGTCAGGTTAGGATTAAGTCAATTTTTTCATAGTATGTTATATGATGTTGTGTTTTAGTTTTATGTCCAAAACTGTGTTAATTAGTACACCAATGTTTTAGCAATTGCTGATTAGTGCTTACAGAATGTTAAGAGCCTCTCTGTTTCTCACTCAGCCCTGCCCAGAGAGAGGGCTGAGGGTGGGCAAGAGGCTGGGAAAGAACAAAATCAGGGCAGCTGACCCCAGCTAACCAAAGGAATATTGATGGCGTGTGACATGGTGCTCAGCAATAAAAGTACCTTCTGGGGGAGTAGTTTTTCAAAGATAGCTGGAGGACTGTGTGGGAAGTGATCAGCTGATGGGAGGTGGTAAATGCCTTTAAATCACTCATGCGTTGGTCTTTCTTTTCTTCAATTATTAAATTGTCTTTATTGTGATCCATGAGGTTTTTGTTTTTTTTTTTTTCTTCCTTCTGGTTCTTTCCTTCATTCTACTGGGGTGAAGAGTTAGAGGACAACTGGATGTGGATTTTGCTGTTGGCCAGCAAGGGGTCAGCTTACTGTGAATTCTAAGTCATTTGTTTCTGACTTTATTTTAATAATTCTGTAAGGCTTTGTAGGAGTCTAATGTCTTCTCCATGCCAAATCCCCCACATATTTGAATCAAAGGTGTTAATCTTCCATAATTTCTTTTTATCAGTGATGTGGATGATACAAGAGAAGCGGATTCTCATCTTTTAATTCAAGCACTGGGGCTAAATCTAGAGCAAATGAGAGCAGGAAAAATCCCCTGTTCTCTTCTACCTCTGAGCTGGGTGTTAATTTTCTGCATATTTTGGTGTGTGTCCATCCTGATCAGACTTGGAACTGTGATAAGCGCATATCTGTGGAGGAGAAGAATAGTCAGAAACTTATTAGGCAAACACTATCAAGTACTCAGCAGTAGGAAGAGTGATTCTTGCATCCTTATGACTTTTCCAGACTTGGCAGAATTTGTTTTCAGATCTATATCTTTGCCTAAAGCCTCATACTTCCTGCCAAATTTCCAAGTGGCCTGACTCTGCTTTCATCTTCTGTGTATTTCCTGCTTATGCTTGAGTAACGGCAGGAGTCCTTTGTCCATTCAAGCAGATCTTTTGCCTCCCTTGCAGGGGATTTTCCTGCCAGCCCAACCAGAAACCCCTTCCATTCCCTTCCCTCCATTTCTAAGGTCCCCTCCTTTTGCCTGGTGGTGAGAGGGTGGCACAACCATTGCTTCTTGTGAAGTGGATGGCGGGTGCATTTGTCTGGGGTATGGTAGAGTGCAGTTCCTGCAGAAAATCTCTTCCTCAGAGTCCCTAAGAGCTCTCAGTCCTTCCACTTCATCTCTGATCTCTGCCACGAGGCTGAGCACGTTTTTGGCCTGATGGCATCTCACACAGCTGACCTCTGCTGCCCTCAGAGAGCCGTGCCAGACCCTGGCACTGCCAGCAGCCTGAGACCTGGATCCTTGCATGCTCTAGCCATTGCTCCTTCTGGGGTCACTGCATCCTGTGTGGTGTGTGGAGAGAAAGAAACTTCTGTCTGAGTGAGCACCGTACCTGAGCTCTCTCAACAAGGGGAATGATCACCAACTGAGCTAATTGTTGGAGCTGACAGATAGATAATTCTTATTTTAAAAACCCCAAACCAATAAAAAACACCAAAAACCTTCCCCCCAAAAAAATAAACAACCCCCCCCAAACAACAACAACAACAAACCCCAAACAAACAAACAAACAAACAAACAAAAAAAAACAACACAAAACTTGCTTCCCTTTATTTCCTAACAAAACTTCGGATTAAAATGTAATATTTAGCAGACTAATAAGTATCATAAAATGTATTAAGCCAGGAAGCAGATAAAATAATCAATGCTGGATAACACCAGCAATCCTGTCTGTTTTGAAAAAGACTTCTTATGAAATATAATGAACTAATGTTGCAATATCTATCATTTTCCAAGTCCCTTCTGAAGGCACTGAGCTTCCCTAAGTAGTGAAGACTTATGCCTGACAATTTGTATCTTTTATACAGAATTTAAATTTTTCTGCCTCACCTGCTCTTACAAGTGTTGATTATTATCTAGTTTTCTATTATGTAAAAAACCAAAATTACTGTTCTGTTCAAGAATCAAGGATTTCATCCTTGTCTGAGAAATATTGAGGCATCAAGGATTGTGCAAGTTCCTAAGGGTGAGCACAAGTATTCCACTATGGATAATTTTCAGTCTCCTTATACTTTTTATTGCACAGCCAGGTAAACAGAAAGTACAGATTTTAAAATGCCAACACTGAATTACGTATGTTCCTCATGAGTACAGGATTTTAGAGATAGATCCATGAAGAAAGTGTGGTGGAACAATGATAAATTTCAGTGTCTAATATACAGATACATGATCTAAAGGATTAATTGACTATGATTCTTTAAATGATACTGTCTTACTAGTGCCAATAAGAGTCTCAGAATATTTCCAACATAACATGACATTGTATTATGGATAGAAAAAGTAATTTCTACAAATACATAATAAACTTAAGGTTTAATCTTGCAAAGAGAGCCACTAGTGGAATCCATAGTCCCATTTAAAAAATAGTAAAAAAATCCAGTGAAAAGTGTGAAAAATTATTGTTACATATATTTACTATTTCAACACAGTACAAACATCTCCTTTGTAGTCTCATTACATAATGATTAAAGGATGAAAATAGAATTTCATTTGCAAGGTATTAGTATACAATGAATTTTTTGTAGTTGTCAGGGCAAAGCTATAATTACATAGAAATTAATTTTTCTCTTCAGGATATTAAGTGACAATGTGTGCATTTGGATGGAAAGGATGGGAATAAGTTCTAAAACCAATGCTCTAAACAACAAGCAGCTGCAACTCAATATATGTAAAAATAATGAAACCAAGCTGAATAGTGTAAACTTCAGTGAAAAAAGTCATCTCTTGAGATGCAATCTTCTTGCAAAGCTCTTGAATGATTAATGGAAATGGTATTTCACTTGTGGTTGTTTTTTGAAGTGGGTCAAGAACACATATGTTTATAACACACACAGAAATGATGTTAAATTTTAAAGCTATGAGAAATTCACAAGAGCCAGACATATTTAGGATTAAAACTTTGACTATGTCCACAGTACATTCCCCCTGTGCCTTCATAATTGCAATGTTGTTAAGGCTTGAAATCAGTGCTTTTATGTTACAAGTTAAAGATTAATTGGAAGCCTTATCTTTGAATTTTCTTTCTTTCTTGGGTTAAAGGCGAATCATTAAACCAGCATGAATGCATTCCCTTTTCCTATATTAATTTCTGTTTATTAATGGAAAAGAGGAAGGGGAAGGGGAAGGGGAAGGGGAAGGGGAAGGGGAAGGGGAAGGGGAAGGGGAAGGGGAAGGGATCACAACAAAAGATTAACTTTCAATTTATCTCTTCATTAGGTTACTAGAATGATTTGAAAAACAGAAAATGATTGGTTGCTCTTTTGCTATGTGCAAACCAAGGGACATCCGTCTTTGGTCAAAGAAATGTATCTAGCTTTCTGTACTGGGCACCTTCTGTCAGACCAAGATCAATTTCTGCAGCTGCCTGCTGCAGAGGAAGAGAAAATCCTTTAGACATTATATCTGAACACCCAGGCTATTTCTGACAACAGACACTGCTCTTTCCCCAGACTTTCAGAAATTCCCAAAATACAAGTTTTCAATAAAGTTTTCTATAGACTAGAGTGGGACAAGAGAAAGACAGACAATTCAAGCTTTAAGAGAGAAGAGAAAAAGATCCTTTAAAACTAGCAGAAGTTTAGACATTATACAGCTCAGTGCCTAGGCTGGGAGTTATTCAACATTTAAAACTCCTTATAATTAGTTGACAGGTGAGATCAGATTATGTATATAAAAGTAAAAAGGATGGATGTTTGTAACAAGAATAGGCACCAGACCCATCAAGGCCTCCTTGCTGCTTTTGCAGTCAAATGTGAAAGAGATATTTTAATCATTGTTCAACAGTCAAAATGCATCTTAAAAAGTCACCGGATCAGTTAAGGCCTGAAATAAAATAAAAAGCTACTAAATAAGAACTCCCAATGTAGGTCTTTCTCACAGATCATTATTTTCTCCCATTCTGAAACAGATATGCTCTCCATAAATTGTGTGAAGCTAATGAGATTTATGAGTGCTTGTCAGCCTTAAAATTGGGTTACTTAGATTTTCATAATATTATGAGGATACAGGGGCCTATAAGTCCCTTTTTCCACCTAAGTTTTGAAATTTCCATTTCAAAATTAACCTAAAAACCATATTTGCTGGGGGTTTTATCTCCTTTCTCTTTTATGCTTTCAAAATTTACATTTGCAATGTTAAATATCAGTTTCAGAAGATGTTGGATCAAAGCCCAATATATATTTGTTTTGCATTTAGTGTTATCTTGAATCTTAGAAGCTTTTTTCAATGTCAACTCCCAAATGATTTATAATTAGCGAACAAATATTAACCCCCCCGCTAGCTGCAGCATCAGGATGATCAGCTAGCCTGACACTAGGTGGCAGACAAGACAACTAGGAAGGCCCTTGAGCAAACTCTCCCTACCTCTGTGCTCTGGTGTGCTGCCTTCCAGTTTAACACCTCCTAACGCACAGGCACCGAAATCAGGGAGTTAGCAGAGCAAACGTTCTAATTGCAGCACAGACTTCCTGCACACGCTATTGTGTGTGACTATGTCTTTTAATGCTCATGCTAGTGTTCTGAAGAATGAGTAACGCTCTGAGAATCCTTTGTCTTTGAAGCCATGAAAAAGTACACATTGATTAAAAAATTTGTTTTGTTAGTAGTTTAATTAAGAACATATACATAGATACATGCAAATTTTTATTTCATAATATATGAGAAATAATGTCTAGGTAAAGCCTTTTGTTATATAAATATATATCTTGCTATATAAATGTATCTGTATAACTATATATGTGTGTGTTAAATCTAACGGCCTATAGTCAATTTATTGGCTAATATTCCAGGATCTGCTCCCCAGTGCATTCAGGAGCAATGAATTCCTGAATTCCAACAAAGACAAAGTCAGGCAAAAACACCAGGAGGCCTGTGTGGATGAACAAGGTCAAACTCAAATACAAAAATGAAGAGTATAGCAGATGGAATCAAGGACAGATAGCCTGGGATGAATATAGAGATTAACTGAGCAGCCAGGGATCAGGGATTTTAGTATACAAATTCTAAAGACCTGATGGAATTAAATCAACTCATGAACATCAAGAGCAACAAGAAGACTTCTACAGCTATGTTGGTGATATAAAAGGAAGATTAGAGAAAATGTGGACCCTCTCTGTAAGGAAATGGAAGACCTGATTACTCAGGGGATGAAGAAGACTGAGTTACCCAATGACTTTTTTGCCTTTATCTTCAATGGCAAATGTCCCAGCCATGCTGCCTGAGTCAGGACATGAAGTCAGGGACTGGGAGAATGGAGAATTTCCTACTGTAGGAGAAGACCAAGTTTGGGACCACCTGAGGAACCTAAAGGTGCAAAACCAAGGGACCTGATGAGATGCACCTGTGGATACTAAGACAGCAGGCAGATGAACTGTCTAAGGTGAAATCTGTTATATTTGGGAATTTTTGCTGCTCTAGTGAAGCTTCCACTGACTGGAAGAGGGGAAAGTTTACCCCCCAGTTTTAAAAAGGGATAAAAGGGAACCAGGGAACTACAGATGCCAGTCTCATCTCCATGCCTGGAAAGATCAAGAAGCAGATCCTCCTGGAAAGTACGATAAGGCATGTGTAAAATAAGGAGGTGATTGATGACAGCCAAGATGGCTTCACTAAGGGCAAGTTGTCCCTGATGAATGTGGTGGTCCTCTGTGACATGGTTAAGGCATTGGTGAATATGGGAAGAAAACTGATGTAATCTATCTGGACTTGTGCAAAACATTTGACACTGACATGACAACCTTATCTCTAAACTGGAAACACGGAATTCACAGATGCAATATGCGGTTAATTAGGCATTGGTTGGATGGATGCACTCAAAGATTTGTAGTCAATGGCTTGATGTCCAAGCAGAGACCAGGTATGGGTGGTATTCCCCAGGAGTCAGTGTTGGGGCTGGTGCTGTTCAACATCTTTGCTGGCAACCTGGCCTGTGGGATTGAGCGCACTGTCAGTGCTCAACCACACCAAGCTGCCTGGTGCAGTCAGCATGCTGGAGGGAAGGAATGTGTCATCCAGAGGAGCCTTGACAGGTTTGAGAGGTGAACTTGTGCACTTTTCATGCATTTCAAAAGGGCCAAGTGCAAGGTCCTGCAGCTGGGTCAGGGCAATCCCAAGTACAAGTAATTGGCTGGGTGAAGAAGAGATCAAGAGCAGCCCTGAGGAGAAAGATGTGGGGGTATCAGTGCATGAGAAGTTCAGTATGGCCTGGCAATGTGCTCTTGATATAGATATATAGATGGAGATACACAGAAAAGTTTTAGCTGGGCTCTCTACCATGCTTTTATTGAATGGTTATATAATATTTTATCTCTATGGCCGTGAAAATATCTGTCTATTGCGTCTTTTTCTTATTCATTTTCAAATTCTGAACCATCTGTTTAATATTGTGAAAGACCTTCCATAAGAATATGCTTAAATTATATAATTAGGTCCTATGAACAGAACACGAACTCAGCTCAGAGAAACACCAAATTTGCTAATATAATTAAAAATTTAGCACTAACATTAGTAGACATATTAACAATATCAATCAAATTGTAAAGGAAAAAATTTAAAAGAAAATTACTTCCAGATTATTTTGAATTTTTTTTGCACCAGGAATACAAAATTATTAGTCATAGGGGACTAAGTCTATAATCTGATTTCCAATTCTTAACAAACTCTGCTGGGTAATAAACTTGTAATGAGAAAACAAACAAATTAAACTGCCTAAAAGGACTGATCTTTCAATTGATTTTTTATTTTAATGAAAGTCCTGCAGCTGGGTCAGGGCAATCCCAAGTACAAGTAATTGGCTGGGTGAAGAAGAGATCAAGAGCAGCCCTGAGGAGAAAGATGTGGGGGTATCAGTGCATGAGAAGTTCAGTATGGCCTGGCAATGTGCTCTTGATATAGATATATAGATGGAGATACACAGAAAAGTTTTAGCTGGGCTCTCTACCATGCTTTTATTGAATGGTTATATAATATTTTATCTCTATGGCAGTGAAAATGTCTGTCTATTGCTTCTTTTTCTTATTCATTTTCAAATTCTGAACCATCTGTTGAATATTGTAAAAGACCTTCCATAAGAATATGCTTAAATTATATAATTAGGTCCTATGAACAGAACACGAACTCAGCTCAGAGAAACACCAAATTTGCTAATATAATTAAAAATTTAACACTAACATTAGTAGACATATTAACAATATCAATCAAATTGTAAAGGAAAAAAATTAAAAGAAAATTACTTCCGGATTATTTTGAATTTTTTTTGCACCAGGAATACAAAATTATTAGTCATAGGGGACTAAGTCTATAATCTGATTTCCAATTCTTAACAAACTCTGCTGGGTAATAAACTTGTAATGAGAAAACAAACAAATTAAACTGCCTAAAAGGACTGATCTTTCAATTGATTTTTTTATTTTAATGAAAAAAACCTACTGAGTGGAACTTGAATTCTTACTCTCTTAGTTTAGAAAACACCTGAACACACATAATATTGCATCCTTTTTAGCTGTCAGCAAAACCAGTTGAAAAAGCATCAATGATAATTGAATTTATATAAAAGATATGTATCCAAGTGATCTAGGACCTTTTCAAAAAGATACATAAGCAAATAGAGAACACTTTGACTGTGGCTTTTTTTTAGACAGTTTAAAACTGAAGATATTTGAAAGTTATCTAAAAAAATAATGCCTTCCATTTTCACTTTTAATTAACTGTTAAATATCAGGAATACTGTGAATGATAATTCATAGATAAAATCACTGTGAAGGTTAGATGGAACATAAACCAAAGACAAACAGGAGGCTTTCTCATTGTTTAGCATTATTCATTTCTGGACTGAAGTCATTACTGGAGACATCAATCAAGCAAAGGTATTTATCCAGGAAGCTGAATGTATTTGTTGCATTCTGACATTAATTTGTTTGAAAACATGTTGCATAGGGAAATGGGTAGAAGCTCAGAATATACAGTCTTGGGCTCCTGCCATGCAGCTTGCAGGACTCGATGTCTCTGTGTGTATCTATTTGTAAAACTAAACCAAGCTGCAGATGCAGCTAGCTTTAATAGTTCTGAATTAGTTATCTCCACACCCAGGACGACTTTTCTCCATTTCCTCCTTTATGCTATATGTGCCAACAGTGTCATTGTCTACCACAGGCTTGCTTTACAACAGATTGTGCTGTTTTGCTCTTATGTTGCTTTCATTTTGCCTTCCAAGTGGAAGTGGTACTAATGCATTTCTTAGGCACTTACTATAAAAACAATTTGTCCTGTTGGCAGTTTCAGATGCTCAGGAATTCTATGTACTTGTCTTCACTTTGCAGATCATCTTTTTTTGGCACTTAAATATCACAGGAGGAACTTCCTGACTGGAGATAGCACTTACCGTATTACATGAGCTGTGCATTCTTTTTTGGCTCTAGGGCTACACTTAGAGACAAGCATTTGGCTCTAGCAGGCAAAACAAAAAGTGAACAAATTACATCAGCAGAAAAATTCAGGTCAATACAGTTTTGAGCTTCAGAAAAATTACTTGATTTTTACTTCCCCTGATGAGTACTATGGGTCCAGTATTTTGGTTGTTTTTTTTTTGTTTTTGGTTTTTTTTTTTTTTTTGCAGTGCAGTCTTATACAAGACCACATTTATTTTCATTATAGATAAATTAGTGTTTACTTCCTTTTATGAATATAGTTCAGCTTCTACCTGTGTTCTAAATGTTTTTAATCATCATTCCATTGTTAAATAGAACTGATATAAAAAAATGACCCTTTTTTTAGTGTCATGTTTCTAATGAATATATATCTAAAAGGATGCAATAAGACTGATTTTTACAGCCAAAGCTTTCCATACAAGTAATTTTTATTTGATAGCATATATTTTGAAACTAATAATTTTTTTGTCTGTGATAGTTAATTAAGGTTGCTTCAGAAAGGAAATTCAGTACCTGCCTTATACTGAATACATAGATGAACACTCTTTTTGAGATCCCTTGATTTGAGAGCACTCCTCAGTATTAATTGATCATGAGGAAACATAGAGAAACAGTAATGAACTGGTATGCAAGACGTAGTAAAACTTTCAACTTTTCTATGTACTATGCCCTTTTTGAGATGCTGAAATGTCTAATAAAGCAGAAAACGGTACTTGCAAAGTGAATGTTGGTGATACAACACAATCTTCTCCTAAGAAAAACATTCAAAAATTAGAGCTGGAAGATGTGCAAAATCAAGGGTGGGAGAAGAAAAACAATAACCTCCCAAAATAATATGATGACAATGCTGGATGTAAAATTCATATGAAGTATAAACCAGTAGGTATTAATGAAGGGTAAGATAAATTTGTACGGAATCAAATGAATCATTTTCATCAGACTCAGAGGAAAAGGTACTCCACTGTTTTTTTCACCTCCCTTTGTAAATAAAACAATACAATATATGTTAGCGGTAGGAAATAATACCAAAAGTGGTAATAATAATAAAGAACAAAAAAAGTATGCTTTCATTATCCAAGAAGGATATTTAAGTAGCAGTTCTGGAAAGCAAGGAAGAAGTGCTGGAAAGTGACTGCAGACATGTGACAGACACGTGGCTGAATATCTAGGTCTGTACTAGTAAATATGTGTCATATGGTCTTTCTTCATTTGCTGAGATTTTGGTTCTTGGTAAACTCGGCCACTTGCTCAGAAAGCAATAGCAGGTGAAACAGTCACTGACAAGTGTATTGTGGAAACATCTCACAAGGTCCTCCTAGGGAGCAGCTTTATAACACATTTCTTGGTATATACTTAAATTCGGCATATACTTAAAGTTGGTGTATACTTAAAATGCTAAGTCCCTTATCATGAATTATTGATGCAGGAGTGCAGTGAATTTCACACAGGTGAAAGTTAAGCTAGCATTGTAAAATATGAATCAAGCTTATAAATGAGTATACTAATATTTCCTTTTCTCAGAAACTCTTTGCTGTGCTTTAGGAAGGTTTCTATTTTCATTCTGTTTATTCATTCCCTCAGTCCCTTAGAGAAATGTAGAATGGATTTGTCCATTCAATAAAGCTGTGTGAACCCAGCTACTCCTTGAATCTCTAAATAAACAGTAATTCAGAACTTCACTTTCAGGTCGTATGCCATCTTCCTCCCTAGGCATATCATAGACCAAAACACATCCTGACTCTGCTCATTCAGTTTCAAGGACCTGGAAGAGACAGGAAATTTGGAAACCCTGAAAACCCTCTAATCTATTAGTTGACCTTATTACTGAATGATAACTAAACTTCTCAAGGTTAATTCTACTTTTCAGTATCCTTTTGCTTGGTGTTACATTTAAGTGATATCTTGTGGAATGTTGTCACTTTGATCTGACAGCAGATTTTTGTTTTCATCACATATACTGGCATTTGACTACATAAATAATAAATGCAATATCAGATGTATGTAAGAGGGATTTAACAAATGGGGCTTCAGAGTTTACACTGTGAATGAGGTGGAAATTAAACAAGCTAATACTTTATAGTGGAGCTTTAAGTACCATTGTCTTGATAGCTGTAATAGTCTTTCCTTTAGAGACTCATTCAGGGAACTGAAGATATCAGTATTCTGTTGATTTAGACAGGAAATTTGAATGCACAAACTTCAGAAAAAAAGAGAGACATTAAAAAGTAATGAAATTTGGCAGATTTCTAGAGATTACATTAGACTTAGAATGCCTTATAAAAATACCTTTTCTTATACTTTCTGGTATATATAGTGGCTACCAGGTAGTCTAAAAAGTTAGCAGAGTAATTTTGGTTTTAATGGCTGGGTTTTGTTTGTTTGTTTGTTTAAGTAGACACTCATTAACAACTATAGCATCCCTGCTAAAACCTTTTTCCAATAGTTCTGTTATGCCCACTCTCAAATTTTCTAAGCAGATTAGACATAAAACATGTTTTAAAACATAAATTTTTATTCATATTACTCAAATAAACTGTTACTGTCAGATCTGCTTCTGTGCATCTTCCATATCTGGATGAATACATGAAATATTAAATACTTAGATATATTTTGACTTAATGTTTTACATCTGCAAAGTGGATATTTAAATAAATTAGATGTCTTAGACAAGATCACGGACAAAATACTGACAGGCCAAGGAACAGAGTGTTTAGAAGGTACTTTGGTGAACCAACAGGTGTTTTTAATCTGTGTTTGAATGACATATGCATTTTACTGCATTTGACAATTATTACTGTTGCCATTTTACAAGTAGAACCCATATTTTATAGCAAATAATAAAGGCTCACATGCGTTCTTTTTAATTCCAGATGAGTATATCATATAACCATTCCCTCCAAAGGTCTTCCAAAGTCTCCATATCAAAGTAAAGAATTTGGCTGTTTCTTAACTGCTGGGCTTAAGCATTAAAGTGTTCTTATCCCTTCATTACTTTCTTATTGAATTTATAGAGTTTATTTTGGGTTTTTTGGCATTCTTTTTAGTAATTTGTTATTTTTGCTTGTTACATCTTTTTTTGAAGAATCCAACTATGTTTTAACTTCCTCCTCAGAAATCGCTTCATCTCTCCTAACCCTAACTTTTGTGAAACAGAAAACATTTGCTATCCAACTCTTCAGAGTCCATGAATCAATCAATGGATCTTTTTTTCAGTTTCATAGCTTTAATCCTAAGGTTTTATACTACTGCATTTTTCAATTCTAATATATTAAATTCACTCTAATCATAAAAACACACTGTGAAGATATGTAATGAAAAAAAATGTAGCATTACATAGCATCGAGTCAGTTTGCTCAATATATTGTGAGTTTTAAGTCAGCTGCAGTTGTAGCTCAAAATACTTCAGTGAAAGTTATTGGAGCAAAATATTGAAACAAATTTATAAAGTACATAACACAAGTCAGAAATATTAGCATATTTTTAGCTCTGCCACTGTTCACTCTATAATAAATATATTTAATACTATGGCCTAAAATATCTAAAAGCAATGAAACAGCACAAGAGGTCTCTAAATTAGCTCCAAATTTTCTTTTAATCTATTGAAGTTAGCCTGAAGATAGAACTTTGTTTATGTGATTTAATATTTATAAGGGTAAACTAACTTCATAAAGTAATACATATTTACATGTCTAAGTAAGTGCTCCCAGTAATTAGTTAATTGCATTACTAGGGATTGCAAAGCATTCATCAAAAATATTTTCGGCACATCCGGTGATTTACAAACTGAACCTGGACTTCATATAGACATAGTGTACCTATTATAAAATAATTATACATAATTTATATGTGGTTATTCTTTGTGCAGAAAGCTTTGCTGATATCAAGTAGCTAAAAGTAATTTGTTACAAGGCACATCTCTAGAATTTTCTCCTGTGCCTGCAAAGTTAGCAATAATGTAACAATATTGTTTCCACTGTTACTTGCATTTTAACATTATTCAAAATAATGTCATCTGCAAGTTTGATTCAATCTGAATGCTAGAAGCACAGAATAAAAAATTTCTTGTATCAAGAAGATACAGAGGAAATCTTGTACCTTGTACATTTATTCTGGGGCTTGCACAACAGAACAAAGAGGTAAAAAATGAAAATATTTTCTAGATTTTATCTTTATCCATAGAATAGTTTTATATTATATTTAAAAGCACAGATTGTAATTCATTATTGACAGCAGTTTGAGATGCTACAAAATGTCAGATTGTTTTAATAGTACTGTGACCTCTTTTAAAGGTCTGTACCTCACTGACAAAAAGGCAGGTTACCACTGCAGGCGCATGGAGCATGGATGCAAGTGTGAAGAAAGTGGTACAGTTTGCTCAGAAAATAGAAGGATTTAGGTTTTTCTAAATAAGGTTCTGATGCTTTATTTTCCACCACAGTGCTAAAAAGGTTTTTTGCTGAAGACAGGGGAGTCAGGTGGTTTAGTAAGTCTACAGATCCAGATTCTAATCATGTGTAGAGTTGGTTATACATATCTTCCAAATCCACACTGATAAGCTCCAACAAGCTTCTTTCAGGGATTAAAGCAGATTTTAGGATTACATGTACTGCAACTGTTTGAGAAAGAACATTCTATGAGCAAGATATGAAAAGAGTGACAAAGAACTTTTTTGAAAGCAGTATTAGAATATTGCTTAAAATTCATATAAATATTTACAAACCAAGTTCTGCCTAGGGGAAATAAAAGAGAAATCAAAGTAAGGAATTACTATAATAAGAATATCATTCTCTAAAGTATATAATGCTTTGTATAAATAAGAAAACCTCTATATCTCCTTTGGAAGTAGAATGTAAACATGAAATGAAGGTACACTTATCACCCCAAACCATTTTTTTTAACAAAAATACAAAGATTTTATTGTTCTAAATTATACTACCAGATGAAGTTGATAGGAAAAGATACCACAGAAGTCATGTATAGTTTTGTTTTGTCTCACTTTGTCTTAAAATATGCTAGCTGTCATAATTTACTGTATGTAGGAATAAATGACTGTTGCTGACAGTGTTCCACTGCCCCCCATCCCATTCAACAGTGGCATTAGATTCTTATTTTAGTCCATTCTGGAAAGCCTCTCTGTTTGACCAGGTCGGTATGTAATATCAGCTGAACAGTAGAGAATGCACATTTTCACTTTCCTTGGAATTCTGAACTATATTAATGAAGTAATATGCTTCTGTTAGTGAAGTTTATCTGGGACATAAGATTAAATCTACAACTCTAATTACTATACTCTAGTAACCATGGAGTATAGACTGAGTATTAGCAGCCATTAATTGATGAAATTTTCAGGCAGCTGGCACGTAAAGCTAACACTACACTTTGAATGTAAAAAGTATGGGTTTCATCTTGTGATGAAAATTATCAGTTAGCAAGGAGGAGACCTCTGTTCTTGTCCTGTTTTACCTGTTCTGTTTTTCCCTCTTGTGTTCTTGCCTTCTTCATTAAAGAGTTCATATGCAGTGCATTAACAGAGTGTTACTCAATGTAATGCCCATGTTTTATCCATTTCACACTAGCAAAAACCTGGTCTGATTTGGTTTGTTAACAAGCTTGGTAATCTTAACACCACCTGTTACATTACCATGACTTCATGGTATTTCACTGCCTCACAACAGAGTATTGAATTTATGTTCAAAGTGGGTTGGAGAACTGAAGAAGTAGAATCATCCTCATTTTTGTGACTGGAACACTGAGATGCATTATCTGGTAAATCAAAGACTGGTTTGAATATCTAGAAGCTTGAAGTACTTAGCCCTTCAGTTTGGGCTACTGTTCCCAGTATCTTCAAATGCAGCTGCAGGCATCCTGTAGTTCATCTGGTAGTCATTCATGGCATTAATTGTACTCTCAGAAAATGCGGAACTCAAAACCTGCTGCACGAAAAAAAATGGTGTAAATGGTGTGATTCAACTGTTCTACTTTGTTTCACAAAATTTTTCCATGTCCAGACTCTGAAAAACTCAACTAGAGGAGAATCTTGAGGCAAGTATCTCTCCATGTCCTTTCTTTAAGTGGACATACCAAAAGACGTTAAAGAGTCCCAATCTTTAAAAATGGATTATTTAGAAAATACATAGGATAAAACAAAGTAATCCTTTCTGTACAAAAAAATCAGATGTGCTCTGTTTCAAACATCAACATTACCAGAGAAGGCTTTAAACAATTCCCTTTTTTCTCCACCATCTCCTTTTTTCTAGCTTTGCTTTTGAATCAAAGAACTCCGTCTGCTCCGGGTCAGAAAACCCCATAGATGCTTTCTAGGTCTTTAAAAAAAATTACCTTGCACAAGTTTGGCTTTTGTTTCTACCTAACTGCAAACTCTTTGTTTGAACAAGGTCTCAATGTCCCTTACCCTGTACTCCTCAGTGCCTGCCTCTGAGATTTTTCGAGCTGACCAAATGCTGAGCCTAAGATAGCAGTCTTCCCTTTCCTGTAAGCATTCCTGTCAACTAGGAAGACAGCAACATGGACAAGTAGCCTTTCCCCTCTTGTTCAACCATCCCTTATGGACAGAATATATAATCATAGAATCATTAAGATTGGAAAAGACTTTGAAGATCATCAGGTGCATTGAAGTGTGTCACAAAGTGTCGCATCTCCAGGGATGGTGATTCCACCACGTCCATGGAGAACTTCTTCCAATATTTAACCACTCTTTCAGTAAACAATTTTTTCCTAATATCCAGCCTCAGTCTCTCAGCATGCAATGGTGCACACATGCAATGGACTGTCAGATAATTCAGTTCATCATAGAACTGTAGAAATCACAGTTTTCCAAGTCTTAGAGTTTTTCATCAACAAAATGTGAATAAAAATCTTTTTGACTTTCATGGATAATTTTAAGGGTACAGAGTCACAGTTTTTTCCCTTTGGTGATTTGGTCATTAACCTTTTTGCGTTCTATCAGTTCTCTCCTCCAGTTCATCTTATTTCACTCATTTCCTTTATTCTTTCATCTAGGTTCTCCATGTCATCACTTAGGCTTCATACAAATACATTGACTCCTCACCAGTCATCCCAATTTCTTCTGTTCTGTTTATTCTCAGATCTTTCCTTCTGTCATTTCTGTTTACTATCACAAGTTTTTGCTTTCTGTCCACCTACTGACCTTTTCTCTTAGTTTTTAGTCTCATGTGCCTTCTAATCAAAAAGAGCCTAAGAAGGTGAGTTTCCTGAATTCAGTACCAATGTGGCTATCAGGAGTTCCAGCCACTAGTAGTTTTCTGAAGAAAGATTTGGCCAGTTCTATATTGCTTATCGTTATTCATTCTGTAGTAAAAACTTTTTAGAGCTTTATACCTTGATCAGATTTGAAGATGTTAGTGGGATAACAACAAACACATTCTTGACAGACTTTGTAAAAATCTCTTTTCCAGCATGTGTAGCAATGCAAATTGTAATACAAGGAAATATTATTTAATATTGTCTAATTTTCCTTAGACACTTTCCTGGGAATAGCATATATGTTTGATTGAACATTTATGACAGAAATGCCAAAAAAATGGCACATTATTCCATCCTGAGTTGTTCACTTAGCGTGGAAAATATGAGTTCAGATCATTTAACCTGTGCAAAGCTATAATTACCTTAAAATATGAACCACTGGCCAGCCTCAATAATAGGTGGTACCAACAGTCCTGCTTAAAATCTTTATGATGTTCCTGTTGTCATGGAAGCAATTGTTCCAACACAAATTCTCTTAAGACTTCATTCTTTGGTAATAAGAATAATATACTTCATTTAAATATACTTGTGTATGGCTCAGTTTCTCAGGGTGAGAACACCAGTGTTTCAGTTCTCACATCATCAGCGTAAAATATCTTAAAAAAATGTATCTTCTGGACACACTATGGAGTAAGATTTGAAGTATGGAGAAGTCAAATCTCAACACAGAGTGACTGAAATCCCTAATACAGACATATATATACATTATATTTGGTAAAATATAATGATTTTACAAAATGGAGTAGAAACAACTTCATAGGTATAGTTGCATTTCCTCCTACACAATTGTTATGGTAAAGTATATTGATTATCATTAGATTCTGTGTAGAGACTGGTGCAGGCTGCTGTGAACTTCTTTCCCTTATTTTTACACCTATATACATCTATTGTACATTTATACATCTATGCTAAGGAACATTATTTCTTCTGGCATTTAGAAAAAAAATGCCTTTGAAGATTTTGGTGCTCCTTAAACTTCTTCAGTAATTGAACCAGAACTGTACACAAAGAGGGAAAATTTTTCTTGATAGTTAAAAAAAAAAAAAGAAAAATTTAAAGAGTAAGTGAAACTTAGTTTAAATAGAATAATACTTAAGATTTTTATTAATTATTATTCCTTTACAAAAACTTTGATTTATAGAACCACCTCTTCTTACCTTGAAATATAAATTCATTACCATCTAACTCTATGTAATCACAAAACAACTGAACACACCAATGATACAATTCAGTTTTCTATTAATCTCTAATGCTTAACATTCCTTACACCATGCTAACAACAGCAGAATATATCTTAACTTGCTAGCAAAGGAGAAGCAGAAGCAATAAAACCAATATACATTGAATCCCTTGGCTCCAAAAGTTTTTACTGGTTTTCAAAAGTGCTACACATTTCTAGACAAGATCGAACATAACATATCTATTGCAACTTTTAGTTTTACTTATCAACGGGATGAAAAAAAGGAAAAATTCCCTTCCCCATCATATGTTCAGTGATGCTTTCTTTAAATGTTTTCTTATTTGCTGGTACTTCAATTTCTGTTACTGACAGTTACTCTACCTGTGAGATACACCTTGTTAATTTTATAGCAAATTTCACTGCTATATTTTAAAAATTGTATCATTTTACATTTAAACACCTTCAAGAAGTGGTTTCTGATCCCTTGTCCGCTTTTCCAGTGCGGGGCAGTGAATGACCGGCTATGTGTGGGACTGAGCTGCCTGCTGGAGTCAACCCGCGGCTGCTTAGCCAGTACGAGTCTGCACTAGTCTGCATTAGCTATTATTTTCTCTGCAGAAGTCTCTGGAAGTTGCTGCTAAAGTTAAATACTCATAGGCTGGGTGCCAACAGAAGAACATAAGGAGATAGGATTTCTGCAGGTATGCAGGGAATATAGTACAGTTCTTAAATTTTCCGTTCCCATAAAAGCATCAGTTGAGGCTGGAGGGGCTTCTGAAGGTCTCCTCCTCCAGCTTCCCTGCTCAGGTTCTGTCACAAAAAGCTGTGTTCTTAGGACTGTGTTGAGATGGCTTTTGAAAATCTCCAGGGATGGAGACTCCAGAGCCTCTTTGGGCAAACAGTACGAGTGCTGTGAGAGACTAAAGATTGGCATCTCAAGATATTTTGGGCTGCACATGCATGGGGGAAGAGGGAGGTCAGGGCTTACCCTGGCAAGTCAGTGCCTTGCTCTGCAGCCCCCATCCCTGAACCTGTATCCCAGCCCAGCAGTGCCTGCCAATCCCTGGCACAGCGGAGGCAATGCTCCACACCTGCTTCTGGACCCCCTAACCCAGTTCATGAGCGGCCAAAGGAGTGCAATCCTACCTGAGGAATGGGCCCAGGAAAGCCCAGGGGTATTTAAAGCTGAACACAAGGCAAGCACATGTCTTTACACTACTTCCTCTTGTAATTTCTATCTGCTGAACACTGCTGGAACCCAGGAGTTGGTAGCTATTTGTGCCCTTTTCTACAGAGTTTCTGTCTTTATCACCTCCTTTTCCATCTAATTCTCTCTTCTTGGAATTTTTGAGCAACTTACAATCAAATGGGCTTGGATTTTGCTAAATGGAGTAGCCTAAGTTAACACTTTGAGAAGGGTTTTATGTTGATTGAATGTTGCTCTAAGCCTTTGCCAAAATCCTCTGATTTTTTGAAGGTTGCCAGCGAAGTTCTTTTTGCTGTTTTGATCTCTTGAAATTATCTTGTCAGTATTTCTCCCATGCGTCTAACTCTGAGTACATGAACACCAATAAACCATTTTAAAAGTTTTGTTGAGCAAGTTTTTTGGGACTTTACATATACTCAGTCACAATATCAAATATAATAGACAATAACAAATACAATCAAATATGATAAAGTATGGATCATATTTTCTGGTTTTGTCTGGGTTAGAGTTGATTTTATTCACAGTAGCTGTTATGGGGCTGTGCTTTGGATATGTGCTGAAAAGAGTGATGCCTTTCAAAGTAGCACAGTATTGTTAGCTCTTATATATAAAGTCTCACACCAACTATAGGTTATAATGATTTTCTCTTTTTTTCCCTCTCCACATATATTTGTAAATTTTAACAAGTTATGAGCAGCAACTGGCTGTCTCTAAACTCACTTAGGAGGTTAGTAAAGCATGTAAGAAAAAAGAAGACCAAAATCACCAAGTAACAAACTATCAATGTAATAAGTGATCAAATAAAATTCATTATAGTAGCAAGTTTCTGTTCTGGTTCAAGTTACTCAAAATTTCTCCCTGTGTCTGCAAAAAAAACCCTCAGATAAGTATGTCCTTAGTTTGCCGCAGCCTGAAGGTTTGCAGACAGGAACTTGTGCTGAGTGCAGTCTCCTTTATGTTTCTCAAAGGTTCTCTTATAGGAATGGAATGAAGTAGACAGGCAAGCTGAGTACAAGTTGATTCCTGCTATAAAAGAGGATTAAAAGTTAGGGTGGCCTCAAAAGTTAGTGCCACCAGCAAAGTAAACCTGAAAAAGGAGCAACAAAAGCTGCTGTACAAATTGAAAAATCCATTGGATAATATTACTTTTGGTACTAGAGCATAGGTATCATACTTCATAAATTGCTCATTATTACTGACTTCCAGTAGCAAGGTCATCGTAATGTACTCAGTGTCTGGCCACTTTATTCACTTCTAACAATGCTAGGAAAAATACCTTAAATAAGCTGCTTTTGCAGCTGAAAAGCGTTTTGCCACAATATCAGGTAAAAAAAAATAGTGAAGATTTCAATTCATTGCTACTGCAGTTTTATGCTCAAGCAAATTTTGGGGCTGAGAAACACTGCATATGAATTCAGAAACAATTTGAAAATAGATAAGGCAGATGTTACACTGACCTCTGGCCACTGGAATGTGATAGAGAGTTTAGTTTATTTTTTTTTTTTTTTTTTTTTGGCAGATAATATTACCTCTAGGGAAATCATTATCAACAGTGCATCTTTAAGCCATGTGTTGTCACACATCGGATATCTGTATTTCTTTGGGGAAAAAAATTAGTTCAGCTGAAAACCAAAACTGATTTTGATACTGCTGCTGGTGTATAACAGTACAAAGAAATTAATTTATAAATGTACATTCATAAATAAAGATACAGTCCAACAATAAGGAATTACTTAGTAGATGTTTGAATTGCTATTTTTAAAATAGCTTACCATCCTCCTTTTCATAATACTTTTACTGACAGATCCAACTCATACTTCTAACACTAAAAAGAGAAATAAAAATGGATTGCTGTCCTAATGAAAAAAATATCCTGTAGATTCTTAGCCCGGAACCTCTTTGGACTAATGAATTTGCATCTGAATTGGGTTTTTGTTGATAGTTTCTCTACAATTTTTGATTCTTAAATAAAATAGTGGTAAAATAGCTGTCTTGTGAGTTTTTTTTTTTTTGGCTGGCTGATGTCAAAGCAATGTGTGTTGCATTTAGAACACACAGTAACAAAGCACTGGTGAAGACACATTTGCACAGCTTCATCAAAGCCTTGAAAAAAAAACTGTTCTACTGTTTCCTCCACAAACTGATTTTCATCTTATCTACGTTCATTTCTGGTATATGATGAGTGGAAGGATTTTATTTTTCTGTACTCTTAAAGATCCTTAATTATTGAAATCATTAATTTTCATTGTAAATAAAGAAATAAATTATAGAGACAAAAATAAATCAGTACGGAATATTTGAGTTTTGTGAATGAGATGGGATTTAAGATACTTTAACCTCCTATAAGGGGAGAAGTTTAACAAGAAGTCTAAGGAAAACTAAGGTTGTTTAGATAGAATGATGTCACTGATAAATGAAAACAAAAGCCCCCCAAATATATAATTTTTTCCTGAATGGAAAAAAGATCTTTGAACTTTCAAAATATTGATCTAAGTATAGCATATACAAATTGGTTATGCACAAAAGAGGAATACAACATAGTTATCTATCTGGAGTTATCAACAATAATATGTTCTCTGGTTCCATTAATCACTAATGGTAAAGGGTTTTTTGACACAGTTTTGCATGATACCAATATAGTTGTCTAAGCAGAAGAATTAGCTTAATAGACTAAAATATTAACTAACTAATAGGATATTAGTTGTAAATATTATATTGTTGTATCTATTAGAATACACTATTGTAATACACTATTGTAATAGTATATTACACTATACACTATTACATTATTACAATATACACTGTTGTAATAGAATCTGCAATGTGAAGTTACAGAGTCACAAAATCACAGCGTGGTTTGTGTTGAAGGAACCATAAAGATAAAACCCCCTTGCCATGGGCAAGGACACCACTCACTAAACCAGGTTCCTCAGAGCCCCATCCAGCCTGGACTTGAACGCTTCCGGGCATGGAACATCCACAACTTCTCTGGAGAATCTGTTCCGGTGCCTTATCACCCTCAGAGTGAATAATTTGTTCTTGTGCCCATTGCCGGTCCCAGAGCTGGTGGCTGCAGGGGACAAGGTGCAGCAGGGGAATCAGCAGGCTCACCCTTTCCTCCAGCCATCTCATTTGGCCTGACATTGCCCCACATGGCTCAATGCACAGGCCATTGCTTCATTTAGCAATCATTCAATTATATCTACTCATATTTTAATTATTTTAATTTTTCTTTTAATTATTCTTCCATTCACAACAGTAAGATCAGACAACAAAGAGTTCTTTCATTTGATTCACACTTACATAATTGCCTGTTAAATGGACAGATTTCACATTTATGTCTATGTCATAAGTGTATGTAGTATTATTCATTTAAATTACTTCATATATAGTATTTTCAGCACACGTATATACCATGTTCAATGAAAGTGTCAGTGGACACTAAAAAATCCATAATTTTGTTTAAGTATGTTTTTAAACTTCCATTTCACTGTTCACTGAGTAAATTTAGTTCATAAACTATTGTGAACAAGACAAAAGTTCTGTTATAATTTTTGCTTATTAAAATGAATTTTTTTTTTTGCGCAGGAGGAAGCTAAAATTTTAAAAACAGGTAAAAGAAATAGCTTGCTAAATTTGGTTAGCAAGTTTCATTTTTATATTCCACAGAAAATATTAGGACTTGAAAGATTAATGTCCCCACACAAAAACAGCAAAGCAGATTTTGTGATGAAAAAAAATACATGCAGATGTTTATATATATATATATATATATATACATCTATCATGCTATACAGTATGAAAAGCATCGACACCATCAACATAAATAGTTAATTTCTATTTCTTGACTCCATCTTGATCACACAGGATAGAAATCCAAACCTTAGTCTTGCTAAAAAATTACTTTTCTCTTTTTCTGATACACATTTGTTAAGAAACTGAAATTGCTATTTTATGTCAATAAATATTGTGCATTGGCTCACAATATTTTAAATTATATTTTATTATTTCTTTTCATGAGTTTCTTTTTTATTGCAACTGAGCAGCATTTTCCAGTCAATAGTCCCTAAAGATAAAGTAACCTGACTTTGTAAGCGGATAGAACTGATTTAAGACTGCAAGTTATCAATGTGTTTAACAAATTCTATCTATGAGAATTAGGTTTCTATTGCCATCATTGAAATAAATTTCAGTTTTTCTGGAAATCCTATACAATTTCTTCAGTCTGGACTAGTCTGAATAATGTTGTGCTCCTAGAAAACATCATGGCCTTCCTCCACATCATCTTTTTCATATCCGTATTGAGTATATGTGAGTATAACAGCCACATTCCTCATACAACATATTGAAAAATCCAGTTATTAGCTTTTTTTGTCATGCTGAAAATCGGTAATTTATTCTTACACCTTATTTTCAATATCTAAATCTGTTTAGAATGCATTGCAGTATTTTACTTTTCTTCACATGAGTAGGAAGTTTCCACAAAGAACTTGCTGAAGATTTCTGGAAGGCCTAAAAATATTACATTAACATTTCCCATTTATCCACAATTTTAGTAGATTAGAGGGGCCTGAATTTCCTTTGTAGTAGCCATGCTGTTATCTCCGTCTCTGTTCTGATTTTTAGAGTAACAAAACACTGTTAACAGTAGATTTCCTTATTCTGTGTTGACAGGGAAGCACATTTGTAAAGAAAATTTGTAGCTTCTGTTCAAAGACTATCAATCTTACCCAGCAACTGATTTATTTGCATAGACTAACTGTGTTTTACCTGACAGTTGGTGGTCATTTTGTGCGATGGTGATGACACAATAATTCTTAAATCTGGAAGCACTTTTCCTGCAAGTGGCATGGGGTTTTGGTTTTTATTTTTTTGGGTTGGTTGGTTGGCTGTTTTTTTTCCCTGGGAGGGAGGGGGTGAAACTCAACTGGAGTTACAATGTGAATATAAAATATTCAGTTGGCTTTATGAATAAAACCCACAAAATCAGAATGAATGTGAAATCTGTTTTTATATCAGAAGACAATTTTCAGAATTTAGGATTACTTTTCAAATTGTTGAATTTGTGTCTCCTTCTCTCCCTTTATTCAAAATTTGCTTTTTCATACCTGCCAATATCAGAAAATATAGCCTCTGTAGGCAACCACTATGATGCAGCCTAGCTTTATTATTGTCTCTCTTTAATGTGTTTCTCTTCTTTGATGATACACATAATTTTTACACTTATTTTCACATGTGATTGAATTCCAAAGAAAGAAAAACCATCTGGGATTCAAAGTAAATTTAATTAATGGAGAGTTTCTAATTTTACCCTGATGTTTGTGCAGTTTCTTCAAGGATATTCAATAATATTAATTCTTCTTCATTAAGTGTGGTTTTATAGCTTTCCCAGGGTCTGTCTATGTTGTGAAAGAGCTTGTATTTGCACCCTGAAATCTAGTAGCTGGAGAACCATCTAAGATATATTTGGTATTTGAGCTCACAGTAAAAGAAGACTGCATCTTAAATTAAACATAATGCAAGAATTTTGTGTAACTCTTAGCACTTTCAAGGTGAAAGCTAACTTCTCATGACTTTGATGCGTGTCACAGGATTTTCCTAGCTAATGAAGCAAGATCACTTGAAGAAATTCTTGTAAATTAGAGTAAAAGGGACACTTCCAGGCTCTGAAACTCTGTTCTTCATAATTTAAAATTGCTAGAAAAATCCCTGACATACTTTTACTTTGTGAAATGTAGAAGTTCTAGGCACAGTCTGGAAACCAATGTAAGTCAGAGAAAAATCCCTAAATGGAAGACACCTGTTTTGGAGAGTAACAAGGTTGGAAATAACAATGTGAAATATTTCCCTTGCTGGCCTCAATATCAGAAAACGATCCCATGTTTTTTGTGGTAGTGTGGACATAAATTCACCTTTGTGTCTTTTAAATACCAGGAAGCAGCCTGTTTCTTGCACTCTCAAAAATGTTCAATTTAACTAAATTTCAGGATTGTCTGCTCAAAGGTAAAGAATTTTTAAGAATTTTAAGAATTAGCCAATGCACATTTAATCACATAAACCAGCTGAAAATATGAATGCATAATATGCTTCCCCTCAAGTTTCATGTGATAAATTGGTATGTATTTCATTGGACTTGGAGAAGAAAACTACATGAGTACTTCAACCTTTGTAAATGTTTCCCAATCTCAATATCTTTCTAATTAATTTCTCACTCTGGAAGTTATTTGGATTAATAACAGTTTTTTCTCCCTTTGCACTTTATTTATTATTCTTTTATCCAAATAAGAAAGTGCTATCTAGATTTCCAACAAGCCACATTTTTCTACTTTTTTATTTGAAAGAACTAATTGAAATCTTAATTTGAGATTTATGGCAGGTATTTAATAACTGTTTATCCTTAGCTGAGCTATTAACAAGTTAAAAAGTCATTGTGAGAAACAGCGTTCTTCCTCATTAGCAAATGCTCAAGGATTTTGTAACACGCCCACTTCACAGCTCAGTGTTAACATAGACCTGTAAATCACGTTTCTGTCAGTCACATGAGTAAGTTAACAATATACCTCAGAAAAGACCAGAGGTAATGGTAATCATGACATTGGTACAAAAATTATTGAAGGAATTTAACTTGAGTGACATGGTTAAGACTTACTACTTTGTTTGGTTAATCATCTCTAGTAGAAAACAATTTTTATTTTTCTTTACATGCTTCCTAGATACCTAGCTGCAATTAAATTTTTAATAAACAGTTTCTATATTTATATCTGCTTGTGTGCTTGTGTACCATTCTTGTTATATGAATCAAGCCATATGAAAAATTATGTGTTCTCTCTAATGTCTCCATAAAGTGAAACAATTGGTTCTTAATAATAGTAACTACTGAATACTTCTTTAATTTTTTCTCCTAAAAAAAATTCAAAGCTATTTACAAAGAAAAAAAAAGTTTTCTTCATTAATCTCTGATAATTATATCTGTACATTATTAAATAAAATATGATTGGCACTATTTATCTGACCAAGTAAAACTTGCTGTTGATGGCGTTGGACATTACACATTCGGATCACAACTAATTACTCTATATATATAGCTCTAACTACCTTCTGCTTTTATACAGGTTAGAACACCTTAAATGTAAGAAATGCAATTTAATTTTACTAGCAGAATTCTCTTCAAAGTATATGCCTAACCACCTATTTTAAGTGGTGTTCACCCCTTTTTTCTGTCTTGTAAGTAATTAAACACTGATTGGCGCACAGCAGAAGGCAAAAAGTGAGTTTGATTCTCTAGAATTGTTTTTAGACTATTTGCTGGCTGAGAAAATGAAAGGTGACTGGGAAAATAAAAAAATAACACAAAAAGTCAAATAGTTGATTGCAGCTTTCTAACAATTGGCTTCTTAAATAAGTAGGGATAAAATCATCACCAAAGCACCAACAAGCCTCCCCAAATGAGAGGAAACCAACTATACTTGATAGATAAATATATAAGCATGGAATATTTTTGAAAAACAGTTTGTAGTTTGATGTTCCAATTATGTTTAAATTGCACTCTGTGTAAGTAGATCTCTAATATCTTTTATATATCTAAATCTAATTTTTCAAAAATTCAGAACTGATTACAGCATATATACCTGCATTTACTTGCCAAGTTTTCTTGCACATAATTTAAATTATCTAATTGAGACATTTTATAAGTTAAAAGCCCAATATATGAGTAAGAAAAATACAATATGTGATATTTATGATTTTAGTGTCCAATACATTCTGTGCTTCTGTTTTACAATGTAGTATTTTTCATAAATTGTATTTATTAAATAGCATGCTCAATATATTTTACAGTCTCACTGACATTGTTTTCCATTTAAAATTCAAATAAACTCTATCAGTTACTGCAAACATCTTCAAATAATGGCTGAACAGCTGATAGTAATTTTTTATGCATGAACTGACCATTAATTAGACAGATTCTTCACTCATGGGAAACAGGGCTAGTTAATTGTAAGAGTAATTATTCTGTCTTTGGACTGGGAGACTTAATCTCTTTACTGATTTTTCAAATGTTGTTATACTGTTGCACAACCCAAAATTTAGCAATTAGTATACTGTGTGAAGTAAGAGGCCCATACCATTACATATATCTCTGTATGAGAAGAAACATACAGTCTCTCTGAATTAATCAAATGAGCTAACAAATTGCAGTGGATAATTACAGGCATCTAGAGATGTGAGACTGCTAGCAATCAGACACTTGTAATGCTAAGAGAATAATTGCATCTTGTGGTTTGCCTTGGAAAGGATTAAACAATATTCCACCAATCTGTAGTATTTTGAATTATTTTACTGCTCATTAATGATCATCTGGGGAGCAAGGGAAATAAAATATTTTATTAGTCTCTCTAGAAGACTACAAAGTGCTTTCAAACAAGGTATCACTTAGTGAATATGACAAAGAAATTAAAAATGTGAAAGTAGATGGAAATGAGAGAACACTGCATTAGCTTCAACCTTTACCTTAAACTTCTTATAGAGAGGGTTTGTGGTAAAAAGTGGTGATCTAGAACTTAACCCACCTAGATGCCCAAGGGAAGCCAGCTAATACCATCTTTTTGGATTTCAGTAAAGCTTTTTGTCTCTCATAGGATCCTTCAGAACAAAATGTCCAGCACACAGCTGCATAATCACATCATGGGATGGGTGAGCAGCTGGCTCGTGGGTCAGGGACAAAGGGTTACAGCGAATGGGGTGACATCAGAGTGGTGACCTGTCACTAGTGGGGTTCCACAGGGCTCCATCCTCAGCCCTGTGCTCTTCAACATCTTCATAAAGGACTGATGCATCCGATGACTGGAAGGGATACTGAGCAAGTTTGCAGATGATGCAAAGCTGTGAGGAGCTGTTGACTCCCTCACAAGTAGGGAGACCCTGCAGAGAGACCTCAACAAATCAGAGGGCTGAGCAATCACCATGCATGTGAAGTTTAACACGAGAAAGTGCCAGATTCTGCACCTAGAATGGGGTAAACCTGGATGTATGTACAGACTGGGGATTGAGACGCTGGAAAGCAGCTCAGCAGATGTGGGATCCTGGTTGACAGAAAGCTGGACACGAGTCAGCAGTGCCCTGGAAGCCAGAGGGCCACCTGGGTACTGGAGTGCTTCAGGCACAACATCACCAGCCAGTCAAGGAGATACCAGTAGTGTCCCCCAGGGATCAATTTTGGGTCCAGTCCAATGATTCCAGATGATTCCAGAAGACCACCAACAGAACACAGCTAAGTCCATCAGTTAAGCTGGTGGTGCCTCTAGAAAAACATACTTAACTATGGAAAGAAAATTCCAAACAGGCAGAGAGAACACCGAGAGTGAGAAAGAGCAGAGGGAACACCACAGTCACAGTAAGAGGTTTTCCAGGCAATGAAGGAGGTATTTAACTTGCAGTCCATGAAGGACCCCCATGAGACTGGACGGAAAAATGACACAGAAGGAGCACCAGAGACAAACCACTGTGCACTGACTCTAAATACTCCCCAAATATTTTCACCACTGACTCACTGAAGGGCTGAAGGGATTGAGGCAACCTTTGGCAATTAGGAGGAGAGGGAAGAGATGAGGGGTGAGAAAGTTCTGTGTCTTTTACATTTCTTTAATCACTGAAACAAAAATCAGTTAATTTGAAGAAGTATTCAAATAAAAAACATTCTTGATATTCTGATGATATCTCCATAAACTACACCTTAGGAATATTCCTGAAATATCTGTCAGATTTTTTCTATTTCTGAACTCATGCCACTGAGGGAATTTCTAAAACTCCTTTGTTTATCTTTTAAAAAGATGGTCTCAACTATATTTTCTTGACTACAAGATATAGTCAGCTTGTGCTGGGCTTTCTTTGGAATCTACTTAAGATTGCTGTGTAGCCTCATTTCAGATTTCTGCTGGCCTAAGATAGAAGATTTATAGTCAGACTGTTCCTCTGGGAAAAGAAAAGTAAAGAAAATAGATTAATAACAATCTAAAAAGAAGCTTATATATCAGTCTGTAACATCTACAAAAGCTGCTGAGTGTAGTTTTTATGAAGGAATGCTTCTGGACTTGAAATGTCACTAGGTATTGCTCGCCACCTTTAAAACTGGACTTGGTCTCATCACCTATGTTTTTTTTGAATTGTGTGTTTGTAAGTAAGATGGATTTTTGTGACAATGTGGCTGACAGAAAATGAGTAAATTTAAGAGATCAAAAATTGCTAACTTGTATACTCATCTACAAATTCAAAGGTTTGACACCCTTTCCAATCAAAATTGCCTAGCCATAATAAGATATTCAATGAACATTCCTCCTATGGTAATTCTCTGTTACATCATTAAGTTGAATCATTGTTGTAAATATGTGGTACCTAAAATTCAAATACAGCCTGTATGAAGACATCTTTTTTCTGATAAGAGAAACAGAAAATTAGCAAAAATTGATGTCAAACTGTCTGTGGAGTCTGTAAGAATCCATAGGAAAGAAGACATCTGACGACAGATTTTCTTCAGTCTAGTAAATACATGCACTGTATACTTGTCTGTTTGTATTTGTATGCATTTTAATTTTGTCTGTAAAGAACAAGATTGATGCCATTCCTTCTCTGTCTGTTTTTGGAGGAATGTAAACCTGGAGTAATGTAAACCTATATCGGTTGTTTTTGAAGTAAACACATTGTTCTCTATTATATTGATTTTAGACATATTTGTAAAGCTAAGTATTTTTATTGAGCTAATTTCAAATGGAAATCAGCTTTCTTTAGAATGTCTTAGCTTTCAGTGGTATTTATAGGCATTCAATTATTTCTAAGTCATGCAAAAAATGTATTCTATATCCTAGGTGATAGGATACAGAATACATGGAGCTTGGTTTGGCTCTCTTACCTCAAAAAAAATTTTTACTTTGAGCAGTGAATGGAAAAATGTACCACCTTACTCCTTGGACCAGGATTTGAGTTTTTGATTTATTGTCTTATTTTGTGTGGAATGTAAACTCCATGTAAACTCTGCCTTAACTCAGCTAACTCAGACCAAAGAATTCTGCCATGGAGTGGTTCATGGGAGACAAAATGTCAATGTTTAATTCCTACACTTTTTCATCTATTTTGGGGCATTGCTAGAATGTCCTCTGCCAGCTGCATACATACTTTCATATTTAGTTAATCAGTGATTCAGATCTCCATTAGTTTAAATCCTCTTAATGGCTCAGTGTAGGAGGTATTCTTATGTCTGTATTCTTCTCTGTGTGATAACAGAGAGCATTAACTGTGGAAGTGTATTTGTGACTGTTCTCTTTAAAAATATTTTTTAATTTTAGGAGATTATATTATAATGTAGTTCCTTGAATGAAGAGTGCCTTATTACAGAGATTTGTAGAAAACTGTCTCAAAATATGCTATTGACAGACCACCAATCTTTTCAGAGTGAGGGAATTCAGACACACAGATTCACTTTCATCTCAAACTTAATGCTTTAATCTACAGCCTGCACTGTGGGACAACTATGAAAGGGAAGAAGAAAGACATATATGAAAAGGAGGGTGGTTTCCAGCTTTCCTGTTTAATCTGTCCCTACATAGTTAAGAGTATAAGATTTATGGGGAAAGAATGAGAGGGAAAGTGAGGAAAAAAAGAGAAGAAATGTAAGTATGATACTAAAAACTAGTGGCTGGAATATTTCAGCAGGATGGAAAACTGAGTTATTCTCTCTGCTGCTAAGATTCTTTCCGAATTGCATTTAATTACTTCTATTAAGAAAAAAAATACCGGGTAAAGATTTTTTCACTAAGTTCTGAGTAATATGACTGAATTTTGGAATAATAAAACATAGCTCAATTTTGCTTTTTCTTCATAATGTGGATGCTTTCTCATGCTTGCTTCATATTGATTCAAGACACTTCTCTCTGTGAGGAATTTGCAGACTTGTTTCTGGATCAACACATTTTGAACCAACATATTTTCCTTAATGCTATTTGCTTGTTTGAAGTGGTCCTCTGAGATGCCAGCTTTTTATGGGGTCCTACCTCTAGAAAAGATGGGTCAAAGAAGATCATATCATATGCTACTAAAGAACCAGTGCCTACATTTCTGTGAATGAATTCAGAATTTTAACTGTATCTAATATTCCAGGTGATAGATAGTCCTGATAGATAGATTTTCAGTTTGAGAGGAAGTTGCTAGCTTTATACCTCTGGCTAAATCCACAGAATGGCTGCCTTCTGGAAAGTAATTACTGAGACATCATGTGTAGAACAAATTTCTTCATTAGAAGACCAACTCTTTATTAATAGCCCAGCTTTGTTACTGAGTTGGCCTTTACTCAATAAAGTGATTGCAGAGAAAGGCTCTACTTAAAATGAAAATTAGTCTGGGCTACCTTGTGCCCATTAGCAAAGTAGGTTGTTCTCTTCTAATCAACGGTGCGTTCTCTTCTAATCAACTGTGTCTGTCTCACTCTGTTGAAGAGAAAACCGTACCATACAAAACCAAATTAACCAATGATAAAATTTATCCCCACTGGGGAAATACCCATATGTTAATAAAAATATTGAAAGAAAAATTACATTTGAAAAATAAAACAGATTTTTCTTCAGGGATGTTACCTCTATTCGAGAAGAATGAGTAGGAAAAATACTTGAGTAGTACAGGAGTGAAAGGGAGTTGTACTAGACACACCACATTAATTTTGTAGGTTAATTTGTAATTAGTGAAAGACAGGCATATTCACAAAAGCTATTAGTGAACCATTTAATCCATACATCATTTACTCTACTTTTCATAAGATCAGTTTAAAACCATTTGAAGAATTTTAAATTCATATGATTTTTTTTTCTCTTTTTTCCCTTGTTATTTTGGCATTAGACTACTTAAAATCTTTTGTGTAAAAGATGAACAGCCTCTTGGATTGTAATAATATGACAGCAAGGTGCATAGGCCACTGCCGTGTTTAAATCTGACGTCTAGACCAAATGTTTAGTTGGTGGAAATCAAGGTCTATACGGATACGCCACTTTGGATTAAACTGTAGCCAATGGCTGCTCCCATTAGCTACTGCCTCTCTGCTGAAATGGGTTAAGTAATTATTTTAAGGTTTTTCAGACCTTTTAAGTGCAAAGTGAAAATATATAGTGGAGATCCAACTATAGTGCTTCTATACAAATGGATGAGACATTGGGAAAAAATAAGAGAATTTACAGATAACTACACATCTGTAGGGCTCTGACCTTATTGGCAGCATGGAGACATGGTGGGATGCCTCCTCAGGAGCAATGCATCCCAGCAAAGACAAAGTCAGGCAAAAAAGATAAGATGTCTGCATCTGCATGATATCCTTGTCTCTAAATTGAGGAGAAATGGATTTGACAGATGGAGAAGTTAGTGGATGAGAAGTTTGGGTGGATGGATGGACTCAAAAAAGCTTCAGTCAATGACCTGTATTACCAAGTGGAGACCAACTATGAGTGGCATTCCTCAGAGGCCACTATTGGGTGTTACACTGTTTGATATCTTTTCTGGTGACATGGACAGTGGAACTGTGTGAAACCTCAGCAAGTTTGCCAATGACACTGGGCTGTGTGGTGTAGGTGACACACTGGAGGGAAGGGAGGCCATCCAGAGGGATCTCGACAGGCTTGAGATGTGGCTCTGTGTGATCCTAATGAAGTTCGACAAGGCCAAGGCCAAAGTCCTGCACTTGGGTCAGGGCAATCCTAGTGCAGGCTGGGGACACAATTAAAGAAATGTGACCAGCAGATAAAGGCAGGTGATTCTCCCTCCAACTCTGCTCTCATGAGACCCCGCTGGAGTGCTGCATCCAGCTCTGGGGCTGCCAACATAAGAAGGAAAGGAATCTGCTGGAGCAAGTCCAGAGGAGGGCTGTGAAGGTGATCAGAAGTCTGGAGCATCTTTCCTATGAAGACAGGCTGAGAGAGTTTGGGTTGTTCAGCCTGGAGAAGAGAAGGCTCTTTAGGGGGAAACCCTACAGCAGCCTTCCAGTAAATAAAGGGGGTCTGCAAGAAGAGTGGAGAGACACTTATGACAAGGACATGTAATGATTAAAAAAAAAAAGGGAGAATGGCTTCAAACTGAAAGAGGATGGGTTTAGATTAGATGTTAGGAGGAAATTCTTTGCTATGAGGGTGGTGAGGCACTGGAACACATTGCCCAGAGAAGTTGTGGATGCCCAGCCCCTGGAAGACCAGCCTGGTGGAGCAACCTGGTGTGCTTGCCCATTTCAGGAGTGTTAGGTAATATTTAAGGCCCCTTTCTACCCAAACTATTCTATGATTCCAAGATTCTATGATCTAACAGAATATACAATCAAAAATACAATCAAAAATACAGAAAATACAATTAAAATCTTTTTCCAAATAAAAAAACATTGAAGTAGACTGAATATGAGTGAAATTAAGAACAATATACCAAGTACACAATTCTGGCTAGTCACAGAAGTTCAGTTGGTTTTACCCTCTTTTTTGTTTCCAGAGATGAATATCTGTGTATTTGAGGATTCTACAAATGAGTGAAGAAACAGTGAGAGAACACACACACTAAACAATTTGAACTTGATCAATAGATGCCACTTAACTGCATTACTGAGACAATGGAAGGAAATAAATAAAATAAGATACATCATCAATATTGCAAAAGTCACTTTTCTTCCAGAAAAGTTACCAAGAAAGATTATGATGCCTTCATTTTGATTTTGGCAAATAATAAATAAGTAAGATGGAGGCAGACAGTATACCTCTTCTGAAGTATATTAAAGTGGTTCCTTTTCAATTATATAAAAAATAGGCTTCTGTTTAAATTATAGAAAAGAATAAATAAAAGTCTGGCTTCAGGATTCTTATTTAAAGAGAGGGAAAAAATAATTTTCTGAATGGATAATACATGAAATTTCTCTAGGTACAAATCACAAATATATTTGGAGCTTACTTATAAGGAAAAAATCACCTTAATAGACAACTTACAAGGACAACAAGAGACAATTTTTTTTTCTCAGCTGAAGAATCTAGCATTCTATTTTATTTGTGTCAATAAGTATGGAATAAAGGAAGGAGAATCAGATATTGATGGACTGAGTTAGTGTGGGATTAAAAATTAACTAGTTTTGGACTTAGAAACTTCATGTTTCAAACAAAGATTTGAATGTAAATGCTGAGGATGAGGTGGTTGCCTTACACAGAATTGTATGAGGCAGTTTTACTAGTTATTAGCCTTAGAACACAGGAATGTGTGAATGTCTGTGGTAGGTGTGAGAGATGGCCATGTCCTCATAAATGTACCATTTCAACACTGACTTTATATTTATACAGGGCAGAATGAGAACACAGCCAACATATGATGCTCCATCCACAGGCTGACCCATTCTCTATCTCTTTTCAGCTCTGAACTTGCTAATTCAGAAAAAAGTCTGCTTTGTAGCTTTCCATGAATCTCTAGCATGTGGTCAGGTCTTGACACTTTCAGACTTAGTAATTTTTTGATCTTTTCTGTATCCTGTGGCAAATTCATCTTCTTCCACTGAAGTTGATGAAGAAATGCATTTTTAAAAAAATCTGACTGTTAATACCTTACTGATACATTCTAAACATTTTTAATATAGAGTGAATAAGCTCCATTGGTTTTGTTTTATCTAACATTTTCTGATTGTTGAGTTTTCATGTTGGCAATTAGTTACATAATCAGTCCTTATACTGTGACTCATTGAATATATTTTTTTTTGTAATTCCTAATAAAGAGTCACACAATTAAGAAAGTGACAGAGCAGTGTGTCAGGAGCTAGCCTCAGATAATTTTGGCTTTTTTAGCAACTGGCCACTCAACACACGTGTTTTAACTTTGGGTCCTTGAATTCCTGGTATGGTACAAGTCTTACAATCTATATAGTCATTGCATAAAACCCATTAATTTTGTTAGTGTCATAGGATAATAAACACCACTGGCTGCCTAGGGTCTGGGAAATTATTCAATGTAAGGATTCAGCCCAGGACTGGCAGGACACAGTCCTCACCAGCCAGGGCCTGTCCCATCAGCTAGGGAGGGGGCAGGGAAGCTCTGATGCACTGGGAATAAATGCAGGGTTTGAGGCTGAGGCTGCAGGTGTCCCCTGTGGAAGGAGGGCACAAGTTGTCTTGTGCTGGTCACAGTGGATTCCAGACGGCTCTAAATGGAGGAAAATAGTCCATGACACCCCAAAATTTCAACCAAACAGAGGCACACATGTCATTTCTTTCTTTCTTGAGGAAGGATGGCAACTACTGGGGACAGGAAATGCAAGCAGGACACAGGAGACAAGAGGACATTCAAAATGGGACACATGATAAGTATGTGAAGACGACTGTTTGGAAAAAGAATGAGGAAAATGAATGAAAACAGAAAATTTTGGGAACATGTAAAGAGATGAACTCCTGAAAAAAAGTGCTTTAGAAGAGGGGACAAGGGACACCCCTGAGGGATTGCATCCTTTGTGTTGCCTGTGCTGGGGCAGGGACACCACAGGAGGGAGTGTGGCCCAGAGGCAACCCATGCCAGAGCAGGGGAGCCGTATGAAACAAAAGGTACTTGCAGAAAGAAATCTGTGTGAACTGCTCCCATCCTTCTGCACTGCCTATTTCCTCATCAAAAGGGTTTGGAGGGACTGAGTGTAAGGTGAAAACAAGAGTGGTTGAGACAAGGAAAGAGGAAGAGTTGCACTAAAGCTGAATCCGGACAAGAGGGAGGGAAGCATTTCCCCAGATATTTCATTACTCGCTACCTCAACAAATAATTAAAAATTGATAATTGGCACTAAATTTATTTAAATGAAATGTAATGAGTTGAGATTTTTTAGCTTGTTAGCCAGCCAGGGTAATGAGAGCCCAGAACAGGCTGATGTCCCAGAGGCTGATGGTGGCAGGGAGAGATGAAGCAATGTTGAGACAACATCCAGGACATGGGTTAGAATAGGCCCAGAGGGTAACTGGTGTCAGACACAGACATGGAATTGTAGCAATGTTGAGACAACATCCAGGACATGGGTTAGAATAGGCCCAGAGGGTAACTGGTGTCAGACACAGACATGGGCAGACCAAGGGCAGGCTGGTACATTGGGATGCAGGCTGGACATCTCAGGTGGCAGGGTGGTGCTGGAGCTGTCAGTTTTGTCCTCCTTTGCCAGGTGAGGGGAAATTTACTGAAACCAATAAGAAGGAGAGGGCTGTTATTAGAAAACACAGAAAATAATCCCTAAATGGATGTCAGCGCTGAAGATGAAGGGACATGTCCTTCAGGATGTCAGTAATTTCCTGTTATTACAGCTCTTCTCTGCTTGAGGAAGGCTGGTGGCACAGACCTTAGGACCTAGATGGACTTTATAGGGATGAGCATAAGAGAGGAGAAAAGAGAGAGGAGAAAAGAGATTTTAATTCTTCTTATACAGCAACAAAAATACAGTACTATTATTAATGAGGTGTTCTATATTCATTCAGACTATGATTGCTTGCTTTAGCCTGATTATATTGCTCAGTTTTTATAAACATAAACTCTTGGCTATATCTATTTGTATTTAAAATATTTATGATGCATTTCCTTTTAGTCATACTAAGATTTTGATCTTTGAGATGTTTTTGGTATACTTTTGATCTTGTTTCCATCATCTTTTCCATTGTTATTTTATTCTTACTGAGAAGAATGAAACAGAATTTTACATAGTACTGAAAATGCAGGATAATATTGGGTTTGTACATGGAAAAATTGCAACACTTTTTCTTTTTCCTGACTACCTTCTAATATCCTGATTTGCTTTATGGCCACTCCTGAATATCAAGTTAATGATTTTTGTGATAACTGCTTTTGAAACCCCTAACCATGCTTCTGAGGGGTTGATTGTCAGCTCAGAGCTGATCATTTTTTATGACAAGTTAGACTGGTTTATTAAATTTTTTATTACAATTGTAAAGACAATTATTATTGCTTTTTATCTTATCTTTATTCATATTGAAGTTCATTTGCCATTTTAGTAGCTAGTTTCTCCTAGTTACTAGTTCCTTCTGCAATTACTTACAACCAGACTTTATCCTTACTATCTGAAATAAACTCCTGTCACCAGCAAACCTTGTCACATTGTCCCATTTGTTAAACTGTATATCAGTATTTTCACAAGTCATGTCAGTGTAACAAATCATCAATTTCTCAGTGATTGGTGGTCACCAGTAGCTGACCCCTCTTTCCTGTGAGAACTGACTTCTCTTGCCTTCATTTCCTATCTTTCTCTAAATAATTTAACATTGCAAAGCTCTTTTATGTCATTGCTGATCATATTCTTTAAAAGGCAAGAACCTTTTCAAACCTTTGGAAACCCAAGAAGGTTTTATCCATTAGATTATGGGATATTTGAGAAAGCAATTTGATTTTCATTGATGTTCACAAAAAGCCATAAGGTACTGACGAAATTTTCTGATGACAGAAAATTGGAAGTTAATACCAATACAGAAGTGTTCAGAATATTTGATTGAAAGAATCAAATTAGATGATCTTAGAAATGGATTGAAATATGGGTGATCATCCATTTATATATATAAAAAAAATTCTGCTATAAAATGGGATTTTCTACTTCAAAAGGTCCAAAGTCAAAGAAATTAACATTCTGAGCAATTGCAGAATGACTAGAGTATTAAGGCTAGAACAGGAAGAGGTGAGGGTGGGACATACTCCAGGCTCTATCATGAAATTATTTCTGTTACAGAAAAGGAAATGCCAATATAATTTCATAAGGTATTGCTAAAATTCTATATTGACTCTTTTATATAGTTCTGGGCATAATTTTTTTTTGAAGATGAGGTGACCAGAAGGATGAAAACTTTATTTTATTGAAAGCAACTTATTGTACACAGAAAGTTTTGTAAGGTAAAATCTGGGAGAGGATATATTTTGCCTTCCAGAAATAAACACCAGAGAAAAGGATGATTTAAGGTAAAACACCTTTGCACAAGAGCAAACAGGTATAATCTTGCTGTGATCAAATGTAGTATATATGTTTTGGGAATATTTCTAAGCATGAGGGATATTAATATTGAAAAAATACTGCGAGTGAGATTATTTAATGAAGTTTTTTTGCAACAGCAGGGCACATAGTCTATTACAAAAAAATGTCTGCAGCTGAAAGATATCTGTGCCCTTTGAGTGAATCAGTGAAATAAAACTATATTTTCCTGCTTCTTCCTCCTCCGCCCCCTTCTTTTTTTTGCCTTCTTTCTCATAAAGGTTTACATATATTTGCTTAAGGGTATATTTTTTGTACAATGAAGCATAACAATATAGAAACCTGGGGTGTCTCATATTATGATTCATCTTTGGAGTTTGTTTTAATACTCCAAAATCAGTTTATTGAGATGCCCTAAAGTGGCAGCGGAGAATGAGAAAGGAGCTCAGCAGCCCACTGACATGTGAAGGTAACAATCTAGCACTGGAGAAAATTCTCTATGATTTGTTATATCATTCTTATTAATAAGATGATCAGAATTTGAATTAGGCTATGGAAAATATAGAAAACTGAAATACTAAAGAAAGAGGAAATACAATTATATTAATAATCAGGTGGAGAGCGTAAAACCCAGCAGGAATAACATAAGTAAAGTTTATTTAAGCTGGGGAAGTAAGAATATTGTTGATAAAAAGAAAGTGTTTTGTTTTAGTTGGTCATATGAGTATAGCTATAGTGTACTTGCAGAGAAATTTTAATTTAGGATACATTCTCTTATAGTTGCCAGTTATAATATAGTCATCATAATGCTAGAATATTCAACTTTTTCCAGACAGTGCTTTACTTCAGCCTTTGCATGCAGTTTAATATATTTGCATGTTTATGGGGTATAGTTACACATTGCTGAGAATACCACTTAGAAGTTACTCTCAAATCTGAGATTTTATGTGGACAAAGAACTTGATAAGTGGAATTTGACACAAAGTGGCTCCTTGCCACTCACAAAATATACAGAGGAGAGAAGGAAGATTAGTCACATGAAGAAGTAAAGAGGAAAGAGCATTTGATCTTATGCCCTCTGCCATAAATGTAGAAAAGAAAGAACATGAACTGAACAGTGACTTTGGTCCTTGTTGCCCTTCACATCACCTCTTTCTTGTGAACTTTGATTTTTAGCATTTTTCCAAGAAGACTGAATTATAAGAGTTTTCCAGAACTTTATGGTCAACAGCAGAAAACTAAATAAAACCTGATTTTTTCTGTCTCCTTCCTCTTCTAACTCAAATGAATGTTGTTAGTCATGCTCTGCCTTTCAATGAGAGTAGTGGCAAAAAGAGCATTTTGCAGAACAGGAATGTAATGATGTAGTCTGACTGACACATTCCAACAGGATGTGCTGACACCTTTGCCATTTTAATATATGTCCTTCTTTGTTTTCCTTTTAAAATTGTTGCATTTTTAATTTAAAAAATCCTCATACCCATTTTTCCACATTAAAGCTTTCATTTCAAGGATGTGTTTGTGTGGGTATCCAACAATGTTCCTAAAATCCCTTAATATTTTTGAAACATTAAAAATTCCACTGCAGTTGAGAAAATATTTTAAACAGAACGGTGATTGCTAAAGCACTAAAGGTATGTAATTTAACAGAATTTAGAAGAGAACAGCATGAGGGACAAGTATCTGTGAGTCTTGCCTTTTCTTAATTGATGTGTTCAATGGCAAGGTTTAGGACGAAACTTTTTTTAATCTTAGAAAAGATTTTTAAAGGAGAGGTGAATGCTCTTATCCATAAGAGGGGAGGAAGAGTGTTGCCTAAGATCCAATTCACCAGTGAATTATTGTTACATTACTCTCATTAATACTTATATGATGGGGCTACCATAAAATAGAGACCAGCTAGATAAGAGATACATAGAAAAAACAGAGAAAAAAAATTTAGTTCCAGACTAAGTGCCTTATAATTATGATACAAGAAAGGATTTGCTCACAAATCTTCTTTAGCTTGGCAGAGATCTAAGTATTTTTGCTAATTCTCATGTAGCTGGGAGAAAATATGTGAATACTGAGCATATATGCAGTCTGAATCAGTCAACTCTCTTGCTTTCTTATAAAATAATTGATAAAGGACTGTGAGAAGCAAAATTTTCGTATGATGATTGTTATAACTTAGTGAAACTTGTGAGTTTGTAGTGCTGTAGCACGAGAAAGGGCACATTTGAACTTAAAAAGATGGGAAACAAAGAATGAGGTTTTGAAATTTTCTAACGTGTCTAAAAAGTCAATGTGTTTCTTCATGAAATTGTGAAGATGGTTATCTTCTGTATAAGCAGAAAAAAAAAATTAATTTTCTCCAGTTTTATATTTTGTGGAGTATTTTGTGAGCTAAGAACTGTGGTTACCCCTATCTAAATAGTCAAGATCTTATCATTGCTTTATTGAATACTCTTTCATTTTACAGAAAGGCTTCTTTGACTCATTTCTTGTCCAAATGGTTGTCTGAAACACTCTGAGTTTTTCAAGGATTTTGGCCTCTTCCATGTCTGTCCTTTGTCTACCTCTTTGGAAAATAATTATAATAAATTGTATTTTTTATTTAGGAATTGAAATACAAGAACTAAAATCTGAATGTTTTATAATACTTGTATCAAAAGGACAATTCATTTCAACAAGATAGGTTGGGGATCAAAGCCTGTTCTTATTGCAACTGTGCCTAAATGAACAGCTTCAAACTTCTGCCAGGCCTTATTTGGTATACTATCAAGAAAGACTACTGAGGAGATCAGCAATATATTTAGGTAATTTGGGCTCCTAGACTCAGAAAAATTGATCATTTTTCTACCTGTGTGTCTACTCCCTTTCAATTTTGCTTGTTTTCATTTGTAGTATAGAATGTTCTCTTTTACACCCAGTAGAGAGCAGAAAATTCAGTCAGCAATCTTTTGCTGATCCCTGGAGCTCATGGCACACAGGAGGAGAAATCTGAAAATCCTGTTCCTACTAAAATTCATTTAAGTGAAAAATACTCAATATCCTGTGTGATCATGACTTTTGTACAATGTATTGTCAACAGCAGCTTGAATGGGAATGTAGCACATTTTCACATGTAATCTGTATCCGGTCTCCTTTTTTTCTGGATAATCTGGATCATATAGACGAAAAATATTTTTTTCTTTGAAAGGCAGAGGGTTGCAGTTCCTGCTGAGTTTACAACTAATGGGTGTTGTAAGATAGTGCCTTAGAGCGTGATAGTGCTGATTAGAAATATCTTACCTTTGAGAAGAGGAAGGACTCTCACATTCCACTGACTTTCAAACTCAGCAGGAACATAGAGCCAGGAGCTATGGTTTCTTTCATATTTACCTCTGTCTTTGTCCTCATTTAATAACACTTTCATTCCACATAGAGAAGACTCCTTTTAGGTTTTCTGAGCTATTACCATAAAGATTGCAGAAAATCCTAGGAAGACTTTATGAAAAAAAAAATTGGGCATGGAAACATCAAAGTGAAATGAATTATGAAAAGTTTCAGCTATTAAAAATAAAGTGAAAAGAAATACCATGAGGATGAATCAGGGTTGGAAAGACAGCAGGAAATGTCATTAAAATAAAACTAGTGACTTTCTCACAAGGAAAAACAGCACCTATGAAAGGGACAGTTACACCTGCCCCACTCCCCACGTTTTGCCTATGGACCTCTTGTGTCAGGACTCATGACCCTGTGTCTGTGCAGTAGGAGGGATAAGCAAACTGATGTAGCTAAAAATTAATCTGTGATTTTGTTGGTTTAACAATCAGAACGTAAGCAGTAGCTCATGGAGGTCTAACAAAGCACATGAGGAAAATTTCAGCAGTGGTAGAGCTCAGTCATAGCCCTTCAATCAGTAAAGAGGGCAGCTGCTGAAAATTAACGGTGGAAATTGAACATAAACAAATGATGAAAAGTTTTGACAATTGAACCTGGAAAGGATAGTTAAAACAGAGCTGTGTGTTTTCAGTCTGAAGAAAAGAATGGTAGGGACAGTTGTAATGACTATGTAAACATAAAGGGACAAAATAAAGGTGAAAGGATCAATTATTTTAAATAGCCAACAGGTACAGAATGAGCAGTAATGAAAAAAAAATAGTAGTAACCTTTTATAACCTTTGATGTGTTCAAAATCCAGGAAGAACTATTTTTCACAATGTTTCTCTGTATTTAGTGAGTACTATTAATGCATTTTATGAAAATACTGAGGTAAAAAGATTTTCTGCCTTTCCCTAGTTCAATTAATGTAAAGCCTATGCTAATATTGGACAATATTTGTATTTGTTTTTATTATGAATATATCACTGCTCAAGATTGAATCCAAAAAAGGGACTGACCATTCCTGAATGTTGAATTGAACACCTACACTCCATGTATACTGAAAGGAAAACAAGCACTTCACAATGAATACCACAGAAAAGAAAATAAAAAGCCTGTTTTCTGGAACAAAAACAAAAAATAGGTTGCCTAGAGTTATAGTCCATAGAAAGAATATTAAAAACAAGGATTTCATCTCTCTTACAGACCCAGTAACTTTACTGGGGCTGCTCGGAGACAGTATCTTAGGTTGGCAGGACATAGTCTTTCCCTAAAGATGAATCTTAGGTAATTTAATCTTAAGGACTGAAGTCCTTCAATTTAAATTTATTCTTCAAATAATATGTAATATTTCTCAGGAGAAAAAAAAGGGTTTTTGGTGGAGATTTACATACAGGAAAAAAATTTAAAATACATTTTGAGATATTGATATATGTTCATATACAGAGATATTCATATATGTTCATATACAGAGATATTTTCATATTTGGACTGAAAGTTTGCCTCAAAAAAGGTCAAAATCTTATAATTGTCTTCAAAGGTGCTAGGAGTTTATTTTCATATTTTATATTGTTGTCTTAATTAGTCTAAATAATGTCATTAAAGCCCTCTTTTAGGGCATCTGTGTAGGGTCCACAGAAGTGTATTAGATGCTTTACAGTCATGCAAAAATATAAGCTGCTACTTTGAAGTTATTTCAGTTTAAGTAGACAGTTTGCATAAGGAAGGGGAGAAAAAAAATTTAAAAAGGTAGGATATAATTATTTTCCTTTTTCCCTATTCTTTAATAATTTCCTCTCACTTGTTTGGTTTCACTTAGCTACTTTAGAATGATATAATACTGGAGGGTTTTTTTCTTCAATTCATAAAAAAAATCTCTATATTCAGACACCATCTCATTGCACATTTCAGGAGTCCTAAAGTCCATTAAAGTAACTTTATCTTCTGCTGATTATCATTCTCTCTACTTTATTATTTCCCCAACCTGTGCTCCTTACTTTTCCATGCTTAAATTTAAAGTTGTTCTCATTATATCTGTCAGTATGCCTTGTCAGGGACTGTTATGCCATGGCACCTGATTAGGAGTTTTTATAGATTAGACCAAAAAGAGGTTCCATTTTGAACCCACTTGATGAGGAATTTGAGATTTTTCTCACATGTCCACCCCTTGGATGGAGTGCCAGTGCATTAAATGAGAATTAGGATATTGTGAAGGCTGGACTAATTTCCCATACTCTTTCAATCTCTGTAAATGATTTTAGAACTTTTTACTGTAGTATCCATCCTTATGCCAAGAAACTTTTTGAAACCTCTTGAAGCATAAGACTGCTAGCACCTTGAGGCAACAACCTAAAGAGAGCTGCAGACAACTGCATTTACCCAGTTATTAGTTCCAATTTGATTTTTAAAGGAGAGATGTAGCTTTTTAAATTCTTGATAAAGAATTCAACGTTTACTAGGCAAGAAAAAAAATGTTTTTATTACAGAAATACGTATCTGACTTGAGCTGTTTGAACCTTTTTTACTTCATGCAAGGTACCTGGAGATATAATGTGGTCAGATTCATACACCTGATATTGTTATAATATGATATAATTAGTTTTGTTAACCACACAGCACAGAATCATTGATCCTGTAGGTTTAGTCATGGTAGTTTGAGTGCTAAACACGAATTCTGGAGAAACTGTTGTGGATAGACTCTTTCTTAACCTTGGAAAAATACTGTAAGTGGCTGAAATTCCACCCATTTAGTATTTACAAAGATGTGGTCAGAAAATTTTCAGTTGTGTGGCTTTAATTCCACAATAAAGGAAGTCACAGCTACAGACCATCTGCTGTGGCTGATAACAGTGTACTGGTGCTGTCAAATCTCACAAGCGGAACAGGATTGCTGACCTGCAGAATACTACAGGAAAGCAGATGTAGTGACTCTATCTGTGGCCTTTACAATCCCTTGCCTACTGAAGTAATTTGTTTAGAAGACACAAAAGTTGAATCCTCTGATGTCAAATCACCAGATGACTTCATTGTCATTATGCCATCTAGGTAGCACGGTCTTTTAATCCCAGAAACCGTTGTGATGAAGCTAGGTAGACACTCCTAATGCTTGTTAGAAATGCATCTTCCTGAACCCATGTTCTGCTCTCCTCTTCCCAGTTGTACGCTTGCTTATACAATGTTCATTAATCAGTTCAAGTTACTTTCAAGCTGCATTTTCAAGTTTCAATAATATTACCAACAAGTCCTCACTTATAGAAAAGATGTCTCCTATTGACCCTGGCAAATCATATCCTTATCTTCTTATCATACTGCAAAGGCTGACCACAGCAGTGATACCTCTAATTCAGTTAAAACCCTAATAGAGACAAATTTGTAAAAATGCCTTTTCCCCTTTTTTTATAATGAGGTAGAATTATTGGACTGTAGCAGTTTTGTTTCTGTATTTGCTTCAGCTTTCAAAATTTTTTAAATAAAAAAAGTTAATAGCCTTCTGTCATAATAAAAAAAATATTAAAAAAAAATTAATTTAGACCAGGAAGCTTTATATATCTACTTTAATAAGTGCAAAAATTTCAACATGTCCAAGCATGCCAGCTGTGAAGCTTATTACAACATTTTAAGAATCAGTGTTTATTGAGAAAGAAAAAAATCAGCTGAAGGATAAAGGAAAAACACACTGTGAGAAAGACAGCAGTATTTGTCTTGTCTTGGAGATTTACCTTCATATTTTACTTGGTTTTGTTTTGGAATTAAGTTCTGGGATGCTAAAGGTTGATTACTCAGTCTCATGGGTGATCCCCAGCCAACAACTAAACATCCCACAGCTGTTTGCTCATTTTCTCCTGGTGGGATGAGAGAGAGAATTGGAAGGGTAAAAGTAAGAAAACTTTTGGGTTGAGTTACAGACTTTTTATTAGGCAAATCTACAGCTTCATGCTCATGCAAAGCCAAATAACAAATTCATTCACACCTTCCCCTGAGCAGGCAGGTGTTCAGCCACCTTCAGGAAAGCAGGGCTCCATCACATATACTGGTGACTTAGGAAGACAAACACTGTCACTTTGAATTTCCCCCCTTCCTTCTTTTTCCCCCAGCTGTATATATTCTCTCCTCAGCAGAGCATGATGCCATATGGCGTGGAATATCCCCCTGATTATCTGAGGTCAGTTGTCCTGGCTGCGTCCCCTTCCAAGCTGTTCTGCACCCCCAGCCTCCTTGCTGGTGGGGTGGTGAAAGGAGCAGAAAATGTCAGTGCAGCTCAACAGTGATGAAAGCATCCCTGTGTTATCAACCCTGGTTAGGCTGCAAATCCAAAACACAGCCATAGGGGCTACTATGAAGAAAATAAATGCTCTCCTAGACAAAACCAGCACACTTAGCCACTAGTGGATTAAATTTGATACTGAAAGGCTGCAGCAGTACTGATGCTAAAAACAGACCATTTAGTATTTCAATGCATTTTCCTTTTCCATTCCACTTAGAAATATCAAAAATTATCATAAAGAAAGATTAGGAAATTGTATATTGATAAGTTCTTCACAAGCTGCTCTAGGATTTTGTTTAGATTTGTTAAAATAAACTGTGGAAAATAAATTGCTTTCATTAATAAATGATTTCTCACAGGACCAAAATCACCACAATGTGCTTAATTTCACTGTTCATTTTATTCTGTTGATTATGACAGTTATGGTAAGTAATTTATGATAACTTGGACTATCTTACTGCTTCAAGAATTCATTTTTGAAGACCATCACTCTCATGAAAATTTCCAGTCTGTTTATGAACTGCTGTGAATCTTGTGATATCTAGAACTGTAGAATCTAAAATTTTGAAATTCTCTTCATGCTCAACAGAAGGTAAAATGCTGGAAAAAAGCAGAAGGACCCTCTGCTGAGCAAGTCGACCAGGAGGTGTGCATTGGAATTCAATTTTCCAGAAAATATTGGGTAAATTAAAGTTCTTTCACATAATAATAAGACAAATATCCACACAAAACCTTTCTGTAGTGCTGTTAAACAAAACACATGATTTTGCAGTTAAAGGACTCTTGCTTTTTTGTATTCTTCATTTAGTGAATTATTATTGTGTTTGGATTAACGTTAACTATATAAATGACAGTAAGGTACAACTAACAATGGGGAAAATAAACCAGAGACTCATCAAAAAGACTAGGCTGTTACTCTGAGTGTGCAGCCTATCATGCTGATGGGTGAAGAGACAGTTCTTGGCAAATGGAAAATGTTTTATGAACATCTTTAGGACAACAACAAAAGCCTGTACACTTTAGACAGGTCTGCCCAGCCTCAGTCCCTGTAAAGATCATGGAGAATTTCCTTTTGGAAAACACTTCCATATGTAAAATAAAAGAAGATAACAGGATAACCAGGTAAGACAAAACCTTGTAGCTAACCTGGTTGCTTTCAACAGTGCATTGAGTGGCAATGGGTAGAATGAAAGAGCAATTAACAGAATACACCATCCAGTAGCATTTCTGAGATTTCATCTTTCAGCATGCTCATTTGGAAGTAGAGGAATTGTGGGCTGAAGAATTGGATGGAAAGAAATTCGGATGCATTGCAAGGGTCTAAGGGTAGTAATCAATGCCTTGACAGACATTTGGAGGTTGGTAACGGGGTATTTCTGTGTTGATTGCTGTGTTAATATTATACTACATCATGAATAGCCACCTTGATTACAGGTTACAATACATATTCAGCAAATTTGTGGGTGATGCTAAAATTGGAACAGCAAACACAGCAAATTCTGAAGTTTCAGTCCAAACAGATCTTGACAAACTTAAAACTGATTGACAGAATTCTGCAGGGAGAGACTGAGAGAACTGGGCTGGTTTACTACACTGACAAAGGTCTAAGCCAAATGGCAGATCACAGCTTCTTGATAGAGAATTAAAGACATGATGGAATGAACTAAAAGATGGTAAAGGCAGCATCTTGAAATTTTTGCATGGAATTCAGACTGGACATCAGAAAAAATTTATATTTTCACTAAGTAGTATAATGCTAGAACAGGTAAGCCAAAGAACTTGTTGAATCTCATTTCTTGGAATAGCTTAACAGAGCCAAAAAAATCAGGTTTCTGAAAGAAATGAACAGCAACTAAAAGAACCAATATTTTCTTATCACTGGTAGAGACAAATAGTACAAGAGAATGATGGGATCCAGCACAGAGTACATAAGCAAAAGAAATTGAATTCTATAAGAAAAGAAAGGTATATCCTAAGAAACTCATCTTGATGCAGTTGAATGTGCTTGGAGAAATAGAGAAAAGACGAGAGAGTGATAGAAAAAAGGATGAAAAAAATTATCTTAGTGGTTACATGAACTAGAGTGGGCTTAGCATGTCACAGGCTATGTAAGAGTTGAAAATATCTTACATGTGTAGAACAAATAAAGAAAAGCAAACCGAAGGCAATCACAATCCTAGGAGCATGTAGGTATTATTTTTTATCATCATAGCTGATAAATGAAGAAAACAGAAGCTCCTGTAGAACAAAAAAGGACAAGTTCACTTTTGGCATAAGAAAACTGCTTTCTGATCAGTTACAGATGACAGAAAGAGATGTGAAAAATATCACAGATTTCTAAAAACAAAAATAATATTTTGATGGTTTATACTTCAAAGTTTCTAATGAGACTGAAAAAAAAAAATATTTTTAGGCCTTCAGAGGTCTGCAAAAACATTTTCTTCTTTCTTTTCTAATTACAGGAATTAAGAAAATGTATTAACTATGAAAAAATCTTAAGTTCTTTGTCCAGCCAGGAAGTGTGTGGTATTGTGAAGTATACAGATTAATTAAAATGATTCTATAGACTTCTTCTTTACAATAATTTTAACTACACAGAAGAAATTGAGGCTAAGAATAGCCAGATCATATTATATATATCATTTTCTGACTACATGTGTATAGAAATAATCTGATTGAGTAGACAGCTATGAGAATACTTCTTACTGTCACTGTGCGGTTTTAATGAGAGTAGTTTTTACAGAAAAATAGAGATTTTTTAATTTAGAGATATTTTTTTATTTCCTTATTAATACATCTCTTAATATTAATGCACGTTACTTCTGTTAATATTTGTGCATATGTCTTTTTTAATAAGTAACCAGTGCTGGAAAATAAAGAGCAGCCTAGTTAATTACTTAGTTTTGGTACTCTTTCTAAGTTTTTTTTTTTTTTATTGCAACTCCAGTACCAAGAACTTAAGCAATACTTGTTGTATACCTCAGAGCTGACAACCTCTATTCTAGTTGTGTCCACCAGAAAAATCTTAGCATCTGTACATTTTATTTCCATGCATGCAAAAGAGATGTAGCAGTTTTTATCCCTGCATGCAGTGTATGATTATGAGTAATTTACAATGTAGAGCAGAAAAGTTGAAAACTTTTAAGATAGACTGATAAACTCATAAACAAATTAACTTACAATAGAATTTATGGTGGCAGGGGAAATATACTTGACCTTTTGGGTCCTTAGTAATCTTATGTTATTAACAACTGCAAATAACTTGTAAGATTTTGAAGAGACCTCTAGAACTTACAAAATCTGATAAAATTTTCAATGTAAAGATAGCATAAGAGAGGTAATGTGTTTACATTACTTCTTTCTGTTGTGCTTTGCCCTTATTATTGGTGTTGTTTAGTTCTGAAAGGTTTGTTCATTAACATTCCAAGTAAGTTTGCCATTGTATCAGCCTGGAAAGACAGGTAGAGAATAGATAGAAATACACATCTGTTATGAGGGACTTAAATGTTTCTTTTGGCTCTGCAGGTGGAAGAGCAGAGCATAAAGAGGTTAAAAAGTAGTAAAGAGTTTGGTACTGCTTCAACAACCAAGGAAACAACTCTTTCTTTGTAGTGTTTTGGAGTAAATATATCTTGAATACTGCATTTGATATTAGAAGTTGCATCCAAAAGAGATATTGACAAACTGAATGAAGTTGTGAGGACAAGTTCATAAAGCAACAACCATCCTCCAACACACCAAAAAAACCAAACCCAAACCCTAGATCGAGGAGATGGAGACATTGATTTCTGAGGAAAGATAAGAGAAGGAAGTATGTATATCTTGCCCCAGCAATGAAAAGGGGCAGGGAGAATTAGCATGCTACGAATAGCCAATGGTTGGAAGTATGAAGTCAGAGATAAGTAATTTAGTGCAGGACAAGGTGATGTAGTTAGAATACTGGCATTAAATTAAGGAAAAGAAACTGTAAACTGAATGTCAGAACAACCACTGCGGAGTAGCTGTGTTGACTGCTTGATCAGATTGACATTACAACGCAATGGCAGTTGTTACACTACTAAGATTGATCTTGAACCATTAATACTAAAAATATCACAGAGATACATAACAACACTGAGTCAGAAATTAAGATTTTTGGTGATACTGTTTTATTTTATAATCAAATAAATCATCCTGGCTTGTGTTGTGGGGAGTGTTGACAGTAGGTCAAGGGAAGTGATCCTTTCCCTTCATGCTTTTTAATAAGTTAGTTCCTTTTTTGAATATTTTTTAGTAAATTGCTGCAACGAACCTGTACACACTAAGGTGTCATGAGGAAGAATGAAGAAGAAAATAGTAAAGGAAAATAAGGAGAGTTTTGAAACATGTAAAGAGAGAGACTAGAAGCTGTGTGAATAGATCACGTGGATGTAAAAGTAGAGATTAATATTGTCAGGGCCCTAATGACAATACCAGGCCTTATTGTCCTTGCTCAGCCTCACCTGGGGCCTCTCTGTGCCCCTCTGTGGGGCTCTGGACCCCATTATAGCTCACTGGGGCCTTCATGCTCTGTCCCAGGGCTGGTGTCCAAGTCCCCACAGCCCTGACCATCCCTGGACCAAGCCCACCCACCAGTCCGTGCCTGGGCCTGGAGTCCGTGCCTCCCCGTCCAGGGGCTCAGTGGGGCACCTGGGGCTTCCCCAGTGACCCCACTCCCCTTCTGGCTTGGGCAGTGGGACAGGACTGTCGGCCCAAGCTGGGAATTCCCCAGGACTCCCAGTTCCCACAGGAAACTGCTAGCTCACACCTCCATGTTGAGGAGTGTACTCAAGAGAGTAACTTGTAAGTGGGTGAAAAAGGATTCTTCTAAATCATAAGTCATTTGCCTCAGGGGAGAGAAAACTACTCTCAGCTGTTATTCAGCTCAGCTTCACAGACAGCTCTCTCTTTTAGAGAGGTGACACATTGCATGCTATTTTTCTATGACAAGTTAAAGTTTTCTGCGATTTTTTCAGAGCAGAATTGTACTTTCTGCTAACATATTTTCCGTAAATTTGTAAGGACTTCTTGGAACTGAATTGCTTAAAAATGTGATGTTTTGATTCATATGCATAAAATATATGTACACTTTGATAAGATATATGTATTTGAAAATAAGTTTACATTAGTATTGCATTTACATTTGCAATGCCATTGTGCAAAAGTTGCAAGTTACAAGACCTTGAAAAGTTTCCACAGCATTGATAATTCAAATAAGTTTTGAAATTTGCAGTGGAATATACAGAAATCTGTCAGTGTTCTAACACTTGAATTTAAAGTGGCCAAGTTTATTAAAAACAAGTAAATCGTGCTTTAACATTATATTAATTTCACTTTTTTCCAGCTCTCTGAGAACTCTTCAATTTATTGCATTGAATCAGTGTCCTTTGTAAAAGACCTGATTATGTTGCCCTTGCAGTTCCAGAAGTCATATTTTAAAAAGGTCAAAATGTTTATCTTTATAACAGAAAAAGTCAAAGCTACTTATTGGTCTTGAAGTTGTTTCCTCATCTGTTCCCCTGACGTTAATTTCAGTGCTTTGACTTTCTTATTTTTTTCTTATAAGCCTGAGGTATATGCTTTTGATGTACATAATTCAAGACAAATAAAAATTAAGCCGAAGAGAAATGAGCTCTTTGATCTTCTAAATAAATTGCTGAATTAATCTCCTTTTCTTACCTATAGTTTTTAAAAAGGACAGTGGTGCTTTTGATGTACTGACAGAGCAAACTGCCCCTTAGGAACATACCTCACTGCTCATCTAGAACTAGTTTTCCTCTGTTTGTCATGAAAAAAAAAGTCAAACCTTGGCCTTCTAAATGATGATCACCTTTCCAGTGACCATAAAGGAATCACAGGTTTTCCTTTTATAATTGTTTAACCTCTTTGGTTTATTCTTGAACATTTCTATTGATAGCTCTGGGATGAAATTTTTATCCCTTTAGAGCATGGGCCCATGCTCAGCTGATAAATGTTCCAGCCCTACTTGCACATGTACGGATGAAACATTACAGCAATACAATAGAGCCTTTTAAAGTGGGTTTGTGTCTAACGACATTGAAACCTACTATTCTAGTTAAAGATTTGCTATTGGAAATCCTTGGTCTCCTTTCAGATGCTTGTTCTCCTCACTAGTACCAAATGCTGAACTAGTTGTTGTATGGTCTTACTCAAAATGTGAGATTTTTTTTTGGAAGGGGAAGATGCAAAGATAATATTATATATATATTTAAAATCCATTTCAGTTTCTGGTTCAGGAAGCATAGGGAAAAATTTCTGACCACCTTAAATTTTTGGGAAATTTTTGTGATTAAAAAATTAATGAGAATATTGTATTGTTTAAAACTTTCTATATAGACATAATAGAAAAAAGTTACCTTTATAATGATGAAAGCATCAGTTTTACTGTTTGGATGAAATATAGAAATTTAATTTAAGTTAATGAAAAATAAACCACTAAAGGCTTGTAATATATTTGTTTTGGTAACTTTTGAGAAAATGTTTTTGATATTTGTCTATTTTTACAAATTATTAATGAAGTTATTACAATCCTAAAAGAATTTGATAAAATATTTACATGGTTCTTTTTTGTTATAGTCTTATAATTTTACAATTGGTGCAAATGTCAATACATTTGCCATATAGATAATGTAACAGGACTTATGAATTCCATAGTGAAAATATGCTTAAGGTCATTAATTCAAGTTATACTTGGGTACAACTAATGATTTTTCATCTGGCAATCATTTTTTTCTATCATGTCAGAAAGCAATATATTTCGTATAAAAGGAATGCAATCTTGATAGGAAAACATTGCTTTTTATACATGTTTATTTTCATAATAAATGATGCTAACTATTTTTCTTAACTTCATTTTATGCAAACCTCTGTCTTTTACAAAAATATTTTTTGTTCAGAAGGTGAAATATAGAGTAGCCTTTCTTGGAAAAAGAAAAATAACACCTCTCAATATTTTTTGTGCATGAAGTGTCTCTGTCTTAGGTATGAAGCTATTAGTTGTAGAGACTTGGTAGCTTTTGACATATTTCTTACATCAACATTTAGTCTGATGTTCTAAATATTAATTGAGAGAGGTGACAATGAGACTTGGAAGTATGTGATAGAGGAATGGACAGGCCTTGAGTTGTCAAATCAAGAGCAGATTTTTATTCTTTTTTTCTCTGTATTGCCTTCAGCAAAGTATTTTCATGACAACTTTATCCCACGATGGAATAAAACAGCAGATAGTTCATAAGGGAGTTAACTCTCTGCTGTATAAACTCCTTTCTTTGTATTAACAAAAATGTGTCAGTCAGCTGGGTGTCAGAAGGAGTCAACCTCTTTGCACGGCATTTCTAAGTAGCATTGCCTTTCATCCAGTATTTCTTTCATGGGAGGAGAGCTCACATTACAGCCACCTAAGAATTTGCTGTTCAAGCAAGCACTGAAAATGATTTTGCTACTTTTTGCCTACTGTCCAAATAGATAGCTACAACATTTTTTAAAAAAGCTCATAGATATTTGTGTTACTTATAATTCCTCTCCCTTTCATATGGGCAAACTTTGAATTGAGGCAAATTGAGTAATTTTACCAATGAGAATTCCAGCAGAAGGGGGAAATAAAATTATCTTGTGGACACCAACAAACTTTGGACCTAAGCTGAGTCCTTTGTTGTTCAACATTCTTTGGACTTGAAGAGTTCTTAGTATTATCAAAACTAGAATTTTGTGGAGGAACAATACATTTGGAGTTTCACAGATGATCTATAAAAAGACGTTTGTATCTACACAGTGTTGTATTGATGCCTGAGACATGAAACCTGAGCCCAGTTAGGCTGATCTTTTTTCTGAGTCAAGCTTGACTAGAAACGTGTTTGGTTGTATTCCTAAGTTTTGGTATCATGAAGAAGCTGAAAGGCTGTGATTGTCAGGGCTCTTAAGATGCTCATAGGTCTAAAAGACCCTGACCAGCCTCACCTGGGGCTTCCAATCCCACCATCTGTGTTGGGTTCCAGATGCTTCATGTGAGCTGAGGCCTGATTATCCAGTCCCCTGTCCTGGGCTATGGCTGAAACATACTTGTCCTGTTCAGGTCATGTGGAAGGACCTTGGACCAACACTGAAGGTAACTTGTTTCCTGAAAGGACCTCTCATATGGTAGTTTTGCCTTGCTTCCAGCCTTGTCTTTGGTCCTGTCTTCTGCTGTTCCTCACTGGATCCCTGAATAAATTCCATGCCTGGTTCATCTCCTTGCTTTGTCTGGGGCTGATGCTGGGCTCTGTTATCAGCTCAATGACAGGTTCACTTTGGTTGGCAAGGGCACTGCCCTCTGAGGGCCCTGAACATTCTTGATTGCTCTTCCCTGAGGGGTGGCCCTGCTCTTTCTGCTTCCCTCTACTGCTACAGTGTGGTGATTCTAAACAGCGAGGAAGGGGATGGTAATGGTAAAAAAACCTAACTAACCAAGCCAAAACTTTGAAAGAAACATTCATTGTTGGACAGGAGAATACAAAAATCTTGGTTTGTAAAGAACTGGTGAACCTCAACTTGCCTGAAAAAGTAAGAGTTTGATGCACCAGCTGAGGGCTAAGCTGTCTTTAGTATTTCCTGCTTGTTCCAGTGAGACTGTTCTGCTGTGTGAAAAACAAAATCAAGATCCACACTAAGTATCTGGTACTTTTAAAGGAGGGGCTTCAAACTGTTATTCCAGTTATTCCAGCTTCCTGTTATTACTGTTCCTATGGTTTGTCCAGCAACTACTGGTTATTCTGTTTTCACTGTCTTGTTTTCCTAGTGCAGATGTAATTTTATATATGTAATTGAATGCTCTAGAGACTTTAGTCTTAAATGTCTTTAAAAAAAGAATTCTTTTACCCTGTAGATAGATAATATTTTCTCTAAAAGAGAGCTTGAGAGACACGTTTTATTAAACACTTTGTGAGCCTGTTGATTAAAGTATTCATGTGTTCCAAAGACCATTTAAACCCTCAGCTTCCTAAATAAGGAGATCTAATGTTGGGCTTCTTACCTGCCTGTGTACGTTTTCAATCTGGCTGTTGTTCTGTATAGAAATCTTATTCTGTTTTTACTTGAAACTGCATCCTACAGCAGCATAGAGCCATTTACATTAAAAAGTAGCATTCCTTTACCAGGCAAATGAACATTTTTCTAATTGAGAGGCTGTTGGCAGGAAATGTTTGACTGGCCCTAATCACTTAAACTACATATTTGAAAAGGGAGATCAGTAGTGTTATGGACTTGGAACACTTACACATTTAGCAAAAGTAGAAAAGTAAACAAGCATTGTTCTCTATTTCAACAAATGTTGGCAAGATCTTAGGTATATTTAGATATCTTCAATAAGTTAATATACTCAGATTTTGCCAAGATTTCTCAATATCAGTTGCTTTACTCTGATGGAATCTAGGAACAACTCCTCATACCCAAGCAGCTTCTGAATCATAGGTCTGTTAAGATCCTAAAATTAATCTCTATAAAATATTTCTGCAACAATTAGATATAGTTTGCAGTGTATTTTTATAGTTTTCCTATAAATGGTTGGTGTTCCTAAAACACTGATAGATATTCTATCAATTTAATAATATTCTCTCAACCTTCTGATGTTGTTAAAAAAAAGAACAGAATAGTTTTGGAATTTGTTATATGTGTTCATTTTGATATATCTGTTCAGTCCTGACAAACATTATGGGCTTTAGCACAGACCTAAATCACATCTTAGTTCATCTGAATGGACATGGTGCTCTGAAAAAGTCCCTTGCTCCCATTTGGCTTTTATGTAATGATATTGTATTACATTAGAAGCTAATGTTTTGTTCACTTGAAGGATATATATAAATTTCTGTCACATACATCAAACTTTACCAAACCATGATCATTGTATGAAAGTATTTTTAAGTGTATTTCATAATTTTTAAAATTATATATCATGGCACATTTATAAACACCATTGTTAGCCACAAAATTCTGGGGCCACCATGACATAATAGGAACACTTTCATTAGCTCTTAAGTTACTGTATAATTTGGGAGAAAAAAAAACTACAGGAATAACCAATCACTTGGGGAGTGTCATGATATTAAAGATACTGCTGATTTTGAGACTATCAAAGTAATACTGTTCAGAATGATAACTAGGCATCTTCACTAAGTATGTGAAAAGGGCAGGAATAATACCTCTGCAGCCTTAATTTGATCTTCCTGTATGTATGAATTAGGTAGTAATTTTAGTTATGTAATTGCATACAAATTAAGGGATCATTTCCTTGTTTGTTTTCTTCTCTTTATGAGAAGGCTGTAACTTATTTCATGTGTAGTGTTTTAAATTCTTGTCTAATAACTGAAAAACTGTAGTGTTTGGGTTCCTTTTTCCTTTAAGGAAACCATATAATTATGATTATTTTGTTACATACTTGGCTCTTTCTCAGTGCTATCAGTTTTTACAAAGCAAAATCACCTCAGAATAATATTAAAATTTACTTAAAACATTTGTTCATGTCTCTCTAATTGCTTCTACAGAATTTGGTAGAATTGATTTTAAACTTGAATGTATTATGCTCAAATATTTCCTATTCAGAAAGTTGTAAAAAAAGAAATAAAAGGATATTGTATGAAAACCCTTTTTCAAGTATATTCTGTTTTGCTTATATGAAAGTTTTATTTATTTGGCTTTATACCAATAGTGGTTGTCCTCTAGCAATGTTATCAAGCTTATGAAAGTATCTGAACTCAGAAAATTCTAATGAGTACAAAACAGAGTTCATATTAGGGAAAAATGTAAGTGTGAGAACATATAAATTAATAACTAAGGAGATTAAAGTAAATTAAGTAAATCATCATTTCAGTCCTTGTATAGATAGGATGGGTGGTACAGAGGCTCTGAAGAAGCACATTATCATTAAGAGTTTATTGAATTTAAGCTTACTTAACTTTAATCAATCTTCCTGTGATTATAGTACAGTTATGCAGCTAAACAACATTGAAAAATTCCCAAGAATTTCCAATCAGGTCAGGTTAATAATGACAGAAATAGACTGTGCAAAGGCAAGTGTTTTGTCTTCTGTTTTTTAGTGGATGTGATCAAGGTAAATGCTTCAGTTTCTATTGGTATCTCATAAATAATAATTTATGCAGTTTAAAGGTAGAATTCTTTGCTTTGTCCAACATCTTTAGGGACAATTTCTTTAGATTTTTTTGTGTGAAAAGCACTATTCTTTGTAATGCCTTTTGTAAATGCAATCCCTCTGTGTCAATCTGCATTAGAATTTTTTGGAATCTAGTCACATTCCCCACAAGGCCATCCAGAAGATTAACTCAGGAAATGTCCTCTGTAGATTTGGGACTTCTCTAATGTTTTGACGATGGAATTTTTTGGTTGCCCTAATGTGTAGCAAGTCCCACAGTAGAACACTGTAAAATTACTGTCTGAGAAACTGGTCTCTTTCTACTTTTGTGTTCCTTTCTCATACTTTACTCTGTGGCACTTGAAAGAACTCCACTGACGTGTCCTTTTAAAGTAATTTGTATAACTGGAGTGTAGCAAGAAGTCATCCAATTATGCTATTCCTTGACTACTTTTGCAAATCTATATCCTCCTTTGACTCATGTAATCACAGAGAATTCTGAACGTAGCAAAAGCACCCAAAAAAATCTCCAAATGTTCCATATCAGTCAGCTATGAGCAGCAATATAACTATTTGAGAGCTTAAGGATGTCATCTTAATTAATGTACTTGACACAAGTATAGTTTAATTGAGCTCTCTCAATTAAACTGAGTATTTAGGTGAAACCAAAAGCTTAATTTAGTTTTTTCCTGAGTAATAGATATTGAAAATGGCTGTTAATGGGAGACCGCAGAGACCACAGTTAACATCATACACTGTACATACCTCTGCTAAATATAAATTTTGGCAATGGTAAACATAACATTTGTTTCATGGTTTGCAATCTAGAATAAAATCAGATGAGATGAAAGGTAGAAATTTAAAATTTGTGATAGATTGCAACAATGAGAGTGTTAATAGAATAATGAAAGTTATGACTTACACATATTTTTTTTTAACTTAAGAAAATAAAAAGTCTCATGACCATTCTATAAACTCTCTGCTGTAAGACAAGTTCTGGAGGCTCATTTGATGGTCCTTCCCTCATAAAAAAACCTGAATTCTTTCACAGCAAATTGTGGGAGAATGCCACTGACTATTGGGGGACTGATAGTTCTAGTATTTGATCAACAAAGCCTGTCTCTTCATTGCAAAGGGCTTGTCCCAAGAGGAAAGCTACATACAAACCTGAACTTACATCATCTGAGTGAGAAACTTCATTCTGAAAGCATCACTCAGCTTCTTCTATTACCTTTCAGACTAATCATCTTTGCAAAAACAAATTGGTTTTCTCAGTATCTTTGGATGCAGCCTATTTGGTTGGAAAAGAGATTTATAACCTATGTATTTGTCATATTTACTATTACAACATGATGCTCTTCAGCGTGCAACAGAACTCACAGACTATTCTGCCTAAGGTGATTCTTGGTTGTGTCTGATCAAGCCACACCAAGCACAAGGTCCAAGAAGCTAAGCTGAAATTTTGTCTTAGTCAAAATTTGTGTCTTTTCAGACTTTCACAATTATATCTAATATTTTCTTCTGCTGATTTGAATCAGATTGCAAATTTTGAGAAAAAACAAGTAATGTGACCTAAATATTTTTTCTCCTTCAGACAGAAAGCTATTCATGGCCTCTTTTCCGGAGAAAATTGAATTTTATTGATGCTGAAAGGGCTGTCTTTCTTCATTCTGATATGAAAGTGTTGTGACTGAGAGCTGATAATATTTTTTTATCTGGTTAATTAGACATATCTGAAAGAGACTACACACTAGGAAGTGAAAGGCTGCTTATGTCATATAATATAAAAATATTAGTTCATTTGAAAACAAATGAAATTGAGATCCCATGCACCAAGGCATATGTCTGTTCAGCTTATAGTCCGATAAAGAGTGCAAGTCTGAAAATGAATATCCAGCAAAGCCCACTGTTGGTTTGTTGACAATTTCCTATGCAATTCAAAGACCAAATTAATGTCATTTGATACAAAACAATCACTGATTATTACTATTTTTATTCATTATTTTTGCCTGATGTCTTTTGTGTTCCTGTAGAGTTTCCTGTGGATGTACTTACTGAAACTTGATTCCAGGATATGTGAAGTAACAAAATCTTACACCTCATTCTGATAGATTTTTGCACCTATTGCGGGGGCCCAGAATGCGCTGCCAGGATCTGCAGAGTGCTGCAGAGAGCTGCCCTTCAGAAAGGTGTCAGCAGGAGAGATGGTCAGAGAAGAACCATCTGAAATCCAGCAAGGGCAAGCGCAGGGTCCTGCACCTGGGGAAGAGTAACCCCAGGGACCAGCACAGGTTGGGGGCTGACCTGCTGGGGAGCAGCTCTGTAGGAAGGACCTGGGGTGCCTGGTGGCCACCAAGTGTCCATGAGCCAGCAGTGCCCTTGTGGCCAGGAGGGTCAGTGGTACCCTGGGGTGCATCAGGGAGAGCATTGCCCGCAGGCTGAGGGAGGTGATCCTGCCCCTCTGCTCAGCCCTGGGGAAACTCATCTGGAGTTCTGTGTCCAGCTCTGGGCTCCTCAGGACAAGAGAGACATGGAGCTCATGGAACAGGCCCAGAGGAGGGTGACAAAGATGATTAAGGGAAAGGAGCATGACCCTTTTAGGGATAGACTGAGAGCTGGACCTGTTTGACCTCAAGAAGAGGCTACTGAGAAGAGACCTGATCAATTTCTATCAGTAGCTGAGGGAGAGTGGCAGGAGGATGGACCCAGTAGTGCCAAGCAATACGACAAGAGACAATGGACAGAAACTGATGCCCAGGAAGTTGCAGCTGGATATGAGGAAGAAATTCTTTACTGTGCAGCTGACTGCACTCTGGAACAAGTTGCCCAGAGAGATGGAGTGTCCCTCATCAGAGGTATTCAAGAACCATCTAGATGCAATCTTGTACAATAATGTCTGAAAGTGAATAGTTTAACAGTTACGCTGTGTTCTTCCTCTCTCAAAATTTGTGCTCTTGAACAGGCAGAGGTGGAACATTTGGATTGATCTGAATTACAGTTGCTGGTTCTGATTTATATTTTAAAAGATTTTTTTTCCCCAGATGGATCTCCACTTTTTAATTTAGTTATTGGTTGCTGAATCTTCATTCAATAAATTAATATGTGTTAAGCTATTCGGAAGTGGGATATTCATTCACAGGAAGTCTCTTTTATGGTCTCCTGAAGACAGTGAGAAACCTGAGACTGCTTTAAAAAGCAGACAAAAAGATAGTCTTCAGATCCTTCAATGAGATTTTGAAAGAGAGTTTGTGTGACCTTTTGTCTTTGTTTTTTCAGTCAAAATTATGGTTCTAAACTACTTAGAGAGATGAAACTCTTGCAGATGCTAAATCACCGTATGACCCATATTAATATAGTTAACCAATGAAATCTGAGTGATCTGCCCTACAGATCTCTGTTGAGATGCAAGACTAACTTCTTTATTATAATGATTTAAGATTCACTATTCCCAAATCTAGTGTGATAATCTTTAGAAATTTTAATATTGTGTGAACATTTCTATAAACTGGGAAGTTCTTCTGTTCATATATTATTTTTATAGCAGGCAGATTTCTGTCAAGCACAAAGGTGTAGTGTAAGTAAAACGACCTAAATGTCCAGGCTTGAAGAAATTGTTAAAAACTGTTCCTGGGACACTCCCAGCCCCACCGGTGTGAACAAATCTGCCAGCAACAGGTACAGTGTTGCTCTTCTAGAGGCTTCTGTCTGGCAGATCAGGCTGCCAGCTGGAAAGATATTGTGGGAAACCCCTGGTGAGCAAGTGCAGTATTTTATAATTTCCTTCCAGCTGGCAGACTGCCTAGGATGGTATTTCTGTGCACTCTTCAAAACACTTTAGGAAGTTTATTAAGACTGCAAGCAGCAACCATGACAACTGGTAGGAACTACATTTCTCAAGTGCACTAGAAAAGCATATATACAAATAAATGCATATTGTGGGAATATCCAGGTCAGTCCAATTCTCTGTTGTAATTTCAATATGTATTGAATAAAGTGGTAGCTGGCATCTGAGCATTACAGCTTAATCCAGGTGAGAGGGCTAATGGAACAAAGCTTTACAGTAGCATTTTTGTACCTGTTTGTTGTGTATCAGGTGATATGTTTTGTGGTGCTGGATCAGCGTGTTATGTTCCTAGTCGCACCTGTGAACCTGCACGAGGGTCAGTTCACACTTAGCAGTTACAAATGTTAATTAACAATGAGCTGTTTTAGCATGTGAGTAATTCTCTATTTACTAAAGACTAAGAGCTCAGAAAAACCAGGTCTCTTGATGGATCTTGTGATCAGTAGCCTGCCCTGTGTGCTGCAGCCAGATCCTGTAGAGCTCTGCCCTCCTCGGGAGAGCAGTGCCTGCGCTGGGGCCACCTTTTGTTCATGGCTCGAACTCTGAGAGGCAGCACTACTGTTGCTGCTCTCTAACACACAGATAAAAATCATCCTAGCAAGTAACATGGGGAAAAAATAAGTAGACCGCAAAAGCAAACTCAAATAATGACTGAAATAAATTAGTTGAAAATGAAAGTATGGTGAAGCCAAAGCAAAATTAAAAAAGCAAAAAAGAAAACAAAAGGAAAAGTGGGAATAAAGAGTAATATTTACATTGAAAAGTCTATAGCAAAGAACAAATAAAAAAAAATCAACCAAATACAGGCAAGGGAAATTCAAATGAAAAGGTCTAACTTAAGCATGTAAAAATAGAAAAATAATGTTCTCACATAAATCCAAACTTTCAATTAATGGTTTATATAATTTTTCTTCCAGTGATTTTAACCATCACAATTTTAAAATCTAGTCAATTGAAAAAAAATCTGGTTTGAGTGGACAGAAGCCTGGACAATGCTGGTTACATATAAAAATATTGATTAATTTGAGATAAAGTGATTTTTATCTCATTATTAAGAAGATGACCAACTTATTAGAGAATTGAGTTTTCACTTTTATATTATTGTATAGTTTCACTTTTATATAATTGTATAGTAGCACACTGTAGTACACTAGTAAATAACTAATCCTTATACAAGCAGTGAAAAATTTGTTCCAAGGTATTACCTGTCCACTCACTACATTAAAAAAAACACCTTATAATTTGATTTACTGATGATATAAAAAAGAGGGGAGAACAGAAAGTGTGATTTTAGCTGTAGTCAGATATAACTAGACTGACAAATTCTAGGACTACTGATATTCTATTTTAGACTCAGATTAAGTACAAAACAACATCAGCACTTTCTCAGATTCATTCACTGCCTTATATATCCTTGGAAACAAGGGTACATTTCTCTGTCATAGTCACACTCTGATTGTTAGCACAAGACCAAATGCAAATATTTTATCTTGTTTGGAAAGTTAAAGCTGAATACTTACCTTTTCTTCTCAAAAAGCCATTTCTGCCTGCATAGATTTCTTCTGGACTCCTTAGAATCTGTCACCTCTCAGAGCAGGGAAAAGGGTCTCCGTGTAAGGATACTTAAGCTTCAAGAATTTTATAGTAGAAACACCAAATCATTCAAATCTATTTTAAAGATATTTCTTCAAAGAAAACAAGTATTCCATTTTCCCCTTTAGTCTTATTGCAGGAAAAACTATTACAGAATACTATAAAGTGAATTGCTGTCCCATGAGAGATGGCTTAGAATTGAAAATGGAATTGTTTTTAAGGCTTATTAAGAACACAGTTTGATACCTGTTTCCTGCAAATAATTAAAAAAAAAAAAGAAAACACAAAATGTTTTGATAACACCAAAACTATTTGGAGTCTGGTTTAGAATATGGTTGTGTTCCAGTTAATGACAATTGTTAATACTGTAGAGTAAGCAGTGATAAAAGGAAGTGAACTAAAACACAGAGGAAATTAGTTCTATTTAAAAAATCCACAGAAATCAGTAAAGCGATAAAAGAGCAATGAAGTCTAACAAGTAAAATGTTAACAGTAGGCAGCAGATTGCACAGGGCAATAGTTTCTAACCTTTTCCTGGGTTGTTGGCTAAAGTCTGCAGAAAACATTTTGTTCTTAGATATGTCTTTGTAACTCATTGGCTTCTGTCTCTGAGAGTTTTAGTTGCATCAGCATTTCTTGTAATGATCTTACAGTCTTATTGCAACTTAAGCAGATATTACTTGGGCCCAGATTAATAATTCATTTTTCTTGTGTATTCATTTAAAACATTGTAAAATGGGTTAAAAATGTTTACTCTGATTTGTTGGACAATGATGAGGCAGGTCTCTTGCATTTGCTAGAATCAGGGAAGAGGAGGGAAAGGGAAAAATTATGTAAACTATTGTATAAACACGCATTTCAGAAAGGTATTTTTTTTTTTTTAGTAGACTTTTAAAAGCCATTAAAAGAATAATTTTTCCTCTACTTATTTATGAGCAGTAATCAAGTTTTATGCAAGTTTTTCTAGCCTTAGTATACTAATATTGAACTTCTGCTTATAGCTATCTGATAAAACCACTCTGTGGTTCTAAGTCAAAATAAGAATGTCCCTCCAGGCAGTAGGAACATGTGTAGGGAGAACCACTTGTTGAAAAACATTTCCTTTGTAGTCTTGCATAAAAGTTTTATTTTATATCAGGATTTCTACAATAAAGTTATGCTTTGTTATGAAGAAAAGAAACAGATGATTACCAACTTAAAATGAAAAAAATAATTGAAATTAGCAACCCTGAGTTTTAAGTAACCAATTAAAAATGGTATAAAATGTTTTTTAGAATTCTGAAAAATGTGGGAAGGATTTTAACTTTGCTATATTCCATATTTGTGGGTAAATATTCTGTATCTTGAACAGATGGAGGAGTCATGCAGTAGTTGAATTACTCATGCAAGGCCATGTAAGGAAAGTATGATTAAGCAAGGAAAGGATACAGATATTTTGTAATCTAGGCAATAAACAACCTTCCTGCTTGCTGAAAATGAAGTGAGCTCTATCCAGCTTTTTGTTACTTCTTTAGACTTTTCGTTTCCACGGGTTTCTCCTACATATCTGATTGAGACCTCAATAAAAGTAATTCTGTGAATGCAAGAAAAATACAGGAAGGGAAATATATGGAATATATTCCTCTTAGCAAATTTTGAAATTAATACTGTGCACCTTATGTGAGTCAGGACTTTCTCAGTGCTGGCAGAACTCTGTTTGTGCATGCTGCAGTGCTATAGAAGCAATTGAGATTTAGCACTTTAAATTTCATCTCAGGAACTCACATTCTGGGACTCTGGGACCCAAATAAACACTTAGGCAACATTTGATGACAGTTTCCAGTCCTTCTTGATATGTTTGCAATTATAGTCAAGCCAATATTCAATATTAGGAGCTGGAATATGCCACAATGATATCATTATTGTGCTCCAAAATGTCATAGTGAGTAAAGTCTTTTGCAATTGAGAATGATGCTGTTATGATTTTCCCCCATTTTTATATTCTATGTAAAATAAATTACAACAGTACCAGATTATCTGCTCAGCAAAAAATTGCATATGGTTTGTAGTAGAATATCAGATCACGATATATGTCTGGAGAAGATGCCTTAAAGTTTGCTAAGTATCATTACAGCAGCTTGAGATTGTCATAAATGACAATATATTTCACACTCCTTATGGTAATATTTTAGAGAATTTAATATATTAAGGGTCAGATATAGTCACTGATTCAAAGAAAAAAGATACCTCCAGGTAGTTCTTCAGTACAAGAAATATTTCTGTCTCTTGGCAGGATTTTATGCAGTAAACTACTGCAACAGCAGGGTTCCCTTTGCAGCTCCTGTGATCGTGTTTACTTGTTATCAGGTAGCAATTGCTGCTAATGGACTCCTACATAGGCTCTGGGGTGAGATACAGTCCTCTTTAGCTAACCCCATGCCTGAAGAAACAGGTAATTGCTGAGGCACATCACCCATGTACCTCTCTGTTCATATGCTTATTTATCACCTAGCTAGTTTTCTGTCCAGTCAGGTACATTACAAAATCCTACATTTCTCCCATTTTTTCTGCTCTTTACAGAACAATTAACCTAAGTTGTTAAAATCTATGTGGGAAACAATTATTATATCAACAGAGGAGGTAATTAACAAGCTTAGCAGAAGCAAAGGCTCTATGTACTGAAGGAAAAAGCTTTGTGCAAAGGTATGTAGGGCTAAAAACCTGAACTTAAAACAGACTTAAGTGATATGATTAATTTAGAGAAAATTTACAGGTATCAATAATAAGGATATGTAACTGTAGAAGTAAATCCTTTTTTTTCTCTGCAGTCTGTGAAACAGTAAGCTGGCAAAATTCAGTGAAACATTTAAAGCAATGTTAGCAAAAATGTCATTAAAAAAAAGTTGTAAGAAACATGTCTAGCTGCTTACAAGACAAGAAAAACTGAAAAAAAATAGATTGATGTGTGTACTGGCACAGAGCATGACAGACTCCATACATAGTTAATACACCTACATGAAGAACAGATGTTCTGTCAGTAGAGTGCACAGCAGGCCGTGAGCAAAGGGTAAACCAAAAGTTTGTTCTCACCAATCCATAGCCTTGGGACCATTCCAGCAATCTGAATTCCCCTGTGAGAATTCCTAATCTGAGGTTCCTGAGACATAATGCTAAAACTGGAGCTCATTTCCAGAGAATAATTTCTACATTCTCCCAAACTGAATATATACCCAGATCGAAAACCTCAACAATCAGAGGGTCATAGAAGGATTTGGGCTTGAAGGGACCTTAAACATTACCTTTCTCCACCCCCCTCTGCCATGAGCAGGGAACTTTTCACTAGATTAGGATGTTCAAAGCTCCATCCATCCTGGTCTTAAACACTTGGAGGCATGGGAAGTCCACAGCCTCTCTGGTCAACCTGTGCCTTGCCACCCTCACAGCAAAGAACTTCCTAACATCTAATCTAATTCTGCCATCCTTCAGTTTAAGGCCATTCTTTCTTGTCCTGTCTCTACATGCCCTTGACAAAAGCCCCTCCAGTCTTCTCATGGGTCCCCTTTAGGTACTATAGGCTGCTGTATTATTTTCCTGGAGCCTCCTCTCTAGGCTGAACCCCAATTCTCTCAGCTGGTCTGCATAGGAGAGGTGCTCCAGCCTCCTGATAAACTTGGTGTCTCTCTTCTGGACTTGTTTCAACAAATCCAGTTTTTTTCTTGTGCTGCAGGCCCCAGACCTGGATGCAGTACCCCAGCTGGGAAGTCATACCATGCCCATAAATCAGTTAAACCCAGTTTTCTGCATTGAGGAATAATGCAATATATTTTTGGAAAAAAGGCATACCCAGCTTTCTGATAGTTAAAATGATCAAGAAAAGGACTAACATTTCACTTTAAAAAACTTTAAAATTTTTAAATGCCACAAACATATATTAAGCATATGTAGTAGTCATAGCATATGGAGTAGTGTAAGTAGTGAAACATTTTAATGATTCTGCATGGAACTCTAAAAATATTTCTTCTAGATTGTGACATGAAGTTGCATTGACAGGAGTTTGGTGAGACTTACTACAGGAGATAATGAATGGTGTGCTTCAGAGTAAATAAATAGCAGATTCTTCAAGAGTATTTTCATATATGCAGATTTATGTTCTTGAGCACATATAATGTATGTCTATGCCCAATTGCATAAATAATTCCATCTTTTAAGTCTTGTAACATATGGCTTTTGTTCTAAATCTGCAAAATGTACAGGTCAGACTGAAACTTGAGTTGATCCCACTCCTTGTCCCTAGGTTTACAATCTCTTTTCACCTGTGTAATTGTTAGAGAAAAAAAATTGTTGCAGGAAATACTTTTCCTAAGGAAAATTACAATACCACAAGCTTCAAACTCTCCTCATGTTCATGCTGTTAAACTTTTAAACATTTTTTCCTAGTCTTTTTTGTATTGTGGTCTGTGTTGGGACTAGAACTTGAACAATATTCTGGAAATAAGACAATTCAATGTGTTCTAACTAACTGCAGTTACGTTTATGTTGCTATTACAAAACGTCACATGAGGTTTTTTGTTGTTTACTCTGATTTTTTTAGATGAATGGTCAAATGATAATTTGATTCTTTTTAAAACCATGATTGGGCTGTAGAAATGTTGACATTTGAAGACCATTAAGGACTTTTTGTGCCTAGATTTTATTTATAAAGTATACCAAAGGAAATAACCAGAGCTGAGTGTTTCAATCTTAACCTCATAAAGAGCTTTCTTCACATTTACATGTAGAAATAAATGTAATCTAGTCTTATAAATAGCAAAAGATTTTTGGAAAGGCAGGGGAATTTTTAGAAGTTTTATGTTTGTTAGATTCAACTACTCATGCAAAGCATGTACTGAAGCACTTTAAAAGTTATTCCTAGTAATAGGGGTATTCTGCTATTATCCTGTTATTTTCTCTGTGCTTTTTAAATTCTGTATTTAGGCCTGAACTTTCCTCTTTCCTTTTCATTCCTGCTTTGTATCTTTTTTTTTGATGAAATAAGACTTATGATAGCTGAGAAATTAAACAGTCTGTAACATCAGTCTAATCATAAGCAAGAAAGATTATGGTTTACTAGAATCTGAACTACTAAATGAAATGAATAGACAAATATTTTTAGGCCAATTTCACATGTATGATTCTGCATTCAGTTTCTTAAGTACAATTTTAAAGTAACTATCTGCATTGATTCTGAATGGCTGAACATATCAGAATTTGGTATCTGAATTTTATTATTACCATCATTAATGACTAAAGCAAAAACGCTGAAACGGACTGTAACTTGCTTTACTGGTTCAGACTCCTTTTGTGTTTCTTTGTTCTTGGAGGTCGTTTTGTACATATTTACAACTAATTGTTCAATATCTCATGTACTCTATAAAAATTTCTATAAAAAGAAACACAGAACAAAATAAATACCAAATTAGTAGTTAGGCCTCAACTAAGCTAGATGGGAAAGTCATCTAAGTTATCATACTGTATATTTTTCTGAGCATCAAGCAAAAATAGCTTATATATTTTTTAGATACATTATACTGAATGTTTAAAATGGATGTTTTAAAATTATAATTCATTATTCTAGGTACTTATCAGCAAAGCCTTTCATCGGTTAATACCTTAAGGTACTAAAATTAAGGTACTTAATTTTAGTCTGCATAAAACTATCAATGCCTGCACTGACCTTTATGTAATAAAACTGTTTTCCATGAGCTTTCAATTGTGCACTTGTGTCTATTAAAGCATGAGGTGTTCTGATGCATTTAACACATTAAAACTTGACATACTTCAGAATCATTTAGAGATAATGCATATATGTTCTTTCAAAACTTTCCCCAGGCAAAAATAAAAATTACAAACTGAATTGAAATGTGAAGAATACTTCTATTATATTTTTAGCTGAAAATTTAAAAAATGTAATAAAATATTTAAAAATCAAGGGGGATTTTATAATTTTACATTAAAATTTCAGGATTTTATTTATTGATTCTTGAAAATATAGCACTCTTTCAATAACAATGTGAAATTGACTCAACTCCTTTGATAGTGGCGTGCACAAAAATTTTTATTGCAACTTGTTAACTTTTTAACTTATTGTTCAATTTATAAACAGAACTCTTTAAAATCAGCTTCTCTCTCCCTTTGAGATCTTTATAAGTGAAAGCAATTTGCCTACTTTGCTTTTTTACCACAAAACCAGCAAATGTTAATGGAAATAGACACCTGCCACCAGAAATAAAAAAATAGAAAAAAAGGGCGCTCAACTCCCAGAATTACTTTTTTTAATGTAACCAAAAGATTTCTTGGACATGTTTTGAACAAAAGCAAACTTCTGTAATATATGGTGTAAAATGACTGTATTTATTGATATGGTAGTAATAATAGATCTAAGGTTAAAATGAGTAAATGCTTACCACTAAACTGTTTTCATTAATTTTTAGACTTTGTTTATGACTGCATCATGCACTTTATTTGTGTTGCAAGAGCACTGTGATAATGCAGCTGTTATCCAGCTACATATCCTTTTCTTTTTGGGTAATGTGTCCTTTACTGTCACAATGACCTGATATCTGGGTAGAAAATAATGTGTCTCAAATGGAGTAAAAACCTAAAATGTGAGGAAGGATAAAAAGAGGATTAATTTTCAGAAATTTGTCAATACCACTTCACTATTGATCTAGGACATCTAATCACAGATCATGAATGCAGTGAAGTACTTCATGATCACTCTTGTATTTTTCCTTATTCACCTACAATTCCCTTTTGTATTAAGGAATTTAAAAGGGAAATATGAAATGGTAATAGTGCAAGACAACAGATAATGGGCTTAATCAGAGCAGAAACCGAATGTCTGAGAAGCTGAGGAGCTTTTTACTTATGAGGTATCAGCAGGTGACTGACAGCAAGCCAGGACTTTTGTCCCTGGAGATTCATACAGAATTTGGAGATTCATACAGAAACACGATGCTTAGACTTTGCCTTTTCCAGATGTGTTTGCTAGTTTGGGTGGAATTGATGCTGGGTGTGAATTGCACTGCTTTTTAACAAATATGAGAGGGTTTATTTGACTATCATATTTAGTGAAGCAGCAGTTAAATTGGACAACGGGAGAAATTGCTGATTTTCCAAAAGACTGTGGATACAATCCTCTCTTCTTTGAGTCTTTTCAGCTTCCCAGAAAAATGCTGTGACACAGAAATTCTATTGCAGATAAGAAGTGGGCTTTCTCTAATTTTGTATACAGATGGTACTAACACAAGCTCTCCAGCATGTTATTAAATCGTCTTTAAGATGATCTGTGTTCCCTGAGAAAATAAGGATTTCACCCAACTGTACTATAATATATTGAGATAAATCCAATATCCCAGTGAAGAAAAGTGATAATCACTTGATTAATTTTACCAAGATTTACACTTGCACCCAAAGTCTGATTTGCAAAGATGTTGTATGCTCTCCCTTTTGTCAAAGACATTCCATTAATATCAATGTTTCAAATTCCATATTCATTGTCTAAGATCATAACTGTTGACATTTTCTATTTTTTCTGGAGTTTTTGGGTCTTCTGCTCTAAGAATTTACTGAACCAGTGTCATTCCTCCTGAAACAGTGAGGCAGGGAAGGAGAAAAATAAAATAGATGGCAATACTAATAAAATGCTCATCTGTTTCAACTTTCACTTGGGTTAGCATCAGGTATAATGCAGAAGGCAAAATTTAAATAGAAATCATAGTCAAAGCACAAGCAGAAGGTTTTACCAGAAAGAAACACCATTTAGTAAGACAATTTCAAAGTACTAAGAGACTATTTTAAACTAAGAACAGGACATGTTCAGTGCATTAAAAACTTATACAAACATGGAAGTAGCTGTATTGAACCGGATATAATGTCTGGATTTCTGTAGGCTGGGCCTAGAAATGATGTAATTTGAGCCTTTATTAAATATATGAAATTTCTGAATCTTATTTGGTAGGATGTGGTAAGATTCCATTCTTTGGCAGGATGATCAGGTCATAAAGTTTCGTCATCAGGTACAACGATTAGAAGAGGATACTGCTGTAGGACTCAACAATCTGGTGTAGTATTGGAGAAAGAAGCAAAGGTTTGTTAGGAATAAAAAGAGGAGTTTAAAAAGAAACTTCAGAGCTAAGTCAACTTATGAAATTTCTTCTTTTAGTGCTATGTCAATGAGTGCTGACATGCAAAAAATTATGTTATTCATAGGATAGTAAAGACATAATAAAACAAGAGATTCCTTTTCTATTTTGTTATCTGAAATTAGTTCTTGTAGATCTCCACTAAAAAGTATGAACAATTCATTTTTCCAAAGTTTTTGCTAGTCTAGCTTCAAATTATTGCTATGTGACTGACTATATTTACTACATTTAAAGCTATCTAAAGTTCCCAAAGCATTTTACTACACTTGTTTCCTTTAGTATTACATATGTAGTTACCTTTTACTGGTCTTGCAATATGACTTGGCTTGTGAATTAACATGCATAAAATATGAGACTGTTTGTCTAACCCTTTTATCTTAAAAACATAATCTCATTAGTGGTTGAGGAAAATTGTGGGCATAGTATGTTTTCTGATAGCTCATTTTCAGGTAATACAGTATCCAGTGGATTTATAGGATTCCACGATATTTAAGAGCACTGTTATGACTCCTGAAGGCAAGGACAACTCAGGTTCTTTCTAATAGAGCCCTTGGGGCAGATTAGAGTGAAATGACAGCGAATGACTGGCATTTGTAACTAAACATATATATGTGGGATTTATTTTAGGACAGTTTATTTACAATGGAAAACAGCTAAGTAGCCATTTTGGGTACTATCTCTAATATTATGACAACATAAAAGCTTAAAAATAACACTTAAGAAAATGTATTAGGAAGAGAAACAAAAACAAGCTATAAAAGTAGATTGTGGGAAGATGTCCCGACCTGTGGATTCAGTGACAAGACCTGATTGTTGCTACTTCAATGTCTGTTGGTCGAAGTGACAGTCACAGTCTTGATCTGCTGGGGTGAGGGAAGCCCCTGAGACATAAAATTCAACAGTTTAATATACATTTAGTTTGGGTGGAATACCCTTGTACTTCTCCTTGAGGAGGGGAAGTTTTACACTGGCTGTTGCAACACTGGACATCATACAAAGTCTTCAGGTGGAAGGCCCCACAAATTAGTCAGAGGGTGCTCTGGGGGTCTCTGATGGTGTGTGACACCTAAGACATGACAGCAGCCTCTCAAGTCAGTGTGGTGAAGCCAGTTATACCCCCTCAGAAGGAACAAATATCTTCTTTATGGGAATGGCCTGTGTGAATGTGAACATCCCAATAACTTCCCCGGGGGAAAGTGTTGCAACTGAGCCAGTTGTATAAGGGAGGACATTGGCATAACAAAAAGCACTTTTGCTCCTCCACAGGATCTGCTTCTTACAGCCTTCTCCTCCATCTGGGTCAAAACCCAGCTTGTATTTTCCAGGGGTGGGGATGCCCCCTCTCTGCCTTATGTAGATGGAGGTTCTGCCACCAGACAAAAACTCTCTTTGCAAAAGACTCCCCTTTGGTTCTGGGTGTGTGTGCAAACCTGGCCTCAGTGAAACATTTGCTGCTTTTGGAAATGACCAATTGTGTAAGTCATTAATCTTCAACATTTCAGTCTCTCACACACACCTTTTCTGGCAAAGTCTTTTGAATTATGTATTTTTAATTCATGGAATCAGAGAAAGGTTTGGATTGGAAGGGACCATAAAGATCATCTAGATACAAGCCCCCTGCCATGAGCAGAGACATTTTTCAATAGATCAGGTTGCTCATACTCTCATCCAACCTGGTCTTGGATGCTTTCAGGGATGGGGCATCCACGAATTCTCTGGGAAATCTGTTCCCATGCCTCACCACCCGCAGTATAAGGAACTTTTTCCTAACATCTAACCTAAACCTAGTCTCACCAATTCTTTGTTTGCAAAACTTGTGCTGGCATATAAGATATTTTGAGGGGTTTTTGATTATGTATTTAATATTATTTGGAAAAGGTTAATACTTCAGCCCCTTTTTCAGATGAAGAACTAAATACCATTAGTAAAATACTAACATAAGTGTGTTTCAAAGTACTCATTAGTGCAGGAATGATGTGAAAACTCTCAGTCCAATAGTCTTTATTTTATTCTAAAACTTAGGTTGTTAGAACCAAGCTGATGCACTAAGCATGAGGTGAGAAGAATCAAAGGAAAGAATACTAACTTTGAATGCATTATTTGCTTCTATGTCTATATTTCTTTATATTATTCTTAAAAGTGATATTATTTTAAGTTCTTATCATGGCAAAGTTCTTCCATGAAAAAAAATTAATATAATAATAGGATTTTAAAGAAAAAAAGTAATCTGAAAATGTTATACTGAAAAATATGGATAAAATTAAATATCCTGTATTGATTATAATAAAATCTTAAGTTAATAGGACAAAATTGCTAAGCAGAGGCACATAAACTAAAGTATGGAAATGGAAGGAACTACATCAGTTTAATAATCAGATCATGTTTATGTAACTATGAAGAGATTTAAAATAATACATTCAAATAAAAAATCTGATGACAATATATTGGTCTTAATTTTTGGAATATATCTTTTCAAAAGCAGTTTGTCTCCCATCTTTCCTTTTAATCAAAATTGTCTTAGAGCCAATGAGTTTTGTCACTGAAGTAAATACTTAATTAGACCAAAACTGAGCACTTCTGGAAAATCTTGCCCTAACATTTACATAATTAAATTACCATATAAATGACTGCATTGTAGAATAAAAGCAATTTTACATTACAAATGTAATTGCATGGGTTTGTTTTCTTTCATGTTGCTACGTCTGAAGTACTTGGTACAATTAATAGTAGTTAAATATTTATGATTTTTCTTATGTATTGTGTTTTAAGAATGCATCTACCGAATATTAAAATTAGATATTCCTAAAAGCCTGATATTTTGTTAAATATTAAACCTTTTTTTCCTCTGAAAATCATATTTTAATCTTAAATCTATCAAACGTTTTATTGAAATTGTCTATGAAAGACACAGAACAAATAAAGGCTAATCAATCTGTCGTATTTATTAAATGTTTGACAGTGGTTGCTGAGTGCCTAAATTTTAATTAACTGCACATGTTCTCAAAGCTTTGCAACGTTTTTTTTTTCTCACTCAAGAGCTATTCTGTGATAGAGTAGGTTGTTTGTAATATCTAATTGAGAAATGCAGAATTCAAGCTGTGTGTAGGTGATACATGAATTTTTCACCCCTGCTGACAGCCACATTGACTTCTGTGTAATTCTTTAAACTGATTCAATCAAACTCATGCTGTTTATGCTTTTAATTGATTGAATTAAAACATCATTTTAAACACTTAATCATTCCATTAGGCAAGATTGTGTTTGCCTAGTCTGTGCACAATCCAGCACAAAATAAGCACAGATTTCTTATTCACAAGGCATGAGAAAACTCATTCCTTGGTCTCTCACTCTCCCTGCTTTGGTAGCCTCATGAGAGCATTTTGCAGAGGAGACTGAAGAGGTGCTCTAGTAATAATGAACCTATGAAAGACTATAAGGATTATTCTGTTTTGGAAAACCAGATATGAGCAATGACTTATCATCTCAGAATTAACTGGTTAATAAACCTTAAACTCTGCTGCTTCCAAAATGGATTCATAACAGGAATTTCTACTCCTTAGAGTTTTCCAGTGGAAGCCTTTGGAAGAGTGTTGTCAGCCTGGAACATATGATATTTTCATAAAATTTAATCTGTAAGCGTTTTCTTTACTTAACAGGGTAAGTACAGACACATCCTAAAGCTTGCAAACCTAGGTAGCAACCTTTTGAGAGTAGTAACAAGAAATGTTTGAACCACAGATGAATACTACTGAGAAAGAAAATTCTCTGACAAATTTCAGTTGCTTTCACAATTCCTGACTAGAATTTATGGCAAACTATGAATTTTTTCAGCCTATATTTCTGATTAGATGTACTGTTAGTAATATATTTATCAACAAGGGAAAAGTAGACTTTTCTTTCTCTTATTCCATTTATTTTGACTCTTACTATTTGCTCTTCCACCTATTTTTTTTAATCCATAGCTTTTTATTAAAGCTGAGTTTTTGCCATTTTATTTTAATAATGCTTATGGTTTTATAATGCTAAATTTTGAGTATTTCCATATAGTATATTATCCATATGGTATGGTATCCCTTTCATTTCTCTAAGATGGTTCCATAAACATATTTTAAGATATTGACCATGTAAGTGGTGATAAAAAATATTTTGATAAGCTGTTGAGATATATGGCAAAAAAAAAAGTGGGAGGCAATGAAGAAACCACATACATGATCACTGTAATTTTTCCCTTAATTACTTATGAATGCTGCTTATATTAAAAATTCTCAGAAGCTTAAAATATTATCCATGCAGAAATGAGACTTTTGAATACAAAATTATTCTGGTTTTATCCAAACATGGGTACTATTTATTTTGTATTAAAATTTTATTGGTTTAGAAGAAAAATTATTTTGTTCTGAAATGGTAAGGAACTTCTATAACATCTTTGGTCTGAAAAGTCACTGTCTCATAATTTCTATGCTTGATGCCTCTCAATTATATTAAATGTGCATATCTACAATGTTAATTTATTTATTTCTAATTTTACTCCTAAAATCACAACCTGAGCTGTTGAGCTCAAGCTGTGTTTTTCTCTTTGTATCTGTCATCTCTGCTAATAAGGATTTGCATGCCAAATTAGGCCCTTGGTTACAGATTAAATTCCATTACATTCATATTATGTCTTCAGTGATAACTCCTTAATATTATAACCTTCATTTTGGCGGTACACCTGTAACTAAATAAATGTTAAGCCTGATTCAAAGGTTATTGGAAACAATATGTCTTTATACTGACTTTAATAAGCTTTAAATAAGGCCTTCATTTAGCAACTCTGTTAATGACATGCAAGAAGGATTAATGTCATTTTCTTAGCTATGTCGGTTAGTAGCAACAATCAAAAGTATTCGTTCTTTGAGAAGGCAAACTTTAAACAACTATCTGGATTTAGAAATGAAAAAAAATAAATTTACCCTTAATATCAGTATAGTTAGTGTTAGTCAAAAAAAAAGCACTGCTTTTAAGTAATCACGCAGTAAAATTTTATGTTAGGTTTAAATAGAAAATTTCTTCATCATAAGAATATATGTCTTTGTTACTAACAAGAGAGTAAAATTTCACAAGGACATATTTATGAAAGAAAACAATGTAGAAAATTATCTATCTGATAAATATAGAATGTATATGAGTGTTAAAATAAAATATGTATTTATTATAGGCACTGACATGTGAAAGTGTTTTTTTGGTATGAGCCCCCATAAAACTGCAGTAGGAATGTGCTTTCTGGAATTAAGGAAAAGAGTGATAAAAATTTTGAAGTGTGTTTAAGTTTGTTAGTAACCTGTATGTACATAAAATTCTTTGGGATAATCCAGAATATTCCTAATTTGAATTTTATCTGACTTTGGATAAACAAATGTATTTTAAAAATAGAAGTTGGCTATGCATGATTGTAAAACTTCAGGTCAGGAGGAAAGAATGCTCTATGAACTACTTTTATTCTAAAAAACACTGTTGCTATGACTACTTGAGTAGCTCTTAAGGTAATGTCCTTTTTATTTAAAGTATTTTTAGTACTTTAGTTACCCTAACAACAGGCTACACTTAAAATAGCAACTTCTAGCAAGTTAGTTCTTGTTTGCAAAGAAAGTCTCATCTTTGTCTTTCCTGATGAAGTTCTAGTCATCAAATGATAGAAAGGATAAAAGAAACTAAGCTTCAAAATCATGTTTCACATATTTATGTTTCTTTAATAGCTTTAGTCCACCCAGCATCAAATAATCTCTGTTGATAATTTCAGTGGCGTTTTTTTGGGTTTTTTTTAAATGAGCAGATCAGAGGATACAGATTGAAGAGTATTAAAAATAATTTTGGCTATCAGAGCACAGTGATATTGTATTTAAGTAGAAACATATTTTTTAAATAAACTGTAATATTTTATATAGCCTCCCTTACTTCAGCCGATAATAGGGAATAATACATGGTCAGGCTCCATTCCTGTAAGAAAAAAATGTTTAGTTTTTGTTACTAAACCCAAAGTCTTTATCAGACATGAATGGCATTGAGTGCTAGAAGAATCATCCTTCTCTGTTACTATGCAAGGGTCAGTAGCACAACTTGGGTGTATAAGAACTGTATTTGTCATTCTTTTTTGACACACTTTTCAATTTTACAGTGGTTTTTAGTACAGGCACTCTGCTGAATAGAAATAGTATGTCTCATTTTGATAAGTTTTGCATAATTAATTTTTTATTTATTTTTTCCAATGGGTTTTTTTAAAATTTTGGTGAACTGCTGTAAGTATCCCACATCTGCTCTAAAAAGAAACTGTTTCTCATCTTTTTTTCAAATTTGCCACCTGCTCCTTTCAGTTGATCCAAAGAATAGTTATCTATTCAATTTCTCCATGGCAGTCTTTTTTCAAAGATTTCTATCATGTTCATCTCTAGTTACGTCTTCTCTGCTGAAGAATATTATTCTAGGAAATCTTTGGTGTTAATATGCACTGGATGTACAGACTGTTAGATGGATTTAAAACTGGGTAGTCTATCACTTTTAAAGGGTGATGTTTTACATCTTGATATCTGATAGCTGATAAGTGGAACATCCATGGAGCTCATATCGGTCAACACAAGCTGAAGCTCATCAAGAACAATCATATAGATCAAAACAGTCTGGAAAAGGGCTGAGTGCATAAGAGCTTAGCAGAAAAGAATTGGCTAAATTAGAAAACGACCCCGTATGTAGTGACATCAGATGTTCTGTAAGCAAGAGGCTGCTGGAAGTCAAGCACAATAATACATCCATCACAACAGGGACTTGGCCAGTCTGAGCTCATGGCTGAGATGGTCCTTGTGCAGTCGTTTGTAGGATGAAGAAGCACACAAAGAAGCAGTTCACAGTTACTGGATTCTCTGAGCTGCAGAAATAATGAGACCAAATTCCTCTGTAGAGTAGCAGATTGGTGCCCTCTGTTACACTTTCACAATTGGTGGCTTGGAAAGTTGAGACTTTTCTTCCTTCTTCCTGTGGAAAGGTAAGGCAGCACAAGAATTGTCCAAAAGCAGACTACCAAAACAGACAGGCCTTGGCCCATCCCTGGACCCATGGAGGTGCCCAGAGCTCAGAGCTGGGGCTGCCTCCGGCTCTCCCCAGCCTGTCCTGCTCCCTGGCTGAAGTTTTCTCTCCTGCCACTCCCATGGAGAACCCCTGCCCTGCCCTCAGTCTGGCAGACTTAAAAATACCCTATTTTAAAGAAGTTTTTGTATGAATCATAGCTATGTTATAGTTGCTAATTTTCCTATCGCAATGAACTCTAGTCAGATGTGTACTCTATGTAAGTGAATAACTGAATGAAGTCACTGCTGACAGGTCATTCAGAATGCCATGTTAAACAGACTGGGGTGCTGGTGAGGCCCTGGCAGCTAACCTAGAGTCTACAGTAAGGTATCTTGAGGCTTCACAGTTTCTTATCTGAAAATTAAATAACTAGAAAACCTATTTACCACTTGATCACAAACCCCTAAATTCTTAGTTTCTCATTAAATCAACTAAACCAAGAATTCTGACACATCAATAAACACAATATCTGTAGATTTTCCATGATCATAGTGACATAGCTTATCACAGAATTTAAATATTAAATGTTAAATTTAATGTAGTCCATTATGCTGTATAACTAAGACAGAAAAATGGTAACATCAATCATAAAATTTCCATTTCTGGACATATGTAAAGGGTATGTATATACAAGACCTAAGCAAAAGTCAGCTGTAACATCTGAAAATAGGTATGTTTGCATAAGAGGGAAAAGAAAAACAAAAGGAACAGCAAGTGGAAAAACACAGAGTCTTATTGAAGTGTAAAAAATATCACTGTAACATGACAAAATTAGATACAAAGATGCTTCCTGTGTCAATGAAATCACAGGTGTTGATAGAAATTACAGTCTTACAGGAATATTAAATGAGGCAACTTCCATCACAAAACTGTGGCCAACATTCTGTTCTTATTTTAAATCTACAATCTAAACAATTCTATAGAATAAATGATGACTTAACCCTAATTATCACTATGCTTTATTAAGTGCTATATGTAGCTGTCTATTATCAGCAAATATCAATTTCCTTTCCAGTTAACTGGACTGGTCATTCAATTTTGCCATAATGTCTCCGGTGGGAACTGTTCCTGGAGCCACTGCAATGCTGGTGGCATTTACATTTTTATACAGCTTTTCCTAGTAGGTGTGTGGTTTTTTTTTTGGTTTTTTTTTTAATTACTCCTTCCCACTCCTAAGAACATCAATTTTATTTCCTTCTGGTAATATTTTCCTATTATTAAGTGTCGTTTCCATATTTGATACCTCAGTCCTAATTCCACTGTCCCCTGTCATGGTATGAATATTTTCTCTCTGTAACATGGAGCCATGGAACATGGAGTTGTACATATCCTAGAACTCTTCTTGGGACTGAGTATGACCATGTTCAAGTTGGCACTTTCTATCTTTGCACAGGTTATGCTCATTTTATCTGCCTTACATCTTTCTGAGCCTTCTGCTCAGTTTATGGTTTTGTCTTCCTTGTTCAAATAACTGAGTGTATTGCTGCCTCCTTTATTTGGCCTGCTAACAACCTTCCAATTAGTATTATTCCAAATACCACCTAATTTAGGATTATAATCCCATTGTAGACAGAAAATTGTATGATGACAAAAAACAATGACACCCTTTGAAATAGGTACAGGAAAAAACAGATTTTAAAATACGAGAGGACAAAGAGATTATTAGGAAGAGACAGGAACATGACTACATTATTTTGGCAGATTATATTTTGGGTTTTTTTAAGTTACAAGTGATTCACAGCCATCATGCACTCTAATGTGTGTGTTTTATTTGGAATGTTTTTAAGTGCTGCTGGCACCTTTTCAACAAAGAAGGAGTTGATAAAGAAAAAAGAGCCAAAAGGAAATTAATGAACAGAAAATAAGAGAAAATTATCAGACTATTAACATGTAAACTTTGACATTTACTTGGGAAGATGAAAGTATGAGTGGTTTATATTTCCAAAGTAATGCACATCACAAGGAATTAAAAGAGATCTTCTGAGTTTAGGATTTTGGAAAGACAGCTATCTAAACCTTTGAAATAGAAGGCTGCCCAGGACTTATGAAAACAACCAAATACACCAATATGCATATAATAAAGGAGGTAGCATGAAAGTAATGATAAAAATTATTGGTATTTGAAAATGTTGGTGTTGTCAAGGTTGTGCATATTAGATCTGCATGAACCAATAAAAAAACCCATAGTTTATAAATATATCCATTACTAAATATTCCCAAGAGAAGCAAGAATCATTGAGAGATTTCTTTGTAGGAAAACCTGCATATTTTGTTTCCAGCAGAGAAAAAACCAAACACATCACATGGTTGCTAGTTTAATCTTCACTGCAGGTACACATCAACAGTTGCTTCAAAGAGGTTTAACATGCACCAAATTTTGTTTTCCAGTAGGCAAATAGAAAGTCCTGTCTCCTTAAAACCAGCTTCATTGCTGCTTAACACAAGGGTGGCCTTCTCAAATATGTCAGTAGAGAGATTTAGAGATGTCCTGTGGTCCATTAAGCAGGTGTTAGATACAGAGATGGATTGTTATCCTGCAGGGCTGCAAAGTCACTAACATCTTTGTACTGAAGAGTCATTTAGCACAGATAGCTATCAGCAGGCTCTCTCATATGAGAGTTATTGCAGGGGAGCAATAGAAAAGAAAGCTATCTTTTGTAGAAGTGGTTTTGCTCATGTAAAAATTAAGTACAAGATTTACCTGCACATGGATTGTCTCAAGCATTCTAAAAAATGGGGGTTTTTGCTTACCAGCATCCACAACAGTTTGTGGAAGATGGTAATATGCTTATAATATTTTAAAATGAGAACCCATGTCACAGTTAAAATGAAAAAAAAAAAATTTGTCTAATTCAAGACACTCAAAGACACACTTATGAGCTGTTGGCTTTACCTCATTAAAGGTGTGCTTAAATCTCAATGTGCACTTTAACCCTTATCAATATATTGGATTTGAAATAAAGTTCTCTGGTACATCAAAATTAGACAAAAGAGGCATTCATCATTAAAAAATATAATCAGTTTTGCAAGCATTGGATAGCAATTTAAAGTCTTAAAAAAAAGAAGAGGGGTGCTTCACATACAGAAGATGGCATTTCCTTGAAATAGCTTTCTAACTTTTGGCAACTACAGGTTTAGCAGTTTTCAGAACTGAAGATTTCCACTAAGACCTTCTGATTTCATAATTCTTGATGGAACTCTCTTACACATAAGTGTTTAATTGCTCTTAAATATATTTATACTGGAGGCCCCTACTGTATTGTAAACTCTGTGATGCAGTTTTCTAGCAGGTGAAAAACTATTATTGTTTCATTTCAACCATTTTATTATTACATTGATTGCTGCCTGCTTCTTAAGATGTGTAATAGGTGGGTTTTTGCTATTCAGCCTTTTTATATCCCACATGACATTTATAGACCTTTAATAAAGTTTATTTTGACTATATATGTTCCTGATAGCCTTCCATGGCCTGTTTACTATCCCCTAATATGTCATTATATCCTTTTTTTCATTCCCATTTCAAGAAATCTCAGAAATTGGTTTCCACTTCAGTGATAATTTTGTCAATGTGTTCTGTATCTTTTTAGTTCATTTGAAAACAGGGAGACTAGGCTTGATCACAATATTGAAGATCCAGGTGCATCAAAGATTAACATAATGATATAATTATATTGGGTTGCTTCCTAACATTCTAGTACCACTTCCAGCTGTCACTGGCAATTTTAGAACATGTTCAAAAGTCTTTCTAAGGTTTGTTTCCTGACTTTTAATGACTAGGACTTATCGTTATGCATACATAACTAGAACTGCTTTTCTAAATGCTCTTTATGTTGTTTTTATTAATACTAAATTTCCCCTGTTTTTCATTATTCAATTATATTTCAAAGCCAGCATTACACTGATTAACTTGAATAATTTGGTAGGAGCATTTAATTTTCTTAATTATATGCCCATTTCTTCTGTGAGATCATAATACCCGTACATTAGGGTCCATAGCACAGATGTATACTGTTGATCTTCTTCCATTAAAGAATTAATTACTCATTTCTATCTTCATTTCTTACTTTCAAAATATATTAACCATGAAGAGTACATGCCTCTCTACATCTGTTACTATGAAAGTTTGGTGAAGGTCAGTGTCCAAATTTATTTTTTGAATTCATGAGTGCAATTGCAGCATTATTGTCTTCATCTGAATGCTTTTTTTTTTCAATTTCAAAGAACTTGAATTTATGATGTATTATTTCCTTTATTTTCTGTATTAACATTAGCTCAGTATACAGTATATGTCTATGGGATGCACCTATATTAGTACTTTAGTTCAGGTCAGGATGCAGTTTTCAGGTCTATCTCCTGTTTATCCCTATTTAGAATCAGAGAATTTTTAAGATTGGAAGGGACCTGAGGAGGTTATTGATCCAACTTCAAGATGAAAACAACTTTATCTGTGATATTGGACTGGGTTTGTCAGCACTGGATTCCTTCAGGTCTTGAAAAACTTCAAAGACAGAGACACATCACATCTTTGGACACCGTCTTCCAGTTCTTGATGGTGGAAAAGTTTTCCTTAACTTTAGATAGAGCCTCTGATGTCTCAATTAATTTCTGTTGCTACTAATTCTCCCATCATGCAATACTGTGGGATGTCTGAATCCATATTTTTAATATAATCTGCATAGCTATTGGGAGACTCTGATCACTTCCTCTTCACATGAAGATCTGGACATTTGATCAGAGAGGTTGATTACACTGATGGTTCATCCCTAGTTGATCCATACGCACTGCTGCCAAGAACCTTTTTTCTTTCATGAGACACTCACAAACATTTAAAATAAGTTTACTCTAAAATACATAATTTAGCCACTGAAACATAGTTTATTGTTCAAATGGTCAACTCTGATTGATATAAAGGAAGTCAAAACAAAGTCTGGACAGTCCCCCTAAATAATTGAAATAGATTTTTAGTGAAAATATAGACTTATTTTTTTGCTACTTTTAAAACTCAGTCCTTCAAAGATCTGTGCAAAATGTCCTATATTACTTACAGAGCCCCAAACTTTAGGGGGGCTCTGTAAATAATATAGGACATTACATACAAAAAATATTCTGTGTTTATAAAAGGTGGACTAAAGAATTTTCCAAATCTTTACTATGGCTTTACAATCTTATTTAGAATCCATATTCAGCTGAAATGACAGAAAACAAGTAATTTTTAATATTATTGGAACAAATTGACATCACATGCCAAATGAGAAGAGTAACAGCAGAGAAGACATGCTTTCTTCAAATAGTGAAATACCACATCACTAAGAATATATTCTAGTCCTGCTGCAGGCTGAATTTTAATGGATGCCCATGATATGCTGAGAGCTGTAAATATTTGTTCCTTATTTAATGCGTTATTTCTACCTCCATCTGTTGTAAGTGGCATTTTATGGGAATGAGTTCTTGAAAGAGGCAGTTTTAATGCTTGTAGTGTGATGCAAACAGTATCACATTACATTCCAAATAGAATTGAGTCAAAAGACGTAAATATATGTTTGCATTTGTGCACAGCTGTCCAGTTATATATACTGTTACAGCAACTCTTCAACATGCTCATGATATAAATAACTATTAGGTCATTTGTATCCATACCATTTAAACAATGTTTGACATCATCTGGACTAAAACATTATTTTATTAAGAATTATTTTATATTGAACAACATTCTTTTATTTAAGCAATTTCCTGGAAAATAATTTATTAATAAACCAGATTGCTTTTTTATTCCTTTCAGCTTTACACAGAGCATTTAATCTCAACCCTTACTCAGCAAAACACTCATCATATCATAAGTGTGCAGAGTGCATGTCTACTCATCTCCATTTAGCAGAACACTGTCATTCCCAGCCTATTCATCGCAGCCATTAATCATGTGTATGCAGAGAGTGAATTAGTAAAAGGCTTTTGCAGATTTCCAACTTAGTTCCAACTTAGGAAACATTCTAATATGTGAAGCAGAGGAAGGATATAGGCAATTCTTATTACTGGAAAATAAACCACTGTAAAATGCAATGTATTATTTTTATACAACCATCTCTAATTAGCAGACATGAACAGTATTTTGACTATAGGTATTCTGTAACCAGCAGTGGAAATTTCCAACAGACTAATCTTTATACTGCATAAAAATATATATCTAAAAACAGATGTTGTTTATAAATCTGCATGTTAGGATTTATTAATAAAGAGCTGTGCCTGCAAAAAAATCTCCCCCCACGTTTCTTTGGAGTGTTAATTTCAGAAAGGTGATCAAAGATTATTATGGTCATTCTTGTACGTTTAAACTTGAACCATTTAATGAGGTTTTTTGTATTAAAAGAGGACCACAGAATAGAAAAAAAGAGACAGATGCATCCCAGACATATCTAGAAATTCCTTTACCTGTCAAAAGGAAAAAAAGAATCAGAAGGATAAGACAGAACACAGCAAATTCAAGTTATAGCTCACTCATAGGACTATACAGAACCTAAAGAGATAACTGAGAATCAAGTCAAGAATTTTCGAGTAGCATTTCTACTCTGTGAAATATCTTCAATATTATTTTCTTTTCAAATGCTAATTGTGAACACTAGTTATATGTTCATAATACATTTTTGAAGGCAGCAAATGCCATTAATCCTGCTGGGGCTCAGTTATCACAAGTGACACAGATTCTAAAACATTTTGAAAAGTCAAGTCCCCTAGTACATCTCATTTAGCTATTCCTATTTTAAGGATGCAGTCATAAGTCCATCTCATGTTTGCAAAATGATGCACACAAAAAGTGTCAAGCTCAGTCAATAGTAGAAGTGGGAGCTAAGACTCCAGCAACAAATCTCAGTCTGATTTTGTATGTATTGTCACTGCTATAATTTCATGATTGTACATCACTTTCTTTGGGCCACAGAGTTTATTGGAATTTTAGATTAATTTCTGTAACTGTTGCAGATGACTCTTGCTGATTTTTGATTTTTTTTTCCCCGCAACTTAAGAAAAATACAGAAAATCATTTCTAAAAACATAACTGAGTATGTCTATATAGTTTCTGTTCTGAAATTGATGGTATGATGTTAGAAAAGGTTCAAAGGGTCATCAAACAAGAGGAGACTGTGGCTTTTTGCAGAGATGTAAATTAATGTCTCTTGTCAAATTCAAAGTGGCCACTGAGTTGTAGCTTTTGTAACACTGTACAGAAATACAAGGATACACAAGTTAGTTACATCACATTTTAAAGCTGACAGATTGCTTTACAAAACATTGACTTTACAAGACAGTAAATTTTGACAGCTGCATGATATCTCTTACCTTACCAATGTGTCTTAAACATGACCATCCTCATTTAATTCAGTGATTTTTGTTTAAATTTTATGCAATTAAAAATAAACTGATGCTTGTCATTATCAAATTCAAAATCAGAAAATAATTACACTTCATGTTTTAAAATATAAAATAACATATATATTTGACATCCCCTAAAAATAAATCTCAGGATTTTACCGAGTTCAGTAATATTTCCTTATTTTTTATGTAAAACAAGTGAAGTCAATACAAAATTTTCACAATTTCACTGGGAGGGTGAACATGCCTAGAGTGAAACAAGATATTAAATGCTTCATTATAAGTGAAGGAGAATGCAAAACTTTTATTTCCAATATGTAATGTTGTCAAAGCAATTTCAAGTATCATGGCAGAAGTTCCTTTTCTCTTCACAGTCTCAGTATACAATGAGTGAACTGTTTGACTATGGAAATAAGAGTGTCACTCCTTAAGTCCTATGCAATTATACTGTGTTCTGAAAGACTGACTTGCTTGAGCTTATGGAACCCTTATGTAGAAATGTTTCAAAGTGCAGACTAAATGCTTAAAACTATCTAAATTACTTTAGACTAACCCAAGTTATATATTTAGGCATTTAGGAAGGTCAAGATATGCAGGTCTCATTAAAAAAATACTAAAGAACCTATTTTCCAGAACTACTTGAAATTGAGCAGTCTAAAATAAATCATTGTCTCCAATATGAACTACTTGCCTAAATTTGGATGCTTATATATTTTCAGAAACATATCTAAACTTAGGCAAAAGTATCCAGTGTTGTGGTATACATGGAAAATATCTTGCTTTGAAATAATTGAATTTCACTATACTTGTTTTAATCTGTGAAAATTGTTTAGCAACTCCAATTTTTTTCCATGAAAAGAAGTGCAAAACATAAAATTCTGATTGAAATATTTTCCCAAAAGTAAGGAAGCCTATTTCACAAGAGATTCAAGTATATTATTTCTATTTTTTTTTCCTGTGGAGAAATATCCCTGTCATCACGCTACAGATAGATTATTTTTCTCCCAATCTGAACACAGATCATTTAAAAATCTAAGTTTAGAGATGTTTCTATACCAGAAGCCACCTGAACAGGGGCTTCACCTTGTCAACATCAATGCAGACTTCTAGCCACTCAGTTCTTTCCTGAAAGTAGGGTCAAACAACATGGTGATGCTATTTTAACAAGGAGTTGGAAAAGCAGCCTCCATATTTTTACTCAAATAGTAATAATTTGTGCTAAGGAAGTGGAAAAACTAGATTTAGTCATTTTCACCAAGACCACTTCTACTTTGCTGTATGATACTTGAAAAGTGAAACATAATGGAATTTTACTGGGGATACAATGAAAAGAGACGTCAACCTCTATTTTTCCTTTATAAAGTGTGGGATTTTTGTAGTCAGGTATGGACAAATTATAGGTTCAAATTAAACAAATTTACAGGTTACAGGGGATTAAAAAGGGAGGACTGTATTTACATCTTTGCTTCCAGGTCTTTCAAATTCACGAAAAAAACTGCTAAATTACATATGCAAGAGAGGTGGAATTCATCTGCTTGCTTTCACCAAAAGAGTGCTGTAATTATCAGTCTAGGACATTCATGATTCTTCACTCGAGTGGCCCAAAATTAAGAACACATTTTTCTCATGTCTGTTTTAGAGCTTCATTTTTTTTTTTTTTTACATTATGGAACCAACAGTGCTTGAGAAATCAAGCACTCCAAATAGACTGCAGTGCATCAAAACCAAACAGATTTTTTAAAGCAAAACAAAACATAAACTACTGCATAGAATGTAGTATGTAAATGTCTATGTATCATCATGGACATAATATAAGTCTTCGTCCTGTATTTATCCATCTTCATTATCAATCCAACGATCATTGGAATAAAGAATAATTGTTATGAGAAAATCCTCACAACTTACATGTATTTCAATAGCATCAATATCACATTCCTCCTCTTCAATAAACTCCTGTTTCTGAGAAATAAGTGGAAATTTTAGGAGTGGTGGGATGAATGCAAGCATAAAACTTTTCTATTGAAAACCATTTTCTACTGAAGTTCATTGCACTATCCAGTAGATTCATTTGGGAAAATGTAAGAATCTGAACTTTGGGGTTTTTTTTCTTAAATCAAATTAATTTTAAATGGCTAAACCAGCTAAAACAGTTGAGGCAAATCTGTTGTAGCAGCTATGGTAGGCCACATGAACAATAGGCTTGTTTGGAATCTTTTCATTTCAACTTCTATTATTATAAATAACTTTTTTTCTTGTAGTTAAAACCAATGTTCAGGCATGAATAAAGTTTGATTATACATCTAAAAAGATATTTATGTATTAAGGCAGAAAAGGTGGAGAAAGTCTGGGGAAAAAACATCAGAGTGGGAAGAAATGTACTGAGTATTTATATAAAAAATGGTTGTGTTTTACCATGCTCTTTACATAAATGTATATTAAACCATCCTGCTAAATCTTGTAAGAATTTTTATTAGACATTTCTAGCTCCAAATAATTTTTTTCTGGCCCCAAGTCCTATTTTAGAGAAAAGTGGAGGATCACATACTGGATTGATCAAGATAATTTGTACACACATAATCTTTGATCCTGATTTCTGCCATCTAGAAGAAGAATATATTTTCAAAATTTAAATTTTCCATTATTTTGAAAATGAAGGTGTTCTTCTTTACAACAAAACACTTACTGTTGAGGACCTGAGCTGAGGATCTCATTTCTGAAGTACAACTTTCAGAATAAGGGCTCTCTGAGTCAGCTTTGGCTTTTGTTGCTCAGTTCCATCATTGGGCCAGATCAAAGTACCTGACTTATACCTCTGTTTCTCTGTGAGCAGATCATTCTTGTTAAAGTCCTTGAAATCACCTTGACTGCTGACTTTAAAGTTGGAAATAGTGTGAGTTTCCTGGTGTCTTGAATATTTTTATTTTAAACCCTTGGAAAATAACAGGATTGTGCAACTGCAGAGCAGATACATATAAACGAAGTGGGGTTCATTTTGCGAAATTATTTAGACCAGCTGGAGGTGGTTTTGAAGCAAAAATACGATTATTAACTGACTTCTGTTTGGCATTACCTCCAGTCTCTATACAAACATGGAATATACTGGTGTTTGAGATACCAGTAAATTCTCATCTATTGTAAATCTTGGATCTCAGTACGCCCATGTCAGCCTCAGAAGCTGACAGCTTCTGCCTCACTGTAGGGTTCTTTTCTTAATAGGTTGCTCTCTTCTGATCTTACTTCTTTTGACCAGAGCATAAAGTCCTCATTGCCAAGAATCGAAGAGTAGAGTCTTCCTAGCTTTAAATTTTGCTGTTGTTCTTGAGTGGATTTTTCTCACCAAGAGCTTTTTCCCTCCTTTCTGCTAAGCTTCTCTATAATTAGAAAAAAACCCTTCTATTTCTGTACATTCAGGCAGGGCAATGCGTCACATACAATTTTGAGATGCATATTACTTAAGGCAAAATGAACATATCTATCCTACACAAAAATGTGAAGAATAGACTTTATTATCTAACAAAGACCTCTAAAACAGTCTAGCCTGACAAAGAAATTCAACCTATTCCACAAAGTACTTATTTTCCCTATTATAAATGGCATTTCAGTGAAATTAGGTATTCCTTGAAAATAGGATCATAGTCCATAATGATTGTATTTTATTTTTTATAAAATAAAATATTATTTTATTTTATATATTTTATATTTTCTTACAGAAATTAATTTTAAAATTTGTAAAAATCTTCTATTTAAAATATTTAAATTCCACAATAGCAATCTATGTGCATACAAATACAATCACGTTGTTAATAAAATTGTAATAAATATCCTCAAATTATTACCAAATAATTTAGCAACTTTCTCTTTTAATTAGAGAAGAAAATTGGAATTACAATTACAACATTTTCTAAAAAGTGAAGAATTAGATATATGCATGTTTTGCCTTCAGCAATCAACTGAGACAAGTAGGAACCAAATTTGCATTCCTTGAAAAACATGCACCAAGGTACAGTAAGATGAGGCTTATAGTTTGCCCAAATACCTATTTGCAGTAGTTGAAACAGTTTCTGAAACTGACAAGCTTTTCTTCTGAAATATGAATAATATATCTGAGAAACAAATTTTTTGCATATAATTTCCCCAAACCTAGCCATATTTAAGGGTAGCTATTCCACCACTGAAAAATAAAAAAAATATGGGAACAGGAAAGGAAAGCCTTGTTCCACTCTTCTCTTTGAATAAAACTTTATCCTGAATTATGAGTTTTATAAAATTCAACCTGCGGAATACTTCAATACAATGTTAACACTCTTTAAAAATTTCCATAATGACTAAGCACTCAATACAGGCAGCCATAGGGATTCACCTGAAGCTTTTGTACAGGAAAAAATATCAATTAATCCAAAGTTAAATTATTTTATCATAACGGAAATATCTGGATTCAGGTGTTGTTAGGTGAATTTTGATACAACACGTTCTGGAAGACACACTTAATTTTCATTGTCAGTAGTTTATTTTTAATCTATTTTTATTTGAAGTGGTGTGCTATAACAGCTGCTCAGTGCACAAGGCAGACACCCAGGAGGATGGCTGTACCTAGGTGGGTTATCAGCACAGGACTGCATTTGTAAATGTCCTCCAGCACACTGTTATAGTCAGGCTAAGTGCCTTAACATCAGCTTTACAGTGGACAAAAGGCATTATGTCTTCTCTGACACGAAGTTTGAGGGGTGAGAAAAGTTGGAAAGAAATCCAAGATAAGGTAGCCTGGTACAAGAGCAGTCTGCCAAAATCTTGTTAATAACATGTACAAGAAAATATGCTTTATTCCAGATTAGCATTTTAGATCAAGATGGCTTTTGATGTTAAATTTTGAGCTTAAAACTCACATAAATAATTTTTTTTTTTAGGAACACCTCCACAAATACATTTTAATCTCTTAAGGAGGGAGGGGAAGCAGATGGTCCAGGCATGAGATCACTTTATCATCCAGCCAAGATCAACCCACCATGGATCCTTTTGATGAACAGTGCAGGGCCTGAGTAATTCAAAACAAGGAGAGGTAATCAGCAAAATATGGACTGAATGAAGAGAATGAAGAGTGGAATGATCATGGAAATTTCAGTTGTCATGTTGTGGTGATGGGACAAGGGGTGGAATGAGTGTAAATTGTCCACTTTCATTTGCATTTGTGATGATGTTAATGTGATTTTGGTGTGGGGATCCTTTATTAGTTTATTTGTATGTGAGCGAAGTTTATGAAATTTGAGGAGATTTTGTGATTAATGTGTATTTTAATGATAATTCTTAAATATGTGATTCGCAGAGGAGAGTGTGGAACTAACTGGGTTTCCACGGAAGGCGTGTGGTTGTGGGGTACTCCAAGGTGGCTTTTCTGAGAAGCTGCCAGAAGCTTGCCCCACATCCAACAGAGCCAACACCAACCAGCTCCAGGATGGACCTGTTTCTGGTCAAGGTCAAGGCCATCAGTGGGGATAACACTGCCTCTGGGATAACATAGTTAAGGAGGGGCGGAAATTTCCTGCACAAATGTAACCTGGAGAGAAAAGTGAGAACATGTGAGAAACAGCTCTGCAGAAAACAAGGTGAGTTAAGAAGGAAGGGATGGGGTGGTTCAAGTATCAGAGGTTCCCCCGCAGCCCATGGAAGTCCAAAGTGGAGCAGATGTCTGCCACCATTTCTGAAGGACCCCATACTGGTACAGATGGATGCCCAAAAGAGGCTGTGACTCCATGGAAAGCCACACTGGAGCAGACTCCTGGGAGGACCCGTGGCCCTGTGGAGAGAGAAGCCCTTGCTGGTGCAAGTTTGGTGACAGGACTTGTGTCCCCATGGGGACACACACTGAAGGCATTTATTCCTGAAGAACTGCACCCCTTGGAAGTGACTCATACCAGATCTAGGTTTGAAATAGAATTTCCAAAGTATTCTCCTGATACACAGATCCCAAACTTAAGTCCAAATATCATCAGCCTGTTAAACATGTCTGGATTTTCTAGAAAGACCTTTCTCATTCCATCCATTCCAGATAATGCTTTGCTTGTCTCTAAAGGACTGTTCAGGCATAAATTAAAGTGCTGAAGCTCTGAAATGCAACAGCTTAGATGAGGAATGTAATGATTAATGCTTTATTCCTGCAGATTGCTGTGAAACCTATGTTTTGAGAGGTATTAAGAAAATGCAGGTGCAGCTCTAGATCTGTTCATTGGCAGCTTGCTCAATCAGGAACAAATGAATCAAGTCTATTTTTTAAATTGAAGTAACAGTCAATACATAAAAAAAGGATTCCCAAGTTTTCAAATATCTAATAATTGTTTTGCTCTATTTCATCAATTCTTAAACTAATTGACCAATATCCATGATTAAAAAAGTCTCACTTGGAGAGTTTTCTATTCCTGTTGACAGTAACCCTAAAACAAATTGTGTTTTATTATAAACTGGAAAGTTAGAAGTTTAGAAACACTTTCCTTTTCACAGGCTTAAGAGAACTTCCTATACTTATTTTCATACAGAGAAAAAAACAACATGCATGTGTATAAAAAAAAGTTTAGAAGGGCATTAAAGATTGCTCAGAGTACATGCCCACATCCATATGGGTCATCATGGTTCTCGTACCGAAAGATACCTCAACACATGCCAGAAATCTTGATTGCTTGCATCTTTCTGTGTTGCACCTTTGACAGATGTCAGAGTCTAAAGTCCTCACTGACAATAGAGACTCTCAAAAAAAAAAGTTCCTTTCACCTTCCTGCCAGATTTCTTAGCTCTGATTACTGCCTCTGGGTATAAAGGTCCATGTCTACTGTTATCCTAAACAGTCTCAAAATTACATAATAAAAACACCTGGACTTCATATTTTCAAAAAAAAAAAAAAAAAAGTTCAATCAATCCTTCCTAGAAAATGCAGGTAAGGGTTCTATAATTAACATTTTTACTTTGTGATCAGTCTAAGAGGTCGTGTAGGAATATACTGGAAAGAGATATAAATCCATCTGTGCTTTTTAGCGTCTCTGGGTCTAGCTTTAGAGAGGCATGATTTTCTTCCTTTTTCTCCCTCTTCTGAAAGTTTCCTACTGCCTATCCTACTCTGCTTTAAATAGTATTTTAGAAAGAAAACCCACCAAAAAACCCAGTGTGATGCTTGTGTACTGATCCATACTTTTAGCAATATTGTCATATACTATTGCTGTTAACTCTGTATATCTAAGTATTCAAATAGAAATATCACATGCTAAATGCAATATGGTAGCTGGTTATATTCTTTTAACTGTGGACATTAAATGATGGAAAATAATCTGATGTGAAATAAAGACTGATCTTGCTGAATAGGTAGAAATTAATTAGGAACTTTAAAGGAGTAATATTTTTTAAATTGTCAGGATGATGGGGTTACTTTTGGTGAAATGCATGTCTAGTCATGTAATTACTTGGGAACCTGGAGTGAACTGAAGACAACTGTTCAGAATTGATATATCTCTTGCAAACTCTGCTCCTGGGCAGAACAAATTCACTGGAGATGAGAAACCCCAGAGTTGATCATTGAGGCCAATTAAATGAATTACTGTAGAAGAGTAGAAGAAAATTCATGAGTGACATCTAATCTATTCTAATTTAATTGAACAAAAACTTAATGCGGGTAGTTTCAATGTCAGTAGTGTATTGTGCAATGTATCACACTTTAAAAAAAAACATTTTCTGAGACCTGCAGTCAGTTTAGTGTTTTGTTAGAGATGTATAATATATTGTTCTCCATTAGAAATATTGTTAGAGAAGCCCCGTGGAGATAAATGTCATTGTGTCATCTTTGTATTTTGTACAGGGAGACAAAGGCTCCCTCTGACCTGCAGGCACAAATTATAATTTTTATGAAGAGTGTTCTTTTCCCACAGATAAACTTGTTAGCTTTTGTCAGTTTGAGAGGCTATGTCACAGACAAGGAGAAAAATTGTTTATATTTTAATTCCTTCCCCAGAAATATCTTGCAGCAAACCAGACCTTGGGAAAAAAAAAAAAGCAAGAAAGAAAGATGGAGATGCAGAATGGATGAAATTAATGTCTATACAGATCTTCTACCTTGTTATAGGCCAAAGTGTGGTTTGGTTTGTATATATCTGCTTTGCTAAAAAAGACAGAAGGTACTACTTATGCTGATATGCCAGTTGCTTGACCTAAATACAAGTAAGAGCAGTAAAAGAACATTTTTGTCAAATGAATCTTTACTTTTGCCTTTATTATTTGAAATGGCTAAGTAGTTTTTCACTTTTCTCACTATCTGTCTCACAATACCTTAAAAACTGTAGAATGTGTTATTTTGTAGAGCAAGGGAAATATAATGCAGCTAGTATTGACTCAATAAGGTTCTGCTGTCTCTTATGCTGCCCCTTGTCCAGTAGAACACTTTATTTTCTTCTTTGTTCAATCTGCCCCTTTTATATTGTGGTTAAACATACCATAATACTGCTTGACAAGAAATCTATAATTAATGTGTCTTATGTGAATGTCATTCCTGAGGTCTCAGTCATTTCACCTTTATGAATCTTTACAAACCATTTAAGATATTTACCTTAAATAGCTTTTAAAGCATCACAGAATCATAGAATGGTTTGAGTTAGTACGGACCTTAGAGATCATTTAGTATCAACCTCCCTCCCATGGGCAGAGACATTTTCCACCAGACCAGGTTGCTCTGAGCCCCATCCAGCCTGGTCTGGAACACTTCCCTGGATGGGGCATGCACAGCTTCTCTATGCAAGTGCAGTAAACCTGGACAATGAGGAATTCGTGTGTTGCTGTGCCTCGAACAATGAGGGCCATCCCAGTGGGTAGGTTAGAACAGGATGTGGCTGGAAAGGGGGGTAAGGCAACATTTTTCTGAGGCAAACATCCCTGTTCTGATCAATGGGGACTGCGCAACACAGAACCGTGAACCGCAGGAATGGGATCAAGGAGAGGTCAAGACCCACAGAGGGGGAACAAGACCAATAAGAGACCCTCAAATCCCCCAACCTATTTCCAGAAAGGTCCAGAAAAATGAACTGCACATGCTAACTCATTTACATGAACAGTGAAAAACCTAAGCTGAGGGTGGGATAAAATTACCTATAAAAAGGTACCCCCACAAAGCCCAGGTGGTCTGGAGCTGGGACTAGTGATTTTCTCTCCTCTCTCTCCCTATTTCAATCTCTCATTCCTCCCTCTTTCCTTTCATACTTTTATTTATTTTATTATTAGAAAGTAGGTGCAAAAAATATACCAATTTCCATGAGAAATGTGTAGTTTCCTAATAAAACTCGTTGAGGTTTTTTTATTTTTTCTTGGACTATTTTGGCTTTTGCAATTCTTTTTTAACCATTTTCAACTTTAGTGTAACATAGTGGTTCCAAGATTACATACTGCATATAATGTTCTTGTATGTTTGTGGATAAATATTTTCCTGTTTGCTCTTTTTTGAAATGCAGTGTAGCTGAAATCATCCTTATAGGAAGGGAGTTCCCTTATAGGAAATCCTTATAGGAAGGTTTTATGGAATTTCTGCAAGTTTTGAGATTTTGTTTCTGGGAGAAATAACCATCATAAATAAAAGATGGATATTTCATGTGTCACCTCAGCATGTTTAAAATACCTTGGTTTTTTTAACAAAAACTTTTCCTGTGTTGTTGCTGTTGTTATTAGTACCTCTAGAGTGAAAAATAAGGTTTTAATAATAAAAGGTTTTTAATATATATTACTTACATATTTTAAATACATTTTCCTAAAAGGATCAGTGTTTTTGTGCTAACATTAAACTGAGTGAATAGACAATGGCTGTATTTCCACAAATTCTAAATTAAGTCTAATTGTCCCATTGGGGAAAAATGTAAAAAGAAAAAATGTATACATCAAAAAGAAATTAAAATATCTGGAAATAAAAATGGGATATATAGTGCAAAATAGTTATTTTCATCAATTGACATTTTGGTTCACTGAGCTTATTAAATTAGGTGTATGGACTTACTCAGGCTATTGGAATAGACTTTTATTATTTAACTGTATGTACATTAGAAAATGCAGATTAGTGAGGAAGTCCACATCATTGATTAGATTGGCCATCCTGTGATTCACCTTATCCAGGTTCAGGGTTTTTTGCTGTGTGATGGGTTTTAAAAGCAATAGCTCTCTAAAAATACAGATAGAAGATGAATAGAATTTCAAAAGCACCAGAGCATTTAAGTACTGTTGAAATCAATAAACAGTAGTAGTGAGATCCAAAAATGCACTTAGGTATCTGCAGAACAAGATAGGTATCTGAGACCCAGAGGGTTATTCAAATGCATTTAGGTACTCAGAGTCAGAAGGTATTTTAAGTTTCCACTTGTCTTGTTGCTGTGAAGGCCCAGGAGATGCTGCTGCTACTTTGGCAGAAGAGTGCATTGAGGGGTGCTCCCATTTCCCATCGTAAAGACTAGGCTGCTTTTCAGCTGGGGTGAATGCCTTATGGGGAGAAACAGGACAACAAGTACCTATGAAATTTAATATTTTGGCTATTTTGTTAGAAGAGTCAAAACATGGCTTCTCATTTTAAATAATTTCTGCTTTTATCCAAGGCTCCATACGAAGCCTGGATTAGTGTACAGATCACAGTGCTGTCTTGCACTCCCTGGCTCAGCAATCTAGCAGCTAGAATATGTTCCTGCAGACTAGCAAGGCTCAGTTGAAAAGGAAGGCCAGAGCTGCTGACTCATGTGGCCACAGAAAAAGTGAATATAAGCACTCTTCTCCTCTCCTGTTCCTGGCCTTCTTCAAACAAACAAACAAACAAATGAAAGAACTCAATCAGTAATTCAGTTGCCTCTAACCAAATAGGCACTTCAAGTTTATGCACTCTTAGCTTATTGTACTTGCCTTAGCCCCTGCTAATTTTCAAAACCTTGCCAGACAAAACATTGTGCTCTTATAGAGTACTTAGTCCTATTTTACATTTTTTGCATACCCAAAAATTTTTAAGAGATTTATTTTTTCTGCATGTGAGCTTTTCTATTTGTTCAATATAACAATATTTCTCAAACTTTTCTGGGTATTTTGAGGATTGTAACATTAATGATTGCAAGGGTATTACATTTTTTATTACAAGAAAAATATAAATATAACATGTACAATTCCTAGTATCACATTTCAAGAGAAGACAGGCTCATTCCAGATAAGTAAAGCACTGATAATCTGAGTCCTCACAACTATAACTACTGAACTGAGCAGTATTTTATCATTTTGTCATGAAAATTTCTGGACCATGTCTATGCTTGAGCTCACTATGTCGTTTCATGAATTATGGGCAGATACACAGTTGTTGAACTAGAGACAGTATTTTTTCAAAGTGCAGTCAAGGTCAAAATTAGCAATTTGAAACAGAAGCGTATTTCTAACAAATATTTCCTTTTGAAATAAACTAAAGCAAGCCTGGTCCTTCAGCACAGAAGAGCAAGCTGGAAAAACTTCAGCCTTTAAAAGGACAGAAAAAATCAGTCACATGAAAATTGTCCTTCATATTTATAAGAAAGGACTATATAAAATCAAAAGATTGACTATCTGAATTTGGAGAGATAAATGCTACATTAATGCTAAAAAACCTGGAAGGAATTAAAGCTTGCTGATATCTTTAGGTCATGCTACACTGTTCTTACTCATCCTTCTTTCTCTAAAAGTCAACTATTGGCTACTGTCGAAAATGTACTATGGATTTTTAGATTGACTTAGTATTGAGAGAGTTCCCTTATAATATCAAAACATGTATTTTTAGGCTTAAGATCAGACAGTCTCAGCTCCAAAAAAAATCTGTTTTCCCTAGAACTTTTTGGTGGTTTATGTAATATGCCAGTAGTAGTATATGTAGAATTGGATGGACTTTCAGATACCAACTTCTGGTGTCTCTATTTCACTAAAACAAATTGAGGCAGTTAATTTTAAAGGGGTTTTTTGTTAAGAAGTCTTTGTTCCTTTGAGTATTTCTTCATTTATGTCTTTTAGAAAGACCTACATTTTCTGAATAATTTAAGAAATGTCTTTTGGTTTCTTAACAAAAAAATGTACATCCTTCTAAAAGACAGAAATCAAGGAATACTTCAAAGGAATACAGACCTCTAGACTGTAGTTTCAGAGAACTAAGGAAAATAAACAAGTAGACATGTCTAGATGTGACACCAGGGCACATGGGTTAGTGGGGGTCTCGGTAGAGCTTGGCTGGCAGTTAGACCCAATGATCTTAAGCTTCTTCCTCAAATGAAATGATTCTATGATTCTATGCTGCAAGATGTTAACTCTCTTTGAATCAAGTCAGTAAAGGACTAGTTTATGGCCTCTGTATTTTAACAAAACTAAAAGAATAAAATACATTAAGCAAAAAAATTCTCTGAGCAAACCATGATTTAATTTGTTGAAAAAAAATTAAATTATGAATATAATATTTTGATGCTCCTAAAACAGGAAAGAAAGATATATTTACTAAAAAAAAAGAATAAATTAATCCCTGTTTTTTTCAAATTTACATTTTAAGGGGAATGCAGATAGTTTAAAACATCTTGCTTAGTTTTAAGCAGTGCTTTCCAATGCAAAGTGTGTGTGTCTGTGCGTGTGTGTGTGTGTATTTTAAATAAATTCTTGTTTGGTGTCTTTGAAGCTCTAGGTACTATGATTATAGATGTTTATTTTAGGATTAAATGGTAAAAGTTAAACAGACAAAAGCCCTTTGACATCTGTTTTATCTGAGGTGGGGAGAAAAAATCATAAGGCAACCTAAGTAACAATGCTTTTTATGTGAAATGAAATGAGTTGAAAAGAACTGTATTTATCAGAGAAATATCTACATTTCCTAGCAAACACTCCATTCTCAAAAATAAATAGAGGGTGACCCAGACAAGATCATATAAATAAGCAAATCTGAATAACCAATATCACAAATATTTGTTTAAAAACTCTGGAGAAAAGTAGAACAGCCCCATATTTGCTTAGCAAAAGGTCATCATTCTGCATTATGTATAAATGTAGCCACTTTGAAACAGAGTGAAGAACTGATCTAAAATCCAGCACATTATTGATCTTTCAGTGACAAAACAATCTTTCTCATCACAGCAAATTTTCTATGGAGGTAGAGAATATACATCTGATAATTGTGGAAAAAAAATACCCAGGCATGTAATGGGCAAGCTTAAGATTTTCTGGTTTTTCATAAGCTTTCTTATATTGTGAGACATAAATTGACACTAAAACTCAAGTCAGTTCTGTATGAAAAAATGCGAAGAACATTTCAAATTTATCTCTTCCTACAGTGAATGGTATATCCATTAAAGCATCTAAGAGCAGATTCAGAGTCAGTATACATCAGCCTCCTTCCACAGTATGGGTCTCCAGCTCACTGATCCTCAGCTAAAGTTTTAAGCATGAATAACTTCCTCTAGCCTTAATTGACTCAAAGGGTTATGGTTACACAGTGACTACTAGGCTGTCTGGTTCTTTACTACATACTTCTCATAGATAAACATCAATAATGAGTTTAACTCTCTAAGTATTTTAGTAAAAGTCAGTTGAGTATATATATATAAGAAACATGATACACTGAGTTTTTACTTCAAAGTCAAGTCATAGTGCAAGTAAAGAACACGATAAAAACTACTAAAGCTTTCTCAAAAGGGGAATGTTGAATGAAATCAGATTTTGCAGATGATGATTAATTCCTGCAGAATATTTTTTTCTGGAACTAAACTTCATAGTATCTCATTTCAGTGATATTGAGACATCTCATCTTTAAATTCACAGTTGTGGATTCCACTTTTTCTGTCAAGGGGTGGTGAAAAGTAAACAACTATGGCTTGTGAATACTACACAAACTTCATGGCCTAGTATTAATTCCTCTTTCTTCCTGAATTATGTTAATATTTGTGTAAAAGAAATAAAATTAAGCACTAAAAGAGTTAAAATATCTCATAGGGTAGCTGTATGTTTTTCATTGTTTTGCAAAGTGTTAGGACCATATATCATTAAGAAATTGCTTCATCTATCTGCAATGATATTCAGTGTATTTCTGGACTGTTAAATAAATAAAAGTTAATTTTCTCCAAACTGCAAGCCTTTTAATTCTAAGTAGTATGTTCATGGGTTTGTGTTCATAATGCTGAATTTTTCAGTCTCAGAATATGTGCTGATTTAGGCTGGGATAGAGTTACTTTTCTGCCCAGCACTAAGGATGAAGCTGTGGTTGGGTTTGCGCTGAAACGCTGTTGATAACTCAGGGATGTTTCAGTAATTGCTATTCAGTGCTTGCACAATGTTTTGGCCTTTCTGCCTCTCACCCCGCCCAGTTAGGGGGTACAAGGGGTTGGGAGGGGACACAGCTGACCCCAAGTGACACAAGGCAAGCCCACACTCTGCTCTCATGCTCAGCATAAAAGGTGGGGCAAGGTCAGCTGGGGGCAAGGGCTGCTCGGGGCCTGGCTGGGCTTCCGTCATTTGGGGCAGAGGAACTGTTTTCATTAGCATACTTATCTCTCTTGGGTTTGACTCATCTTCCTTTCTTACCTTCCTCCTCATTAAAAGGTTTTATTTGATTGCAATTATTAAACTGTTCTTGTCTTGACCCGTGAGTTTTCTCTCCTGTACCCTTGCACTTCACTTCCCCTGCCCTGCTGGGTTTTGGGAGTAAGTGAGCAGCTGTGTGGGTCTTCACTGTCATATGAGGTTACACCACAGCACATGATGCAGCTGACTGATTTCATCACATAAACACTCCTCCCCCCACACTTCCCCCCCAAAAAACCCTAAACAAGATGAAGGAAAAAAAGGAAACAAGGAAAATGCAGATTCGTGGTATTTTACTTTCAGTGAGCATTAATCAAACAATGTCATTATAAATTCCTGAATAACTTAGGGAAATTTGTGGATAATATTGCAAAAATCTGCTAAGCAATATAGAGAACAATGAATTAATTTGTCATTGATAGAATCTTTTGGATAGTTCTTAACATACCACTCTTAAAAAGCACCAGTATTATCAGTAAAAACATTGTAGTTTATTACAGAATTTTCCATTACCCTTATTAGGTGTTTGTTACCAGAGGTACTGCATTCCTAGTGAAGCACCTTCCAAGCAAACAAAAAAAACACCCCAAAAACATCGTGCCAGGTTTTTTTAAAGAAAATTGTAAATTTTCCTATATGAAACCACTAGGGTTTCCACAAAAAAAATGAAAATCTCATTATGCAAGTCTTACTGAACTTCTAAAAGGCTTGTTATTTTCAGCTGTTTCCCTCCCCCCAAAAAATACAATGATCTTAATTTTTTATTCTATGTGTTTGATATATTCACAGAATATCCTGTTTTTTGCAGATACTTCATGTGATTGCTGATGAAAAGAAGAACTCACCTTTTCTAAAAGAGTTAAACAAGTCCTGAATACCTGCAGGAAGATTACCTGACTGGCTGCTTACCCTGAGCTTGCCTTTCCCAGTGCTGAGCTGCTGGCCCAGCCCGAGTTTCCTGGGCACCCATGGCTGATAGCCAATAGCCTCCCTTGCTTACAGTGCATGTCCTTATAACCTAATTTCTCCATATGTTTGATCTCTTAACTTATTTATTTTGGCAGTGCTTCTTACCTATGTTAACCACAGTGACTGCTAAAGAGGAAATTTAGGAAGACCAAGACGCTGATTTAGGCAACAAACTAAAGTGGGTGCTGTGAATATCCTCTCTCTGGTACTATTATACCCACAGGCACATGAAAGGAAAAGAGAACCTTGAAGGAGATATAAGATTTTCAACTTGCCCTCTAACATGGGTACCATTCTGAATGCTAGAACACAAGACTGCAATGGGAAAAATTAACACCTAGCTTACTCTGTCAATGAAAATTTGTCCAGGGGAAATTAAAAATTCCTGATGATAGACAGCACTGTAGTTTAACAGCACTCTTGAACCAGCAAATTGATGGGATGAACTGTTTCCATTTAGTCTGACAGCAGAACATTAATTATAAATTAAACTTTATTAGTGGGTTGTTGCTTGATAACCCAATGATATGAGAATAGCATTTATAGTTTAACAATAATTAGAAGGTTGAAAACTGTTTTATTCTCTTCAGTGACCATAAAATGGTTACCATTTATTTACAGCTGATTTAAGGAAGAAGTAAATAGGAGCCTGTGTATTCTTTTTCTCTTTTTAAATTTAGGTGTAAATGTTTTAGGTTTTTTTTTTTCTTAATAAAGAAATTAATTTACCCAGAAATATTTTTTTAGTATAATTAGCCTTTTTTTTGCTTTTATATTAAGGATTTCATTTTAAAGGATTGTTCACATGAGAGAAAGCAGAGTCACTGTATATATGGTCTTCTCTTTTCAGAGAGCAACAGAACTATCAAAAGGAGACAAATACATAGATTTAATGAACTGTTTAACTTTACACCATGTATACTGCTGTTGACATCCTGAGTGCTGTGCTAACAAATCAGCAAACTCTGATTTGCTAAAAATAAATATAAATAAATTTTATATTTATTTTTAAATATTAAATTAATTGTATTCATAGTTAATTATAAATCAAATAATCAATTTAATTTAATTATTTTAAATTAATTAATATAATAATCTGAAATAATTCAGTACTATGACTATGTTGGCTAAACAAGATCCAGCAGATTTTTGGTTTGGTCTTTTATTTTTACCTGCAGATAGAGACCCTCAGAATGGCTTTTGAAAAAATTTCATTTTATCTTGGTCTGTTCTATTTTCTCTGGCAAAAAAGAAATTATTATTGTTTACAAAATAAAACTACTAATTTATTTGGGACATCTTCATAATCCTGAAAAAGTACCTCAGAAAATCCAGGAAAGACAATCCTACCTAGTATTATAACATTTGGAACTGAAAACATAATTTTGGCATTCAGGTGGCTAAAACAAGACTTTTCATGAATCTCTGGGCTTGTATCAAAGGAGATGTTAGTTCATAATAAATATTTCACTAAAAGCAGATGGGAAGAAAAAGAAATTACTGCCTTGTGGTATGTTGACTGTGTAGGAAGGAGGTGTCATAAAAACTCAGAAATAAAACTACAAAGGTAACTCATCTTTTTTCCCCAGTGTTTCAATTTTATTCAAATGTATATATATAATTATAGATGTCACAAACAAAATTACCATGGGGAAGAGAAAATAATAAAATGAAAAAAAGGGTGACTGTGAGACTTAAATTGAAGAAATGGTGCTTCTGCAAAGTGGCATTTTGAGGATACAATTAAAAGGAAAATAAAAAAAATGCAGTGGACTCACAAATTTAGTGGAAAAATAGTAGAAATTAAATTTAAATAATGCATAATATTTTCAGTATTCAATATTTTAGGAAGAAAATATATTTTAACAAATCAGTTTTATTTGAACTGCCTCATGGTAAACAGTCTCTGAGATCCAAAATAGTTATCTGACTGAACATGGGAGGAGAATATGTGATATGTCATACATATATCAAGGCCAGCAATGTCTTTTCATGCAGGCAGCAGTTTTTGCATTTTAGTCAATACCTAATTTCCTCCAGACTAATCAGATTGATTTTTGGGAAGAAATTATTGCAAAAGGTCCACTTTTATAGGTTCACAGAGGGAAAGGGGTATTCATGCAGTTTTGGAAATAAATCAGAATGATTCCATTGAATGTTTTCATCAGTCTTTACACAAAAGGAAAAAAATGAAGGGATGCACTAAGAAAATCTTCAAGTGAAACACATCTGGAAGGTTTTATACAGAAAGAAATGTACACCAAGAAGAATGAGGTTATCTCAAAGACTTGAATAGAAACAAAATTAAGTATATTAGTACAAAGTGCAGTGCTAAGTACTCATGGAGAATTTCTGAAGCATTACAGTCCCAAATATGCAGAAACTGTGAATCATGCCTTTGAAAGAGTCTAATGGAACTGACTTTAAAAAATTTAAATTATACATTTAAGATTAATTTTCCTTGCTATTTACTAAGAAAATACTTAAAAGGGAAGGAAAAAAGACTGTTACATTATGGAAGGTTATAGAGTCCCTGAGGGGGTAAAAACAAAACAAAAAAACCAAACCCACTCTGAAATGGCAGTACAAATTCAGAACTTGTTGTAGATGAAAATTCATGTTAAGGCAGCAAGTTGTAGAACATAGATGAAAGTTTTAGATTCTCATTTAAATTTTTATTAAAAAATACCATCCTTTTTTTGTTGTTTTTTGTAAGTTTATGACAGTAGTTGTTTTGATAGGAGAGGGGTTATTTTTCTCTTGAGTTGCTTTGTGGAGAATACAAGTTTTGAGCACTTCTTTTCCCTTGATCATGATGATTTGAACAGCCTTATACCTTTGTGGAATCTGGCCAAAGAAAAAAGATGAAACTCTGTTGTGAGGTGTGTTTTGTTTGCTTTTATTTCAGGGAGGGTAGAGTTCTCCTTTTCTTATTTTGCTTACTTTGATTTTTGGTTTGTTTCCCCTTTTGTATATCCAGAGCAACTGTCATTTAAATCCCAAAGAACATTGAAATAGAAAAATATGAGGCACTCAAACTTACTGACAGTATGTTAAAAATTCTTGCAAGGGGCTGCCACTCATGTTCATGGCATTATATCCCGCACAAAACCCTAGAATCCCCCAAAAAATTAATCAAGGATTTTTCATTTTGTCCAGACATTAATTTAGCCTGTTTATATTCCTTCTGAATGTTGAACAGTGGTGCAGATATACTTTGTTGTTTTTCCAAAATTCACTGATCACACAGCAGCATTAGATTGTCCAGACAGCCCACTACTATGGTTAGAGGTTTTTACTGTAAAATCATGAGACAGAAAAGAGGCTTGATATGGCTTTCCTGACCTTTGTGGTTTGGTTTGGGAGGGGTTTTTTTTTCAACTATTATTTTTTTCTTATTGCTGTCAAGGCACAGCGATCTGAATCTAAGAGTAAGGGTGTGCTTAGAATCCTTTCTCTGCATCTAACCAATGTGTATATACACCAAATCACAGAATCATCAGGGCTGGAAGAGACCTTCAAGATCATCATCAACCCAACATCACCACAAACACTCTTCAACCATATCACCAAGTGCCACATCCTGATACTCTTGAACACTTACAGAGGTGGTGACTCCACCAGCTCCCTGGCAACTTATTCCAAAGCCTACCAACTCTGTGTGAATTTTTTTTCTAATATCTAATCTGAATCTCACCTGGTGCAATTTAAGGTCTTTTCATCTTGTTCTGTCACTTGAGACATGTCAAAAGAGACTGCCCCTCACCTGGCTACACCCTCTTTCCAGGTGGTCATAGAGAGCAATGAGGTCTTCCCTGAGCCTACTCTTCCCCTGATTGAGCAACCCCAGCTCCTGCAGCTGATCTTGTAAGACCTGTCCTCCAGACCCTTCACCAGCATTTTTGCCCTTCTCTGGACTGGCTCCAGCCCCTCAATGTCCTTTTGTAAAGGAAGGGGTCCAGAACTGGACACAATACTTGAGGTGCAGCCTCACCAGTGCTGAGCACAGTGACACAGGCCAGGATTCCATTGGCATTCTTGGCCACCTGGGCACACTGCTGGCTCATATCCAGCTGGCTGTCAAACAGCACCCCACACCCCTTCCTGCTGAGCAGCTCTCAAACCACCCTTCCTTGTGCCCATAGAGCTATAGGGCATTGTTGTGACACAAGCACAGGACCTGTTGAACCTCACACAGTTCTCTGCAGCCCAGCCATTCAGCCTGTCCAGATTCCTCTGCAGAGCCTTCCCACCTGCCATTAGAAAAGCTGATAATTGTTGATAATGGTTTTGACCAGAACTGGCCCTAGTCCTGAGCTCTGGGGAACAGCACCAACTGGGTTTTACTGCATCCACCACCACTCTCTGGAGCTGCCCATGCAGCCAGTGTGTTTATCCAGCAGAGTACCCCTGCCCAAGCCATGAGCAACCAGCTCATCACTTCCATCCGTTTCCCAATCCTTCACGTTTTCTGCAGAACTGATTTTTCAAGGAGAAAAATTTGAAGGGGGATTGTTTCACACTTATCTGTGACTCCTTTTAGTGTGGCTACAAAGGACATGAAACAAAGGACTCTCAGTTTGAAAGCAGTGCATTTGCAGTGTTTACTCATCTCCAGTAGTAGAGAGGGTATTCCCACAAAGTTAAATTGTTTAATTTTGTTTATTTTTGTTTTGTTTTAAATTTGGGACTCTGTAGAGATTATTATAAAGAAAACCAAATAAATATACTTATTTTGTGTTGATGCAGCTATTTTTTCACTTATAGAATAAGTGATTTGTTCTAGAATAAGCAAGGATTCATTGATACACATATGTTTGTGTAAAGCAGCATTTACATGATTTCTAGACTTACTAGATCATTACATCTCTCTCCACAAATAGATATATTTGCAATTGCCTTGTTATCTTAATTCCTCCTGCTCTCATAATTTTTTTAAATCAGCCTTTTGATTACTTTGTTAAATTTCAGTTTATAGCAATAATGAGGAGCCAGTAGCAAGTTGCCAGAAAGGGTACTTATTTTTCATTCAAATATCCTTACAACATGAAATATTTCTGCTCTCCAAAATAGTTCTATATGGTTTTTTTAGACATTTCTACTTATTTTGAACTGAATTGATAAAGAAAATTGTAAACCACTGAATTGATAAATGATAGTGAAGCCCATTGTTGACAAGAATTACTACAGCACTATATATGTGACCTTTCAAAGCTTTTGTTACCTTCCACTCAATGTTGTTTTCTAAATAAATAACATTTTGGCCTACAGATGATTTCTTACACAGCTAATTTCATATGAACAAAAATGGTTTCTTTGAACTCTGATGGTAAAATTATGGAAGAGATATTTGAATTTCATTTATTTGTTCAATATTTCTGAGATATTTTATACATAAAAGGATTTTTTTTGGCATACACAGCTTTATTCTCATACACTCACATCTTAATGTAATTATATTGAATGAATTTTTACAGTAATTATCTTCTTAAGAACATTCCTAACACAATATATTTTTTAAAATAATTTTCTAAAATTGAAACCAAAAAGACATCCATAATGGTCTAGTTCACAAATTGCTGTGTTAAGAGTTTCCATTTAAGTAAATTGCCTAAGTGCATATCATTTTAAATCTAATTGTCACTCTTATAACACTGAACTGCTTTGATACCAACTATTTATAAGTTCAACATACGTACTTCACAGCTTTGTTTGCTCTGTTTAGTAATTTGCAGTATGTAAGAGCTGGCAGTATCAAACAGTGATGAGCACCATGACAGCAACAGCAGCTCAACAGTTTCCCAAGAGAAGGAGAGACAAGCAGGTAAGCTTATATAGAAATTAATTTTGTAGCCATGACTTAGTTCAGTTGATCACTGATCTAGAGTAAATGGAGTCCATGACAGTTCTTTTGGTTGAAAGACCAGGACTATAGTTTTTTAAGACTGAGTTACCACAAAATATCAACTATAAAATTAATAAATATTTGAATATTGCAGCTTGAAATAATTTAACACTGGCTGTTTTATTTTTGATTTGGTTTGAAGTTTTAGATCACTTTAGTCACTAAAAGACTGTTAAGTAATAATCAGAAGCATTTATGAATTGTGTCAATTCATCCATATCATCTGAAATTTTTTGTTTCACTTGAAATTAAAATGAAGTAAAATCCATAAAGATTTCCAAGTGTTTAAATAAATTGATATTTTCATGTACTTAAAAGGGCAAATTAAAAAAGTACCTAAGCATTGTATTTGTATTATAAATTGTAAAGTTTAATTAGTTTTTCATCTCATCACCATAAAAAGTGTAAAAGTAGATGGGTCTTCCCAAAGGCAACCAATATTCACAGTCCAGAGCAAACTATAGCCTGAGTAAAACAATGAAGGATGAAAACTTGAAGTTTCATCTGGTCTAGGAAGCCAATGAGGCTGTCTCACAGAGGTGAAACTTCTGCAGTCAATGTCATCAGGCATCTGAGAGAAGCCACTGCCAAGTGGACATAAAAAACAGCACCTTTTCACCAGACTAGTTCAAGTTAAAATGCCTTATCCTAGGAGGGTTGGGAGGTTTTCTTGTGGTTTATCCAAAAGCCAAGTGTTTTAGACCCTCAGTTATTTCTCCCCCAAAGGATTCACAGCCATATGTTTTATTTGTTAAGTGAGATGTGGTAGAATTATAATATTGTGTGTTTGGTGAGTTTCTAGTTTTATAGTGTTCAAGTTATTATGTTTTGCATGGCATATTTGAATATGCATTAAACATAGAATTAGAATCCAAAGACTTTTTCACCACAAGCACATATAAAAACACTCCAGTTGCTAAGAGAGAGAACTGAGGGCTTTTTGTTTGCTTGTTTGTTTGGGGTTTTTTTAATGCCCTGGTTTAATGAAATGGCTGTTGGCTAAAAGCACCTTTGAATTAAATTCTTCCTTTTGCAGACATATTATATTTCCTTTTCTTCTTTTAATGGACTTCATAAAGGAATTTTCCATTTGTGCTGAAAAAAATCTTTGCATGTTCCAAAGCAAATAGCACTTATTTTATAAAAATTTTATCAGAAAAATAAAAGGTTTTACCTGATTATTTTCCCTTCAGCATTTCTGTTCATCAGTTAAAACATGCTACCAGTAACTGAGACAATCTTTTGAATGGCATATGACTATAGAAAAATAATATGCACAGTCAGTATGGTATGCAAAATATGACTGCTCTTGGAACAAGAAATTATGTGTTTTAAAAAAGTTTTATTAGGAGGAATTTGGAAATACTCTACTGATGGTAAAACTAAAATTATTTTCTGAAGACTTACTTCAGTCAACTCCCAGGAAATTTTAATATTTCCCAAGGAATGTTACAATAGTATAAGAGAAAGATAAAAACTCCACTGCAAGCTTATTTTTGTCTTTAATTAATGGATTAATTTATTTCTAAAGCCTTGCTATGTAGAAACATTCGGAAAACTAGTATCTGTGCCATATTTAGGGAAAGTACTGTGAATTGCTAAAGGTGGGCCAACACTTTATGGACCCTTTCACATATACTGTGGCTATTTTCAGGGAAAAGGAACGATGCAAAAATCTAGTTCTATCTCCTTCAACATCTAGTAGTGAGGTTTTCCACTCTTCATAGGATCTCACTATGAAAACTTAATGATATGTGGACGAATGAGTAGCTTGACTGTTTTGTAAAATTTTGCACTGTTTTTCTTTGTGCTGTTCATGTTCTTTGTATTCAAGCCTGTGTCAGCCTTATGGGTGAGCTGAATAATGTTAAACTCAGAGACATTCCAGGTTAGGAAGCTCATATTATAAGCATGTGTATTATTGCATTGTATCACATATTTTCAAGGCTAAGACGTAATGTGTGTCTAAGGTTTGTTGACACTACCAAAGGAGTGAGTGAAACAAGGAGCAACAATAATCATGTTCTTCTGTGAGAGTGTTGGTATTACTGATGTCCATATCAGCACCAAGGCCAGTAGTGTCATGTGATAAAGACGCTAGATAAAAACAAAGATTTTAATTAATATTTGGAGCAAAGTGAGAGGAGAGCTGGTGTAAATAATCAGATAAAGTCATTTGCAAACAAAAGAATTGTATCCCCTGTCTAAAGCTGTCTATTGCAGCTGGTTACACTGACTGCTGCAATGCCAGACTTGTTTTGTTTCTAAGGATGCATCTGGGAGAGTGTTTGGAATTTTGTATGCTTTAACTGAAGTACTAATGAATTAGACAAAAATTATTACACTGTGTAAGTGTTTCAAAGAACTTGTGAGAACAGCTTATGTCCATTACTCGTTGGAAATCTGGTATAATTTAGAGTCAGAAGCAATGTGATTCAGAGATTAGCTACATTCAGTAGATATGCAGATGAATGTAAAATTCAAAATGACATTTACTTTTTTTTTTTTTTTTTGCAGTTAATTTTAGGAGTAATTGCTTAATAATTTTATTAAGTTGTTTCTACTAAGGTAATTTACTGCTCTTTTCAACTTTTGTGAATAAATGGCGTTGTAGAACTTGCTGTGATAGAACTGTTTAAATAGTGATCAGGTCAATTTTAAACTTTTAAAATAAATTTTACCAAACTTTTAAGTAGCAATATATCCCAAGGTATTTCCATCTTCTTTATGCTTGATGCTTTAATGCCATTACTTTCTCTCTCAAAAGAAGGGCCTTAAAAATGCATTTTGATGCAGGTTTTCCAGTACTTCTTCCAATTTATTCGTCAGAGTGTACATATTTGCATTCCTTGCATTTTTCTTGTTCTTGATTTTTCAACATTATTTTACTTGGATGCCCCCCCTGTACAACTCCTCTGCCTTCTTGATGGTCAAACTGCTCATATGCCCCTGCAAAATGCTAATTTATGTGTGTCACAGGGCTCACCTTCTTCTCCAAAATTATGATCTATAACACATGTAGATATACTTAAATCTTTCATATTAATGCATCTATTTTTTATGAATCCAAAAACATAATTATGTTTTGCTAACTTTTTCTCTGCATATTTTTTTATGCATCCTCCTCAAATGGGAGATTTCTGTGTTAGAAATACCATCACAATCGATACAGCTTAGTTATCTATATTTACCAAATGCTAGTTACTGAAAAGCTAGTGTGGAGCCAATATTTGCTGGTTCACTGAGTAAACAGAGATAAATGTGGATCATTTGCTAAAGTTAAAAAGTGTCACTATTTGCTGTAGTGACAATTTGGCTTCTGACAGCAGAGATGGCTGCATATGGGGGAAGTGCTCTAAAGGTGTGTGGATGTGGGATGTGGGGATATGCTTCAGTAGTAAACACTGGTGTTAGGTTAACAGTTGGGCTTGATGATCATGGAGCACTTTCCAACCAGAATGATTCAATGATTCTGTGTAAATATTGTTGTATTTTTTTTTTACTATTTTATATAAAGCATGCATATCCTTGAAGTGCTTTTCTCCATCTTTTATTTTTCCCGTCGTCTTTTGTTTTCATTTGCCCTCTTTTATAAAATGTTTTATCGGAAATGTTTATACTTATTTGATGAGGTCCTAGTATTTTGAAAAGATTTAGACTCAGACAGGGTATTTTTGAAAAATATTAAAATATTTGTTCATCTTTCATGCGGTTATTTTAAAGTCACTATAACCTCCTTAGTATGTAATTCTAAATGATGCATCTGCACTCTCTAACTCATGTACTGCATAATGCAAATGGATAAATAAATTAGTGATAATTTTCCCATCAATATTATAGAGTAGCCAGCCAGAAAAAAAATCTCTATTGTTAGCTTGCACTTAAGACCACTAGTAATTTGAAAAAAAAATCTGTGTTCCATTTACTTTGATGGCATATTGTATGGGTTGGGAACCCTGGGAAGCTGAATTAATGCCTTGTGTCATGAACTATGACAAACAGTCTTTTACAATATGTAGAACCTGTATTACCTTGATAGTCTTTACCACAATTGCATCTCTTACACAGTATTTTTTAAAAATCCTTTTAAAAACACAATGAATGGATCTCAGTGGGGTACACTGGTATTATCTTTGCTAAAGAAAATTTTGGAGTAAAATATTCTCAACAGTTTCCAGATGTTTTGTGTTTATATTTTTGTGTGTATGTGTGTGTGTGTACATTCATGAATGCTTAAGTAAAGGAAAATCTGAATGTGAGAGTACGGAGCCTCCTTGCAACCCCAATTTCAGTGGGAAAAGCGATTTTTTCCCCTGATAGGAAACACTGAGCACTTTGCCAAAATAAGGCATCATATGTGACACTGCATAAAGAAGAATGTACATGGGTATTTGCTGCATAAGTAAAACCTAAAGATTTTTGATCTCAGTAGAGTAAAATTCCAGATTAGATATTGAAGGTCTCTGCTTAGTATCAGACCAGATTCTCTGCACAATTAATCTTTCTAGACTCTGTTCTAATTGAGCAAGAGTGCATGGTGCTGTCTCTGCTGTGTTCTCCAGGTTATTTTGCAACTGTGAAATTATGGCTTCAGCTGTTTTGAACATCTCTTATCCTTATTTTCCATTCCAATGGAATTCAATTCCTTTTCAGTCCCTGATTATGCTCTGCCATGTCTTATTTAGCATTAGATCAGGGAATCGTTCCACAACTAACTCTGGAAAGAAAGCAAAAATGTTAATTTTTCAGGCAGAGCAGTTAACTGTTGACTGTTAACATGTTGATCAGCCATACAGATACGTTTGCTTTTGGAACAACAAAATTAAAGGAAGATAAAGAAACTTTGAAAACTGCCTTCTTTTTTTTTTTTTTTTTTTATTAAAGGAATACATGCTCAGATTTTTGTTAAGCTTCAAATTTTCATACTGTTTTCATATTTTGGAAAATTCTTTGAGAACAAAAGCATAAGAAATATATTTTCACAGTTAAGGGATTTTTCTTGAAAAAATAAAGACTGTTTGTCAGTTATTATATGATATATAACAGAATTCTTTTTTCTCTGCTAATTGACTATGATTAAAAAATAAATAATGCTTGATTTAAAAATAAATAAATAACACTATATCTAAAAAAGCTGTCATCAAGACTTTATTGCAATTTACGTCTAAAATCAATCACTGTCATAAATGTCAGAAGGTTCAGAAGTATCATAAGTAATAAAAATAATATCAGAAAAAAAGTCCTGAATATTTGAAAAGAAAAGTAAATAACTTTCACAATAAAACGACACTCTGGTATAGTAATTTCTGACACTTGGGAGACAGTGTTAAAAGCCTTCCTGAAGTCCAGGTAGAAAATATACACTGCATTTTTCCTTGTCTACCAAGCTAATAATTCAATCACTGAAGTTTATCAGGTTGATCAAGCAAGTCTTCATCTTCATGAGTGCATGTCAACTGCTCCTCATCACCTTCTTGTCTTTCATGTGCCTGGAAATGGTTTCCAGAATTAGCTGCTCCATCACCTTCCCAGGTATTTATTGAGGTGTGGCTGAGAGAACTGTAGTTTCCTGGGTTCTCTTTCTTGCCCTTCTTGAAGGCAGGAATATCTTTTGCTTTTCTTTAGTCCTCAGGCACACCTCAGTGGCCATGGCCAGTCTGGGGTTATGGAGTGTGGCCTTGCAATCACATCACCCATTTCCCTTGGCACTCGTGGCTGCATCTTGTCGAGACCCACAGACTTATGTGAGACTGCTCGGCTTGAGCATTTCCTGTCCCAATCCTCCTCTGCCAAGACTAGGTCTCCCTAGCATTACTGGTAAAATTAGGGGCAAAGAGGGAATTCAATACCTGATCCTTTTCTTTGCCCTGTGTTGCTAAGGCTCTACCCTGCTCAGCAGCAGCCTCACATTTTCCTTGTCTACATTTTGCTAGTTATGTGCTTCCAGAAGTTTTTATTTTTGCCCTTCTTGATGTCCCACTTGGATGGTTTCAGAATCAGCGGTAAACTTACAATTCATCAGAAAAAAAAACCAAACTGTGAGATTATAGTAAAACTTCTACATTTTTTAGTGTTTCCCTAAGGAGTGTCTTGAAACTAACAGGAAAAAAAATTAACTTATGCTGCAGTGAAACAGCATTTCATTTCAGAGTTCAATTATTTTTCACCTTAAAGAGCAGGTAAGAGAGCTCTGAGTTCACTAATGTGTGACATACTGAAACTGATGAGTTTAGGTTTCAGTTACTAGAGGAAAACATTGTCACAGTATCTAAGTAATCTATGAATGGCCAGAAATAATTATGTAAGACACTTTTTACTTGTTCTAGTGCAAGCATTTTGTGTCACTATTTCCAAACCTCCTTATACCAAAACCATGAGAGATCAGTTTTAAAAAGTCTAAGCTATTTTCTTGCTATCTCTGGAAAATGGCATAACATTTCTTTTCTTGCTTTTGGGAAAGTCTACCATGATCTCTCAGAGGTGATAGGGTGTAGTCTAGTAGAAATTGCTTCATTCCCTTGGTGCCCTTGCTATCTACTCCCTTGGACCTGTGTGTATCCAGTTTGCTGCATTATCCTTGAATTCATCTTCCTATCTTATGAATAGTACTGTAATCCTTTAGACTCTGCCACTAGGCAAAGTGAACCTGGAATATTTCAGGAGAAATATTTCCACTAAAGGCAGCACTGCCTGCCTCACCTTTTTCTGAGTCCATTGTCAAGTGTTCTGCTTTTTGTGGATGAGAATGGAATTGACTTTAGCTTAAGCTTTGCTTCAGCTGTAAATGTAAGAGCCATTAGCTTTCTGCATCTCTTAATTTCCAAGTTCAGCAGAGGTCTGCTTTTATTACATCTTTGAATGTCTGAGTACTGTTTCTGTGTTCTTCCTGTGCTCATTGAACATTTTCTGTTCACTTAATCATTAATTAACATTGGCAGATCTTTTCTTCTTTGAATGCCATTTCCTTGTCTCTTTCCTAGCTCCATTCTTCACTTACAGCTGCCATTTTACAACCTTGCACACATCTGTAGTATTGTTCCCCATTCCACACCAGATGAATAGTCTCAAAAACATGAAGAATGTACCTTACACAGGAAAAGACTTGTCTATTATGAAGACAGGACAGCACCTGAAAATTTGGATGAGAAACTGATACTTGCATCATCTTTCCTTTGCTCATTGCAGTGAAAGTAGGGTAAAAATATATTTAGGAAGTCTATTTTTCCAGGTTAGAAACCAAAACTTTGCCATGACAGAAAGAATGCAGTGATGCTTAGAAAAGTGAAATCATGGTGGTTTTCTACTTGAAAATACCTAATGTTTGGTCTATCATCATAATTATTTATTTTAAAGCCAGCAATTTTGAAAATATGTACAAAAGACCTTGCTTTCCTTATAAGTAAATAAATTATGTAGGGAGGCATTTAAGGCGGCTCTTTCAAGACAGTGTGGATATATTTAAAGATTCTGAAGCACCCAAGTGAAGGACCTACTTTTTGAAATACTCTTGCAACAGCTGCATATGCTAGCACAAATAAATCATAACCTTGCAATTACATATGTGTGACCTCAGTTTCAATGGTCAGTTTCTTTTCATATTTGGAACGGAGTTCTGAATGAATCTATGAAATCATTTCAAAGCAAAGACAATGATCTCAAACCTCAGCCACTTATTTACCTTCAGGATGAAGTGTTTCATAAAATAAACATTACAACAGCTCAGCTCTAGTTAGAAGTATTTTTTCCTCCTGTGGGCATTGATGTTATGCTCGTGTCCATGTTGAAAAAACTGAAGAAACTATAATTGTAGAAAAAAGAGCGCTTAATGAAACTCCTCTTTCAAAAGCAATCTTTGAATAAGAGATGTATTTTGACAGTACAATCATAAATTTCATGTCTCACTTTAGTCTACCTTAATGACTCATATCATTGAATATATTTTTTACCTAAGAATGTAAGACTGTAAATCTACTTTTTACCAGTTAAAGATTCCTTAAGAGAAAATGGTCTGTTTAGTCAACTTTGGAAAACATCTGCCTTAATTAAAGTTATTCCTTTCCCCTCTTGATACTCCTTTTCCCCTCTGCAAGAAAACAAGCATAATAGATTAAGGCAATATCTTCTTTTTCAAGGATTTATTCCTATAAGGAATGGGAAATGAGAAGCTTTAGTGTAAAAAGAAAAGGGAAATGAAAATGTTTTCCCTCAGAGATCTCTGATATGCAGTTACAATATATATGGGGGTGGCACAAATATTTTACAGGACAGCAGAAATCTGAGAGGATGGCTAATGAGCTGCTCTCCAGTTTGTCCTTCAAAGACTTTTGGCTAGAACTTCATTTTTCAATACCTTTAATTTCCTAAAATGAGGGAATATTTTAATGTCACTGCAATTGGCTATTCACACCAGTAACTATGGGATATACCTGTGTGCAATGAAATGTTCTTAGCACTTACCCCATTTTTTTCTATCATCTCAGCTGAGTAAAAAAAAATATATATTTCCTAGATGATAAAAAGAAATCTACTGAATATAATTGCTATCTTAATTTCTTTGTTTAGTAAATATTTGAACAAATGTTTAAAATAATTTTTTAAAAGGCCATAAGATTTTTTCTTTAGCTGCTGATTCTTTTTTATTATTATTTATAATGCATGTATCTGTGTATGTATGTATCCATGCTTGAATATTTTAAAAAATTAACATCTCTGCCTTTGATTTAATAAAAAAAAATGTTCAGCTGGTCAGACTAGTCCCATACAAAGTAAATTAAACTCCATCAATATAAAACTATCTACAAATAATTACCTTAAAGTAAATTTTAGAAGCCTGATTTTAAAGGCTTAAATCTTTTTAAGGACTTTTTAAAAGTCCTTAAGTCTCAAAATTGCAGAAGTTTACAATGTTCAAGAAATAAGGCAGAACTTTAGAAGATTAAATCCACCAGTTCAGGAAGGCCATATCTATGTCTAAAAATGTAACATTTTTTATATAAGGCAAACATAGTAGAAGTACAACTTGAAAAAAAATCATTATATATTATGCAAAATTAAAGGAGTAATTAAGTAAAAGGTAACTTTCCATTACTCATTCTAATAGTTAAATATTCTATGTTTTCCTTAACATGTTCTTCCTTAATTTCTGCTATGCTGAGTGGTTAGTTCTTCAAAAAGTTTTGGGGGTTTATATGTTTTTTTAGAATAAAAAAATTATGTATCATGTAAATTTTTATTTCAGAGAGACTGAAAATACTGTTGCTATTTTTCAATATAAACATTCATTAAAAGAAAAAAAAAGAACACATAAAAGATTGTATTGAAAAAATAGCTTTCTGAAACTGGAAATTCTATTTAAGAAAGATGGTCTGGAGTTACATTCAGGGTAATGCTCTTATAAGAAAGTATTCCCAAAAATGGTGGTCTTTAACACAGCTCATTGGTAAAATTCTCTAATGTAGATGACAGTTAACACAGATTATAACAATGGCAAAGAATTCCAATCATTTTACTTATTTTGATGATGACTTTAAACAAAAGGTTTAGGAATGTAAAAAAGGTCCTTCACTCAGTAAAATTTTTGTACTACCAAGAATGTAGGATTCTTAACTAAATACATAGCTCATTGGGAAGAAAAAAGGTTAAAGAGTAAGAAAATGCATTATTTTTTAATGTAGTTTAGGATTTTCAAGTTGCTCAGTGGGGTTTTTTGACTTTGAGGATTGATTTTTTTGTAATGGCAAATGATATCAACAATAATGGATCCACAGAGGTCTTTATTGTAAATATTTTTATTTTTTCACTTTCTCTATTTCCAGTGCATGCTGGGTTGCCAAGTTGTGTGAAACCAAGTCATAAATCATCTGCTTACTGCCACATTTTCCCAGAAGAAATTAATCTGAAAGCAGTTAGCAGACTTTTGGCTCTTTTAAAAGTTTCTGAACAAAAATGTGTTTCCTAAACCAAGAGATGACAAAATTTTTAAATCTGAAAGCTTTCTACCAAAAAATGTAATGTTTCCCCTTCTTGAGGACCCGATTTAAAAGAGATAGATGCAAAACAAAACAAAATAGAACAAAAGTCTAACCTGTTTAGTAACAAGACTAAAATAAATGACTGCTTTTGGTAAAATTATTTAATCTCATACTATTTTTCATACTTCTTTTCATCAGGAGCCATTTTATTCCTCATTTGTTAAGAGGAATAACTGGCATCAAGAGCTTTCTTGAAGGAGGAGCGCAGGATTTGAACTCAATGTTTGAACTCACGTTTAAAAATACACCCATTATCTGCTTTTTTGTGTACCAGACACATATAGGGTGTACACACATGGACTCAGAAAAAGATATCTCTGTTGAATTTGTTTCACCTTCAAACAGTGTCAGAAGGAATATGCTGACTTGTTAATGACTAGCCATTCTATTGCACATTATCTTAATCTTTTCATACCTTTATTGATAATAAGTTGGAAAAGACAGAATAATTATTTAAAATCTTCATTCTCATCACTTATTGATAAATATATGTGTTTAAGGTAAAAATGTGTCCTTTCATTTCTCATGCACAGGGAGTACAAGAGACAGTAAATATGTTAATGCTGCATGTAAACATATGTAGATTTATTTCAATGTTGATTAAGAAATCATTCTCGTATTTACTAAGTAACTTAATGCAATCAATTATTAAAAATCCAAGAGAATAAATAGAGAAGGGCATTTTTCCAATTTCATCATGATGAACACTTGGTGATTAAGAATAGCTTTCATTCCTTAGATATTTCTTTCATTCCCCTGCCCCCTAGGATTCCTTTCACTGGGGTCAGCTGAATTTAGGGCTGTAAAGTATGTTTGTATCCAGTCTATGCTGTTAGATATGTAAACTTTTTTGCATATGGATATGCTAATTTTATGTTTGTTTGTAGACTATACTTGTATTACACAAGGCTAATAAAAAAAAAGATTTAAAAATTCAAAACATACTTTCAGAATGCATTCCAGTCACAAATACAAATTAATTCAGATGCTGAGCATGCTTTAATCCACACTGTCAGTCAGGATTATAGGGGCCAATAGACCAACTGTGTCCTGGGGGTGTGAACGGGGACAGATCAATCAATTTACGGAGCTTTGGCAAAGGTTGAACAGCTGGTGCTGAAAATCTTTGTTGGAGAAATGACCAACCCACCAGAGATTACAGATTTAAACCAAGATTGATGGTTAAACCTTGCAAATTAAATCCTCTTCAAATGTGCTCTGACTGATTATAAAGCTAATTTAAAGGCATCACTCCACAGCACTTTCTTAGAACAAGATACTCATTAAACTTCTGGTGTTCAAAAACTTCTCTCTGAGGCCTGTTGCTAGTAGCAAATACATTAGTGTTTTTATTTGCAGATTATTTTTAAAAGGTCTCTGTTGGCCAATTTCTTTTTATTTGAGTATTTACTAGGGTGAACTTACATTATCAATAATTACTTTCACATACTTAACACAACAGAGGGTAAAATGTTTTTTGCCCTTTGAGCACACAGCAGAAGCTCTCTACTAGCTCAGCAACTTTGTAAAGGGTTCATGAGAAATATTTGATTATGTAATTAAGAAAGTTCTTCTAAAGAAGAGGATGTGACCATCAGTTGAGTTGAACTTGGTTTAGTGGCTCTGCTGGCAACTAAAAGCCATGCAGCTGCCCATTCACTTCCCTTCCCATCTGCCCCAGTGGGATGCACAGGATAATCAGGAAAGAAAAGAAAATAAAATTTGGCAGTTGAGATAAGAACAGTGTAATAACTGAAACAAAGTAATGACAATAACAATAACAATAACAATAGCTATTATATTGTTAATAATAGTAATGACATTGTTAATGATAGTAATAGTAGTAATGATAATAAAATTGCTACAACTACTAATGATAATAACTGTAATAGTTGTAATAAAAAAAAAGAAAGAAAGGGAGTTGAAATATAAAACAAAAAAATTATGTACTTTAGAACTGATCACCACTCATTGACCAATTCCTAGTCAGCCCCCAAGCAGTGATCGGTGCATTTCTGACTCATTGTTTACTGGGAATGTCATTCTGTGTTATGGAATATCTCTTTGGTCAGTTCAGATTATTTGTCCTGGCCATTCTCCCTCACTGGCAGAGCATGAGACACTGAGAACCCTCAACTTAGAGTAAGATCTATTTAGTAACAGCTAAACCAGCAGTGTGTTATAAACATTATTCTCATACTACATCCAAAATACAGCCCTGTACCAGCAACTAAGAAGAAAATGGATTGGGTCCCAATTGAAACCAGTACAATGGGACAGGAAAATTTCACTAAAGAAGAGAAATTAGGGTGTCTGAAACAATGCAATAACACACAAAAGTGGGCATTTTTTTAGGGAAGGAGGAAAGGAGTCAATTGACTAAAAATAGCAGGTAGAGTTAGGGATAAGAAGAGAAAAAGAGAGAGATTGGAAAAGGAAGAGAAATGGGCTGTATGATGAGCCAAAAAAAAAAAAAAGCCAGGAATAAAATCCTTCAAAAATATGCAGAATTTTAAATAAAATAAAGAAGACTCTGGACCAGGAGTCTTGGGAGTTATGCAAGTACCTAAAAGTAAATACAAGCTCTGATAGAGTGTGTTGTGTGTGGTTCTGTTTGTAAGGCACATTATCCCATGAATTTCATCAATAATAAAGTATTGCATCATCTCCTTGATGTAAGCAAGAATTTCCCTTTATAAACTTGTTTATAGATAGTTGGGCTGGGTGGGAATAGGCAAAAGGAAGTTGAGGACATTAAAAAAGAAACTTAGAGGATTGAAGATTAGAAATGAGTGTCATTAGTAGCAATTTGAAATGTTGAATTACAAGATATTAGGTCTGGTAAAGCAGGGTTGATGGCAGAAAGATTTCCTTATGTGAAAAACTTAAAGAAAGAAATTAGAAAATATGTTCCACATCATATTTTACAATTTAGTATTTCAATTTTTCTCAAATTGAAACTCTAGAAACTCAATGAAAAGCTAAAATATCTAAGCTATAACTAGGCCTACAGAAGACTTTGGAATGTAGCATATGCAGCCTGAATTTTAAATTCTATCTTATTTATTGAAAGTGTAAGAAAGGTGTAACGAAAACAGGCTTTAAAACCTTAAAATGTTAAATAAATTTTTTTTTTTTTGCTAAAAAATCATAGCAGGAAAGAACCACAACCTATGTAAGAGGTGGCAGGGCTGGGAATAAAAGAAATAAACTGATTTGGTGTATAAGGGATATGACATTTTGCCAACAGACTCTCTTTAGTCTGCTTTGTTTTAATGTTTTTGCATGTAGATTCAGCTCTGACCTATTGTTTGATGGAAATTATTTTAAAGGTATTTGGATAGATTTTTTAGTTTATTACTTCAGTTTTTGTAGCCTTTCATCACCCGTTCCTTTATGAAACGAGTGGTTTCTCAGGCTGCTTCAGAACTTGAAGACCAGGAAAGATTTTTTGCTGTACTTCTTGAAGTCATTCTCACTGAATAGAATTAACCCAGTTCCTTTATCACAGAACCAGTTCTCATTTCCAAATTTCTTCCTGCAATAGTTGGTTTCTAATTTGAACACAAATAGCTTGAGAGTTACCTGAAGAGGAAACATAGTTGCACTACATTTGAGCATTAAAGAAGCCTTATTAAGAAACAGCTTTGTTTTTATTTCTTAAGAAAAAGAAAAGAAAAAAAAAGTACTAGCTATCAATTTCTACACTTATTTCTCCTCTAATATAAGTTTCCCAAGGAATCAGGTTATATCAACACTCCCCCCCTCCCAAAAGGACCATTCTATCTGTGTTCCCACAACAAAAAATGTACCTTAGGAATGAACTGTCAAAACCTATGGATGTAATACAAGATTATCCTCAATCCAATATACTGCATTCAACACAAAAATTGGATTTATAGAAATGAGGTGGGTGAAACAAAAGAGTTAAGCCCTTGAAAAAATTGTTACAGAGGAAAGGTTTATCTGTTTTCTTTCAAACCATGAGTGTAATAGGTACTTGTTATCTGTTCTCTGTGTGATTTCAAGAAGAAAGAAAAAAATAAATTTATATTAGCTGTAATTTTTGTTCTTTTCTATGCATAGTTTTCTTTCCTACCTAGGCGGGAAAAGAGTTGAAACACAGAAAACTTTAAATGCTGATGCTCAGAATTCCCAAATGACCAATTTGTCTGAGTGCTGCACAGTGATGAAGCTTACTGTGGAGATAAGATTTTGTTTACACATATGCTTAAGACTATTCTTCAGTGAGGTAAACTGCAGCACCAAACACAGTGCTTAAGTACAACTCTTCGCAGTGTCCAAGGAAGAGGAATCTGCTGTCTATGAAGTATTATGAGATATCTGTGGCTACTGATGAGTTTTCAAAAATAAAACTAACTTCTGCTCAACAGAGACACAGAAATTCAGTTTCACAAATCAAATCAGGCTCTACTGCAAAAATACCAACAAAGACATAAGCTGGCAAGTTTGACTTTGGGCCAAATAATAGAATCAATAAAAAGAAAGATGAAAACTGTAGCTTTAAACAAAGCTCTTTAACAAAAGAACTCTCTTTAGCAAAATTATCACCTCAGTATAGCATAATATTTCATAAATTCTCAATATTGAAAACTTTATGCCTAGAAGAACACCCTTATGCTTAGAGGAAACTTAAGAAGGATTACAGTTGTTAGAAAGTAAGCCAATAACATCCTCTAGAATTAATATTTCTAATATTTTTTAAAATAAATCATCTGCTTTATCTTAAACTGGAATAATTAGAGATGTTTATATTTCAGGTATCCTCAAACCTGCAACTTCCTCTCACCTCATGAGTTTGTTAGAAGCACCTTAAAATCCATGATGTTGCTCTCTAGTGCTAAAAAGGTAAATCTGGACAGAAAAAGAAACCCAACCCTTAGTTATTTCCCTTATTTTATTAAATACTATAAAATAAAATATGATATCTGAATGAAACCATAGCTTAAGTGGAGGCATATATAAATGAGAAACAAAGTAAATATTTTTTATTTGAAAAAAATTAGATATGCTCATCTAGATTTCACCAATGCAATTGTTAATTTTCTAGAGGGCTGCTTCATACTTTTGTTTTGGAGAAAGGAATTTTTTTTTTTAACTGTGCAATGAAAGGCTGGTTTCACCATTCTTTTCCACAAACACAGCTAACAATGTGAAGACCTACATTAAACATGTATGCATACACATTATGCATGCATACAAATGTTGCATGGGCCACAGAATTTGAGTTATCATTTTTAGAGGAGGTGCAGAAGAATCATTTGCTATACCTAAAAGAGGATGTACACTTTAACTTGAACAATACACATCTTTGAGATCCAACCATTTCTGTTGATAAGAGCCACAGATGAGTAGAGCCATGTGTTTTGCTGATGGCAGTATCTGGCAATACCCTTAACTAAATTATTTCAACTGTTCTTACATTCGAAACATCATCTTTAGTAATCTTCTGTGATTCAATATTCTATGTGTTATAAATGTTGTCAAACCTAGGTTTGGGACTCTAATTAAAATGCAGAGATAGGCTTACAATGACATTTTATATGGTTAAAAAAAAATGGATGTATTTACTTTCTCTGAATCCCTTTCATGTCATATACAGCCTTACTAAACATTCTTCATGCAAGCTCTTTACAAATAATTTACAATTTCAATTGACAAGTTTTGTTGTGACCTATCTGTAATGCTAAATTACTTTTCTGTCCTTTTATTGTTAATAGAATTATAAAAAAAGCAGCAAAAAATACTCAGAGTAGTAAATAGAATTTTTATCTGTAGATCTCTCTGCACTTTGTATGTGGGTTAAGAAAGTACTAATTATGGTGTACCTCAATATCTCCTTTTTAAAGTGGAAAGTATTTAATGTTCATCCTTCAAATTCCCTCTGCATCCTATTATTTGTGCTCTGTGGGGTTTTATAATATGTTAAATTGTGTTGATGTAATGAGACACAGTCATACTGTGCTCATGATTCTATCAGTAGGGTACAGTATCCCTCTTTGTAGCAAGAGGCAAATCATATCCTTACTGAAGTGCCTTATTTAGCTTCCTGGGCTTTGTTATTCTAAATGTGACACAACAGTTTAAATACCTTTCACACATGAGGACCATAAGTGTAACTTGAGTGGTAAAATATAGTAATCAGTTTAAGTTACCTGGAAATTACTTTTATTAATTCTAATCAAATCCCATTTTTACAAACTCTAGTTATTCTCCCTTTATTCTCCTTTATTGTGAGCCTCTGTAGGGCTCACAATCCGAGGTTCACCGACATGGTACTAAAACAGCAAACAGACATGAGAATCATGCCCTGGATTTTTAAAGGAACTCTATTGATTGAAACTTTCTTCTCAATATTTTAACAAACTCATTATTCATTTATTTATATGTTCTAGTACTTTGGCTCACTTATTTAAATAATCTTTTTGCACAGCCATCAGAATTACATTTTTTCATACAAAATGAAACCCGCATTACCTAATTTTCTAACAAACTTTTACAATCTGAAATATTTTTAATGTTTAATATAACCATGGGATCTTAGTTCACAAATTCCACCTCCAGTGGTTTCCTAGGATACAAACACACAAACACAAACAGAAAGCAGCACAGAAAAACAAGGTAAAAAGCCTGCAGCAGTTTCATTTTTTTTAATCTTTTCAAATGCTTTGCATTCTCACAAACATATCAGTGCTAAACCTCAAACAAAACAGCTGGTGATGGGCTTAAACTACAAGTCATATCTGTGTCATTTGCAAAAGTTGACAAAATTCTCCTGAGAATCCTGAAAAGAACAACTGAATCAAGAAATAAGAGCTTTTGCATACAGTGCATCATGAGTTTGGAAGAATGAAGTGGGAACAATTAATTTCAGGGCACTGCTTTAATATCAAATTAAATAAAAGGGAGATATTAACTGACTCCAGCTGCTAAAATGGAAACCAACATGTAAAAGGCAATTACAGAATGCATTATGTATGCTTGGTGAGGGATATTTTCTAATAAAATAGATGTTCTGTCAAAAGCAATTTTAACTTTATTCTCTCGCCCTTCAAATGTCCCAGTGCATATGTGACTGCATGTACACATGCACAAAAATTTAGACAATAGCTACCTTACTTTTAAAGAAGAAGTCAATAGCTACATTACTTTTAAAGAAGAAGTGGAATTTCAAAACATTTCTTAAGAATTCAAAATCAGTGACAGAGGTGTAATGTTGGAGTCTGATGATACATCAAGAAAAAAGAATGAGAGCATGACATGTAAACCTGGTGATACTCATGCTGGAATATTTTATTCAATTTAGTTATTGTCTTTTTAAGAAGAGAGAGACACCGAGAAGACAGAAAAATCCCTGCAAAAACTAAACAATTGTAAGAGTTAGAAAAACCTTGTACAGCAAGAAATGAAATTTGTTAATTTTTAGTAGGTAATCCTAAGAAATCAAGTGAAGAATAAAAGGTGAGGTGACCCAATTACAGTATACAAGTTGTCATGGGTAGAGATATCGCACACTTAAACAGGAAGATTTAGCAACACCAAGAGCAGAAAATTGAAGTTTGATAAATTTAAGTAAGAAATAAGGCAAAAAATGCTGTAAACAGAAAGTATGATTAATGATTGGAACATGATTATTAAGACAATGACGGCTTGTAGTCTCACTACTCTGGAGATCAAGATTTGTGTATCTCATTCCAGACCGCAGTTATCTTTGTGTTTGACTGTAACATAAGTGGAATTTAGAAATAGTGATACTTAAGCTCGAAAAAAAAAGTGTTTGTTCTCCCAGGATTGGATGCTACAAATCTCTGACTTCACAGGATAAGTGAGTTGGAAGGGAGCCACATGGATCACCCTGTCCAGCTCCCGAGCCACCACTACCACAAATTAAACCATGGGTGTGAGAGCATTGTCCAAACTCTTCTTGAACTCTGTCAGGCTCTGTGACCACTTCCCTGGGAGCTTGTTCCAGTGTGTCATCTGTGACTTGATGTAGAGCTCACTGTGCTTACACCCATGTTGTAACATTAGTAATTTTGATGGCAATTCAGTGTAAGAAACTTGAACCATTCTTGTTAAATATATTTAAAATCGCTCTCAGTGTTTCAGTCTTATTTCACAGCTACTTACTTGTTATCAGGTTACTGGAGCTTTCATAATACAGGAAATAGATAGCTTTGATAAAAGCTAAGGACAGCATTCCAAAAATGGGATCTGCGAGGCTGGCATAGGGAAGTTAATGGATATTGTAATGTCAAATTATTTAGGCCAGTGTTTCACCAATCTTTTGGATGAGTAGACAGAACTAAATTGAAAAACGTCTGTGTAAGAGAAGAGGATCAAAACTTGCTTAAGAAAGGCTAGTACTTAAACGAGAATAGCATACAAAACAGAAATTGTCACAGTAGATTTTTATTTTTTATCCCAGTATATGAAAGATCATAAAAATCATAGAATGGTTCTGGTCAGAAAAGATCTTTAAAGATCATCCAGGAATAATCCCCTGTCACAGGCAAGGACACACACTAGGTCAGGTGCCTGAAATACCTATCCAACCTGACACTGAATATTTCCAGGAATGAGCTCAAGCACTTTGCTGGGCCACGTGTTCATGTGTCTCATCACTCCCATCATAAAAATATTCTTCTTTTATATTTTTTAGTTTAAACTGTTTTCCTTGTCCTATCACTACACATCCTAGTAAAAAGTCTCTCTCAATCTTTTAATGAGCCCCTGTAAAAGGCTGCTCTTACTCAATGAGCTTCTTAAAGAGGATTATGCTTTTTTTATACTCTGAGATAAATGCACAGGATAAATGGACAATACTCTCAGGAGGTTAAACAACATATTTTACTGGAAACTTTAGAAAATAGGGGTACTTGGAAAATTTTAAAGCAATTGAAATAATGCATTTCACAAGGCATTGACTCAGAAAACTCACCCATTGAACTTTAAGTTACCCAGATTTAGAGAAGTGGAAATTAGAAAGGGAGGTCAGAGAGGGAAAGAGAAATTTAGAGAGGGAGAAAGAGAGGGAGCTACAGAAAAAGAGTTATATTAATTGCTTGAATTCCAGCATGTTCTCAGCTACTATAAAATCCAAAACATTGGGCCATGAGCACATGTGTCTTTGTGCAACTGCTTTTATCTGCTTTGGTGTCCCAGGCCCTCCCCTCCAGGTGGGGTTTCAGGTGTGCCCGTGACTGACAGCCATTCTGGGCTGCACTGGGGGCTCCAGGGGGTGTGGGACTGTGCACATCCCTCTTTTCACAGAATATGCACTGCTTCCCCCCCACACACATATTCAAGATGTTTTGAGCCTGTAATAATTTTCTCCAGTTTCCCACACCCCCTTTAAGTATTTTAAGGCTTCAATAAGGTCTCCCCAAGACTGTTCTTCTCCAGGCAGAACAACCCCAAATCTCTCAACACTCCTTCACAGGTAAAGCGTTCCAGCCCCCTGATACTTTTTATGGACCTCCTTTGGAACTCCAGCATTATACCTCTGTTATTGATTTTGAGTTCTTAAGAAATGTTTTGAAACTCCACTGTTGTAACATCTGATTTATGCTGAGATCTCCAAAGCTGGATGCAGTAGTCCAGGTGAGGTCTCACAAAAGGGAAATAAAAGGTCAGAAACTGCTCCCTTGACCTGCTGGCCACACTTCCTTTGATTCAGCCCAGGATATAACTGGCTTTCTGGGCCACAAGCTCACATTGCTGACTCATATCCAATATTTCATCTACCAATATCCCAAAGCCCTTCTCCCAGGGCTGCTCTCAGTGCGTTCATTACTCAGTGTCTAAGGATACTGGTGATTGCCTTGACCTGGGTGCAGGACATTGCACTTGGCCTTGTTCATTTTCACCATGGCCCACCTCTCAATCCTGTCAAGATCCCTCTGGAAGCCATCCTTTTCCTCAAGAGCATTAATTGCACTACTCATCTTCCTCTTAATAAAGAGCAAGGATTCTGAACACGCTTCAATAGGAATAATAAGAGTTGCTACACATGAGGAAAAAAAAACATTTTTCTCCCCAGTTTCTCTCAAATAATCAGCAAGAAACAACAAATTTTTGTAAACAAAACAAGACTGCAGATCCATCTTTAGGATTACTAAATGCCAATCAAAAGTGGACTGGTTGCACCACAGCATAAAGCTGTCAGGTCTTTTGAAACACAAAAATGTCTCTTTCAAATTATGGTGACAACATAAGTTTTAATATAAATCAAACTTCCAGGCTATTTAACTTGATCCTTACCCATATGGGTCCAGTCTGCAGCAATTTTTCAGTTGAAATGCCAGATGTTTCCAAAAAGCAGAGATGTTATGCACTTAAAAAACAGTTGAAATGATACTGAGATGGTAGCACAGCAATGATCAGAAAGGAGTCTCAAATCTTGGCTATCTTCATGTAATTCAATAACACAATGTTTTTTAAGTGAAGCTCAGTTGATAGGTATCTTTTTCAATGTCTCTCATTTCCCTGAGTCTCCTTGGATAAAAGAGATTCACAAAAGGAATCTGTATGTAGGACATCAAATTTTACCCAGCTACCCTAACTGTAAATCCCTTACATGTTTGAAACCTGTGATTGAAGAACATCAATGTGCATACATATATTAAAGTTACTCACTACATTTCTGTGTCTAGAATGTGAGGTAGTTGTCTTCTAGATAAACGTTTCTAGATATTTTCTAATATTGAGCTGATCAGTTAATTCTACCAACACAGGGTTACAGTTTAGAATATACAAAAAGGGTACAGCTGTTGAATACAGTAGTATTGAATTACATTTTTTGTTTTTGGAATTACAGTATAAGAGATGCACATTTGCCAGAAATAGCTGCTCTAGAGGGAGGAAAAAATTACACAATACTGCAGGTAGTTTGAACATGCTATTGTCTATTATCATGACAATAATATAAAACAGATATTATACCCATGAATTAATAAATTGGAAAAACTTTCATAGTAAATAATTACTTTAAAATTCTATAGCACAGAGGGTAATCAGAGTATATGCATATCTATTTATTTAAATTAACTGGCTCCATTATTGAAACTACTGTTTTATTGAACGACTTTTGCAACAATATGAATGTGTGATTTAGATTATTTTTCTAAATTGGTTGGAATGGTTTTTTTCCAAGATTTATATATTTGGAATATATTTGCAGGGAAGTTTGACAGCTATTTGGTATTATTTGTTAGTTGAATAAAAATATATGGTTTACTCTGTATTGGGAAATTATTATGCCCACATAGTTTTAATAATAAAAAAAAACCCAAAGAATATTGTAGTTGGTCAGTCATTGATCTTTTCTCTATTGTTGTCCTTCTCTTTTCTGTTGCAGCATCATGCAACCAGAATCTAATTTAATGTTCAACACTGACAAGTTTTTTTTCTTGCTATGAGTCTTAAGATGTAGGTTCAGTGCTGTCTGCAAATTATGTGACTGTTCTGGTCCATATATTTGTAAGTACTTGCACAATGTTTTGTTGCAAAATTCCTCTGATTAGAACAAATTATTTGTTCTGTACTTTTCCATACATAGTGCATACAGAAAAAAATCTGTCTCCTTCAATTTTGGATGAAATAGAAGTTTTGTCATTTGGTTTCAGAATTTCAGAATTTATGTACTCTGAGAGACTAAGGAATCTGGTAAAAATCATTGTCCATCTTTTGCCACAAAAACTCCATAGGTCCATCCTGAAGAATTCACTACATAATTTTAAGAAAGTGCATGAGGTGAACAGAAGCTTTAAAGAAGAGTAAATGTGAGAAATGAAAAATTAGTTATGACCAGTATGAATAATTTAACACACCTTTTCTTTATAATAGAATGCCAATAGAATGAATCATAGTTCCTAAAGAGGAGAAGGACATACTAGGGATTTTCAAATCTAAAGACAACAACAATAAAAAGAGAGAATTAAAATGGTGGCTGTAGTCAGAACTGCACAACATAGTATTTCAAAATCAACCTGTACTATGAAATGTGGAGTTTTTAGGGTGACATAATTTTGTTTATTTTAGCATGAAGCTGAAAATTGAGGAAATTTGACAGACCAGAAAAAGGAAAACCACAACATTATCAGCAGGTCCACAGCAAGTCACTTTAAAGTGAACATTGTTCATTTGTACCAAATAACCCTGTAGCTGTTTAGTAGATGTTAGGAGGCAAATTCAGGTAATGACAGAAATTACAAGTGACTCAAATGTTTTGAAGTCACCAGACTTGCAATCAATTGGCTTGCAGAGTTTCAGATGCAAAGATATGTCATTTTTTAAGACAGAAAGAGATCATGCGATATACTCTATCATTACATAATATTTATAATTTAAAAGCTATGTCATTTCAGGGCTCTCTATTGCAATTCAGAGGTATCACCTTGCTTTTGTTCTAGGCCTGGAATCAGACAATGTTTATTATTTTGCATTCAAGATAGCCTATTCTTGTTCATTAAACCGTAATAGTAATTAACAGAGTTGTACTCAGATACTGACTGATCTGATCATTTAAAGGTCAGATTGTGAAGTTAAAATTGCAACCCTTGGACATGGTTACTGCTTCTGGTGAAAGGGAGCTGTTCTTAAGTGTGGCTGTGTTTTTTCTTTCTTTTTTTACTCTGTTTTTGTTGTTAGATTTTTTTTTTAATGTATGTGTGTGTTATAAACCATCTTTCATAGTCTGCCATCTTAACTGCTCTAGGCAGAAGTGTGGTTCTTAATTACAAAGTGTCATAAATTCATATGCCATTTGTAACTTTAATGGCAAATCATCAGTGAGATTTGTTCTGCCAGGGCTGTGGAACATTGAAAGCAGAATTTCACAAGTTAATGGCCTGCCCTTTTCTGACAGCACACCAAGCTTTCACACTATTAACTAACACTTTGCTTCACTCAACCACTGAACTGTTGACAAAAGCACTTTAGCAAGTCTGAACAGCAGAAAAAAAAATCAAGTAAATCAAAAGCCAGTTTGGAATGAGGCAGAAAAACAGGCAAGAAAGATGAATCAAAGGAAAAATTTTAACAAGCAAAACAAAGCAACCTGCTATGCTTTGATAAACTTTACCATTAATGCATCAACATAATGAATAATACCTGCTATAATTTTTCAGGTTTTGAATAGTTTTTCTTCTCAAGAGTGAGAAAACAATCTTTGAATAATCCTGAATTATTTCAGTTTTATTTAAAGGTTTGATCCTACATAGCTGAGGTACTGCTTTTTTATTCAACTGGTTTTGAAGCATGAAGAAACTGAAATATTCCCTGTAGATATAATTAAATTTACAAAAAAACATTCACAATGGAAATATTGATTCCTGTGTGGATTGCAGAAAAATGTTTTAAGAGCATGAAAGATATATTAATTTTTATTAATAAATAAAATCATATGTTTAGATGCAATCATACAAATATAATTTATTAAAGTATGGTAAGTTTCTAGCACATAAAGATCTTTAGTTTGCAAAAATCTATCTAGAATTGTATGTAAGTGTATCTTTATCTGTTAAATGCATGCAGAATTACATATCTATTTCCCGACCATGATTTGCTTATGTGCAATGACAGATCATTGAAGAATAAATTCATGTTATTTTATCCAGGATATTTTTGGAAGTGCAACCTAATATTTCTTCAGTAGCAGAGGTAATATATTAAGATTTTAGTGAATTGCAGGATTGCATGATTGCAGCTTTGGACTGAATTTTATATAAAAATTAGCACATAGAGGAGGTCTGCAAAAAAAGACACAAAGTTTCTGATCCACTTAATGGAATCTTGTGAATATAAATGCTAGGAAATGCACCTACTTCTTAGTCAAGTCATCTATACTGAGATTTTTTGGCAAGTGCCCTCATTCTTTTGGTCAAAATGATTTAACATTGTTTGTAATCATGATTCATAATGTTTTCTTTGCCCTTGCATCAAGCAAAATTTCTTACTCTCCTAAAGCATGTTGGAATACTGCACTGGTTTCAGTGAGAGGCCTGTGTCACACATGCCTATGAGAAGAGAGAATCAAAATATTCCTAACAAAATTTTCTGCTTCTGTCTTCCTCTGCAACCATTTTAATTTTCTCTGTATCAACACCAAGAATTTATTGCAAACTGCTACACTGATGGGTTTGCTGCAGCCTATTCATTGTTCAGTTCAAATAATTAAAAAGCATTTGAGGGCAGGGAAGAGAGTAGCAGCTTTTTCATTTATCTTGTTTCAAAATTCCAGCTTTGGCAAATGTGGACATCTACATAGATGCTTTAGACTCCTTATAAAACATGACAAAATGAAGCAATATAATCTGCAAATTGGTTAAAAATCTGAATGATATAATGAATATGACATAGGATTAACCATGGAATTTCCTAGGAAAGCCAAGGAGTCACAGCAGCCTTTCACAATTGCAAAGCTAAGGCACCATAATGAATCAACTTCAACTGCTAATCCTAAACACATCATATGTGGTTTAAGTACTTAGTACACATTTTTGAAGTCAAGTCACAGTAAGACAGGTGCCAGAGAAATAGGAAAATGAAATGGGATGTAGGTGGGTAATAAGAGAGAGAAGTGACAGAACAACTCAAGGATAAAAAAATAAAAGGCAGTTTAGCTGTCAGTCAAAATTTCCTGTGAGATATTAACAAACTTAGAGATGATTACTTTCCAGTTGTTTGCTCTTTGTCCAATTTGTCTCAATTAAGTGTTTCTAGAAAGAATGTACAGCATCCAAATTCATATTTAGTGATATGAAAATTTATACTTAAGATCCTCTCTCTTTTTTCAGTTATGGACACAAACTATTACTGTTTTGGTATTCTCTGTCCACATTTTTACTTTTCAGGCTGAATTCTTAATTTATTTATAAAGATTTTGAGGTAAAATCACAAGAAAAAAAATAGGAAGATTATTGATGACAGCAAGAAATTTAAAACATGTAGATTTGACTCTTGAAAAACAGGGTCTTTTGATAAACTTGGGGGTAATTTTTCTGTCACAGAATCAGTCAGCAAAGAAAATAAAAGTTGAAATAAAGATAGAAAAGTGAACAAATATATAGATATTCCACAGTGTTAGAGTCTGTCCGAAAATATCTCCATTTTTCTGCCTCCCGATTGTCTTTTGGGAGACCACCGCGACCTCTGGACCAGTGGGGAGGAAAAAAATCATGTGCTTCTCAGTCCACTCTTGGCCGCAGGTGCTGTTTGCATAGCATGCCACGCTGAACTCGAAGGGGATGTCCTGCCCTTTTCTGAACAATGGACTGGACTTTTTCTCTCCGCTTCTTGGCCTGGCTGGCTTGAGCTCTGGGAGGATCCCTCCTCTAGAAGAAGACCCCTCTCGCCTGCTTCTCACCATCGTGACAGACAACCAGAAGTGCAGGCCTCCTCATCAAGGGATTGAGACAACACGATCCTGTGCAAGGAACCCCCCTCGCACCCCCTTTCCTAGAGACTGGGACTGAAACCCCCTCCCAACTCGGGGGGAGTGTGCAGTGAGAGCGGGAGGGGAGAGGTTGCCCAGCGCGAGCACAGACGCAACCGTTGAACCATGAAAACAATGGCTCTTGTTTACTGCTAAGAACAGAGACTACCTGTTACATCTATTCCCTATTGTATCTGTTTCCCCCCCTCACAATTTTCAGTAATAAAAACCCCTGAGTCAGCTGGAGATTTTGAGATCTCCCCAGACGTGACCTGACGAACTTCGATGACGGCTGGACCCTCGAACCACGTCTCGGTAGCTATAACCCTCCCCGAACCTATATGCCCTTTTCCTCCCTTTTTCCTTATCTTCTCCTTTCTTTCCCTGGACCCCTCCAACCCCAATACCCTTTTCTGCTGTGATTCAATAAATTCAAAGTGGTTGATTTTAAATACTGCAAGTCCTCTGTGCCTTTAGTGGTTTAGTTTGCACCTTAAAATCACCGCGTAACTCATTCACCTGGGACGGGTCGCGACACACGGGAGTACATGGGTAACTTTGGAGAGAAAGTAAAGGTATTTCACAAGTAGATTTGATGTTGAAAGTGGAGAGGCGTCAAACTGAACAAAACCCCTCCGCTCAGTTTAAAAACTGGAAGACTTTGAAAAGATTGTTCTGCATACACAGATAAAAGTGTTAATTCTCTGAATAGTGTTGTGTTCAGAGAGTAAAAATATTCCAAACACTAAAAGAAGGACTGTATGATACAGGAATGAAAAATTTCTTTGTTAGACAGCCCTGCATTTTCTGTAGACAATGTTGTAAAATTTGTATTCTTTTACATCATGTTCAACTCAAGGTTAGTTGAGAGGACAACCTTCAGAAGATGTTGTGAGCTAGAATTAATGCAAGACAGTAATATTAGTATCTGATCTGACTAAAATATGACATTGTTACAAAAATAAAAATTGTACTTGTATAACAGTGTAGAGATGAGTTAAGCATCCTTTCCTACTCACATATGAGTGATTTTAAGTATTTTTTTAAAGTTTGAATATTTTTTCTGAATTCTTTGTTTCTATTAAAAAGAACAAGTGTTTAATTTAATTTCATATATTACTGCATTTTTTTTTCCATTTGAAGCAGTAAGGCTGTCTTTTTTCTTTTCCTATCAAGTGATATTCCTGAACTCACAATAGAAGACTATGGTTTACTTTTTACATTTTGTCTAACTGTTTCATTAAATTCTCTAATTCTCTGTAAAAAAATGTTGAATTAATGATAGGGAATTCTAGGCTCTCCAGTTATATTTGAAATTTTTTACTTCCTTGTATACAATCACATAACAAAGAAATGAACTTTTGTATCCAATATTTAATTGCAAGAGTAAGAGACACTAACTGAACTTTTTTTTTCTTTTTGGTAGACCCTTTATTTTGTGATTCACTGATCCAAAATGAAAGCTTAATAAATTCATTGCCTCTCCAGAGAAACTTATTCCTCCAAAGCTCAAATAACCAGTAGGTCATAAGGTCAAGTATATGAAAGTTATGTTCAGTATTTTAGAACAAATCAAGTATGCAATAAGTGATTCCTGAGCTTTTGGGAACAAACTGTGAAAAATTTCTGTGCAACCAAAAATAACACATTTCTCTAATTAGGCTGGTTAATGATGTTTACATTTGCATAATCACCACAATGCTTCCATTAATTTTTGCATGTTTCACATTTTTCTTTCCATTTAGCAATTTCTCACATTGTTTGTGGGGCAATGTGGTGGATTAATCCTAGAATATTTGCATTTTTCTATAAATAGCATTTTACATTGCTAAATAAAGAGAGAGTTGAGTGGGCAATTTTGCCTGTTTTGCTAATCATTTGAATATATGTGTTTCTGTTACATTTCCTTTGAATGTTGAAAGAAATAGCTCCTAGGCCAGAAGATTTATGAATCCTGTCAGAAACATCTGTAAGGAGACTTCATTAAAAGCATGCTTCTCTGTACAAATTTTTTTTCTTCAATAACATAGAAAAGTCATTTTACTTTTTACAAAAGTTGGCCAAATTGATAAAATAAAACATAGGAGAAAGTAGGAAGAAAGAAGTGTTCACTACACTCATTTGCACATAAAAAAATGAAATGTAAGAAAAGATAAATGATATTTGCATTTTAAAAAACACCTCAGAAAGAGTGGTCTGTACAAAATCCTTCCTTAAGAGATTGGTTGTTAGGTTTGTATCACATATCATAGATACAGATCATGTTGAAAATGCTACTAGAACATAAATATCAGTAACAGTAGAAATACTATATTCTGGAATACATGTTATACAATAATGTAAAATTAGAATAAAAAGCATAATCACCCTAATTCTACAAGGTATCAGGTGTTGTTGATAGAGTTTTCTGCACAAAAAAGAAATAGTTATGCATATGCATAGATAATATACAATATTACTTTATACAGAATATGTGCTTATGACTGTAATAGAGACAGAAATTATAGTAAAAATAGAAAAAAAAATTCAAAATATTTCTAAAAAAGAGGCAGAGGAGGGTAGGATAAAAGACTGAATGGAAGATGTTCTTGGTTTAAAAATATTACTTCTTTTACCTGAAATATTTTTTATGAGTTATGGGGTGAAGTGAAACAGCCTGTTGGTCTGTGTGAAGTCTACTATGAAAAACACAAAATTGGTGTCCCAACTCTCTCTCCCTGTGACTGGCTGATGACTAAAACCGACGCAAGGAAAAATTCTAGGGATTATGAAGGCTCTGACAGCCTAGTTCAGCTTCTATTACAAGTGGAATATCATCCTTATTTTGACTGTTGGATACATCTTTCAAAACCAGAGGCAAATAAAGCTTATGTTATGCATCAATGGTGGCTGTGACAATACTTTTGAACTGTTATGGTATATGGACAATAAGCTGGAAAGTAGAAATCCAGAAACATAAAGAAAAGTATTGATTTGAACAAAAAGCATGTCTCAATATGTCTAAAAAAAGCATAAACACAGGTATGGAAGCTGAACTTGAATTCATGAAAGAGATTATGAAGGCATGAAGCATAATGAGAAAAGACAGCGAAACCTAGCTGCATTTTCATTTGCACAGCAGATGAGAAACAGTGAACTGAAAATAAATTGCCACCTTCTATTATTCTAAATTCATGTATGTTATGTTACATTTAAAGGGAATGCAAATTCTCCTCTAATACCACACATATATAGATATAAAAATATTTTACTCAAGTTGGTGGGGGGCGAAAGTCACATCTATCATTGTGTTATAAGTGCTTTCTGTAGTGTGAAGGAATGTTTGTCTTTCAAACCAGTGACTTTTATAAAAAGACATATATAGATATTCTTGTTATGTATAAAAGAAGGACTACAATTTTTCAAGTCCATAGTACACTCAAAATACCAGCCATATCAACAGAACTTTAATTTTGATGGTCTTATGTTTTGTGTGACAAAACTTAACTAATGAGCCTTTGTTGCAAATGATTGTTTTAAGGTTGTTTAAAGAATCCCTGGCAAAGGCAACAGCATAAACACATTTAATATAAAAGTGAAAGCATGACAAAGTTCATCAACAAGTTTCACTCTACTACTTACTAGATGGTTAAAGACATGCAGAAAGATCAAACTAAAATGTATTATCAATCAATCTAAACCCAAAATCAACTGAAAAGTTATCTGTGTGAAAGCTGGGGCAGTGGGGGCAGGTAATGTGGTTGGAGAAAGAAAAAAGGATAAGAAATGATACAGATAAAAAGGAATATGAGACACCATTCTGTTGAGTCTAAAGGCTCAGAGTAGACCACCTTGCCAAATTTAGCCCCAGACTACACCACCAGTTTAGGTCTAAAGTTTTAACATCACTTAAACTTAACAGTACTCAATTGATAACTTAAGCTCAACAATTCAGCCAAAGATTTATATAGAATTAACTAGAAATTACAGGTCTAACTTATTTACAAATCTTAAGTACCTAAGAATCTAGGAGAGCAGCCTTCATAACATAATTGCTAGGGCATACTCACTGTCACACACAGACCTAAAAGAGTATGTACAAGGCCTGTTTGTGGAAAATTCCCCTCAAATTCATGAAGTACTCATGTCAAAAGAGTACAATGACTCAGCGCAAAGATGTCTTTGTATTTTCTCAATGGGTAAAAGATTGAGCTGGAATGTGGGTATCAACCCAGGCTCAGTTGTCATTCAGTGAAAACTTGAGAGTTCACTGGCTCTGAGAGGCGCTCCATGGAGAGGAATATTGCTGGATGCAGCCCACTGGAGTCCAGGAAGGCTCAAAAGGTCTCACTTGGAACCACTATCTACGGGGTTCCAAGACAGTTGATTTGAGTTCTAATTTTTTTTCACTCTGGCTGCAATTTGCTGAAGCAGAGGCCAGGGACAGGAGGCATAGATATGCAACCACACCTTTCTCCATTTTATGTGATGCCATTGTAGTAAAAAGCAATCCTCTTTATATAGGTATCCTCAACTTACCTACCTCAGTATCAAATATAAGACTCTGTATCTGCCTTTAGTGACAAAACATCTCTAAACCTATTGAAAGTAAATATGTCTAATTTAAAATATGAATGATGTCTATAACAAAAATGGTGTGTCTGATACTTCTTTCATTCTGCATCTACACTAAGGATTTCTGCATGCAGATTTCTATTTGGCTTCATCTTACTGGTTTAAAAATTAATAGGACAGGTGAGGTAGTCTTGTATATGCTTTATAAAATAGTATAATATCCAAGAAAATGGGATAACTTACGTCTCTGGTCAAAAGCTAAAAATAAACACGTTGACCACCTTAATATTTCCCCCTTCTTTTTTTATTTTGCTAGTTTAATTTTCCTTTTTGAAGACAAATTTCTACATATAAGCATCATGACACTAAAAAGAAAATTATTAAGATTTGTACAGTGGTGCCTAAAGTATTCAACTTTGGTTTTGTCTGTTTAGGGCAAAATACATGTAAAACCTAATTTAGACAGCCGGGTAAATATAGAAGAATATATTTATTATTCTAGCCATGCCCAGGGCTGGGTGCCTTTTCATATCTGCTTTCCTCAAACCTTTCCTAATTTTGGTCTTTACAATATTCTGGATGCTGAAGTAGAAATTACACATCGATAATGTGATGGTTGCACCATAATAGATAATCCTTGCATTGCCTGCAAATACAATAACAGTGATTTTTTTTTTTAAAAATAGAAAACACAAATTCATAAGAAAAGCTATTATAATCCTCGTTAGGATAGAACTAATGTCCTTCTTAGTAGCAGTTACAATGCTCTCTTTTGGATTCAGAATGAGAATAATGTTGGCGACACACTGATGTTTTAACAATTGCTAAGTACATGTTGCTTTAAATCCGGGACTTCTCAGTTCTCATTTTCTGTGAGTTATGTGTAAAGGAAGTTGAGAGGAAGCATGGCCAGGACAACTGACCTAAACTGGCCAAAGGGATGTTCCAGACCATATAAAAACTGCTGGAAGCCACTGATTGCTTGCTGCTCAGGAATGGGCTGGGCACCATTCTGTGGATGATGAGCAGTTGCTGGATGGTTAGGTGGTTTTCATTAATAGGCAATAGTTATCAGCTGAATATTACAGTCAGCTTGCCAAAACTTCTTCTGAAATGCTGACATGTCTGTAAGAAGTGCTAGTTCATCTAATGGTATAAATGAAGGATGAAGCTGTCTAAAAAATCTAAATGAAAAACCTACCAAAGGGCTGGTTTTGTTGGACCATTTGAAAGAGTCAATGGAAATTTGAATGTGCTCAAATGTCATTAGTACTATTAGTTTGGTTGAATGTCCCTAGGCTCACCAATCTAAAGTACTTTAGTTTCTTACATAAGAGCATTGGGTTTTAAAATATATAGTTTTTAGTAGCAACTAGCATTACAAGAATTAAACCTCTGACATTTTCATAACATTCAGTCTTATTACAGGATAAGGGTAACTAGTTGAGAGTAGCCATTACAAAGAAACTATTTTTTGTAGAAAAGGTCTGATATAAAAAGTAAAATGCATTAAATCTGTATAAGAAAGGTAAGGTAAAATTACACACAGAAATTCAAGCATCTCTTAACTTGTCAGTTTCCATGGCAGCAAACAATTTGTATATTACCTAGTATTTTAGGCACAGGATTTTCTTTTTAATGATTTAGAAACATTCTGAGACAATTAGAATCTATTATATTTTTGAAAAATTAATTCTGATGTATTTTATTTTGTTACATTGTAAGATTTTTTTAGAGGTTCTTAATAATTCAAATTTTTTTTTCTATTTTTGTGCTGTGAATTTTTCTTTATTTCACTATTATGAACAAATGACATTAACACATTCAAAACCTGCAAATTCAGAATTAAATGAGTTCTAGAAATACTTTTTGATATAGGAGACAATGTCCAGCAACCAACAGCATTATTCATCATCAGAGACAGACCTGAGAGGTCTGGTTTTTCATGCCACATCTAAAGCATAATCAATGTTCAGATACAGAGAAGGCAGGAAAAAGAACTTTTCTTCTTTAGCTTAAATTGATTAAAAATGTTTTGAGTTAAAAGAATATTTGAAACTTGATTCATGCGTGGATTTTATGTGACATACAATATCTAATGCTATAATTTCAATTTGGAAAATCACTGCATACAGGTTGGAAATAAATGAAAATTTATATGAAAACCTAAAAATCCTTTATGTAGTGCATAAATTCAATATTTTGAAATAGGAATAACTTTCTGAGTAATTTTTTATTAGACTATGATATAAAAAAATAAAATCTCAGTGGAATACAAATTTATGTCAGGGTAATAATAATACCCTTGTTGTTGTTCCTAATAAATGAACAGAAGAGGAGATCAGAATGCGGTATTTCTATATTGTATTTTCATGTCCTGGTTCTTTTCAAGAATTAAAAGACCAAAGAAAGAAATACAGATGATATTTACCATAAATGGGGGGACTTCAGATTAGGTAAGTAAGTAGAAAAGAAAAAGACATCACTGAAAGAGTGCTTAGGCATTGGAATGAGTTTCCCAGGCAGGTGGTGGAACATCACTACCTGTGAAGGAGTTTAAGAAGCATTTGGGTGTGACACAAAGGGTGATTATGGTGATGCTGCCTTGAGGGCTGGGCTAATTGAGCTTGAAGATCTTTTCCAACTTCGATGATTCTGTGATTTTGTGGTAACAGAAAAGTAATGAGAAAAGAAGTAATCATGATAAGAAATACAAAGTGTTGTACTAAAGAAGATCATGTTCCCCCCCTTTATTTTTTTTTGTGTTAGCAGAGGAAAATTCCTAAGAGGAACATTAATTATGAAAATAAAATAGAAACTGCTTTTGAGATTTATCTGTTCTTGTTTCAAAAGTGCCACCAGAGCTTGAAATTTTACATATTTAATGTTTTACAGTGACACTAAAAAAGAGAAAGATATTTGGTGGACTTGTATTCACTCAGTTGCTGAATTCAGTACATATATGAAAGTAAGTTGTAGTAACTATTGAAAATTAAACAAGCAAACAAGTTAACAACCTTTTTTCAGCTGTTTGGGTTTCAGCTGATTTACATTTGAAAGTGAAATATTCATATATTAAGGTATAAACACTAAAGCCTAGGTTTTTGTAGGAAAATTATCTCTTAAATATTTAGTCTTCACATTTTTCTTGTTTCATTCTGCTTTTTGGTCTCATAATATGAAATTTTGCTCTTCCATGAAACTATTTTCGTTGACAGGCAAGAAACATTATTCTTGAGGTCATCTGTGAAATGTGCTCTGTAATACAGTATTCAATACATAAATTTTATTATCTTTTTTATCTTTTTTTTTCAATACAGAGACTCTTCCATTTATGAAAGCACCTGTCTAATAAATGCACAGTTGCAAAAATAACTAACACTTAAATCCTACTCAATTCAACTGAGCTAAGTGCACCAATATTCAAGCATATGGCTGATTTTGCAGAATTTCTCTGTTAAGTCAGACAGCAATCACATTGTGGTGAAATGTCTGGCTGATATGGGCATAATGTGAGACAACTTCAGGTTCCCTGTGTATCCATAATGGAAAATTTCTGGTTAAAGTGATTAGTATTTCGTATGACCTAATTTATGATGACAATACATTTCTTCAGTTTCCCTCATGTTTCATCAGAATTAAAAACCCTCTGGATTTTTAGAAGAAATCTATATACTCCCTGTTATTTGCATAAAACTGTCAAACAGCTATAGCATGTTTTTGTCCTCAGACAGAACAATTGTAATTAAGTCTAGTAGGGAATATTGACCTGTTCCATCTAAAATTTAATGATCATACAGGACAATCCTAGCTGAAGGCTTATTGAGACATAGAATTTAAGAGGTTTATGTATTCAAAATGTTGGTATTGAAGTATAGCATTTTGAAAACATAGTGGAACTAAGGTTATGTCATACAGGATCTGACATTAAACCTCATTGTTCTCAAAGAGGTATTGAGAAATTCAACAGATTATGACAATAGCATTGAGTTAGATCACTAATTTGAAGCTAATTGATTCCCTATTTAATAAACACAATTCATACATCAATTATTTTCTTTAATTGAAAGAAAATCATAATCTCCTTAAAAGTAGTCTTTTCAACAAAGGCTATAGAGTAGACGTTACAGGGTAAATCTCTATAATAGAGTATTTTACTATGTAGCCAATGATTATTCCCTTTCTTTTCCTCTACTACAAAGTGAATTTGTATTGGCAGACTAAAGAAATGTAGCTATCTCATAAAAAATTCTGGAAATTGGATGTTTCAGAGAATTTATGTTGCTTGGTTTCCTCCTCTATTATAGAGCCTACCAGATTTTTTCAGTAAGTATAATGAATCATTCTTTAAAGGGATATGTGTATTGATAACAAATCAAAATATTAGGAAGTGATTGCACATTTTTGACAAATCAAATCATAAGAAATATGAAGGACGTGAAATCTTGAAGCACTGTGTCTGAAAGTTCCTGACACCATGCTATGGCAGTTTCTTCAAGGCTGTGATAACAAAAAGAAACATCAAATTTCTGCACTTAAATCAATCTGAGGTTTACATTAGGCACTGATGCAGAATCTGCATCCAGTTCTAAGTATCTCTTGATGTTTGAAATTTTAAATCTGTGGTAAAATGATTATTCCACTGACCATCAGGATATATCTGTTAGAGTTGTAGGAAGCTCAGGCTTGCTTTCAGAATTGATTGAAAAGGTTTTGTTTACTTTCTGGTACTCCGAGTGCAGAAATATATAAATCCTCTGTCTTTTCATTGGGGGACAACAGTGACTTCTTGTCCTTCAGTCCTTGTTCCAACAAAACTGAAGATTTTTTCCTCAAGAAAAGTAGAAGGAATAAAGTCCATAGTTAAACTGAATGCAAATGTAAAAATTCCTTTTTGAGGATAATGATCACTCAACTCATGATAATGCACACTTTTTTTCCCCCACTAATTATACAGATAACTAATAGGAAGCTGGAATCTATTACCTATCCCTGAATTTGTACACAGATAAACAGAAGGGTTATGGGTATTTTAAAAGAAAGAATAAGGGGTTAAAACAAGGGCAGAGACTGATCTAATTACTGGTAAACACAACAAAATCTCCTTTCTCTCTTATCTGTCAGTCAGAAAAGAGCAGATAAGAAAAAAAAACTTAGTATTCCAAATAATAATCTGATAGAGATTATTATTATTTGCATTATAAGGGAAAGATATCTAGGGTGGGAACAAAATTTCACTGTAAGTTTTATGCAGCTTCTTACATGGAGAAAGCCATTCTAAACCTATTGAAGCAATTCTGGGATTTTGCTCTTCCACGTGCAAAGTATGATTGGAAGTTTTAATGACTCCAGATACTATGGAGTGAGATTTCATGTGTAGCTTACATCACTTGTTCCCACTTAAATCTGAACATACTTTCTAACTCTTTATTAGGATTAATTTATCAGGATGAACAAAGTGTAGTGGCCATCCTATGAGCTATGTTAGTTTGTTTGGGGTTTTTTAGTGTGAGAAAGAAAGCAAATGGGAGGATGGTTCCAGAGAAAGATTGTGCCATAAACTTTTCACCCCCACAGATTGTTATGCATAAGTCTACTCAGTGTGTACGAGCTACAAAACTTGCAAAAGATATTTTGGACAACTCTCTTTAACATAATAGATTCCTCCTATGAATTCTATGAATCCTATGAATGTCTGTCAATATATTTTCTAATGTTTGGAAAATTTACCATTTAATTAAATTATTTTTTGCTGATTGCAGAATTGTTAGAAAATTCATATGAAATAAGTTTGCAATGCTCAGGGCATGCTTTAAGCAAATTAAAAATTCAAACGAATTTTTGAGTTTTAAAATACAGCATTAGATTCCTATTTTTTATCTGGTTTTTGCTTTCTTAAAAAATTCTAAACTCTTTTGATAAGGTAGCCTCTTGGCATTCCTTTTTTAATCATGATAATAAACAAGACACGCCAAAGAGGAGAAAGATTTCTTATTCATTACATTTTACGAACATCTGTATGCCACCAAGTAGAATATTTGTATCAAGTTAGATGGTCATGCTTTGCAAGAAGTGTATTTATTAGAAATATTCTGTGATCACTTTTATGTAGTCCAACAACCAATCAGAAAAAAATATTTACTCCCCATGATTCTTGTCACAGTGGGTTAAAGCAAACACAAATAAATTTCACCTTTTAGTACAAATAGAGCTACTTAAGACAAGAAGCTTGAGGGGGCAAAGAAAAATATTGAATATCAAAATACCATGGGATATGTAATGTGACTGAAACAGGAAAGTTGTTTAATTCTTGTTGGCTGAGACTTCAGTGAAAGCTACTACTGAAATTTAAAATAAGTCAGGAATTTGCATGAAAATGTGCAGGGTGTGTCTGAAAAAGCCCAAATGCCTCAAGTTAATACTAATACTAATACTAATACTAATGATAATACTAAAAATAATAAGCATAAAAAGAAACATCCAAGCTGAAATCTCAAAACATTTTGGGATACTAAATAGTAAATGGGAATTCTATAATTCTATTTGATTTTGAAATACTAAAAACATATTGAATAAAAAAAATCCAATTTCAAATATAATCCAGGACATATTCATTACACAAAGAAAAATACTGCCAGGCTGTATGGGCTTGCAGATTTCCTAAATTATGTTCACTAATACACTGAATGTGATCATTGATTGTGCCAGCAAAACACATAGGTTAGCTAATAAAGGTGAATGTTTTAGGGTTCACTTGGTCAGTCTGGAATCTTGAAATTCATCCACACTGATTTTGGGTGAGTATTATTTGGTTTCTTTAACTGAATGAAGTTGTATTTTACTCTTTATGAGCCATACACAGAGAGAGAGAAGAATCTTTCTGGACATAGTCATGTAGCTTTTTCCTCCAAATCTTTATATCATCTGAGTATAGTGTTATATCAAATGACACAGTTTTCACATCACTAATTTGCTGGAAATTCACAGTAACATATTTTTGTGTCACAGTGTCACAGTAACACATTTGTGGTTTGAATAAGAGTAATAAATTAAGGCCAGATTTCCAGAGGAGCTCTATATGACACCAAAACCAAAGCTGACCTCCCATCTATCAACAAATATGGCCCTAAGAGTTAAAGCTAATTATGAGTATTCAATTAATCCAGTACTATTTCTGCCTACACTGTCCATTAAATTGAATGGGTAATAAGTGATGGTATTTAAAAGGTGTATTTAGAGAAGAATAAACATTTTTAAAAAACCTCTTCTATAAAACTATTGTCTGCATTTTAATGTTTTTCATTTTTTTAAAGAATCTTAGCTATAAATGTAACATTTCAACAGCACTGTATCTCTTGCAGAATTAAAGGAACAGTTTTCATTATAGATTGATTTTTAAACTAATCTGTATTTCATCATCTTGATTGCATTGTTTTCTACAATGACCCCAAAACTGGACTCTTTATTGCTGTGTTCACTGAAAAAAATGAATGTCATGAAGCATCTGCTGTGATTGTAATTCCAGGCAAGCAATTTGTTCTAAAACAATTACATTTTCTGTGGGGAAGTACTAGGAGTTTGTAAAATATCAGTTTGCTTCCAAAACTTGTGGGGATTTACAAATACAACATATGAAATTTAAATCTTAACTAGTGAATTTTCTATTCAGTTTTTTTTATTGACAATGCTGCTTTAGACACAACAGTGTTTTCTTTCTGCTTCCAAATACTTTTTTTTTTTTAAAATTTCCTTTAAAAAACACAATTATGTGAATAGAATTAAAAATTATTTGCTGTTGTATTTCTCTTCCATGCCATTTAGTTCACAACTCCATGTTGCTCTTTTTTTTTTCCCAGTTTCTCACTTCTTTTTTTCCCACCGATTTCTCACTGCTTCTTTTCTTCTTATAACTTGAGAATGCTTTGTAAAATTGTTTAGATTTTCTTTGTGAGTGGAGAAAAATACTTCTTTCAACACAGTCAGTGGAACTAAGGAGAAGCTGATACGGCAGAGTTAGTAAAAGTATTTTGCAAAATGAAATTAACAAACTTCTCTTAGCACTCATAGTACTTTGTTCTATAATTGCTGATAGAGGAGCTATCTTTGAGGCTCAAGATCACTTCACAACTCCCAAGAAGGTAGAATCTGCAGCAACTGCAAAAGCAGCATTTTTAGCTTTTGGAAGAAGCTAGAAAGCCTTTTGTAGTTTGCAGGGTTTTTTATTCCAGTTCTTGCAATTTTTTTCTTCCCAGTCAGAACTCTTGATTAACAGACTCTAGAGGATCAGATTTTGTACTCCAAGCTGGGGTCATAGATTCAGAAAGACTGACGAAGAACAGTCTGACTCTTACATGAGTCTGTGAACGGAAATTTCGTTATTTGATTATACCTAGCCACTGTCATCACCATTTAAAATGGCCTATGTCCTTCTAAAGCAGCAGAACTGCTCACTTTTTGAATATTTTGAAGTAATATTGAAAGCATTTCTAATTTTCATGCATTATTTCATTCACTACATGCTGAAATCAGGATGAAAAGTGAGTTGCAACAGAACATAGGTGTTTACAAGTGTGTCTGGGAAACAGAGGCTGCTCCTTGTTTAGAAGACTGACAAATCAAACCAATTTCAAACTTTAAAACATAACGTTGCTCAATTAATTTATTGTTTATGTTACGGCTAATTCTCATACATGACTGATCCCTGACACTACACACACAAGTCAGTTCTCAACAATCATCTCCTAAGCAATCACCCTAATTTTGGCTATTCAACACCAAGAGCTGGTGTTTTACTGATAGTGTGCGTGGCTGTGGTCCTTGATGACCACAGTCCTGGAGATTGAGCTGATGAGCTCAAGATCTCTTCAGCAAAAGAAGATGGAAATTTCTTTGTGTCTAGATGAGCCCCTCACATTATCAGAGATTCTGTCTTTCTGCCTACCTTCCAGTTCAATTGACTTCAATTAGAAGGGTGAAGAGAAAATTCATGACAGCAAATTTCTTTATTGTATTTCCACTGCAAGCAGATTCTTACCCCATTTTGATTATGAAGGTTCACATGACAGCAATCTCACAAATTGACACTACTGGGAGAAGGTGGGATCAACTTCTCCCTCGCTGATCCAGTCTTTCCTACTATTCACCCTCATTCCATCCGATTCCAGTTCATCTTTTGACTGCAGTGTTCTTGGGAACTACAATCTGATTTATTTCTGATTTCTGTAGAACCAAGGGAAAAAGGAGTGCTTTTTGTAAATTTCATATGAAACTGTAGATTTTTCATGAGCCACTTGTGTGTTATTAGGATTGCAGATTTAATTTCTTTTCAGTTCATTTATTTCTTACAATAATCATGTAGTCCAGCTGATGGGAATGTATGATCAGAAACTGTTAGTGCATGGACAGACCTGTATGGTCAAGCTGATGGGGAAGTATAGGGCCAGAAAACTAGTTCATAATTTCTAATGATTATGGGTAAGAGAAAGGAGTGTATATAAACACTGAACTACAGCTCAAAGCAAAGCTGAGATGTCATGACCATGGAGTAAACAGATGGATGCCTTGTGTATAGAAAATGAGAGGAAATTCTGCAAAAATATAAATGTATGTAAAATTAACTTTCCTTTTGCATTGTTTTTGCATGGCCTGTTTTTGATAGCTGGGGGCTACAGGGGTAGCTTCTGTGGGACTCCACCAGAAGCTTCCCCTGTGTTGGCAGAGCAAATCTCTGGGGGCTCCAAAGACAAATGTGCTGTTGGGCCAAGGCTGGGCCAATTAGAAATGGTGATTAACACCTCTGTGATACATATTTAAGAAGAAAAAAAAAGTTCTTGCCCAGTTGTAATTGTGACCAGAGAAGAGCGAAGTGAGAACACTTGAGAGGAGCAACTCTCCAGAAATCAAAGCCAGTGGAGAAGGAAGGGCAGGAGGTGCTTCCAACACTGGAACTGAGATTCCCCTGCAGCCTGTAGTTCAGACCATGGTGAGGGAGCTGTGCCCCTGCAGCCCATGGAGGAACACAGGAATGCAGAGATCCACCCACAGGCTGTGGAGGAGCCCCATGCTGGAGTGAGTGGATGCATTGAGAGATTTGTGAACCCTTGGGAAACCCATGCTGGAGCAGGTTTCCTGGCAGGATCCCATGAGGGACTCACACTGGAAGACCATGTCCAAGACTGTACCCTTTGGAAAAGGGACTCATGCTGCAGCAGTTTGTGGAGGACTGTTGCTTGTGAGATGGACTCACACTGGACCTCTTGGAGAGCTTCCTCCTGTAGGAGGAATCCCACAGTGGAGAGGAGACTCCTCACCCTGAGCAGTGGGAGAAGCCACAGGTGATGTACTGACTGCAGCCACTGTTCTTGTCTCCTTGCACCACTGGGGTAGGAGGTAGAGCTGGAAAGAAGGAGGCAGGGGAAGGAGTATTTCAGGTTTTATGTTCTCATTATCCTGCTCTGATTTTTTTGGTGTAATAAATTCAATGCATATCTTTATGTTGAGACTGCTTTTCTTGTGATGATATTTGATGAGTGATCTCTGTCCTGGTCCTCATCTCAGCTTATAGCCCTTCATCAAGTTTGCTATTTTCTGTCCAGTTTGTTGGAGGGGAGTGAGTGAGCAGCTTTGGTGCTTGCCCAGCATCCGGCCAGTGTCAACACAGACATCATCACAAAGATCTTATATACTAAGTTCCAGATTAAATCAATCATTTTTTGCAAGTTTTGAAAAGGCATTTCCACATTATTTCAGGAATTCAGTCAGTAGAAATGAATACTGAAGGCTAAAAGCGTACAGACAATATTAACAGATGTGCATCCACTGGATTTTGAAAAGAGGTTATTACTCTATACTTGGTAGTCATTACATTGCACCTAGAGTACAACAACCACGTTTTGGCCTTGCATGAAAAACAGACTGCAATAAATTCATCAATGAGCCACGAGAATAGTCAGGGATTGAAGCCTGTGAGGAGATTGTGTTGCAGATCTTGAAGAAGGATCCTTCCAGCTAAGGAAGCCCCCAAAAGCCTAAACAGAGAAGTGAGCCAGTGCACAACAGGGGAAGAGAGAGACTGGCATGCAGGTTTTGGCTAGGGTAGAGGCAACTGTCTTCACAGTATTTGGCATGGAGTTGTGCTTTGTATTTGTTCTGAACACAGGGTTGATAATACAGTGGGTTTTTTTCTTATTTCTTAGCAGCTCTTACACAGATCCAAGGTTTTATCTGGTTTTTGCACTGCCACACTGGCAAGGAAGTTGGGTGTGCATGGGAGGCTTGGAAAAGACATAGCCAGGACAAGTGACCCAAACTGACCAAAGGATATTCTGGACCATGTGACATCATGCTCTGTATTTGAAGGGGGGGAGACATTTGGAGAGATGGCATTTGTCTGCCCAAATCACTGTTATATGTGAAGGAGCCCTGCTCTTCCAGGGATGGCTGAACACCTGCCTGCCCATGGAAATGGTAAATTAATTTCTCATTTTATTTTGTTTGCATGTACTGCTTTTGCTCTCCCTATTAAACTGTCTTTATCTACACCAATGAGTTTTCCTGTTTTACCCTTCTGATTGTCTCCTCAATCCCATTGGTGGGAGAGTGAGTGAGCATGGTGCTTGTTTACTGGGATTAAACCACAACAAATGGTTATCAATTGTCTGGTTCCTAAAGTGTTACAAAGAGTAGTTTATTCATTCCGAGTGGAGCAGGTCATCCAGGTAGACTTCATAGTCTCCATACTTGATGGTTATCAAAACCCAGATGGACTAATCCCATCACTTCAGTGTTGACTTTGTGATGAAAAGGATGCTTGGCTGCATGAGAAGTGAATTATTCTGTGATACATATATTTCTTTTTTTTTTTCTGCCTGACGTATCTTTGAACACCTGTATGTGGTGGTTTTCAGAAAAAAAGTTAATGAATGAACAAGAATTTTCTGGATGAGAAATTTGTCTAACACCACAGATAAAAACAACTACTTTCCTTTAAAACTTTCATGGGCTTTTTAACGAGTATTATAGCAAGACTTTGAACACACTATTTCCAGCTGCAGAATGACCCATTGAACCATGAGGGGATTCATGTTCACAGCTTACCGGGGGAAAAAATTCAATTGCTGAACTACTAACATATGTACCTGAAGCTGTTTGACTCTTCATCTTTCATTTTCCTATACAGAAGATTCAGATGTGGCCTGATGCACTACTTAGTCTGTGAGATGTGAAGTCATCACAGCAAGAGATCGTATGAACATAATTTGTTTCTTGCTGGATATGCAGTTCCTATTAGCAGAACATCATTTCTTGTGCATTCAGCAAGCGAAAAATAGACACTTTTTATTTCATGTTCAATCAATAACATTATGGATTGACTTCTCTCTTGAAATATTTATGGAGAAAATCCATCTGCCTACCTATTAGCAAGAACCGTGTTCATTATTTGTATTTGCACTTTCTGATTAATGTCAAACAAATCAAATTACTGTGTGAAAATGGCTTTGATTAAAGCAAAATTAAAAATCTAAACAGTTTACAGCAGTGTATTTTATTTCATTCTGAATGTGAATCTTACCTAGATACTACCCATTTGATAAGATTTTTCTTTCATTTCTGTGACTACCAATTATGCTTCCTTCCTTCCTTCAATTCACTTTATGCTCAATAAAAATTGTTACGACTGGAAGTTATATGGAACCACCACTAAGACAACTATGGTAAATTAATTTCTCATTTTATTTTGTTTGCATGTACTGCTTTTGCTCTCCCTATTAAACTGTCTTTATCTACACCAATGAGTTTTCCTGTTTTACCCTTCTGATTGTCTCCTCAATCCCATTGGTGGGAGAGTGAGTGAGCATGGTGCTTGTTTACTGGGATTAAACCACAACAAATGTTATCAATTGTCTGGTTCCTAAAGTGTTACAAAGAGTAGTTTATTCATTCCGAGTGGAGCAGGTCATCCAGGTAGACTTCATAGTCTCCATACTTGATGGTTATCAAAACCCAGATGGACTAATCCCATCACTTCAGTGTTGACTTTGTGATGAAAAGGATGCTTGGCTGCATGAGAAGTGAATTATTCTGTGATACATATATTTTTTTTTTTTTTCTGCCTGACGTATCTTTGAACACCTGTATGTGGTGGTTTTCAGAAAAAAGTTAATGAATGAACAAGAATTTTCTGGATGAGAAATTTGTCTAACACCACAGATAAAAACAACTACTTTCCTTTAAAACTTTCATGGGCTTTTTAACGAGTATTATAGCAAGACTTTGAACACACTATTTCCAGCTGCAGAATGACCCATTGAACCATGAGGGGATTCATGTTCACAGCTTACCGGGGGAAAAAATTCAATTGCTGAACTACTAACATATGTACCTGAAGCTGTTTGACTCTTCATCTTTCATTTTCCTATACAGAAGATTCAGATGTGGCCTGATGCACTACTTAGTCTGTGAGATGTGAAGTCATCACAGCAAGAGATCGTATGAACATAATTTGTTTCTTGCTGGATATGCAGTTCCTATTAGCAGAACATCATTTCTTGTGCATTCAGCAAGCGAAAAATAGACACTTTTTATTTCATGTTCAATCAATAACATTATGGATTGACTTCTCTCTTGAAATATTTATGGAGAAAATCCATCTGCCTACCTATTAGCAAGAACCGTGTTCATTATTTGTATTTGCACTTTCTGATTAATGTCAAACAAATCAAATTACTGTGTGAAAATGGCTTTGATTAAAGCAAAATTAAAAATCTAAACAGTTTACAGCAGTGTATTTTATTTCATTCTGAATGTGAATCTTACCTAGATACTACCCATTTGATAAGATTTTTCTTTCATTTCTGTGACTACCAATTATGCTTCCTTCCTTCCTTCAATTCACTTTATGCTCAATAAAAATTGTTACGACTGGAAGTTATATGGAACCACCACTAAGACAACTATATCTTCCAGCATCCTGGAAATTTAAGAGAATTTTAGTGTGAAATACTATAGCACAACAGTTGGCAAGTCATACACTCCTACTGACAGGTGGATTAAGCATTGATGAATCTGGGAACAGCTGGAAAGAACTACATAAAAATTTTCCCATCAAATTATTTCACTTAGCACCATAATTTGTTGTCTGAAAATTATATTATGATTAGAAGTATAGCTGAGAAATGAAGCTGGTTTTTAGGGGACTTTTTTTGTTTTGGGTTTTTCTTCCTACTCCATAATATGTATTGGACAGAATGTATATGTTAGTATACATATGGTGGCTTGTACACAGAGAGCAAAGGATAAAATTCATCCCCTGAGCTTGTTTAATACAATGCCAGCAGTTATAATGGACTTGTGAAACTAAGTTATGAAGATTATGGAGATTAGATCAGTAGTTCTTGCCTCTCTTTCTTCAATAGGACTCCCTCCTATATTTTTAATACATTTATTTGTAAAGCAATGCTCAAGGAGTCTTTACACCAGGCTTTGTGGTCTGCCTCTAAGGGCTGACATCATTGTGAGTGACGCAGACTAGGCTTATTGACAATTTCATTTGCAAATGAAGGGATAGGTTATCTTCCTAGATTCAGTCCGATTTTCATTACTTTTCTGATGAATGACACCTGGCCCTGGGGATTGCTCAAATGAGAAAGAAAACAGAACTCTAAGAAAAAGAAATACTTTGTGGCATTTTATTCTTCCTTCTTTATTGCTATGTGCTAAAAGTATTACAATAAGAAACTGGTTTTACAAGGATTAACCATGAAAAATGTTCATATATGCTGATACATAAATTTAACAGAAGTTTTACAGTGTGTACACTGGTGAATTATAAATACAATGAGCAAATAGCACAATAGTAAATGCAAAAAAGCATGACATTTTCTAAGAAATCTAAGTACAAAATCTAAATATAATTTCAATAACATTAAATTCAATCCTTTGAATTATGCATTTTCCAATTAAAGGCTATGGCAACAAACATAGCATGATGCATTAGAAAACTACAAAATCTCTGGAATAGAAAATTACTTTCTTGGATAGCAAGATTAACATTATCATTTGATTAGCCAATGCCCAATACTATTTTGGATGAGATTAGTTTCCTTTTAATTACCCATGTGTTCACAGTTTGAGGTACTTCATTACATGCATACTTCGAACCACATCCATCTCTCTGATTACACCTTTTCAATTATGATGAAAGTAGAATAAAATTACATTATTATATTCACAGTTTAATTTGTACTATAACTATTAATCTTTTCCTTGCCTTTAACCAGCTGGATGAGTATGATGACATTGTATTTTTCTCTTCTAAGCATTCTTCTCTTCTGACTAGAACCTTTTGTTCCGTTTCTGAGATGCAGGTAAAAAACACTTTCGATTCCATCACATATTTATAGGTGTATTATAGAGGTAGAGGTGTGTTTGTTATTTAACAATTTTCAGTGGGTTTTTAATATATCAAGTTTAATTCTATTTTTTTTAATTTTAAACTCAGAACTCAGTAGAAATTTCAAAAGGTGACCAAAAAAATTAATGCAATTATTATGAAAATGCAGACACATCAAGACACTAGGAATATCATGAGCTAGGCAACACAGGTCACATTCAGCTCACTGAATTATGTCTGATCCAGCACCTCTTTATACATCACATTCCACCCATTAGATCTTGTGGAAAATTTTAGACTTTATATTAACTGCATCATGGTAATATTCTTACATTCTGCAGGTTACATTAAAAGGCTTTTTCCAGTGGAACAGAATTTATTTCTGAAACATTGTCAAAACAGATTCACCAAGAAAACTAGGTGCTTAATTCCTACTGCAATGAGATTACAATGCTTAAATTGTTTAATCATTTTTGATACCTACAGCTCAAACACAGAAAAAAATGTTTGGCACCTTTAGAACTGGTGAACTTTAATGGGTTTTTAAATACCTAACAATAAATTAGATTACTAATTTACCTTTATCTAGCCTTAGATGACCAAATCCGATGACTTATTATCTTATACCTCTGGTAATTTTCATCTCAGATCCATGTCCTCACAGTTCTGGGAATGTAGGCCACCTCAGTGGAGTTGGGATCAAAAACCAATAAGAAATGGAGCCTTAATTTGTGGTTGGAGATAGTTCCTTTGCATCAACTTCATCAGCATTGAAAATTCACGCTAAGCAATGCTGGATTTAACTTACTGTCGTGGCCAGTAATGTTTTCGTTCATTGTTTAAATACATAGATATTACTTACTGATTAGAGGAATTCCCTGATAATGTGAACTAAATATTATGATTTCATCAATATGAAGGGAGAACCTCTGAGAAAATCTCTAGCTTTTTCTTTAACAGGAGTTCCCATTGTAGAAAGAGTGACATTTACTGAGACTGTGACTGTACAGCCCATAAAGCATTTCTAGCCCTTTAAATCTCAAACCCATGTTTCTTACTCAGTGAATATTTTAAAAAGAGAGGGCCAGATGTACAAACAGAAAATAAATTGTTCTATAATAGACAATAAGGTGTGATTAAGGTTGAACATAAACTCTAACAATACCTGAACCTAGATGCTAATCTCATCTATTTGTGTATGTTCCACTACAGGCTAATTGGTTTTAACTCTGATGCATAACAGTGATCTTTAAAAATCTTCAGTACTTGTGTGAAATTGAGTAAAAAAATCCCATACTGATCTTTAAAAATCTTCAGTACTTGTGTGAAATTGAGTAAAAAAATCCCATACAAACACACACACACACACAAAAAGCAAAAGACTAGTCAGTCAAATCTGACCATTACTTTTTTTAACTTGGATTTCAAATTCAGGCAGGTAACTAAATGTTCTGGAAACAAGTGAAATCTTTAGATTCTTGTGAAAAATAACAGAAATGAGACAGATGTTTATCAGATTCAGCAGTTTGCTAGATTACACTATGCCCAGCTGAAAACGATTTCCTTTTTTTTCTTCATGGCTTTACCAGAAAATAAGGTATGAGATGCAGTGTTCTGGGTCAGGAAAGCTAGAATATATTCTTTATTTTCCTTATTATCAATAGATCATCTAAATTTATCTCTTATATGATTTAACTTCCAGAAATGAAATCAGTTGTTTCAAGGACACTAAGTATTTTTCTGTGTAAACCTTGTTACTCTCTAATACAGTATTTCATATATACTGTTTCCAGACAATGCAGAGTCTAGAGAAAAATCAGATATCAGAATCAGATTAGTGGTTGGCATTGTTCTTTTGTTTGTTTGTTTGTTTACATTTATTTTTAGAATTGAAGGGTGCAGTATCTTTCTACATAGTCAAAAGATAGGTAACCATTTTAAATAACCACTGAAAGAGTGAGTTATGCTGGTTGTTTCACCATTCAAGTGGATGAGGACATCCTAGAGTTACCTGTAACTTGGATGGAAACTTTTTTTACTGCTTATTCTTTCAGGGTTGTGATATGCAGGCATTTCATGAACCTGAAAACCATAAACAATGACTGGAAATAACGACAAAATATATCATAGCAGCCTTTCTAAAAGTAAAGTAACCAATTATCCTCTTTCCTTTTCTCCCATCTGAAGACATATCAGTTGTCACAGGAAGAAAATAAAATAGCTTGCATTCAGTGTCTTACACAAACCTTCAAGTCATTCAGCACTAGCTTTATTTACTTGTCTTCAAACTTCTAACAAGATTTACTGGTGCCGTTAATCTGGAAAAAAATACATATGTAATTCCTTTTCACACATTTTGAATTAAACAACACAATAAATTCAGTTTCACCCATTGATAAGCTCTTTGATAATCTTTGTTCCATGTCCCAGATCTCCTCTGTTCTTTTAACATGCCATACCTTTTAACTTCTCATTTGTAAAAGGAAAAATAATTTGTTCCCTGTTATTAGACTGAATATAATTTTTGAAACTGTTCCAGTGCATCTTAGTTACATTATTCCTGCTGTCTCCTTGCAGATTAACTGTAGGTCTGGTAGATTAATTGTTCCTGATGGAAAATCAGAACAAACCCATTTTCTATGGCATTCTCCATGAAGATAAGCCTCAGTGATTCTTTTTATTCTGTAGCTTTCCTTGAGGTTTTTTTTTTTTTTGTCATAATGTATAAAAGAGTTTCTCACTGTATAAAAGGATTGAAGACTTTGAAGTATGATGACCAAATTTGGGTCAATAAAATAAAGCTCTCCACTGCGTAGACAGCTAGAATATAGGAACATATGTCTAAGACCCCACAAGGGATAACTGGAAGAAGGGTTTTCACCTTTAATGGTATTTTCAGTGTTATGAGAAATAGTTAAAACCTGGTTGCCTACTCCAAAAATCCATCACAAGCAAGTATAATGTCTGATCACATATTCTTCCAGGTACACATAGGTGATTCTTCAGTGATTGTATAAGAATATCCTGTGAAAACTCTTTATTTCTCAGAAATTCTTCTTCCTTAGTGCCATTTCAGGCAAATTATACTGCTTACCTTGAAGTCCTGTCAGAAAATCCAAGTACTGCAAAAAAAAAAGAGACCTTAGCAATAATAATAGTAGGGAAAACTAAATTAAATAGATGTCAATAAGAGAATCAGTAGCAGTCACTAACAGAAGTGGTAATCCTGCACCTAGCCTGAGACTTGCTACTCAATGATTCTTATTTACATCATGAGATCTTCACAAGTCAGATTCGTAAAAGGGTACTCTAATTTTTGCTTGTTGAAGTAGAACAATACAGAAGTATTACCAGATCAGAGAAGTTATATTTATTTCTCCAAATAAAAATAATCTGATTTCATATACTATGCATTATACTGCTAATTCAAAATTAATCTTCATTATCATCCTAGAAATTGGGGGGTATTATTTGAACTTTTATTTTGCAGATACCTATGTGAACCTATATAATGCCTCATTATATGAACGTATAACATCTCCTGAATCCTTTGAGATTTCAATGTGAGTCTTTTAAATAAATGTATGAGGTTGGAATCAAACCATAAAAATTAACTTGGAATTGCTTGAAAAGCTCCATAGAGGTAAATATCAAATACTTATTGAAGGTGCCTTGGAATTGGGATATTAAATTAAATTGGGATATTAGATTAATTTTTTCCCTTTTGAAAATTCCAACCCTAATATATTTTAGTTAATGTACAGCCACTATTTTTATCTCTGAGAGCTTTGTCTTAATGATATTTTAAAAATATTTGCCAAAGACATACTATCTTTTAGAAATATTGCAAGATATTGCAAAAAAGTTTCCATAAATGTAACCTAGATCCTCTACTGTTTTTCATCCTGCATGAGAAGAATATTCTAAATTTAGTAATCTGTTCTGGAAGTCCCTTTCATTTTTCAATTAGTACTATAAGCTAATACAGCACAAATATATCTGAAACAGTAAATTTCCTTTATTTTGATCCTTCTCATCCTGTGACATACCTTTCATAGCAGGTCCAAATGGCTTCAGAAAAATGTGGACAGAATGCTTTCCAGTATTGCCAAGTTTTACTTCTTCTATGGACTCTGCTCATAAGGACAGATGAATTTTAGCATATTGCTATGCAAATATGCAAACTTAACCTCAGTACCAAAGCTACTTGTACATTTGGCCAGCTGAATCTCTGCTCATGTGTAGCCATGCCCTCAGGCACCTGTGTGCCTCTGTGGGTTTTAGCTTTCATCTTCAAATGATCTAACTCTTCAGTGGGATTGTCTCTTATTTTAATGTTCCCTTGGTGTATATATGCATTTATGGAATAAAAATGTAAGTCTATATGCATTACAAAATGCATTGCAAACAGTCTTAGCCAGCTCTGTCTGAATAAATTTATTATTCATGTTCCTTACTTCATGTTTCCGAAAGTCATTTTAGGACCTACAAACTGGTTATACACAAGCAATCAAGTTGCTGAGTTTAACAACCTAATTGCTTTCAGCTCCTTTGCTCGACCTACCTGTATACCTAGGCTAAGTCTAAGGCAAATTCAAGTAAGTTTGTTCAGTGGAATAATAAACTATCTCAAATTTATCCTAAAATAGCATGGGCAATTAACACCGAACAGTTCCTGCATGATAATTTCATACTCTTAACATGTCCTGCAGTAATTTGCGTGTGCATTCTGATGCAGAAATATTCTTACAGCTGAAAAGCACATAAATATTTTAATTTTTTTGAAATTAAAATATCAAAATCACAGTGTCAACTCTAGTGACCAAGAAGAAAAAGCTTACTCCTGTGACTCTCCTGAAGTTACGGCATCACAGGATGGTAAGACCACAAAGTGACTGATGTTGGAAGGGACCTCTGCAGGTCATCTGGTCCAATATAGCTGCTCAAGCAGGGACACCTAGAGCAGATAACCCAGCACCATGGCCAGGCATGCTTTGAATACCTCCAAGCAGGGATGTTTCACTTTATGGGCAAGATGTAACTGTGCTCAGACACCTTCATAATAAAAAAAAAAAAATAAATGTTTCCTTATATTGAGAGGGAATCTCCCCTGCTTCAGTTTGTGCCCATTGCCTCTGGTTCTGTTACTAGTGAATGGTTAAACACAGGTGCTGCAGATCCATTTGTAGCTGAAGAAGATAAAGTCATTTTTTAGGATAGGGTTTAAAATGTAGTTTAGTCACTTTGTGGTTGTCCATGTTTAGGGCAAATTTGGGAGAGAATCCCCCAAAGGAGCTCCGGTAGTACAGCAGATCCAATCAGCCCCTCCCTCCAACTGGTCCGGGAGAAAATATCTCCTTGGAGAAAGGTGGAAAAAAACTGTTTATTAAACAGTAAAATCTACACAATATCAAACAGTAAGATCCCTTGCCACTCCAAAGGAGATGACAAACTGAGCAAGTCCCTTCCCCGGGGTGCAGCTCGGCTCACTCAGTCTCTGATCAGTCCCTCCGGTGCTGGGAATGTTGCAGGCCAGGCCTGGCCCGGTGGGCCTCAGGTGCAGCTGCCGGCGCTCCCCTGGGTGTTCAGTCCAGAGCAGGTTTTTAAGAGGTCCAAAGGAGAAGGGAGAAAAAGAAAAAAAAAAAAACCCAAAGGTCCAGGGAACTTCTTTGGCCTAGCTAGCTAACTAAAAGCAAAGGAGAGCTCTGTCCCGTTGCCGGTGCAGCCACAGACAACACAGCCCGCAGCAGGAATGTGTAGGAGTGAGTACAGTTCTGAAAAAAAACCTGCCACTTCTTCTCTCCCCCCCTTCACTCTCTGGAGCACCCTTAAAGGTGCAAACTTATTATTCAGCATGAACAGAACAAGACGATTGGGGATAAAAGCATCATATAGTCAACTCAGGACAATGGTTTTTCCACAAAGCACGTGTCATGGTGTGATTTCAAGCCATATTTAAAATGCACATTTAAAATTCATGGGAGCTAAGATGAGATATATGTCTGTCCCTTATTTCATATCACAAAGACATAAGACACTTGACTGACTGAAGTAGGAAAAACTTGACTGCATATTTTTTCTTCTCATATTCATTTAAATTCAAGCTCAATTTTGCATGACAGTTAAGAACAAAATGATAACTGTTTTGAAAAATGTTTTGTAACACTTGGAAAACTAAGACCAGTATTTCAGTGATCCATTCTTCCAGTTTATCTTACAGAGGCTTCTATTGGTTCTTGTCCATTTGTACTTGTCTCTTTTCTTCCTTTTCAATGGATGAAGTAAAACTAAAGCCTTAGCATGCATACCATAATTTCTTATGAATTGATGATATATTCATTTCATGCACTGCAAAAAATGAGAAAACATTATGATCATGCTATGGTTGTTGAAGTGAAGCAACATCTATAGAAACAAAAAACCCCACATTTTTCAGTTGCACACAGAATGGACACATTGAATTCAAGCGAAAAGTGGTGTTAGAGGGTACCTGAAGAATTTCAGTATAATATAATCTGTACTTTATCTTTAAAATATTCAGTCCCAGAGTAAATTAATCACCTCTCTTGAAACTTGAGTTCATAAAAAATATCACTTAAGTCTACCCTAATCTGCCTTACTACATTAATCTTATTTGCTGCTTACATTCATCTCTATCCTATTTCTTCACCAAGAATATTGTTACTATGTTTTAATCCTTATTTACAAAAAACATATTTTTTTCAAATATGTATTTTATAAGAATCTTACTACCAAAACGTCTCTTTTCTGCTTGTCACTTTTAAATTTATTTGAAAAGACAGTATAATAACTTATATACCAACATATACATTTTATACTAAACATTCACAGAAAAGAATAGGAAATTATGAATACCAAGGGTCACAGTTCTTTGTATGAAACAGGAACAGAGAAGTAAAAAGACAGAGAAAAATGAAGTAATCTCTACGACTTCTATGACAAATAATTACAGGGTTGTCTATAGCAGTCTTGAGAGCTTTTTGCAGCAAGCATGCCATACTTAAAAACTGAAATGTGAGCTCTCTGTGCTCAGTAAGCAGCTAACGATGTTTTCTGTTAACAGACTAAGCTTTCTGGGAAATCCTATACTGTCAAGGAGTAGGAGCCAGCAATGGAAAAAGGCCAAATTTAATAAAGAAATCAGCACAATAGTACTGGAACAACCTGAAAAAGGAAAAGAATTCATTCTATTTCTACATGTATATATTCTAAAATAACATCCTGCCAGGTTGTCACTGCTGTTTGAGTATGATTTTATTATTCAGTGCCAACAAACAGAAGCACAGACAGTTCTCCTTTATGCAAAACTCTTTTTTACTTAGATTTTCATAAGTGAGGAAGTTTCATTAGGATTCACCAATCATTCTACCCCTGCTTGCCACATGAATTCTTCTAGCAAACTGGGAATGAGAAGCTAAATGTGAGCACAATGTTGGACTGCGTGAATTATCTAGATTATCAAGTAGTTTTACTTTGAAATTACCTTACGGTAGGGGAAGGAACTAAATATACCATTGAAATATATTATTAGGAATCCTATTTTTCTATATTGCAATGGCTCCTGAAAGCAGAACAGAAAAGAAATATTTCTGAAACTGTCCATATTTACTCAGGAAGATTTAGATTCACCCCTCAAAGTCTGTGAGCAAGCAAGAAAAAAGAGAAGTGGAAGCACTATTTGATTACAGAAAGAGTCACAAAAGTAAAACTAAATAATTTGTTAGAATGTTTATGTAGTGAGGATCATCTTATTTTCCTATGAGAAAACAAAATTCAGCTTTGGCACTTAGAATCTTCATTAATTCTAACACTGCAGTAAACTATATATCTGTAACAACCAAACAAAACAAAGCCCAAACCCCAACTCCTTTTAAAAGATAAATAACTTTTAACATGTGTTCATAACATAATAAATGTTTGTATTAGTGATTTTGCATACAGATTTAAAATGGCATCTAAGATCAACATTCACAGTTCAAATTGATCCTACTGTAATTTTTAATTATATTAAAAAAACCCCAAACAATAAAAATTCTGTAAGACATTATGGTAGTTTCTGGTTAATGTTTATACCATCTTTCTCTTTGGGAAAGTAAATAACCATTATCATATTTTGAATAACAGAAAAAAATGAACAGTACCCTAGGAAGTTTCAAAATGTTTTGGTGAGAGAATGAACTCAGTATTTTGTAAAACAAGCCTTGACTGTCCTTGGATTTTACTATGTCTGTTCCTAGCATAACAGGAAAATTATCAAGTTCATGAAAGGGAAATGTCAAATCCTGCACCTGGGATTTCATGCTCAAGTTCATTTCACAAGTTCAGGCTCCAGGGGAGCCTAGTGACCAATGAATTGCAGAAAAACATCTGTTAGTTTAGATGGATGAGTTGAAGCTGGCTAAAAGTGTATACTTGTGGTAAAAAAAACCACAAAAAAAACCAAAAAAACCCAAAAAACCAGAAAAAACCAAACAAAAAAAACCCAAAACAAAACAAAAAACCAAACAAAAAAACCCAAAACAAAACAAAAACCCAAACAAACAAACAAACAAAACCCCAGCCTGTAGTAGCATCAGGAAGATGGTGGGCAGAGGTGATCCTTCCCTCTAATCTGCTCCAGTAAAATATATTTGGAGTGCTGAGTCCATTTCTAGGCTGTTCAGTACAAGAGACAAATGGATGTGTGGTACTACAAGTACAGCAAGAGAACACAATCCACAGAAACACTTAAGAGACTTAAGCATCTGAAATATGAGGAAATGCTAAGAGAGTTGGGATTGTTTAGCCAGAAGAGAAATCAGAGTTATCTTATAAAAATATATAAATATTTGATGGATAGGTGCAAGGAAGGGAGACTCTGTTCACAGAGTGCCCCAGTGACAGAGGAATAAGAATGGGCACAAGTGTTTAGTGTTTCAGGTTTTTGTTTTTGTTTTTAAATTTCTATTGAAATACAGGAATTTACATTTAAAATTTTCAAAAATAAACAACCAGACCAAATTAAAACCACCATTCAAACAAAATAAAAAACAAAACAACAACATTTTTTTTACAGTGAGGTTGATCAAACATGCTCAAAAACTCCCCAGAGCAACTGTTGAGGCTTCATTCTCAGAGCTATTCAAAACCTGATGATATGATCCTGAGGAATCAGTTCTAGAATTTTTCCTGCTTTAAACAGGATGGTTGGACTGGATGAACTCCACAGGAATCTTCTTATCTTAGTCATTCTGGGGTTCCATAACACAGATTTCTCTGAGAACACACAGCCCAAGGTATATATCAAATAGTATTGTCGTTGTTGACAACACTAGATTGCTAACTTTTGTGTATTGACAAATGCATACTGTAATTTGTGATAATTACCACATATATTAGCCTCAGCATCAGGTTTATATCTTCAGTAAGATGAAAGTTTTTATGTTTCAGACTTGAGTGGGCTTTTTGTCCTTAATTCTGGCACATTAAATTTTTGTAATTTTTTTCTATGAACACTTCTTTAAAAGAGGTTTTCTAAAACATACAACTTGATTGTAAAATTGTTTTTCATTTCATTTTAAACACTTCCAAAATTGTGCTAAGCAACAGAAGATGTGGAAAATTTCAATGGTTTAAAAAATGTTGGCGTTATTTTTTTTCCAGGAAAGTACATTTCCACCCCTCTAAAAACATAAAACCACTATCCCTATTTTAAGCACAGAGTATTATAAAGAATAGAGTATCCCAGCTACATTCTGTTAGTATTTTGCAACTAGTAAGCATATATTGACTTTTTTAGGTCAGTATTAAGCTTATTGACTGGAGGATTTAATATTTACAGTATTGTGCCAGAATCAATATGTTGACCTTAAGGAGAGAAAAAAAATATCTTTGAGTCAACTAAATAAAAGTGTTTTCTGTTTGGGCCAGAACACTGATGATATTTAAATATATCTATAGTGAAAAATATGGAATGTAGTTACAGTTAACAGCTCATCATTCTTTGTCTTCTGGAACTCTTTATTTTTAAACATGAAAAAATTAGTGCTTTTTTAAAAAATGATGAGACTTTGTAATAATATCTGATGTTTCAAGTCCTTTCTTTTTAAGAGACCATTAATGTCACATTTGACTCCATGGATTTCAGTTTCAGAGAAATTGTATTTTATTTTTTTGCTTTTAAAATGTACAACATGCCTCTTACGTTTTTTGCTAGCCATTAGTGCAAATTAGGATCATCTCAAAGTAGAAGGAATTTGTTCCTATTACTTTAGGCATAGTGGATTTAAAATGCCATGGCACCCTATCCATTTTCAACTTTTTTAATGGGGATGATCAGAAAACTCCACAAAAATCCTATGATTTTTTTTTTTTGGGGTGTGTGTTTGAAATCCCTATTACATTATGAGATGTTATATGTGAAATAGAAGTCAGTGCAATACAAGACAGTAATGCTCCCTACTGCACTGTACTATGCACTGCTGCGCTGCACTGTGCCTATTATCCATAATGCTGCTGGCTCATTTTCACTTGTCAGTTTCTGTCAAACGGTCTTCTGTGTCCTTCTTTAGGGAATATGCTTACTGCTTACTACTCAGGTTGTTATGAGAATAAAAGTAAAATAAGAACAAAATATCAATTTTGCCAAACAGCAAAAGTTAGTTCTTGCTGCACATCTTTCTTCAGACTAAAACAATGCACCACATAGTTGTTTGTGGTTTTTTTTTAACAGACACATAGAAAAGTAGCTAAGACATGATACGATATCTTCTAATATTTTTATGCTTGTATAGAAATATATAAATGCTAAATAATTCTGTATTTTTTTTTTTATTGTTGTATTATGTATTTTCTTAAATAGATCTATATTTTCTTTTTTTTACTGTGTTTGCATTATTAATGTCTTCAATCTTTTATTTCAGCAATTCTAAACATTACAAATGTCAGTGGAAGTCCATTGAAATGCCTAACAAACTGAGAAAATGATAATTATTTAATCTTTCTTTTAAAAATTTTGTCCATAAAAGTTTTAGTGTTAAAACTGGTAATAGATCAGATTATTCTGGTTTTTGTGTTCTGACTTCAACTCATTTTGAGATGTTGTAGAAAATCTGTAAATAGAGACTGAGGAAAAAAATCACTGAAATACCTAAGGCAGCATATAAATTCGCCCCCAAATAAATTTGAAAAAGGGAAAACCTATCATTGCTTGGATGTAAAAGAAAGGTTTTTCTGAATTTTCAAATGTTTTTAGAGATGCCAAAATCTAAATATTTTTGTAACAGCACTTGGCTACTTTGCTATTTAGTATTTACCTCTTCACACATGATATATTTATGAAGACATTCAAAGACATAAATTCTAAAAAAACCTGATAAAATAATTGAGAAATTAGTTTTAAAATGGATTTTTAATGCATATAAGTTACTTGACTGGGGTAGTCTCACCATCATAAATTACCTGATATGTTGATATACTCAACAGAACACCTTTAGGGAAATAAAATTATCTTTTCACGTTAAAAGGCCAGTTTTTCTATTAAGAACCTCAAAATCTCCTGGGATGAAAATGGAAACAAAAGAGCTACAGAAATGTCAAAAGGAACACTTCATGATGTCCTAAGAGCTATTTACTCTAAGAGAAAAATATAAGGGGAGAAGAGAGAAAGTGGCTGTAAGAATCCACGGTACATGAGCTGTTGCTGAGATACGGTGTATTTCTTGAGGAAAAAATTTTGACCATGTGTAATATGAATTCTTGCTCTCTGGTACAATGAAAAAAAAATAGTATTTACAAAAAGAAAAAATATTCCTCCTTCTTAAAGCTACATTTTGGTTTGCTTTCATTTTCTTTCCCTCTGGATGGAAATATACTTTTCCTTGTATCTTTATCTTAATTATTCTAGAAGTAGATGAAAGTTATATTTGATTTTATAATAGTATTGAATAAAGAATGAAACATCATCAGAATCTGTTTTACTCATTAAGGGCCTAAGCACACAGATTTAGGTCTTTTCTCTCACCTTTTCACCTTTGTTTTTTTTTCCTACCTAAAGCTTTTTTTAAGTACAAGCTATATTTTTTCTCACCTTTTCAACAAATATAGCATGAATAATGAGGAAAGTAAAAACAGAAGAAAAGCTGTGCCATGTCAGGCTAAAGGTTAATCTAGAGAAAGGCACATTTATGATAACTCTAGCAGTCGCCTAAAGCAAAGGTCTAACAAGGAGCAGCAGGCACAAAATAATTTCCTAGATTACTTCCTCCTCTCCAAATATTTGGGGAAGAAATACTTTTTGAGACAGGCATTTTCTTCCTATTTGAACCCCTTGGATGGGTTTCTCCTCTCATGTTCATCCAATGTGTCTCTTGATGCCACATAATGTAAATCACTATAATGCAGACTGTGATTGATACTATTCACAGGCAAATAGATGTTCAGCAAAACCTCTACACACCTCTCAACAAAATAAACAAAACACCTATTAAGGTGAAGAGAGGCTTTTTTATTTTTGTCTTGTGTTTTCCGTATTTATTCTTAATGTTGCAGAGATGACATGGCACTTGCTGTTTCATGATTGCTCTAAAAGAAGTTCCCTAAATAATTCTCAGATTGCTATGTCTTAGGCAGTTTTTCTGACCTCTTAAGCTGTCCTGGTTCCTATTTGATAGGGAATAAACACTTTCTTCCTTTTTTTTATTGAGCTCTTCCCCTGAAAAATGGCAATATACCTGTCAGATGGAAGTATATTAATTTTCACAGTTGATATATTTTCCATGAAATATGAAATACTTTGAGACAAATGTTAATATTCTCAACAGAGAAGAATACTATCTACTGTATGGAAAAGTACAGGAAAAAAAAAATCCTCGTTGAGCTATACTTTGAATGTTTTTCACCTACTGTATATATGGTTTTTTAAGTTAAAATTTGCAAAAATTATATTAAATGTGTAACTTAACCACATGTGGAATTATGGTGTCTTTGTGGAGAGATTGTTTCAGTTACATTCAGACTAACAGCTACTGTAAATAATAGCCAAGTTCCATAGCAAATGAACCTTAAATTCAGTTTGAAAACCGCGTTTTCATGTCATACATATTTTCCTACTTTTACATGCAGAAAAGTATAGAGAAAAACGTGTGTGTACTTGCTAAATATATAAAATGCTAACAATGATTAAAGAAAAACTTACTGGAAGCAATACAGAGGGGTATGTGAGACACTCTCTGCTTGTTTTCTGAAAAAAAATCACTTCTTTTGGATACTGTTTAAAAACTGATTATAAAAAAGGAATATTTATATTTTAAAGAAAATGTAAAATTATTAGGGAAAATTGCCTTTACCTCTGAGTACAATTATTCTTGCAAATGTCCCTAAGATTATCTTGGTCACTCATACCATATGATGCATAATCCCTATTCATAGAATAGAGATGTCTTATACCATGTTGATGTTTTGTAACCAAACAAATGTGAAAAGATGTTTTTTACTAAATATTGTCATCCAAACAAAATATGCATTGCAGTTAAATTGTATTTACATCAGTAGCTCTGCCTTGAGGTGTGATATAGTCCAAGTACACAATGAAAAATTGCCTTTCAAAACATTTGTTTCATATTTGGATTTGTTGCATATGTTTGGTTTTTGATAACCTGAAATTTAGAAGCCTACATTTTCAAGTATAAGCATGAGTAATACAATGAAATCTTTAAAATATGTTAACATGAATTTTACACAAACAAAAAAGTAGAAAGTATGTTAACATATCTTAAATCTATGGTGATTTTTAATCTTTTTCCCCTGTTGTAGGAAGTTTACAACAAGATCTGTTGGAAAATAAGATATGCATATTTCTGTTCATCATATTCTCACTTGCTTAATGCAGACTATCTATGGCTCCTGATAAAAATTAGAAACTACTGAAAGATACTTAATAGATCTTCTGAACAATCTGAATTTGACAGAAGAAATGTGATTGCTTCTCAGCCTACAGACAGTTTATTTAGGACCCAATATGCAGCCACAAGCAGAATTTTGTTTCAGAGCTAATTAATGATTGCCTGATTTGAAAGTGTGTGAAAGTAGGATACAGGAACTTGTCCAGGCCATCTGCATTAGGACAGTCCTCACCCTTTGCAAATAACTAATTTTAGTAGTCTAAGTTTTCTTATTAATTTTTAATTATTTTAAAACATGTAAATATAACCTAAAATGGTTGATTAGGATGAAAAAATTACCCTGATAAATAAACAAAAAACCTAGAATAATTGTGAAGGAAGAAAATCAAACAAGAGAGCCACCACAAACCAAGCAGTTGCATAAGGGAATTTCATTCATTGATATCCAGTTTATAATTTTTCATTATGCTATACAGAAAATCACTAAAAGTTACATATTAAAAATATTTAATTTTGAAAATAGTAATTTTTAGCTATAATTTAGCATAGAAGTAAGAGAAGCATGATAACTGCATGATAACTGTTTATTTCCCTCTATGTCTTTGAAATTAAAAGAGAGCAGCCTTGTCAATTTTATTAATGACATGTGTGACAATTATAAAAAAAGTAAGAGAAGAAATTTGAAAAACAAAACAAGGTGTTTGAATACAGTATTTTAATGGAAATGAAGGTTAAGCCTTCATTAAAGCAATATGAACTGATGCAAAATAGCAGTTTTATGACTTGATTAAGGGAACAGTTACAGGTGCTTCAGTGAATTTTGAGTTCTTTTCAGATGTTATATTCTGACTGGAATATATAAAACAACTATTTTCTCAGCCATAAGGCCTGACCTTTACAATATTTGACTGGGAATATCAGTCACCTCTGACTTCAATGCTGAGATACTGGAGATAATGAGGTGGTGAGGTTATACTTGATATTCAGAAAGTAACTTAATGAATAAGAAGGTATTTACAGAAGTTACAAATAAATGAACATGTGAATGGATGGAAGGAATTAGAATGTGCCATGATGTTTTTTGCAGAACATATATAGGAAGGCAGGTTATTGGTATCCTCTGTTCAAAGAAAGGAAAACTAGCGCAGTTCTGTGAACTCTGTGTAAGTGGTACTGCTCCATTTATTTTACCTTCACACCTGGATACTGCAAGACTCACATTATGTCTCATATTTGTTCTATGGCCTAAGACATCCTTCAAGCTCTTCAAGATGTCCAAACACAGGGAAACAGAGGAAATGCCCAGCACCCAGTGCAAGGTGGTCATAAAAGCATAGCTTGAAATACTAACCCAAAAAAGGCAGACTACCTTGCCAAAACCAAATTAGACTAATGTTCTTGCTTCAGCTGATTCCTTAAAAGGTGATGAAAAAGATGACCCTTTTTTTTTTAACCTCTCTCCCTCCCAACCCCACTTGTCAAAGTACAGGTTTTTTTCTTTAGAATGATGTGCCAAAACAACCAAAACCAAACTATTTCCTAAAGTAGATGACTGCAGGGTGAGATTTCATAGACAATTAAGATCACTGAAAGAGATATGAGTGGATGCCACTGAGATGGTAGTGTGGGCATGAGGCCTAAACCATGATAATATGTGGTAAAAGGAATTCCATGGGAAAGGGATTAAAATCAGTCATGATAGGCTGCTCATGGGGGTGATTGGTTATCAGGCCGGATAACTGGCTCAAATGGGAGGAAGAGGGAACAAAATTGATGTGTCATGGTTCTGCTCTACCCTTGCACAAGAGCCACAGCCTTTGTAATCAAAGCTTTCAATATCATATAAAGTTCCTGTCCCCCTCCCATATATGACAGCAGCAACAGGGCTTTGACTGCATTCAGGAACTGATTGCCCAGGGAAGTTGTGAATCCCCTTCACTGGAGATATGCAGAATTCTCTGGATGCAGTCCTGTGAAATGTGCTCTAAGGTGACACTGCTTGAGCAAGGAGGTAGAACCAAATAACCCACTGCAGTCCCTTCCAACCTGACCCGTTCTGTGATTTGGAAATGAACTTAAATATAGGAGTTCCTTTCAAATATTACTGAGTCAAATAAATTTTTCTTCTCTCTCTCCTGGTTATTGACTTTTTGCAGTAGATGTAAATCAAGCAGTCAAAGGAGTGCAAATCTCTTTTCTTAATAGATTATTCCTTAAAACATTTCAAATAATCTTTGACATTCATTTGGGGCAGATGCTCTTTGCATTCTCAAATACAGCACAAAAAATGCACTTCCAAACTACAGTTTCCTCATCCTCTTGTTAGAGAATATATCTCTGCCTCTGGGAATTCTATTTCCAGCAATAAATTCTTTTTTCTATCTCCTGCAAAACATCTTCACTCATATGGAGAAGATGAAAAAGAAAAATGATGCTGGCCTAAAAGTTGCCTGTGTGCACCCTGAAACACCCTGAGAGCTTTGTGTGTAATCAGCTAAGTACTGAAATCAAAAATATTTAAGAATATGGGCAGAAACTGAGCTTTGACTTAACAATTGCAAATTAAGTTACTAAAGCATTTCACTCATCAGAAAGCAGTCATTCTTTATGGCCTATTTCTCAGTATGAGCTACTCAATAACCTTTGAACTATGGATTTCAGATTCTTCCAGGAAACACACTTTGAAAGCAAGTGGCAGCCCAATACTTACTACTGCTAAATATACAATAAACAATTTTATTAATGAATGTATTTGATTAAATAATCTCTTTGTATGACCAGAGGAAAGATTTATTAGATAGGTGGAATACATTATTTGCTCAAAACTTATATTAATTAACATTTTTGTGATCTTGGTATGACAAATTGTTACAATTTTTCTAAGTTTGGCAAATGTCTTGCCACTTAAGGAAATAAATAAAAAAATACTGAAGAGTTCCAAACTTCCTCAGCCCAGTTTTTAGGATCATGTTACTCTAGAGATGGTTGGGTGAAGAACTCATCTATCACTCAAGAATAAACTCAACATGAGTGCCTGTAGTACTGAGTAAGTGTCCCAAACACACTAGATGTTATATTTGAACTCTGAAAGTAGGCTTACTGAGACAATAAATACCCATGATTTGGCAATTAATGAAAAAATATTCATGGGAACATTGTCACTAAACAATAAGGGAAGGATCTATATTTTTCTGGATCCTACTGCCATTTGCAAACTGAAGTATAAATACTGAAATACAGCCTGATGATGAGTAAATACAGAAATTCTAGCCTTTATTTCAACTTTTTTGGTCACATCTGTTCATATCCCTCCCTTGCATTTTCACAGTTTTGATCCTAAATATTATAACCATGATTTCAATGGAGTTTGCTTGGTTTTAAACAGTATGATATTTTGTCTTTTCCAGATATTTTTAACTGGTTTGGTTTGTTGTTGTTCGTTTATTTTTGTCTTTAATAAAGGGGAAAATGTATGTCACTAATTTGACCTCTGTATTGAGGTTAAAAGCTAACTCCTAGTTTCATGGTAACCTATCAATATGTGTTATTTTGCTGAAGGTAAGAAATCTTGTTACTGAAGGTGGCAGAAAAAGGTCATCAGTAGCATTTAAAGAAAGGAATTATCCACAATCAAGGCATCCACCATAATGTCTGAGTTTGTTGCAAGCATACTTGCAAGTAATGAGCAAAGTCACATAAACATAATTTTTTATTAATTTCAGGTTTTGCAGTATTTTTCTATATATTTATATTCAAGGCTTTATGTTAATATAACCACTATGGAGTACAAGACCTAATTCAACTTTTAAAAATAATCCATGGGATGTTCATAGGCCTTTTAGCCTCCTTCCTGAGTTATAGCTACAGGAAAGGCGTGATTTGAGAAGAGAGTCCTGCAGAGGTGGGATACAGCTGATCTTATCCAATTCCTGCTTCTCCTGAGGCTCCCTGGAGAAGGGCTGGCTGTGCACCCATGAACAAAGCAGCACAAAAACTCTAGTTTACAGGAGAGGCATGCTCCAGGTTTACTATAAAGGGAAGTAGATAGGGAACCCACAACCTCAGCTCCCGTTAATCCACCTGTCAGGACCAAGGCGGGACCTAAGGGCTGGTGATATTCTTTGTTTTCTTCTTTGCATTGCCTAAGCAAAGCACAGCTATTGTATTCTACTCCATACTCCTTAACTGAAGTTTCTTGTGGGGTGGGGGAGCTTGTGAAAGTGTTGTGGCTTGTTAGCCAGTGCCTCTAGAGCAGTTTTTTAAGGGACTTGAGAACTTACTGAAGTGTACTGTATAAAATGTAGGGCTTGTTATCCTTCACTCTTCTGGAAATCTATTGAGAATTTAAGGGCTTGTTAACCAACACCTTTTCTGTCTAAACAGTGGGCTGGTTGCTGCAGTTATGGCAAATACACAATAAAACATCAGAGTTCCCAGACACGTGGTCCAATGCCTTTGTTCAACCTAAGAATTTAAAAGGAATATCATTCCCCCAAAGTGTTGTGACAGCCATGCATGTTTAAAACTACCTTTCAAGGTTATTTTGTAACTTGCTTGTGTCCTCGAAATTCCTTCCTCTTCTTCATGCTTTTTATAAAAAAACTTTTATAGAGAATGAACACAATTATTACGACATTTTAGACAAGGTAAAGTAATTCTCAATGAATGCTTAAAATTAATAATCACTTAGAAGCAATGAAAGTAAAGAAGTATAAAAGCTGTAGTGCTGAATTATTGCCATATACAAATACCACAACAGAAAGTTGCAGTTAGGTTGTACTACTGAATGAAATTAAAGTAAATAATTTTTTTTTTTAAAAAATAGTATATGTATGCACCACTGACACTTGCGTCTGTGTTAGTTCAAAAGAGATCATGATCCTTATTCACAAAAGTTGAAAAAGGCACAGTCAAAATGGAAAACCACCATAATCAAGATAAGTATGGTACAATTAAATTACAAAATAAAGTTAAGCAATAAGAATAGCAACCATAGGACTAAATAATGTCACTTTTAGTCTGAAAGCATTTACTGCAGTTTCTTTTTATTTTGGAGTTAATGAAAACTGTTGAAAATAAGAATAAATGGAATTATTTTTTGTTCAGGAATTTGTGCTACCAGGGGTTCATACATAAACATAAATCTCAAACAAGAAAGTCATTTCACACTTGCTAGCATTATACTATAAATGTCATCCCAAAAATAAATTCAGGTAAAGACAATTTTCAGCTCTATATTCCATGTTTCCAAAACTTGAATTTTTTTCCATGTGACTAAAGAGTAGAGCAGAAAAAATATTGTAAGTCTGGCTAAGTGTTTTTTTTATTTGGGAGAGAAGAAAACAGGGATAAGTCATTGGAACTTGACTTTTAACTACATTTATTTCCAGCTGTTCCATTGACTTAGTATAGGCTAAATTTACATTAGGAATCAGGCCTGTAATTCTGATGGCTATTAAGCTCCACTAAATATATGGATGATTTTTGTCTCTTCTAAGGTCAGTTGAAAGATCTAATAATGTTTTAACATGTACGCTAGGTGACCAACCACTTCAGGTTTGGTGTTTTGTATTGTATTTGTTATTTTGGGAGGAATAGTTTAACAGAAGAATAGTGAAATAATTATTAATGAATAATAAAAGATAGCTTGGACAGTGGAAAAATGCTTACAATTTCTAAAACGGATTATGATGCTAAATGTAGGAGGTTTATTTGCATGACAATATAGATGCAGGAAAGATGGGGGTGATCTGAAAGTAGCTTGATACTTATGCAAAGTGATGAAACTTTTGTAAAAAGAGTCATAATGTGTAAAACATAAAGAGGTAAATAAACGGATTTTTATATTTGTATAAGTTGCAGTTCTTGTGAATTTGTGTTTGAGAGAATAGATAGATATGTGTTTGGGTAGTAATTGAATTTATACATGACCCAATCCCTGAGAGCTTTAGGATTAAGTGCACAGTATTTATTACAAATGTTACTCTGATTGTCGTAGAATCATAGGATGGCCTAGGTTGTAAGGGACCTTAAAAATCATCTGGTTCCAACCTCCTGCCATGGACAGGGCACTTTTCACTAAATGACCTTGTTCAGAACTCCATCCAACCCGGCCTTGAACACATCCAGGGATGGCATCCACAACTTCTCTGGGCAACCTGTTCCAGTGCCTCATCCTTCTTACAATAAAGAATGTTTTTCCTAATATTTTACTTTATCCTACTCTTAGCTTGAATTCATTCACCCTTGCCCTGTCACTACATGCCCTTGCAAAAAGTCCCTCTGCATCTCTCCTGTGAGCTCCTTTCAGGTACTGAAAGGCCATAATTAGGTCAATTCAGAGTCTTCTCCAGGTTGAACATACCCAATGTCTCAGCCTCTCTTCACAGGAAAGAAGCTCCATCCCTCTAATCAATTTTGTGGCCTACCTCTGGACTTACTATTATGTTTGGAGTAATAATTTGTTCTTTATATGTGTGTGATAGATAAGGCAAGGGCTTACGGACTTGAATTGTTGAATAGAAGAGTCATATTAAATACAAAAAGAAGCTCCGTTCAAAAACTGTTTGTGTGTTCCTCATTTATGTGGTAAAGAGCAAAATAAACTATTGGGATCTAAATAAACTGGTCCTCTCTTAGTGAAAGGTGAATGCTCAAGATTTAGTACACTTTCCATTTTAAGACAAAAGGGAAAGAAAATGTTGCAGAGACTGTTTGAAATTGTCAAGTGATAGTTGAGTTTCAGCAAGAAACAAACCAACATAAAAAGCAGAAATCCTACCAAAAACAATGTTTTGAGTTTTCTTAAGGCAACTAAAATTTTCAGGGAAGACCTGACTGGACCAAAACAAAATGTTCTCTCTTTTATTTCATGGTGAAACTGGTGCTATGCTAATTCAGAAGATAAGTTCATTTTCTTTACACTGTTTTTAAGAAGAGCAAACCAACCAGTACCATTTGCAGTGCTCTAGCCTTCTCTGCCTTTGAGATGTCCTTGGTATATGGGACCATGACAAGCCCTTGCATTCTACCACTTTTTGTTACTCATGTGAGGGACTGACTCCATGTATTTTACTTAAGATACAGTTTAATCATCACCAAAATCACATTGAACTTAAAGGATAGACTGTTTCTGATTCCTGCCTTGCTTTGGATGAGACTTTTTGTGAATATCACATTTCCTTCAGAAAGCTGCAACTATAATAACTTCCTATACTGTATTATGCCATGATTGTTGGCTATGGTGTACAAATGAGTAGGGCATCCTGATGAAGAACCAGAGGTAATTGAAGGCCACTCTAGTGAATAGCAAACCATCCCTACATACTGTATACAGCCATGTGAATTTCATTGAATTTGGGAAAGTGTCCACTGCTGCTAGAAATTCAGACACATTTTGAAAACACCTAATTGGGGATTTTGAATGGAGGATTGCAGTTTTTCAGACCCCTGCTGCATCAGTAGTGATATAACTCAAATTTATAAAACTGAAACAACTTTTGAATATATACTTCAGTCCCTATGGACAATTTTAGGTTACAAATTGCCATAATTCTGAAGCAATTTGAAGCTTACACAGCAGGTGAATAAGTTTCAGGCTGAGGTACACAGATGCTATGCACATCCTACATTACATTAAAAGAAGATCATGCTTACACTGTATAGTGGAGTATGTTACAGAAATATCACTTCTACATATGTAGCAGTGTATCTGTATGATTTTTAGAATATGTCTATTTTAATTAAGCATTTTGAGAAATAGAGCTGATTAGTCCAGGCACAGTGTCACCCTCCAATGACTATCCTGCTTTTGGGAGCTGAGTTTTCCTATAGCATATCACAGTGGGATGCAGATTGATTGATGCTAGCTAGGGGTTGTCTCCTGAAATTATCATTCATTATATAAATGATATAATGCATAATATAAATAATAAAATCTATGCAGTTTGACTAGAAAAATATCAAATCTGGAATAGAAAAAGAATCAAATATGAAATAAAAAGGTTATAAGATATAGTCAAAACGTTTCTGACATGTCTGTGGTTCTTTTTGTATCTAGGAAACAATATTTTATCTCTTACAGTATCACACCTCTTAAAAAAGGGTAAATGAAAATAGAATATTGTAAATTGCTTGCAAGAACATGAAGAAAGAGGAGCTAGTATGTAAATTGTTCACAAGTCTTAAGAGTTTATTTTAATTATTCACATATCGATGCACTCAAAGAGACAATTTTTTTTGTAGTGGAAGATGGTTTTGCCCATGCTTTCCATTCCACTTTTACATAAATCCATTAAGTGTACTTGACCAATACACTATTATTTATTGAGAAGTCTCTGAAAAAAGATCTGATGGGAATATTCAGAATATCACAAACATTTACATATAAGCCTTAAGTAAATTTGCAGATTGAATAGTTTATCTATTGCACTCCATTGCAGTATGGCAAAAAGAATACTGTCCAAAAAATAAAAAAAAAAAATTTGTAATCTTAATTAAGTTTTCCAGCATCTTATAAATCTGGCCTTTATCACAAACGTTTTTTCCCGTCTCCTTTTGACACACACACACACTGTGATAACTTTCCTCTTACTGTGGACACTTTATGGATGACTGAAGATGTATGGGAAGAGCATCATTTATTACAAAAATATTTTTATCATTTTCTTGGAAATTAGATGAACAAAGAGTACTTCTAAGGTATCTAAATGGATCAATCATCAGACAGTACTTTAAGAGGTGAGTTGGAAAAACCTTTCACTTCCTCAGATGCAAAGAATATACATAAAAGAAGTTTTTTTCTGTTAGACAGAAGTATGAGGTAAAAAATTATATTTAAAACTCATGAGAAAGACAAATGCAGCAGCGTTTTTTTCATTTTAATGGACGCCATATTCAAATGCCATGAATTCAAATCGACAAATTAAGACAAATATAATATTTGTTTCATCAGTTTATTTGGACTTATTCCACAAAAAAAAACATAGTAAAACTGTTTCTTGCCTGTTTTCCGATTGTTTTGTTTTCATACAGAGAGGTGAAACAGGGAAACTGCATTGCAAATGTCATATTCATATGAAGAAGTTTTGCCAGATTTATAAGAACACAACCAAATATGGTTGAGTTATTTGAATAGACATTTAAAAAGTAAAGACTTGATACTTCATGTTGCTCAGTTTCTAGACAAGTTATTAGAACAATTCTTAGAAACCTAGCAAGGAATTTAACAGCAAAACTATTCTGTTGCAGTGGCTTCTGTAAGTTCTGCCAAAATAATTGCTGATTTGCTACATGTTAGAACCATTCAGACAAATTTTCAGAACATCATCTTTCTGTCAAACTGTCAGTTTTTTGTATCTCAGGTGGTTTTAGGTATAGGCTGGTTTTCTATAACAAATTAAAGCCATTGGATAGATTTCTATGGATGACAACTTTGGAATAAGACACATAAATTCCACCTGAATTGTGTTTTCCCTCATTAAGCTGTATTCAAAATCACATTAATTTTGTATGTAACCCTTGGAACGCAATTCAACAAACTACTGAAACACATTTAAGCAATGAGCATGCCATGTGAGAGGCAGGAGAAAATTATTACTGGCTCAAAACAACTAAAGTGTGTGTGTGGAGTGGGGGAGACAGGGCAAGTTCTGAGAAACTGGGATGTGCACTGCTCCACAACCCACCTCCCTGGAAACTCTAGTCGGCATTGACTGAATTTCAAAATAATCTTTCTGCTTTTATACAAAAGCCATTCAAGAAGTTCTACTGAAATTAGGAATTTTAAACTGCTTTTAAAATAGTTGTTCTGGCAGATAAACAAAGAAGTTTTGAAATTGGAAATCAAAGTACAGAACTCAAGTCTTTAATTATTCTAACAAGGGGCATTTAAGATACACTTTCCAAATCTGCCCTGCTGAGAATCTAGTTTGCTTAGAATTGTACTTTAAATGCTTCCAAATTCCCTCTCTGTAAAGGTGGGTATTCTGAGATCTTTAAACATAGCTGTAATCATCAGAACAATGGCCCTGAAAAAAGTATTGGGAAAATCATCAAACAAGATACAATAATTGTAAAAACCATTTCTCTTTCAACAAGTAGTACTGTAATTAATTTTTCAATGTGGAATTCCTATAAATTCGGAGAGTTCTATCCTAGAAGGATGGGGAAAATTAGGAGGCACTCATTCTTTTTTTAATTATTTTTTACTTTTATTTACCATAAAGCATAGAAGTCAGATGATTGGACCTCTGCTTTTTTTGGATCACTTTTCCTCTCTTCTTTTTCTTAAACATAGATAATAAATTTATCAGTTTACAGCCACAAAGTGCAACTTCTATTTCACTATTACATCATTCCAGGTAGACAATTGATTGCAAATTTATGATATAAGTTATTCAGTTCCTCCACATAAGACGTATTCACTCATTATATATTTGATGCACCTTTTCCAATTAATTTTTAAACAAACAGGCAAGACCAGCGTTATCACAGGCACATGGTGTGCTGAGGACAAATACAATGTAAAATGTATTTTGTAAAATTGCAATGTAATGTCTAAAAGTAAAGACATTACTTTTAGACTGATTTCAGCTGATATGTCTGCAGTGTGAGCTATTTTGCAGGTTCACTGCAGCCAAAAGCACAGCACTGAAAAACATTAGTCCATGAACAAATTAAGTGGTTTCCCAAAGGTTAAAGAAGACATATATGCACAAAAAATGTCAGTCAATACAATAAAACAGGTTTGTCAGGATCTTCTTCTCTTGAGGATGTTTACTATTATTTCAGACTGTTAAGGTATGGACAGTTATTAATGAAAGTTTAAAAAAATCTGAAGCCAACACAAATTGGTCTGCATTATATTGTCTAGTTAGACAAAAATTGTCATGCCTTTTGTTAGCCCTGATAATAAAAACAACACCAACAAAAAGATGCCCCAAAAAAAAGTCAGAAAATCCAACCCACAACATTCCTGCTGTTCTAAAGATGAGCAAAGAAATCTTTCATGTCTTCTAAATGAAACAGAGTGAATGTGAAATACGAACTTGAATTTTTTACTGCTGTGTTTTAACCTATTTCACGCTGGAACCGAGTAGCACTACAGACTAACTCCTGAAATAGAACATATTAAATGACTTAGTAAAACAAACACCATTTTATTCAATAATACTTTTCTATATCCTGATGAAGAAATAAGAAAAGAGGGGAAAGGGGGGGAAAAGTAGCAATGCCTTTTTTTTTTTTTGACAAGTAAAGAAGATTGTGTCTTTGTGAAATAGTGGAGACTTTATTGGAAGATTTAAAAAACATGAAAACAAAAAAATATTTATGTCCTGAAAATCTGAACATTTTTTTGTTTATTATTTTTGTTCCCTCTTTAAAAATTTAGCCAAGTCCCAGCTGCTGTAATTCTCTGTTCTTGTTTTCTTACATAAAGTTTTTGGATTGTGGTTCAGTTTTAAAAACAAGATATAGCTTAGAAAAAGGACTCTATTTATTTACTCACTATCTCAAATTATTCTTTCTTCATTTGAGAGTTCCATTCTGTTTTTAAATATCAATAAATTAATACAGTGTAATATGCAAGGATTAATGTGTTTTTACTTAGAAAATACTTAGAAATTTTCAATCTAGATTAGATTGTTACTTTATTAATGTCAATTATTTTTGTTACTTCATCCAATGATAGTCTGAACCAAATAAAATTTTAATTTTAGAAGAATGAATTAGATAGTATAGTTCGATCTGTATAGTACTGACAATATTTTTTCTGATTTTAGCCTAGCAACATATATTAATCTAAATCTGTGTTCTGATATGAAAAGTCAAAGATGGACATAATTTCTCATTTTTCTTTAACCTCACTGTTAAAAAATGTACCTGCTTCTGCTTTTGACTTGTCCAATTTTGTTGAAAGACCCTGGTGTCTTGCATATTTTCTATTTTAGATTAAAGTACTTTTTAGTACATGCTCTTTTCTCCATGTAAGGATACAGCAACTGATCACATACAACTTCAGGCTCAGCTGGGAGTCAGTTAATCATTCTCACAGGCATGGTCCTCCGACTCTGGCCACTGAGATCCCCTGGGTCCATCATCTGTGTTGAAGACAGAGGCAAAGAATGCACTAAACACCTCTGCCTTGTCCATGCAATCATCTTTAGCAACAGTTGAATTATTTAGATATTGGTATTCCAAATTTACATACATAGAATTTATTCATACTAAATGTCCTTTTCTATGACTTTTTTTTAAAATTTATCCAAGTAAGTGACTGGCTTCTATCATCTGTGTTGAAGACAGAGGCAAAGAATGCACTAAACACCTCTGCCTTGTCCATGCAATCATCTTTAGGAACAGTTGAATTATTTAGATATTGGTATTCCAAATTTGCATACATAGAATTTATTCATACTAAATGTCCTTTTCTATGACTTTTTTTTTTTAATTTATCCAAGTAAGTGACTGGCTTCTATAAATAATTTTTCTTTCATTCTCCATGAATAATTATTAAAAGCCTTTTCGTATGGGTGTATAGGCAACAAACATTAAAAAAAGAAAAGGAACTGAAAAAAGGAGAAATATCTGTGCTTGGCTTTATTCTGCAAGGTTTATAAAAAAACCCGATTTCACAGACTGCAGTCAGAAACAGTGATTATTGAACAAAGTCTTCCCTAAAGCACTCTGATTTTCCTTTGCAATGACACTTCTATCCCAAGCTGAGAGCTTTCATATTTGGAATATACACGGATCTGTGACAATAGGCATACTGATACTCAGCTGATGAGAACCACAGACAATCCTTATGCTAATACAGCTTTCCATAGGGATTATTCAAGGGTATTTTTAAAAAAGGAAAAAAAGAAAGAAAAGAAAAAGAAAGAAAAGTAATATTCAAAATTATTTAGTCTATATCTAAAGGTTGTGATTTTACGTTAAAACAAGAATTGAATTGTTGTACTTCAGAGACGGACTGCCCAGAGAACTACAAGGCAAACAAAATCTAGAAATTTTCTCTTTGCATTTTCAGCCAGTGTTTTTCATTATTTCTGTAGGACTACAGGGCACAGAGAGGCTCCATGGATTAGATTTTGTACATGGTGCTGTAGATTTGAATCTCTTGTTTGGAATGAATTGTTATTACTTTTCAAAGTTTTAATTTTTTTATAGAAGTTGGGAATTTTTCTATTATATTTTTATCATTTTTTGTTATCTAATTTTCCAGCTGAGAGTTTTAAATTGTTTTACAATTCATACTAAATGTCCTTTTCTATGACATCTTTTTTTTTTTTTTTTTAATTTATCCAAATTAAGTGACTGGCTTCTATAAATCCTTTTTTCTTTTTTTTCATTCTCCATGAATAATTATTAAAAAAGCCTTTTTCGTGAATGGGTGTATAGGCAACAAACATTAAAAAAGAAAAAGGAACTGAAAAAGGAGAAATATCTGTGCTTGGCTTTATTCTGCAAGGTTTATAAAAAAACCCGATTTCACAGACTGCAGTCAGAAACAGTGATTATTGAACAAAGTCTTCCCTAAAGCACTCTGATTTTCCTTTGCAATGACACTTCTATCCCAAGCTGAGAGCTTTCATATTTGGAATATACACGGATCTGTGACAATAGGCATACTGATACTCAGCTGATGAGAACCACAGACAATCCTTATGCTAATACAGCTTTCCATAGGGATTATTCAAGGGTATTTTTAAAAAAGGAAAAAAAGAAAGAAAAGAAAAAGAAAGAAAAGTAATATTCAAAATTATTTAGTCTATATCTAAAGGTTGTGATTTTACATTAAAACAAGAATTGAATTGTTGTACTTCAGAGACGGACTGCCCAGAGAACTACAAGGCAAACAAAATCTAGAAATTTTCTCTTTGCATTTTCAGCCAGTGTTTTCATTATTTCTGTAGGACTACAGGGCACAGAGAGGCTCCATGGATTAGATTTTGTACATGGTGCTGTAGATTTGAATCTCTTGTTTGGAATGAATTGTTATTACTTTTCAAAGTTTTAATTTTTTTTATAGAAGTTGGGAATTTTTCTATTATATTTTTTATCATTTTTGTTATCTAATTTTCCAGCTGAGAGTTTTAAATTGTTTTACAACCAGAAAACTTCAACAGGTTCCTATGGCTTTCTGCCTCCCTGTTTCTGGTATTTGGTAAGTTTGGGTTTTTTTTTCCACTAGAACAAAATGATAGAAAGTTAAGCTGTATAAGAATAACTGGTATGAATCTGTGGCTCACACAGATCGTGGTCTGAAATCTACCCTGCAGCAGAGTTGACTGACACTGACCCTTTTTTTCCCCCGCAGTTATAAACTTTCCTCTAAACCAACAACCATTTTCCTAAGAGACTTTAAGAACTTCAGTTTGAAGTAAGATCTTCAGTTTGAAGTAAGTATAAAATTTCTCATGTTGTGAATGATTTTCACATTTCTCGGTGAGATTGCTACATCGTCAGCTGCCCTGGGCATTTCCATTGGCTCATATTGCAGCAAGGTCATAGGGGCCAAGGGCAAACAAAAAGAGAGACTGAAAACATATGCAGGATGTGCAGTGATGTGGCACCAGAACTTTCCAAACAGGAGTCAAGACGATGATGCTGGCATTTTTGCCCTCTGTGATTCTGTTGTAGGCGACTCTTCAGGCTGATGAAAGCAGCTTTCTACATTACTGCTGCTCTCAACAGCCCAAGAAACACCTATATTGTATTGCTTTTGACTCACAACATTCACTTGAAGTTAACCTCTGCCCCGTAGTGTTACTTCTTCAGTCAATGTCAAAAGAGGATAGCAAATAGTAAAAATGTACTTAAGAATAACTGAGCCTGCACCAGAGACAAAGGAGTAAGATAAAGCTCTTCCCTGCAAGTTGGGATGTGGCAGAATAGATTATCATCTGATATTGGAAAGGAAGGTTTCTTTGAAACAGAAGTGTAGTGGGAGGAGAAATTATACCAAATTATTTATTGTAAATACTCAAAATTGGTTTTGTATCAGTATTTTAAGGATATCCATTGTTTTTTACTTGTTTCTGTCAGCACTCATTGCAAACTCCATTATTTTCTCTGTACATGTATTTAAAAAAAAAAAAAATGTAGCTGTGTAAGTTTATGGTTTCTTTATTTGGGAAAAAAATTCTAATTATTTTTATTTCCGAGGACTTTTCAAATGGCAAATAATTTGTGGAAAAGTCAGTTAATGGTAGACTAAAATATTCACAGCTTTTCTATGAAGCTCATTAATTTAATAGGAAATTTGTAAACAAGTTCCTGATTATTAAGAAAAATAGAAAATAAATACAAAGATTTTTAATCTTAATCCAATCTTAAATTAAGGAAATATTTAAAGGAAAAGACAATTTAATACATAAATGCAATTTCTCTCTCTCTCTGTCTATTTATACACACATCCATAAACATAAACACTTTTAGAGCCCCATGTATGAGTAAGCAAACAATAAAAAAACCAAGTATTTTAGCAGTTTAATGAGTAAAGTTCATGTAAGTGGAAAAGAATGTTATTGAAACATAGAGGTGTTTACATACAATGTCATTTATAGCTATCTTAAGAAGACATCCTTTGTTATAGCCTGATAGAATGTGAGAACGGTGCAAAGTTAAACATGTATGTGCATACAAGTGTTAGGAATTTTTAGTATCCTTTTTGTCCTGAGTCTTGGATGTTATTGTTCTGTTCCTGTTTCTTCTGTGGTATTTGATACAAACATTATTTCATGTCAGCCTGTCTGCTGCAGTTTCTGCCCAGCTGGAAATTAAGCACCATGCAACAGCTTGTTTAATCCTCCCCCTCTCCTTCCCACCCTGGTGGAATAGGGAGGAGAATCAAAGTAAAACTTATATGTTGCGATAAAAACTGTTAATAATTGAAAATAAATGCAGCAATAAATGATTATGTTAATAATAATGACAGTTAAAGGGAAAACCAAGTGATGGACAATACATTTGTTAGCTGCCCACTGACCAATGCTAGACCTCTCTTCCCAAACCCATATTAGCTGCCTTTTAAGGTAGTTTCCTCCAGTTTTTATTCTGGGATTGACAATTTATGGCTTGAAATATCCATTTGGTTAGTTCAGGTCATCTGTCCCAACTATGCTCCCCCCCGCCCCATTTTCTTCTGTGCACCTCCTCAATGTCAGAATATGAGACAAGGAAAAACTCCTTAACTTAGGATAAACACGTCTTAACAAAAAACCAAAACATTAGTTTATTATCAACACCATTCTCATTCCCAATCCAAAATACAGCCCTGTAACAACTACTAAGAAATTAACTCTTCCCTAGCTGAAACCAGGACAATGTCACATTTATTTTCTTCATATCATTAATATTTTTATCTTATTTTTTTGCTAGAAAGGTCAATGAGACATTGGTATCAGATGCCTGCATAGCTTAGAGTAGGGGAAAAAGGAAATTGATACTGGAAAACCCAGTATTCCACTGAAAAAATGTAACTTTCACAATATAAAGAGTCACATTACCCTTAAAGGTTAATCTGAAAATACTCTGAAATTCACTAAGCTCTCTAGGTTGGGGACAGGCATACTTCAGCCATAAAATCATTCTCGGATGAGGGATCCATATTTCTTCTCTGTGTAACTTGTAACTGTCGAGTATGTAATCTATTTTATAAAATAGTTAAAGGATGTTATTCCAAATGAACAATTTATAACAAAAACCTGAAAATTCCCAAGGAAAATTAGTTCCCTGGGTGGTTCAGGAACTGTCCAGCCAGGGATCTTCATTTATGAGATAATAGACAGGTTTGTGACAAAGGTGCAAGTTGGTGCTGGGTAACTCATTGAACCCCCAGCAGCGCTCACAACTTAATAGGTGAAGGGCTTCTCTAAGTGGAAGCTTCAGACTGTCCTGGAAACTTCCTCCAAGCTTCTCCTTCTCTGGAAGGAAAAAGTTGTGTCCTTAGGTATGTGTGTTAATGTCCTTTGTGGAGGATCTGGCACATCTTTCCAGAGACTCCCTTACATGGTTCGTGCTACAAAACTGGTCAAATTGTGCATAGATAAAAGATTTATAATTAAGCAATAAAAACTTCCTTAAAATGCAGAAATGGGTGCAAAAGGACAATCTTTTGTACATACTTCGGAAAGTCAGGAGGTGCCTTACACGTGGATTAAGAAAATCCATGGCAGTGGATCATGCATGAGCTGAGTTGGTCACGTAAGACTATGGGCCACCTGCATCATGAGACTTCAGCAGAAGAGTTAGACCCCATCCTAATAAAGTTTCTGTTATGGAATCTTGCAACATAAACCTCTTTTCCATCTGGACAGTGACTAACAGTCTTTTTTTTAGGCATTCTCCACGTGACATTTACATATTCAAGGGACCAAAGAAATCAACTATGCTTGCTTGCTTGCTTTCAAACAAACTATCCATAGTGTGTGCAACACAGACAGAAATACTCTGCCAACTCCATTTGAATGTCAGTTTAGTTATAGGTGAGTTGCATGAGAATACTTTCAAAATTACTCTAATGTTCCCAAATAAATCTGCAGTCACGAGGCTGTACCTTACTGTTGAGCTACATAGTTTCCTTGCCCTCTGAATTTTATCTATATGGAATTATCACCCAGATGCTAAACCTTGTTCTTAGATGTTGCTGCAACGCTTAATGTAGCATAAGTTACATTAGCTTTAGTCTATAATTCTTAAATGCTGAAACAGCCACACAAATCAGTGTTGGTTTATGGTGAGATTCAGTAACATTGAACAAAGGACAGCAAAGACCATGAAATGAGCTGTCATGGAACAGCTCAGTCAAGTTGCCTGCTTACCCATTTTTGAATACAATTCAAACACTCTTTACAATGACAATTATTCAAAAATGTGGAAAAGGGTAATTTCTCATAAAATTGCCTAATTTCAAGAAAATAAAATCCAAATGAAATGAAATTGAAAATAAATCATCAAGGATGGACGTATTATTAATATCAGTCCCTAGACACCTGAAAAAGTGTGAAATATTACACCTATATTTCTTTAGTACATGACAGCTGCTTTAACATATATAGTTACCAAAGGAAAGAATCTTGCAGACATTAGTGGGAGTTATATCAGATATTTTCCATCAAATACAGAACAGCTCATGCAATATATCAATGGTCACCTAGTTCCTTTTGTCTTAAAAAGTAAATATGCTTGCAAAAAAACTCATAGGATTAATTTTCAAAGCCAAATAGAAAGCTAATTGGACATATCTGTCAAGAAAACATTTGAATGAGAAGGCAAACAAAATCTGAGACTGATTTTGGAAATGAAGAGTAACATCTGCCATTTTAGTCACAGTAATCAAGACTTGTCTTCTAAGAGACTCTAAATAGCATGTACCTGTTAAGTTTTCAGAGTAATCCATCTGCCTTGTTATGTAAAAAACTCTATAAATATTTCACTCCAAAAAAGAATATTTTGTTAATGAAGCCAAAGCATAATTTTTGCAAACATGTAATAAATATTTATTATAATTGTATCCTACAATAATTATTTTAAATATTTCATTTAATTCCACATTAAAATATTATTGCATAAAATATTTTCAAAATTAATAACAAAATATCAGGAAAACATAATACGGTTTTATTATATCACACATACCAAAGTGCTGAAATAAACATGACGGTTTCAGTCAGTGGAATTTTGAGATCTCAAAGCCTTAAGGAGTGTCATAACTGTTCAATTCCTCTCCTGCACAGAATTTCAGGCTTTAAAAATCTGACACTATTCAAGCACTGTCAGTTTTCACAGTCAATAGCTGAAAACAATGTGATGGCAATTTAGTCAGCACCTCCTCATGCATTCACTGTTTTGTTGAAGTCGCTTTTTTGTTTGATAGATCCTGCTGACTGTATCATAGGGGTCTTAGATTTACACAAGAAATATTCTAGTTGATATGAAGTCTCAGCTTTGTAATGCTAAGTGTTGACAATGTCTAACTTCAATGTTTTTCTGATGTTTGGATATTAAACATCTGATAATTATTGTTTCAGTAAATCAGCAAAATAAAATATTTTTGAATCAATAGATTGAGGAAGTTGGTGCACAAACTACTAATGCCCCTAGGCTGGGTGGTCCTTTTGGTTGGCTGGTTTGCTTTGGAGTGGGGTGGGGACTGGGGAGATTTAGAGGGTGAGATACACTTTACCTGGTGTCAAACACCTCTACTACACAGATGGTTCACAGCGTTACAAAGAAATGACACCTCATAAACTTTTCCCTACCCCAACACTGGACTCTTGTATGAAGAACCATATGGCTCTTTTATCTTTCTCAGACCACAATATTAGTACACCCATCTCCTCAGTATCTGAGATGTATTATTATTCTTCCTTTTGAATTTTCTGAGCAGTTGTCTGACCAACAAACCTCCCAGCTATGAGTTTGGACAGTGTGGAAGGGTGTTGAAGTCTGCTGAGCAGCTGCATCAGCAATCCTGGGAGGATATTTTAAATTAATTTACTACAGTCCCCTTTTTGGTTGTTTCCCTTAAGGAATAGGTATTTGAAGAAATCCAACTCACTTGTTATTGTTTTACATTTGGTTTAAGAGAGAGTAAGAAATATCTTCATGCCCTCTTCCAAATCAGTTCACTTACGATCAGGCATCCCTTTTGGACATGCATGGTTACTTATGACTGCTCTCCCCGCATATTTTGTGCCCTTTCCTATAAATTGAAAAAAGGCTTTGGCTAGTATATCTTCATTTCTTAAGAAAAACTCTTCTCATATCCCTGGAGTTATGGCCGCTCACTGGACAGGCCCTGATTACAGAGAGGTTGGCTAGCACAATGTCACAGGCATTGACTAGCTACAGCTACAGGAAGAGCCTGGTAAAAGCATTGATTGCCTTAAGTTCCACAGAAGGAAAACTTCAAAGGAGATAGGAATGTAAGGTACCTGTGTAGTGCCTAGAAAACAATCCAAGAAGGGTGTTCCCTCCTCCTCCCACCATAACTAAGACAATAGCTTTTATTCCTTTTAGTTCTATGGAATTATTTATTATTTGCACTCTTCATCCTTTCTGTTTTTCAGTTCTCTGGAGGCACAACCCATCACTCCTGTTTCTAGACTTTGGCTGCTCCTTCGCTTTTGGCTTTAGTACTCTGTTCAAAGAATAACCATGAACCATCAAGATGCCAAAGGGTGGTGCTCCTGACTCAGAGGGTACCCACAAGTGAACTTTCATTCTGGGAGCCAGTCATTCTGCTTCAAAGCCCTTGCAATAGGAAACTCACTGTCTCTGTCTGTGTACTGCTTGCAAATAGTTTCTCAAAGGCATTTCTTGCCTTTTGGTGCACTTCAATATACCTCCTTGCTGTTGTCTCCCTCTTGTTAAATCCAGTTATATATATGCAAAAAAACCCATGCAGTTTTAAGTGAAAGTCAAGGATAAGAGGAACTTAAGCTGAAAATAAAAATGTCAGAAAATATTTTCAAACAGTGAAACACTGATTTTCTAAGTTATTACGATCCATGACTTGGATATGTGATTTGGTGATTTTGGTGTGGATGTGCAGGGAGAAAGAATTAGGAAATCTCTCATGATCAAAGCAACATTCAAAATCTGTATGCTTCTACTAAAACCAAAAATGCTTTGATGAATTAACATTTTGTAAAAAAAAAAAAAAAAATGCTGGCATATTCAGGATTAACCTAATAGCATCTTTCTGTATCTGGAATAAATGAGTAGTAAGAGTACATCAGTTAGAAATCACAAAAATTTAGGGGAAATTCACGCAGATCTAATAGAATATTTGACCATCTCCTTCAGTTTTATATACTAGAATTGCTTTTTCAGGTAACACTTTAAAGATAATTAACAGCAAGGAGATGCTTAAATTGCTAAGTGTATATATGCTGTTTGAATATAAACTAATAAGTGATAATATCTGCAGAATTATGATATTAGACTTGACCTTCTTCTGTCCTACAGAAGGTTAAATAATAAGTAAGTCACACAAAATGCTGATACAGTACATTTTTCTGACACAAATATTTGGTTTTTTATGATTATTTGTCAGAAGGTCTAGAAGAGTGTATCCTTAATCAAAAGTTTTAGAAAATCTGTATACAATTAATTGATTGCAGAAGATCTATTGCAAAGTTCATATTTTTTTTTAAAAATCATGATCTTTAACTTCCTCTTCTAATCCTCCCTTGAGCTATGCTTCAAGAACAACTCTTAGTAATTGATATTTGATAAGATAGAGCTAATAGAGAGACAAAAAGTATGTCTGATCATAGCCCTTGTCATTGGCCTTCATGATTATTTATGAAGCCTGTGCCTTTTCAACATAATAGCCATATATCAATCAGTGTTATGATGGCATCTTATCTAGTCAGTTTTTAAATAATTACAATAATAATAAAATAATTCTGATCTCTCTCTCTAGCATTTCTGAGCAGTTGATACAACCCACTCCTTAATTATGCTATTTCTACCTGCAGTTTCAGAATATGAAGTTGTGTACATCAAACTTTTGCCTGTCTGCTCCTTCCTTCCTTCCTTCCTTCCTTCCTTCCTTCCTTCCTTCCTTCCTTCCTTCCTTCCTTCCTTCCTTCCTTCCTTCTTCCTTCCTTCCTTTCCTTCCTTCCTTCCTTCCTTCCTTCCTTCCTTCCTTCCTTCCTTCCTTCCTTCCTTCCTTCCTTCCTGCCTCCCTTCCTCCCTCCCTCCCTCCCTCCCTCCCTCCCTTCAAAAAGACTAAACTCACAAGCTCTTCTGGCTTGTTACTACATCTGTTTTCAAACAGGAAAATTAATTTAACATGATCACTAACTCCTATACCTCATTTAATATTCACATTCATAGGACAAGAAATATACTTTTCAATTTGTGAAATAGGGAAAGACTGAAAATACTTCAGCTAGCAAATTTTGTAAACATTCCTGTTTAATATCAAGATCAGCTACATTTGTGATTCCTAAGTTTTTTTTTACCATTTAAAAAAAATGTATTTAGAAATTATACTCTTGCTCCTCAAACACTGTATGTGATTCAGGGAAATAAAAGACTGCAGAACCTCAAATACAGAGCCCCTTACATTTGGTTTTGCAGAGCAAGCTGAAGTGTAGTTCATAGCGACAGCATTCTCTGAATGGTGCCGGAAGCACAAAGGAGCTCATTTTTTCTTGTTCTAGGATTTGGTAAAGCAGAGCTATGGCTTTTCACACTTTCTGACAGGGTAGTGGGTTTTTTTTAATAATAAAACACTTTCTGTGACCACAGTTCATCATTTATTCAGTATGTGAAATACGTGATAATGATGGCGGCGTAAAAGGGCTAATAAATTGTTAGTCCTTCCACAGCTATAAAGTAACATAAAAATAGAGATGGAGCATTTATATTTCTTGATGTGATGCAGCATGTGAAGAATGCTACCATCAAAGATTGATTTTATTTGGAATAAGTTACCAAAGGCAAGTACATAATCAAAAACTATTTTAATCTATATATGAAAAAAGGCAGACAATTAATTTGCCATAAATTAATTTACTGTATAATCTTGAATGAAAAAAAATTTACTATACCTCCAAAGATTTAAGACAGATACTGTCAAAGTGATGGAGTCTGTCAATAAATCACACAAACTTGTTTAATCAGTCATTGAAGAACTCTGGATTGTTTAATGGATTAAAGTCTTCTAACAATGTAGCATTTCAATTTTTCCAGATGCAAAATTGCATATTTTGCATTGTATTTTGAATATTTAGGATATCATCTCAGATGATCCTGTAGCATTTTGTTTCTAAGGCACAGTACAAGTAACCTTTTCCAAGTTGCAAACAGATTTCAGGAAGTTTTCACATAACAATGTAATTATTTTTTATTGTAAATATATTTAATAAATTACCAAAACTAATTTATTCCAGATTAACAATTAACATGTTTGCTATTTGAGATGAGACATGTCATGTATCTGTGCTGATTCAGACAGTCACTAATCAGATGAAGAATGGTGGCCCTCTTACTTTTGGGATGGTCTGATCATTGATGTCAAATCATAATCTTGACATGTATTTGGGATTTTTACATTTTACATCAGTGTTTTCCATCTATCATCCCTTAGTTGTTGGTTGTCCTATGTTAATTATTCTACTTCCTGCATTTTTATCCTTGTGATCATTTCATTTCCTATGCACTTTCTCACAGCTTCTTCTCACAATTTATCCATTTTCTCAGAAGTTTTATCCAAGCATACACATGGATTGTATGAGAAAGAGACATTGGATTGCAGACAGTGGAGCCACTCAGAAAAGATTTGCCATCTTCTCTATTTACATAGATTTAACATCCTTCATAGGCACAAAGTCTAGCATAACTATATGGAAAGAAGAAAGATAAGAAGGGAACGATCCTATATATTGTTTTAAGGTAATCTTGCAGTCTTTTGTTCCAAGGTCACCATACCAAACTAAAAATCAACTAAAAGTCAACATTAATGACTAAAAACCATTAATGTTACTAAAACAATATCTTGAAAGCAGTGGATATCTCCTAATTGTCCTTGTTTGGTTTTGTACCTGGTACAATGAAATGGATTGAGATACCAAAATAACTAAAGAGTGGTAGCTAAAAATATTGTGGAATAGCTTAGCAGGGGAACATGTTAGATTTTTTTCCCAATGTTAAAAGTTTATTTGCAGAGGCAAAAAATATTTCAGAGGAGGAAAAAGCTATGAATTGACCAATAGCTATGTTGATGGGGTGGGAAGAATAAAGAATAAAGAATAAAGAATAAAGAATAAAGAATAAAGAATAAAGAATAAAGAATAAAGAATAAAGAATAAAGAATAAAGAATAAAGAATAAAGAATAAAGAATAAAGAATAAAGAATAAAGAATAAAGAATAAAAATTGTTTTCAACTCTACCTCAGTTCAGACATTTGATTTCATGGCTAAACTCTTTAAACACATGCAGCGCTTAAATTTCTCAAAACATAGGCAGTCACTTATATGTATAAATTTGAAAACAAAGGGTCTGGGATTTTAAGTTAATTACTGTTTTCAGAAAAAGTGAAAATGAAGGAAACATTCAAAAAGTCACATAGACTGGTGTTATTGCAACATGCTAAAATCACTAAGGTAATCAGTTTTTCAGATTAATCTTCATTTGCTATAAACTGTGTCTCCAATTTTGTTAACTGAAGGGAATTATTCTTTTAATTTAGAGTGTTACGTATGGTATCCCTCATCATTGCCATGTTCTTGATTCAGGATTAACCCAATAATATACTAATGCATTATTTAATGCACTACAGTGTCTAACATTAAATAATAATTCTATTGGCTGATTAGAATAACAGTTAACTTACTACTAGTTCAGGGTCATAACATTTATAAGAAAATCCAGCTTTAATGCCAATGAAATATATTAAAATTTAATTTTAAAGAAAAATAAAGGAAAAATTAAGCCATGGTCATCTTAGAATCTATTTGAATCTTCCTCAGTATAAAAATGTCAGCAACAACTGAAGCCTTTACAAATTCCATTTTCTGAGTAAGATGTAGTTTGGTTAAGCCAGATGTCAGTGGTTTAAGCCCATCTGGAACTAAAAATCACGCAGCGAGATGGGGCAGAGAACCAGAAGGGTAAATGTAGAAAACTCATGGATTGAGATAAAGACAGTTTAATAGATAAAGCAAAAGCCACAAATGCAAGCAAAGCAAAGGCAAGGGATTAATTCACCACTTCCCATGGCAGTGGGTAGGCAGGTGTTCAGCCATTTCCAGGAAAGCTGGGGTGCATCATACGTGACAGTGACTTGAAAAGATGTACTCCATCACTCCAACCTTTTCCCCCTTCCTTCTTCTTCCCCTGCTTTATATATTGACATGATGCCACATGGTGTGGGATATCCTTTAGGGTACTTGGGGTCAGCTCTCCCGGCTGTGTCCCCTCCCAAATTCTTATGTCCCCAGAGCATCCTTGCTGACAGGATGTTACAAGAAGCAGAAAAGGCCTCGACTCTGTAAGAGCTGCTCAGGAATAACTAAAATATCTCAACATTATCAATGCTGTTTTCAATACAAATACAAAATATAGCCCCTTACTAGCTACTGTGAAGAAAATTAATTACATTCCAGCTGAAACCAGCGCTCACCAGGGAAACAACTAATATCAGATCCCAACTTTAAAACACTGAAATAACGATAGAAGAGTGTATTTCAGCAATTAAGGTTTACATTGAATACAAGCTACCACAGGACATGAGAGCATTTTAGCAAAAAACAAAAATCAGATAAAATATCAACAACATACATATATTTATCTTTAAAAAATGACCATACAGTGAACAACAGGAAGATAGATGAGTAACATAATGGAGGTTAAATACACAATCTGCACAGCTTCCATGCATTATCTTGCTCATTAGGTGAACACTTATTTTATGAAAGGAAATAACTTTAATTCTTATGAAATATATTAAAAAGCACACTTTTGTGGGTAAATGATGAAGAAAAAACAAAAGCATGAAATTCCTTAATGAAGGATTTGTAATAAATTAGGAATAAGAAAAACAAACCTGGAAATTCAAATTTAATTTAAAAAACCATCTGAGCTTTTCCCACTCATTTCAAATGCATTGTTTTACTCTTAGGCCTTTTACTTTAGAAAAGCAAAGGCTAGACATGCCTGTTTACATTTACTTGCCCATTATTATAATTTCATGCAGAGCATCTGACATTAGATGTTGTTTCTCATTTTGCACAAAAGGAAATGTAAACAGAAATAAAACCAATACATATCATATACTTAAAATAATAATTTTCACCTTTTTTTTTTACAAGTCACGATGTACTGTGTTTTCTACACTCTCTGTCTGTAATGAGACATATGTATTAAATTCCCAAACCTAAAGTGAAAATATGTTCATGTTTAGATAATTTTTTTTTCAATCACGCTGATAGTACCCCATAATGATGTTAATCTGATCCTTTGGAAAGTTTTCCCCTCAACAAACTTCTAACACCTCTAAAAAACCCTAAAAGAATATCTGGTTTCATTTTTGGTTTTTAGTTTTTGGTTTTTTAAGTTGGGTCTTTTGCCTGATAGTAAATTCTATGTACTATGCACCATGTACCCAGAGGAATTAGGGATTTAATGTTCTACATTATACTCTACTCTTTTCCATGAAAAGCCAGTTGGCAGCTACTGTATATCTGCTTCCCACATTGATAGAAAAGAGAGAAAAAATACGTAATAGGAAATGTAGCATCAAGAACTGTAGATCTCAGACTGATTTTGTAAATGTATGACTCTCTTAAAATTGATCTCAAATCCAGCTATGGCAAATAACTGAATTTGTTTACTAGTTTCTTCTTTTGTTAAAAAATAAACACATTATCACAGTTTGATTTTTTACAACTTGTTTTGTATTTGGAATTGCCACAAGGTAGGTGTGTAACACATAGGAAATGCAGCCTATCACTTAAAAGAAGCTTGATGCTACTCTGAGGTAGCAAAGAGTCAGAAATACGCTCTGAATCCCTAATAGTCTGTAGTCTCAAAGCCAGCCCATGCTCCCCCTAACAGCCATTTTCAAAGGATGCTGAATTCCAATTTATGTGGATGAAGCTAAGAAGCATCACACTAATGTTCCCATGCATTTAAAAATAAATTTAAAAAGAAATATTTTTCAATGTTTCATATTTTGTTCAATAGAATGCTTAAATTGTTTGTTAACTATTTTTTGAAATAGAAAATGGTTGTTTGAATTTTACTTTTGTAAAATCTGGGGCTTAAAACAACATAAAAACCCCCCAACTTACAAGAGCAAAGGTGGCTATGTTGTTTTTACAAACCAATAAAGAATTGCTGAATGCAAACTGTAAAGTTGGCTGAGTAATCCTGGTAGGTGGAAGTTTAAGGATGGTGAGAAGAGTGAATGCTTGCTTTCTGTGGCTATTTGCAGTGTATGAACTTCATGAGTGACATCTTGACTCATTTCAAATCAATGGTAAAAATCCAATTGATTTCAACTGGTCTGGAGTTTCAGCTACAGCAAGAAAGAGGAATTAGAGAAGAAGAGGCATAAAAAGAATAAATGTAGCTGTAAGGGAAAAAAGGAAGATAACTACCCTTCCTATTCAAAATAGTATATTATATTAATATATATATTAATATATAAATTATATATAAAATATATGTTAATATATAAATTGTATATTTATATATTAATATATTATACATAAAATATACATATATATATAAATATTTAAATATATATATGTATATTTATATACTAAAACCAACATATGGAAGCATATATATATATATATTCATATACTAGTCAAAATAGAGGTTTATGGATTAATGAAATCCACAAGGAAACAAATGGGAGCTCAGCTGGTTTCTGAGATGCAACGTGTTTCCTTTAGATTAGGAAACTCTAGTTGTGCTGTGACAGAGCTGCACAACTTGTTTTTCACATTGTTATAAATGCTGCGCTCTAGAGTGTGCTTCTTTTAAGATGAAATATAGATAGATTCCCAATATTATGAACTTGGTAGGTAACAGAGACTCCACTTTCTTCTCTGAGGCAAATATTTAAAGGCAAAATTCAACTGTGGTGTTACAGAAATAAACAAGCTAATATTTACTGAAAGAGGTATTTTAACTGTTCCTTGATGCCTTTGAACAAAACCACTTGCTGAAATCTATAGCTTCATTTAGCAAGATTTCCTCTACAGGAAGGACTTCTACACTATTAAAACAGAATATGAAGAAAACAGATTCTGGTTGATTGATACATCATCCAGCTTAAAATATATTACAACTTCAACTACAATCCATATAATTGTTTTTTTGAGTTTTTTTGCATCCAGAATGATGCCTATTACTTTTATCAAAATCAGCCACATCCTTATATATTTTTACGCTTGTCTTATCTCTACCATTTAATTTTCTTACAAGTACTCATAACAAGGAATAATCCTGTCCAGAATATTTACTTTGCTTTATTCTATTTCAGTCTTCTGCAGATAGGAGAAAGTTCTCAGTTGTTTCTGTTTGTGAAAGTCTTCTAATTGTCATCTATAAAGGAAATAACTCTAAGAGCATGTACTCTACTTCATTGATTTTTTTTTTTGCCTGCTGGGAAGTCAATGACAGGCCTCGGACATCTCATAACACTCAGAGCAGATGTAATGGTGGTATCATCAGCAGAAAACTACTGTCAGAAGAAAGGGCAGCACTTGAACTTCGTGATGACATTAAAATCTGTAAGAACCTTTGGAACTCATTAAAGTTAGGCTCTGTTACTCTAATAAAACATTCTTCTAGAATTCTTCTTACAGAACATTTGTCTCAGCAGTAATTCAAGTTGAAACAATAATTGGAAATACCAAAACAAAGGTAACAATTTGGAAATTAGTTCAACAAGACATACTTTAACATGGTGACAATAGTTTCAATGAAGATATTTCTGTCTTCTATAGGAGATTGTGTCAGCAAAGTAAAAAAAAAATCAATAGCACTTTCAGACAAAAAATAAACCCTGTTTAGCTTTTACTGCATGTAGTGTCTCATCTAGAACTATTAACTCTTTGTGTTCCCCAAAAAAGGTTTTTTGTTTCTTTCTAAAGCTCCAGAGCAGAGTGTTTCTGAGTCAATACTGGTAAGTATCTTCAACAAGGGAAAGAACAAACCAGGTTTTTGGAAAAGTGATGAAGCAACTAATCCTGGAAACCATTTCCATATACATTAAGGACAAGAAGGTATTTGTAAGTAGTCAGCATGAATTCATAAAATCACCTCATGAAAAGTTAACAAAGGGAGGTGCAAGATTCTGCACTGAAGGAGGAATAATCTCATGCATCATTGGAATGCTGAGGGTGGGCCAGACAGATCACAGATTTTCAGAAAAGGAACAGGGGATGTCCCTGCAGAAAAGAAGTCTGATGGCATCCTGATATGCATTAGGTAACAGAAGTGTTCATTGCCCTTTGCACAGCGCTGCTAAGGCTTCATTTGGAGAAGTGTCACAGAGTCTTAGAAGCACATCTCTGAGATGGGAAAAACCTCTGCTCACCATCCTGACCAACTTCCCCTACTCAAGCAGAACTACCCAGAGCAGGTTGCCCCAGACCACATCTGAATATTATCTCCTAGGAGGGAAGGGTGCCCAGTCTTTCTGAACAACAGGTAGCAGTGCTGTCACCCTCACAGTAAAAAGTGTTTTGCTATGTCTGTACTAAACCTGCTGATTTTTAGTTTAGGTCCATTGCCTCTGGTCCTGCCCTCAGAGCACCAATGAAAAGGCTGTGTCTCCATCCTTTTTGCACCATCCCTTGGTGTATCTATACATACATTCATGAAATGTGTTCTGAGTCCTTTCCAGGATAAAAAAATCACAGCTCTCTTTGTCTTTCATGGGAAAGATGCTCCAATTCTTCATTCACCTTTGTGGCCCTTTCAGTAGGTCCATGTCCCTTTTGTACTGAACACAATACTCCGGGTGTGGGCTCAGCAGCACTGAATATAAAGCGAGGATCACCTTCCCTGACCTGCTGGTAGTGCACTGCCTGAAGCAGCATGGGATACCATTTGCCTTCTTTGCAGCAAGGGCACATTCTGGCTCCTCTTAAACCTGGTTTTCACCAGGACCCCCAGTCCTTTTCTGCAAAGATGCTTTCCAGCTGGTTGTACCTTAGCATATAACAGTGCACAGGGTTGTTCTTCCTCAGATGTAGAAATTAGCTTTTCCCCTTTTCGTGAGGTTCCCATTGAGGAGCCTTTTGGGGTCCATCTGGATGACAGTGAAACTCTCTGGCATACCAGCCACTCATCTGAGTTCAGTACTGTCTGCAAACTTGCTGAGGGTACAGCCTGCTACATCACCCAGATCATTGATGAAGATATTGAAGAGTATTGGAGCCGGCATTGACTCCTAGGGTGGATCACTAGTCACTGCCCTCCCGTTAGACTTGGTGCCACTGATCACCACTTGCTGGGCTGGGTCATTCAGACAATTTTGAATCCACCTCTCTGTCTGGTCATCCAACCCTTACATCAACAGCCTCTCTATGAGGCTGTAATGGGAGACAATCTCAAAGATGTTCCCCAGGTCCAAGTAGACAGCATCCACTGCTCCCTCCTGATCTACCAGGCCGGTCACTTTATTGTACAAGATTAACAAGTTGGTCAAGGATGACTTCACCTTGGTGAAGGAGAACATTGAATGTTGACTACTACTAACAAGGGGTATTCGGTTTCGTGCTCCCCACTAAAAGCAACACATGGACATGGAGATATGAAGCTACTGGAGAACCCAAAAAAGGATCATAAGGATGATTAAGGGAGTGGCACACTTTTCATATGATGAGACGCTGAAAAGCGTGTGTGTTTATCCTGCGGAAGAGAAGGCAGAGAGGAACCTTCCCAATGTGTATAAAAGTTTGAAGGGAAGGTGCAAGAAAGACAGGTCCTGTCCACTGACAAGAGGCAATAAGCACAAACTGAAGCACTGGAGGTTCTGGCTGAACATAAAGAATCACTTTAATATATGACTGAGCACTGGCACAGCTTGCCCGGGGAGGCTAAGGAGTCTCCATCCCTAGAGATATTCAAAGTCTGTTTTGGATATGATCCTGGGCAACTGGGTCTGGACTTGGTAAGGTGGACCAGATGACCCTCAGGGCTGCCTTCCAGCTTCAACCAGTCTGTGATTCTGTGGCAGATGTAATCAATTTATCCCTTGTTTTTTCATCTGCCATATCTTGATATTCTACAGATGTGTATGTAGGTTGCCAAAGATACTAACAGATCACATTACTACCTGTATAGCAAGAGACATATCTAATTATTTTCTGTATTAAAAGTCTTCTAAAGTGAACTGCTCAGCTGTATTTAAGCTTTTGCCTTTGTAAATTTGCTGGGATTCCAAGTAGTGAATAAATAAACTATGAAGTGAACTAGCCAATAGTAGCCCGTAAGAAATATAACATTGGAAATATAAATTAACTTTTTTAATTGAATGTACACTTCAGAGAGGTGACACATCTTGTTTTTGTCTAAATTAATCACACTTAGTAGATAAAACTAATCTTACAGAAGTGTTTTAGAAGTTAAACATCTCTGAACATTTTAAACCATATTGTGTTTCAGCCCATGTACAGCCTAGCTATCTGCACAAAGCCTGCTGCTGTCTAGCTCACAGCTTTTGATGATGTTGGGAAGTAAGCATGCAGACTATGTCGCTCATTAGAGCACTATATCTGTATAATAGGGATTTATTTTCCCTGTCTGTCAGACAGTGCCTTGCACTGTCTGTCAAGCCAGACTTTTGTGAATTGTGATCTACAGTAAAATATTTGAAAGGGATATGAAGTGCTTGAGTTTTATAGGTGTGGCAGGCCATTAACAGTGGCCTTTTCATTTGCTTAATTTATGGTAGTATAAGGTTTCCTAAGATTCTAGTGTGTCAAAATTTAGACAAGTCTTCAGTATTTGATAAACTACCAGTGAACTGCTATTAGGAAACACAAAAGAAACCCCATCTTTACAGAGGTAGCAAAAATTAATACAGAGTAAATACTCCCAGCAAAGTGTGCTAAACTTTCTAATAAATAAAATATCATACAGCATCAACACAGGTTCCCTATGCCATCTTCTTGGAAAAATGTAATATTTCCTAGAACAGTGGATAAATAAGTGGGATACAGCTTAATAGACATGATATTTTATGTGACACTGTGATTTATTTTATTGGATATTAGTAAGTGTTGCAATAATTAAATTAACATTTTAATATGAATTCAAGAGATGCTACAGTAAGCTCAAGAATTCTTGCTGTCTGCTTCAGTCTTCCTAATGGCAATAATACAGCAACATCTAAGCTGCCTTCACCATTACTGGTGGAAGACAGGCATATCTAAAGGTATATCTGCCTATCTCAGCTATTTATTTGTCAAGCAAAATAAATAACCCTTCAGAGACTCCTGTAGGGTCCCCTAGCATCTTCTATTAAATCTGTCTCTGTTGTTGCTTACAATCAACATACAGAACAAAGCCCAAAAAATTCACCATTAATGTCAATTAAACATGCTCTAACTCAATGACTTTAATTGTGTTGTATATCATTGATGGAAAGACGAGATTTGCTGCAGATTCATTTTAAAGCAGAAACAAAGCTCAGGCCACCAGAGTAACTGCAATGATTGTGTATCATATTTGAGGAATATTTTTATATAAACTTCATGAATAGTTCATAAACAATACATTTTTACTTTGAAAAAGAATGTGATGCAATGTGTTTCATATTACAAAAGCCATCACATGGATTCCAAATATTGTGAGATGGTATATAGTGTGTCTATATGAAGTGAATTCTTAAAGTTATTCACTGATTTGTTGTGAGAAGTGTGTCAAAATTTTGAGGGATAATAGCACATTATTTACAGGTTCTCTCAGCTTCCTACTTTGTCCCTGAGTCAATAATACCATATAAATTTACCATACATATTCTTGAAAAATTTTCATTCTAATTCCAATTTGGAAATGTCAGAAACCTATGTGAGGATTATATAACATGAAAATTGATTTGTTCTACTCAAAATATTCTATCACATAATTTTGAAAAATAGTTGTGTCTCAGCTACCTAAGTAATGTACATGTAAAATAGAAAGGGCACACTCAATTTTTACTTTAGGTTTAGCAAGAAAAATAAAGAAACAAAGACTTTGGGAATAGTTTCACAAAAATAAATTAATATAAAATATATATTTAATATATATACTTCACACTGCACTGGAACAGGTAGAGTTTCTGGAACACCTGTAATACATTGATGATGTCATTGTGTGGGGCAGCATTTTCTGACAAAAGGAAAAAAAAATAGTTCAAATCCTTCTGAAGGCAGTTTGCCATTAACCAAAGTAAGCTCAAGGGACCTATACAGAACATCCAGTCCTTAGGAATAAAATGGCAAGGTGTATGTCATCAGATCCCAATGGATGTGATCAATAAAATAACAGCAGTGTCTCCACCAACTAACAAAAAGGAAACACACCCATTCTTGTGTGTTATGTTTTTTTGGAAAACGCATATTCCAAATTACAGTCTGATTGTCAGCCCTCTCTGTCAGGTGATCAGGAAGAAAAATTATTTCAAGAGAGGCCCTGAGCAATGACAAGCCATTAAACAAATCATCATGAGATAGTTCACGCAGTAGCCCTTGGGCCAGCCTGGACAGAGCAAAAGGTTAAAACGTGCTCTACAGTGCAGCTGGAGAGAACGACCTTTCCTGGAGGCTCTGGCAGAAAGCACCAGGGGAGACCTGAGGTCGACCCCATGGCTTCTGGAGTCAGGGATACAGAGCACCTGAGGCCATATACTTCAACTGAAAAATACAGACAACCTCTTTGCTATGGAAGATGATGGCTGAAATACAGATATGGAGAGGCCCGACTGATTGACTATATCACACTTCCACAAACCTGCCAAGGTAATCACATTATTTTAAAACTTCCAGAAAATATTGTTTTAGTTACCATTATAAATCACTTGAAAACCAGAATGCACAGAAACATTTATAGACTTTTGATATATGCTGGATACCATTTCTTTCTAAAATCCATTCTATCAAGCATTTATGAATATCAGCTATTTTTAATCCATTACTATTACAGATTAACTTGTAGGCTCCCCTTTTTTTTTTTTTTCAGTTGCAATCAATTCTGCTCAACAACAGAAGCAGAGCTAAAAAGACCTGACAGCCTGTGACAATGCTCCTATTTAACCTATCTTCATTAAAGAAGAGCTCATATTGCAAGGGAGAGCTTCTGAGAGCTCTTGCAATGGCTACAAACCATGCCAAAACAGAGAATCTCTACCATCCACATAAATAACTAACATCTAATAAGACAACTCAATAATTATTCCCCAAAATGTAAGTAGAATTCAGCCTTTGGGATTCTATTTCACTCTTTCAGAGCAGTTCTTTCATTCTTATCATGGCATGACCTGGTCTAGTGGAAGGTGTTCCTCTCTATGGCAGGTGGGTTGGAACTAGGTGATCTTTAAGATCCCTTCCAAACCAAACCATTCATGGTTCTATGACAGAACTTCAAAACTTGTATTTACAATTTCATTTATGTTTGTGAACTCTGTTAAATTCTGCACTGAGTATAGGTATCAAGATGGAAGGGGTGGCCCCTGGAGGAAGCCATTTGCACATGCCAGCCACTTCCAGTTGGTTCCAGCTGGCTCTAAAGGACCTGCTGCAAGACACAGTTCAGCCTGTTTCCTATGAATGTGGCCCCTCTGGGAAAGTGTCCTTAAGAAAGAGCTGAAATTGCTACAGAGAGGAGGGATCAAAAACGTTGAGAAGTAAAAGAGATGGAGACCCACTGAAAACTGGATTTTCCACTGCAACTTGTGGGCCTTCTACAGTGCAGCAGGGAAAAGCATGAGAGGAAGGAGTGGCAGAGAGAGACCACAAGGTACTGACTGCACCTGCCCTGTGCCCCATCTCCTCTGCACTACTTAGGGAGGACAGAGGAGTGAAGGAGCCTGGAAAAGGAGAGGAAGAAAGGTGTTGTATTAATGTTTTTCCTTCCGTTTTCCACTGCCTGAATTAGTAACTACATTTTAATATTAACTGACAATATATCCAGGTAACCTTCCACATGTGATGTTAAGTAATGTCCCTGTCTTGGCCCAAAAACTTTCTTATTCCTGTACTTTTTTCCTCATTCATTAGGAAAGGGAAGAGAGAGCAAGTAGTTTGGTGGGAGTTTGATTATTAGCCAGAACTAATCCATTGAAAGTTCTTAAAGGTGAACATAAATTTAAAAAGATGGAAAAGTGTACTTCTTTTTTATTGGTATGATAAATTTTCCCTCACAATCTATCTAAAGCTTGCATAGCCTTAACCGATCTCTGCTCAGATGGAGTGTTTGTTTTTGATTTCTGCATTCTCTTTTTATCTCTAAAATGTTCTCTTAAATCCACTAAGTTCTAATGGTTTTGTTCTAATATTTTTGTGCTACTATCCACTACATTTCATGTTAATGCTAAGTTTTTACACCCGAACTGTCGATAGAGACACTGCTGCTTTGTGTCACATGCATGCAGGATAAGGGAGGAGTCCCTGCCTGCTGTCCACAAAACAGGAGGTTGCCAGATGGATAAATGTTTCTTAGCAGTTTGCTACAGTGAACCAAAATCTTTTGATGATTTTATCAGTGTTTAAGCCATAAACCATTTCAGCCTCTCACAGTAGTCAAGAACATATAAACCCCTCAGGAGGGCCATGAAGCAATTCTCCTATGAAGACAGGCTAGAGGAGGTGAGGTTCAGCAAGGAAAACAAAAGGCTCCAGGGAGGCTGTACTGTGGCCTTCTAATTCTTTAAGAGGGGCTTAAAAGAGACACGAAAAGAGACTTCTTACCAGGGCCTATCGGGACAGGACAGAGGGTTATAGCTTTGAACTGAAAGAAGATAGCTCAAGATTGAATATAATGAAGCAATTATTTACTGTGAGGATGGTGAGGCACTGGAACAGGTTGCCCAGGAAAGTTGTGAATGCCCCATCCCTGGAAGTGTTTAAGATTTTGCTGGATGGGGATTTGAGCAACCGGGTTTAGTGGAACTTGTTCCTATTCCCTGTAGAGAGCTTGGAACTAATGAGCTTCAGGGTCCATTTCAACTCAAACAATTCCATAATTTTATTGTTTTCTCTGAATAAAATTGGAATAAATATTGTAAAACCTAAGCAGAATTCAAATAATTTCCCTCACCTGTTAGAAATTAAGACAATTATATTGTAACAGTTTAATTTTATGTTTTTGTGGTTTAAATTTAATTTTGCATTAATGAGTAGGCACCCAGGTCATATAGTCTCATATTTTCTATTTCACTTCCATGCATTCCAATTGAGAATAATCACAATGAAAATTAATTTGTATTTCTAATTAATTGGCCAGTTAATGGCAGCTACTTTGAATACAATATGGGGTTTTGCAGAAAAACGGAAGAAGTTGAAATCTGAAATAGTTGATATTTCAGTGGGGAATGATGGCCCATATGACCTCTCAAAATCACTTTGAGATGGCTGAAATAATGAATTATAAAAACCCCCTGGCCTTTGGTCCTTCCTGAGTGAAATATGTCCTTTGTGTAATATGTAGAACAGGACTAAAACTGCATTTTGAAAGCTTGAACTTTTTAATAGAAGACAGCAGTTGTTCTGCCATCCTGTGGTTAGGCCTTATCTTAGAATTTAAAAATTCAAAATCATTTCCTAAAATTTAATAATACACCCATTATTAGAGCAAGGAAGTTTTACAGGAAATTCTTTTTGCAAGAGGAAGCACACATTAAGATGCTGAGGATTACATTCAGTTCTGACAGCTCGGTGTGCAGCTGCAGGGGGCAGCACAGGGAGCTCTGGGGTCTGTGGGGAAAGAGGCCTTGAGCTGCTGTGCACAAAGGACACGGGGACCTGCCCTGCCAGGCAACCAGGCACTCGGAGAGCCAATGACCCTGATGCTTTTGTGCTCTTGGACTGTGAGGCTATAAAAGCCCAGGGTTTCCTTTGCTCAAAGTCCCTCCCTGCAGGCACACAGCTTGAGCTGTTCTGTTGGTATTTGATTTTTGCACCAAGATTAAATTATTTTTAGGATGGTGATGTCTGAGAGTCTGCTGTTGGAAAACTTGAGTCAAGCCAGTAAGGAATCTTGGTCTGACAGTGTGAGTTAGATGTGTGCAGCTGCAAAGGGGCTTTGGTCCCAGCTCAGGTGGTGCAAATGTGACTCAGAGTGGCTCCTGGATGGTCAGACAGGGAGGTTGCCTTTATAAAGATAAATGCCACTACAAAAAATAGGATATATATTCTTTCTGCTCATAGTCTGTCCTGTAGTTTTACTGGGGAAAGAGAGGGTTCATCAGAAGAAAACAAGAAGAAATAAATTTTTTCAGTGGATTGGATGCTATCAAGGCATATCTAATTTTCGTTCTGGCTTTTTGTATAAATCTACAAGCTGCAGCCTTTAACAGCAGAGATTCATGCTCAGTATGGCAAACTGAAGTCCTCATTAGTTCACTTTTTAGAAAGCAGCATTCATTGGGCTATTTAGGGCATTACATTCTTAATACCAGGAAAATAAAATGCTAGAATCATAAGAAAATGCCATGTTTTACTATAGAAATGTGGCATTATTTAATACATTTACTAAATATGCAGAAGGAAATCTAAGTTCATCTGTCAGGGCTATTTTTATGGAAGGTGAAGTATCAAGCTCATCTCTAACAGCTTCCCTTGCCCATCAGTTATGGACCATTGCCTTACACTGATCTCTGCTTGATCTAATAATTTTTAGCCAAAGAGAGAAAAGGGGATATAAGCACAATTAGCAAACAGACAAGCAAGAAGACAATTTAAAAGTAGAAAAAGTGAGACACAAGGAAATAGAATTAAATTATTTTGGCAGTAATTTTATACCACTGCTAAAACCAATATGATGACCTGACTTACACATAATTAAGATTTTCTTTATTTTCAAAATTCAAGTTACTAAACACGCACAATTGCTTTTCAATGATTCTGTCTACCATTCACTAAGATTGTTTACACAGAAAGAAAGAGTAACAATTCAGGGGTATTAGAGTGATGTATTTATGGCCTTGGGATGTCAGCATCTTGGCTGCACTGAACTTCTTGCTAAGAGTAATCTAAGCAAATGCAAATATGTTTTCTGAGTTGAGATACATTCACAGTCAGTGGAAAAAATAGACTTATGCAGGTAGACACTTAAACTAAGAGTTTCTTTCCCCCTCCATTAACTTCAAAGGAATTCAGTAAGACAAGCTCTGCGTTAGAGTCACTCACAGAGGTACATAATGCTATGTGAGATGAATTAAAATAGAGATTTTACCATTGACCCTAGTGTAATGAGATGTTCTGTATTTAAGGGTCTTTTTTTCTCTCAGAAATATTGCTTGTGACAATGTTGCATATATTCTCGTACTGAAAACTTGAAGAATAATTTTTACCCTAGTTACAGATGTTGAATAAATATAAAAATTACTTGAAAAGAACAAGAGTCTTCTGTTTGGGCTAGTGGGTTTGTTTGGTTGGGGTTTTTCCCTTGTTTTCTTCTGTTTAATAAGACAAAGAATATGGTAAAACCCCTCCTTTTCCATCAGTTATTGCTGTAAATGCATGTAATGCCACTAAATTCTGATAAACCATTCTTTCTCCTTTGTAATATTGTGATAGCTACAATAAGAATAAAGTTCTTATGCCAGTGAAAAACAATAACTGCTTGATGTAATAAGTACTATAGGTAAGTTTTTAAAGCTTTTATCTCTATCTTAGAAGCATAGACTGCCAAACACCATAGTTTCAATGAAGGGAAAATCCTGAGAAATGGGGCTAAGTACAGGATCATATTGGATTCCAATAAATTGTCCATTAAAAGAGTTGTAATTAAGTAATAAATTTAAGTAATAATTTTTTTCTTAAAGTGTTTTTTCAAATAATTCCATTCTGACTATATTAATAATGTATCTTCAGGGGCTACATTTTCCAAAGTTAGAAGGTAATAGACACAAAATACAATTACAAGGGAAATCACTGGGAAAAACTTTCTTATTTCCACTGTGGTCATGAAGGTAAATCTTCAAGCATTCAGATGTTTACACTTAGTGCATTCCATTGTCATGACTATGTTAACAGACAGCAAAATTAGATATTTAGCTTCTGTACAGATCTGGAATGTAATTTTTTTATTCTTTCTATTGCTAAGATTATACAGCATTCTTCGACATTTAATTGCTATTGTTCTCTGCTGTGTTAGAAGTTCATTTGAAAAGCAGTCAGTGACAGCAATAAAAAAGCCTTGTGCAATAACCCAACATCAGTAACATAGCAAGAAAAAACACTTTTGATCTGTGCTGAAACAACTTTTGTAGCAAAAGGAACTGCAAATCCAGTAAAAAGTTTTCTATTCTTTTCATACTGAGAATCTAAACATATACCAAATCCTTGCTAAAAAACCTCAATCAGATTTTTCATGCCTATCTATGTACAGGTTTCCAAATTCAGATAAACTTATATTTCCTTCTGGGCATATTTAGTAAATGTATTAAATAATGCCACGTTTCTCTAGTAAAACATGTATCTTCTTATGATTTTAGCACTTTCTTTTCTTAGTATTTAGAATATTGTGTTTCCTAGTATTAAGAATATAATGCCCTAAATAGCCCAATGAATGTTGCATTCTAAAAAGTGAACTAATGAGGACTTCAGTTTGCCATACTGAGCATGAATCTCTTCTGTTAAAGGCTGCAGCTTGTAGATTTATACAAAAAGCCAGAATGAAAATTAGATATGCCTTGATAGCATCCAATCCACTGAAAAAAATTATTTCTTCTTGTTTTCTTCTGATGAACCCTCTCTTTCCCCAGTAAAACTACAAGTTTATGTGTTTCTGGTTTTTTGTTTGGTTTTTTGAGTTTTTTGTGCACTCAAATGCTGAAGGGATTCTTCCTGCATCACATAATCATGCACTATTTATGAAAATGAGCAATGCCTTTCTAACATCATATTCATTGTTAAAGCTGTTAGTAGTGGCATAAAGACTCATTCCCTTCTCCCTCAAAAAGTCAAGCAAAATTTACAACACCTGTGCTTGAGAAGGATTAGACTGCTCTAGTCTTCATTTACAATCTCTGCACAGGCAAGACAGAGGATATGATTGCTTAATTGTGCATACATCATGGATATAATAAAAGTTCTATATGAAACTGCATGGGTCTTAAACAATTTAAATAATTTTTAAGCTTTGGATACTATTTTAGTATATTAAGCTATTTCAAAGCCGTATTTCTGCCACTATTTTCTCCTCTAATTTCTACTGACATGATTTGTATGTGATTGCTAAATTGTTTGCTTTATATTCCCAGATATGACTTGCATATAACCTCTTCTTTATTTTTCAGATAAATCAATAGTAGTGAAGATTGTTCTTCTGATGACCTTAAAGTTCAAGCTTGATTTCAGTCTAGACTGGTATAACTGTAAATCTAAGTGAAAACAATAATTTCTGATTAGTAACTAACAAAAATTAATTTGTGGTCTTTGTCATATTCTCAAAAGCACTTTTAATGAAAGCACAAAGCCTGTGTTATTCCTTGATACATTCCTGGAAGAGAGTACTTAGTAAATTCACACCTTTGGTTTAAGTTGCCTCTATAGTAACTTTGAGCTGTAAATTATTACTAATATTTTCTGATATTCTCTTTGACAAAAATTGAACTTGTTTCTCTTGCTAATACAGACGTTTCTAATACTTTTCCTGACCAACTGTGTAAAGAAATCTCAGTTCTTGTCTTAAACCTCTAAATTGTATGGAATGAAAAACCTACAATGTACGCCATGGTTCTGATGTCTTGGAAAATGAGGCTTTTTATTTTTTTCACAAGAATTTTCTCTCATGGCAAGCAGAGGGACACAGAAAGTGTTAACTAAGGTCAGATAAGTTTCACTGGACTTCCTCCATGGTGCACTACTTCCTCTTATATGACCTGTGCTAATTTTGTCAATATTTTTCAGTGTTTGATTATGCAGAAGACTTTTTGAAGGAATTTTTCTTGCTACTGAAAATATATCAAATACAGGGTTTTCTTAAAAAATTTTTCTTTCTGAATGTCTTTCGCACTCTAGTAATTTTAACACTAAATTTTATAAACAATTTTGAGATTTCATAAATCTAGTGGTTGATTGCTGTTATCTGGCTAATGTCTACTTCAATACAAAATTGCAAACTAAACTTTAACCATATTTGAAACAACATAAATCAGTTATTAATAAAATTGATGTCAGCTATGCTGTGAGGGACATTCTTATAAATGGAAAGTCAACCCACATGGTATTATCTGAGATAATATAGTCACATTTTATGTGAAAACATTTTTTGCTGAAAAGTTGTCAGGATCATGCTTCTGCCAATAATTTCAGTTGCTGCATTAGTTAGTGAACCAAGATATTTGCAACCTCATGGACATACCAAATATAATGAATACATTATTTCACATTCTGCCTTTCTCATTTTTTTCTGCCTCAGAAAAATCTGATATCCATTCGGTCTGTGTTGCTTAAGATCCTGCTATAGAAAAAGATGGAACTGATAAAAGACTGTGGATAGTTATAGTGCCCAATGCTCAGCACAGGGGCCTGTGTCTCTGTGCCCTGTGCCCTATGTCTCTGTGACCTGTGTCCCTGTATCCTATGTTCTTTGTGTCCCTGTGCCCTGTGTCCCTGTATCCTATGTCTTTGTGTCCCTGTGTCCCTGTTTTGTCCCTGTGTCCCTGTCCCTGTGTCCCTGTGCCCTGTGTTCCTTCACCCTGTGTCCCTGTGTCCCTGTGTCCCTGTGTCCCTGTGCCCTGTGTCCCCGTGTGTGTCCCTGTGTCCCTGTGCCCCTGTGCCCTGTGTCCCTGTGCCCCTGTGCCCCTGTGCCCCTGTGCCCATGTGCCCTGTGTCCCTGTGCCCTGTGTCCATGTGCCCCATCCCTGTGTCCCTGTGTCCCTGTGTCCCTGTGTCCCTGTGCCCTGTGCCCTGTGTTCCTTCACCCTCTGTCCCTGTGTCCCTGTTCCCTGTGTCCCTGTGCCCTGTGCCCCTGTGCCCTGTGCCCTTGTGCCCTGTGTCCCTGTGTCCCTGTGTCCCTGTGCCCTGTGTCCCTGTGCCCTGTGTCTCCGTCCCTGTGTCCCTGTGTCCCTATGTCCCTGTGTCCCTCCCTGCTCTCCAGCCAGGGCAGTGGGGAAGACTCTGTCAGCCCAGCCATGTCCTGATGTTGCCCTGGGGAGCCTCTGCAGCTCCAGGGAGCTGCAAGCCCCCAGTACACGACACAGTAGAAAACATTCTCAATTTTTTTTCTCAGCGAAATTATTTTTATTGCCAGCCTGAGCCAGTCTTGCTTCAATCTATGGCTTTTCATTCTCACCCTCCCTCCGGGCAGCTCTGGGAAAAGCCCAACCCTGCTAGCTTGGTGACAAACTCCTCACAAAGTTTTCCCTTTTCTAGGGAACAAGCCCAGAACCCTCATCCTCTCAGCAGAGCTTGTTTCAGTTTATTGATGTACAAATGCATTTCCAGTCTTATATTCCCCTCTGCAATTAAGAATCTTCAAATATTCCCACCCTGAAAGTACAATCCACAGAATAAAAAAATTGCAGTAACTAAACTACTAACCATGCATTCAAATATGGTCTGTAACAATGCAGAGCTGGTATAGAATAGAAATCAGATTTCATCTGTCACTGTCAGACAATAACATCTGGAATTCTGGTTGAAAGATCTGTGCCTGATGAAGTTTGAACTCTGTAAATGTGTACCAATTTTCTCAATAAATCAATCAAATAAAAACCCATAGGGACTTTTTTTTTTTTGTTTGTTTGTTTGTTAAGGTTTTTTTTTACTACAGATGTGTCATGGTTTTTAGCCCAGACAGAGGTGAAACACCACACAAGAACGAGCTCAACCCCTACACTCCTCCCCACACAACCAGGTGAAATTAGGAGGAGAATCAAAGTAAAACTTGAGATAAGAACATTTTAATAATTGAAAATAAAGTAAAAAATTAATGGTATCATCATGACTATAAAAGAAAAGTCCTAAGTGCTGCACAATGCAATTGCTCATCACTTTTGCTAACATGTGCCAGAAACCCCTTACTAAACACAGACCAGCTTCCATTCTGGGTAGCTCCCCTAATTCTAACAACTAGAGCTGATGTTTTGTGATGTGGAATAGCCCTTTGGCTGGTTTGGGGCACCTGTCCTGGCTGTGCTCCCTCCAAGTTTGGCAGGCTTCCTTTGGTTTCATTTCTTTGAGGACTACTTCATAATTAATTGTGTCTGAATGCATTGCTTAGTATTAGGAATGTATTTACCTTAGCATTATCTGATATTTCAATTTTTTATATTTTCTCTTTATCTTCTTTTCTTTTTTATTTTTTCTTTGTCTTTTTACCTTTTTCTTTTTGACCCTTTTTTTAAGCAGACATGTTTATTGTATTATTTACAGTAACTATACAAGACTATTCTCCTCTTCATTACAGAAGCTGCATTCATACTTCCTGTAAGGCACTCTATTTCTCTCTTTCATTACTCTCAGTTTCTCTGTGAGACCCAAATAAAGAATGAGAGTTATGAGGAATGTAACTGGTTTTGCAATTTATTTATTTAGACTTTATTTATTGTCTCCTTGGGACAAGCACAAGTTTATGGAACAGTGGACTAGATGTGCAGTGCCATTCTGCAATTGTAGTACCGCATGTACTAATTTACCCTTCCAGAAGATTAGAATCTTGTCCAGAAAAGTTGTTTGGTTTGGCTGTATCCTTAAGACTGGATTTAATTTATTTTATTTTCATTTTGTTTCCCTTTTGAACATATTACAAGAGTTATGGGTCTTGTAGGTTCAGATATTCTTACTTCCCACTTCTTTTCAAAATGAAAGAGAATGAGATTCCTTTCATTTCCATCATGCACAAGTTTTTTTAAGTTTTATCTTTCTTTCTCCCTAGTATTTTAGAGCAAAGATCAACATCTCAAAAATCACTGCAAATTGCTGCATGCTATTGTTGCTTGCTTTAAAAGCTATCTAAAATGGAATCTTACATAATAAAGTTGACAGATATCATCCGAGTCATCTCTTCCTCTGTTTTAGCACATGAAGTAGAATAATGCTTTGGAAAAAATTTGTAACAAGCCAGTAAGCAATAATGCTCAGAGAATTTTAGATGGATTGAACATTAGTAATAAAACTACTTAGCAGCAGAGAAACTCCTCAGACAAAGAAGAGGATCCTGTTTCTACAAAAATATAGATTAATGTTATTGTGCATATCCTAATTAAAATGGGGTATTTTTCCAATTAAAGATTCCTGACCAGGACTAAACCTGCTACTTCTGTTGGTAATTCACAAAACCAAAATAATTTATCCCCTTCAAGTCTATGACTTGTTCAACTCTGCAGGACAAACATGTATTCACATGTTTTTGTCAGAATAAGAAAATCCAAGTTGTCAAAATAGGAAGAATGGTGATTTTTTTGTACAAATATAAAATTTACTTATTAAATGAGTATAAAACAGTCAAATGAAAACCAAACCGCTTTCCTACAATTCCAGATGAAATGAAACAAAGGAAACTGAAAAGTCCTAAATAAATATTATGATAAATAGAAATAAATTCAGCTTGATTTAGAAAAGAACAATGGATTCTTAGTATTTTGTTATGGAGAACAATTGCTGTTTCTGTTGCAAAATCAAATAGAGGGATAGGGAGTTTATACTTTAAAAAACCATGTAAGTGGTAAATAAAACTAAATCCTGACATGGTTCAAACCTAGCAAAGAACTCAGCAGATAGCAAAAGATTATTATGAAACAATTTTCACTGGATTTATGACAGTCCAGGAAGAAACAGAAAATAGAAAATGAAAAAATAAGAAGTTATAAATGGTTGAATGTGCAAAAGAGGATAGTGGACTAGCTATCGTGAATAAGAGAGTCCCTGGCATGTTTAAATGGACAAAAAATGCATAGCTATCAGTGTTTTGAGATTCTGTGATACTTATTGCACTGCTTTACTTAAAATGTTCACCAATAATTCAACCTAGCAAAGACAAGATTCCTGTTGTGTTTTTAACAACAAAATAAAATATAATCCAGAAAGCTGCATTCAAAAAAACAGACTTTGCTGATGACCTAATTAACTTTTGGTAGGTGAGGGATATTTGATTCTAGTGATATCATTGCTTTCATTGGAAAGCAATTCCTTGGCAAAAAAACTCCTATACTTCTGGATCTCTGTATTTCGAAAGAGGGTATTAACAAATAATAAAAAAATCAAGTTGTCAAAATAGGAAGAATGGTGATTTTTTTTGTACAAATATAAAATTTACTTATTAAATGAGTATAAAACAGTCAAATGAAAACCAAACCGCTTTCCTACAATTCCAAATGAAATGAAACAAAGGAAACTGAAAAGTCCTAAATAAATATTATGATAAATAGAAATAAATTCAGCTTGATTTAGAAAAGAACAATGGATTCTTAGTATTTTGTTATGGAGAACAATTGCTGTTTCTGTTGCAAAATCAAATAGAGGGATAGGGAGTTTATACTTTAAAAAACCATGTAAGTGGTAAATAAAACTAAATCCTGACATGGTTCAAACCTAGCAAAGAACTCAGCAGATAGCAAAAGATTATTATGAAACAATTTTCACTGGATTTATGACAGTCCAGGAAGAAACAGAAAATAGAAAATGAAAAAATAAGAAGTTATAAATGGTTGAATGCAAAAGAGGATAGTGGACTAGCTATCGTGAATAAGAGAGTCCCTAGCATGTTTAAATGGACAAAAATGCATAGCTACCAGTGTTTTGAGATTCTGTGATACTTATTGCACTGCTTTACTTAAAATGTTCACCAATAATTCAACCTAGCAAAGACAAGATTCCTGTTGTGTTTTTAACAACAAAATAAAATATAATCCAGAAAGCTGCATTCAAAAAAACAGACTTTGCTGATGAGCTAATTAACTTTTGGTAGGTGAGGGATATTTGATTCTAGTGATATCATTGCTTTCATTGGAAAGCAATTCCTTAGCAAAAAAACTCCTATACTTCTGGATCTCTGTATTTTGAAAGAGGGTATTAACAATGCCAATTATCATGAAATTTTATGTACCCCTATAAAGTTGAAGTCACTGAACACATATGACATTATTGAAATACAGTATTTCACCAGATGACTGTCTGACACAAAAATCAAAATATGTATTTCTCTATTTCAAGCTTCTATCTATGAGTCAGCCTAGTTGAACTTAAGGGTAAGAAATCAAACCAGTTTAAACAGATATTGTTTTAGAATGACAGTATTTAAAAATTTACAAATTATTTTTGAAAATTATTGGAGAGTAGTGCATCTGATTCCTGATAATGTGTATTTCCCTGGATTAACTTCTACATATTCATAGAGACATTTTACTGGTACAAAAGGATTTGTCTGTCTATACCTGGTCCTATGTTATATATAAAGGTGCAAAAGTAAAGTGTTTTAATTTTGTTTCTGCATAGAAGTCAAACACTTTCTAATAAATTACTGGAAAAGTCATGCTTAGTCTTTTTGCATTATGTTCTTTAAATATGCAATGAAAAGGAGGCATACCAGAACATGCAACTGATTTTGACTCAAAGTAATAAAACTTTTCCCATAGCTGACCAACACGTTGACTAAGCAGTTCAGAAAATTGAGAAATAAATGAAAGATATACACCACATATAATCTGTTGGGCAGCGTGCAGCAGCAATTTTTCAGAATAATTTTATTTCCCTCAGCTGCAGGTGTGAGACTTGTAGGGTTTGAGTTTCACCTTGTTATTAGGAAAGGCAAAAAAAGGAACCTCTTTTATCTGCTCAAAACCTGCTGAACAATTAGTTGTCCAAACAGTTCTGCTGACATCACATCGCTTGTTTTCCAAACATTCATGTACACATTTAAAAAATATCCAAGAGAGATTGAACAATGGAGAAAAACAACCACCACAAAAGAGAAAACCAACAACAGAAAAAAACCCAACCCAAAAATCCCAACAAAAAGCAAAACAAAACAAAGTGCGAAATTTACACATTCTTTAAAAATGATTACTTGTTTCCATGTACGGCAGTAAAATAGTCACATTGTTTAGTGACTTTTCCAAATATAGTATTACCTTTTACAGTGTTCCTTTTTTCTTTTAGTTAATTACATATAATGCTGTAAACATAATATATTTTGCTATCTTCTCATGAACAAAAGAAAGAACACTCTTATGCCTTCACTTCCAAATCAATTTTTTACAGGAAATAGCTTTTTTTTGCCCCAGGAGAAACATTCACTTTTCAGAGACAATATCATGTTGTCAGCAAGTCTTTTTTCATTTAATGGAAAATCACTACTAAATTTGGGCTTAAGATTTATGAAATAAGTCTTGTGTCCCTGTGATGGCTTTCATGAGAAAGAGATACAAAAGGCACTGATACTTAAAATCTCAAAGTATATTTTTAATTCTTTATGGAATTCTTTTGATTTCAGTAGGCATTTTAGCAGAAGCTGTGGTTGTGTACTGCAAGGCTGTAGACATACACTGCTGCAAGGCAACAACATATGAAATATTTTTACTAAAATTTAATCCAGTAGCAGGTGAACTGGAGCTAACTGCTTTAATCCTGCATCTGTCATTGAAATGGTACTTAGCCTATAGCTGTCTGTATGACCATTTTTCAACATCTCTGCTCCAGAAGATTATTTTGTTGGTACTTAATTCTTGTCTTCAGAAAGATTTGTGTATACCTTGCAATATTTTTTTCTTTGTTACCCTCATATGCAAATTTTCCTGCTTATATTTTAGTGCACTGAAATATTTTCATTGCTTAAAATAATATAAATATTTGAAGTTATGTTAAACAATCATGCTCTAGGTAATTATACACCTATATGTGGGCTATATACCTGGAGTTGGCCTTAAGGCTAACAAAAAGAAATGAGGAAATAGCATCTAACATGCATAAAGGTCACAATAAATGTGAAATTTGTTGTAACCTGGAGCTGTAGGCCAATGAGAAAGTGTAAAAGTGTGTTAACAAACTCATAAAATAATCCCAAACTGACCCTTGAGGGCTGGAGGAGCAACATGAACATCATATTCCTCCTGGTGAAGGATTCTAGATGCTGACAATTCATCATCAGCATCCCTGCTGTCTGAAACTACATTTCTTAGGGCCAGAGGAGCAGGGAAAGCATGAGCAGAATTCCAGGGAACGGGGTAGAAACTGAGAACTTTGTGTAGAACAGTTTTAGTTTCATCATTATATTTTTTATATAACTATTAGACCTGGACTAATAATGATTAGACTCTCGAGAATTCAGTCATAGAAACAATAAATTATTGATTTTATTTATAGCCAAGATTGCTTCCTTTTTTTCTATAAACAAGATTTTGAGCACAGTATCCTTCAGGACCTAATTCACTGTATTCAATCTGTTCTAATTGCTACTGCTGACCTAGTGGAAACAAGGTAAGTAGAGCACTGCTAATTAGTATAATGATAACAAGAGAAATCTTACTTAGGGGGAAGAATTTTGGTTTAAGTCTTACATTTGTATCAGATAAAAGATAGAGTTGTCTTTCTATAGAAAAGTGAGACATTTAAAAAATCTGCATGGAGACTCCTTTCACAGCTTTTGCCATAGAAAATAAATCCTATTTAACACATTTTTGTGCCAAAAAAGGACAAAAAATTATATGTATGTACATACATGTATGTATGTAGCAGTTCCATATAAATAACCCTAACAAACAGTCTATGCACAATAAGGTATTTGACTCCAGCAGTGCCATATTACAGAGAAATTCAGACCTGGTGTGACAGCAGAGGGCCTTGAGTGGGTGAGATGAAAGCTGTGGCCTGTGGATAACACTCCACAAAGTCTTGAAAGCTTCATGCTCTGTAGACTCTGCTGTGTTACATCTACTTTTATGAAGAGATGAAAGGCAACGCTGTTCTTGAATTATTGTGAAGAACTGTAAGTATCTCAGTATAATCATAGTACAAAAGAAAGGTCATAATAATAATAAACAATCAAAAAACTTAATGAAACACATGGTGAAAAAGAAAAATCCTCTAACTCTAGTGGAAAACTCTTGTAAATGTAGGGGAAGCTTACCATCAGATTTATCTTGAGATCTAGTTACCAACATTTCTACAATGTAAAATATTTTCAACAGTTTTCATCTAGTCTTAGAGGGAAGAGACACTAATAATCCAGTGGCTATTTAAGAAACCCAGCTCTGCAGTTATATCACACCTGCATCCTAAAGAATAATGTATTACAGGTAAGAAGATCATATATCAGGTGGATCAATAGAATAATGATAATAATAAAAACAAAATAAAAGAAGGTCAATCAAATCAAAATAAAGAAGGTAAATTAAATAAAACATAAAAAAAATTAAAAACAACCAAAAAATAACCAAAACCAGGGGGTAATAAGAAAATTCTAATTGTCAATGTTGAACTTCATCTTTACTAGAACAAACAATCAAATATTCCATAACAGCAGACCCTTTCAGTCTGAGTTAAAAAAAAAAGAAAATATTCCAAGAAATATTCCAAGACCAGGTATATTAGTTAGACCTCAATATTTATTTGCTAAAAGTATGTCTCAGACATTAATTCTATTAATTTTAGCATGACAGACACTTCATTAATTTATGCAAAAATAATCAGAAGAAATTGGAAACAAACACATCCCAAGTTAAGAAAAGTCCTTAATTTCTTGACCTACCTACATTTCAAGCGTTCTGGAGGTTATAATAAAACAGGTGTTCAGGGCATATTTTTGTTTGCACTGAAAGTTTCAGTTTTATGTGCTTGCACTCTCCCAGAACTAGTTTCTGGTCTTATGGGCAGCTTTCAGGAGTGAAGCAGCAAGTGTGTACTAGACTGAGAATATTAAGACAACGATGCCTCAAGGTAAAACATTTTGTGTTCACTTGCAAAAGAGTATTAACAGAGAGAGAGACACAAAGAGCTACTCTAGAGAAGATGCTTGGCAATTTCTTCCTGTTGAGAAAGAACTCTTTGGTTTTCTGTCCTTCAGCTTCATATCCTTTAGAATGTACAATAGTTCTTTTCAGTCCCATGGGGGTATATTAAGGGCAAGTTTATAAAAAGGCTAGAAGATTTTCTTTTGTTTTGAGCTTTTTTTAGCACAGATTATATGGGTACCTTAGGTCTGTGTGCACATGAAGTTTACAATGTGTATTCTAAATATAGCTTTGATAACTGATGAACAAGCTGAAAAGGGAAAATAACCCCGCAAAACCAGAATACTCAGTTTTAGCATTATGAACATCCATTATTGTCATATACATTATGGTTACACAGGATTGGGATTTCTGGTGTAAATCCATAGCTATTCCTGCCACCTACTCTTTTTTCTCTTTATGTAATCTTTGACTATTATGTTGATGCCTTGAGAGGTTATCTAGAAAAGGGGCTATACAGTGTTAAAGGAATAAAGTAGGTATTTATTAAAAGGCCTTCAAAAGATACACCTTGGGCAGTAAAAGAGCCTGGCCAAGATCGACCACCAGTCATGAGTTTTCATACTTTTATAAGTTTTGGTCCATTTACATATTGGGGTTCATTGTCCAGTTACAGCTTCCAGTTGTGCAGTCCCATCCTCCCAAATTGCTTTCTTCAATTTGCTGTTTCTTATACTTTTTGGGCCTGAAGCTGCAATGGTGTCCTTGGTTCTCAGGCTGCAAAAGGAATGTTTTGTCTGACAAAACTGTGAGGAGAACTTGCTGACACTTTATATGAAGTTTAGAGTTATATACTAATGCACTGCAGAATCTGGAAAATATGAAAGCTAAAACTTAAGGCATCAATGTAGTATAGTAGTTCATGGGGTTTTGTTCTTTTTCTTTGACCAAGACCAAGACTGAGAAGGTTCTGAGTTCCAGCAGCACTTTATTTACTGGCATATCTATTTAGATTGTATGGGAAGGGGAAAGGGCGGCAACTTGAACTTTGTTTGGTAGTGTAGGAATGGAAAGGTATTTGCTGCTGTGATTTCAAAACAGCAATAAGGTATCAAAATTTCTATTAACTTGGGTAGTGAAAGAGCACAAGCCTGAGAAGTTTCCCCAGATACCCCTTGGAACAGATCTTTTTCTTCAGCCATTGTTACCAGGCCATAGTTTAAATCATAAAAATACATTATCAAGACACATTAACATTTCTACAATAATGATCACATTCTTATGCTCACTGTTCTGTCTCTTTGATAATGTCTTACTGCTAGGTTATTGTATTGTACAAGGCAATCTCTATTTCCTTCTCTGTGAGTGAATAATACTTTCACAGAAAAGGAAATAGAGATTCTCTCATTTTGCTTTGGGGTATTTTACATTTTCTCTGTGTAACTGTATAGAAATTTAAAAATGTGTGGTTTTGTTTTCCTTAAAAGACAAATGTTTCCATTGCCTTTTCAGACAATGATAATTGAATGTTTGCACCAAAAGTACCATATTTTAAAAATACTATTAATATGCTTGGTGTTTTAAACATGTTTAAAGATGTTAGACCACTTTATATTTCTTTAATAATTGTAGTTATATCTTCACATGCACGTGTGTGTGTTTACACACACATTAGATTACTTCTAATCTCAAAGGTATACACTAAAATAAAGCATTAAGCATTAAACTTATTCCCAAACCCTCTGACAAATTTGGTAGCTGTCATATTTCTTTCTCTTCTTTTACCTTCCAGGTCTTTATTTTTTAGTCTACTATCTGAAAAAAATTAAAATTTGATAATAAAGAGGCCATTAAGATAAAGAACAAAACTCTTTGGGTAAAATGCTTCTAAAAATTAATTGAAAAATAATTGCAATAAAGTGCTAACCTGAAAATTAACCTGCTTTTTGTTGTCCCTTAAAATTGCAATAATCATACAAGTTACTGGACTTCTAGATAGTATTATAATTATTATTAAAAAGAAGCAAAATTAAAATTATATAACCACAATGTAGTCACAAATGCATCTACCAGATTCCAACTTTTTTGTTTATTCTTTTGCTTTGACTTGCCTTGCTTTTCTCCATGCATTATAAAGTATCAGTGTGTATGTAGAAGCACATTGCTTTTTGCACATAGAACAAACACATGGATGATGAAAAAAATTACTTTTCAAAAAATTAAGCTTTCATCTGCAGAGGTGTTAATAATTACTTATAAAATTGGGAAGATTCCATCAAAGTCATGGAAAATATTATTGTTTGAACAGAAAAGAAAACCTTACCTTTCATATGTTGTCCTTCTGATATATGTATTTAATATTAAATTATACGTTACATTTTTCACCACATGAACAAAAATTTAAAATAATATCAGGTTAGGATGTTTAACAAAACTTCAGAAAATCTGATTTGCTGCAAACTTAGAGCTTCAACTGGTGCCTTTCCTGGTCTTAAAAAAATTGAGAGCCAGACACAGTTAAGGGAGAAGGGGTTTTACCTCGATATTTCAATGAGGATCCTTTTTGGTGCACCACTTCGCCAAGGTGGGATGCGCCACAATGCGCACACACCATAAATGGTGTATACACTTTATAGACCTTATCAATTAGCATATCTAACAAGGATACCCCCATGGGAGGCCTGGATGAATGATGTGATATTCCCCTATCCAAGGAATTCCCCCCTGGATAGGCCAAATCGCTGGTTTACAGGATATGTTCTAGGGAAGACCTTGGTTTCCCAAGACAGCGTAGGGTTTTCCAGCCTCCTGCTATGAGGCCTTTAGGATGTTTGGTCTTCTGGTCTAACAGAATGCCAGAACCATGCTAAGGTATCAGACTTGAGGAATTACAACTATGCATGCTAAGAATACTGAGGATACATTAAAGTTATATTAAAGATATATAAAAGAAAAGGCAAAAAATCCTCTTGGCACCACAATGAGGTCAAAGTTAAATAGCTAATGTGTTAGAAGTAGTATATTTTGGTATTATTTTTAAAGAGATATTCAGGTTTTATATAACTAAAGCAGAAATTGGATAAAATTCAAAGTTATAGTCCAGAAAATTATTATCCCAATTACCATTTTATTTGCGATGTACTCAAGCTCTATACTGTTTACTTTTTCCTCTGTGGGCATCATCATGCATTTTTGCCTCTGTTTTTGTGCATCTATGAAAATCCTAATCATAACACTACTGTGTAGCTTGAAATTTATTTCATTACTATATGGCACCTTCATATTTCCCCTTTGGATACTCACACATCAGACACTGAAATTATGATTTCTGCAAATCTAAATTAAATTATCTAGTGCCTAAAAAAAGCACAATCTGATTTACAATGCTTCTTGTCTCTACACTATTGTATCTATAGTCTTGTACTTCTCCCAGTTCCTGAATTGAAATATGAATTGTTGTGCAGGGAGGGTGTCTGTCACCATTGACTTATGATATAAAATGACCCCACACTGGCAATTGCCACCAAATAAAGTAGAGCTGTTAGTTCGGAGACACTGCTGAAGACATGGATTTAAAATAGTTACTGCTAGATAGTGTTTATTTTTTAATATGAACTTTGTGGGAGTACTCTCTATAGGTTGCCATTGGAAATTACAATAATTTATTTTTCTGAGCTGTTGATGATCCTGCCTAGAATTACATAAGTCACTTGGTCAGATTTAACAGATGAATTCCCGAGGATGAGAAGCAGACAATGTCTGCTTTGGAATAGCTTGACTCTGTCACTAATTTTGATACAAATTGCCATTCTTTTTATTAAAAAAAAACCCAAACAAATCAAACCAGAGTCTCTGTTTCCCACAGTTTAATAGTTTTGTCATTTGCAACAAATAACATACTGAGTAATATAACTTAACATGATCTGTGATAAAAAGGAATCATAAATAAAATTAGTGTCTCAGTCATTATAAACACATAGTGATTTGGTGTGATTTGCAGTTATTGTGGACTTGTTAAATGTTAATGAGTTATAACAATACCACCTTGATTTCCTTTCAAGGACAAAACTGAAAAATTTCCTGTGACTTTCATCATAGACAGGATTGGAAAATTATCTGCTAATTTTGGTCAAAAACAAGTGAAAAAAGTCTCAGTTTATGCTTACCTGCTTCAGATCTTTTCTAAGGAAACATCCAAGATTTAAAAACTGAGAGAAGGATATGTTTTACAATTGTGTCACCTTAACAAATAAAAATTATTATTTTCTTTGGAGAAATTCTGCTAGGACCAACTTTATAAAATTTCGCCCAATCATCACAATGGCACTATTTGTTTTATTTTGAAGAATTATATTAATGTTTACCTTTCTTTTTCATTTAAGAGCTTGAAGATCATATGAGTTTGTGGCATGTGCTCTGCTGAAAGGAGACCACTTGTCGTTGGCTGGAAACAGGGCATTGAACGTAAGGTTCACACTTATTGAATCAATTTTAAGTTAAAATAATTCCACTGAGCAGTAACTGTGTGTTTCCCTTGCTACTAATTCTGTAACACCCATCATCTTTTGCTATTGCATCTTTAAATAGGAGCATTATCTGTACCCCAGATTGGTTAAAATCTATGAAACTATATGAAAATGTCTAGTGAAAAGAAGCCCCCCCAAAAAAAGATGGCAACATAAATGACAAATGAGGCAAGCAAAAGCACGAATACAAAGAAAGACAACAATTAAGGAGAAGCAAAAAATGAGGGAGAAGTAAAAGAGTTCAGGAACTCTGTAGCTCAGCAGTCAGTGAGAGGGTTAACAATCAACTAACACATGCCATAAGGCTGTGTCATATTTGTCTGTCAGGTTTTACCATATATCCTACAGCATATACATGTACCAGTGAGCTCTTGCAGGGCACTATATTTGTATAAGAATGTGTTTTTGTGCCTCTTGAATATTCCAGTTATCCTGGTTATATGAATAGCAAACAATTCAGTTGCACCCTCATTTAGCTTTCAGACATAAAGGAGTGGTAATAGACCTTCCTAGCTATGAGAACATTTGAGTTTCTATGTCTAATTACAATTTTTTGAACCATAGTCATGAAAAACTAATCATTGTGACAATAGACTTCTGGAAATTATACTATAGAAGAACAAAATGTGGGCAATTTAATGTTTGCTATGGTTCATCAAATTCAGACTCCTCATGCATAACTTGGTCACATTTATTTGTGCACCACAGGAGTATAACTCCAAAAGGGAAAGCCAGACTCAGAATGTGCTTCACAAAAAGATGTTGTTCCCTTGGCAACTAATATGGTACTAAATGTTCTGACAGTATATCTCACAACACTGAAACACATCGTTCTTATTGCAGAAAATGTATGCAACCCAAAATCCCATACTAAAAGTGAATGCAGTAGATGTTCCTTTATATTTCATCCCAAAATACTTATCATCCATAAAAACTTGTCTCCCATTTCTCTGCTCTTCTGCCATTTCATGATTGATTTCTTCCTCACATGTATTTTTTTACCTAATGTATCAGTCTTTTCCTCCAATTATTTCTTCCAGTCCCAAATTCTCTTTCCAAGGTTCTTGTTCCCTCTGTTTCCCACATGCATCTCAATTTCTTTATCTTTTCATCTGAGCTGAGAGACTTCTCAGGAAAATCTTTTCCTTTCAATGCCAGTTGCCTTGCATTGAGCTTCCAATAATCTTTAATTGAGGCTAAAGGGACTTTTTCTGTGTCAGCATTTGATCTGGGTTCACAGGGGCCAACTGGGATTATTTTGTTGTGCCCTATATGTTGTAAGGATCTTACAATGCTTGCTGACCACTCTGAGCCTGGAACCTGATCTCTGTGAGACACCCTGGCTCAAACTGATTATTGGAAAACAGGACAAAAGAAATATAATAAAGAGAATTCTGTGAATGGGAAAATGTAATGGTCTTACCAGTGGTGAAACTCAACAGAAATATGGAGAAAATATATAGTTGAAGAGACGTGTATTTTGCAATTGTAATCAGTGGTACAAGCAAAGACTAAGAATAGAGCCAGTAAGGTGGATCGCTTTTTGATACTGACAGGTTTTTTTAGGTCCCTGTGGCCTGGTTTAGTCTGGGATAGAGTTCATACTCTTAGCAGCTGGTACACTGCAGTGCTTTATATTCAGTGTGAGGACAATTTTGATAGCACACTGATGTTTTGGTTCTTGCTAACTAGTGCTTCACCTAAGTCAAAGATTTGGCATTTTTCCATGTTCTGCCACTAAGGAAGGACACAAAAAGCTGGCAGGAGGCATAGCTAAGGCAGCTGACCTGAAGTGATCAAAAGGATATTCATATAACACTCATAGAATCATACAAATTTTTGGGTTAGAACCATGAAAATCATCTAGCTCCAACCCTTCTGCCCTAGGTCGGAGCATCTACCACTATACCAGGCTGCTCAAAGCCCCATCCAAGTTGGCCTTAATCACTTCCAGGAATGGACAACTTCCATTCCAGTGCATCAACACCCTCATAGTGAAGAGTTTTATCTTAATACTTACACCTGCCCTCTTTCAGTTTAAAGTCATCATCCTTTGTGGTATCACTACATGGTCTTGTCATTTATTTTCTACCTTTTTTCTTTTTTAAGTTTTAAAACATTGCAGGTTTCATTTTTCTTACATAGCATTTTGATTCATCAAACTTTGATATTAAAGGAATTATTTTAACATAAAAATTTACCTTACATTTTGTTTGGTGTTTGATGTCTTTTTCAGAAACACACACACACACAAAACATCCAGAAACATCTTAAATTGGTTTATTTTAGCCTTTGTTTTTGGTTTATGATTAACAGTTTTAATTAACAGATTAACTGCTTAGTGCAGGATAACTTTCTGACTCAAAGACAAAGGCAAGGTCCACTTCATCTTTTATATTTTTTGTCTGAAGATCAAATGTATATTTTCCTCAATACGGATAAGATTACATTGTCATAAGTAAACATAATGGAAACATTTAGGATAAGCAGTGTGATCATTGTAGGTTTTCCTCAGAGTTCAATAAAATTTAGTTAATATTTTCTATTTGCATAGTCATATGCTCAGTTTCTCTTTCATTAGACAAAACTAGAAGCTAGGGATTAAGATGCTGTGAAAACAAAGAAGAATTTTAATTTTTCTAACTTTATCAGTGTCCTGATATTTCAGTTATCTTACCAATAGAATTGAATAAAAAAATATAATTTTAAGACAATACCTTCTTGAAAAACACATCTTTTGCAGCTTTCCACACAATAGAAAACACTGGATAGCAGTTTGAAACACCAAAATATTGGAGTTTCTCTGCTTTCTCTTTAATTTTTTTTTTTAAAATAGAATTTTCCACTTGAAAGAGATCACCTCCATTGACCTGCTGGCAATGCTCTTTCAGATGCACCCCAGGGTACCATTGGCCCTCTTGGCCACAAGGGCACTGCTGGCTCATGTACAGCTTGTTTTCCACAGAGCTGCCCTTTGCAGCAGGTCAGCCCCCAGCCCGTGGTGGTGCATGAGGTTGCTCTTCCCCAGGCTCAGGATCCCGCATTTGCCTTTGTTGAATTGCTGACACCTCTGCTCTGCCCATCTCTCCAACCTGCCCAGGTCCTTCTGAAGGGCTGCACAGCACTCAGGGGCATCAAAGCTCCTCCCAGCTTTGTGTCGTCCTCCATGAACTTGCTGAGGAGGCATCTGGACCTTCATCCAAGTCACTGATGAACAAATTAAACAGTACTGGGCCCCATATTGAACCTTGGGGGACACCACTCATGACAGGCTTCCAACTAGTGCCCGTGCCACTAATTATGACCCTCTGGGATCTGCCATTCAGTCAGTTCTCAATCCATCTTGCTGTCCTCTCATCCAGTCTGTATGTAAAGAGGTTTGGTAGTATCTATTGTATGAATTGTTATTGTTCTTAGAAATTATTCTTTTATTTCTAATACACATTTTCAAAAATAGAAACAGGAGATTAAAGAATATGGAACTAGACTTTTCAGTGGCATTTAACAACATAAGAGGCCATGGCCACAAACCAAAATAGAAGGAATTCACTTTGAACAGGAAAAAGCACCCTTCTATTGAGAACACTGGAAAATGTTCCCCAGAGACTCTGTGAAGTTTCCCCCTTGAAGACATTCAAAAGCCACCTCTGAGGATGGTCCTCCACCAGGATATGGACCTGGGCAACCTGCTCTATGTGACCTTAATTCAGCAGGGGATCTGAGTAGATGACCTCCTGAAATCCCTTCCAATCAACGCAACTGCAATTCTGTGAATTAGGGAAGAGATGTTAAATTCTATCAAGGTTTAAAAATGTTTAGGGTTAACAGTAAATATCACAGATAGTTACTACAGCACATTAGAAACTATATCATTTGTTTCCATTCAATTTGACTTTTTCATTTTTTAAGAAAGAAATTACACAGACTGTTATCTGGGGCACAGTGGAGTGTTGTGTTGCAAGCCTCAGAATGAAGGTCATTCTGCATGAAGATTTTAAGTAGTCTCAGAGCTTGTAGTTTTATGGCATTCCTTTTACTGTATATTGCTGTATTATGGATAAAACATATAAAAACACTTCTTTCAGAAATGTGTCCACTGGTCGTGAAAGCTATAAGGACAGTTAGATCATATTTGCTGATTCTAACTGGCAACTGACATGGTGATTGAAGCAACTTCTATTCTGATTAAATTGTGGGTTTGGAAAATCTCTAAAGAATTCAGAAGGGTCAGAAGCCAGCAAAATAATAAGTTAAGGGACTTCAGGTTTATAAACCCTTTTCAATGTCACCACTATCCTTTTAAAACTGAAACTGACTGAAATAGTACCTCATTCCACTCTGGGGAACTGCAGGGGGTCTTTTAAAACAGATTATCTAAGATAGAATTAAGCCAAATGAGGAAAATATAATATCTGAGAACCATTTACTGGTAATGAAAAGGGCATTGCCCTACTAAAAAAGAACAGGAAAGGCAGAAAAGGAAGAAGGAAAAGGGAAAAGAATGGGGGTGGGGGGAGAGAGAGAGAGAGAGAGAGGAGACAGAGAGGAAAAGCAGGCATTACCACCAGAAGGCTGGGGATTGCCGTCGATGTCCAAGTGGCAGGGCGTGTGTGCACAGCCCTGCAGTGATGGGCAGACACAGGGTGGGTGAGCTCTTGGGCAGGATGTGCAGCAACCTGGACAGGGTCACGGCAGGGATCACCATGGCAGGCTGGAAAACAGGTGGTTCAGGCAGGAATGAGGAAGTCACGGAAGAAGCAGGTGGGGCATCAGACAGGAACGCAGGGAGGCAGGAAAGGCAATGGCTGGAGCAGGCGAGGGAGATGAAGTGGTAAGGCAGGACAACAAGCCAGGTGGTCAGCAGGTGTCCAGACAGCAAGAGGGAGAGCGAGTGAGAGAGCAGGGGCAAGCAAAACCAACCTCCAGCAAGGCAAAAGAGAAAAGCAGGCTGGAGGCTCGTAGTTTGGTATGCAGCTACTTTTTATACCCCTTGGTTCCTTCCAAGGTCTGCTCGCTGACAGGAGACCATTGGCACAGTCAAATGTCCAACTGTAGTCCATTTGAGGAGACTTTTTACCACCTGGTTGGAGAACCTTTCCAAAGGGCACAACACCCTCAGTGGTGTCCCCCTGTCTGCCTGTTATGTGCAATGGCTCTCAGGAGAAGTGTCCCTAGAGAGACAGCTCTCCTCCATCTTCTCCAAGCTCCCACTTGTGCTGCCTCTCCCCCACATACATCTGGTAATTTCAAACAATGTTGAGAGAAATCAAGATTTAATTGGCTCCCCACAAACAGCTAAAATTAGTCCATTTTGTTTTTGTTTTTTGGTTTGGTTTGGGATTTTTTTGTTTTGTTTTTTGTTTGTTTGCTTGGTTTGGGGTTTTTTTTCTGTTTTTTCTGGTTTTTAACTGCAGGTAAACCAAGGTTGTTGTTTTATTTTTTAAATAAAGGATTCATTTAGGTAACTTATTGTCCTATAGAATAATAAAGGTAACTTATTTTCCCTGTCATATATTGCAGCTGTCATGTATAGTTCTTACCTTTAGCAGAAACATGGTTTTCAGCTCTCAGAGATATGTTTATGACAAAATGTAATGCACTGCTGAAGCAGAATGTGTGTAAGCTGTCTTATACATTTACTTTAACACATACTGACTCTTCCAAAATGAAGTGGGAGGGTTTAATACAGCTAGTAATCCAACACAGTAGATCCAGTATTATAGATATTTACTAACAAATGTCTAAATCTTTAAGTTCGCAAATAAAAGCAGGCTGATTTTGAGTACTGCTTGGTAACACTTCTTCCAAATATCTTGTGAAATATCTAGGATACTGTGGCACCTAGAAACCATGAAAGGATGACTAAGGACTTCATTGAAGGTTCTGCATTTATCTGAAACTCCAACTTTTCTATGAAATTTGTCTTATAATTGTTTCTGAGCATCTTTTTCTGATTGTTTTGCTGAAATATAAGTACATAATTAAAAGTAAATAAGTAAATAGATGGATACTGATGGTAACTTACATAAAGAAAGCTGGTGGTTTTAGAGAATATTTGATACTAGATGCCATAAGAAAACAAAATTAAAAAAAACCAAAGAGAAAAAAGGTGCTGCTGCAAACAATTTATTGATAATTTTTTTCATGATTTTTGTGTGATATCAAATTTTTTAATTTGGAGGAAAACAGAAACAATTTCTATATGTGCATGTATATTTAAGGAAGAAAAAATAATGGTAAAAATCAGACAAGAATAAGTTTATTGTTGCACTATTATGTATTTGAAGTTCATACAACTTTTTAGGATAGTCTCAGCATTTAGCTTGTTTAAAAACCCAGTTTCATAAAACATGAAATATATGTCAATCTACACATGTTTCATTTGATCCTTTTTGTACATATATTTTATACATTTTATCTGATTTAGCTGTAGACCACAAACCTCAGAAGTAAACACTGTCTCCCCAGTGTCTAAAGTTGCAGAGTTGTTGATTTAAAAAACTGTAATATATGCAGTTAAATATTCCTCCTTATCAATGTTTTGTCACACACAGAGTTTGTCAAAATGTCTGGAATATTCTCAAAAGTCATGCATATTTACTAATATGAACTGGAAATTTGCAAATAAAATATATTGGTCTTTGTCTTCAGAATCCAGGGGGTTTTGGGGTTTGGTGGGGTTTTTTTGTTTTTGTTTGGTGCTTTATTTTTGTTTTGGTTTTGTTTGTTTTTGTTTTGTTTTGTTTTGGTTTGGGTTTTTTTTTTTGTAGGGAACAAGATCTGATTTTTCCAAATTTGATTTTTTCATGTGTAATGGCCCACATGAACATTAAATAAAATGTTCTTGCATTCCATTGAATTTTCATTAATAACCATGTTCATTTCTATTATATCTTAGTTGATTTATTTAAAATGCCAATTTAAAATAATTTAATTAAAACACAATATTCCAGAAGGCTCATTTATATACTTCTTTCTCACTGAAGAAATATCTACAATTTTGATTTTGGTTCCTGGTCATGGTAAATTTTTTTATTATGAAGGAGATCTCATGAGCCAAAAATTGGTGGAAAAACCTATTCTTCCTGACTGAAAACTTATAACTTAAGCAGTGCTCAGTCTCTAAAACTTTTGACATTATTTATATCTACAAAAAAGTGGCTTTGGCTTGCTTAAAATTTGAAGGCAGGGCTGCTACTTCTGCTTACTAACAAACTTTGGATCACAGCTTGAGTCATGACTTTCCCTCTGTGTAGACATAAAAGTAGCCACCAGTCAAGTCCTAGGAAAGGTAAAAGTTAATGAATGTATGAAGCTTACAGTAAGAAGGTTCACTGACATGTCTGACATAGTCGAGCAATTCCTCTCAAAAGTCCCAAGTATACATCTTTGCTTTTAGTTTTTCTAGAACTCAGTTAACTATTTTAATTTTGCTTCCTTCTTCAAAAGGGAGGGAAAGAAATGAAGAAAAGTGGTATTAACACTTGAACAAGGTCCAGAGGGACGAAAGCATTTTGTATGAACACCTTAGCTAAAAGAGAATAAAAAAAAAAAAAAAAAAACAAAACTCAGGAGGGATAGAGGGAAATGCTATTTGCAAGTGTTTTAACCTCTTGAAGATGAGAAACGATCAGACTAACAGCTGTTGCTTCTCTGTAACTCTGTCAGTCAAAAAGTTTATAAATAGTGTTAGCTCCCTTTTCAGAACACATTTTTAAGCCAAAGTTCATTCATGCAGCAGTGAATGATACTGCAAATAATGCAAATCATGAATGATACTGAAAATAATGCCATTTCAGAGCCTTGAAGTACTACTTGCTCCAATTTCTTGGAGTGCTTATAATTTTAAAATATTTTCTACATATTTATCTTTTTATTTTCGAAAAATTAATCAGAAAAGGGAATTCAAAATTTTCTGTGCATAGAGAAGACACAGGATATGCGAGGCTGAAATACAAATTGACGTGTCTGATGTTAGAACAGGGAAAAGCTCAAACCTTTTGATGAGAAAGCTCTAAACCCACATACATCAGAAGACATGCCCACTGGAGTCAGTTAACTTGATATTAGCCAAAAAAGCTGAACTCTTTCCAGTGGTGCCCAATGACAGGACCAGAGGCAATGGGAAAAAACACAGGAAGTTCCATCTGAAGGAAACTTTTTTACTGAGTGTGACTGAGCACTGGTACAGGTTGTGGAGTCTCCATCTGAGGTAATATCCAAAGCCATGGGATCCAAAAGCCATTGGATCCAAAGGTAATGAGATCTAGGTAGCCCTGCTTGAGCATGAGGTTTGGACAGATGACCTCCAATCTCAACCATTCTGTCATTTTGCAAGTTTGAGCGTGTTGAATCTAGCCCTCTACTTAACTATCTTACACGGGTCTTAAATGTCTCAAATGGGTCTTAAAATATCACTGTTTCACCTGGAGCTTGCAAACTTGATAGCAGCCTCTAATCCAGTTCTTGCTGGTCACTGTGGGATAACTCTGGGAGCTGAAACACTGGAGCAAAAGGACAAATTGAGGTGAAGCTGGGACATGTGACAACACAGAGAACAGGGAAGATCACAAACCTCCCCAGAAGATTTTCCCAAAGGAAGTCAGCTAACATAGACATTTGCTACTCTTTTTCCTATGAAGTACAGATGAGCTCCAGCACAGATCATCAACTGTCCAATGTTTCACTGGACATCGGGCTATTTAAACTAGAAAACTTCTAAAGAGTGGACTTGAAAAAAGTTTTGGGCTTGTGTACTTAACAAAAAGATTAAATGTGTATTTCATTGCCCTGTTTGCAAATTACATGCCCATGTGGAAATGAAACTGAACAGCTGGAGTAAATTTCTAAAGTTTGATGAAGAAAACAAAAAAAATATTGCTTTTGTTTTACTTTTTTTTTCACTGTCCAACAAGGTAAGTAAGCTGCTTAGTCTTTTTCGTGGGTAAATATTTTGATAAAACTAACAAAGGAATAAGATAATACATGAAGAAATGTTTGAACTGTTTTGAAATTATAATTTTCATTTTCATGTACTCATGAATGCCATAACTAAAAAAAGCTATGTGATTAAATTGCAGGCATCTAAGAAATCTTAATATGCCAATATAAGTGCCGGGAATATAATTTACAGATAAATTGCTGAAGAAAGCATTGTTTTTGCCACAAATACTGCAAAAAAAATTTAATAAATTATTTGGTTATTCAATCTAAAGATTTACATATAAACTCATCCTATATTAAAGGTACTTTAAAGTCAACAGATATAGACTGCATTTAGTACAACACTTGATTTTATTTTAATGTTAAAAAATAAAAGGATCAAATGAGCAAAGTACTTTTCAACAGACTGGAACACACTGATTGAGAATATGTTGTTGAAATCTCTGTGATGTCTGTGTCATACTAAATAATTAATATAATAAAAGGCCTGTTGGTAATAGCTGCATGTGGGTGAAAATGTTGTATGAAGTTAATGCATACAAAAAGGTGTTAATTCTAAACTGCAAATTTTGTGAATGCCAAATGGTTTGTCTGCAATGTGCAATTGCTCGCTTAAAAACTTTTGTTCATTGTTTATATTCACTATTTTGGTCTTCATTTCTTCATTTTTACATACATTTACATTTTACATTTCTTCATTTTTACATTGACAATCAACTATTAAAATCTTCATATGAATAGGTTTTGAAAAATAAGCTTTTGCATAAGAGCAGACCACTGAACAACAGAAGACTTCAAGACTCAATGTCCAGGATTAGAAATGTGAAGAGAAAGCTGAAAAAGCAGACTATAATGTAATAAATGTGTAAATCTACGTAAATAAATATAATACCTAATGTGTACTATTTATCTGATTTGATTTGGAAGGACGGTGAGCTAGCCTGTATGAAATGAGATTGACTTTGCCAGAGATAGCCAAGTTTTGTGTCATGTGATAAGGACTATGAAGAAAAGAGTGAGACATTCAGAAACTTACTACTGCTATAAATACAGATTTGTAACCTTGACCACTTATTTGATGGGACTTTAATGCTAGGAAGGACCTTTTTACTGAAGTCCTCTACCTGCTACTGACTGACTGATTGACTGCTTGTTTTCTGTGGAAATTGTTACCATTCCTCCTGTGTGCTCCCCATTTTTCTCAAGAATAATTAGCTTTGGAAATAATCTAAACACAAATCTCAGACCTTCCACTCTATCTCTCTTTCTATTTTATGGAGTTGAAACTGGAAGTCTCACATAATTTCTGTAATTGCAACTAGAAATTTGCCAAGAATACTGCAACGAAGAACATTCCAGACTAAGCAAAACACGTCTTACCTTGCACAGGAGCCAGGAGAATTGGAAATCAAATCTTTAGTTTTTTATACATTAGGGACATTCATAGCAGTGACGAAAATACTGCTTTTTCCCAATTTTAGAATGCCATTCCCCCCAAAATCTCTTCTTGTTGTTGGGAAGGCTTAGAGATAATTGATGGTTTCTATTTTATTGTTTTGTATAAAACTGCTATTTTTTTTTCATTTTTTTAAGTTGAGAATAAAAATAAGGCCGCAAGTGATAAGGGATATAAAAGTGACAGTGTGCATCCATGGGCTCCAATACTTTGGACAGTATCATATTAACGCAGAAATCAAGAGTTAGAAAAAGGTTGCTTTAGACAACACAGAAGAATTTAAATTCAATAGTTCTATTTTGAACAGACAGTAAGGATTCCTGAGTAAAACTCCTTAGTTATGCATGCTTGTCCACTGAACATAGTGCTAAATGTCCACGAGCCAGATGTCAGTTGACTAGTATGTCTGAAAGCAGGTAAAGCATAATGCCATGTATGTAGCTGTGGAATGAGATTCAGTGTAGTGAAGTATTTGGGCTAATTAATAGTATTTCTTGGGTTGGTTAATTAGCCTCGGGGTAGAATTATATTTGACAGAGGTATGTGGCTGTGATTCTGGAATTAGATAATTTGCTGCCTGCTACTTCATGCTTTATGCTTCACTGAAGGGTGCAAGCAAACCCTGTGCTTCTTGCCATGTGATGCAAGCTATGTCATGGCAGCTATGCTGTATTAACCTTCTTTGCAAAAGGTAAGCTCTGTTTATTTATATGGTACGTATGTTTTTCGCTGTGAAGAAAGGATCCTGGCTTTCTAGAGAAATTTTTCTACACTTTTATAGGTATTTTTGGTGATCTTTGAAGACCTTTTTAATGAGGACTTTTAATCTGTATTTGGTTTTTGGGTTTTTTGGTTTCTTTTCATCCTCTCTGTCATTTTGGAATAATTTATAAACATTTTGCTACAGCCGAGTGTAAGCAGTTTTGATTTACCTTGATATTTGTTTACAAATTTTGCAGACTAGTCTGCAGGTAGGGCTGGATTAGGCCATGCTAAAACAAATAATTTATATTTTGAGACAGATTCACAGACTCTGCTAAACTGTGATGGATATATAATCCATTACTAAGGGGAAATAGTCTGGAAGCCACCATTTTAACAAGAAGTCTGCACTTAAATGACATGAGGCTAGATTAAAAAGAGGATACCTGGATAAGCAGTTTAACACAGGAGTGAAGTGATGCAGTTTGAAAGAAGTAGAGAAGATAGCTACATTTGGACAAATGAAGGGATGTGTCCACAGCGTGCATGGTAAGACAAACCCTTAAGCAACTATGACCTTAGCTGAATATATTGGACACATCAAAGTGTGGCACTGTACATCTACCAAATTGATCCTGAAAGTATCTCAGCAGGGTGTTTTTATCTTCACAGAATCATAAAATAAATTTAGGTTTGATGGAATACAGAATAATTTAGTTTGGAGAGGGGAACCCTCACTCAAGGCAGAACCAGCTTCAAAGCTGAATGTGTCTTTGAAGTTACATCCAGTTGTTCAGAGCTTTGGGTGAATTTTACTCAGAGTGGTGCCAACCTAGGGACTTAATTCCTGCAATGTGGATGTAACCTCAGTACCATTGTCTCTAGCCTAGGTGCACGAGCAGGAGGTATTTTTCTCAGTCTCTTTTGTAACAGTGTGCTGTTCTTTCTTCAGGCTTTACTCTGTTTGGGTGAGAGTGAAGACAGTCCAGCACCTGTTCCTGTGATTTGATAAATAGTACGAGACATTTTATTTGATACATATGTATTTTACTGTTTTTCTTTGTTCTACAACTCCTACTAGAAAACTGATCTCTTTATTTTGAATGTCTTCTTTATCCAAAAAGTCCTCACTGAGAAATTCCAGGAACAATATTTAGGTCTCTCTTTTGGCCAGAAAGGACCTCTCAGTTATGATGCAAACAGTATAATGTACTTTAGATTAAAATAGCTATATTCCCTGATGTATGTTAACAAGAGGAGGTATGTGAGCAAAAAAAAAAAAAAATTACCCTAGCTCTCTAAATTTTCTGTACCCAAAAAAAAAAACTCAAAAAACCTTGTCTCATACTGCTGAGTGAGAGGACAGCTAGGCACAGGAACACACTATGAAGGTTGACTGCAAAATATACTAGTACCTGTTTTTTGAGACATGAGAGAAACTTAACTATGCCATAAAAAAGGGATTACTTCTTCCCTTGAAAATTCAACTAGGCTGCAACGAATCCTTTTTCTGCTAAAAAAAACTGAGAAAAAAAAAGAAAAAGAGTAAAGGAAAAGGAAAAGGAAAAGGAAAAGGAAAAGGAAAAGGAAAAGGAAAAGGAAAAGGAAAAGGAAAAGGAAAAGGAAAAGGAAAAAAAAGGAAAGGAAAAAGAAGCCATTCAACATCAGAATCCTCTCAAAGAACTTGGAATACTAACAATTCACTAACTATATTGCTTCCATCAGACAAAACTCATCAATATTAACACTGTGAGAGACAGGTAAAGGTAAGCACCATAACAGAAAAAAAAAAGGTAGAAATTAGGAAACAAGTCTATAATATTTTTAATATTATTTTGATTAAGACTTTCTTTATAGTAGGAATTTATTTCATTTTTCTCCCTTTTTCTCTAATAAATCTGGTCTAGAAGTATTTCCTTAATTAGACTGGCAATATTTTAATTAGAATTGAAATAAATGTTCGACTTTACATTTGATGTGTATTTCATTTCTGCCCACAAGTTTTGAGTATAACATATTCAGTAATGATGTTATCCTGCATAGTATACTAAGCTGAAGTAGATGAGGAAAGTATCTCAGCAGGGTGTTTTTATCTTCACAGAATCATAAAATAAATTTAGGTTTGATGGAATACAGAATAATTTAGTTTGGAGAGGGGAACCCTCACTCAAGGCAGAGCCAGCTTCAAAGCTGAATGTGTCTTTGAAGTTACATCCAGTTGTTCAGAGCTTTGGGTGAATTTTACTCAGAGTGGTGCCAACCTAGGGACTTAATTCCTGCAATGTGGATGTAACCTCAGTACCATTGTCTCTAGCCCAGGTGCACGAGCAGGAGGTATTTTTCTCAGTCTCTTTTTTGTAACAGTGTGCTGTTCTTTCTTCAGGCTTTTCTCTGTTTGGGTGAGAGTGAAGACAGTCCAGCACCTGTTCCTGTGATTTGATAAACAGTACGAGACATTCTATTTGATACATATGTATTTTACTGTTCTTCTTTGTTCTACAACTCCTACTAGAAAACTGATCTCTTTATTTTGAACGTCTTCTTTATCCAAAAAGTCCTCACTGAGAAATTCCAGGAACAATATTTAGGTCTCTCTTTTGGCCAGAAAGGACCTCTCAGTTATGATGCAAACAGTATAATGTACTTTAGATTAAAATAGCTATATTCCCTGATGTATGTTAACAAGAGGAGGTATGTGAGCAAAAAAAAAAATTACCCTAGCTCTCTAAATTTTCTGTAGGTACCCAAAAAAACCTCAAAAAACCTTGTCTCATACTGCTGAGTGAGAGGACAGCTGGGCACAGGAACACACTATGAAGGTTGACTGCAAAATATACTAGTACCTGTTTTTTGAGACATGAGAGAAACTTAACTATGCCATAAAAAAGGGATTACCTCTTCCCTTGAAAATTTAACTAGGCGGTAACAAATCCTTTTTCTGCTAAAAAAAGGAGAAAAAAAAAAGAAAAAGAGTAAAAAAAAGGAAAAGGAAAAGGAAAAGGAAAAGGAAAAGGAAAAGAAAAAAGAAGCCATTCAACATCAGAATCCTCTCAAAGAACTTGGAATACTAACAATTCACTAACTATATTGCTTCCATCAGACAAAACTCATCAATATTAACACTGTGAGAGACAGGTAAAGGTAAGCACCATAACAGAAAAAAAAGGTAGAAATTAGGAAACAGGTCTATAATATTTTTAATATTATTTTGATTAAGACTTTATAGTAGGAATTTATTTCATTTTTCTTCCTTTTTCTCTAATAAATCTGGTCTAGAAGTATTTCCTTAATTAGACTCGCAATATTTTAATTAGAATTAAAATAAGTGTTTGACTTTACATTTGATGTGTATTTCATTTCTGCCCACAAGTTTTGAGTATAACATATTCAGTAATGATGTTATCCTGCATAGTATACTAAGCTGAAGTAGATGAGACACATGGTGGGTAGAGTAGGTAGAGAATTTTACAGTGCAGATGCAAGTACGATCTTTAAGAAACAGGGCCCTTATGAAGTGGAACTGGAATAAAATAACACTTTTACCAGTTTCAACGGTTTTAAATAGTTGTCTCTCCTTTAAGTGCTAATGCAAGATACTTTTTGGCTTCTGTTTGCATTGTTGGCGGAGAATGTGGTGTCATGTTTTTCCTCCCTGCATGTCAGTCTGGTCCTAGCTAAGAAGAACAGAAGGGCCTTTTGGAAAGGATTTTTAAATAAGCACATCGAAGCATATATGTTTGCCAAGAATTAAAAGTGGTTAGACTGAATAGATGAGACAAAGGAAGAGCTTACTACCTCATTTATAATAGTTGCACTTTACACTTATGTGCTGATTACACAGTTATAAAACATATTTAGAGACAAATATGAATGTGTGGTAGTGTCTGTGATGATGAGAGCTGTGGGGGCTGTATGCTACTTATAAATGACAACTGAAACGAGCAGATCGCAGGAGGTCAGACACTCACAATTCTAAAAGATTCTTCATGCTTTCTGTGGCACACTTCCACTATGGGAAAGAAAGAACTTTTTCTTCCCTCTTCAGACTTTCTTTTTTTGGGTGGGGGAGGAAGAGGGTGGGTATAAAGTGAGTGGGCATTATTAAAATTTAAGCTCTTTGGTTGATTTTCAGCAGAATACATTGAGTGCTGGTAGCTTGGTGCACAGTTGCAGAGCAAGTTGCTGGTTGAGCTCTGGGTGGGAGCCTGAGGCAAGAGACTGAGAACATAACAAAGGGCAGAGGGACCTGTGACACCTGACCAGGGGACTGGACACTCAGAGATGTGTCAGGAACTGAGGACTTAGCTAGAAGGCTATCACAGTTTAGACTGTGAGGGTATAAAAGCCCAGGGTTTCCTTTGTTTGGGGACACTCCTTGGAGGCACCAAGTTCAAGATATTATGCTATTCTTGCACCATGAATAAATTTGTTTAAGCATCCAGACAACTGAGACTCTGCTGTGGGAAACCTCAGGTTGAGCTGGTAAGGAAGCTTTGTGTGTGAGTCTGCCTGTGTGTGAGTGATATGTGCAGGAGTCAGGTGGAGCAGCTGTTGGCTCATTGGAGCCATTTGCTGAAAAAGGAGCTCAGCCCCAACTCATGGCGCCTGGATGGTCAGACAGGATGGTTTATGAATAAATTCATCCTAGAATCCTGACCATAGCGAGAAAAAATTTATTAATGGCTAGTATGGACTGTTTGGTGCATCTGAGTGTTAGCTTTTTTCATACGATTTTTCTTTATTTTCCTGCCAGCAATGGGTTGGGCAGGGGCAAATACAAGATGGATGTATCTCTTCCTGTATCCCTTCCATTGAGTTCAATGGCATATTTCTTCCAGGAAAGAATGCACTTATCATCTTAAAGGCTGTCCCTAACTTTATTGACATTTTGTACTTGCAGTAACTGGAGGAGTCCAAAGTTGCCTGTATGAAGTTCAAAGAAGTTTAGAATGTGAACATACGATGTACAAGCAGGTTGTCTTTTTTGCTGTTGTGTTGCTGGCTCATACTTCTCTTTTTCTGTGTGGAGGTGGAAAAGTGAAAGGGGCTCTTTAGAAATCAGAAATTTTGTCACTTTACCTTGTTGCCCACACACAAATTGCAGTACAATAGAGTAGAAAAGCAAAGAAGCGGACAAACAATAAATGAGTGGGTAGAAGAGGAAAAAACACGTCATGGGGAGTGGGGGATAGAAATCAGAAGGAGAAAATTATCTGTGGCGAAGCATTTTCACAGCTTAAATAGCCTTTTAAATAAAGTGAAATGAAATTTAAAGTATTGAGAAATGTGGAAAAAATGATGCACAGGACAGCCACAAGAATTGCACCATTTGCCTGAAGCATTCTTGAAACCCTTTTTGAGCTCTGTCAGGCTTGGTGCTGTGACCACTTCCCTTGAGGAGCCTATCTCAGTGCCCAAGCGCCTTGGTTTTGGGCACTGTTTCAGTGACCAAAACGCTTCCTTAATATCGAGCATAAATCTCCTCTTACAAAACTTCATCCCATTCCCTTGGATCCTGTCACTGGGCACGAGAGAGAAGAGATCAGTATCTCCTCTCTGCTTCCCCTTGAGAGGAAATCAGAGACTGCAATGAGGCTTCCCACCAGCCTCTTCTTGCCCAGGCTGAACAGGCCAAGTGACCTCAGCCACTCTACACACAATTTCCCTCAAGGCCCCTCATCTTCTTCATAGGCCTCTTTTGACACCCTGTAAGAGACTTATATCTTTCTTATACTGTGATGCCCAAAACTGTAGACAATATTCAATACTCTGCCCTAGTGCAGAGCAGAGTGGGATAATCCCCACCCTTGCCCAGGTGGTGATGCTGCGCCTGATGTAACCCAGGGTACAGTTGACTCTTGGCTGCCAGGGCATTTCTGACTCATATTTGAATTGACCTCAACCAGGACTTCCAGGTGCCTTTCCACTGCATTTATTTCAGCCTATCACTCCCTAGTTCTTGTTCTAGATGCAGAATCTGGCACTTCATTTAACATGAAATTGGTGATTACCCAGCCCTCTAATTAGTCAAATATCTTTGTAGGGTGTCTCTATCTCTGAGGAAATCAGCAGCTCCTCTCATATTAGCATAATCAGCAAACTTAATAACCCTTCCATTCCTATATCAAAGGCATTTATGAAGGTGTTGAAGAGCACAAGGCCTAAGATGAAGCCCTGCAGAACCCCACCAGTGGCAGGCCACCAGCCTGATGCCACCCCATTGACTATGATCCTTTGTGCCTGACCCATGAGCCAGCTGCTCACCCATCACGTGATGTGCTTATCCAGCTGTGTGCTGGACATTTTATCCAGAAGGACACTTGAGAGGCAGTATCAAAAGATTTATTGATATCCAGAAGCATTACATCAATTGAATTCCCCTGATCAACTAGGTGGGTTACCTTGTCATAAAAAGGAATTAGGTTTGAGAAGCAGAGTTTTCCACTCATGAATCCATGCTGGCTGTAACCAATGACTGTATTGTCCTTCAGGTGTTTTTCAATACCTCCTATAATAAACTTTGTCAGACATTGAAGTGAGACTGAGAAGTCTGTACATTCCAAAGTCATCTTGCCCATCTTGAAAACTGGGAAAACAGTAGCTAGTTTCCTGTTAACTAGGACCTCTGCAGATTTCCAAGACCACTCAAAAATCTTCAAGAGAGGCTTTGCAACAACATAATCTAGTTCTTTTGGTTTTGTTGGATGAATTGCATCAGACTCCACAAATTTATAGGGATCCAGCTGGAGCGGCAGATCTGTCACAACTTCAGGCTGAACTACCAGTTTATCATTATGACAGCCATGGTTCCCTGGCTTAGAGCACTGGGATCCCCTTCACCTGCATCAATGCTGAAGACAGAGGTAAAGAATGTGTTAAACATCTCTGCCTTGTCTGTGTTCCTGTTTGTGAGGTGACCATCCTGATCCTGGCTCAGGCCCATGTAATTTCTGCACTGCTTTTTGCTATTAACTTATTTTAAATTAACTACTTATATTTTCCCCCACAGTTCTGGCCAACTTCAACTCCACATGAATTTTCTCCCTACAGTGGCAAACAGCATCTTCGTATTGCTTACACTGGGCACACACCTTCCTTTTTTTGTCTTATCTCCAAAGGAACATTTCTGCAAAGACGAGCTGGTCTTCTGCCTCAGCTACTTGACTTCCGACATTTAGGAATTGCCTGCTCCTGTGCTTTTTGAGATGGTGCTTAAAACATGACCAGCATTTGAGGACCCCAGCACATTCAAATACATTTTACCAGGGGACCTTGATCACTAGCTCCCCTGAGCTGCCTGAAGTGTGGTCTCCTCATGTGCAGGGTTGAAGTTTTGCTAACACTTTTCCTCCCAATAACAGAGTTTTTAGTCCTGACTGCTTTGTGATCACTTTAGCCAAGATGGCCACCAGTTCACCCATGAAACTCTCTCTGTCACCATGCAATGAATCAAGGAGGACATCTTTCTTAGTCAACTTTCCTACTACCTGCACCATGAAGTTATCATCCAGGTGTTTTAGGAGTCTTCTGGATCTGTTGTTCCAGCTGCATGGTGCTCCCAGTTAACATCCAGCAAGTGAAGTCTCTGTAAGGACAAGGGCAGTTGATTTGGAGATGTCCTGTTGTTCCTTGAAGAATAATTTATCAGTGTCTTCATCCTGGCTAGGTAGTCCATAGCAGATGTCCTTGTGGGAGTTTACATTATTTGTTTGTCCCTTAATCCTTACTCAAAGGCTCTCAACCATGCCATCACCAAACGTAAGCAACATTCCTGGCCCTCCATGACATACAACACCAACTCCTGGCCTTGCCTGCCCTGTCTATCCATCCTGAAGAAGCTGTAATTGTCCAACATGGCACTTCAGCCACAGGACTCATCCCACCACATTTAACTTATGCCACTGATGGCAAATCTCTAGGACTGGTATAAGGCTTTGAAGTCACTGTTGGTTCCTCATGCTCCGTGCATTGGTGTGGAAACATTTCAGGAGTGGTTTATTGTAGCCAACACCTCATGGGGCAGATTGAGGGATCCCACTAGTGCTCAGTTCTTCAATTCTTGCTGCACCATTATTTATCGCTTGCAAGCCCGGTTTTTGTCCCTTTCTCCCTTCCAGGTTCTGTATATCTGGTAGCTTAACCATGGATGCTGGGGTAAAAGGAAGTGAAAAAGGTAGGAAATACGACCTCGTATATCAAAGAATAGCTGTGCATCCTGAAGAGCATTCTACTGCAAAAATGAAACCTGATCATTTTCTCTGTCCTTTGCTGACACACTCAGGTGTTGATTTTTCTTTCAGTGTGAATGTTGCTCTGAGACCTGCAACTGTGATTCCATGCATGCTTAGAATTCAGGCATGGCCTAGGCATTGCATGGCTTCTGGTTAAGAGTTTCTGGAGCTCAGAAAAAGGCAGAACAGTATGTTTCTCCTAAAGGACACATTTCACAGATACAATCAGAGTATGCTGAGCAGATGGTGCTTAACATGTGCTTTCAGGAAATCCATGCTTAGGAGTAGCGGTCTGTGATACAGGACTGAATGTCAGCTAGAAATGAGTGCATTAGGTAAGCGCCGAGAGCCTATATTTAGTTTTATCTGAAAGAAATGAACTTTTATCTAAAAGGAATTCAGTTTCTACCCTCTGAGACTGTTCCACAATGTGCATCAAAGTGTGGTTGGTAAGTAAGTTTTGAAGCTTTCCTTCAAAAAAGCAAGGCCTGAACTAAAATTTTATATAAAGGCAACTTCAGTTTCCAAGTAATAATTTCTAATGATCATTCTTTCATTCTGAGCATAAATTCTAGGTTTTAGATCCCAAATGCACCCACAGCTCTATGTTGAGAGTTTACATTCCAGTAGGAGGATCAGAGGAAGATTGGATTTCACAAATGTGCTTAGTATTTAGGGAATGAAATATTAGAATTTTCCCATTCAAATTCTTTAATTGTGTTTCCACAGCAAATGTTTTAAAGGAACCTAGAAAACTAGCACTGCAATTTTATTTCTTTTTGAGATCCACTACAGAAAAAAATGACATCATTACCTAAGTTAAAGACCCTTAAAATCTTTTCTTGGATCACATCCTCAGGGGAAAAAAGCATGTCATGCTTATTGGTAAAATGGTGAAAAATAAGAAATCTCCCTCAATTCTGATACTAAGTAGCATAAAACTACTTCCAGATATGTTTTCAGTATTTTATTGAATGAAGCAGTACAATCATTCCGTTAAGCATGGTCACATACATTGAAATAGCCATAAAAACTCTCACCCATTTCAGTGGGCTTCCATTCAGAACTGATGTTACTTAATGCTATTATTTCTACATTGGGAAAAAATGCCTAGAGAGCATGACTTTGTTCTGGCAATAGCTTTATAATCTTAATAGGCAAGACAAAAAATAGAAGGTACCAAGAGTTAAGAAAGCTTTGTAAAATAATGTGGCAAGTTAATGGCAAAGCAAGAAATAGAAAACATAGATTCTGAGTCTTAAAGTCTTTATCCTACTTCGCTAGAGAAATGACATCAATGAATAGCTTGTTGCACAGATAGAAGGTGAACAAAGCAGTGTAGATTAAGAGATGATTTCCTGTTGCTGATGGATGTTCTCTTGAATAAATTTGTGAAATCTGTGACAAGATTAGGATGACCTGGATTAAGACTATAAACTATATGGAAGAATGTGGTAACGTAAATGCCATAAGAATTCTAACATGTTATGCTGCAGCATGTCAGTTACATGATCTAGAAATACATTGAAGGAGAACAAACATGTTTAAAGGAAAAGAGTGGTAATACAAATTATAAACTTACAGACCCTCAGACCCATGTTCCCTCCAAACAACAAAAATAGAGAAAATTGGGGCTTGCTACTGAATCACAGTTTCAAAATCTGTGATTTTCAGTTCTGTGAAATCAGTTCAGACAGTTTTTATAGCTAGTTCATCACATGAATCATTCTCTGACTCTCAAAGAGATGCAGCTGCCAACCTGTAAAATAACCCTGACCCCAGACACTCAGACACTTTATGCAGAAATTCCTAACCCTGGATACACACAATAAAAATGCTATGTCTTCTCTAATTAAAACAGAAAGGTCAAACTTACATCTGTTTACTTCCACACTTGGGCAGACCTCATAAGCAGAATTAGGCCTATCAGTTTGTCTACTGAAGTTTTTTCCTTGACAATCCTGGCAGCTGAAGACAATGCCTTTGTCTGGCTCTAACTGTACTTAACCAGCCTCACCTTCCTTTATGCATTTATTTCTTTGTTTTCTTAGAACTGGACAAACTTCTCACTGTCTATCCCTGTACTCAGCTCTTACAGACGTGTGAGGCTCTGACTCAGTAGTTAGCATGGCTAGCTATGACCGTCACAGCATAGTTTTGAGAGACCTGAGAACAAAGCTGTCAGAACAGCATAGTTGTCTGATTTTCCTGGCTATTTTTAACTTGGACACTATGTAAGAAGGCAGATGGATAGGAAATAGTGTTCTGTTCTATTCTGTTCTGTGAAAAAACATAGTTCTTCACCACCATCCAGGTCATACCATACTTTGCTCACAAAATCTAAATGTTTTGCTATATATATGTATATATAATTAACATATTTATCTATGTGCTTTGTTCTTTTTTTTTTTTTATGAGGACCACTAGCGCAATCCCTTCTTTCAGGAATTGTAATGAAATTGTAGGTATACTGGGAGCATATCTGATGAGAAAATTGTGGCATTTGCAGGTTTGTGACTGTTACCCAGTGAAGAAAAACTGAAAATCAGGCAAAAGGAAAATTTTATTTTTATAAAAACATACAGTGTTTGTATAAGAACTTTAATGTACAATAGAATGCTAATAAGTTGATGCTGCCAAGCAATTAAGATATTTCTTGGTCTGGACTTGCACCTTTACAGAAAATACTTTGGTTCCATCACAGGGAAATATCTGCCTTAGTAATGCCTCATTTTGTGGTGATGATGTAGGAAAGTACAGTAGGGGTATGGAATCCTCTCCTGCAGTTATAGGATAATTGTCTTCTCAATGAGGAAAATCTGTTTGCACAGAACAAAATGTCAGTGATGATACTAACAGAAAATCAAGCCCATCTATTCTAAAATATCCATGGAAAAATATTATTTTTATATATGAATTATTTTACTTAAAAAAAAAAAACACTGTGGATCAGAACAACAGAATGTTTTAGGAGGCACAATACTTGCTTATCGATACAGGCCTGTAAAGGATTTCTAGGTTTTGTTACATTATACACGAGTGTCTGTAAATATTTTCAGAGAACACCTCTTGTGAATTGTGACTAGTTAATACAGGCCTTCAAAAATCGAGAGCATTTTTTTCATAACCCTCTAAATTATGATAACTCAAAACTGAGTGGTCATCTGATATGAATGTTCATGAAGCTGCATATGTGTTTTACTTGCAGATAAAATTAATGTATTTACCTGTACAACTGACTAACACAATATATTAGAAAAAAGCTATTTACAGAAATTATTTATTTTCAGATGAAAAAGGCAATTGATGAGAATGAACTCACATATCACGATCTTAAGGTATTTCACACAGGAAAATATACATAAGTGAAAATCTTAATTTACTCCCACAAGCCATACCCCCTGCCAACATAATCTCATAATGCCTGTATATTGTGAGTGAGATTTCACTCTGCAAACCCTAATTTCTGTGTTCATTCAGAAGCTAAGTTGTCAAATGATTCCAAACATTTAAACTTTCTTGAGACTCAAGCAACATCACTGGAGTCATTAGGTTACTGGAGCAAGAAATCAGGAAAGAAAGTTGAGACTGGTATGTCTGAATAGGGATCTGCTGGTCAAACTAAAGGGAAAGAAGCAAATGTTTGAAATGCATTCCACAAGTGGAAATAAGGACAGGTGACCTAGAACTGTGTAGAGAAGTTTGATTATATAGGAGTGGGGAAAGGAAGGCCAAGGCAAAATTGGAACTGAACCTGGCAAGGCATGCAAAGAATAAAAAGGGCTTCTACAGGCATGTTGGTCAAAGAAGGTGCACCTGCCTACTCCCCCTCGTGAGCCCTGTTGCTAGAATAAGAAAAGCTAGAACATCATTTGTACAGAGTAGGTTTTTTCAATGCAATCATTAAAACCAACCTCAGACGGTAAAACAAACGTGGTCTGCCTGTCCTTTCTGTTTGTCCACCTGGATTTGCAAAGGGCAGTGTTTTTAGCCCAGGAAGTAGGAGTATTATTGTAGGAATTTTGTATTTCAAAGCCAGAAATAAAGAAAAAAATAGTCCTGGTCTGTTTCATTTACCAAAATGCTATCATCTTATTTCAAAAGTTCCCTGTCTTCTTGGTGATTTCTCATGGGCATCTCCTCGCAGGACTGACTCCATCTCTCCTGACACCACAACCAACAAACTCTAACCCTCTTCTCACCCAGTTAAGCCACTCTTTTGTAGCACTTGTCTTCTTATCGTGGCCTATTAAGGGCAGGCCTGTTCCTAATCTTTGGTGATTGGTACAGCTGCAACTCCTCAGGTGTGAGACTGCCTTCTGCACTATTCTCTTATGTTCTCTCCCTCCACACCAAAACACAGAACACCACATGACATCTTAGGTATACTCTTTCTAGTATAGCAATTCCAGTGGCTAGTAGCAGGAAAAGGTGAAACTATACATCCTCTTGATTTTATTCAAAATCTTTCTATAGACCATATAGGTTTAGATGAAGGCAGGAAGCACTGGAGACATTGGTCATTAATGAGCCACCACAAACTGATGGTGGTTTGCATCAGGCTGTGTACAGCACCTGGCATGCAGAAGTCAAGCTGCAGCAAAGACTGAAGATGTTTTTTAACTTATGTGGAATAAGGAAACACTGCTTTGGTGCAGAGCCAAGAGCCTGTTGAAAGTGGGGGTGGGCAGTGGGGTACTGGTCCCTGGGCAAGGTGGGGGCAGTTCCAGGGAGGGCTGGGCAGGGATAGTCAGAGTTGGCAGTCCTCAGGACCATGACATTTCTTCATGGAAAAGGACTTAGGAGGATAGCAACAAGTCATCAACACCCCTGATCTCACCTTTTCAGCACAATGTATATTATATTAAAAGGAATTCTTACATTCTCTTTACACTTAAGTCTGCCAGGTCTATTTTTGTACATTTTCTAATACTGTCAGCTTCCTTGCTCTTTATTCATTAAACTGACAGTATAGTACTTTAAGATGTTATATCCAAGTTTTATTGTGAATGTTACATTCTTTCTATATAGAACTACTTCTTTTCCTCTCTGATCATCTTTGACCACTTTTTTATCTCAGTGATCAGTTTTAGTTATTTACCAGTTTTTGTATCCCTTTAATGACCAGTTGCTGACCACTGGTAATTGTTATTCTTTTATCCCTGGTGCCTCCCTTATATTTCTTCAGCTGCATTTTTAGCCTTTCTGATCCCATTTTGCAATTGTACTTCTTAACAGTTGTTAACTTGCTAGTGACTGTTTTTCTTCAACAGCCTTTGAACTGTGGATTTCTTTCAAACAGAACTATTTTTTATTAGCACAATGTAGTGACATGTACATCCTTGTCTTAGGGTCATCGATTGTTCACTTTACAAAATAATAACCCATTAGGAGATACGTATCGATTTAATGCCTTGAAAACTACTTGTTATTAACATCTATTTTTAATAGCAGTATAATTGTTGTGTTATTCAGTGTGTTTTAAAATAGTAAATAATGATGGTTATATTTTGCTTAAAAATCTAAATTAAACTTTAATTTTGGATGGGAAAAAATCCAGTTCACTATAAATACTGCAGAGCATAATGAATTTTACTAGATCTATGGATTATTTTAAGCAGGGCAGCAAGTAATATTCTATAGACCACTTTAGAGAACATCTGTTATAGAGGAAGAAATGTTTTATTTTTATTATATTCCTTCTTGCCAGGATGGCTCATATTTAGGTCCATACTACTTTCCAGAATGACAAGTATCTTGGGAAAAATGATAGACATATTTAACAAGGATGTTCTGCAATATCCACTGATGTCCCTAGAAAGGCTGTCCCTGGGCATTGGATCAGTCACAAACCTCATTGTGTATATGCTGCAAAGGTTGGAGGAAAGAAAGCAAAGTAGAATAAACAGATGAGGAAAATGCCAAGAATAAATACAGGTGGTGTGTAGACAGCTAGGGTTCAAGCTTACACTGTTTGGCTCCGTAAACATTCAATTCAGATTGAAAAACTCCAGAAGAAGAGAGTGAGCCAGAGGAAAAATTACCCTAGAGCACATAAGTAACTGGACGATGTGAAAATTTGTCAGCCTGAATATATTTCCTTGAAGCAAGACAATGAAAACTACCCTTGTAGTTGCAGAATGAATAGACTCTTACAGCATGTAAGGAAGAATATTATGTGAAGCAACATTATTTTTTAAAAAGCCGGTCTGCTAAAATTATGAACAAAAATGAATGCTAAATTGTGCTGGGGTCCCCATGCAATTCCCTGCACATCACATAAAAATGAAATAATTCTTCCTGAGTAATGTTAGTACTGAACAAGGAGCAACAAAATCATTTTAAATAATAATTAGCCTGATGCTGTAGCAAGCTCCTTTAGTATTTTGTTAAATTGAGTAGTAAGTTTATACTCCATTTGCCAAATGCACTTTACAAACTAAGAATATTATTGTCTTCTAGAATACACATATTAATGTAGCCTGACTTAGCCTGCACACAGCACAGCACTTACAGCTATGCCTCTGCTCTTAGTACTTTAAATTTTTTGCTACTTTTATTTAAAGGGCAAGTAAGTTACTTGGTCTATTGCCAACATCTGTGAGGGTAATGAGGAACTGTAGAATTAAACTAATATAAAATGGTCTGAAAATTGTAAGTGGACATTTCAGTGACAGCAGGGCACCTGACTTTAAAGCTCCTAGTTTGAATCTGTTCATCCTTTCATTGACATATAGATTAATCCAATATGCCTGCTTGCACTTTGTGAAACCTAATTTGTTGTAGGAGGCATTCACTTTCTGCTGAGCCCAGCAAAGTAGGCAAAAATGTCCTTTAAACTTTTTTCTTTTCACTTGTACCCCTGGAAATTCTTTGTTTTATTTTTTATTTCCCTTGTGTTACTGTTCCTGTTTCTAAGTATTTATTTTTGCAATTCAGAAGCACTGCAAGTGGATAGCCTTTTACTCTTTAGAAAGTCAGCTTTTGGGGGGCTGCACATCACTGAGAGACACCATGGTTTTTGTAAAATTTGCATGTAATAGCTTTGAGGTTTAGAGGCAATAAGAGAGCTAGGGGGCTTCAGGTCAGAGCTCAGAGTAAATTCATTAATTCCTTTTTTAACTGGAAGTACCTAAAAAATTAATGAACTGGGCTTCCTGAGATCAGTTCACTATATATTGCAGTAAACAATTTTTTTTTTTTTATCAAGGATTACTTGCGGCTTTACATATTTAATCTGTAGTCAAAAATGTGGAGAGAAAAAAAGGAATAACATTAAGGGAATAACTTATCTCACATATTATGCTATGTGTCACAATTGCTGCTGTTCTAGAAAGAGATCCTCCTAGTACCCTGACACTGCAGTCAATACAAGTATTGATAACAGCAGCTGTACTCACAGGTACACATAGAGCTGAGGGGATACACTGGAGCCTACCCAGAGTGTAATGGCTGGACACAAATCAATGCTGGAATACAGATATGCAGAAAGCATCCCACACTGGCATTTTGGGGGTAGGTTCACAGAATATTTTCAGTTAATTACCCAATCTTTCATCTCCTACAAGGCAATTATATATACATATACTACACATATGAGTACCAGCTGCTGTGGCAAGCAGAGCAGTGTCTTAGGAGGAGCTTAGCCAATACACAAGTATTGAGTCTATGCTGTTTTCATAACACAAGGAAAAGATTCACAAATGATTTGACAAGTAATATAGCCACATCCATGAGGTGCTGCAGCCAAGCCTTATTAACTTCAGGTGACATTTTGCTGTGTTAATCTATTGGCTCAGGTTAGTGGCAGTTTAGTGACTTTTATGCTGTGGTCCACTGAACAATGTAGACATAACAAAAGATAGAAAAATATGATAAAACTTGTAAACAAAAACAAGTGATTATTTAAATAATTGAGGTTCTCAAACAGTAAGTGCATTTCAGTCTTTTATTTCTAGAGTGAATATAGCCAGTATTGTCTTATGTATTTAATGGTACTGTGCAATGGAAAATCTACTGAAATGAAAAGTTGACTTCAGGCCATTTGGTTAACAATGAAGGGGAAAAATCTTTTCAGTGCTGGTAAAAAAAAAAAAAAAAAAAAACCACTCAAATTTTGAAAGAATGTATCATTTCTGCTCTTTAACAATTACTCCATCCAAGTCTCTAGTCTCTTAATGGTAGTAGTCCATAACAGGGATTATTACAGATGGCAAGAAGTCCTCTTTGAAAGACATAGGTGATCTTATATGAGAAAACCCATGGTCACTCCCACTATTTTTGAAGAATAAGTATGAACCCAAGTTGGTAATTCCTTCAGACCCATAATAGCCATATTATCTGGGGGAAAAAATCAAATGCAGATTCCAGAGTGGGCCAAGAGACCTGCAACACAATCTGAATCTGGTCTTCCTTAAGAATAAATGTTACATATTAAGCTCAATCAAGAAATAAGAACTGGAAATGAGTAACTGGAAAGTGTAAGACCACTCATTGACAGCAATAATACAGAGAACATTTTCTTTTGTCAATGTCCTAAATTGAAGAATAAGGCAGAATAATTGTTTTTGAAAAAAATATGTGCATGAGAGGGAAGACATATGGGAATTTAATCTTGTCCCTGCAAATGTCAACAGACAGATGTAAGCACAGTATTTCATTAGTTTAGGTGTATACGGTTTTGTTATTTGTTGCCCATTTGAAGAATACATATCTGAGACAAACTCAATGCAAGGCAAAGTATCTTTTGGCTTTTAAATAGCATCTTAATGTGTGGTGATTTTGTCTGGCATAGAGTTATTATTTCTTCATAGTGGCTTATACAGGGCTGTGTTTTGGATTTGTGATGAAAACAGTGTTGATGACACAGGGATATTTTATATGTTATTCTTGCCCAGTGCTGACAAAGATTTAAGGGCCTTTTCTGCTTCTCAAGCTGCCCCATCAGGAGGAGGCTGGAAGTCCACAAGGAGTTGGGAGGCAGCACAGCTGGAGCAGCTGAGGCTCAACGATCAAAGGGCTATTCCGTACCACATGGACCCATGAACAGCATATTCAGTATTCATTGCACTTCAAACACTGTACTGCACCTTGAGTACTGTAGTTCTAGGCCCCTCACTACAATAAAGTTATTGAGGTGCTGGAGTGAGTCCAGAGAAGGACAATGAATCTGGTAAAGGGTCTGGAGCACAAGTCAGAAGCAGTTTGCCTGGAAAGTCATTAAAGAGCAGCACACCTTAGGAGCCTGACTTTGACATCTAGAAGAACTCTTTGATTTCTTGATGCCCACATTCCTCAATTTTAACTTCAAGACTTAATGGATTCAATGAGTTTCCCACTTGAAGAGGGAATAATTTTAAGCTATAATACACAGAAATTTCTATGTTAAGTAAGTGGTGTTGCTGTGTCATACAACAATACAATATAGAGTATTGCACTATCATACTATTTTCTGAGTTCACTTAATGGGGATTATTTTGAATTTTAATTCCAGGAACAAGCAAACATCCAATCATGGCTGATAGTAAATTAAGACAGAAATTGTCTAAGTACAAATTGATAGTTCAAACCTGAAGAAATTAATCTCCTTATCAGGTTAGTCAGAAAAAAAAAAATATTTATAAAACTGTGAAAATTTTCGACTTCTTTCTCTGTCAGTTTGCTTTAGAATATGGTTTCATTTGTATGTATTTTGCAGTTTGGACTTTGTTGTAATGAAACAAGTTTTTTTTCTGCTTAGCAAATGAAAAATTAAAAAATCAATGTCTTGCCATTTCCATTATTGCTGAGATAGACTCTTGAAAATGTCACGCTTATTTCAAAATTCAGCCATTCTATTCCTGATCATTCTTGATTTTCACTATAGCTAGCTAATGACTTTGTCCTATTTCTATCACCATAAAAAGGAAACTCACGGACTTCAAATCAAGCAAAATATCCAAAAATACGAAGTCAATAGTAGAAAAAATTAATTTGTGAGGTTTTTTTCTGTATTTGAAATCTGTGAATTTTCTTTATATTTCTCTTTTGCATCTTGAAAGTCAAGATGATAATAGAAATTAAGCAAAGTTGTGAATAAATTTGTTGTTTGCTTAGCCTAGCTAAAGCACTTTGCTGAATATTCAAATACATATAGCAGCAGCAGCTTTTGATAGCAATTCAATTCAATTTGTTTGGAAGCCACTACATTAAACGTTCCTTCAAAGCCAAAGTTTGCCAATTGTTCTTGAATCTGTCGTGGAAGACTAGGTGGCTCTTAATGGCAGACCTCTGCTAATAAGGAAGAAATTCTTTTTAGTTAAACAGCATTCTCATTAGAAGTTCATTTTTTAAACCACTAATAAAAACAGATGTAAGAGATAGGAAATATCCAATACAAAATTGCTTGTAACAACTGTCTTTCAGTCTTAAATATCTCCCTGACTCCATCTGCTTCATCAGTGCTTTCTGTTATGTTTTTTTAAGTTCTACGCTTTGAAAAGAATTCCTTGAATGAATATATGCTATTTTCACTATTTTATCGTATTAAAGTTTGGATGTTCCAGCTGAGATTAAGGATCTGTTGTACTCTATTGCCTATTGTGCAGATATGTAAAAGACCTCGTGCACAGCTTCTGTAATGTAAATTGAAGACAAAGGAAAAATAGAAGCTGATTCCTCCCTCTTGTAAATTAGGAGCAAAAATCAATGGCTTTCTGAATGTCTTATGTGAAAGTGTTTTTAAGAAATGCATGTAGATTATAATCTTCTGAGGAAAGCTGATCAAAATACAAGTTTTCCAAATTTCAGCTGTAAAGCATGCAAATATATAATACTAGATATGTATTGACATTTCATTATGTGACACCGCTTCTATATATACAGTTTCTCTTAATTGTAATATATTTTAAATATATTTAAAATATATTTTAATTATATCATATTTAATTATATACATTTAAAAATCTAATATACAATATATATAAGTATATATGCATATAATATTTAAAATATATTTAAATATATATTTAAATATATTTTAAATATTATATATAAAAATATTTTGTGCCTCAGCTGTCTACCCTTCATGAATCTTACAAAAATATTAATTTCACTGAACATCAATTCAAGGTCTGTAGTTACGAAATCTCCTCAGAGTCATCAATCTTTTAAAGCTATCCCAGACCTACCAGTTTTTGTGACTGTACAACTTAACAAGAAGGAGGAGACATATGCCATACTTCCAACCAGCCCTGGTTGGCTAGGAGTGTTGAATTTTGGGTTCTAAAGACTACTTAAATCACTTAGTTTTCCCAAAGAAGACCTCACTGTCCCAGAATTATGGACCGCAGAGTCCTGGCAAGTCCCAAAAGGACATAAAATTAAGATAACTCATGTATTAGGGGCTTTGTTTGTTTGTTTGTTTGTTTTTTCTCTAGCCTCAAGAAAGCATTTTATAGACTCTCACACACTACCTTTGACAATACAACAGATAATTTGTGAATGAAAATAAAAGACCTTTTTTAACTTTTCTCTGGAATATGCTTCTAGCATACAACTGGCTAAGCATACCATCACATATGATGTTGAACTGCTAAAATTCTTACAGTCCTAGCTTGTTCAAATTATTATTCAATCAGTTTGTCGAGAGTGGAATATATCAGTGCAAGTAAGGCTAGTAAAATAAATTATGTGCTTTAATTTTCATCCTTTACCATGTCTCTACAGAGAGATAAGATCCTTTGAGCTTTCTAAGTTGGCTGGATCCACACTCGTTGAAGCATGAAAGACATATATCTGGGTTAGTGTAGTGCTGTGAATAGTTTATCTACATCTAGAAGCAGGACCTATTTTCTTCTTCTTTAAAATATAGATAGTTTTTTGTCCTTACATTTATTAAAGGTTTGTCTAGTTTCAAGGTGAGGAAGAGCAGAAATTCCTTCTATGGATTTCTTCCTACTTGTCTTTCCTGAATGGCCCAGACACTAAGGGGAAAAAGGTTTTAGATATTCTGTACTTCATGATCAGAAAGTAAAGCTGCAGAAATGATCTGTGAAGAATGATAGACAGACAAAAAATGAAGGACAATAGACAACAAATGCATTCAAATGAAATTTTGGAAAACAGTGCCTCAGTTCAAAACACAAATCTTTAAAACTTCCATCTCAGGGGAAACCTAGGTATTCTGCATGCCCTTAGATGTTGTAGGAAGGTGAAATTTCTGTATCAAATTTTCATAGCACCTTAAGCTCCTGTTTTGAATTTGGCTACAAGTGCTTCAGTCCTGCCCTGGGCTATTCAGCTTGGGATGTAGTAATACCCAAACCTGATCAGCTTGCAGGATATTCCCAGTGGAGTTTGGATAAGGGCAGAAGGTGTGCGGCAGCTTCCACCCTCTAGCTATGGCTGTCCCACTGATGTGAGAGCATAAACTGTAGGAGTCATTGTGAGTGTAATAATCTCCCTTGCTTAGAAAACACAACTCTTTCTCTTTTGATGTTCCTTATCAGATAGAATTTCTCATAAATAAAGCAGTAATGCCCTGGGCTTCCTTTAAAAGAGTGGTCTGAGGTGAAACTCTTGTTGCCTCCTATTTCCTTCCTACTCAAAGGTCTAGTTGTTCTTTTATTTATGTGAAATGACCCATGTGAGATTGTTGCCACAATAAGTAAAAGACTTTAATTTCTAAGAGGATAGATATCAGTGTAGGTCTGTCTCAGCAAATTGAGAATTCAACCCCTGCTCATCATGACTGCTTGTGCTTAAGGGAAGTGTGTTGTTTTTTGGTTTCTTTGATTGGTTTTTTGTTTGTTTTGCATTTGTTTTGTTTCTGGGTTTCTGTTGTTGGTTTGTTTAACTGTTTGTGGGGGGTTTTTTGGTATTATTTTTGTTCTCTCTTTTTGTATTGGGTAATTCTCCTTTCACCTAGTATAATATCTAAGCCTAGAGAGACGCAAGATGAACTGACCTCATTCACATTGGGTAAATTCCAATATCAGAATGGCTGTTAAAGAGCTCTTATACAAATAAAGATGCTCCAAACATCTAAAAAACTAAAACAATAACAGGTCTCAAATGAAGATTAAAAATTATTTTGAAGATTAAAAAAATGAAGATTAAAAATTTATTTTTTTCCTCATGAGAAAATATGTTTTAGTGATAAGGTGATGGTCAGATAATTAGTTCATAAAGCATTTCAGAAAATCCCAAATTATGATGCAGGAAAGTTTTAACTCAATAACATGATGCATATATGAGTGTCTCTGCCACACTTGTTTTAAGTTCCTGAGGATATGAAATACAAATTTGAGGTTTCTTAGGATAATGTGAAAGAAAATGAGATCAAGCAATGCTTAGGCAGTTCAGAGAAGTGCCAACCTTCTTTCTTGGTTCCTGGGTGCTCTTTAAGTGCTATGACTGAAGATGTACATTCTTACTTAATATTCATGTCTTTTAGATTTTAATTATGTATTGCATTTCATGCTGTCCACAATGAAAATTGCAGAAGCAGTTTTCTGCTGTTGAGCAATTGCTGTCCCTATACCACAGTTTAGCTAATGGCAGGTATCTATATCTATACAGGAAATAAGATGTCAAATTTAACAAGTTGAATAGGACACGTTCACTAAAAAAAATGGTTCCATCTTTTCACTTTTATAGCTCCTCCCCTACTGTTAGCAGAAGCCTCTGAAATAATACCACTAAAGAATAATGGGAGCTGCTATAAAAAACATAAAGCTATTAAAAAAGCAACAATCCTAAAAGAAAGTTATTCCTGAGTGCACAAAAGCAGCTGCTGTATTGATGCTTGAAATCAATTACTATACTAGAAGGCATCCGCTCCTCTTGAAGAACCTATTATTTTCAAACATAATGCAGAGTCACAGCAGGTGTCATGGTACTGGGCTGTGCATACTGCATCTCAACCAGATACAAAGAGTCTTAAACAGGCTACAGTCTGTGTGTGTATTCTGCATTAAAAAAAAATCCCTTATATTGCTATTCTAAACTATTTTATCACATTTGATTTGGGGATTATGACATTCATTGCTGAGACTAAATCCATCATTATGCAGTTTGTTGAAGTGTTTAATGCAATGCATCAACATAAACTGAAAAAGTGGCATTTATTTTCAATAGCTAGTTTTTGTGTCTCAAGGAATTGATATATTAATTTGCTTAAATGAATATACTATGTATGAAAATGTCACTAATCAGAATTTTGAAAATCTGTGATGGTTTTGGCACACAATGCAAAAAGTAGGTATCCCAATGAGATTTACTCTAATATATCAATAAAGGGTTTAATTTTACTTATATTTTTAATTGTAAAATAATTATGCAAAATAATTTGCCCATATATGAACTATTTTGTTCTGAAATCATGATTTATTAAACTAATTTGGAAAAAAGAGCATAACTAATATTTGAAACATTAAAATAATACTATATACATATTGATATCCTTAATAAATAAGATTATATGAGAATATCAAATATTTGAATAATATGTAATATTACATTTTAAATAATTTATGATATTAAACCATTCTAGTCAAAGTGGAAGTCTCTGATGCCTTTACAGCAAAGTGCATTAATCACTAAATAATTTATATTAGCTTTCCTAAAACTCAAATCAGAGCATGTTGAAGTACTGTCAGCAAAGAACATATGTAAGCATTTTGTAATGCTGTGATAGTATGCCAGACACAATGCATAAGCTTTTTCTGTGAGTATGTGATCAAGGTGACCAACAAGAGAGAATTGAGTTGTGTAGCACATAGGAGGCATACAGTATAAAAAAAGTACCTAGGCAAGAACAAGATAAGTATAAGGAACTGGAGAAAACTGGACACCCTGAACAGTATATAAGGAAGACAAATGCCAAAAAAACCCAATAAACAGTGTTGGGAGCAGATGAGCTGCAAAAAGGTGTGAAGAGAGTAAATAACATATAAATGTCAAACACAAACAGGCAAGATGGTGTAAGAAGACAAACTTGCTTTGGGTCCAGCTTCTCACAGGGAGCTTTCAAATGTAATCATTTCAACCCAAAAGAGTAAGGCCACAAGGAACCTCAGCTGTGGTCACTAACTGGACAGTAGTAGCACCATGATATCTACACTTAAAGCTGGCTTAGGATATAAATAGTAAAAGGTAACAGCTTTCTGTATTAATATTGTGCAAGAACTAACCTTTACATGAAAAATGCTGTTAAGGAGTAAAGTCTGGTCTTTTTTTTCCTTGGTTCTGGGTTTTTTTTTTAATCTTTAAAAATACTTTATAACTACCTCAATTTGCCTTCTAAGTGCTCCCATTACAGCAATTTCTGATTCTCTGGTGTCTGAATTTATATATTCAGTTTCAGCATTCTACTCTAAAGTACAGTGAACTGGAGTGTGATTCCATTTGATACAAAAAAGTTTGAAAGGTTAAGCAGAACAACTGGAATTAGTATTGTCTACATCAATGCACTCCTGGTTTTTTAATTTCTTTATTCACAGAGAATCATGTGATTTTTTTAAAGAAATAATTATGTACAATTAAATTACTCAGGTTAACAAAATATGATCATGTGGTGGCATATATAATGTAGTATTACATAATATCTATAATTAATACTAGATAATCACTATAGTATTGATTAATATAATGTAGCTTTCTAATAAAGTGAACTGTGATTTTAAAAATAGGGATACAGTGATTAACTGCTTCACCATAAGGAGTGTAAAACAGTGTGAAATGTAAATAGTCTTTTCTGTTCTGAAGATCAGGTCAGGTGCTGACTGTGGGAGCCCTAAGCTGTTATACCTAAACTAGTATCTTGCTTCTGATGGGGGTAAATAAGAGACATTTAGGAAATTAATACCCATATATAGACACATTACTACCCATATATAGACACATAATAATCTACAGAGAAAATATGTGTCAGTAGTGCTCTTGCCTTTCAGAGCCCTGAGGGCATCACCAGTCCTGACTCTGCCCAGCCTCTCCACCCTGCCCATGGGCCCCAAACTCCATTTTGGCAGATTTCATTGGGACCGCTGGAGAGCCTGCGCTCAGCCCATGGGCCCTGAACTCCATTTTGGCAGATCTCATTGGGACCGCTGGAGAGCCTGCGCTCAGCCCATGGGCCCTGAACTCCATTTTGGCAGATCTCATTGGGACCGCTGGAGAGCCTGCGCTCAGCCCATGGGCCCCGAACTCCATTTTGGCAGATCCCATTGGGAACGCTGGAGAGCCAGCGCTCAGCCCATGGGCCCTGAACTCCATTTTGGCAGATCCCATTGGTACCGCTGGAGAGCCTGCGCTCAGCCCATGGGCCCTGAACTCCATTTTGGCAGATCCCATTGGGACCGCTGGAGAGCCTGCGCTCAGCCCATGGGCCCTGAACTCCATTTTGGCAGATCCCATTGGGACCGCTGGAGAGCCTGCGCTCAGCCCATGGGCCCCGAGCTCCATTTTGGCAGATCTCATTGGGACCGCTGGAGAGCCTGCGCTCAGCCCATGGGCCCCGAACTCCATTTTGGCAGATCCCATTGGGACCGCTGGAGAGCCTGCGCTCAGCCCATGGGCCCCGAACTCCATTTTGGCAGATCTCATTGGGACCGCTGGAGAGCCTGCGCTCAGCCCATGGGCCCCGAACTCCATTTTGGCAGATCCCATTGGTACCACTGGAGAGCCTGTGCTCAGCCCTGCCTCTAGTTCTGCTCCCTGGTGCCCTAATCATGAACCAATTAAAAAGCAGACAGAAAACAATGACCAGAAATCCTGTCTAGCTGTCACAGAAAAAGGAAAGTTGAATCAGAGATCTGTATGTTGGTGGCTGGGAGTATGATATCATTTAGGTCAAAAAGTGACTTCCAAAATCCACTACTGATGTACTCTTTTTCTCTTTCTTTGTTTTTGAGAACAACACAGCTAGCTAGCTAAGTTGTGCCTTTCAGATTCTGATTGTGATTATGAAGAAAGGAAGTGAATGTTTTCATGTGGAAGAAAGAGACTTGATTCAATTGACAGTAATCCTTAGGATTGCTAAAAGTAGTAAGAATCATGGGGTTTTCACATTAAGTGCAAGCATGCAAATATTTCTATTCATAAAATATTCAATAAAAATGTAGGCCTCCACAAATAAAATCTGATAAGCAAGATGCTATCAGAATTGTCTCATTTCCACGTATAGGAGAAAATATGAGTGCTTGTGTATCGTATTCATAAGCTGATTTGGTTTAGCTAGAAAACCTTTTTTTAAAAATAATTGGGCTTCATCTTCTGTCTGATTTCATATTTTTGTATTTTGATTTTTGAGAGAGAATGAATTTTTATTTCTTATTCATTAAAGGAAAAAGCCCTATTTTTAACAAGGAATGGGGAAGTTGATGTTTTTCTTCTAAAAATTGCTCATCAAGAAATTGGGAATAAAGTATATAGTAAAATTACCTGAACCGCTTATGTATGTTTGAACATATACAGGTGTGTACTGAGTTCGTGTAGTACTGCACTAGTGTTAAAAGTCAAGAACTCATCACTTTTTTCCTGCTGTAGTAATTCAATAAACTGCAACTGATCACATGATTCAAAATTTAATGGCAATAGATCTAGCAGCTTATTAACTTAACTTGTTCATGATTTCTGAAGACCTTATATAGGAAAAAATAGAAAAAAGATGAGTTACTCACTATGATTTAAACAGCAACAAAATTGACAAATCTGTTAAAATCAGGAACATGGTTGATACCACTGATTTTGATGGGGCTTAATTTTCACTTATTGCAGAGTGCACTGTTTCTTCTGAGGTCAGAAAGAAAAGCATTTGAATCATTATGTTCTCATAAAATCTACTCCTTGCAATTGACTTATTAACCTTCTCATGATGTGAAAAAAAATCATGCTGTACAACACTAATTCTTGATTTTCCCCAAATGACTTAGGAAAATATGTCCATTTGGTTTTGCAAGCAGCACTTCATATCTCTCATATCTCTCAGATCTCGGTGATTAAAACCAATTTTTTTTTACCAGATACACTCACACTGATTTTTTTGGCCAAGTGTTATAGTGATTTAAGTTTACACATATTCTGATGATCCCTTCTTGGAAATTTCTTTTTGACTTCAGGCACTTTCCAGCCTGAATATTTAACTTTACCTGTTCTATCTGAAAATCTGTGGTATCTCAGTCCTTGCTCTTAAGACAGACAAAATACAAATTTTCTCTGTAAATGAGAAAAGGGTCTCCCATTTTCAGGAGATCTCAGATTATTATATCTTCCTAGGAAAAAAAAATTAAAAGAAATAAAATTGTGTCATTTTCTTGAATGGAATCAATTGAACTTCTGTTACAAAACCCAATAACCATCAAAACACAGTAGATAAGTTTGGGTGCATTCATTTGGGTGAATGAAGAAGAACCTAAAAACAACTGGACATTCAATACACACAAAGAGGCTGAGTTGCTAGTGCAGTGTAACCCAATTCAAAGCCTTACTGAAAAGCATGACACCATTTACATCACAAATAAAAATACACTGTGCTCAGGTCTAGTTGCTGCAGTTACCATCCACATCAGCTCAGACTGAAGAGAAAAATTACCTATGGTAGAGGTTCTGAAGCTTTTCCATCTGGGAAAGTATGTTTTTGTTGAGGTTTTTGTTTTCTTTCAGTTTAAAACCTATTTTTGTAAAGAAATTTAAACCTATACTCAGCATCATAAAACCCATTAAAAATCAAGAGAAATATCATTTGCTGAAGGAAAACTCTTGTGGAACTCTTCTAATGTAAAATTATTGACTGAATGGTCTATCTGACCACATGAAACTGGACATAAATAATTTTACTATTTCAAATTTAAAAAAATATGTATATTATATCATCTAGAAGAATATTCAGGAAAAAAAAGATGAAATGGTTTAACTTAGTTTTTACTAAGAAACAACTATACATTCTGTAAATTTCTTTCAGGTGCAGCACAAAAGACAAGTCCCTGCAAAGGCACTTAGGTACCAGCTCGGGTGCTGCAGTCACCCCAAGATGGTCAAACAGGGAATTTTCCTCAAAGCACTGAAGTCTGCACACAGCAGACTTCCAGAAAGTACCTTTTTGAACCATGGCCCGAGACATCACAAACACAAACTGCACTTGATGAGGTAGGTGTATGTATGTATAGTTTGTGGAGAGATATCAAGCCAATATCTATGTATATTTAAGTTAATGCACTTTAGTGTCTGATATATGATTCTACATACAATTCAATCAACAATAATGCTGATTATATAATATTGACTGAGTGCTCTCTGGAGCTAATTTTGGATTGCTTCACGTTGTGAAGTAATCTAGGAGGTTACCTAGAAATACATTTCATAAAATCATGTAGTGGTTTTGAGTTGAAAGGGACCAGAATAATCATTAAGTTCCAAACCCTGTGCCATGGGCAGGGACAGCTTCCACTAGACCAGGTTGCTCAAAGACCCATCCACCCTTGCCCTGAATTCTTCCAGGGATGGAACATCCCCAGCTTCTCTGGGCAACCTGTCCCAGTGCCTCACCAACCTCACAGCAAAGAATTTTTTCCTAATATCCAATATAAACCTACTCAGTTTCAGTTTGAAGCCATTCCCCCTTGTTCTGTCACTGCATGCCCTTTTAAAAAGTCCCTCCCCAGTTTTTTGCTAGGCCCCTGCTTCAGGTACTGGAAGGCTCTTATAGGATTTCCCTGAACATCCTCTTCTCCAGGCTGAAAAACTCCAACTCTTTTCCTGTCTTAATAGGAGAGGTGCTCCAAGCCTCTGATACCTGAAATTTCAATAAATAGATATAGTAAATATTAGAACAACTTCAGTACTAAATGATTTAAATTTAAATGTGAGTGAAAAATACTATTTACTTTCATCTTGTTTCTCATGTAACACAGAGATAGGCAATATGGACAGCTCAGTATTTTGCCTTTTACCAGGTTGTAAATTTACACTGACTTGGCACAAGTTGAAAGTATTCATTCATTAAATATAAATAAATTCTTTATGCCATGCAAGTATGGGATTTTTTCCCCATTAAAGCCCTTATTTCCTTTAACAATTTCTAGTTAAGGAAAAAACATCTAGCACATCACTTAAAGGAAATTTATTCATGCTGAACAAAACTGACAGGGAAATAAATAAATTAACTTGAAACCATCCAAAGAAACACATGTATATATTAGAAAGGGTCAAAAAAATCACAAGGTCAATGAGTTGTGCATTATCAACATATTGGTAAAACTATAACCATGAATATTCCTTGATGAAACTAGCAGGCAGTGCTTTACTACTTTCTCAGTGCAAAGTGTTCCACAAGCAAGAATACAAAGGTACTTAAAATTTCCAAAGGAAGAACATTGAAAAAATAAGCTTGTTGTCCTGGTTTGAGGGGAAGTGGATTTCTGGGGGTGTGTGTGGTCAGTCCAATTGAAGGTTTAGATTTGGGATTGACATTTGGATGACCACTAAGATTTGGACACGCCTCTGAGAACACACAGGGGTTAAAAGCAGAGCTCTGCCCCTGGGAAGCTCTTGGGACTTCGGCGTGGAAGAGGAAGGACCTCTCCCCCTGCTCCAGCTGTTGTTGCTGGGCGGGGGAGGGGCAGCCATGTGGTAGGCCCGGGCCTGGATCGAGATGGGGGTAGGCCTGGCCTGGTTCCCCCCCCGCCCAGGGTGGAGGAGAGAGAGAGACACCGGGAGCTACTGAGCAGCAACCCCCCCCAGGGAGACAGAGAGAGAGAGAGGCTGTGTCTGTGCTTGCTGTCTGGGACCGGGCTGTGGCCTTGAAGTTCGATATCGTGTGCTGCCGGCCTGGGCCTGTCCGGCCTGTGGAGAGGAGGGGGGTTGAACCAGAAGGAGTCCGGCTGCTTGTGGGTTGTGAGCCGTGGAGTTTTAACCCTTTTTTGGACAATGAAAGCTTTTGCAGAGTACTGACCCTTCCTGGAGAGGAGATGAAGAAGGATTTGAGCAAGTTTTTAAAGGGCCGAGCAGGGGAGAGATTGTGAGAAGAACCTAGGGTGGAAGAGATGTGGAGTGGCATTTTTGCTGGATGCTTTTTGTGAGCCATGGACTGTTCCTGAATACAGAGACTATTTTCAGGGGAGGCCGCCGTGTCTCAGAGTTAAGAGGGCAGCTTGGGAGCCTCCCGGCCCAGGAGGTGAAATAATGGGGGGACAGATGTCCCAAAATGGAGACTGCCTTTTTTTGGAGTGAAACGACAGAATCCTTAAAAAGACAACCCTCAAAGTAGCTCTGGTCCATGTTCAGTGGTGAGAGCAATCTCCAATCCGGGTGGTGATATGTGACCAAAAGCCCAGGGCATACAAGAAGGACTCCTCCTCTTAAGGAATTGGAGATTGAGTATTCTTAAGAGTGATTTTTTGCTGGACCGAGTAATGTAATTGTATTGGGAATTTGGTGGGGGGAGGAGGAGGAGCTGTATTCTGTAGAGTTTTCATTTTCCTTGAGATTGTCTTTTCTTTTCTTTCCTATACCTATGTAGTGTGTGGTTAATAAAGTTCTGTTTTCTATATTTTTAAGTAGAGGACTGCTTTGCTTATTCCTGGTCACATCTCACAGCAGGTACCAGGGAGAGGATTTTTTTTTCCATGGGGGCACTGGCATTGTGCCAGGCTCAAACCATGACACTTGTTTACACAGTCAAACACTAATTTCATGGGGTATTTAAGATGTTTTCAGTGTTAAAAAATGAAAAATTAAACAAAGCCAAAATTTTTAAATGAAATAATATAACATATTACCTTCCCAACTATATCCTCTACTTCATAAACATGAGATGTGCAGAGATAAATTGTTCACTTTTACTGATTCTTGTAGCTAAAGCTGCAAGATAAAGATTGAAAACTTGTAAAAAACCAAGAATTCTATACAAACTGATATAATGATACAAAAAATAATCTGTGTAAACCCTCCTGAAACAAATCCTGCAACATATTTGATACAAAAAGAAAATGAGTCATTGCCTTTTTCAAATCCAGGATATATTCTGGGGATTATTTTCAGATGCTGAGAAGGATTTCTGATTTCCATCTTATTCTCTTTTCCAATAGTCTTTTTTCCCAGTTGACACCTAAGGATTTTTCTTGCTTTTTTCTTTTATGTGGATTCCAGGTGTAGTGAGACAGAACAAACAAAAATCTCAAATACCATTCCTTGCTTTATGCTCTAACCTGGTAGATATTACCCACATAAAGTATGGAAAGAAAGTACACATCTCTGTTTGAAAAAAGTGCTTAGAAAGGTAATTGCAGCTCTTCTATCAGTTAAACTTTTGATAATGGCTTTCAAATTCTTTTATTTGTGCGAAAGTTTTCATTTACAGTCATGAAAACCAAGTATATGCTTATAGTTTAGATGCTTCAACCACTCAAAGAAAAGTGGGAGGTACTGACAGCTTTCAAACCATGTTTACTATGAATTAAACAAACCAAGAGTTTTTTTTGTCATGCTAAAATCACCAGTTTCACTGAAGAGGAGACATTGGTAAGCGTATCAATACTCCCCTACTGCCTGAATCCTAAAGGGACTACAAGTTATTTTATGTTCTTCAGAATGTGGTTTTCTAAACCACTACTTTTCTGTAGTACCATCATCTATTTATTTAAGCCATTATGCTATTATTGTGATTAAAACTTTTTGAAAAAGATTTTTATATCCTTGGAAAAAAATCAATATAAGAAAAGAAAGCCAGAAAGTATGCATCTTGAGATTTTTATAAGTATAGGGCAAAACCATACACAAATTTAGATCCAGTTTAAGTTATTTTTTTCATTTTAAAGCAAGCCTTGTTGACTGTAAGGTATGTGAGAGGTAAATTTTATATAAGAGACAAATACTATTTAATATTTCATCCCAAACATGTATTTATTAGAGTTCCACAGTTTCAAAGCAAATGAAAACTTTAGAGCTTATTTTTTGATCATTTTGAAACAAGAAAGAGAAAACATATACTTTGTGAAAATTATTTTTTTTTTCTTGAATATGTATCAAGAAAAAAGTTACACCAAAAACTTACTAACACAGTCCAACTTTGAACTCCCTTTAACTTTACCTTAATTAAGCTTATAAGTTTGAAAAGTTACTTACTCACTATGTTATGAATAAAGAACCCAACGTGTGGTGTGGAACACTAACAGATGAAAACATGCTCTGAAAGGAGGGTTCCTGATGAGCATTCCTGCTGTGTGAATTTCATTCTCACAGTTTTCGTCATCTCATGAGCTAGTTAAATTATTCCTGTCCATTTCCTAATTCATCCTAAAATACAATAGACAGCACATTTCTTCATGATTATAAAATGCCTCAGGTGAATTCTTCTGTGGCAGAAGACTGAAGGAAAAGTGACTGGATCTTCTCAAAAACTTGATTAATGATATTAAAAAGTTCTGCCTGGAAAGTCTTATTAACGTCATTAGAAAAAGAATGAAAAGGGATTTTCACATTTACTTAGGATTGCTGGTTTTGCTGTGGTGTGCCTGACAATCAATTAAGAAGTTTCTGCTGTGTCTGCTGTGTAAATTTAGAACAATTTCATATTTAGTAGCATTTTTACTTGTTTATGCTTTAATGCAGATGTGACAAACTGCTTGCCTGAAGCAATCTCTCTCTATTATTAGGGACATTTCTCCAGTTCTTCCTAATAAATTCAGAGGTGGTTAACAATTCATGTCCTTGCTTGTGTTTTATTAACCATACAAAAAAATTGCTTTGGAAAGCTTAATATCGACTAGTGCACAATATTATTGGATTTCCCATCAATTTTGTGAGCTGCAAATTGTACCTCTGCAGCTTTGAGGTACAATTCTGAAGAAGGCTTCTCCAGACCTTTACCTAGGATGAAGGAAATAAATACGCAGCCCTCTCCTTAGACAGAGATTTACTTATCTCTTCATATTTTGCTATTTAAAAAATGCCCTCAGAAAAATGCATGCATATCTTATTCCATTTAGAAGAGATTGAAAAAAATTCTTATGAAAATAATACTGAAAATAGCAATAGGCATCAACAGGTATCATAGAAAATCACATATGCCTACTCACTGTGGCAAAAGAATACCTGACAATGGGATTTACACTTAACATACATGAGAGTTTTCAAAGTTTTTTCCTAAGATGGCAAAGGTAAATTGATTTGGCTGTCTGCTTCCTCCTTACTTCTGGTAATTTTGAGGCCTTCACACTAAATTCAAACAAACAAAACAAAGAAGTAGATATCACCAACATGCTAAACTCCTACAATTTTTTAAAAACGTGGCTGCATAGATAAGAATATTGTTAACAGATTTCACAAGGGAAGGAATTTTATACAGTTCAAATTTGACAAAGTCCCAAGCACTGGAAGTTCTACACTTAAAGAATGAGAAAAGGTTCTCTTATTTCTGCATACATGCACATGTAAGAGTTCACATATTTCAGTCAGATACTATAGTTCCTTAAACTTTAAATCCTACTTTGATTCTGTCCCATGATTTTGGCTTCTGCATATCAATATTACTTCAGACATCCTTAGCATCACAAGAAAACAAGAGGTTAAGCAGATTAACACCATGGAAATGTGAAATTACTTATTCTTGCCACAAATTATCTGGTTTTTTACATCTTTGGAATATCTGGGAATAGAGGGAATGATCAAAATCTTCCTTTCAGATACTGCAATCTTACCATTTTTCTGTTAACACTTTCCCTTTTTTTCAAGTTGTCGAGGAGATATCCATATTTTCCTCTTCTCCTCAGCATACATGACCTCTTGCATCATGACCTTCACTAAAATTATGTTGATAATGATTCAGGTCCAAGCCATTTATTATCTTAAGTGCTCAGGAAAGGTTGCAAATATTTCTGTCCTCTTCCCCCTTTGTAAGTGGGTAGCATAGCAGTGGCCATAACAATGCTGTACAAACACACAGAGATTTTTCTCTGCTTCTATCTGGTTTTACATATCTGACATAATCAATGCAGCCAGTTCTTCTATATTACACAGTATCTATGGAATTTCAGAAACAATACCCTCTTACATAACACCATAATACCATCTACATTACTATTCCTCAAAATTTCCCAGTGCAGCTTACAGATATAACCTTCCTTCTCAGTTCTCATATGCCTTTATTTTTTTATTCAATCCATTTAGCCAAGATATTAAGATTATGATAGCAGTATCCTGCCCTCTTACTTCCTTTCCCTCAGTCTTTGTCCTCAGCAAATTTTGTTATCAAAGATATTTAGATTTTCAATCTAGATCACTGATAAATGAGCATTAGTGATATGTCTAATATTAATTCTTGAACTACCCTATTAGATTATGCTATGCAAATTGATAAAATGAATGACAATTTAAAGTGCCATATATGTGATATCAGACATGAAATCAAAATTCTACTCAGTGGGAGATAAAGCAGATGTAAAATATACCTTTTTTGAGAGAAGGAGAGGCTACTAATAGCTCTGTCTAATCAGCTGGCTAGAGCTATAGTAGATCACTATTAATGATCTGCTGTGGGCATAGATAAAAGGCAAGTTTCTTGGCTTCTGATTTATGTTTGTAGATTGTATTTACCTCTTTCAGTGTCTCAAAGCCAAAAAACCTACTCCTATCCCCAGATTAGAAACTTTAAACTATACTGTATTTTGACTTATGAACAGGGTATGAATCTCCAAATAAGAGAATTATGTAGTCTTAAAATACACAGAAACAGAACATGCAGAACTAAATAAAATCTAACCCTTGATGAGAAGAAATTGAGTCAGAAAATTAAGATAAATGCTTGTCTGTCTTGGAAAAATTTGGATGGGATGAAGAAGGAAGACAGCTGCAGCTAATGTATCTGGAGTTTCCTCTCCAGTTCTTTTATTACCTTAATTTAAAATGAGTTTAGTGCTAATAAAGTTTCTAAGCAAAACAAAGTTTCAGATTACAGACAAGAGTTTGACTGTCTGGGGAAAAAGGCTGATGACTGCAGAGGATCCAGCCCTCTGTTCAAACACAGAATTAGATTAGTTATAGAACATTAGCTTTTTCTGCTGCAGAGTTTAGTAAACAAACATCTTTCTTGGCTTCACCTACTCACCTCTGCTGGATGCAATGGGAGCTTAGTAATTATATCTGCTGTGTAAGGGAAAAAAGTGATATCCTCCATTATGTGGCTCTATACTTTCAATTTGTGGCTGGCTAGGAAAAATGCTTAATGGAACTGACAGAAAAACCTGATGTTGATATTAATGTGTTCAAGAGATTGCAATTTTGACCAAATTTAAATAAGTAGTTGCGTTAACTTGCAAAAATACAAGAAGATTCTCAAATGTAATCTTTTCCTAATAAAATTATTATTGTTAATAATTGCAATAATTCTGTCTTGCTGCTAATATGATTTTTTTGCATAAGGCCATCCCTTTTGACCTTTTTCAAATGTCAGTAATAATATTTAATATGAATATGCTTCACAGGCACTTTAAACACTCATATAATGTTTAATATTAAAAGATAATAATCTTGGTATTTGTACTCAAAATGTCACTGAATATTGCATGAACAGTGATCATGCTGGTTTAATAGCAAGGTGTGTATCCAAACCCTGATATTATCAAATAGCTTAGGAAATTAATATGGAAGTGAATTGTTGTTTTGATTATTCTTTGGTTTTGAAATTACTGAGTGTTTGTAGAACAAACTTCCTTTGTAAGGAATTTGGTCATAGGTTCAGTGTTGAATGATTATTTGGAAATATGTAAAAAGGAAAAGAAAATATTGGTTTATTTTATTAATGAAGATGTATCTTAATGCTAATGCTTAGATTCTAAAAAAATTCTTGCAATGAGCACATAGGAGATTACATCCAGTGAAAGACCTGCTTTGAGGAACCTAGTTCCCAAATGAACTCTGTTTTAAGGCACTCCAAATAAGTAAAAACCTAAGACGGGTGATTTGAAACAAAGATAAACAAAACCACCACACTTAAATTGACAAGACACTTACAATGAACCTGTAAGAAATATCACTTACATATGGTGTGCTTAAAAAAAGAAATAAGATCCTCTGTAAAGCTTCTCCATACACACTGACCTAAATCTGACAATTTTCTTCCAATAGAAGTTTCCTATAAATATGCTTTACACAGTAATTCAGTAAGATCCATAGAGTTTTTCTAAAACTTAAATTCTGAATTAAAAGCCTTTTCTTTAAAATTTCAAAGCTGTCACCAGGAAAGGAAAGATCTGATGTCTAGGTTTTCCTTAGATTTAGGACACAAAAGATAACATATCCAGAAGAATTCTGTATCAATTGTCTTAAGGGGAAAGGAAATTGAGGAAAAAGCATAGAAAAAGTTTTGATCCTACCAGTGGCTCACTTTCTAAAAGGGTGGATGCAAAATCTGAATTTGCAAGTCTTTTCACTCTATTACTACAATTATAGAAGGAAAAATAATATGTATATTAAACAAAATAGCTAAGAAAAATGAAAATGTTGTCTAAAACAGGAATGAGGATTTCCATTTCTCTTTGTAAATTCTCATAATGTTACATAACAGTATTTTACTCTTGTATATATTGTGTTGAATTCCTTTATTCTGTGAAAAATTACAAAACTCCTGTTGAACAGATCAACAGCCTGGCACATCTTGGAAGTGCCTGTGTATTATGCATGTGCCATGGAATGACTGGGCATGTACAATAAGTTTGAAGCATTTACAGTATGTGCATGGTACATCTTCTGGCAAAACATACGCAGAAAATTTTAATTATGCTTATGTGAGCGCACAATTTAGAATCCCTGAGTATTCCTTGACCCAATTCCCAGGTAGAGAGTTTAATAAAACTTAGAGTAACATTGTCATATCAAACTTGATAATAACTTAGTTGAAGGTAATAAACAGAAACATTCCATTAGATATTGTTTCTGGAGTTTTAAGATGTGTGGTTATTTCTGAATACAAGAAGACTGATGGCTATAAGGTCCATGTCTACATAGTCTGACCTCTCTTCAGCTTTATTTCTCTAGTTTTCTCTACATGTCTGGAGGCTTTCTGAGATTTTCCTCTGCTCCCTTAGAGATTTCTTTAAAATAGTGTTAAACCTACTTAGTCACTATCAAAACAAAGATTGTTTACCAGTAAATAAAGCACATACCTCACTATCATTCATTGTGGCATCAGATATAAAAAACCAAACCAACAAAAAAGTCACTTGCCACAGGTAATAATGCACCACTTAATAATCAGAAGCAGATCATGCCTTAGAGTTCCTGAAAAACTCTTCAAACCTCCCATCAAGGGATACACATCTTTCTGCACATCTTCATATTTTCCATTATTATGTATTGTATTCTAAATTAAAAGACACTGGATTATAGCATGACTGGCTAGATATTTATCAATAAACTACAAGTGATTTGTGACATGCTATGGTCTCTGTATAAAATAAATGTGTTTTTAAACCATAATATGTATGTTTGCATGTCCAGAGGAGACAAAGCTGAACATTTGTTGTAATGACCTTCGTACATACCATTTTGTGTAGCTAGAAGAATCAGCATGGATAAAAAGAAATAACACCAATAAACAAAACAGATGCTCATACTAAGATCATCACTTAGTTTGTTACACTTTGTTGAACTGCTTCCTTGACTTCTGCTGTTTAAATAGTTTTATGCAAGAGGTGCCCCCTTTTCCAATTTTTGTTTTTCTTTTTCCAAGATAAATTCACAAACATGAGATGGGAGGTCCTTCTAGTTTCCATTTCTGACTAAGTATCGACTGTTTAGAAAGTTTAACAGACCATGGTTTAGTCTCACAAAAAGCCCAGTGACACCTTTTTTAGGAATTTACTGAAGCCAGGGAGTCAGAGAAAAAAACTTAATTTTGCATCCAAAAGCATTTTATTTTGCTGTGTGGAAAAATGTTGGCAAGTTAGATATAAAACCATTTGGAACATTTTTTGGCATGAACATTAACATAAGAAAAGAGAGGGAGGAAGATTAGAAAAGAAGAAATACTTGTTTATATGAGAATCTTCCTTGTTTATAGTAAAAAATTATATTTTGTTTAGACTTTTTAAGGTGCACCAAAAAAAATATCTCTTCATAGGTTTTTGGAATCATAGATGGAAAGTACAAAAGATACAGATATACATTTATTTATGTAATATGTCTATGTGTGAATGTGTGAATGTGATGGCATTCAAACTTCAGTCACGTGGCTGGTAGCATTTTATAGCAGAATCACTTCTGTGTTTTTCCTTATAACAATGAAACTTTCTATTTTTTATATTAGAAATTGTAATCTGAGAATGAAATAAATCAGGTCAGTTATTTATACTTTCAAATAAAGACTGAGTTCGGTACTTGCAAGACAGGTAATTAATAAACAGAAGACTTGATATTTTGCTTTTAATTTAGAAAGAGAAAGGTTAGAAAAATCTTACAAATGATGCTAGAATTAAGTTAAAATGTATGCAAAGAGAAAAAAAACTCATCAGAATATATTCTGACAAGCACTTTCATTCCAATTATTTTTTAAATATAATAAACTTCAAAATTAATTAGGAAATCTGATATATTGCAAATACAAAAAAGGGAATAAAATAAAAATTAAAAGAGACATTTTAAGGGTGTCTGCAAAATATTTAGCCTTGAAATTTTTTTTACTTGCAGAGAAATCAGATTAAGAGGAGATAAATTATAATGTGTTAAGAAAAGGACAAGTAAAACTTTGAATTTACTAAGTATGCGAAACTCTGAACATTGATCAAGGCTCCAGAAGCAATTATCTCTCAAGAGCTGCTATTGGGAATGGGAACAGAAATCAGAGAAGCCAATAGAATACCCTTATTTAAGAAAAATCTTTGGGACATAGCAGGAAATTAAAGACCAAATAGTTTAACTTTAATTTGCAGGGAACTATTAGGAACTACTTGAAACCACCAGATTGGAAAACGCTTAGAAAAGCACAACTTGATTAAATGAAGGTTGGAATAGGAGGGTTATGCCTTACTAATTTCTTAGTTCTATGGAGTTATGATTGCCAAAGTAGAGAAAGGAATTGCAGTGTAGACATCATACTTAATGGCTTCTCAGGAAGCTTTTTAGTATCAGAGGTTGTGTAAGGTTCAAAATCATTGAAGAGGAGAGAATCTGGCATATTAATTAAAAAAAATGGCTAAAGGATGAAAAGACAGAGGGCAAGATACTATAGAGGAAAAAAAAATAAGAGGAAAAAAGAACCTGAACCCATAGAAATAAACTCCTGGACTAGTGCCTGGAAATGTATTATGCTGGGTTCAGGATAACATAATACAAAGGATTTGCACAGTGTATAAGAATCTAAAACTAAAATAAAGGTCAAAATTTAATAAAATATCCTAATTTTTTTTTAACGACAGGCTTTTCCCTACAACTTTTAAAAGTAAAGCAAAACAAGTACAGTCCATTTTTCTTTGTGATACCCTTAAAAAACCTTATCTACACTACGACAGAGAAGTGCCACATTTGTGCTTTAGGTTTTAGTAAGGGTTATAAATGTCAGTGAAGATCAGGAAAAAATAAAATTCAGTGTTCAAAAAGCAAGTATTCCTTTGCCTGATTCTATCCAGAACGTATTTAAGACTTTGAAGTGGGAAAAAAAGTATCATCTTAGAAGAAAAGTAAAGCCAAAACAAAACAAGAAAAAAATATTACCCACAAACTCATGCTAAATGGAAGTGAAAATACCACTTTCATCTTGCTCTTCAAGTGTTTGGAAGACTGATGTGGTTTTTACTTGTCAAAGTTTCCAGTGAAGATGACAATAATATCTCATATAGCCTGGAAATTGCTAGAATCCCTTTTTTTATCTTTTTCACTTTGTCTCTGGATCAATGACAGTTACTTATCATTACAAAAGAGAAATGGAAAGAAAAAAAATCTTCTGGGCATGTGGCCACTTAAATGTCAAAAGATTTGGGAAACTGAATTAGATCATGGCAATTTTAGTCTTAGAATAATATTTTCTACAAAAAGAAAATCTAAGGAAAATTTCTGAATTGTTTACAATTTGGAATTTGTTTATTTTAAAATGCATATATAATTTATTGAGTTGGGGAAAATAAGATTATTGTACCCTAATAAATTGTGCTTTTAAAAGAAATAGAAGAGACTCTCACATGTCTTTAATAAAGACTGTGTAACACATTATCTTATAAATAATATAACTATCTATAAGATAATTTTAGAATATCTTGCAGATAATATAAATGCTATAGAATTCTAAAAAATAGGTGGGGGTCTCTTCACGCTATTTTTTTCTCTTTAGTGCTGAATAATGCTTAATATTTGTGGAGGTTTGACACTGGCCAGATGCTGGATGCCCACACTTTCACTTCTCCTCCTCAACAGGATAGGAGGAGAAAATTAGATGAAAAAGCTCTCAGGTTGACATAAAGACATGGATATCACTCACCAATTACTGTGACAGGTGAAACAGACTCAACTTGAGAAAGAAATATTTAATTTATTGTCAATTAAATGGAGTGGGGTGGTGAGAAACAAAGATCTAAACTTCAACACATTACCTCAGTTGTTCTTGCTCCCAAGCCCAACTTCATTCCTGACTTTTCTACTTCCCCTACCTACAGCTCATGGAAGATGGGGAATGAGGGGAGCTGTCAGTGCCACTTCCTCCTCTTTACACTTTCTGCTTGTTCCAGTGTGCTTTCTTCCATGGGCTGCAGTCCTCAACAATAAACATGTTCCACTCTCTGTCCTCCATGGCCTGCAGTCCCTGCCAGAAAACCTTCCTGTGTGGGGCTCTCTCCATGAGTCAAAGGTTTTACAAGGCACAACACTGACATGGGGTTCTCCGGGTGCTGCTGTGTGGATACCTGCTCTGACTTGGTCTCCTCCATTGCCTGGAGAAGTCTGTTTCTGGAGTCTTTAAACAGAATGCCCATTTGTAGTGGGTTGATGTTAGTTGGATTCCAGGCACCCACCACAGCCGCTCCATTGTTCCCCTTCACTCCACAGTTGGACAAGGAGAGAAAATATAACAGAGGGCTCATGAGTTGAGATAAGGGTGGAGAGAGATCACTCAGCAAATCATTTCAGGCAGAACAAGCTAGATTTAGGGATATTAACTGAATTCATTTGTAAAAAAAAGCAGAACAGGACAATAAAAATTAAAATGAGATCCTAAAAACATTTTTGCTCCACCCCTTCTTCCCACCAATGCATCCTCCCCTCAGTGGTGCAGGGAGACAGGGAACGAGGGTTATGGCCAGTTCATCACACATTGTTCCTGCCACTGTTCAGGGAGAGGAGTCCTTCCCCCGTTCCAATGTGGGGTCCTTCCCATAGGAATACAATTCTCCATGAACTTGTCCAGCATTAGTCCATCACACAGGCAACAGTACCTCCTGAACTTCTGCAGTGTGGGTCACTCTTCCATGGGGTGCAGACTGCAAGGACAGACTGCTCCAGCGTGGGCTCCTCTCCCCATGGGTGTGCAGCAAGCCAGGAGCTTGCTCATCATGGGCTTCCCATGGGTTCACAGTTCCTCTCAGGGAACACAGTTCCTGCTCCAGTAAGCCTCCTCCATGGGCTGCAGGTGGGTCTCTTCACTCCCATGGATCTGCATGTGCTGCAGCAGCAGAGCTGCCTCACCATGGTCAGCACCACTGGCTCTGGTGACTGAAGCATCTCCTTCCCCTCCTTCTCCACTGGTCTCAGTGTCTGCAGAGTTGTTCCTCTCACATATTCTTACTCTGCTTTGCTCTGGCCACAATTACATCTGTGCAGTAACTTTCTTTTTTATTAAATATGTTGTCACAGGGGTGTTACCTGCCTCTAATCTGCCTAGCCAGTAGTTTGGTCAGTAGCACGTCCACCTTGGAGCTGGCTGTCTTTGGCTCTGCCAGACACAGGGGGAGATATTCTGGCAGCTTCTTACAGAAGCCACCCCTGTACCCCCAGCTGACAAAACCAGGCTGTGCAAACCCAGTGCACCATTTTAGACCAGAACACTTTTTCATTGCTAGTAAAACCCCACTGATTTTATATTTATATGACAGTGTTATGATTGTCTTGTACTAAGCTTATTTTCACTTGTTTCAGCTGCAGTTAAAATTGTGTAGTGGCTAAATAACCACTGTCTTATGCTAATTAAGGTTTTGTTAATAGGAATTACATAATATTATAATCAGACTCAGTTGTCTGCAGCTCTAGAATAAAAAGTGACATGGAAGAGTGCAGACAGCATGATACAATGAAGGGCAGCCTTGTGAATGAGGTGAACTGGGTATAGTGATAACAAAGAAAAGCAGAAAATTGAATGACTGTGAACTGGTGAAAAGAAAGAGCATGTAAGCAAGGTGTGTTAAATTGTATAAAGATAACCCTGGATGGACTCTGAGAGCCAAGTGGAAGACAAGCTCACTGCTAATATCCAGGAAGGTTATTGGAATGATTCAGTTTCAAGGCCTCGTTTCTCTTGATTTGGAGACTTGGTTTTACCTCAAAATGCTTTGGAGCCTGATTTTTCTCTTGGTTAGGAAGGAAATTATGCTGTACAATTCTTTCCTCTGGGATAATGGAGAAGTGCATGAAGTGGCATCTTCACCAGACAATTATCCTGATCCTCAAAGATTTTTCTTCTTGTATTGCTTCTGCTCTCTCTACCCAAGCCTCATGCAATATCTTTGTATCAAGAATTTCTGATGGTCAAGAGTTTGTGATGAACTCAGAAAGCTCCTGTGTGAAGGTGTTTAACTAGAATGGTGAGTGTGAAGTCTTCATTGACCTAAGCTTTGATGCTCAGGAAAACATGAGCAGTCCTGAGGCTCATCTGGAAACCTGTGAACTCAAAATTCTGGTAAATCCTATAAACACACTGGAATATCTATACCAAAGAATAGATACGTGAAACATTTATCAGCTATTAGAAGGCAAAGACACACCTTTCCTGTGTCCAGCAAAATATTATTAATGAATTTCTCTGAATATAAACCCAGGGAATACCAGTCACATTTAACTATATGAGAGGTGTTGATCTCTTTTTATTACAGATGTTTAAGCAAAATGGAATTAAATTTCATGTTATATTGTCTCTGCATGCTATGGGTTTAATATCTATTGAAGGCTAAAGAAATGATTTTATCAGTTCTTTACCATTAAAATAGAATCATTTTATCGTTTATGTACTCCAGTTGAAATACTGCCATGTTTTAAACATGACTTAAACTTGATTTTTTACTGTTTCCACCTGTCTGGATTAAGTAAACACTACTGGAACAAAAATATTGCTAACATCCAAGTATTCAGTGTTCCTGATAGGATGAAAATATTTTTTTTGAGGGGAAAGATAGTTTTCATGGATATTTTTGCACAAAAAAAACCATTGTGGGTTTTCTGAAATAATTCACTGTCATTATTAATACTAGGATGTAAGGTCCTCCTATATCATTGTGAAATATGTTCATTCTTTTCTAACAAGGACACATGCTAAAAGAAATATAAATTATCTTCTGGCTACCATCATTCCTCTGCCAGTAACTTCTCTGTAGCCAAAGCAGAGGTTTCTGACAACTGTAGACTCTAAATGTCCTAATCAGGATATCATGAATATTAGCTTGCCTTGATCTTGAATTCAAGTGTATTGAAATAGTGTAACAAACAACATATAAACTCTTTGTAACACTGTGATTTTATAGCCAGACATAGATTTACTATGTGAATAGTGACTGATGTGACCACCCAAATGTCAGAGAGGTGTAATTTTATACAGGAGGCTCCAAAGCAAACATAAGTTGCCATACTAAGAACAAGATAAGCACAAGGAACTGCAAACAGGCAGGGACATCCTAATGAATATGCAAGAAGAACAGTCATTCTTTCTACCAAGAGAAAAGAAAAACAAGATAAGCAGTATTGGGAGCAGATGAGACATCACCTCCCGCTCCCTCTTTGGGGATCGAAGACAATAGCATGCAAACATTAGATATAAACAAGGGGAATTGGAGAAGAAACAAGAGAGACCCACTTTGGCTTTGACACCTCTCATCAAACAGTTTTTTAGTCTGAACACTGAGACCTTCATGACCAAAAATCACTAAGGGATGCAGTCATCAGTGCTAATGATATGGTATCACTTTGTAGTATTGCATATTGAGAAGTAAGTTAGAAAAGTATTCATAAAAACTAAGATCCATAATTTTTCTTTGTGCCAAACAAGGAAAATGGCAGTGTCAGGTCCTTAGTCTCTTTCCATCCTGTAGTGGACAAGATCTTGAACTTTCCCCCCTTGTTGGACTAAGGATATAGAAATTTGGCACGAAAAATAAATTCTCTTTCATTCCAGTTGGTCCTTAGAAATCAGAGTGGCTGGGTGCAACTGGGCTTAATTTCTGATTATAACCAGTTCAGCTCAATAAATCTGGTGTTCATTAGGAATTTCCATGAGCACAGATTCACAAATAATTTGATTTAGCAAATCAGTTATTTAGTTCTGGTTGAATTCAATATGAACTTAGATTAATGAATATTATGTTTTTTTGAGAATAGGAAAGCTGGTTCACTAAATATAGATAGATGCAGATGTATACAGATTATAGATATAGATAATATAGATACAGATAAATATTCCTAGGTCCAATACAGTTTGGAGGCACAAAGCTCACTTGAACACTGGGGGGTTTTTGGAGTATCTCCACAGGACAATTTCTCATCCTCTTCTGCCATATCTTCCATTTCCATCCACACAGATTTTATGTATGCCTGATAAATCATTACCAGGATTATTATTGAGCACATGCACAATAATAATGCACAAAGCAAAATAAATATAACAACCCTCAGCCAGCAGACAAGAAAGAGCAGGACAGTGATTAGAAAATTTTGAAAGAAAGGAGAAATATAGGGGAAATTTTCTTATGCAAAAAGATGCAGGGAAGAAAGAAGGCATTCACTGAAAGTATGTCCCATACACTGTCTTAACACACTGTGAAATTTGCTTATATGATCCCTTCTTCCTATGCTCTCACAATTCCAGCATCATCATTTCTAAGAGAGAAACAGTGGCTTCACAGGCCACAAACTGGGAGGTTCCCCGACTAGGGATCAATAAATGGTCTCAGGAGCAGCAGAGGCACTGTGAAGTAGTCTTCCTCAGCAAAGCATTGAAACAGGACTCTTGCAAAACCAGAGTATTACAGTGCTGGAACTCAGGTTGGAGGTAACCTAAGAGTGGACAATAAATTGTCCATATAGGAGACATGTAAAAAGGTCTATCCCATTACGGGCATTATCTCACAACCCGGTGCATATATAAATTTATATAAGATACATGTACGACTTCCACAAGACAGGAACTTGTATAAGTTGCAGTAAGCAAAAAACATTTCTCGTAAGGGTAATGCACCTTTCATTGAGAGGGGAAGGAAGTAATTTCAGCAGTTTAAAATATGTTCTATGTTTTTACTCATTACTTAAACCTTTAACCTTGAAAGATGTTAGTTACTGAATCAAATAAGTAAAGGCTCATCTTACATTTAAGCCTTCAACAACATTACAATTGATGGAGCACAATAAAAAGAGTGCAGGTCTAAGTGATGATCAAGACATAATGATTTTTTTTCCAGTCACGGTTGCAGGAAACCTGTCTCCCACATAAATTAATAAAAATCAAAACTGAAAATAAATAAATTAATTAATAAAGACTTCTTTCAAGAAATGACAGACTGGGAGGCAGAAGGCAAAAAATGGAACTAATCAACAAAAAAATATGAAAAGGAGGCTTTAAAATACCAGGAGACAACACATGTTGGTAGTTGATCGTCAGTCTGTGATTCCTTTTTTTTTCCAATAATGTATTTACTCATTTTAAAAGTATTAAAATTTTTGAAAAATAAGGAAGTATATAGAGAAAGAAACATAGGTTAAGTTGAGGAAAGAACCCTAAAGTCAGCCTTTTTATATAGTTCTTCATTATTTGTTATTTACCTCCACCAAAATGGAAAGAAAAGTCAGGAATTATAAAGCCTAGTTTACTCTTCATAAGTTGTGATATTACAGTACATTTTTCACTAATATTCAGAGATGATGTGGGATGGTATCTTGCTCAAAGTCTAGTAACTCAAGAAAATATCAACGTGATTACAATTACAGAGATATATTTCCTATTAATTCTGATGTATTATAGCACACAAATTCACTAAATAAGTCAGATTGACTAATTAAAACTTTATTCTATGTAAAACTCAAACAATGAAATTGCTACTTAGCCTTTTATGTTATTTTCTGACAGTTGGCAGACAACTTCAGAGACTAGCCTGAACTGTCAAAATAATTTATATATATTAAATGTCAATGCAACTCAGGAAGAAGATAAAATTTGCTTTCAATGTGACATTTATATGCCAGAGCTTGATTTAGATATGCAGAGGTAGCAAGACATGTTAGCTAAAAGTAGTTATGCAGCATATTTCTAAACATGATGTCCCATTTATGTTCAAAATGATGTGGACTGAATCAATTAGGAGGAACAAGTGAGTTCCAAGAAGTACTTTTAAAAAGCTGTGGAGTTGCTTAGTAACCTGATGTTATACTTCATTTCCCAACAGAACTATAAAGCTGTCAGACTGGTAATGGGGAGCCCCCCAAGATAAATGGTGCCTCATGCATTTTGCCAAAACCATGATTCTATTAAATATGCTACTCCTAACTTTGGAGAGTTATGCATATGCATATCAGTAATATATGTAACTGGACAGTTATCAAAGAAATGAGGTTTAGTTGCACTTTGTCATAAAAATGCAATACTTTCCCTCCTTTAATGCATTATCTTGTCAGCCAGGAGAAGGAACTGGATCCAAGACACCTAAGGGGAAAATTTTAATCCAGCTCTTCCTTAGTGCTTTATTTACCTGACATCAGCTTTGTTCTTCACTGACAGTAATCTAGCATAATCTACTGTATGCATCCTAGACTTGGAAATTTAGCTTTTTCTGCCTGAAACTTCTTTGAGAACCCAGAAGTCACCATGTAGTCTTGTATCATAGGAGTTTGCTTTCGCAGTATATCAGAATAGGTATGCTTTAAATTTCAGTGAAAATTAAATGTAGGAGACTATTTCGAGCCCATTTAGTTAAAAATACAGACATACTGAAGGAAGGATATCAACCTTGCTTTCTCAATAACTGAGATGCCAGTTCCTAAGTCAGCTTTCCTTTTAGGAACAAAATCAGTTTCTGAAATTGAGAGAATTAAATCTGATAATTAAGGAAAAATCTAATCCAAAAATCAGCCACAAGGATTCTGTCAGAGTCTGATGTGAATGTCATTGAGTTATTTCAAAACACTTTATAAATAGGGGAGATCAAATAGATATCTAATATGATAGGGTCACATCATCAGTTGAGGTGAAATGGACTGATGAACTCAGTCCAGCTGTGTATTTACTCCAGAGTTCATTCCTAAATTATAATAATGACACATTTATAAAGTAAAATTACTAAATGGTAAAATTACAAATTACTAATTATAAAGTTAAATTACATTTTTTCTTTTTAAAAAGTACTTTCTTAAATTCAGTCCAAGTAATTTTCATATTGTCTTCTCCAGCAACTTACTTGCTCCTGAAAAATCTCCTTAAAGTCCACAGTTAGTTGTTCACTTCTGTAAATGGCAGAACTATGACAAGATAGTTCAAAGTGCTGAAAATTATAGCAGCCCTAAAATATACAGAAAAAGGTTCAATGATTTGGTTTTGGGTTTTCTTTTTTGTTTTTGTTTTAAGTGTTTGTAGGTAGAAATATCAGATAAAATGGCTGCAGTCAGATCAAGGAATTTGAGGAATGTTTAAAATTGTATTTAAATTCTGATTAAATAAAACAAATGTAAGAGGATAGAGCACCAAAATTTAATATGGGCTTAATAATGAACCTGTTTAACACAGAAAACGAGGGAGGGAGGGAGGGAGGAAGGAAGGAAGGAAGTGGCGGAAGGAAGGAAGTGGCGGAAGGAAGGAAGGAAGGAAGTGGCAGAAGGAAGTGGCGGAAGGAAGGAAGTGGCGGAAGGAAGTGGCGGAAGGAAGGAAGGAAGGAAGGAAGGAAGGAAGGAAGGAAGGAAGGAAGGAAGTGGCGGAAGGAAGGAAGGAAGTGGCGGAAGGAAGGAAGGACGTGGCGGAAGGAAGGAAGGACGTGGCGGAAGGAAGGAAGGACGTGGCGGAAGTGGCGGAAGTGGCGGAAGTGGCGGAAGTGGCGGAAGGAAGGAAAGCTGTTCCCTGAGTGAAGGGCCCCTCAGGTGGGCTCTGCACAGCAGAGGATGGTGCTCACCAGAAGCTTTTCCAGCACACACCCAAAACCTCTCCTCCCCCCCACGCCGTGGTGTGAGGGTCTGTCTGAGCTTGGCAGCTGAAAGCCCTGGGGCTGTGGTCTCCATCCTGAAGGCGCTAACCTTGATCCCTCTGTGAGTGCATTTTTGTCCCCCCGCCCAGACCTGAGGCACTGTCTCATCTCCATCAAGGATACTGCAGGGCCTCAGTCAGAAGGACTGTTCAGGGCATGGAGGTCTTCTCTGCAGCTTTTGTAATACAGTTTTGGCATAATAGACAAAGGTCTTTCATTAAAATGTTTAAGGCTTAAATTAGAATATTCAGTCTCCAGCAGGGCTACAGTAAAAAAAGACCACATCTTCCTATATCTTTACTCACATCATCTAGAATTTTTAGCAAATCTTTTAAAACAATAATTTTATATTGCTTAGGTTTAACCAGAAGAAATCAAAGAATTATTGTTTTCTCACTTCCACTGAACATGACATTCATTAAAACATTTTCTTATTTTCCAATACTAGGAAATGGATAGTTGCAAGGGCATGCTTTCTTAGTGTGATATTGTGGTAATTCATAGGTGTATCAGGAAATTATGCTTTTACTTTGCCTTTCCTTGTCTTGCTGTTCCTCAGTTAAGTAGTGTCTTCTCTATTTTTAGCAAAGATTCTAGAAAAATGACTCAATGAGAGTCAAACAGAAAATATTGAAATTATTCACATTTTTTTTAACTCATTCCTTAATTTTGTCATCACCCTTAGCCCCATGGATTAAAAGTAGTTTAAAATTTGCAGGGTACTTGGATAGCTAATGTCACAAAATATTTTTCTTACCAGTTTGCCCATAGTTTGTTATAAAAACAGCAAACTAAATTTCAAAATATATTATATTGGCTTGTAGTGAGTTTAGTAATTGATATCTGTATATTAGCAAGACAGTTTTAGAACCATTGGCAAATTCCTTTTCATAGTGTAATAAAATTTTCTGACTTATTTTTTAAATACTTTGACAAGAGTTCCCATGTCTTATTTTGGTAAGTTTTCTTGCATAAATTGTTTATGCATTATTCGTCAAGTGCAGCAGTATTATTTGTCAAGTACATCAGTTTTTCAACAAATGAAGCAACATTTTAAAAATATTTTTGTTTATAATTTACTATGATATAGGTCAGCTTCATGTACTTTAAGAAATGCATGACGGAAATTTCAGAATTTAAAATTAAAATACCCAATAACTACCTATAACACCATCTATAATTTTTCCAGATCTTTTTTCATATGTGGACATATGGATCAGGAAGGAGATCTATGCAACTTACTTATATAACAAATTAAATTGCTTTCTATAAATAGGACCATGGACCTATCTGCTAGTTTTATATCTTGCTTCTCATATTGATTAGTCCACAGTCCTGCAGTCCTTCCCTGCGTCTGAGTCAGGGTCCATTTGGAGTAGGTGGTCAATGAGACAGTGGTAGCTATTGCCCACTGCAGGAATAACTTTTCCACCAGGCACTGCTCAGTTCTTCTGACTTCACTCCTGGTGGCTATTGTCTAGACAGTCCATTTGTCTTGGGAGGGTCTTCTCTTTTCCTTAAAAAAAAAAAAAAAGTTAGTTAAGCATGAAACATTTGGAATGTAATTCCTTAACCATAACTGTCCAGCTACAGCTACTTATTAACATCTAAAAAAAAATGTAAAGTTTTATTCAAATCTTGAAGGACTTAAATCTTGAGGGGCTTGTTATCAAGACTGGTCAAATAATGAAAGAGAATCTCAAAAAGGTATGAAGCTATGAAAGTCCCCATGCTTGAGGTATTCATTCCTTGACTGGGAAGGCATTAACCACCATTATTTATTACTCCCTGAGCATGGGCTTGGACTAAATGGCCTTCAGAAGTCCTAGCACAAGAATTGTTCTTAAAATATTTGTTTCATTTTCAGAGATTATCATGTATTTTAATTAAATACTATGCCTTCTGTAAGCACAAGGAGTTGGGGTTTGATATGAGAAAGCACAACGTTCCTACTTATACATATTTTTCAATGGCATCCAAGATAAATAATGTGCCACAGAAAATTCTTTGCACAGCTAACCCAATGTAAGAAGTAATTTTGTCTTCTAAAACTGATGGCAGATTTGTATTTGTGAAATATTTGAATTAAGTGAAGGAAATGGTGCCTAAAGTGTGGCAACTGTTTAATCAGTGAGTAATGTACTCTTAATGTGTGAATTATATTTTATGGGCTCATTTATGATAACAGACATTCATGGCTCAATCAATGCAAGCAACAGATTTATGGTATATTTAGTCACAACATAATCCAATGTAAGTACTCTTATTTATTACTATTCACAGTTTAATTCTCTTTTTTTTCCTTCATACCACTTACAGCATGCAACTAAAATCATATAAAGCACTTATCAGAACTTTTCACACAGCATTTATTCACATCTGTCTTATCATATTTTTACATTCAGATGTTGAACTTCAAAATACAATACAATTATGTCATTTGCATGATTGCATGGGTAAAAGGATTTTAATTTTTCCCCATATCTAAGAAACAATAAGAGAAAACATTAATATGGCCATTGATCATTCCTCTGAAATGTCTTTCTTTTTGTCAGAATATTGGGGGTCTATTTTTCAGTTTATATATTTATGGTTTTCCCTCATAAGCTGGTAGTTTCCCTTCTGTTCCTTCAAATGCCATGCCAAAGAATTATCACTGGAAATTATGATACTCCAACTACTAACAGATTCAAATGATCTAGAGATGCTTGGACACACAATTTTACATATTCCAGAATTCTCAAAAATTAAGCTGTGTAGTCCACAAGAGTGTTTAATATATGCACAAGAAAAGCTATTGTCACCTAAAGCAATATATATCCTACAGTTAATTGTCTTTATTTGTTATTATGCTAGTTTTAACTGTGATTCTTACCAGTGATAAAAGGATGATGATATTTTTTTACATTATTTACTTGAATTTTCTGAATTAGATTGGAAAAGATTGCTACAAGAAGTATGCACAAATTGTTTTACATGACTTTTTATATGATGTCTAAGAGATCTGTATATTATGATATATAAAGTTTAAAGACTTGTGCTTCACTAGCAGAGAATTATCAGTTAATCAAATATTGTCTGGATATAAAAGTATTACTTCTGCTTCTAGACTGCCAAGTTATTCCTAGCATCTGAAGGATCTGTAAAAGAATGAACAGCCTGACATTCCTCTCAAGCCCTGAAGAGTTCAGCTGCAAAGATTAAGAAAATATCTGTGGTGGAATATCAGATGTTGCATGGCTATAAGCATGTGCATAAACAAAAATCTTACCATTATCATGAAATTCTGCATTTAGGCAATTTACAAAAGACTAAATATACAAAATTTCCTAACTATTTTTTTCTGAAAGGTAAGAAAAAAGTTTCAAATTTAATTTGTGATGTTTTCAGCATTGCACTTAAATGAACATTTTGTAGGGAATTGTGAGGTGTTTTTATTTGAGACTGAACTTTCAAATCTACATGGTTGGCCAGAAATATGAATGGTGATAGATCAGAAACAACAGTCCCTTCCCAGTAAAACTGCAAACAAGCTTTTCCAGTGTTCTCATTTTTAATTTGGTTAATTTTTTTTTTTGCTTTTATATTGAGAAATTTAAATATAGTCAACAACCTAGCAGAGGATCAGGTTTAATATTTTGCTTTATTTAAGCTAGATTGACATATATCTCATATCAATGTTCTGTATTATACAGGAACATCTTCCTGGTTTTTGCTCTAGTTCATATCACTGGTTTATTTCAGGAAGGCCTTTCCTCTCTAGATCTGCAACATTTCTTCACCCGTTTTGAACATTTTGGGTTCTACTTGTATATCTCTGTTATGTTGAGTTTCTTTCTGCTTTCTTAAATAAAGGAAAAGAAAAAAAATAGGACTCCTGTTTATCTTCCTCAAAACCCATAAATTGGGATGGCATTAGATTAAGCATAGGTTGGGATGAACCCAAATTCTAAACCGTGTAGCAATCAATCATGTCAGTTTAGTTGTGAAAGTGCCAGTTTGTTCATATTTTAAACTACAGAAATAAGATTAGTTTGCTACAAACTGTTCCATAATGCTGTGAATGTGTCACCCAGGCTATGTAACTAAATTCTCGTTTTTGAATGTCAGTATGACCAGAACTTTACATTTGATTTAAAATACTTTATCACTTCTTTCTTTCTTTAACTCTCTACTCAAGTCTGCTGTTATTAAAACACATAAGGGTTTCTGTGGGTTTGAGTAAAAATGAGAGACACCTAGGTTACATTAATTTTTATTCTGGAAGTGTCTTGAAGAGAATTATGAAACTATGAATAGGATCTTGAATAAGAGCATTAGTTTTGTAAGTAGTAAGACAGTTGAGAAGTTAGTTGCTGCAAGCCAGAAAGATATGTGAGAGTGTCTGTCTAAAACTAGAATATTTTATTATACAGATTAACGGCAAAAAATTCCAGAATCAAAACCTGAATGTATTTCAGTTTTTGAATAGTTAAAGATATCCTATGAAACTTAACCTCCTGCATTCATGCCAGCAGTTATTGTCTAAACAGTACTTCTTTCTTCTGCTGGAGTTACCCTTAGTCATTTGATATATAGATTTAAACTGTTTTTTTACTATTCAAACCAGTTTTTGGGGTGGATGTGATGTTTAAATGAGTTAGTTAGTTATCTCATTCTAATGAGATATCATAATATTCCAGAACACATTAATTCTGTTAGTCTACATATTAAATTGATGTCACAATGAATATGATACCGATTTTTTTGTATCACCAAAATATTTTTTACATCCAAAGGATCACTTTTGTTAATGAGTATATTTAGAAAATCTGAGAAAAAAAATTAAATGAATGATTGCCAATTTTATATTTGAATTCCTCAGTAAACTACTTACATAAAAATCAAATCTTAACTTGCCTACATGTATAATGTCCTGTCAGTCTACTTTCAAAGTGATCTAAGTAAAACCTGTGCTTAAAAATGTCTGGGTTGTGTACAGGTCATCCAGGATCCTAGTTTCAAAGAAACCCTAATTAACAAATGTATCAAACCTATGATCAGTATCTACTATCAGAAGACAAAAGCCCTTTGGATACTGCTCACTGAGACAGAGTTTTTAGCCACTTTTGAAGGCACAAATACCTTTTCTACATGTTTTAAATATGCTCAAGTACCTAGCTTTTTCCTATTTTCATTGCTAATATTATATGCCTTTATTTACAGTGGACTCAAAATACTGGTTTTAGTATAAATTGAAATAGCTGAATATCTTTCCTTTGATTTGAATTTCTGTAGTCAGACATGCAGGTTTCCATTGAGGAAAGATCAAAAAAATGGAAATCGATTTTACAGTTAAAATAAAACTCTATTTGTCAACATTATTTGGATCATGTGCATAACATAAACTGTTTATTTTGCACTTACCACATAAAGAGAGGACGTTTATTGAAAAGTAATGACAACATTTGATTTGTATTGATGAATTCAGAGTCGGTAAATCCAGTCCAAAACTTACCCTACAAGATAATAAAATTTCTGTTAAAGGTTTAGAGTTTCTGGATGAGAACAGGAAGGAAAAATGCTATACATATTTTTGAGACTAACAGCCAACAAAATAAATAGGATTTTTTCTGAAAAATTAAACTCACCAGTATCTATATATATATATATATATATATGTTCATGCCTATGTGTATGCATATATGTTTGTGTGCATCTAGATGTGCATCTTGATGTTATTAAAATTGTAGGCAGCAATTTAAAAAGCAAAATCATATGACCTTGATTTAACTTTTACTGTTGATGGGGCTGGGGCTTTCTTACAAGATTTTTTATTTTTCTGCAAATTGTGGTTAGCTTTCTGCATTATATATTGTCATATTATTACATAATGAAGCAAAGAAAAACAATTTCCTAAAACCAAAAATAATTTATTTTAAAATCGAGTATAATAAGAAATAGTTATCAGAACTGGAATTGTATTGTTTTTCTAATTTTTCTATATTTCATCTGTGCTTTATGTCTAGGCAAGAAACAGTAACTACTATGTTTGATGGCAATCATAATACTGCAATCTTCATCATGAAGTTATGGAATTTACAAGAGCTATTCCTATACAGTACTCAGAATCTCCACTTTGCTGAGGAAAACAACTTTTGTTGTTGCCAGATGAACTATTTTGCTCAGCTGGAGGAAAAATACAATGCTTATTCTGATAAACCATGAGCCTATGGAACCTCACAATGCTCATTCTGTAAAACTGCTTTAAACATCAACCAAGAAGAGGATGCAAAATAATGAGCCAGTCTAGTGATGTCAACTCACTTCCACATTTGGGAAGTAACACCGAGTTCATAAAGTCATCAGGTAAAAGTTGGGGTTGACAATCAAGGACCACGTGAGGGACACCCAGGACAGGGGTTGCATTCATCAGTGGGAGGGAAAATATGTTAATGATTTTGGGGATATGATTACCTCTGTAGGTGTTTTCCAGGAAAAAACAGTGAACATGTATATAAAATATAGTACACAAACATGACCTTTTCTGTACTTGGTATGCACGACAGGCTTGAAAATATTCCCTGTGCATCCAGCACAGAATGAGAATGTCTGTTTCTTAATGCTACACTGGTGTTAAGGAGTTTTATTTTACCTGTATTGGTAACATGTGACACAACATTAAATATCTATGAGGTAAGAAGTTATTCTTATTAGAATTCTTATGCTGAATTTTGCTGCAGAAGTACAATAAATAAAGGGTATTGCTGAGTTCAGTCAATAGAGGGTTAATTTTTGCAGTTGCTAGCAAACCACCTCACAGCATTGCTTGGAGCAGGGGAAGGGAGTCCCTTCCCATTTCTAGGAGAGTGGCATGGGAAGCCTTGGGTATTGTTGTTTGTGTGTGAATCATTTGCCTCTTTCTTGTAGCCTGTGTCATTAGTATTGTTGCTGCTACTGCTTGTTTTCTTATCTCGTTGCTCTTTCCAGTAAATTGTTCTATCTCACCCTGTGATCTTTGCTTTTTGTGCTTTTTGTGCCTCCAATTTCTCCTCTCCAGGGAGAGGGACCGAGGGAGAGGAGGGAGTGAGAAAGCAGCACTTGATTCAGTGAGAGTACTGAATTGAAAAATAACATTCCTAAACCACAATATAGACATCTGTTTTCTTCAGTTAAGGGGCTAAGCTCAGTATATTGAGAGGAGCTTTTAATTTACCTTGCGAAAAACAAGCAAAAAAAAAGATTTTTTTTTCTTTTTTTTTTTCCATTCACAACCTTCTGATAAGGCATTGAGAAAAAATAGGGATTGTAAAGGTCAGGATTCTTCATTGCCTTTGTTTGGTGGTATTGTGATGTTTTTTAAGGAGGGGCACACTTTACAGAATTAAAAAAAAATTACTTAGGTCTGCAGCTGAAGTTGTATCAACAGAGTGACAAATGGGAACTTTTTTGGTTCACATATTTGGACCTTATTTATAACTTGTATTGAAGCTCAGATATATATATAATCTGGAGCATGTTGACCAGAGTGGGTAGTTAGCACTCTAAAAATATTAAATAATTAAATCCAAAAGTGATTGCTGCCAACTACAGGGACATTATTTAAGAGAAAATTTAAAAAAGAAAAGTGGAACTGTATATGCTCTTGGGCGGTTGTGTTAGCTGGGTCATATAGAGGGAAATATAATGAGTAATCACTGTCAACATTCTAAGTCATTATGGAAATTATTATAAATGAAGATATTTATTCAGCCCATGCCAGGCTGAGGGAAGAGATTTCCAGAAGGTAGACCAGATGGTCAAGTAGGTTTCACTGCAGATCTATGCTGACCCATCCCCAGTGCTCCAAAAGTCCCCACCATGTCTCTGGGACACTGAAATCAATAGTAATGTCAGCTGAAGTTTGCTGTGCAAAAGTTCAGATTGTCAGAGACAACACAAATCTTTGGTACCTAATTCTCAGGATTCCTTACACACTTTGAGGAATTTTCTTAGCTCTCTGGGTAATTGAGTGAACTGAGGTCAATCAGAAACTGCCCATTTCTTAAACGTTTTTTTTTTTTTAAATAGTGCACTTCCACATCCTTTAGTGTAAAGTACTCTATGACTCTCTCAGCAGTCAGAATCACTGGTTTTGATTCTCCTTTTTGAAGGGGCAACTTTTATTTTGATAGCCTTCATCAGCGTTATTAGCTGAACATCTTGTCCTTTTAAAAATATTTATAAACTTTCAAGAAAAATTTCAATTAAAAACTAAGCAATATCAGGTTTGCCAGACACAAAGGAGAGCTCTAACATGCTAACACTGTAGCAGTGTAATAGCAGACTAAAGTAGTACCCGCTGTAAGTTCCATCTCTTTCTTGAAAACTTTTCTCTATGAGAGTTGCTTTCCCCCGTAGAGAACTGTCCTCTTATAAGAACACTATTGCCAGACTGTCTTTCTGATAGTACCCTTAAATATTACCTTGAAGAGTAAGGTATCTGTGACCCTAGTCTAAACACTTTTTAACTGAGCCATTTTGTGGGGGCTTTTGACATCTCTTTCATTGATGCTCTATATTATCATAATCCTCTTTACTTTTTAAAAATTTTGTTTACAAGACATTAACCTCTATTCTCAAGGGTATTAAGCAGAAAAAGGCTGGGGCAAGAGGAAAGTGAACTAGTCACTTTACTTATGTAGCCAGTTCCCAATAGAAAGGTTTATTTGGAAGAAGACTGACTAGGATTACTCAATTTCCTGCTTCATTGAGGATCATGCCATCTTAGTTCCCTTGGCTCTGTGTATAAGGAGCTTAATGAAGAGGGAAATTAATTCTCAGTGGCAACAACCTGTAGCTACTGACTTATTCACTCATGCTCTCAGTCATCCCTGGCCCCATCTGACAAATTTGAGAGCATTTGTCACTCGTTTGAATCCCATTTTCTGAGCACCTTATGATGCTATTATATGACTGATGTATAGTATAAATAGGCTACAAATACTTGTGTAATCTTTTGCATCAGGAGTAGATCACAGTTATTTCAATGCAGTCCCTCTGGTGAACAAGTCTAAGCATTTTGCTGGCTGTCCATTCTCTGATGGAAATACTGGACTCCCAGGTACTGCTGGTACCAGGTTGCTATCAGAACTTCAACAACTAACTATAATACTGCAGCCCAAAGAGAAGTTCTGAATTAAGGCATGCTTGAACTTGAGAACTTCACTATTTGGTTTTAGACTCTTGTGGCTGTGTTCCATATGGTTCTGGGGGTTGTCCAGTCTGACATTTTGCTCATTCCAAATTGGCAATCACAATTGATAAAGGAGGTATTCCATCAGGAAATCTCAGAACTCCTTGAAGATAACTGAATGAATGCTGACATGCTTGCAATCTCTAAGAAATCTAATTTTACCAATTTTTAAAAGTTTTTTTCTGTTTTGTTTGTTTGTTTTGTGTTGGGTTTTGTTTGTTTGTTTTTTTTTTTACTGTTTGGGATAGAATAGTTAGTTTGTGTTGGGTTTGCATGGCAAGATTTTGGTAGTGGTGTGCAGAGGGTGGCTACAGGGTGTGTTTTCTGCAAAAATGCCAGACTCTTATACCATGAACAACAGAGACAATGCCAGACAACTCCACGATAGACCTACAGCTGGCCTAGGCAAAGCCCATCAGTGATGGAGGTAGTGCCACTGGCATAACAATCTTAAGAGGGGAAGAAAATGCATTATTTCAGCTGGAGAGTGGAGTATGAATATGTGAGAGAAACATCCTGCACACACCAAGATCAATGAAGAAGAGGAAGGAGGAGGAGGAGGAAATGCTGCAGAGATTTCCCTGCAGTCACAGTGGGACAGGCTGTCCCCTGACCTCCCAAGATATGTTCACCAACAGAGCAAAGATCCACCCGAATCCATGGAGAACCCCAGAGAGCAGCAGGTGGATGCCCAAAGGAGGCTGTGACCCACTGGGATGCCCACACTGGAGCAGGTTTCCTGGCAGGATTTGTGACCCTGCAGAGGACTCGTGCTGGAGCAAGGAGGATCTAATGACAAGGAGCAAGTCCTTCCTGAAAGACTGCACCTCATGGGAGGAACCTCACGCTGGAGCAGGAGAGGAGAGCGGGGAGCCAACAGTGGCAGAAACAATATGCAATGATCTGACTGCAACTTCACCTCCCTGAGTCTGAAGGGAAAAAGGCAGGAAAATTTGGAGTCAAGTTGAGCCTAGGAAGAAGGGAGGGATGCTGGAGAAGGTTTAAGATTTAGTTTTTATTTAATGTTATCCCACTTCAATTTTATCCTTAATAAATTGAACTAATTTCCCCAAACTGAATTTGTTTTGCCCATGATGGTAATCAGTGGGTGATCTCTCCTCATCCTTACCTCAACCCAGAAGCCTTTCATTATATTTTCTCTCCCACGTCCATCTGGGAAGTGATAGAGCAGCTTTGGTGGGCACCTGGCATAGAGCCAGGGTCACCCCACCCATGATTAAACACTAGCTGTAAGCAGAGAATTAAGTCTCCAGGTGCTGTGAATCAAACACCAAAACGTGCATATGGCTAGTTAATATGGCAGATGAGAACATGTTGCATGAAATAAGAATTTGCATGGTTTTTCTCAGAGTAACAGAATCATTAGTATATAGCCTGAAGACAGATGCCTGCAATCATTGCTGGCCATCATATCTCCCACTTACAGGCAATTTAGGTTCCTTTTCATGACATTAAGAGATGAAAAATCACTTCCTTTTTCTTGCCATAAGGTATTTATCTCATTCCATACATAAGTTTTCAGAATACAGGAGGGGTCTTCTTGGATTAAAGCTTCTCTTATCTCCATGGTGAAAGTGTTGCCTGAACTATTCCCATAATTTATAAATAATATTGATAACAGTGACTAATCTCAGGACTTTTCTCCCTTAACAAGCACCCTAACCCACTGTTTTATACCTTCCTCTTTCAGTATGACTAGTCAAATAGTTCACTAATTTGTGGAAAGTAGTCTGTAAACTAGTTAATCAGATAGGTAGACCAGTGTTTTGGGAGATAAATTATGAGCTGGATATTTTTAGATGCAGAGAAAATAAACTTACATCTCCTGGCAGTCAACTAATTAATGAAAACCTGGTAAGACAAGAAACACTTCTTTCATTGAAACACTTTTTTCTTCCTTAATGGAGAAGGGCTTTCATGCTGACTAAATAGGGTTTCTTGGAATGGAAACTGAATGATTCATTGTTGATAGTACTTTACCAAGTGAGAATATAAAGAAGAGAGTTGAACAAAAAAGTGTCTTTATTTTTTCCTACAGGAAAATATAGCAAACATCTTGCTTCAAAAAGCAGATGATTTTAGATTAACCATAAACAAGTTACTGTACAGATATGTTTTCTGAAACAAGATTTGAGGACTGTTAAATACTAAGATTCTCCTGGTTGTTTAACCCAGAATCAGTGGAAATGAGTTTCCTGCATTCATTGCTATATTCACTGGACTAATCTTTAGGCATTCCTTTAGAGAAGGGAACAAGAAAAGATTCTGTTCTGTGGTTAAAACATTTACCTGGGTTAAAATTTGTTTCTTCCTGAGGATTTGGTTTATGAGGAGCTGATTAGCTCAAAATATCTCATTTTACATGAAAATTCTAATAATTTTAAAGAACATGCATAATCCTTGTGGAAAAGGTGCTCCCTAGAGCATTTACCTTTTGAGAATACTGAAACCATAACTTTTGTAAAGGTATGCAAATGTAAATGTATGCTTGCATATATATTTTAGCCTTTCAAACTCAATTCAAGTCTTGCCCACTGTTTGGAAGTATTTTGAAGGGAAAATTCAATTGTTTAAGATTTTCACTGTAAGCTTGTAAAGAAAATTGTGAGGAAGGAGATAATCCTGTGGTTGCCAACTTGCTTACACAGGGAATATTAAAAATCTTAAAATTTATATTAATACAAGGTTGCATTTTGGGTTTGTTTCTCCCCAAGCTTACTAAGAAATACTGTGATAAAGTAGTTCTCCCTGCTTGTTATGACAGAGTTAAAAGAAACAAGGATTCATCTCACTATTTCCAGAAGTTTCATTGCAAATATGAAGACAAGTATTTGATTATACTTTAGTGTAATCAATTAAAATAAAATTGAACAAAGACTGAAAAATTCTACCATCCAGGTAAGTGTCACTATACATTTCAGATTCAACACCTACCTGCTTAAATATAGCATTAATAAGAACAACCACAGGATCAGAGAATATGCTGAGCTGGAGGGGACCCAACTCAGGATCAGGATGGAGTCAGACTCCTGTGCCTGCACAGGACCTCACAGATCACACCCTGTGCCTGAGAGCGTTGTCCAAGTGCTTCTGGAACTCTGTGCTCAGGCTGGTACTGTGACCACTGCCCTGGGAGCCTGTCCTGGTGTTCAGCCACTCTTGGAGTGAAAACCTTCTTCCTGATATCCAGCCTAAACCTCCCCTGATTCAGCTGATTCAGCTTCAGCCCATTCCCTTAGGTCCTGCCACTGATCATGAGAGCGAAGAGATCAGTGCCTGCCCCTCCGCTTCCCCTCCAGAGGATTTTGAAGACTACAGTTAGGTCTCCCCTGACAAATTTATAATTATACATAAAAAAACTACAAAGGTAAAATAATTATACACAGAAACTACCACACCTTAGAAGAGAATAAATCAGATTTTAATTCTCATAATAATTTTCTTTTTATTTCATTTATTCTCTTACAAAGCTTGCAGAAGAGTTTTTGACCACAATACTCTTAAAACAGATCTTATGTCATTAATTTTTCCCTCTAGCTTTTGGAATTCTGTAAATATGTGATCAAAAGTAACAGTCAAAACAGGAGAAAATCAGAGTAACACTGCTGTCAATGGGATTGCTTCAGCTTCACTTATCCCATTATCCTCCCAATAATTTTCATAAACAATTGTTATTAGATTTTCAATAAATCTTTTGTTTGAAAACTGCTAATTCCAAGTATGAAGGAATGTGAATGGACAGAGGTTTCATTTTTGGTGGTTTTTTTTTTTTTTCATTTTATGTCTACTTTTGCAGTGCTGTAATTAACTTTTTAACAGGAACATTTTTATTTTTTTTTACACAATTTTTAACTGTGAATGGGTGGTGCCAAGGGAAGTTCTGTACAGTAAAATAGAGAATATGTAGTGATTGATAAAAACAGATTGTAAAGTATGTTCTTCCACACTGTGAAATCCTAATGATGACAGATTGCTGTCATCATTAGAGACCGAGCTCTGCTATTTGCCAAAATGATTACACAGCTCTGACAAATAACCTGAAAATATTTCAGCATAGATTATTTGAGGCAGTAATATATTTCACAACACAAATATTTTTGTGTGTATTAGAACATATAAAGCATCTCAGGCTACATAGCTCCATGTAAGTTTTCAGCTGTGCCGATCTGTCAATTTTCTTTAGCTCCATAAGAAACTATTAAAATCTCCCTCCAGCAAACTTCACTTTTCTCACTGATACTACTTTTACCAAGAATCATGCATCCTGATCTTGCTCAGCATCAGCTCTTCCTTTTCTATTTTCTCACCACCCACTTCCCTTCTTACTTTCAGACATCCATCTTACAACTTTGCTACTGTAGGTGTATGGCTGAATCGTATGGAGAAGTGAGTTATTTTTAAACCATTGTCTACACATTTGTGCCCTGTTTAATTTGAATTTGTGAATTGTGAATTTGTGATGGTTTAAAAACAGCAGTCACCTTTATAAAATTGAAAAGGATGAGGACCACTATATGTGTTTATGTTTTTTCAACCTTACTGAACCCCTAATTTTTTCTTCCTTTTGATTTCCTTCTCCCTTCATACCATCTGTTTCCAATTTTAAAGGATTTTTTCACATGTTTTAATTAGTTAGGATTTTATTTCTTTTACTTGAAGGTTTCTACCAACACTTACCTCAGTAATACTGGTTCTATTATGATAGAAATACTTTTTCTTCTTTTTCATTATGAAGAACTATTGTCACTATTTCACTACTATGACTATTTCCTACCCACAGTTTCCTTGATATTATTTCACACAACTATCAAGAAGTCATGAAAAACATTTTATTTTTTACAAAATGTTCAAAATTTCCAATGTTAGTAACAATTTTATTTGATGTATTGAATTTCATAATATTATTCATCTATCCTTTGTTTTCTCAGAATCAAAACCAGACATTTAGTTTTGTATTTTCTTTGGCATTGTTGCAATAGGAATGGGACTTTCATGGAGTGATGTAAACTAAATAGGAAAATTTTTTTTTAAGGTACTTTTCAACTCTATGCACGTAAAAACAGAAAAAGATCAGAAAAAATGTCTAACCAAAACTGAGCTACAGATGGTTATGATCCTATTAGTAAGAGATGCCTCTGACCAAATCAAGGTGCAAATAAGGCCATATTTGGAAGTCAACAACATAGATTTTGTTTATTTACTGGTAAATGTGAGGCAGAGAGATAGAAAAAAAGATAAAAGAGGAGAGGGAGAGAGAGGTGGGGGAAGAGAGAAGGGGCACATCAAGCTGAAGACAGTCACCACTGTGGATCCAGTGGTATACTGTTGGTCCCTCTTCATTCTTTCTAAAACAGTGAAAATCATCTCATTGTAGGAGATTTCTATTCTAAACAAAAATTTATTTGATGTTGCACTTAAAAAAAGCTATTTTCAAACTTATTTGTCCCTTGAACTGATCGATATGTCAATCAATCACCTACAATCAGACCTGGTCCTATCATAAGTTAGGAAAAAAAAAAGAAAAATGATTTTGACATTAGGCAGAGTAAGTCATGAACGCATTCATTCTCTGGTGAATCCTCTTATGTTGTGTCTGCTATTTGTTAGGATTTATGATAGAAATAACTTTGATATCTCTTAAGTTCCTTTGGCACTTAATGTTGTAATTAGTTAATGATCTGGGACACCATATTGTCACCATTTATCTATACCCCTTCCTTTGTTGATACACAACCAGTAACTTGTAGTAAAACACTGAAAACAGTGTTGGAAACACACTCCAAGAATGACAGGTACACGAGGATGGCTCTTGTTATGCATCAAACACAGGGAGATTACAAGGCAAATGTATAAAGTGTGGTTACCCCCAGCACACAATGATGAGGCATGGATGAGGAGAAGGCTGGTGTACTCAAAGATTTTTCTGCCTCATTCTCCTATGGCAACCACTCTTCCCACATGTCTTGAGCGGATGGACAGCAGGATGGGGCCCGAGGAAGCAAAGAGCTTCCCACTGTAAAACAGGTTCACAACCACCTGGTGAACCTGAATGTACGTAGGTCTGTCAGACCCCATGGGAGGCATCCGAGTCCTGATGGACTTGGCTGATGTAATTGCCAAGTTACATTGCCATTCCCCATGATATTTGAAACATCATACCAGTAAGAGGAAGTCCCAAGTGAACGCAAAACAAAAAGGAAACCTATTACCTATTTTTAAAAAGGGAAGAAATGATGACCCTGAGAACTACTGACCTGTCAGCCTTACCTCTGTGATTGGGAAGATCATGGAACAAGAAGATATTCCAAAGCACCCTCTACTCTGCTTTCAGGAAAAAACACCTGAAGTTCTGCATCCAGCACAGGAAGGACATGGACCTGTTGGAGTAAGTCCAGAGGAAAGCCACCAAGTTGATAGAGGGATGGTGCACTTCTCCTATGAGGAAAAGCTAAAAGAATTTGGATTACACACTGTGGAAAAGAAAAAGCTTCAGGGTGACCTAAACATAGCCTTCCAGTATCTGAAGGGAACTTTCAGGCGAGATGGGGAAAGACTTTTTACAAGAGCATGTAGTACCAAGACAAGGCAGAATGGGTTCAAACTAAGAGAGAATAGGTTTAGATTAGATATTAGGAAAAAGTTCTTTACTGTGAGGGTGGTGAGACACTAGAACAGGTGGCCCAGGGAAACTGGCTGCCCCATCCCTGGAGAAGTTCAAGGCCACACTGAATGGAGCTCTCAGCAATCTGGTCCAGTGAAAGGAGTCCTGCCCATAGCAGAATGCTGGAACTAGATGATCTTTAAGGTCTTTTCCAATCCAAACCAGTCTCATGGTTCCATGACCATGCCTAGGTTTCAACAGGACTTTGGCAAAGTTCCATTGCTTAATTTAGATTCATATAAAATGGAAACCTCTTAATCCCAGGAAACAATGATGTGTAGGCTTGAATTCTAAAAAGTAATTGTCCATAATTCACATGAAATCTGGAAGCATATTCAAACTTTTTACTTAAAGCTGCTAATTTATAAAATGGATTTTCGAAAAACGTTATTGTTTTCTGAATGACAACCACAGAGTTTCATTTTAAAGCACAAATTATATAGAAAAATATTTAAATAAATGAAATGTGAATGCTAATACCAGGGAACAAAAGCATGTTATACAGTATGAAATAACTAGGATTACTATGGGGATAACTGTCATCACATAAGCAGCAACCAGCTGGAAGCATGATGATATTTCAGTCATTTGAATGACCAAATTTCAGGGCCAAAACAAAGGCAAGGAAAGGAACAGAGCCAGCAGGACTAGCAGGAATCATATGATGTCTCAGTCATGAGAATACAATGGGCAATGCACTGGTAATTAAACATGAATTCACAAAGTAGTGAATATGAATATTCTGATGGCCTTGATTACAAGGCTCAGCGAGTGATTTCCTATGAAGTTAATGTAACAGTACTCCACATAAGTAAATTGTTCAAAATAGAATAGATGAATTGTAGGCATGATTTGTTTGTAAATAATGTTGGTTGTTGGCAAAAACCCAAAACCAACATGTTCATTAATGGAGTTTAAGGATCAGAAGTGTTTGGATAACAGAAAAAGCTGTTAGGACTTTGTTTATTTCTGTTGTTTTATAGTGCACTTCAGTCACACCATTTGTAAAATTTTAATCTTCAAGGTCCCATATATTTATGCAAAATATATTAATTCATTAATTATTAATAAAGACAAAAGTGTGATCCTGTAATCATCAACAAATTGAAACAGTATCTTTTTTGTCTCAGAAAATTAAGATGCAGATGAGTAACTAGTCAAAATCTATTATCCTACATTTTTAATATGAGAAGTGTTACCATGGTGATTGTAATCTTGCTGTAAACCTACAAAAATGCATAAAATTTTGTCCTCGCCCTTCATGTCTGAATCATAAAACTATTCAACTGACTTAACAACAATTTTACTGTGTTTTTTAACTTGGATAGGGCTATATTTTATATTAGTAAGATATCTTTATTGCTTTTAGATTGTCAATAATTATGATAGTCATATTTTCATAGTTTGTGTTAACAATTTTTCTTCCTTTTTTCACTTAGCACTATTCTTTCTTTCTCAACAATTGTCTACTAAGATGATTTTTAAATACATCTCAGTGTATGTTAATAAAGCTACTGGAAGTGATTTGATCTCATCCAATTTTTGATGATGAAAACTTAAATGGTTTCATTTCATCCTTTTTTCTGCATCACTCATGAGGAGAAATAGGCATTTCTCAAAGATAAGTTCTCAAAGATAAGTATTTTATTTTCTTTGGGTTGGATGGAAATGTTATATTTAAATCTAATGAGCTAGAACTTAGATTGCTCCTTTAGACAGATGAAATGAAACCAAACTTCAATGATTATGCGAAAAAAATCTGTGAAGATGATTTGATTTTATATAAAATTTTCACGCACATTTCAAAAATACCCTAAAAATTCCATTACATTTTCTTCAATATGTAACATGCAAACAAGTTAGAATATACTGTTATAGAGCACAACCACAAAAAATCCATGGATCTGTCTGGACATGTATTTCTGCATGGTGGATTTTTGTGGATTTTTCCTCAATGGATTTTTCCCCCGCTAAATGATGTAATCATTTAAAGTGAATGGATGATATTAATATCAAAATAAACTCTCAGAAAAAAAACTTTCCAAAGAGAGATGTTATTTAATTAATAGTTCTATTTAATTAATATTTGTATTACAGACTACATAGCTTTGCTTTTTAGGTGCATATACAAATGCTTGAGATGTGGCCATTGAGCACATTTGAAAACTCTTTTGCTTCCCTTCTGTTCCTTCTCTTGTAATTAATTGGGTTCTACAGTGATTTTCTTAGTTAATGTTCTTTATGTTTAATGATGCAGAGAAATACTGATGATAGTTTGCTTTTTATACCTACTTTTCATAGGTTTGTTAGTAGGAATGTCTGAGATACAAGAGCTGCAGTCAAGAGAATGGGATATCAGGAATAGTGATGGATCTACATAAATGATTTTTATTAACTTTTTTTAAATTCATCCTTTTATTATATATGCAAGTTCAAACTCTGCAGAAAGTTAGAAGATTCTCAGACTATTCAACATTGAAGCTTAAATTTGAGGAAGTTAATTCAACATTAGCAAGGGCTTCAATGTCCTGTGGAGCCATGAAGAAGTAAGTAAAAGTATCGATGATAAAGTTCTTTGGTGTGAAACTGCACATATAACTGGGATTGCTCTACTAGGTTCTTACAGGTTTGAGGTCTGGAGAGAAGTTCTATTGAGAGGTAGGCAGATTTTAGGATTTGGAAATTTTGAAAGAAAAGAGTATGTTTGCATTTTCCATAGGAAGAACTTCAGAAAAAAAACAAGTGAGACATGGTAATTGTATGCTTTTATTTCCTGTAAAGATTACTTATTTTAAATGGAAATGCATATAATTAGCTGAGAGAGAAAGAAACAATAAATTTTTTAATGCTCAATGATAGCACTTTTTTCTGAAATTAGGTACATTAGTTAGGAAGAACGAGGTTGAAAAGATTTCATACATCTAAGTTTAATATTTTTACTATTATTTTCATTAATCAAGAGAAATTTAATTTATTTTTATCATTATTTAACCTGAGGTAGCAATGAAGTACTATGCAGCTGCTCACTTCCTCCCTGTCATTGAGGAGAAGAATCAGAAATGAATTGTAAACAAACCTCATGGATTGAGATAAGAGCAATTTATTAACTGGAAAAGAAAAGTTACTGCTAACAAGACCCAAGAGAAACAAGTGATGCAGAGTGCAATTGTTTGCTATCCACAGAGTGATGTCCAGCCCATCCCCAACAGGGATCAGTCCTCCTTCCAGGGAACACCCTCAGTTTATGGACTGGGGATGACACTCTGTGTTATGGAGCTCCCCTTTGGTCAGCTCAGGTCAGCTGTCCTGGCCCTGCTCCTCCCAGCTTTTTGTGCACCTCCTCACCGGCAGACACTAAGCACTATTTAATAGCAGCTAAATATTGTATCACACTGAACCCAAACCACAGCCCTGCACCAGCTACTAAGAAGACAATGAACTTTGTCCCATCTGAAACCAGGATATTTTTATTAGTGTATACAATGTAAGTTTTGAAACTTGTTATGGTTTTATTCTAAATACTAACTTTCTTGTTTTCTGAGGTTCTTTACGTAGTTTATTTACCATCTAAACTGCAGTATCTGAAAAAAAAATAGGCTTATATGTAACTGTATGCTTTAAATCAATCCTCTGGTATTCCTAAGAGGAAATTCCTAAATCTGCATTGCCAATATGAATTGTCTCTCATGTTTCAATAGCAATTATCTTAATTCTAAAGTGAAGATAATAAGGTCTTAATTGTCCTGTTTATAGTTTTATAGATCTATTTATTAAATTTGTGTTGATACAAATTCTGGTTGTTATCTTCCCAAGCTCTATTTATTCTTTGAGGGTTTTGACCATTAAAGTTTAAATTTATTGTCCAATTAATCATTAGTTAAAGCAGGACAGTGAAAATTATTAGGATGCTCCAACGGCAAATTAATAGTTGCAATAGGCAGAATACAGTCTTATTGTCATGGTTATCAAAGCTCATGCTGGGCTGGGAAACCCAGATGTTGGTCTTATTCACATGAAAACATTTACAAATGTGACTGTCCACATAAACAGGGATTGAAACAACTAAATGATCAAATGACTGTTTACTGAGTTTCACAAGAACAAAAATAAGGACTATGTATTGCCTAGGCACAAAATGTGTAATTATATAGACACTCTAATAAATTATAAAACAAAAACAGAACAGAGGAAAAAAATTGAATATATTCCTCAGCAATTGTCTAAGTTTATACAACAAAATGTTACAATACAAATTTGTAGGATCTTTTTTTATCAGGACTTCCTTAGGTCACTGATATTTTTATTATTAAGGATTCAGAAAATTAGAGACAGAATAATGTAGATTGAATAAAAAGTTATATACATTTGATACAGAATATCTGAGACAACTTTTCTTCAAAATAATAATAGTAATTGAGAAAATTATCTATATTTGAAGAATTTACTGCCTTGTGTGAAACTTCCTTCTTGTGTAAGCAAAAAATATCATTAAAGCATGTAGATCTATCTACTCATGCATCTATCCAAACATTACTAATCAACTGTTTTATTTAGTTTCATAGTAATGCATTTGAAAATATCAGTGAATGGATGAAAAAGACATTAAACCTATTAAAGAAAAGGGGTGGCAATGGATATTTCACTAAACAGAAAAACTACTTATTCTTTTGTTACTATTAAAACAGAAGACAAAATAGAATTTGATTGCTAAATCCCAGATGAGGTCTCCCAGATGAGAGACCATTGTGTAGATTACAATGGTCTCAGAGAGTGTAGTAAAAATTGATGATTAATTTTAAACTATTGTTTTCCTCTCTTTTCTCTGCATTGGATGACTAAATTCCATCTGACAATTTAAAAAAATAAGACACAATGGGTCTGGTTCTTGGAGTCAAACATAAAAAGTCGTCTAGTGGCTGTGACTGTTATGCTATTATTCAAATCACTCCAACTGAGGATTCCATTCTAGTAATTTATCCCTGTAGCCCTTGCAGTACTTAAACAATCAAACACCCCAATCAGTCATCACAAACTTTAAAACATTCACACCTTAGATGTTATGTTTCCTGTTTGCTCCTGAGGCTGTTGTACCTCTGGTTAGGCTTCCTTTGGAATTATGGTATTTAGACACTCAACAGCACAATCAACAACAAAAGCAGAAACTCATGAGGAAACTCAGGACAAGAAAGTCTGGGCTGTAATACAGGCATTGAGCACTCTGCATTGGCAGCTCTGCATGAGACTTTAGAACGACTGGTGCACCAGTAACTGCAGTGCTCAGCTATGGGCTGCAGAGACCTGGCAAGCTGACTCTTCTTGGCTTCTGCTTCTTTTTCTGCCTAGAAAGAGAAAACTGCACAAATAGCTGAAGAATAAGAAGAGATTCTAAAGATCCCAACCCTCTGAAGTAAGGAACACTAAGATTTCAGGAGTGCAATTTGCATCTTTGTGCCAAGCAGTGTTGGATTTTATAATATATTTATCATCTCAATATGTTTCTGTAATATAATGACTCCCATCAGATTCTGATATGGTAAGTATTTATATAAAGCAGAAAGGACAGTTTAATTTAATCTGTCATTCCATGCAATAACAAAAATGTTTCTATGTCATGCATAGTTGTACATAATGTAATCTAATTAAAATCTGCAGTTTTGCCAGCACCTTGAGCATATTCCTAATCTGCAGAAAATGCCACTTGGTCTTCTGGCAAAATAAATCATTCAGAGACAATATTACAAATGGTAAGGCAATTATAAAACATGATCTCTGAGAAACAATCAGTTTTGTTTAGATGAAATGACTGGGAAGAAGACAATAATAGCTTTGCAATATATCCAATGTCTTCATAAAGCCAAGAGTGAAAACTAGTTCTTCTTGTGTGCTGTGCATGCTTCATTGAAGTAGTTTTAATTTGAGAGACATGACTTCTTTGTATTCAGAAGTCTGAATCTAGTGAATTCTGACACTACTGGGCAACCAAAATATGATTTGAACTCCTTCACTATGCCTATGTCTGTTACTTAACATAAGAAATGGTTCAAAATTACCATGAGACAAAATGACATCAGCAGAATGTTAGGGAACATGATTGACAATAACAAAAATACACCCTACCCAGATTTTATTCTACTCAAACTTGGATGACCATCAAACATAAAAATTGCAAACAATTTGGAAATAAGTAAATAGGCTAGGTTCCTCTTATGAAGAAAAAGTAGATAGCTACTATGAAGAATGGACAATATATTTGTCAACTTAAGTATAAATTTGTACTTGCAGCAGATATCAATCTACAGCTATATCTACGTCTGTATCTATATCTATTATCTGCATTACCTGTATTTAGATCTATATCTACAGTATGCATATCTATCTATAGATATGCATAATATATACATTTCAAGAGAATTTTAAAAGTTTTGAAAATAATTTTGAAAAGCATTTGTGATTAAAATGTAAAAATAAGGTAAAAAGAGTTTAAACCCATTCCAGTAGAGAACTTGTGTTCATTTCAGGATTTACATCTTTTTCCTTTTAAACTCTATCTTTCACTGCCTCTCAGCTTAAGTTTGATGAGTAAGATTTTATTTCTAGCAGATTCAGTAATGTACTTTGAAGTAAAATATAAATTTAGACACAGGAGTTTTTTTGTGGGTTTTTTTTTGTTCTTGCTTCTTTTTTTCCCCCAATAATATTAAATGTTGTATTAACACAGTTTTCTTTTAGTTCTTATTCTGTCTGCTTCTTCCTCTTCCCTATTTTATTATGTGATTACAGTTTTAAGCAGGATCCTTATATCTTAAAATTCTAACTGGAATATGTTAGTTTGAGATCTAAATTTCTCTGGATTCCATTGCTTCCCAGCTGAGATCTAGGCAGGCAGTCTGTGACGCTCATATAATGAAGAGTTTTATCATTACCGCTGTTGTTGGCACTTCTAGGTGAAAAGAAATTTGATGGTAACAATACAAATATGGATAAGTGCAATGCTGCCTGATTCGCAAGGTTTCATCCTGGGCCTCAAGTATCATTCTGTGTCTACCCTACTACCACAGTTTCTATTTAGGAATCATCAACAGTTCAGTCTACACATTTTTCTTTTCATTACTATAAACTAAGTTTAACTAAAATAATTTTAGGCAATAGTTACTTGTCTGCTGGACAAATGCCATCACAGCTATCAAAGTCAGGTCAGACCTATAAAAAGTCAATGGTCTTTTGCTAGTATTGAGAGAAATAATATTTCCTATGCAGTATGATGACAGAACAGGAGATTAAATTGAAAAAAGTTTTCATGCTACACTCTTTGTTATTCACAGTTTTTCAAATTACTCAAATATACTTTTTATATGCATAAATTGGGTGAAGACAGAGAAAAACATTTTATAAATTTGGACTTGAGAGCCTTCAACAACAAAAAGGAGAGTTAGAAATTAAAGAATATTACCAAGAAAGACCTATTTTTTTAGAGACAAACACTATAACTAAATTAGAAATGAATGACTAAGCCTTGGCATCAGATTGATGCTGTATTGTTTCTAGGAAGCAGGAATTGCCATATTTCGAATTATCAATAATCCCTGGTTTTGACCTGTAATATTATGTATACTTCCAAAAGCCTTAATATTTCTCTTCTTTTTAGAATTTCTTTTACATTTTTTAATTATTATTAATGAAAACCAAAATCTTATACAATACACTTATGTTGTTTACAAAACATATGTTTCATTTTTCTCTCTCTTAAATATTCAGGTATATCTGTAGATAATGGATGTAAGCATAACACTGAGAGCATGTAATATGAAAGTAAGTCTTTTCAGTATTGTAGCTATTTTTTTGACAAAAGCACTATTTGTGAATTTGTACTGGGAACAAAATGTAATTTATATGCATTTTGACATTCAATTTTCTATCTAAAAACTAGTCAATAGCTACTTTAAGTTTCTGATTTTTTTTTATGATGCCACGTAATACCAATGAGTGTGGTGTTTCTCCTTTCACATCAATCACTTTGGAAATTCATAACCAATGGAGCAATATTTCTATTTGGGCTACAGTTTTGTTAGTTATCATTAAACACTTTAAATTACAGAATGTAACATATGAGGGAAGAGAACATCAACATTGTTTTAGGTAGTGGTGGCTTTAAGAACATTAACAAAGGATCAACATTAATAATGTTTCTTCCTTACCTCAAGACAAAATAAACATATTTGATTTATTTATTGAATGTTCAGTGTCTGAGGTAGCTTTCATATTAAGGAAAAGAGAAATGGCACAGAAGAATTATTAAGTTTAAAAGCCGCTTTATCAAATGCACAATCAATAACTTTTCCAGTGAGAGACTATCACAAAAGCATAACAGGGGAAAAAGAATCACAGATTCCATTTCCATGTCTTAGTTTCACCCACCTGGCAAGGGTGCTCTCCATGTCCCTTCCAAATTCCTTTTTTTTTTTCCTTTTTTAAAATATATTCAATGTGTTAGAAAGAAAGGGATGGAAGAGAATCATAATCACAAAGTAAAAATTAAATCATGCTATGTCACAATGGGATGTCATAACAGCATAATTATACTATTGCTCTGCACATAATATTATAATTTCAAGGCTATGTTAAAGTATCAAGCCCAAAGAATAAATAATAAAACAGGTTTTGAACCTATTTATTGAAGTAAATGTATATCCTAGTTCATGAGGTTAACATCAGATATTTTTGCTCCTAACATGAAAACAGGTATACGGTGCAATGCTATTCTTATCCTAATTCAGCTTTCACAGAATGGGAGATTTTTTTGACCTGATTCTAGTAACATTAGATAAGATTCAGTCTGTGATAGAACAGAGAAAAAAAAATATACTGTACTACATTTTAATAAATTTGAAAGGTTTAGTTATATTGAATCTGGTTTAGTAGGGAAAAATAGTTCTTAAACCTTTAGAACATTTCAGAAAACAATTGGATTTATTTTTTAAATTTTGTCTATTTTTCTATCTTACAGGAACAGATAGTACAGACACAGGTATGTCCCACATGTTTAATTTTCTATATTTTATCCTCTTTAAAGGTAGCTGCAACACAAGTGGTTCTATAGCACTGCAATGTTAAAATCACAATAATTTACTTGGAACAAGCTGTTGAAGATAATTATTTTGCTAAAGTTCATAAAGAAAGAAGTAAGCGAGTTACACATTGCTACATGTCTGTGGATTATCTAATTTTTGTACCTGAATTTTCAATGGTGACCTTTTTGAGATATGGAATAGAATTTCTGCTTACAAGAACTGTCAGACTAATGGCAATAGAAGCACATATTATGTGGCAGCAGTGTCAAATCCTTGACTCCTCTGTTCTAAGGAACCCCACCTCTACTGGAGATTGCTCAGTGAAGTGAGATCATTATATGTTCATAATCATTCCTGTTTAGGGTTTTTTATATTGTTTTTTATTTTATTTTTTCCATCCTGCTGATCATTGTTCTAAATAATCTCTCTTGTAAAAATAGTAATGCTACATATTAGGAGGGCAGTGGATCAAAACTGCCTATTGAGGACCTGTGATCCTCCCATAAAGGGATAAAAAGCACCATGAAATTTATGCTGGAATTGTATGTGAGCTGATAGTGTGAATAATGAAAAAACTCATAGCTAACACTTCTACCCAAACTGTTTAATATGGTGCTTATTAAAACAGACAGTACAGAATTACACTAAGAATTTCATAATGTACCTTAGTGCAAAATTTAAGATGATACTGTTACATTAACAGAGAAAATATAGAAATTAGAAATTAGGAAATTTTCATGGTATTTTTCTAAAATGTTTTCTTTTCTTATGCAAATGTGGGCAGGCATGAAAAACTCCAGAATTTCATTGAGTCATATGAAAATTATATCAAGAAAAGATTATAAAATTTACAATGCTTTGAAGACTTAGAGTTTTTTGCTTTATCCAACAGCTAGTAGATTGTCAGTATCCCAAACCAAAGTTCTACTACTCTGCTAGCACCAGAAAAGGAGCAGGAATGAATGTTAGGAAAACATGATTGACAATAACAAAAATACACCCTACCCAGATTTTATTCTACTCAAACTTGGATGACCATCAAACATAAAATTGCAAAACAATTTGGAAATAAGTAAATAGGCTAGGTTCCTCTTATGAAGAAAAAAGTAGATAGCTACTATGAAGAATGGACAATATATTTGTCAACTTAAGTATAAATTTGTACTTGCAGCAGATATCAATCTACACCTATATCTATATCTATGTCTATATCTATATCTATCTATATCTATTATCTGCATTACCTGTATTTAGATCTATATCTACAGTATGCATATCAATCTATAGATATGCATAATATATACATTTCAAGAGAATATTAAAAGTTTTGAAAATAATTTTGAAAAGCATTTGTGATTAAAATGTAAAAATAAAGTAAAAAGAGTTTAAACCCATTCCAGTAGAGAACTTGTGTTCATTTCAGGATTTACATTATTTTCCTTTTAAACTCTATCTCTCACTGCCTCTCAGCTTAAGTTTGATGAGTAAGATTTTATTTCTAGCAGATTCAGTAATGTACTTTGAAGTAAAATATAAATTTAGACACGGGAGTTTTTTTGTGGGTTTTTTTTGTTGTTGCTTCTTTTTTTCCCCCAATAATATTAAATGTTGTATTAACACAGTTTTCTTTTAGTTCTTATTCTGTCTGCTTCTTCCTCTTCCCTATTTTATTGTGTGATTACAGTTTTAAGCAGGATCCTTATAGCTTAAAATTCTAACTGGAATATGTTAGTTTGAGATGTAAATTTCTCTGGATTCCATTGCTTCCCAGCTGAGATCTAGGGAGGCAGTCTGTGATGCTCATATAATGAAGAGTTTTATCATTACCGCTGTTGTTGGCACTTCTAGGTGAAAAGAAATTTGATGGTAACAATACAAATATGGATAAGTGCAATGCTGCCTGATTCACAAGGTTTCATCCTGGGCCTCAAGTGTCATTCTGTGTCTACCCTACTACCACAGTTTTTATTTAGGAATCATCAACAGTTCAGTCTACACATTTTTCTTTTCATTACTATAAACTAAGTTTAACTAAAATAATTTTAGGCAATAGTTACTTGTCTGCTGGACAAATGCTATCACAGCTATCAAAGTCAGGCCAGAACAATAAAAAGTAAAATGGCCTTTTGCTAGTATTGAGAGAAATAATATTTCCTATGCAGTATGATGACAGAACAGGAGATTAAATTGAAAAAAGTTTTCATGCTACACTGCTTGTTATTCACATTTTTTCAAATTACTCAAATATACTTTTTATATGCATAAATTGGGTGAAGACAGAGAAAAACATTTTATAAATTTGGACTTGAGAGCCTTCAACAACAAAAAGTAGAGTTAGAAATTAAAGAATATTACCAAGAAAGACCTATTTTTTTAGAGACAAACACTATAACTAAATTAGAAATGAATGACTAAGCCTTGGCATCAAATTGATGCTGTATTGTTTCTAGGAAGCAGGAATTGCCATATTTTGAATTATCAATAATCCCTGGTTTTGACCTTTAATATTATGTATACTTCCAAAAGCCTTAATATTTCTCTTATTTTTAAAATTTCTTTTACATTTTTCAGTTATTATTAATGAAAACCAAAGTCTTATACAATACACTTATGTTGTTTACAAAACATATGTTTCATTTTTCTCTCTCTTAAATATTCAGGTATATCTGTAGATAATGGATGTAAGCATAACACTGAGAGCATGTAATATGAAAGTAAGTCTTTTCAGTATTGTAGCTATTTTTTTGACAAAAGCACTATTTGTGAATTTGTACTGGGAACAAAATGTAATTTTTATACATTTTGACATTCAATTTTCCATCTAAACACTAGTCAATAGCTACTTTAAGTTTCTGATTTTTTTTTATGATGCCACGTAATACCAATGAGTGTGGTGTTTCTCCTTTCACATCAATCACTTTGGAAATTCATAACCAATGTAGCTATATTTCTGTTTGGGCTACAGTTTTGTTAGTTATCATTAAACAATTTAAATTACAGAATGTAACATATGAGGGAAGAGAACATCAACATTGTTTTAGGTAGTGGTGGCTTTAAGAACATTAACAAAGGATCAACATTAATAATGTTTCTTCCTTACCTCAAGACAAAATAAACATATTTGGTTTATTTATTGAATGTTCAGTGTCTGAGGTAGCTTTCATATTAAAGAAAAGAGAAATGGCACAGAAGAATTATTAAGTTTAAAAGCCGCTTCATCAAATGCACAATCAATAACTTTTCCAGTGAGAGACTATCACAAAAGCATAACAGGGGAAAAAGAATCACAGATTCCATTCCCATGTCTTAGTTTCACCCACCTGGCAAGGGTGCTCTCCATGTCCCTTCCAAATTCCTTTTTTTTTTCCTTTTTTAAAATATATTCAATGTGTTAGAAAGAAAGGGATGGAAGAGAATCATAATCACAAAGTAAAAATTAAATCATGCTATGTCACAATGGGATGTCATAACAGCATAATTATACTATTGCTCTGCACATAATATTATAATTTCAAGGCTATGTTAAAGTATCAAGCCTAAAGAATAAATAATAAAACAAGTTTTGAACCTATTTATTGAAGTAAATGTATATCCTAGTTCATGAGGTTAACATCAGATATTTTTGCTCCTAACATGAAAACAGGTATACGGTGCAATGCTATTCTTATCCTAATTCAGCTTTCACAGAATGGGAGATTTTTTTGACCTGATTCTAGTAACATTAGATAAGATTCAGTCTGTGATAGAACAGAGAAAAAAAAATGCTGTACTACATTTTAATAAATTTGAAAGGTTTAGTTATATTGAATCTGGTTTAGTAGGGAAAAATAGTTCTTAAACCTTTAGAACATTTCAGAAAACAATTGGATTTATTTTTTAAATTTTGTCTATTTTTCTATCTTACAGGAACAGATAGTACAGACACAGGTATGTCCCACATGTTTAATTTTCTATATTTTATCCTCTTTAAAGGTAGCTGCAACACAAGTGGTTCTATGGCACCGCAATGTTAAAATCACAATAATTTACTTGGAACAAGTTGTTGAAGATAATTATTTTGCTAAAGTTCATAAAGAAAGAAGTAAGCGAGTTACACATTGCTACATGTCTGTGGATTATCTAATTTTTGTACCTGAATTTTCAATGGTGACCTTTTTGAGATATGGAATAGAATTTCTGCTTACAAGAACTGTCAGACTAATGGCAATAGAAGCACATATTATGTGGCAGCAGTGTCAAATCCTTGACTCCTCTGTTCTAAGGAACCCCACCTCTACTGGAGATTGCTCAGCGAAGTCAGATCATTATATGTTCATAATCATTCCTGTTTAGGGTTTTTTATATTGTTTTTTATTTTATTTTTTCCATCCTGCTGAGCATTGTTCTAAATAATCTCTCTTGTAAAAATAGCAATGCTACATATTAGGAGGGCAGTGGATTCAAACTGCCTATTGAGGACCTGTGATCCTCCCATAAAGGGATAAAAAGCACCATGAAATTTATGCTGGAATTGTATGTGAGCTGATAGTGTGAATAATGAAAAAACTCATAGCTAACACTTCTACCCAAACTGTTTAATATGGTGCTTATTAAAACAGACACTACAGAATTACACTAAGAATTTCATAATGTACCTTAGTGCAAAATTTAAGATGATACTGTTACATTAACAGAGAAAATATAGAAATTAGAAATTAGGAAATTTTCATGGTATTTTTCTAAAATGTTTTTCTTTTCTTATGCAAATGTGGGCAGGCATGAAAAACTCCAGAATTTCATTGAGTCATATGAAAATTATATCAAGAAAAGATTATAAAATTTACAATGCTTTGAAGACTTAGAGTTTTTGCTTTATCCAACAGCTAGTAGATTGTCAGTATCCCAAACCAAAGTTCTACTACTCTGCTAGCACCAGAAAAGGAGCAGGAATGGTTTAGGTTATATAACCAGACAGAGGAAAGAAACCTAAATGAAGAGGTCAAATACACGATTAAATCAATATACACCTGGGCAAACACAAAACTCTGCCTCCTAGTCTCTCTCCTTTCTAGTAAACATCCACCATTTAAGGAAAGAAAAAATAAATAAAAGAAGTAGGTCATTGTAGACCACCACTTGGTTCAGGTGAGCTAAAAAATCCAGTAAAATATTCTTCTGAGTTAGGGTTTAAAGAATAAGTAAAGAGCATAGAAAAGTGTAAAGTTGGTGCACTAGAACTGCACATACAAGTTTGTATGGAATTTAAAAAATGTCTGTGGAAAGAAATGTATACAGTTTGATCCACACCACTAAAAAAAAAAAAATTACTAATATTACAGGTTGTTTCATTAGGGAAAGAATACTGAAGGCAAAGTTTGCCATGGACATGGAGAACAGAAGAAATTTGATTTAATAATGTATTAATAACTAGTAAACAAAAAAGCTTAGATATGTAGAGATGGTTCATATGTGCTTGATATGTGAAAAGTCTTGGAGGAATAGAAACACTTATGCTTCAGCGCATGCACCAGTCATTAAGCACTTGGAGGAAGACAGTTCTAGGAACTGATTATTTCATTTTTTTTATAAGGACTGAAAAATGGCAGACATCAGAAATAAAAAGGCTGGAGAAAACTGATCTGACCTGACATTATAGAACCCTATTTAATATTTTGATATACAATGTTGATAAAATTGAAAGCCCTTTTTGAGAAATTATTGCAAAAATATTAGGTATATATATTTTTGTTCTTCTATTTCACCCTAGAGGGATGCTTTAACACAGTAGTAGCAACTTTGGTAAATGTATTTATTTAATAATGATAAAAAAGATTCTGTGCAAGAATCAGAATAATTATTTTCCAGAATATCTCTGATATGAGTCAGGTAAAGATAGAGAAAATTACGTTCAACTAACTCTTTTCCAGGTCACAGGTGTTAGAAGTCAAGAGAAGAAAAAATCCCTGGAATAGACACAGCATATAAGCAATGGGCTTCTTTTCCTCAGGAAACTGATCTGCAACACTGAAAAAGCAGCTATTAAGGAGAAAGATGTAAAACAGAGGAACATGACTTTGAAAACATCGACACTCAGTAACCCACTTCCTGCTCTCATTTGTTAGTAAAATATCCAGGACCTCGGAGTAGTTTAATCCATGAGACTTGAAAATCCCCCGGTATTAAAAAATTCTGATATTTATAGTCAATCTACAGCAAGTTTCATCTAACCCACATAATCTTTAGCAAAACAAACAAACAAAAATATAATTAAAACCATCAACCAGATATTTCAATCAAACAATGTGTCCAATGTGCATCACAGGCTTGCTATAATATCAGACATGTGTTCAACTATTAAATAAAAAGGTACATAATATGATGGAAGTTTTGTAATGTTGGCAGTACTGAGTTTCTGTTGAGACAGCTATGGCTTTTTTCCCCTATCAAGCAATCTCCAAAGCGTAAGTTCTACTTAAATGAAAACTATAGCAAACTTTCTTGGTTAATGAGATTCCATGTTAATCCCCCATGCTGCAAATCAATTATTTAAAGCCTTTCACAGCTAATGAATCATATAGTACTTTCTGATTAATGCCAACAAGCTAGTTGTAATGCAGCGGAGCAAACACTCTTAACCACCCTGTGTTTTAAGACTACTTCTCTGTGGCTAAAGAAGAAATGACATAAAATATTCTAAAATAAAGTATTTTTCCATAAGAAAACACAGAACCCAAACTGCAGCAGAGACCATTACTATAGTGTTGTCATGCTTACTAGTTAAAGACTGAGCCATTGCATGTTAATTGCAAATTCTGCAATGCAATAGTCAACTATCAATGCTTAGCATTTTTCAGGAAAACCTTTTCTACAGAAGCATCTATTATACTGGCTGTTTCTCACTAGATGTTGATGAAATAAAGTACTGGTACTATAGTAGAAATATTAAGTGTTCTGGATATTTTATTAATTTAAGTAATGTAAGTATGTTGTTTCTCAGCTTATCTGTGATGCATTGTGATCGATATTCTGCAATGGCACTGAGTGAGATTTTCTCAATAAATGTATGTAACAATGGTATGCTGTTGAGGAAAGAAGTTTAGGATAATAAGGGAAAAAGACAACATGATAAATTACTAGTATCCAGCAAAAAAAAAAAAAATTGTCATTTAAAATAAAAGTGTTTAGCTACTGTTCTGGTTTTGGCTAGGAAAGAGGTACATTTTTTCACTGTGGTATTTATGGGGCTATGTTTTGGGTTTGAGATCAGAACAGTGTTAATAACATAGCATGCAGATCCCTTTGTGGGGTGCCTGTAATCAACTGCCTAAGGGGTGGTAACAGAGCCCCAGCAATTGCTATGGATTGATACAGAGCACATGGGACCAGGATGAAGGTCCTGAACACCTGCAATATACTGATGACATTTTTATGGGAGGGTTTCACGCTTTATCCTGAGTCAGTAATCAAGCACAACACAGCTGTTTGCTGGCTTCCCCACCAAAAGGATTGAGGAGAAAATTGGAAGGGTTAAAAGCTAGGGAACTCATGGCTTGAGAGAAAGACAGTTTAATAGGGGCATCAAACAAAGAAAACCAAGGAATTAGTTCACTGTTTCCCATAGGTAGATGTTCAACTATCCCCAGGAAAACAGGGCCCCATCACACACAACGGTTACTTGAGAAGACCAATGCCATCACTCCAAATGTTCCCCTCTTTCTCCTTCTTCCCCTTTATACACTGAGGATGAAGTCACACGGCCTGGAATATCCCTTGGTTCAGTTTGGGTCACAGTCCTGGCTGTGTCTCCTCCCAACCTCTTGGGCACAGCCAACTTCCTTGCCGGCACAAGTGCAGACAGCAGAAAAAGGTCTTGGCTCTCTGAAAGCCCTGCTCAGCAAGAACAGAATTATCAATCAATCCTATGTTCAGAACAAATACAAAACACAGCCCCAAACCAGTCACTATGAAGAAAATTACTCCAGTCAAAACCAGAACATGGGGCAGATATGTTTGGGAAAAGAATAACCCAGATTTTTCTGGAAGCTAGTTTTGCCATAAAACAGTTTAAAGTCAGAGGCCTTGGACTCCAGAAGATCTAACTGCGACCTCTTCAGGGCCCTACGCAGAAGGATAGCATGGGAACACCCTAGAGGTGAGGGTCCAAGAGAGCTGGTCAGTATTTCAGCTCCACTTCCTCCTGGCTCAAGTGGACAGATACGCTTGAGCAGGAAGGTTAAATTAGATGCCTTCCATTAATCCCCTCCAATCTCGCCCAATCTGTGATTTTGTCACCTGTACAGAAATCAGCTTTTATGAATAAAGCAAGATGGGCATAATGACATTGTAATGGATTTAATCAGTATAACAACAGTTACATCTCTACTAACTTACAAAAAGGAAACACAACATTACCAGGAACTTGCCAGTTCTGGGGTGTCCACTGTGATAAATAGGTATGATTCGTGCTGATAAAATTGAAAGAGTAATCAATATTGATACTGTAATTAATATTTGGGAATAGGTAAAATGGTTAACAGATGTTAAAGAAAGAACAAACGCAACCCCCCCCAATCCAGCAGATGTTCACAAGGACAGGGCCTACCATATTTACCATTTGGGAATAATAAAAGGAAGAAAAGTTTATTCCTATCAAGGGCGGAGGGGCTCCACCCCCGGAGAACAAGGACAGAAGGAAGAAACTGAAGAGACAGATGCAAAATGCAAGAACCTGGCGGTCCCCGCGGCCACGCTATCGGCGGCAGCTTTCGGCTTATGATGTATTGCGCGGTCCCGGGCGGGCAAAGGCGAATTAAAGGACCGAGCAGCAGCGGCTGCGTGTCCCTAAAAGACTGGCCGACCCAGAACAGGATGGCCATGCCAGTAAAGGTGGGCGCGATGAGATAGGTAGATGACAGCGGAACTGGAGAATATGTCCTGCTGCATGGTATATAAGGGGTAATTTTCCTTGGCAACCCTGGCGTGCTAAAAAGCCCTGCAGCAGCAGCGGGGTTATCCTTTGCTTGCGTGTATTGTTAGAACCAAATTATCCCCTTTATATATTTTCTAAATTATTTAATTAAAATTGTTGATATCTCAAATATTGTTTGGGGTGTTTTTTATGAGGGGCCGAGAACATAACACCAGTAAAAGGAGTCGGCATTCTTTCTCATAGATTTCTCAGATAAAGCACAAACGCAGCAATATTTTATCTGAGAACAGTTTATTGAAGATAAGTATTCCTATCAAGGGCGGATAGAAAAGGGAGAAGAGAGAGACAAACAGAACGCCAAGACCCCGCGGTACCGCGGCTACGCTGTCGGCGGCAGCTCGGCGGGCGGAGTCTGCGCGGTCCCGGGGTGGGCCGGGCGCCATTTCCGAGCAGCAGCGGCTGCGTGTCCCTGCTGCCGGCCCAGAACAGGCTGCCCTGGCCCGGGGGCGATGTCCTGGAGCAGCAGCGGCTGCGTGTCCCTGCTGCCGGCCCAGAACAGGCTGCCCTGGCCACGGGTGCGCTCCTGGAGCAGCTGCGGCTCCCAGGGCCGGGCGGCGGCTCCGTGGGGAAGCAGCGGAGCGCTGCGGGGCCGAGCTGCCCCGGGGGAGCGGCCAACGGGGCAGGACCGCAGGGAGAAAAAGGCCAGGGGGAAGGAGGGGACCGAGCTGAGCCTCCGGGCGAGCCCCCGCTCCCTCCAAGGAACCCAAACAAAATGATCCTGGGTTTTGGCAGTGCATTCACTGGTTTGATGTGCTAAAGTTCCTCCCCAGCCGGATTTCCTGGGCATTTCCCCCGGGCACAGGGGATCTGCCCCGCCGGCAGGGCGGTCGCTGCGGCCCGGCCGCGGCCGCTTTCTCTGCCCCGCTCGGTGCCAGGCGGAGCCTGAGGGGACAGCGCTCCCAGCACGGGCACAGCCCCTGCGGCCGTTCTGCGCCTCATGGGTTACACGTGCTGGGGCATAAAGAAAAATCACAGTGGTCCCTCTCATAGGGGTATGTTAATCAAAGTTCACAGAATCGGAATGACCAACCATTGATTTGATTTCAATCTTGATGTATTGACTTTTTTATTAATTTTTTTAAAATTTTATTTTCTGGGAATGTGTATTGCAAACAGAGAAATGATATAATAAAGCAGTTCCTGGAAATGGAAAGCTTCATGTACCCCTTCACCTGACTGAAACATGATATTGCACATAATGGTCTAAAAAAATAAAGTCATAGAGGCAAAAACAACAACAACAAAAAACCAAACAAAAAACCAAAACAAACAAAAAAACCAAAAGAAAAACAAACAAAACCCAAAAAACCCCAACAGAAACCACCAAAGAACCAGAATAAAAGGGAAACAGGATAAATACTAGAGCTTTATGTAATGTTGGACACTTGGAGTTACCAGTCTGTGCGTTTTGTCTTTTACTTGCTTTTGGAGAAATAAAAACAAATAAAGGAATTAGACATACACAGATCACAGCATATCCAGTAATAATGATTTGTTTATGATGAACACTCAACTGAGGTAAAGTATGAAGAATATGAAACTATGAAAAAAGGTATTGATTACAAGGCATTTTTTTTTATTTTCCTAAAAATATTTTTGTATTTTTACATGACTAGAGAACATTTAATTTTTTAATGTGAGATATTTTTGTATTTTAAAACAAACAGATACATACAGAAACTGAATATCTTTTGGTGGTAATAATGAATAGAGACTCTTGTAGTTAATTTAATAATATTTAATAGATCTTTGTTCAGAGAAGGACCTAAAAAGGAATTATAGTAAATGAAAACCCTTCCCAAAATATATATTGGGCAGATAGCTAAAAAATGGTCAATGAATTCCTTAGAAGGGATCTCCCAGATCCTTGAGCTCAGTTCTAGATGTGCACTAATTCATTATTTCCTGTGACTCTTCAGGAGTAAGGCAAGCAAGATCATTATGCTTTTGCAAATTTGCAATTGTTTTGTGCATTGCATGTCACTAGTAGGAATTTGAACCTTATTGCTTTTTTCTTTAGTAGAGCAGGACAAAAACAACCAGTAGTGATTCCTTCATCTTTTGCAGAATTTATGAGGTTTAGGCAAGTGTCAAAGATCTGGGTAAACTTAATCACCACAGCACAAAGGAATTAATCTCACATGTCACTTACGGTGATAAAGTCCATAGGACATTCAGTCTGGGGCTACTTCTGTCTCTGGAACCAGCAATTGTGTAACTGTGGGGTGAGAAGAATGGTAAGCAAGGTGGAGGAGCATCAGTCTGGTGTCTAGTACTACTCCCATATGGAAGTTAACAGCTTGGCTGCGATATCTGCACCAAAGGATTATTTTTGTCCTTCAACAAATTGTTCTGGAGATTCAAAAAGAGAAACAGTGCAGGAGAATGCAGAAAAGATAGTCTGTAAGAGGTCTGCACATTAGCTGTATCACTTACTCTTGAGAAAAACACAGTACTAGCTCCTAAATAGCCCAAAGACTGCAACAGGGGAAAAAAAAAAAAAAGTACAAATAAAACATTATAAAAAACATTAGGCATTTTAATGAAAAAAAAATTGAAAATATTAAAAGCACGTTTTTTCAGTGATAGTATTTTAAAGTTTTCTATCTAAGTTATAACAGTCTTTGAAAAAAAAAAAGACTAAATCTAATTACTTGTTTTGAAAGATATCTCTCTTTTTCATGTAGTCAGAAAAATATTGTAAATCAATTATGTAAATATTATCAAAATAATAATAATGGCAGGGGTTTTTTTGGGTGTTCTTCACAAAGGGACTTGAACTGAGATATTCAGTATGCTAAAATTTATGAGTTAATGTAAAAAAGAATTCCTTCCATCCCCTTTAAAATCACTTATTGTGCATTTGACCTTCTGAAGAAATCTATTATTACAGAACCAACATTAGCATGAGGATGATGATTACTATTGCAGTTAGTGTAGCTCAGCAAGATAGCAAATAATTGAAACTTCAGTAGTGTGTAAAATAAAATGAACTTGATTCGTTCTATGACCATACAGGAAACAAGGTGTTTTCTCCTCTGCAGTGAATGTGTTATACATAAAACCATACCATAATGCAACCTTTTAGAGGATTCTGACTTTTTTGCCCTGACAGATTTTTTATAGCTCCAAAGATATTAGATACATTTTTAAAAACGAGTTATTCCTGTGAGAGTGAATATTCTAAAGTATTTCTACATGGTGATGGTGTGGGAGGCTTGACATTTTGAAGTTTCTACTGACCAGGCAGTAATTTTCAAAAAAACTTGTTAAAAGAATTTAAACTACTAGATTGAAGCACTGAGAAGGAATCCACCAAAAAAGTTATTGAAATGTAAGCTTCAATGGGGTGAACATAGGGATAGACACTCCTTAAGAGATGTTTTCCCCTAGGATTTAATACTGACTTGCCATATTGTATAAAAAATGTGATAGGTCTGTTGTAAGGAACAGCTCCTACAGGATGACTTTTCTGGAACTGTCAAGATCTGTGTTTTGATGAATATAACTGGGACAGCTTCTTAACATCATGGGAAGGTTTAACATAATCCATGTGTGTTTGCTTTACTTCTTCTATTTATTTTATTAAATTTATCTATCTGGCAGAAGAGACAAATCATAAGTCAAAAAATCAAAATAAAGTCATATGACTACTTTGTGTGAATGATAAATTATTTCCATACAATTCAAATGTTCTTGCTGCTATTTTTGCTCAACACTCACTTATATTATGAGCATTCAGATGAAGATGTGAAATAAATTAAAACTATTACTTTTTTATATGGAATCATGTGTACCTCTGTGTGTGTGGGCCATAAAGGAGAGGAAGGCTTAAACAGTGTAATTGTTTGTACATCCTTGGGATGCCTTTTGGTAATTAAGTACTGCACTCATACTAACAGATATGCTTATAAAAATTCTCATTACCTTTAGAAGGTATTGTTATTCTCTTTTTTATAAGTATGAAAGTGAAGCCAATTAACCTACTTCTGCTCTGAAAAGTCTTGAAATGTTTATTGAGGATTGCCCTGAAATAAAAATATTGCCTAGCTGCTCTTAAGGAAATTGGCTTATGGTGAAAGTTGCCCAGCAGTGAGTTATTATAAATTTGGCTTTGCTGCTGAGATCTGGATTCTTCCTTTCTTTCTTCATAGCATCAGAGTGTATATTTCCAAGATAAGTACAACCTTGCTTGATCACATATGTGGTGTAATTTCAGAAAGCTATGTTGATTAATTCTCTAAATTGATCATATTCTGAAGAACTGGGGATTCCATTTTGATTTTTTTTCTGTTAGAATATTCTCAAGTCCAAATTAAAAGGGACATTTGCAATGCAGTAAAGCTTAGCATACATCTAAAAGTGCAGCCAGGCAGCATCATTTCACAAAGATAAAATACATTAGGGCATATACACTTGTGACTGAGTGATTGAGACACTTAGGAGTAACACAGATCTGTTAGGATTTGCAGACATAAAATGGGGCCATAAATTAAACCTCTGAAGAAATATTTGCTGTTAATAAAAGCTAAAATCAATAGCACAGAGTTAGTAGTTAGAGGGTGTGTGTTAATGTCTGTAGTTCTATCTGTGTCATTTACCCTGCAACCAAAAGAGCTATTGAACTATAAAAAGTATGGATTGAAATTTCTTTTGAGGACAGCATTAGAATTGCAGAGCCCCAAGTACAACTATGGTAAATCCATGTGCACCTAATCAAAAAGAAAAAGAATACTGAGGGAACTAATTACATGTTTTTTTGTTGTTTGTATAGAATTATACAGGTTTTCATTTTCATGATTGAATTTATGTTTTAAAATTCACCTTTTCAAAAGAATGCTATGGAAAGTTCAGAATTATTTTAGATCCCCTGCACAATATTTCTTCTGTGAACTGATCTGTAAAAGCTCCATTGCACTATGCACATTGTAATAAAGTAGGCAGATTCAGACATCCTGCATGCTTGCATAGAAATGAAAAGATTGGTTTTACCCATGCATTCTAAGATTAGATTTCACAATTAAAAATACCTACCATCTATATCTCCAAGAATTTAGAGGAAACCAAGAAGGAAGAGAGGCTTTCCTTTTATAATCAGTGCAGAAATCCAGATCTACTGAAACAATGAGTGGAATTACATGTTCTTTGGTGAGTATGTAGGTTTGTCTCTTAAAATTAATTGGATTCAACTATTCAAGTCGGAGTATATCTGAGAATGAGTACATTTAGGATAGAAACTGAAATTCATTATGTTAATGTACCAATGGTATGTTCACCCTGCTCAGTGCTTTCCATGCCGGACATGCTGGTATAAGTAGCAGTATTTCTGTGTTTTTACAATATTCTCTTTGTCTAACACACTGCTTTCCCACTCATATGCTTGCTTGCTTCTCTTGAGACAGGCAGGATACCTTTCTGCAGCCTCACTTTGCACCATGAAGATTTAACAAAAAAAAGACCTTTTAGTATGGTATCAGCCAGCAGTGTTGATCACAGGACAGTTTCTTTTGGTAAAGGATTTTTGTTGTGCTCCATAAAACAGACTCTATTCTGTAAATCAACTGCCAAATATGGATGACCAAATATATACCAGAGAGATGTCTCCTCACTGACAGCTTCATTAATTTCAATCTAGTTACTCTCAAAGATTAATTTGACTCATTAAATCAAAACTAAGTTCTCACTAAAATTAGTTGTAGCCCTCCTGCTTATCTAAGAAGCCTTAAATATCTAAACTATTATTAGATCAGATAAATTAATTAATGCGCTTGAAATAGTGTCAGTCAAAACATGAAGAATATTTTATATTTCCACCTTTCTGGCTGATTGCAATAGCTCCAGCTGAGCATGATTATCTCTAGATTAAAAAAGCAACAGCTAAATGGAATGACAGAATTATAGAATCACTTAGGTTGGAAAAGACCTTCAAGATCATCAAATCCAACTGTAAATTTAAAGACAATGAATATTAAAGACTCTGTGAGAAGACAATGCAATGGAATATTTTTCCTCAGTATTTTGTAGAATGGCACAAACCTAACTGTGCATTGCTGTTTTATGATTCAAAACTATTTTTCTTTGCATTATAATGGAAAGGAAAAGCATCAAATGGAATTTTAAAAAGAGATTTAACAAGACCCTGAGATTAGATATTATTGTTCTTATTATTATTACATTATTTCTTTATTAAAGTACTCTAAAGAGCAGTAGAAGTAGAAGTAAAAATTATACCCATGATACCAATCAAGTTAATATGTGAGTAGTTTGTGTGGACAATCTGGATGAGGAACTGGGCAGAGAGCAGTGCTATACAGTTCACACGTACTCCGAGTTTGTGCTGGCACTTAGATGCACAATCTTTAATGCCAACTTAAGGCAACTTTTCCTGAGTATAATAAGTACCCATATGGATACATGTTTATTTGCATCTACATAAAAACATATATACAGATGTCTTCTTTACAAATAGGTTTTTAAAGAAAGGCAGTATCTTCTAGTGGCTAAAAGCATCTAAGCTTTTTGTATCGCAGTGTTTTTGCCCTTCTATTGATTGCAAAAAAATTTGGCCAGAACACATTTAGTTGAGTTGATCCTGAAATCTAAAGCAAGCTGAGGCATTTTCATTAAAATCCATCTATGAAATGCAAACTTCTCCATTCAATTTAAACTGGACTTTTAATCCTTTAGATACTGAGCAGTCTTATTACCTGCTGCAAGTCTTAGTGAGTGAATGTTAAGGGAGCACGATGGATATTTATTTGACAATCATATTTTATTCATGACACATAACAGAATGTATGTGGCTAATGGCCAGGAAATAATCACTCTTTTGCTGAATGCATGCATTTAGGTGTTTTATGAAGCTGCTTGAAATCCGATAATTCCCAAAAGAAAACTGCTAGTTCTGCTGGTGAAATACATTACCTAGTTTCAGTGGATAATTCAAACTTTTTTGCCCATTACTAGCTATGATACTAAAAACTGTGTAAGAAATTCTAATCTCATAGTCTGCTTCTCTGAGTTACCTGGCAAAAAAAAAAAAAAAAAAAGTTTTATAATTGTTTAAAATAAACAACCCATGTGCTTTTAGAGAAGCTTCTTCTATACTCACAAAAATTATGAATTATAAATTGCGACCAAATGCTTAACAGTGGATCCAACAATGTGTGAAATTATTAAAACTGTTCATACTTATATTCTGTTTAATAAATTAGCAGTTGAATAGAGGAAAATATTCATATACCACCAGTAAATCATTAGACAACTTTTTTTTTTGTGGTGATAAGTGTAACTGTATTTGACTGAGTTAGAGAAAATCAACAGAAAAAACTTTAATTCGGATTTTACAACAAAAGTTATTGAAATTTCATGAAACACATTTTCTAGACATCTGGTTAATATTAATATTCTCCTGTTCTAATAATAAAATGAGAATGGTTTAATTATTTTGTTAAATTGATTTCAATTTAAATTATTTGCAAAGTAATCATTGCCTTTATTTTATTTTGTTATTTAAAAAGATAAACTGAAATACTTGTCTTCTGTTTTACCTACTTATGTTTTCTTAATCATATTTCTTAAATGAAGAAGCCTCTGAAAACTAGATATGTTATCAAGAACCTTATTTAAAGTCTTACATTGTGATTGATCTTTAGCTCTCTAAACCAAGACTGTTTTAACATTTAGGGAAAAAAGCAAGTACTTTAAATAAATGATACTCACACAAAAGCACACACATAAACAAACAAATGCTTAAGGATTACAAAGGGTACTTTTCTGTAATTACACACTCAAAACTATTTAGTCCTCTCCTCTTAAGCATTGGGTAATTGGTCTTGAGGAAGGTGAAGACATAGGTTCTGGTAACAGCTAGATAAAGAAAAGTCATATTAGAATATAAAACTTCCTTAAAAAGCTTATTATAAAAGATTGCTAATGACCTTGCTGTAAAAGAAATTTCAGTGAAGCCCATGCAGCCTGACTCTGAAAGGCTTAGGGGCAAAGCAAAGCAAGGAACACGTTTCTGCAGCTGAAGGCAAAAGTAAGAAAGAATAAAGAATTTTTAAGTAAAAAATTGCACTCTAATGGATTTCTTCAATTAAGAAAATAAAGACTGGAAGAATATGAGTGTGTTTTACATAAGCGATTGTTAGAGATAATTAATCTTATAATCTGAAAAGAGTTATTTGTTTACATATAAATAAATGACTACTGTGTATAAATGTGATCTTCAGTTAAAGCCATGAAATTGTGGCCCACACATACTTGATGATCTTTGGTTATCAGGAATCTTTCAAACTGATACATTAAAAACTTTTCTTCAAAAACTCAAATACTGTTACAGCTGGAAGCAGGAGATTGAATTGGCTGCTTCTCAGAGTTATTTTTCTCAGGAAGATGAGGTTGGCTTTTTTTTTTCCTGAAGCTTAAATGGGAAATTCTAAGATCAAATAAATAACATTTCACTTTTTTTTTTTTAAATCTAAGATTGATCCAGATAGATAGGGATATATGAAAATGAAATAAACAAACTATGAGTAGTTTCAAATGATATTTTAGGCACTTTTCTGGGTTTTCTGTGATATTATAAAAAACTTCCAAATAAAAGTCAATCCCTGTGGTTTTTTTTTTTTTTTTTTTTTTTGTTTTGTTTTTGTTTTTTTTTTTTACAAATTAAAGCTGTAATTTTGCAATTAAACATTGTAATCAAAAGTTTTCTATGATTTTTTACTGAAGTTGTGCAGGATCTTTGAGTATCATGGCCAAAGTTGGAAGCTCATCACTGCACAACTAAGACAGTATCAAAAGCCTATTTCAAAAATGTGAAACTAAGGGACAAAATTGTGTCTGGAATATTCTTTGTAGTCTTCAATAATATTAAAAAGAAACAGTTGGCATTTGCAACATAGTATTCAGGCAAGCTCACAGTTACCTTCAGTTTGGATTTTGTTATTTTTTTGGAAGCTCTTTGTATAGTGTGGAAATTTCTGGTATCTTGAAAAGAAATAAGAAAAAAATTCAAAAAATAATAAAAATTCAACTTTTCAACGTATTTTAATTTTTTTCTTAGAATTTATTATTAAAAAGGGAAATAGAGAAGCATTTTTAGATGTAAAATGTAGCTTTTAATTTAAAAAAACCCCACATTTTGGAGGAAAATTCCAACCTATTCTTTAGAGTTCTCAGAATGATATTGGAAGAGGATTGCTTTTGTTGCTATGTATTCTACTTTATTACAAGGTTAATGCTATAGAGACCAATGAATTTAATGAACATATGATCATATTTCCTTGATTTTAATGACATTTTCTGCTAGTTCAGTTTTACACTTTTCAGTTTGCTTTTTTTATGTCTGCTATGGTTCGAGTTATGTTTTCTGTCCAAAAATAAGTAAGACATAATTGGACTTTGCTTCTCCATTCACTGAGAATGCACAGATTCTAGTGGATTATACCATGTCTCCCAATATGTTTTCATCTTTTCCAGGATCTTACCTGCTGGCCTCAGCAATAAGAAATAACACACCAATTAAACAGTACTAGAGTGGGGGAAGAGGGAGTATATCATTAAGCACTTGTAAACTAGGGTTTGAATAAATAAGATAAAAAGATAAAGAAATTCAGCTCCATATTCCCGGAGGTTCCAGTTATATACTCCCAGACTCCTGCATCTAAAGAAGGAAGAGGATGTTACTAAACTTGTTTTATCAAAAAGACCAATATGTTAATTCTCCAAAGTTTGAGGTTTGAGTGCAGTTGGAAAACATTTACTGAGCCTATGAAGACTGGAATCTAAATTTCACAAAATATTTCTTTTACTTTTCTTGCCTGTTTTTGATGTTTCTCATGCCCAAGTTTATCTGAGAACCAGAAGGGTGAAGATACACATATTGTCTTTCTGAGTAGTATAAACACCACTGACCTTTCTGTGTGTGAAGATCTCTCAGAAGTGTAGATGGCAAATGATTCAAAAGCTGCATGAATAGCAGGGTATGGCAGTCTGAGGCAAGACTGCATGATTCCTCTGGGGGGCCAGGGAAGAGGAGCTTTTATTTATATTGCACATGTATATCTGTTATGATCATATATACATAAATATATATGTCACATTCCATGGTTGCTAAGATTTTATAAGGACTGTCAGCTGATTGTCTTTGTGTAACGATATTTGCTATGGCTCACATTTCAGACAGTTGTTAATAAGTAGATTAAATTGTTGAAGTGCTTAATTGTTGTTTTAATTTGCTCAGTTATGTTATTCTTTAGAAAAAATGCTTTAATATAGATTGACTTCAGTACTCCTTGCTTTTTCACTGTTTTACTGAAATGAAACTTTCTATAGAACCAGCCTAAACCAGATGATGTAGAATCTTCATCCTGTAATTAGGGATGAATGAAGCTCAGAAATCTTTGGGTTTTGTATAATCTTTCCAAAGTTAAGATGCTTAGCATGTGTTTTTATGAAGTTATCCAGCTGAGGTGATGTTTTTGCAAGGAACATTTGTTCTTGTCCATATTCAGATGCTTTGTATACATTGATTAATTACTCTTTATTAATGAAAGGATTCTCTAAAGTAAAAAAATTATAAAAAGATACATGAGGTAAAATTCAAATATCAGAAACAGTTTGGGAAGGAATTCAGCAAGGTAATATTTCCCATGGTAGGTGTTCCTACCATTTTGCTGCTTAACATTTGATCTTCTCTTTTCTCTGTCTTGAGAATTGAGACAGAAAAGTACTTGCACGACCCTTCTCCACAAGGTGAACTTTAATATTTTCACTAAAATGACAAAGTCTCTTTTCTTTTCCTTCTTCTTCCAGAAATCGCAAAGATTTGACTAAAAGTGGATGTGTACGTTTTGTGGCAGATAGAGGCTTACCTCATCACCTAAGTTATCCAACCATTTTAATCCTTATATATCAGACATATTACTGTGCATATGACTTTGAAGCTGTAGCTATTAACTTCTGGTGTAATAAGACAGGACTCAGTATTTGCAATTTCATCTCATCTAGAACTACTTCTGACAAGAGAAAATAACTGAGGTGCTTAACAGTCCTTTTAATATACCTGCAATTCGTGTTATATGGAAACAGAGCTCTCTGGCAATCTCTTGAAGGCTTTATTTTGCTTGCCATTTTCTTTAAAGTATATTTCAAGTTCACTGAATTTGCATACATTATAAATTTAAAAAAGAAGAGTGTTTCCTTGTCCATAGTGTCAAAATTTCTAGTTGCAATAAAACTCAACAGCTCTCAATAAAATTCTTTCATTATATCTGATTTATAGACATAAGCACTGTAGCATGAGAGGTACATTTATTAGGTGCATTTAGGCATCATGGGTGTTTCTTGTTTGGTAGTAGTTCATCAGCTTGTACTGCAGCGTGCTTACATGAAAGTCATTTCTCAGTCTTACAAGGAGATCCAGTGGTTTAGATTTTTATTTTCCATACAGTTAACAGTGTAACAGTGTGTATATATATTTTCTCTAATTTTGTTTCTGGCAGAAATACTTTCGTCAGGGCTATTCACTCATGGTTAAAAAAAACCCAAGCGGACTTTCTCAAAACTGAATGAGTAAGATTGTGAAACTGTTTGATTTGCAGGTTTTTTTGGTGGGAGTTGGGGTTTTTTTTAGGAAAGTCCATGTTTTCTTTTTGTTCTTGAAACATTCTAAGTACTTTGCTCTATTACCATGTTTTTAAAGGACAAAAAAAAAATAAGACAGTGAAAAATTTTTGAAGTCAGATATTATGGACAGCATTTCTATATGCCTTTGTGTATCTATCTGTGTTATGGCTTTCTTTTAATGTACTTGGTAGAAGAAAATGTATGCATAAGAAATTGATGTATAATCACTAACTACACCTTGTTTAAACTTGTGATTGATGACATTCTGTACAGTATGTGGAAAAACTTCTTCAATTCCACATTGTCTTGCAAGTTTGCAGGTTCTGGGATGAAGAGGAGCACCTTCCTGATTCCCATATAATTCCTTTACTATTGTAAATCACAACCTTCCAGTAAAGTTACAATATTTTGTCTACCTTGTATTGTACTTGTTTTTTTTAATCAATTGTGTAATTTAATATGTATTTATGCAGATACTTTTGAATTTCTATTATTTTTTCTCAATTTAATAAAGATCTCAGTCATATCCAAATAATGGCTCACTTTTACACATTTTTAACACTTTCATTTAAAAGTAAATTGGAATTCAACTATAATTTTTTTTTTATTTTAGAGAATCCTTTCATTATTAAGGAGTAAATACTCAATGGATATGAAGTGTCTGAATACTGATAGAAGCTTTATGTTCCTTGTAAAAACATCATCCCAGCCAAATAAATTCATAAAACCACAACTATAATTAGGCAAAAGTGAAGCTTGATAAATAAAATAAAATGTCTCAAACACGCTAGGAAAAGTCTAAAGTTTTTCAGAGGAAACTACTTGATTTATAGTAGAGGAACCACATGTCAATTAACAGGTCTATTAAACTGTGTATAATGTTTCTGACATTTTGGATCTCTTCTGATGACACCTTGTTTTTCCTATGACAGTGGAGAAGTCTTTCCTCTTTGTGACAACTGATTGCTAGTAACTCAACAATTTGAGGTGAAAGAAATGCATTCTGCTCAAAGAAAAAATGAGGATTTGGAATTTCTAGGCCTTTTGGTGTATTTTATGATAACCCCCATTGTGTCCTCTGAAATTATACAGGTCTCTAAAAAAATCCAAATAAAAAGGCCAACAGGTACATGGAATGAGAAAATGAAGGAGATAGTTTAGTATCTCAGAGGTAAAATATGCAGTAACAATGCCACATGCAAGTTAGAAACCCCAACATAAATAGCTGCCAACCTAAAGATACTTTACCAATTAAAAGGAAATATAAAGTTTGATGAAAATAGGGCAAAGAAGAGTAACCTGCTTTCCTTACAGAGATTAAAAATGGTAAAAGAGACCTAATGGAGAAAAAAATCTCTGAGACCATGCCCATGTGCAATTAGAAACAAAAACAGTCAGTAGAGACCTGAAAATGAATATTGAATGCAGCACACATACCCATTATAATCGTAATAATCATTGTGATATTATAAAATAATAAATGAAAAAGAAAGAACCAATAGGATTATTATGATTAGATAGTTACCTAGTTTTATATAAAACTTTTGAATTTGAGACCTTTTTTTTTCTAATAATTTGTGCTAATTTGTTTTATCCCATGGAATCTTTGCCATTTCACCTCAGAAAAGCAACGTTATGAGATTAAATGCACCACAGAATTAAGGACTCTGAAGCAGATACAGAAAAATTTTAATCTGTGAAAGCTTTAATTTTAGAGCAAGTTGCTGTGAAAGAGTCTGATGTAGACCCTTAAAAGATCAAAAGATCATTAAAAGTGAAGATTTTTGGCTTTGAAGAAAAACACATGTCATGTAAGTTTATAATTTCCCTCATGATGTTCACAGTTGCAGTATGTCTGTTTGCATATTTAGTGCTTTTTCTTTTCATTTTATTCTTTTAATTTAAGGAAAGCATGTGTAAAATGAGTGGAGCTGCAGAAGTAGGGTGAAAGATCAAGAGAATAGGGTCTTTATAACATTGTGGCTCTTAGATTCTAATTGTGTAATAGCTAAACTATGTCTATGTAACAGTTAAATCTGTTATGATGTAAAACATTATGATGTTCTCTACTTCTTTTGCCTACTTATCTTCAACCTCATTATTTTTAATGACTTATGTGGCCTTGTTTTTATTAAAAAATATTTTCAACCTGCAAATTACACTTCTCTTTTAGAATATTGTGTGCCCCTGCTTCCTTTGATATGAGAGGCACAGCCAGCCAGAGAAGGATAGCACTCTGTGTAAGAGAGAAGTGAGGAGAGAAGGTCACAGGTCACATTTTATACTGTGTTATATGATGTAGGATTCAGCATCTGAGCAGTACAGATCTGAATAGATAGTCTAAGAAAACTCAGTCCTTTTTATACCTTCAATGTATAAAAATAATTCTGCATATAATTTATATTCATGTTCTTTATAGATATTCCTTTACATCTAAAGATTTACTTAATATATTTAAAATAATAGACATTTTTAAAAAGCGTTGTTTAATAACACATTATTCATTAACAGCAAAGCATATCTGCCTTATCCATATCTTCTGCTAAAGATTAACACCTGTTTTGTAACACATTGGTTTTTAGTTTGCCTGTCAATACAATAGCTTTATTGCACAAGGCAAACTCAGCAGTCAGACCCTGTCTGGAATTTGAGTAATACCAGGAAATCCTTAAAAGCTGCACCTAATCTTTCATACATATTTAAATACTGAAATGTTATGTTATGTCTGGGCCTTTAACTTGCATTCACTTCAGTAGATTACATAGTGTCTGGCCACATAAAAGCCTGAAATCTATTTTAATATAAATTAAATAACTTTCATTTCAATTAGTAGCTTTAATTCAATTAATTAGTATTAGCAAACTAAGTAAAATTATTTAAATTTGGTCATAGACATGTGTAAGCATAAAATAGAATTATTTTACTGATTTCTTACCATAAATATCTTTTTTTTTTCCTGAGCTGACCAATTTTTTTCTTCAATGACTTTATAGAAGCCCCCTTGAGAGATATTAGATGTTTAAATAGGATATTAGCTGACAACGAATCTGAAAAGTAGAAGACATGATTCCTAATCAGCAGAAAGTCCAGTGATTTATTGCTGTTGATTAGTTTGAGATTCTCATTTGTCTTCAAGGACCTGGAAAGCCAGTCAAAGGCTTCTGGGAAATTATAGACTTTTAAAAACTTCAGTAGCTGCTAATCAAGAGCTTACCAATTGATCACTAAACCACAGGTTCATGAGATCATATGGGACATTTCAACTTTACAGCTGAAGAACTCTGAACTAGCGCAGTAAAATTGTTTTAAAAACTGTTAAGGAGTACACAGAATGGAGCATCACTCCTATGAGGAAAGGATGAGAATTGGCTTTGTTCAGCCCAGAAAAAAGAAGGCTTACGGGGAACCTAAGTGTGGCCTTTCCGTACGTGAAGGAAACTTTCAGAAAATATGACATAAGACTATTTACAAGAGCATGTAGTGACAGGGCAAGAGGGAATTGGTTCTAATCAAAAGAGAATAGGTTTAGATTAGACATTAGGGAAAAAAATTCATTACTGCTGAGGGTGGTTAGGCAGTGAAACAGGTTGCCCAGAGAAGTGAATGCTCCATCACCAGAAATGTTCAAGGCCAGGTTGGATGGAGCTCTGAGCAACTTGGTCTAGTGGAGTGTGTCCCTGTCCATGTTTAAAAATAGGAATATTTGTGTATTGTACTTCATAATTCTTAATTAAAATGCCTATATACTCAGAGACATTAAGTTGGATATGAAATTTAGCCCAATCTGTAATAAGGAGACACCTCAAATGCCAAAAATACTAGGCTCATTTTCAAATAGTACCTTTGTTGTTGTAACCCAAACAGCAATAGCAGATGGGTAATATAAAATCCGCAGATCAGTTCAGTGACGGATGCAAATGAGGGTTTTCTGTTTCAGCTGTGAAAGTTCTTCATGTCAGTTTTGGATACCAGGTTTTGTTGGAGGTTAACAGTTATTTTAATGTTCATCTGTAAATGAAAATTCACTAAATGGGAATGTAATCAGATTTTTTTTCTTTATTAAATAAGACAGAGTTATATATTAATTTTTGTCTTTCAGCTTGGGGATGAAGTGCCAAGGATTGTTGAGTCAGTCTTCTATCAAAAAGCAGTTTTGATTCCTATGCTATTTTACCTTCTATTCCTCCTCCTTCCTTTCTCTTGCCCTAGTTCTAACAGTACATTTTCTTTCTCTTTTTTATACCGTTACTGGTTAACTCATCAACTCAGAAGAATGATGTTCATTGTGAGGGGAGAGGGAGGAGAAAGGTGTTAGTTTGAACTAGTTCATGGAAGAGATCTGTGCTCCAGTTTTACAACATAAATGACTCTTAGAAGGGCACAGTAAAGTTAGAGGCATAACATGGAGGAAAATGCTGATTTGTTGAATGAAAGTATAACATTGCAACAGTTATAGCATTTAACCAGCTTTTCAGATTATACTCTAGTAAAAGCACTACTTTTAGTTCTAAATACTCACCTTGTATATATATCCAAAGAAGGGAAACGAAGACTGGAGCACAAATTTATGAAAAATGCCTGAGTGAACAGGAGTTGTCTTGCCTGGAGAATAGGAGGCTGAGGGAAGACCTTATCACTCTCTACAACTATCTGAAAGGAGGTTGCTGGGAGGTGGATGTGGTCTCTTCTCCCAAATAAGGGTTGATAGGACAAGAGGAATGGCCTCAAGCAATGTTTAAATTGGATACTAAGAAAATATCCAAGGTCCCTTTTCCTCACTGAAAGGGTCATCAAACATTGGAAGGGCTGCCCAGGAAGTGGTGGAGTCATGCCTGAGGGTGTTTAAAAGATGTGTAGATGTGGTACTTAAGGACATGTTTTAGTGTTAGGCTTGGCACTGCTGGATTAGTGGTTGGACTCAATTATCTTAAAGGCCATTTCCAACCAAAATGATTCTATGATTCTATTATCAAATGTTGTGTTTGTACAATGTTGAATGCAGGGTATTATGGAAGACCAAGATAAGCCCTTAGCCAGTGCAAGAATGGAATATCTGCATTGAATTAAATCTATGCTGACATAGATCTGATGGAATATAATATGATTAATCAACTTGTTAAATACCTTTTGTCATAAGGGACAGAGGACAAGAAGTTCCAAGAATATTATATTATAATTTTTATTTTAAAGCAGGTTGCCACACTTGAGCAGAAAAATATTATTAAGTTGCAGAATAACCCAGAACAGGGAAGTAAATTGGTCATGGCATCCCTCCATGGGGGAAAGCTCTGAATGGACTCACCATTTAGTAGGTTTTAAAGTGTCGGAGTAAGAAATCAGTTCTGAGTTATGTTTCTTTATGAAGACAAGTTTCATTACCTCAGTTTCTTACTAAACTACTAAGAGAAATATTGTAATGTTATAATTTATTGTTTCCATGTCTTGAGTTTCTCTATAAAGTTTACCAGTTGCACATAGTGACAACATGAAGGAATAGCCTCAAGAATGAGGGAAATCTAGGTTGCTTTTAATCTAAAATGTGAGATATTTTTTATTTTTGAGGTTGTATGTGGACTTTATTCAGCCTTAAGTGTTAATCAGTAATATCAGTAATCTGTGAAAGTAAATGCAGGAAATAAATTAAAATTAGTAAACTAAAGCTGAAAGAAATCCATTCTTTTTATTTATGGAAAAAGAAAATATTTTGTAGCAAGCTATTTCAGGTTGCTGTTATATGGTCTCCTACAGATGTCAAATCTCCATAAGTGAGACAGGATTCTGAAAAAGCATACAGTTTGTCACCAGATAAAAAAGGGCATATAAACTGAGGCTTTGGAGAAAAATATTACTGGAGACTAGGTGCAAGCAGAAATACATAAACACTGTAAACATAGAAGCTATTTTCTTGTTCCTGTGGTGATACATTTTACAAAGTGCTTTCATTATTGTACAGCAATTCTGTATGACATTTGCTTCTGGAATGCTTTCTCCTGTAGCTGATGCTTTTCTTTACCTGTTTATTTTTTCCCTGTAAATAGCAAAATTTAGAATACTGACATAATTCAGAGAGTAATGAATTATGCCTGCTTTCAGTTTATGGTTAAAGCTAGTATTGGAAATAAAAGTCCCCATGGATAATTATGCAGCCTTTTACTAGACAGATTCATGTTAAAAATGTCTATTGCTTTAAATAGATTGCACTTGGTGAAACTAAAAATCTTCTTCCATAAGAAATAGGATAGTCAGTCTCCTTATCATAAGAGGTTCAGTGACTTCAGATTGTTGCTAGAACACATGATATAACCCTGTATGTAAAGAAATCCTGTGAATTCAATACTGCATGTTCAAATAAGTATTAAAACACAATTAACTGGCACATTTCCTGCTCAATTTTTATGGAAATCGCAATACACCCATGCACTCAGATATTAAACAGGTTATAGTTTCAGTTTATTCAGAAGAGATTATAGATTTGAGCTGATGCATATGCAATAGCTAAGGTCCATGGTTTCAAACTGGACTCTACCAAATCATCAGCGCATGTGCACTTCCAATGGATCTGGCCTTTGAAGGTGTGAGTCTAACTACTGTTCAAACACTCTTCTGGTTTGTGCAGGACCTAGATCTCTAATTCCTGCAGAGAGCAATTCTAGGCCTGAGCACCACAAATAATCTCAGGTGTTCAGGGAATGCCCTGGCCAAAAGGTACTGGATTGGATAACTGCAGAACAGATACTTTGAGTCACAGCCGTGTATTTAAGTATCCAATAGAACCCAAACATCTTTTGATTCTATCACGTGTCCCAACAGAGAACTCAGACTGTGCTTCTCAAGTAACTGCCACAGACATTGCTATTAGTAAATAGCATTTGGAAAACAGAAATATGTGTTGATATAGCAGAGGCCACCTGCATCTGGAAAAATAGAATTACTTTAAGCAGCTTTTAACACCAGCTTGTTTTGAACTTCAACATTAAGAATAACAGTCTACTATAATTCTCTAAGCTTTTTTGGTTTTGCCCAGTGGCCCTGTAAAAATAGAATTTTCCATTCTTTTTTTACATAACAGAGGGTTCATGCTAACTGAATCTTTTGTGCAAGGCCCTACTTATGACCTGTTAAAATTATCAACTGCTTCTGAGAGCTCACAGTGTGAGGGAGAGTTTGGTATCTGCTGCCTTTTCTGATGTTGCAAAATTTTATCTGGGGATAACAACAAAGGTCTTGAAAATATGAGCATGGGTTGAAAGCAGAAGCCCCAGAACAATAAAAATTCACTGACAGTTGATTAGTGATCACTGAGAAAACACGGCCTTGAGAGCTGGGTGAAGACAGGTTTTGCTTTAAGAAAAGGGGCAGCAGCCAAGCAAAGTTTAAAAAGAGCAAAGCAGTCGCATGCCATGGCCTGGAAAAACAATCCTGCCTCAGTGCTGCAGAGTGCAAAGTCTAGAGGGAGGGGAGGCCATGAGTTAGCAATTCTCTAGAAGCATGACTGTCTTACAAAAGGAAAAGATACCAGATTTGAGGACCTTGGTGAGAGAAAAAAATCCAACTACTGCATTTCTGCCTTTTATTCTCAACAAGCTCTATAAGCTGACTAGCCTGATGGCTAAGATTTTATAAAGGACTTGCTCTACACATTGTTGCATACTGACAGCTAACATAGGATTGTATAAAAGTGGTACCCCAGGAGAACAAATCTGACACCCCCACCAGTGGGAAGTCCAGGGTGAAGAAGGAGCAATGGGCTGCCAGTGGATCCAGAGGTGTTTACTATCTTCTGCCTCATCTCACTCTCTCCCTGTCCCCCTGCTTGTTTCTATCTCTCTACCTCACATTTACTGTTAAAAAAAAATCTGCATTATTGATTTCAGCATATGTTCTCATCTGCACCATAATTCGGGCAGAGGCACCTCTCACTAATCTGATCATAAAAACAGTGTCACTTTGAAGAAGTTATCACCTTTATGTTCCGAGCTGACATGTTGGCTGCCACTGGACTTGCTCTTAGCCACATAATTAGTAACCTCTGCTTTAGCTCCATAGAATTTCATTCCCCTTTCTGAGGATAATTTTCACAAAAGAATCTGTTGATTCTAATCCATCAGGTACTGCATATTTTGGACATTATTACCTGCTTAATATCTTATTGCTTGGGTGTAATATCCATACTAACTTTGTCTATCCTTCACTAAATTTGTATTCCTAAATAAATTGAACTTTATAACACCTATTTTACGTGTCTCACTTCAGTAAGGAGCTGGTTTTGCTTTCAGTGATTAGTGAAAACAATGTCAAAACTATTAATCATTTTCTGTGTCCAAGCTCTGTACCTATTACAGTCTCTGTTATCTGTACCATGTGCACATTTCTTGTTTTCTCTAGCAGTCCTTATGTTCTGTGGCAAACTATGTTATTGACATCTTTTTATAATAGTAGACCTCAGTTGAATCTATTATGAAGAATAAAATGTGAAGTAAATAACACAATCACAGACATTTCTTTATATGGTATTACCTAGGATGAAGTCTCAAGAAAATTTTTTGCTGCATGAATTTGCCACCACTTCATAGTTAACATCAAGAAAAATATGCTGTTTTGCCAATTTCTGTTACCATGCATGCTTTATAATGCACTGAAGGAAAATATAGTCCAGCTTAATATATTAAAATGAACGTGCCTGTTAAAAAAATAAAGCCTATTCTGCATCATGTAAGATGCAATAACAGCTTCTTTTCAAGTACTTTCATTGTTAAAAAGGATACATTAACCATTTGCCAAAGCTGAATTTACTTACACAATTCCCGAGTCTTTCTAAATAAATATTTTAAAAATAATTCAAGTGGCAAAAAATAAACAGATATATAAAGTACCAAGGAAAGAGGACGTTGCCAGCTTTTATTGTACTGAAAAACTGTTATTTTGTATTAACAAAGATAGTCTTTTCGCAGTCTAAAAAGTAAGAATGAATTCCTCCCCTTTCTTTACTTCAGAAATGCTGAAATGCCATATTCAAAAAGCTTTAGTCTTTATTTCTGTGTTTCTTATTTTCTAAAGCACTGACATTATTGTTAGGAACTTCATTTTGCTTCATTTGTTAGGTGAAATATAAGGAGTTAAATTGTGTTTCTTTTCAATGAAAAAATAACCTTTAAAAGTTGTCTGCATTATTCTGGAAATATGTTCTACACCAAGCCCAAAGTCAGCAATATAAATATATTATTATATAATACATTCTATAATATATTTTTCACTGGCCCAGTCAGATGTGAAGCAGATTTACACACCTTATGTTATACTCCTGGTGAACATACTGAGTATGGCTGGTTCCCACCTGGAGTGTTGGACATACAGAACAGACAAATACCTCCAGGTGCAGGGGGAGAGGGTGAATTTTTTGACCTGTGTAGTTTTTACAGCATGGGATTATTCATTCTTTTGGAGGGAAAAAACCCAGAACAACAAAACCAAACCAAAACCAAAACAAAAACAAACAAGCAAACAAATAAGCAAACAAAAGAAACAAAACCCAAATGGCTCTGATAAAATTCTGGAAAAAGAATAAAGGTTATATTGTGATGCTTGTGAATTGCTGCTGTTAACTGAATCAGAGAAAAAGCTTCTTTAAGCATATATATAAAATAAACTTTAAGACTCTTGAGCTGTATACAATATAGACTCAGTTTATGTAGAGGAAAGGTACATAGTATGGTCTGTTCATTCAATCTTTTCATGTCAGCAAGGCAAAATTCAGTGCATCTGGTCCTTGGGATGCCTGACTTGTCTTTTTCAGTGAGGAATTTCATTAGAAAAAGCAGTTGGTGTGGAAAATCTTTATTCATAACTTTTTGTGAACATTCACATAAATTAAAATCTGGACATATTTTGTTCATTTGGAGCAAGATCTGCCCACAAAAATTTTTTCTTAGATCAGGTATCACACATTTGTAGAGACATCTAATAATGCATGTTAGAAAGGAAAAAGTTGACATTAAAGGCGTAGGGAAGAACTAATAACAGTGGAGATGGTTCAGGAAGCTGTGATTTGCTAACCGGTGCTATGTAAGGGTCCACAGCATTTCACAGGAGAGAAGGTGCCCTGTGTCAGATCACACATCTCCTGGCTTCAATATGGCTAGACGCAGTCCTGTGGGATTGACAAATGATAGTCCTGAGAGATAAAAATAACTGAAATGACTGTCCAAGTTAGAGCAGACAAAAACGGATGAATACATGAGATATGCTTGTCTAATGGGATACCTAAATTGCTTAAATTTATATCAGCAATTCTTCCAAAGCACCAGAATAGTAGAGGAAGGCAGATATGTCCACAGAAAGAGGAGATTTTCATCCAGATTAATGTCCTAAGTGAAATAATTTTTTTAAAATGCTGTTCTAAGATGTTATCTGTGCACTTCTCTGAGTGAAAATGATTTGTAATTTTCTCTTACATTTTAATATAATTCACCTTGTTTGATTATGGGCAATGTCATTGTACTGAGTCATAGTAGCCAGCTTGGTAGCAGCTGTACTGAATAAAGATTAAAAAGTAATTTGTAATCAATTACTTCCATGTAATCAGCATTATATACCTGTAACGTTACTTTCCAGATCCAGCAATCAGCAGCTGGTAGTGGATTGGTTTCTTAGGAAACCAATAGAAAGGAAACCCTGTAGACCAGCTTTTAGTCTCTGTTAAGCCAGTGAATTTTTGTCTATAATATTTATTGGGTTGTACAATTCATAAAATCAAGGTATATGAGAACCAGATCTGTGTTTTATCTATGTATGCTGAAAAATTCTGCTGCTGTTAACAAAGTTTCAAACTTCAAGCAATGTGATATTTCAATATTTAATAATGATTTTTAAAATAATTTTGAAAACCATTAGAAACAAATTGTTATAACTTTTAGGTATAGGTATTTCTGCTGAAAAAAATTACTCAGAAATTTATTTAATCTCAATCAAAATGATTAATGAAAATTCCGTATGTCAAGAGAAAATGTAAAAATTGATGTGAAGTTTACTAACAAAACAGAATCCATCAAAAATATAAAATGGATATCTTATGTCAACTCATTCATGTTGTTCATTTTGGTACAATTGCATTTGAAGCCACTTTATGAATTAGCTTGTTCAGCTATATTGTCTATGTCTTCTTTTATTGAGAGAAGTTGTCTGTAGGGCTAATTTGGCTACTTTGATTGTGAGGTCACTGATGAGACAGAAGTGAGTGATCTCAATTTGTATGACTTACCAGAATCAGAAAGGTTGAAACCAGGGCTGTGATTACACAGCTGTGAACTGCCCTTATTAGCAAAATAGAACAAAAGAACATGAAGAAAATGGAGTCACTCTATCTCCTTCTAGCTCTTCTGAATCTGCTCTTTGAAGTATACAAAATCTGAAGACATTAATATAAATCTCAGCATCTATAATTACTTTTGTAGTATTCACATAAAAGCAACACTGCATTGCTGCTCTCACTTCTTCCCTACTGAATATAATCTGGCTTCCCCTTTCTCCATCCCTCCCATATATCTCTCCCTCCCCACAGCAGGCAGAGTCCAGCTGTCCATATGTTCTCTGGAGCCATTTGCCCATGATTCTGTCAGGCAAGAACAGCAACATCCTCATCTCACGAGGCAACTACAGCAAATTGCATTCCAAAGCTGAATATGAACTAAAGGTATCAATGCAATAAGGCAGATAATGTACTTATTTGTGTAAGTAAAGGGGAAAGGGTCCAATGCGTCCTGAGTGGCTTTTTACTCACCTGCTTTACTTCCCTCCCATAGTTCAAAATGGGATTAGGTAGCACATATCATAATTCAGTTATTCTAGACCCTTTAAGCACTGGGATGTGTCCACACTGTGGTCTCAAAGTATTGAATGACATTACATTCTGAGCATCACAAAAACACATGTATGTTTTAATAAGACAGACAGTACAGACATGAAGGCATGAAGAGCTTGTATATATGTCCACAGAAAGAAGAAATTTTCATCCAGATTAATGTCTTGATAAAAACAAGGAACACTAAAGCTTGCTGAGCAGTAATGAGATTTTATTTGGGCTTTAACTACTGACCAAACTGATTTGTCTTTTTTTGTAACATAATAATATAATTCAACTTGTTTGGTTATGTTTGTGACAATGGGGATTAGGTTGAACCTTTGCCAATATATTCATAATACCTGGCTGCTCTGATTCAGAAGAGACCTAAATTATTCCTGTAACTCTCCCCAAGGATCACCCATTTCAATATATTTTCTTCAAACGGTTTCCTTTTGTTACACAACTTGTAGGAATTTCCTTTATTTAAGACATTTACCCTCTATACGGTTGAAACTCCTTGACAATGAGAGCATATCTTAAACATATAAGAACAGACTCTTGTCTCATTTTCCCAGGAAATATAATTAAAATTAAACACTCTCCTATGATCTCACTTCTGTCAGTAATACAAAAAAGAAAAAAAAAAGTTTTTTTAATCTTCTTTGTTCTTCGTCTGGAAGAAAATTCTACCATATGCAATTCCAGCCCCATTCTAAAGTTACAAACCTCTGAACTGTCAGGGTGATTGATGCCTTGTGAAGGTTGACTTAGAACAGAGACTAGACAGAGTTCAAGAATAAAGTAAGTATTTGTTAGAAGGCCTCAATGGATACACCTTGGGCAGTACAAGAGCCCAACCAGGGTTACACCTAAGTTGAACCCAAAATGGTCACAAAAATGGACGACTGGTCATGGGCTCTCACAATTTTGTAAATTTCTTCACATGCTAAGTGTTGTAAGTTAATTAATATTTTCAAGTTCACCAACATAATGTATGTCTTGGATAAACTATTTGCAAATAATGGCATGTTGATATTGCTTTTTGGTTTACAGACCATATGCCACTTATTTTAACAATGGCAGAGCTAAAAAGTACAAAACTGCCACTGTGAATTCTCTTTGTAATTTCAGTTTCATTATTTTTAAGACCATGGTTGGTCTACTAGTTTCTTACACATATTATAATAGTAAAACTCCCACCAATAACTTCAGTTACAGACTTTCAATGCGTTGTGCCTTTGGCTGAGGAAGCCTGATAGTTAAGCAAGCTCAAATAGTTAGCTAGACTGTGATGTGAGAACTGATCCAGTAAAAGCAGTAATTACAGGAACAAACAGTATTCTTCATGCAGAATATCTTCTTTTCCCTGACATTGCTGCTGCTGCTGCTATTTTGAGGGAAATTTACATATTCAGTCTTCATATTTGTGTGAGAGAATTTCCTTGAACAAAAGGTGATTAAACATTAAAATAATTATAATCAAATGTTTGCGTAATCACCAAATGAATTGATATTTTTAAATTTAAATTGTGTAAATCTATAAAACACTTAAAATGAAACATTTTACTATTGTTTCTTTACACCTTTATATAAAGCCATATTTGAAATTTCATGTACACAAGGATGAGTATTTCCATAGAAATAGAGTGAAAATTTGATTAAAACCCCACATTTTCTGATGAATATGCACAAAAAAGTTGCAATCACAAATTAATAAGGTTCCCTACGAAACTAAAACCAAAATCCCCAACTACATGGGTAGTGATGACTAGTGTTCTATTTCCAGCTGCTCACTGTATTTCTGGTAGCAGTCTATCAGAAACACTCTTATCAGTATTATAAAGCTGTAGTGTACATAATTAGACTCTTAATCAGCCCTTAGTGATACAATATGCAGTGTCCACCATTTCTAGCTCTGTGCTCATATGGCAGAAAGAAATATCTCTGTAACTACTACATGCTCTGATGGAGGTCATAATTGGTTTGGAATCCTTCTCCAACTTCATTTCACTAACAATCTTTTACTAGACTTCATTTAACCCTAAGGACACTAGAAACATGATGAATTTATAGCTTCTCTGACATAAAAAATAACCATTTGTCAGTCTAATATTTGGAATTCAACCATGATTCATTAAACGTAAATAAAAAAGCTTATTTCTATATTTAAGTTTTTCTGTTATGAATTCTGCAACAGGTAGGATTGTGAAGATTCGGAGCTGAGCTGGTTGCATGTTCTGCATGCCCACTATTCAGTCAGTGGTAAAAGTAGAGTCTGATTAGCACTGGCCTACTGTTTGGCTTCCAGCAGTCAAAGAAACAAGGTGGCACAATAAGAAGAAATGGATATCCAAATATTCCTTTAGAACATTGTAGGTCTTCCTCCTCTGAAGTCACTGGGAAGTTCTTGCCAACTCAGAAAAGCGAAAAGTCCTAAGTGCTTCCAGCCTGCACATGTTGTACCTCTTATTACAGAAAATTTGCCCAAATCAGCTGAATGTGCTCTCCTTAGAGGCTGTGGAGCATCTGCAGAGCAGCTTTGTACAGATTTGAATACTAGATGCACAACTTGCCTTGAAGGTCCACATACTCTCCCAGAGCATCTGTGTAATGCAAAATGTGATTAGGCCCTAATTTACATTATTCTCTTCATTTGATGTATTGTATTTCAGGAACTCATTATTCTTTATCCTCTTCCTTTCTTCCCTGAATACATTCCATTTCATCTTCTGGTGAGACATCTGTGCTTAATTAATTACTGCAGACCTAATAAAAAGAGTCTGTAGACAATTTAATATTTTTGTGTTCAATAGATCCAGTATACACCAAGATAATTTGCCTCAGAGAAAGCAAGACTTTCACTGCTTAGGCCCTAAATATATATATATCAGCATTTTATATTCTGTTGCATAATGTTAATGTGCACTGACATGTGGAGGAACTCCAGATAAGCAATACTTGGTAGTGACAATTAATGACAATTGGGCTTCAGGGTTTTTTTGATTGGTTTCTCCCCTTCCTTTCTGCTGACAAATAGAGTAGTCTTTTTTGATTAATTTGCAATTAGTAGCAATGTTAACTGGAAAATGCAGGCTTTATGAAGAGGAATTTCATAAACACAGCTGGACTTTTTAGTGAAATTCTGAAGCAAGTATAAACAATTTTATTGTTACATATTTGTAGCACTTTAAATAGGAACAATGGTTCCTCCTCTTTGTCTTGTCCAAACGTAAAATAGCAATAAATAATAAATTTGTTTATAACTTTTCCTTTTTTTAAATTAAATATTACATTTACCTGTTTTTTCTCAAAGTCAGTTTTGCCATGCCTAAAAAATGGAACCTATGTAGCTCAAAAAACAATAACAAAAAATTAAAAGCAAGAAAACCTGCCTTATGATAAAACTCTCTGAGCAGCATTCAAAAAGTGAAGTTCTGATATTCAGCTGGTTTTTCATAGGATTTGTGTTTAGCCTTAGACTTAAGGACAGACCAAAAGATAAAATTGGAAAGACAAGGTAAGTTTTTTTGGGATCTAAGACATATATTAGGCATGTAAATAGTCCGTAGATGGCCATGTTAATCAGCCAGTCTGGTATCCTAAAGTCACACAAATGTCCTCTAGATGGGACATCTCATGGTTCCCATGTCGTAGGTTTTGTAGATGTCTCAGATAAAAATTAAATGTAGATGTCTCAAATAGTGGCATCGCAAATGTCACTAAGAATTTAACATTAAGCAACTAAATTTCAGCCCAGATATTTATTCACAAGACTGATCCTGAAAAACTTTGTGAAAGGGTATAGAACTTGTTCGTGACTTAAATGGCTTAACATAATAAAACTCTCTTCTGTTTGTGTTATTTAATATCTGTTTATTAATATTCTCATTTCTAAGCCCAGTTAGATTCTAGAAGAAAGATACTTTTCACCTAAATTTTGAGAAATTTAATCAAATTACATTTATCTAGCATGCTGATATTCAGCCAGATCTATTGTTCTGTGCAAAACCAGAACCATTACCATGGCTATTGTTTAAAATACAGAGGAGAAGATGGCACCATATATGCATGGCTGCAATAAAAGGTTAAATTAATTCTTTTGCATTCAACTATCCAGAATTATTTGCATACTTTCCCAATTATCAGGAATTAAAACACAGGACTCTGTCCTCCTGTTTAATTATAATTATTATGAGCTAGGTGTTCTTTCTCTCACAAACATATATTGACATGTACACGCAAGGAGACCCCTTCCTCTGAGAACTCCCTTAAATGTAATCTGTTCTTAAATATTGGTAAAAGATTCTGTGTCCATGTTTCAAAATAAAAAATTGTTCCTTTTCAATTTTTGAGTGAAATGAAGCAGTTGTTTGCCTTGGAGGCAAGATTCTCTGGTGCAGTTTCTAAGCAGAACAAGGCAGCTTCTTTAAGGACTAATCAAAACACTTCACCAAAGATCTAAAGCACAGACCACCTTTTTTCCACATTTCTGCCTGTAAGATTTGGAACAAAAAGCTTTTCAAAACTTACTTCTGTTAGTGTCTTTCCTGTTTACTTTTTAAGCTGTTTGAATACAGTCATCTCCTTGCTGTTTATCTAGAAGGTGCAATATACAGCAAACTTGTGTTTACTTTGGACTGCTAGGCACTTCTCTAATATAAATGCAAATAATAATATTAGAACTAAGAATGCCAAGGAGGTGGTGTGTAATTCAATGCTTTAAAGTCAAGTAGTGCTTCTCAAAGGCTTCCCTGAACAGAATGCAATTCCATTTTAAATGTGCAACTAGCCTTTATCGAATTCTAATTTTCATCCAAGAATTCTTTGTAGAAAATAAGAAAGCTTAGAATTTACAAGGCAAGATTTAACCACTTCCCAAAGGAAAAAAAAAAAACAAAACAAAAACCAGAATCAAACCCAAACAACTGCACACACAAACAAACTATCCAAAAAAAACCCATGTAAGCTTTTTAAAATATATATTCTTCTGTGTATAGGCAAGTGCTTTGGAGTAAGCTCAAAAGATACATTTTATCAATAAAGCAATTTGGCCAAAGGAACATCCAGCTACTTAGGTACTTGGGTAACCACAGTAAGAAAAATCCTTGCCTCAGTACGGTCCTGCAGAAAGAGAACTTCTCTTTCAATACTTATAAGAAGGGAGAAAAAAACTAGCCAGTTTGATGAGGAGACATGAAGAGACATTTTTCTACACTGCCAAACATAAATCACCTTCTATCACTTCAGTCAAGTTGTCTCTTTCTCAGGAAGCTTCAGAGATCTGGAATCTCATACCTCAATGCTTCAAAAGCTTGACCTCTTAATCTGAGAAACTCTACTCACCTCGTCTCAGCAGAGGATCCAAAGAGGTAAAGGAAGAAAACTGAGAACTGCATCAGTGGTGGACTAGACTTGTGAGTATTACATGCATTAGAATTGGACAGCTATCATGCTTCTGAAATGAAGGCACTAAAAGAAGTTGGGCAGTGGGCGCAAATAGAAAATATTTTATTCATAGAAGCCCTCCACACTTCAATACCCCCAAAACCCCTGGCAATAAAGACAGGACCCTGTTTATTTTTACATGTGATTATTTTATTATTAAAAATTACTTAAAGTACAGAAAAAATATGCCAAATTATATCATATAAATACTATCTGTTTAAAGAATCTTTTCCTAGTTAACCTGATGCAGCAACTCCCATTAACATTCATGACAGATTCAAGCTAATACTATTCATAAATAATATTAACTGGAGTTTTAAATGAAGCTCAAAAGGTGGTAACCTTGGACATTACTTCAGGACATGATTAATAAAACAGCTGAATTACTCAAAAACTAAGGTGTTTTACAATTGATATTCCAAGACTTAGGCTTAAAATTTCTCATTAGAAATACTGTCTTTTATTGTGAAACACTTCACTAAGAATTCCTCTCTAAATGCCAGGACGTTGTGACATCACAAAACCTACCATAATTTGCTATTTAAAAAACTCTTGAAGGCATGAATAAAATAGCTGTGAGACAGAGATGATAAAGATCCATTTTTACATGAATTTAAGTAACGTAGTTTCTTCAGGACCCGTAAAAAGATGAATAGGAGAAGAAAGAAAAAACAGTTGTTCCTGAATTTTCCCTTTATGGTTCTTCTAAACAGAATGCTTTTCTCAGATGTTATACAGTAATGTCAAATAATATGGAGATATCACAATGTCTATACAGCACCTAGTAGTTTTGAAATACTTGAGAAAATGATAAAAGTAATAATATGTACAATTTTACACTTCAACAATTCAACAAGAAGGCACACTATTAATAAAAATAAGCATTTTGACAAATAATAGAAGTAAAATACCATAAACTTAAAGATAGAGCTTTTGTTAACAACCTTACTATACATAGTAAGTATAACTCATTATTCACCTACTATAACAACTAACACTCATTATTAAACTTATTTATACTGCTCAGAATGAATTAACTTAGTGTTTAATTTGTTTATCTGAACAGATATATAAACCAACAACCTACAGTTCATATCACCATCTGTGTGTAATCATAGTGTCTTAGATTGCTAAAAGTTCTTCTAATTGATCACTCTTAACTTTCCTCCATGTCATTTAAGCCCTTTAGTCCCCTCAGAAAATGTTTTTCACAAGGAAACAGGAGTTTCTAGGCATAATTGCAACATCTTCTCTTCCAGAAAATGCTTTCTGTAGCGTCAGGAAGGGTGCAGCCATGGAAATACAGGGTCAGTCTTTGCGCACCACTTAAGCTCCTCAGAAGGGGCGTGTAGATACTAGAAAAGTTTGGTTTCTTAGTTGAAGATGAAATTTAGGACTTCTCCACTGTCTCTTCTCTCACTGCCTACTCCTTCTAACACATGTCCAGAAGGTTTCTGTACTGTCATCTGCGGGATGTAACATCTGTTGATTTTGTGGCTACTCTCCAAAATGGAAAAAACTCACAGGACAGTGAAAAAGTAACATCATGGATTTGAGTCAGGAATCTCTTAAAATAGTAAGCAAATGCAATCTAATTTTTTAATGTAAAATGAAGCAGTTTAGTAGCTTTGTTTGTTTGTTTTTTGTTTTTTTATAATCAAATTATTGCATTCTTCTCCCATTACCTTATGTAATGGAGTCCAGATAAATAAGATATCTTACTTTAAATACCATTACCATAAGTAATGTGCTTTAAGTGTTCCTCAACTACATAATGTGTTTTGATCAAACAAAATCTGTCCAAAAGTAATTCCAAATGTAATTCCACATGTAATTCCAAATGTAATTCCAAATGTAATTCCAAATGTAATTCCAAATGTTTCTGTGCAGGAATAAAATTTCCTTAAACAAAAAAAAAATGTAGGAAAGAGATATTAGTGATAAATCTTTCATTTTCTCTGTCCAGTCTTTCTTTATGAACCATATTTTTTGAAGTTGGTTTTCCTACAACATCCTATTGCCTATTCATATGTCTAAGAATTTTTGCATATGCTGTTTCCAAGAATATTTTTTTAAACTATGTTACTGTATTCTAACAGTATAGAGACTGGGAATGCCCTGGAAATGTCAAACATATTTTTAAGCCTGGAATGAGTGAGTATTAGCTTTCAAGATGATCAGAAGTCAGGAATAGTAGAACCTGGTTTTGCCTCTCTCTCTCTCAGTTCTCCCCTTGCCAGACTGTTTAGGCTAAATTATAAGAGTGTGATTTAAAATCTTGCTGTCTCATAAGCAGAACCATCAAACCTGAACTGAATAAATGGTCAGATACAATAGATATTACATTCAATTTTTAAAGCATAACAGGAGATATGATATTAAAGGTCAAATAGGAACATCAGAAACTAAACCAGACAGGGAATAGGGTACAGAAACAGATAGGGAACAGTGTTCTACTAAACAAACTTGCTGCCATATGATGGACTGAGATTGTGCACACAGGGAGTTATTGCCTTTAAACTGACATGAACTACTGGCATATCTAAAAGTTGTGAAACAGTAAATATTTTATATTAACATTTAAATTAAAAAAACCCATGCCAAAAAGCATTTGCATTGAATAGAGTGGCTAAAAAACAGGTTCAAGTTTTAAAAGCATTCTTGTTCTGAATTTATATGTCTTTGTTGGCCACCATCTCATGATTTAATGAAAGTTTTACATTCCAGGCAATTACATTCTGAGCCACCTATATCATTATCAATTTTTTGGCTCTCACTTGGTAAACAAAGTCAGGATTTTTTGCGATGTAAAGAGTGGGGGTTTTGTCTAACATTCCTGAAAGTAATAAACAAATAAATAAATAAACTAACTAATTAATTAATGCATACATACATATGTAAAAGAACTATATTAAACAAAGAAAAAACCCAAAAACACCTTAAAAATAGTTTTTATTTAAAAACTCAATGAAGTCTACTTTCAAGCAGAAATCAAGTTAAGAATAGGCCAGTCACAGACATGAATATGTGAGGTAGTTATGAGAAAGTAAAAGAAGGTCATAATAAGTATTTTTCAGTATTAAGCATATCTCTCTAAACAGTTGCAACAGCATCAATGATATGCAAAAAGATTTAGTTTCCTTAGTTTAAAAGAAGTTTTCCTCCCTTAAGGATTATAAATTTAGAAGTTAAATTATATAATAAACTTATATAGTTCTATAATTCTGGACAAGCATGCTCTATTCAGAATTTGTTATTGCATTTCTCGATCAAAATATTTTATTATTGATGCCAAAAAAGGGAAAGTCTAATAATGAAATAGGTTTGATGTAAAATGAACATCATAATTTTAATTTGCTTCATTCATGTGGGAGGTGTTCAAATAGTAGGATGGAGGGATCCGCATAATCATCTTAGTATATCAAAGTATGGTATGTTGAAGAACTAGGACAATTATACCAATTTCAAGAGGAAAAAACAAATCTTTACCAGACCATTTTCATTTTTAAAATAACCTGGTATAGCAGAAGCTGCATACTTATTGAATTATTTATTGTAAATTAATAGAATTTTAGTTTCAAAGTTTCAAAGTTTCTTGCCTTCTTAGAGAGAATCCTCACAACAAATTCAACAAAAATATCAATAACATTATTCCCACCATTGTTATGAATTTTTGTTCATTTAGATCTAATGTTATACGTGTACATTGATATCTCTGAGATGCAAACCACACTAATGTCGGATCTTCTTTAACTGGTAGGAAACAGGCTATTTCATGCCTCACCAATTTATGGAAACACCACACACAAAGAGGAAATTAATACAGAGGTAACAAAAAATGGCTGGAATATCACATCATAACTCAGCACACCATACCAAAACTCCTCTTTCTTTCTTCTTACTCAGTTTCAAACTTACTGGCATATTCAAATCAATTAATTGGTTAGGCCTAAGAATCTTAGAACTCAACTTTCATGCCATTCAACAATACACCTTTGAGTATTAGGACAAAATCAGTGACATTTCCTATTTCTGAATTGGACTCCTTCCTTTAAAATATACTGAGATTAGTGTCAAGATACACTACCCAGAAGATTTTGAGGAACAGCAGACCCATTCTAATCCTGCAGAAATAATGATTAAATTTGGCAAATAATTCCAGGAAAATAATTGAAAAATTCTTTCTGTGACAGTCTTTTTTTTTAATTGAAAGAGACAGAAGAAAAAGATTTTACTTCTGTTCTTCAGACATAAATATTCTTCAGATTGCCTGTAAATTATCTATATGAGCTGTACCATTGAAGAATGGTTCAGCCTGCAGCATTCTTAATGCATTATTCATATGAAGATTTTAAATTTTTAGGGATACACATCTCCTTTAGCATGTTACACTGCAGTGTTACAGTCAGCTTCAGAAAGAAACATTACTGAGCTCAATAGCTATTTAATGTCTTGGGTAATCCAAATTTTTTATCACAATTGACTCTAGGTCTCAATCATACCTTGCAATGAAGTGTCTGATTTTCATCTTTACAACACAAGAGGTCATTTCTTTTCTGACTTCACATGTAATATTTTCTGCTTGTTCTTATCTTAGAGGTTTTTTGATTTCAGAAGAATATGGAGTGGCATCCATTCAAGTAACACCCACAGAAGTTACAAAAGACTTCTTGCAGTTTTTGCCAGTTATGTGATTTAGAGCTTGTGTAAGGACCACTTAAATCTGAACTGAAAGAAAGCCTGATTAATTGTGCAGAATTATGTATATTTATTTTCATAGAAAAAATTACTCTTAAGTAGCCACTGATAATTTTAATCTGCTTTGCTAACAATTTTAAATGTACGCTTCTATATGCTTTCTACAAAATAAATAAAACTAGATCACAAAATAGTACTGAAGAGATTTGACTAAATCACAGTGATATTTACAGACCCCCACTAAGATCAAGACTGTATTTTGCTAGGTGGTTGTACAAATGCACTTTTAAAAAAAATAGGCTAGGGCTGAAGAACAAGAGGGGTGAAAAATATGAAAAAAATGCAATGACTTGTCCAAAAACATGCTTATAAAACTTCAGATTGGTATATAGCCCTAATACTGTACCATGCAGTTAGATTTCCTAATCTGATGATTGCCTCTGGCAGAGAAGCCATACTGCACAAGACATATCCTAAGCTTGTTCTCTCTCACGCCCTTTTTGCAAGCACATAACACTCATTGCTAGACACAGAGCATTTAGCTAAAGGGGCCTTTGTCCTGGCCCATTATGGCCATTTGATGATTAATTATTCATAGTTAATTTTCTTCAAAATGCAAACTATGAAATTGAGCAAGTTTCTGCAGTTTGCTCCAAAATCTGTCCATTTCTACATGTTTCTTCTTGTCTAAGCTTGGTCTGCGGTAGGTAGAGAATCCCTTTCCCTATTGACTGCTAATCTCTCCATACAATATTAATATTGATTAATTTAATTTAAAGTGTGGTACATGTTTGCCTTACAGAAACACCAACAATTCTCTGGGCAACTATCATTTGTATTTGCTATTGTCACAGTCATGATGAAGAAATAAGTAAGAGAAATAGATGCTAGATGCATTGTCATGTACAGAAAACTAGCCAGCAGTAAATATTGACATAAAGTTTTTCTAGCAATACTATATATCGGCTAGTTTGGGAGGCATTTGCCACAAAAAAAAACTGTTCACTCATACTTCATCTGATTGAAAACCTATGCAGCACACATTTGCAGTTTCTAACCTGCTCTACTGTACCTCCTAGATATCCAAAGCCAACCCTGCAGAGCTTAAATATTCAGCATGGATGGCTGAGAGATCCTTAGGAATGTCAGATGCAACTAGAGACGAGCCAAGATTTTTCTCCTTACCACAGCAGAGGGATATTCACCAGTAATCATATCTCCAAGACAAACTCAGCAACTTTCTATTGCTTTCTGCCTCATTGTGTCTGAAACCTCACAAGCTTGATTCTGACAGTAGTCACTAAGCCAGTGAAGTCAAACCTGGGTTAATTATGCAATGGTTTTCCTGTTCCCCATCTCTTGGAGAATTATGTTGCCTAATATAGAAATCATTTTCACATTATCTTGCATACTTTAACTAAACGCCTCTCTAGTGTAGAGATATGAATCTGCATCACCTCTTATTTAAAGCTATGAGCAAACCCACCATCTGTCCCAAATGAAGGAATATATCAGTCAGTTTCCAAATGTTAGTACAGAAAACAAAAAATACAAAAATATAAAAAACCCTCCTCAATGTTAATAATGATTAACAATGTTTCCTACTCTGACAACAGGAATGTTTAGTTAAAGTTGTATCAACCTAAGGTCAGCATTCTGGTAATTTTATGGTAACTGCTTCTTTACACCATGAAGCCAATAAACATGAGCTTTTTAAACATGTGCACAATTCAGTAGATGCTGAGCTTCTGAACAGGGGAAAGATCAAACACCAATAGCCAAAATATTTGCATATTATCTCTTTTGGTGATAGTTCATTAGGTTCTCCATAGCTTTCAGCATACTCCTATAAAGTGTTTGACAGACTCAATGAGAACTTTTGAACTATGGAAACACCCCATTTTAACAAAATATTTAATTCAGTTATCTGAAGAACATTTTTTTTCTGGAAAGAGTTGGCTCAATGGATATGCAACTCATGAGACCACTGGGGAAAAATGTTGCTAAAATGTGGGCAGCTGTGTTTGTTATCAGGCCTTACTCTAAACACCTGGAAAAAATGTGAAATATCTGAATGTCTGAATCAATTAGGATCCAGTCTAAACAGATAATATGGTAACTTTTATTTATTCTATTGATACGGAAAAATCTATGAGTTCAAGCAGATTCCCCAGAGGTAAAATTTGCTTGTCTTTTTGAATGATGCTCCTTGATTGGATAGGTTTTTTTTAAATTACATTTACATTTACAGGTCATCTCGAATCCAAACTGTTATTAGTTGCTGGTCTTTTTGACAACAGTTTTCCTTCTTTCACTCAATCTTCTCACACACTTATTAATTTCTCTTGCATTAGTTTGCTATATGGAGAAGATCCATTTCTGTCATCAAAAGTTTTATCTACCAAGAAAAACTTAGAAGTGTTTCAGCTCTTTTTAATAGTGTCCCATTATTATTTGTATTGAGCTGAAATGCAATTTAAATCATCAGAAAAGATGGCATTTAAAATGGGTTCCACAGATGACATGACTAGTCAACTAACTGGTTTTAATTAGTTAACTCCTTTAAGGGGAAGAAACATACTGCAGGTGAATTTTCAGAATTAATTCTAAACCATTTAAAGACATGGCACAGATTTTCACATATCCCCTTCTGTGTATAAACTAGTAATTATTAAGTCATATGGTAAACATGAAGCTTGATGATTCTGCTAAAAATTAATTGGAGGCAAAGGAACAAGTAAGATTATTAGACTGAAATCATCCCCTGCACATCCTCATGATCATTAATGCTAACATAAAGGGAACATAATTAATTTCATGGGTGAGAAGGGAACAAAAGGTCAGTAGGACCCTTTTTGATATCCAGGAATCATATTCTGAGAATTCCTTGTAGTCACTTTCATATTTATTGCAGTTCCTTGTTTCTGCTTTTCCATTCCCTGATTCTTTCTGCTTAATACTTGACACTTCTGGGTTTAAAAATCAAGCAAACAAGTAACCTTTCTACCTCAACTGGTCTTTCAGCATTTTAGCAGCAACATGAACTGAGGGTGTCCAAGTGCAAATTTTGAAATAATGGTTTCTGGTGTTCAAGAACATTCAGATAACTTTACTAGCATAAAGTAGCTTTTAATAAACTACTTGTGCCTGTAGAATCTCTCTTGTGTGGAAGAGCTTCCATAAGAAGGCTTTGGAACAGCACCTATGATACCATCTTTTGTTTGTTGTTATAGAAAAACTGATGGAGAAAATAATGTGAAACTGGCTGTACATTGGACTTCATTCACACATCATTGATTTTTGCTGGAAGGTTAATGCTACTCTCTGCATTATAAACATTTTAAACATTACTTTGTAGTTTTAAGATGCTAGAGACAATATTAGAGACTAAAAGGTACCCTACCTTGGGGATTCTATTTTTAGTACTTTGCACAGGAACAAAATACATAGTGTGATTTTTAGTTTATTCTTCTCATCTATGTTTCAGTCACATTAGTTGGCAATACATCTTTAAAAGCTTAATTTTGATCTGCAGTTTTATGACTAAGTAGAAAATTCTTTAAAAAGAACATTTACAATATCCCTCTCATACAACTGCTGCTCCAACACATTACTCCTGTCATAACTACCACATCTGTGAAAATTTGTACCTCAGTATTCACATTGTAAGCAGGATCTTGTTGGCATGTGAATTTTCATTGAAGCATATGTGTATCTGTGCAACCATAGCAAAATCCTTCCTCCAAAATATTCCCTCTAATTCATATCAATTTTGGGATTTTTCTGCATTTGAGGCCAGTGGAATATTCCTTTTTTGACAAATCAATTTATTTTGCACTTCTCAAACTTCATGAAAAAATAACTTGCATTAATAAAAATTTCTAGTATTTCCCTTGCTATGCATTTTATATGTGCAAATATATTTACATGAAAGTGCATTATGGACTTTCCTGAAGTTTGTTCAAATGATATACAAATTATCCTCCCATTTTAATGAATTTGGATATGTTTAAATAATTTAAGGTTTTTTTAATTCACAGGTTCAAAGAAAAAAAATAAATCATATGAGATAAAAAGAATAAATATGTCTTGTCCAAAACTCTTTTTACTTCTTTAGATTGAAACATATGGCTTATTAAATTTTTATGAGTGCCTTGCTTACCCTTTTAGAAAATATCTACTGTTCCATACAACTGCTTCGTTTTCAAAATTTTATAACTAGAATATCTTCCAACATCATGATGTGTTTGTAGAAAATCAACTTTTTTAATAAAGAAATATTTCTTTTCACACTAATCTGATAATCAGTGAAGCAGAGTATATAACTACTGACATAAAGGAAGTAAAATAAAAATCTAATTTGATGTTCCCTCTCACAGTATGATCAGAGTTAATTCTGTCTCATTTTAGCAAACATTTTATCTTCCTACAATACATCAGATCTTATTAAAGACCTCATTATTATGTACTTAAATGTATAAATACATGAAACAAAAATTCAGCAATTAAAAGAATAGCTTTTATCTTTTCCAGAATAATTCTGTTTGTAAGAACTGCATTTTGACACACTTGAATTACTATGGCCAATCTGTCTTCATCAATATTGCTTACCTTTTGTTAACTAGGCTGGAAAAGAGGTAAATTGCAAACTTTCCGCTCTGAAAAATGGAAGACCTTGCTGAGCTATTGGGAATTCTTTCATTGCAAACATGAGGGTCAGACTTTTCTTTTTGATAATTTCTGTTTCCATCTAATTGCATATGGAAAGTTTCTGTACTGTCTCCAAAAAATTGAAAGATTTTTATGCAAAAATACCCTTTTTTTTTCTGAACTATTGTTGAGAAATGCATAAATAAGTACAAAAGACAGACCTGATTCCTTGAAATCAATCAGATATTTTGTCCCTATTCTTGGTATTTTGGATGGGGTAATACATGCAGGAGCATAAATTCACATTAAATAACAACAAAACAATGAAATAGATACAATTGTTGAATAATAAAGAACACAGATGTGAGCAAGCTTATCTTTAAACAAACTATTCAATGGACAAAAGAATCAATAAAGCTGCATAAGAAAGCTCTACAGAGCTATCATATTATGTTTCTGCTTTAACAGTAATTTTTAACACATTTTAGATCAACAGAACATACAGTATATCATAGTATTCTAAGTTTCCAAGATGCAGAATTTTGAAATGCATTAGCAGCCATGAAAGTATTTTGTAATTTGCCTGTTTTCAGTGATGCAGCAATCGAACAGCGCCATTCATGGTATCACCTCAGCCATGGCCAAAGGATTTATTTACAGCCCTATGCTTTTCCTTTTTTTTTCTTTTTTTTTCATTTTCCATGTGTGCTATTTTCTGCTTTGCCACTGAAACAGTTAATTACTACTTCAAAAGTAGTACGGAGTAATTTGGCTGTTGCCATGGTTTACCCCAGCTGGCGACTGAGCACCGCACAGCTACGCGCTCATTCCACCGCCCTTTCACTTAGAGAAAAGTTTTCTCTTGGGTCCATGCACAACTCTGCTTCTGTTCACTTGTCTCCGACAGATGCTTGTGGCCCCCAGACAGGTTACATTTCAGTCAGAGCGGGATATCCATTTGTGTGACTTAAATGTTGCTGGAGATGCCTCTACATGGCAGAAAATATACTTACATATGCTCGTGTAAGGAGCAGTAATTTTCCAGTCACTTGAATTTTTACCAGGTTTCTGCAACCTCTGCCATTTTTATTAAGAAAGGGAGTCTGACCGCCTCACTGACTATTGTTTTTTTTAATCCATAAAAGGCCTTTGTACTTTTTACTATAACACAGATATTCTTCAACATTTTTGCATTCAGGTCCCTAATTTTCACTCTCTATTTCAATCAAATTTTTCTTGTGCTACAAAAGAAAAACAGCTCAGAGAATAATCTAATACTTCTCCCTATGAGCATCAGACCTTCACATCTTCTGTCAATCTGGAATATCTTTAAACATTTATATCTTGGGTTATCAATTTATTATGGACAGCAAATCTTTAATTTTTTAAATATCCATGTTGTTTATTGATAGTTAGGATTAAAGGTTCATGAGGATAGTAAATGAGGTTCACACACTGAGAAGCTTGTATATCTGCTTTAATATATTTTACTACCAATATGATAAAAATGTTTTTTCATTCAGGAATGTTCATGATGTCAGACACTAGCAATATTCAGTCATTTGTATAGTATGAACTGAGCTATTTGTCCCTGAGGAAGAAGAATGTAATGCTTGTCTCTTATTTCCATCATTGTGCTTAGCTGGCAAAATCTGTAGCATCACAAAAAAATAAATAGCATTCATGTACAGGTTTTTAATCAATATTTTAACCATGAAGAATGTAATTTTCCTTTCTTATTATAGAGATGTTTTGTAGACTCCAGCCTAAATTCAGATGTCTTGCCTTGTACTAAGCAAGAGAAGAAAGAAAAAATATAGTCTTTCAATGTGAGTTTCATCTGGAAATGAAGTTATTCTGTTCTTTATGAAGAAACATTGACTGATTTATATGCAGACAGTTTCTAGTGCCATGGACTATGAAGTGGTATGAACCCTCAAAGATTTGTGTGAGATAAATGGGCCAACAGAGTTTCTATCTGTAGAACAAAAGTTCATTTAGAGTTGTCACTGATTCATATCTAATGCAGCAAGTTAAGACCATCAGAAGAGAGTCCTATCATTATCACTGAAGTGTCATAGGAATGGGTCCATTTTTATCCTCTGATATCAGGTAAATCAAATGCAGATAAATGCAGATAAATCAAACTTTTCCACTCCAAAACCACTTTTAAGCAGCATATTTAAATGTTCCTCTGACCTGCACAGAGTTCAGCTAATCCTAAGCAAAAGGACTGACATATAGCACTTGACCTAGAGTTTAAACTCAAGTGGTGTGTTTCAAATTATATTCCAAAACTTTTTCTTGGAGTATGTAACAACTTTTTTTCATTTGTCTGTGGTGTTAATATGTAGTTTAGAGTGCATTAGTTCCACTGAAGAAAGGTATTTCATGAGTGTTACTGATCTTTTGCATATAATATCAAGGTCATTGTAACCTTGAAATCACTATTTTACTAAAACAATGTATTTCATTCGTGCACGTGCAGGGGAACTTTTAGTTTCAACTAGCCTTGGGAAAAAAATTCAGTCAAGGAAATGCAGAGGTTTAAACCCAATTCATTCATTGTGATCCAAAATAAAGTACTCTTCAGCCTGACCCTGAGGACTCTGGAGAACTTCACACCTGGGATTACAGGATTCCTTGTTTTGGTTCAAGGTTTTTATCAAAGTGATTTTCTGAATCAGCCTTGAGCCAGAGTGCGAGTGGATCTATGCACATCCCTGGACTCAATCCTGCACCATAATAATGGAAGGTAAACTGGCTCAAGAGGTGGATATTTTGCATGCAGTCCTACAGTTGCTCTTCCTCTTACCAAGAAGATAAATTTTAATTTCTTTAGTATTATTTTCTCAATCAGATAAATGACCTGCACATTTTTTTGCACTCATAACTCTATTTCCTGCTAGTTTTGTTCTTGAAGTAGTCTAAATTCTTTAGTAAAGAAACCAAAAGAGCAATGTAGAGAAATACAGTGATATTTAAGCCAGCACCAGGTGGCATGGCATTACATTAAGCATACTGGTTTTAGGAACAAATATGGAAAATGCTATATTCCAGCATTTAACCATGCTAATTCCATTTTACTGTATCTTAGAGAAATTAATTTTCACTAACATACTGAAGCACACATCTTCTAGATGTCTTTAAGGGTAGCTTTGGCTAGTTTATTCATAGTGCAGATAATCAAGGATTGTTGATTTCCCTGCTCTGTTCTGGATTTTACTCATTTCTAGTGTATTTTTAGAGTGATTTTATTTCCAGTGACTATATGTTGCACGCAGCACAATAACAAAATATTTTCATGTTTCTTTTATTTTTTCCATTTTTATGCTTTGTTAATTTAAATAAATTCAGTCAGGTGTTCAGGAAACTGTTTCCTTCAAGAAAGAGGGGTGCAAAAAGAGTTATTTAATAACTGTGTATATATCAAATATTCAACATTTTCAATGTTTTAAATGCTTCAAATATTTTTTTCAAAATCAGAAAATTATTTATCTTTTGTAATAACGAGAGATTTTAAGCCATGCAATACAATGTTTAAATTAAAAACAAGAAAACAAACAAAGAATTAGGTGTAAGTGTGATACCAGTCACTGTTTTTTTAAGTCTGACCAGGTTCTTCTGGAAGTCAGCACATAAGATCACGTTAAAAAGCAATACAAAAAACGAGAGAAGCACAGCAATAAGACAAACAATCTTTTGCCAGTCGTAGTAGTTCTTGCTTAGACCTTTGCTCCTGGGAACAGGAGCAATGTGCATTGTAATAGCAGTGGCTCCAAGACAGAATAGATGTAGTAATGTCAGGCTCTTAAATACTTTTTTCCCTCTGCACTTTTAGATACAGAATCACAGCAGTATATGCAGTGGGCTGACCTTGACAGGCTGCCAGTTACCCACACAGTTGTTTCTCCTATTCCTCAAATGGACAGGGGGAAAAATAAGACAGAGAAAATTGTAAATCAAGTTAAAGACTAAACTACGGGGAGACTGGTCTTCTTTATTGCCAATTAAAACCAGACTTGATTGGTGAGAAGCAAAATACAAAACCAAAAGCATATTTCCCCCTCTCTGCCTTCTTCCCAGACTGAATTTCACTCCTGTGTCTTCTACCTCCGCCCTCCCAAATGGTTCAGTGGGATGGGGAATTTGTAACCACTGCATAAAAATTAATCTTTGCTACTGCTGCTCGTCCTTCTCCCACTCTTTGCCTGCTGCATTTCAGGGACTGTCCCATGGGATACAGCAGTTCCTTCAGTACTGCTCCAGTGTGTGTCTTTCCATAGTCCATTGGAAACAGACTGCTTTAGCACAGGTCCTCCACAGGCTCCAGTGCCTGCAAAAGCATGTGAGCTCTCCATGGCCTGCAGCTTCCTTCAGGGCACATCTATCTGTTCCAGTGTGGGACCCTCCACAGCACGAATATCTGCTCCAGCACAGTCCTCTTTGGAGTGCTGCAGCAGAAGCTTCCTTTAATGTGGTCTTCTTCAAGGACTTTGGGGAGAATACCTGCTCAGGCTCCTGGGGCACCTTCTCTCCCTCCTTCCTCCCTGACCAAGGTGTTGCCTCTGCTGCATCCCCTTCTTTCTCTTCCACATGGTTCTGGCATTTTTCAGCCTTCCTTAAACCTGTATGCACAGAGGTGCCACCAGCTCAGCTGAGGGGCTCAGCTGCACCTTGCATGGGTTTGCTGGAGCTGGCTGGAAGGTGATGGAACCAGGCCAATCCCTGGCCTCTCCTCAAAGAGGCTGCCCTGCAGCACACAGCACACCAACAGCCTCCTCCCCACCACCCACCACTTACACTCAATACAGAAGCAGTAAGCAGTAAAAAGAGCTCTTGGTCAACTAACACTGACATTTTTGAAATAAACAGAATGTAGACAAAGAGAGAAAAGTAGCAAAGAGAAAAAGAAACACGGAAAAAGAAAGGATAGCACAAGGAAAGTTTTGTTTTTCAGTTATTTTTGGAAACTTCAGAAAACCAGTAAGGGTACCAGTTAGAAATGAAATTAAAAATTAAATTGAAATATAATAATAGGTTGTGTTGAGATATGTCGCAGAAGAAAAGGTAAAGGGACGTTTTTGCTACCCATGGTCAAAGGCTGCAGCACATGTTGGGCACGCTGGCTCTGGCCATGTTAGTGCTGCTTACAAGAACTGGGACTTAGTGCAGCAGCAAGCAGTCTTGCAGAAAGGACAAAGGGAAGGTGAAAAATATCACATCTCAGGAAGCCATTTAGCAAAATGACAATTGTCACAGTTTAATTTAGCTCTTTATCTTTTTTTTTTTTTTTTCCTAAGTGTCTTATATGGAAGCTGTTATACATTAGTTTAGGCAAAGATGGGAAAGGCAGCTGTGATAATAGAGCTGCTGCTACTTTGTGCATTGGTTCTGTTCTTCTAAAGGGTGAAAAAGACTTGTTCTGTTGCTGAATTAGGCTTACTTTTAAAATTATTTCTGTTCCTCATTCCTGATTATTGCAAGCTATTTTAGATACAAAATGATGCAAAGCAATGGGGGAAGATTCTTTCTTCTCCCACAAGTGACACAAATGTGGGACTGAGAGACCCACACATATGTATGACTACACTTTCACATTGCTTCAACTTTATGAACATCTACCAAATCCTTTAGAAGAATTTGAACACCCCAATTAAACTGAAATGGAAATAAAGAATAAGAGAAGCCAAGAATTTTGGCACATGCAGTTAGGAGGGCAGACTCTCATTCCCTGTCTTCAGCCTCAGTGAGGCAGGATTGCTGTGGGGTGGCATAAAGGCAAATTGTTTGTGAACTTAGCTTTCCTGAGAGAATGTTTATTAAGACAAGTTTGGCTCACACTGGCTGAATTATGCTTGGATATATATAATTATAAGAAGTTAATGAGGCTGCAATATAATTAAACTACAATAAGAGAAAATAATCCTTCTCTCTGCTGTGTTCAAATCAATAGGGTTTTGATTAAAAAATCTTCACTTTATAGACTGTCATGCTTCAGTTCTGTTTTCAGTGTATGTCTTGAGTTACTTAACAGACTCTCAAAATAGATTTCAGATTTTGGCTCCAAGTGATTTCTCATGATTTTTTAGCTGAGTTCCTTGAACTCTGAGGATATGTCAGGTGAAAGTGGAGTAGCAGGGGTTTCAGCATCCTTTTTTAGTACTTATCTGTGTTTAGCTACAACACAGTGACATGGGTCACTCACATCATAACCAAGAGTGGATGTTCCATTGGACTGCAGTTGGCTTAAAGTTAACATATTTGACAAAAATCCTCAGCATATATAGCTGTAATTGGGTTGTTGTTGTTGTGGTACAAACGTAATATAAACAAAACAATTTAGCGTGGAAACAATGCTGGGAAATGGATTCTCTTTTTAAAGAATATGATAATTTTTCAATCCAGACATCTAATTAAAGTAGGATTGATATTTTGTAGGAAGTTAAAAAGAAAGGGAATTATCACCTAAGTGATCTAACACATTTTTTTTTCCTTTACTCTAGTGTCTAAACCTTTCTTTTCAAAACAAGATTGAACCAGAACACTGATTTAAATTTGGGTTATAAATTTCCTTTTCAATAAATAAAATGCTGCCCACAGACTACAAAGATGCTGGCTCTATTGCATCTTGTAGGTTTAAAGAAGAATAATATAGCAGAAGATTTTTTTTTGTTTAAGAGAAAGAAGCAATGTACCTTTTGCTTAAGATATAAGAAAGGAATGGCGATTCTCAGGATCTTCAATATTAATAGAGGCATGTGCATGATGTGACAGTTGGTCTTTTTTAATACAAGCCAACACACTGCAATGGCAGATAATACCATGTTTAGCAGCTTTGCCTGTGGTTTGTTTTTGGAACAATGCTTGACAATTCCATTGGAGACAATAAAATAGTTGTTGGCACATTTTAATTACTATATAAGGGCACACACATTTCATGGCACTTCAGGGGGTAAAGAAGCCATCAATTACTCTGCTCAGCTTGAGTTTGTTTAAACAAATGATTTTCTATTTCTGGACGTATAAACTATACACTTTCAGTACTTTGTGCTATTTGCTTCCAGGAGCTTTTCATTTGGGTTATAAAATATCCTGGCCTGGTCATATATATTAAAAATCAATGTTACAAAGGATAAGGTGATTATAGGCCCCCTACAAGTGCTTTGGAAGCAAACTCACATTTGTAGAAATCTCTGTGCCACTATTCATTGAGCAGAGCAATATGTTTAACACTGAACCCCTCAGGCATATTAAGTGTTTAGTGGCTGAACAAAAACACTATTTTGGCACAGGGGTCTTAAAGCTCCCCCTACTGATTCGGTTCAGTTTCAGTATGGTACAATGATAAATAAATATATAAGCTAACTATGGAAATAGTGAAAATAGAAGATGCACCTACCAGGATGTAAATATGACACAGAGTTCTTCAAACTGACTGTTTGCAACAGTTTTTATTTTTTCCAAATTCATGAAACTCAGAGATTATGCATAACTTAGGCAGAAATGTGACACAGATCTCTTACATATGTTAAAAATACAATTTTCAGTTATGAGAGAATAAGAAGGAAGAAGTTCCCTGGTAGTAAGTAGTTCAAGGGTTGACATTTTTGCAACTTCTTTAGGATCTCCCTCTCTAGTTTGAATTAATGAGTTAAAATAAATATCAACTGTACTAGTAACATTTATATATGTAATTATTTATAATCAGTGCTTGTGAAGGATAAATCATATCATCTTTTGTGGCCAGAATTTCTTGTTCTGTATATTGCAATATTTGCCTTACATTTATGAATATGCGTTTCATTGAAAGAACTTCATTATGTGTATTTTGTAATGCTACTTTGATTTTTAAAAGGATAATATTGCACACTTGACAACTACTGTACTTGTGAATATCAAACATATAGGCCCTGGATAATTTAAGGTTCAAGGAGAAAGTACTTTAATTACTTTTTATAGGTCTGCTATCCTGCCCAACACCCCACCCTCCATGTCCACACCCCCCCTCCAAAAAAAAAAAGTAATCAAAAAAGAAAATCCATAATCTAAATGTAAAATGCACATAAAACCTCTGGGTTAATAGACTGACTTATGAAAAGTCTTAATATGAATTGGAGGAATTAAGAGTAAATTCATACCAAAGTACCAATTCATACCAAATGACCACTAGGAGTAAGCTTAAAAAAATTAAACACTCACCACAATGACAGTGCTTTAACTGAATTGTATCTCTAGCTTTCCACTCAACTCCTAGTCTACCCACAAAACAGGCATCAAATTTACTGAAATTTAAATATATTGGAAGATTTACCATAGTAGGCCTAATTTTCTGTTGAGAAAAGAATGTTTGAACTTGACTTTTCTCATTGGCTTTTCAAATATCAGAATGATGGACACAGAAATATTATTGTCAGAATACACTGAGTGTCTGTCTGGGATCAAGTGGAGTACAACATGGGACTATGTTTGACCTGTACACACACACACAAATCCCCTTTCATTATGATTGTTTCATCTCTGCTGGCACTCACTAGGACATCAATTCTTCTTCACTTATTCTAATTCCCTAACATGTGCAGATTTTTTCCAGACTAACCCTTGATTCTTTTTCTGGCATGTGTGACGGTGGTCACAGGAGTCTTAGGATGAGGGAAGAGACGTAGAATGTTGACTCTATGTTCAGAAGGCTTGATTTATTATTTAAAGATATGTATTACATTAAAACTACACTAAAAGAATAGAAGGAAAAGTTTCATCTCAGAAGGCTCGCTAAGCTAAGAATAGAAAAAGAAAGAATGATAACAAAAGGCAGCTGTCTCGGACTCTGTCCGATAGAGCTCGGCCTTGATTGGCCATTCATTATAAACATCTAAGATGGGCCAATCAAAAATCCACAGCAGATAACCATTGTTTACATTTTGTTCCTGGAGCCTCTCAGCTTCTCAGGAAGAAAAAATCCCAAGAAAAGGATTTTCATAAAAAGTTGTCTGCGACAGGCATGACCTCTGTATCTGTTCATACTATTTTCCTTTTTTTTTCACTTATTCGCTTTCATTTGTCTTTTACATGTATTTCTCATGCATAGCAGACTTTTTCAATCATACATTGAATAGTATTTACAGTGAGAGATTGTTGTACCTCTCAGGCACTCTTGACTTTAGGCTGCCATTCTGGGGAAAAAAGTGCAAAACAAAACCCCCACAAAAAACTGGTGATTTTAATGGCAATAAAATCCCCAAAAATTTATTAAAATATTGCAAATAGATTGTAGTAAGGAATCATACACAGTCTGCAGATGGGGAATGGCTATCTTTTTTATAATGAGTAGAACTACAGAACTTTCTTTTGAGCTATTTTTACCAAAAGAAAACAGTCACAGTTTTTGGATGGGGAGGACAGTATCATATAGTGGCTAAATAACTGTGCAAATTTGTTATTTGATAAACTCCCAAATTATTTAAAATGTCTTTGCTGGTATTTCTGAATTTAGTTACTCTTTCTGGAATATTGATTATGCTTCTTACAATATCTTCTGATGCTGCTGGTGAGAAGTGCTCTGTCAAAGCACCTGATTTACAGAATATGAGCTGAGGCCTACAGATGATGGTCTTGTTCAGAATCCGTAGGGAAACTGGTCCCAATGACAGGAAATTGTAAATTGTATATCCATATTCTAAGTTTTATTCCCAGGATTTAAACACTGAAAAAATAGGGGGTGAAAAATATGTCCAGAGTTAGTAAAAAAAATCTTAATTCACTTATGGGTCCCTGACCTCTTGCATGTTTATTCAGTGAATTTAATGGTTAATCTTTCTTGTGTTAGTCCTACTATATTTGCTGTCTTGTTCAGACTCTTTATGATCCTGTTCTTTACCAAAAAAACCCCAAAACTCCAAACAAAAAAAAACCCACATCTATTTTTGTTTAAACTCTTCATTTTCTGTCCTTATTTACAAATAAAAGTCGAAACCATTTGAGAATACATTTTTCATCCTGGCAAAATTTTGAAGACACAATCAGTTATTTTTAATCATGCAGACATTTAAACTGTTTCTTCCGGTGCCCTTTATAGTTTTTAGGTTCTTCAGATTTTTTTTTATTCCTAAAATGATCTCCAAAATTATTGCATCTGTTGAAACAAGGTTTACCTATATGTTAAAACAAGCAAGATAAAATGCTCACACAAAGGTCCCAACGCCCCTAACAGTTCAGACATTGCAGCCTTGAGAGATGAGCCTGACTGTCAGAATGATCTGATCAACAAGACTGATGACTAAATTTCTAACTCTAGTCACTAAGTCTAGTAAAGGATCAAGCTGTCAGTAAATATCATGTTGAGTCCTTGGACACAAGCCCTAGACTATATTTTTCTCTATTAATTCTGCATTAAGGAAGGATTGAAATTAAATTAATAAAAATCTCTGTAAGGGCAAGGTCTTTGCTTTGATTTCTCTCTACAAGTGAGCTGCTTTGTGCTGTATGCAGTACCCTTAAAAGAAAGGCAGTAAAAATTATCAGTCTCAGCAAGCATATCGCCAAATTTAAGTGGTGTAAATCTCAATCAAATAAGGCTGATTTGTGATCAAAATGCATTTTGCCCAACTTTTTATTAAAAAGGAAACATACAAACTAATATAGAAGGCAAGATTTAGTAAAGGAGGTGCTTCATACTGACAGAAGCATTATGAGGATATGCTTTACCATCTTCAGCCAAAACTAATCAGAGTTCCCTTGCTCCTGCTTCAGCACTTGTATTTGTTCAGTCACAGTGAATACATTTGTCCCTCCCTTATTTCTACACGTGCATAGCAGTTTAGTTGGGAGATAGCTGAGTTGCCTGAAAACAGTCCTATAAGGAAAGGGATTCATTTTCAGCCAGAAGAGCTGAACAAAACATTCCTCTGAATGCTTATATGAGTGCCACAGCTAGCGCTAATAACTGAGCTGTGCGGGCCTCAGCTGCAAAGGGTTGAACAGCTGGAGTGTGTAATTGTGTCTGAGCCAGAAAAGACTGACTTTGGTTTTTTCCCTGTCTTGAGTTAATGAGTTATAAATTGGCCATTCAGGTCCAAGGATTGATATCTAGTACTGAAAAAAGAGACAATTCCATCTTCACAGATATTAATAGTGGCCACTGTATATCTTCTAGTACAAAAGAATCTAGTTCATTAGGATTTAAACTGTTCATACTCTCTGAAGTACTCAAATGCAATTTATATAAAATCTAGATGCTACAATACAAAAGTTCTCCCTTGAGATGTAACCTCCGAAACAAGGAATGTAGAAAGACAAAAATCCTGTTGTGATAATATCAAGTATACAAAATTGGTCTGACAGACAGAGGAATTGGGGACTTTTGACAATTCTGTCTTAATACTACTTTACTTTTATTTCTTCAACTGTATCTTTTATTAAAACAAGCAAACAACATAGTGATTTGTGTTGGCTGCTATGAACAGACAGTTATTTTTCCTAAATTCTAAGCTGTCTTCAGCTCAGGATGACTTTGTAAATGCCAACAAGGTTTTCTTAACTAAAGACACTAAAAAATGCACACAGTGAGAAATTGGATACATCAGCCAATGACAGCTGTCAGAAGAGGGAATAAAGTGTTTCCCAGACAAAGACTGTCTGGGCCAAGTGAAGGGCTGCAGTGACAAAAGTTAAAAACTCTGTTATAGTAATTAGAAGTGACCAGGATGAATTTCTCCATGCAACCAGAGAAACAGAAATGTACTTGAACTCAGAGGGTTGTCCGACATTCTTGCAAGACCTTGCTAATTTATTATGTATCTTTTCTTTAAGCAGTGACTGTATTGCATAACCATCCACAAAACGTTTCTAGAATGTGTGAGTTTACTTTATGTAGTATACATCTGATCATGATGGATTGCACTACATATGTATCAGCTTATGGGTTTGGTCTGTGTATTAGCTTACAGCTTTAGAGAATTTTTTGAATATTAGTGAAATAAATCCAACATGACTTATCAGCTTTTCAGAACTGCATAGTGGCAGTTTAAAAAATAATGTGTCTTCTTTTGATGTAGTATACAATTTGTTAATCAGTACCTGTTCTAAAAGTTATTAATGGAATAACTACTTACAGTCAGTCTTGAATTATAATTTTATTGTGTTTCTGTGCTGAAAATAGTGTGCCATAGCTGCTAGGAGTTTACTCATTTTAACCCATCAACTGTAAAATTTATATGATTATAAAACATTAATTATATAAGAAAAAAACCCTGGTTGTTAATATAAATGAGAGATGATTTATGAGATTGTAAATTGTGCCAGCCCAGTCTCGCATACCTTGATCTAATTTAAATTATCGGAGAGAAGCTCAGGGTTGGTAATATAAAACTGTAAACTGAAAATCCTAAATCTTCCTTTTGGGCAATATTTTTTCTTCTCTCCTTACTCTGTTTATTCTGAGAAGAAAAACAAAAAAAAAAACATTGGTAATATTAACTACAGAATTAAAAAAAAAAAACTTCCTTTTAATTCAAAATTTTCATTCTTTCTGTTTTTCTGAGAAAAAAAAAAAAAAAAAACATGACATGTATTAACTACAGAATTATATGGGGAACTTAATTAATTTTGGTATGCATTTCAAAATCCCATTTTCTTCAACTGAATTCATCAGCAGAATTCTAGCAGCAAACATAAATAAAGGGATCATGCTGTTTACCACCATTTGTACAAAGTTACACCAGGGCTGGTTAATGGTCCATAATATCCCTACATAATCCTGAGACTTGTGAGATCTAAAATGTAAGCAGGTTACTCCAGAGAAAGGGAAGTGTCTGCTTCTATCTCCACAAAAATAATTAGTAATAGGAATATTTAGTAATTAATTCATTAGTCTTTTCTTAGGACTCCAAGTCAGAAGAAGTAAAAAGAGGAAAATCACTTACAGCTGATAGTAAAGTCTAAATATGACCATTTTTGATGTGGAAGCAAGTCCACTAAGCTTTACAAATATCTTCTATGAAGTATGGTGGGCTAAATCACTTCCATTTCAGGGCATTGAAACCCCCATCCTAACTCCTTGAGTCTGGAGTTCTGGCCCTGCAGAAATCTCATGCTATTAATATCCTTTAGAAGCAATTATTTACCGTTTCTGAGAAAAAGGGAAAAAAAGTTAAAACTAAAATTTTAAATTGTATAACTAAAAAATTACAATTAAAATTTTAAAAGAAACAAACAAACATGCAAAAAAACTCAGAAAATTCAAATCAAATCAGAATATTACTCTCCCCCCAAAAAAATCCCAACAGACAAAAAAAAAAAAAAAAAAAAAAAAAATGAAGTGCAGTTGCTTAGGCCACAAAGTAGTAAGCTAATAAACATTCACATTTAATCCCACTGACTTCAACAATATGAAGAATATTGAGCTGGAATTATTTTTGTTGCTATCAGTAATTTAAGGAGTGGACAAATGGTTGAGGGTCTTCAAAGGAGCAGGGTTACATCTTGTTTGTGACAAAACTGTCTCTGAAGAGCTGCAGTAGGAATGCACTGGGGAAGGGAACTCGCAATTGAATGGGAGAAGAATGAGGAAAAGTCTGGAGGTGAGGGGAGCAGGTATGAAAATTATATGGCACTTCCAGAAGGGAGTCAGAATTCTCTGCACATCTGAGTATCACACAACCAAGTGAGATGTCAGCACTTGTCTCACATGTCTCCTCTGTATACCCTAAGGGTAAATAAACCCTGTGGTCCACACAAACAATTGCTGGTGTACATCTCCGTCACCATGTGTTTCTAAAGGAGAAAACTCTACTCCCGGGTGATCTTAGCTGTCACGTTTTGGATTCTAGGAAAATACTGCCGGCCTACCAAAGTGAAAAATTTTTTTCTTGCACATTTTAAATACCTTTTAAAATCTTTAAATTGGAGTGAAGGGGCTTGGGGCGTAGTAGCTAAGCTAATCTATGCATTTATACTCTTGTTCTGTGTTTCAAAGGTAATTGTAATGAACTGCTTCAAGCAAACATTACAGGTTGTTTTTCTGCTGAGAGAAGTCAAATGAAATGACCCTTTTTTCATCTGCTATTCTTTTCAGCTTTTGAAGTTACTTCTTTTTGAAGAGATGATCCATATTTCAGTCATATCTGTGAGAAAGTAATAAATTTATCTAATAAAACTTCCAGTAATTTGCTTTGAGGTGTACTATGCAGACTGCAGTCACATTTTGTTGTTAATAAATAAATTAATGAACACTTTAAAAAGTGAAAGGCTTAGAAAAGTTATCATAAGAATTATTGACTCCTTATAGCCAAAAGCAGATGTTAAGAGAGGGAATATTTTAAAATGTGTATTTTTTACCCAGCTTTGGTTATTGATTTTTACTAGCTTGACTCTAATTTACGTCAAATATTTGGGGCACCAAAAGTTGGCAGTAAAAATCATTAAACTGAATTGCACGGCCAGCAATTTGGAGTGGGGAGACAGAAAAGTTGATGGCAACTGCTGAAGCAAGATTATTACCTGAAGGTTTCTCTAGCAATGGGAGCCATAGGGATGTGAGCATGTGTAAGCATATCATATCAATACTGGAGCTGATAAAGTCCATCTATTTTTAAAGATATACATAATAAGAATTAATGCAATCTCCTAGTATGAATTATATGCTCTTCTTCCTTCAGAAGAACTGTTGCTTAATATCTAATTCAAAATTAATAATGCAGCAGGAATGGATTCATTATCTCTTGTGTCAAAAATCATTCGTGAAAAGTAAGATAAGGAGAGAAAAAAGCATGAATAAAAAAGAAGAGTTTCAGTGACCAAATTACTCCTGCCTTCATCAATCTCAGAGAATAAAATTTTTATCCTCTCTAATAACTGATTGGTAAGGTAACATAGGGAGAATATGTGGAAAAGTTCCTATGTCTTCCTCATCAGTGTATTCTTAAAGTACATGAAAAGTGAAGGAAGAAATAATGTGTAAAATTAAATAAAGCAAATTCCAATACACTTTTTTTTCCCATTGGCATTAGAAACATGTTAGAAAAAATTTATTCTTCACTTACTCATATTATCATAGAATCATGGAATAATTTGGGTTGAAAGGAACAAGCTCACTTTGTTGTGCCATGTCAACCCCCAAGTCTTTTTCCTCAGGGCTGCTCTCTATCTATTGTCTGGCCAGCTTATATTTCTGTCTTAATATTACTTTACTTTTGCCCTGGCCCAGCTGCAGGACCTTGCACTTGGCTTTGCAGAACTTCATGAGGTTTGCACAGACCCAGCTCCCAAGCCTGTCAAGGTCCCTTTGGATGTCACCCTTTCCCTTCAGCATGCAGACTGCACCACACAGTTTGGTGCTGGCAAACTTGCTGGGGTGCACCCCATCCCACAGTCCGTGTTGCTGACCAAGATGTTAAGGAGCACTAGTCCCAACACCAGCCCCTCAGGAATGCCACTCATCACTCATCGCCACTGACCACAGCTCAACCATCCAGCCCATTCCTTATCTCCCAAATCATCCCTCCATAAAACATATGTCACTCCAGTCTAAGGACAAGGATGTCATGCAGAGTCCTGTCAAATGCTTTGCACAAGTCCAGGTGGGTAACTTCACTTGCTCTTCCTTTTTCCACCAATGGTGTTACCATATTGCAGAAGGCCACAACTGAAGTTCTTCTGACTATCACCAATCATTTCCTCATTTTCCACATCTCTTAGCACAGTTTCCAGAAGGATCTACTCCATAATTTTGATGGCCACTGAGGTGACACTGACTGGCCTCTAGGTCTCCAAGTAATTATTTTTTCCCATTTTTAAATTCTGAATTAACTGTTCCTATTCATTATCCAGCCTGCCTTTTATTAAAAAGGAAAAAAATACTCTGAAAGCAAAAGAAAATGTATTTTACAATCACTATAACAAAGATTGATATCAGGATGTTGATCAAAATCAAAATTGTTATTAACTTGTAGATGACTGACAGGCATCTATTTGATTTTGAAATAATTTCTGAATAGACTTTGAAACTAGAAATAAATAGAGATTTTAACATTTACAATGAATATTAAATTTGGAAATGAGTTAAAGTCAAGGAAGAATTACCATGTTTCTGTGCATAAATAGAATACAATTCATTGTTATTATTGTACCTTATTTGTATTACAATAGAATTTGGAGATTTCATGCAATTATTTTGGCAGAATGTAGCACAAAACCTGAATAAGATCAATTTTCCTGTTTGACAAATACCTGTAAATCAAAGTGGAAAATTCCTTACTGCCATCTCTATCCAGCTAAGACATTTCAAATATATTTCCAGTGTTTTTAATGGAGACAGAGACACAAGGATGGTGAAACACTAGGAATCTCACTTGAGAACTTATAATTTAGTTTTGATTTAATGTTCAGATTTAGACCGTTGTTAATCTTAATAATGTTCTTATTTAGACCACTGTTATAATTTCAACATTCTGTGTCCTTCACACATATCTGAGCCTGGGGTCCACAAACTCCTGGGTTATGCTTCTCTCTGATCTTTTACAAAAATTGTGTCCCCATGGAACCAATACTCCTTTTCTTCAGAATTGATGAGGCTAATTAGTTTTAGACTATGGCATAAAGATAACAGAATGATCGTGGAAATCAGCAGCACTATCAGGCATAGAAACCTTGCATGTTGGCACAATTTACTTCTGACTGCCTCTTGCCGTCTTGGATAGCTGAGCTTACTGGGTCATGTTTTGGTTTGTTGTTTGATGGACAGATGTTTTCAGGTTTTTGGCTAATAGTTCATTAATAGGTAAGAATCCGGATCTAACTAAAACACACTGGGTGCTGTTAAAACTGCTGTAGAAGCATGAAATATAGACTGAAATGTATATTGTCTATACATAGTTTTTACATCTCTAAGTATTGGAAAGGTCAGGTGCACCTAAAAATAATTGCTCAGAGTACCAGTAAAACTTCAGTGCAGAGCTCTGGGTTCACATGACTGGTGTGCATATAAATAATGACCATTACTGTGACAAACTACACAGAGGATGTCTAATAATATCTTTCTAAATGTTAGAAACTTAAGCAGTTTACTATCTTTGAAATGCAAAGGTGAAAAAAAAAAAAAAAAAAAAACCTGCAGCATAAAAATCTGAAACAAGATTGGTCATTACTTTTGTCTTACTGTCTTGATGCTGAAAGATACTGCCCAAGGAACACTCAGGTTTTTCTGGCTGAGATGAACTAGGCACTCCAGGTCACAGGACATCTTTAGCTGCTTTTTAGGGGCAGTAACTAGGTACCTTCCTTGCAAATTTGGCAGTTCTGTCATGGATTTGTAAACTTCACTGACATCCAGGACCACTTCCAGGTCATCCTTTCTCATTGGAGACATAGATGACAGGATAGATTTGCAAGTTATAAGGCTAAGAGTCCAGCATGTGTTAAAGTTTTTCAATAAGGTAGAAAAAAGAAAACCAAGAACAGGTAAACTACAGCACAAAGGAAAAATAAGTCTTTGATTATTTTTAAGTTCTATAGTATTTATCTATAGTAAAAATATTACTAAACCACACAAAAGAATAATAAAAAACATTCTGATCATAAAATAAGCTTCTAGACAATGTGCTTGTGGATACTGAAAACCAAATCATAACTCAATTATGCAAAAAATGTGAAAAAAATATAATTTTGTGTTATAATTACACAGACACACTAGAAAAATGCAACTAGAAAAATTATAATTCCTCTTAGTTACTATTACTATGTAATTGGCAAAAAAAATATCTCTTATTCAAAACTCATGCTTTAAAAGCTGTAAAACTTTGAAAAACAAAATTATATAGGTACAGGTAGTAAAATTCTGCCCTTAAAGTTGTCTCTGCATATTTATTTTACCATCCTTTCCAGACTTGTCCTCTTATCTCCTGTTTTTACTACTGCCCCAAAAGTACCATAAGAAAAATGCATTTTTTAAATAGAACTCTTAAAATAAGATTTCTTTATACACTTCTTAAAATAAGAAAACCAATCATTAGAAAATCTCTCTGCCTATATATCAGTACTTATATACCAATATATTAAAGGCATGTGGTTATTTTTTACCTTATTGCATCTCATTTGCAATAAAAAGGTCTGTGCAATTTAAACATTTAAGTTGTTTACACCATTTGAACATTTGAATGTCCAGTAAAGGCTGACACAAGTACACATAGATAGAATATTTCAAGCTAATATATGCAAAATAATAACACACCACCTTTTTTCCTGCACATTTTTTTCACTGCTCCTAGCTATAGATCTGTGTGCTTTACAAGGTATTCAAATCAAACATTGAAATTCATGACTTCTGGGTACCTCACCTCTAGAGCAGAATGCAGAACCATTTTTGAGATATAGAAAATCCTAATATAAGCATACCCATGTTGATTGATACAGTATGCTGAGACAATATTCTCATTTTGAGATTTACATGCCTTTTGCCAGTTAGGAACTCCAGACAGTAAACTCCTCAAATAGAAGTTACTAATTTTGCATCATGGTGAATTAAAGAATCATAATATGAAGCACTGTACTCCAGATTATCTCACTGACTTCTGCTATGACATCTCTATCAAACACTACTTTGCCACAAGTAGGTTTATATAAAAATAGTTGGTTTCTCCAGACTCCCGTGTTCAAGTCAGGGTTCAGAACTTTAATAAAAATAACATTTACAGTCAGATTTGAGTTAGATTTTCAATCTAAAATCAGATTAAACATTTTTAGAGTTTTGGATTCAGCTTGGAATTGTAATTAAAAGTAAACATTCAAGAGAGAAAATTACGTAAAAATTATCCCTATGCTCTGGTTTCAAATCATTAAATTATAGAGTAGAGCAACATCCTTTCCATCACCACCCCACCACCCACTCCTGCTTTGAATACCTCATCAAGTTCAATTGATAATTCTCCTCTGAATAATTTCTCAGATTTCAGGCTCTTCTGACTAGGAAAGTTCTTTGCCTGGATTGTTTCATAAAGAAGAAATGTAGTATTTCTGTAACTTACTAGCATCTTAAAAACAGAACACTCTGCTGAACAAAAGAGACCAACACTATATTTAGAAGTTATTTTTCAGCCTTCAAAACTTTTATACGAGGCACTTGAAATTATTGTTATTAAGACATTGTGACTGTGAAAGTTAAAGCTTCTTATTACAAGATATCTTTATAAAAACAATTGAAACAGCATGACAGTCTTCTACATGGTGATTTATGCCTAAGAAGTCAGGGATGGCTGTGTTATATACAGTAGGTTAAAACATGATTGACTATAAAATGTTTCAGTGAGAGAAAATTTGGGTTTTATGTTGTATAAGAAATTAACAAGAATAAAAAAAAAAGGTTAATGATGATTATCTGTGATGTCAGAAAATTTTATATATTTAATTGCTAGCAAATGTTTTTGCACTGTACTAATTGTTGCATTGAGAGGCTGAAGTAGCCTGCTAACGTTTTTGCACTGTTCCAGTGTCACAGATGCCTGGTCACCATCACTTCACCTGCCTGTGTGATGTGTTTCTCCCGAGTCCATACAGTTGAAGCTGCCAACACATATAGCAAGAATTTTGATTTTCAGTGGTGAAGTGTTAAAGAATCTGAAAGATATTCTTAAATTTTTCCTATCTTGTTTTCAATAAAATTTTTGTAAACATCTGCAAAATGGACAAAAATATTTTGCATATTTTTTTTGCAAATACCTTTTTTTTTTAATCTGTAAACACACTTTTCTCAAGTAATGGATCCAGTTAAAAGCTTCATTAATGTAAAACACAATTTGAGATAGAAGAGCTGTGCACTTTTGTGAGAAGATGCCTTCATCCAGTTATGCCACTCAACCAGAAGTGGCTGCTATTCCTTATTTTAGTAGAAATTCATTTTACTGACAGCACAAAACCAGAAATCCAAAAGATATTGTTTTGAGATTTTCTTTCATTTATCTACCCAAATAAAGGTATTTTAGCTCCCTGAAGTAAAGATAACTGTTCCCACAAAGTTTTGAGAATATTTTTACTAAACATGACAATATCTCATTGTACACAGGCAGTTTATATATTCTGAGTTGTCACCTTTATAAAGAAATTGAAAAAATAACTTTCAATGAGTTTGATTTTTTCCTCAGCATGAAAGTGTGTATTTAGGTGCATGTACATTGCTTCCTGCCGGGGTGTGGGACCTGCCCTGGGTGCCAGCCTGGGGAATCCCCATGCTCATAGCCCCACCAGCCCCAGGGAGACACCCTGTTGCACTGCGATTTGGATCTTGCTAAATTAAGTCTCAGCAAAGTTTAGTTCTGCCTTTTTTTTTTTTGAATTGGTTAAGGGAAATTAAGTTTGTTTTTTGTTGTTCTGTTTTGGGTTTTGTGGTTGTTTTGGTTTGTTTTTGGTTTTTTTTCAGGATTCACTCATCCAGAAGGATAAAATTTCACACTGAATTGGGAAATTCCAGGGGAAAATAGAACAGAAAATACATTAACATATTGATGAGGAGAAACAGAAAGGAACCTGTAAGGTTACAGAAGATTCACTGGTCTTTTCTTTAAAAACACTAAGTGTTTGGAAACAGGTAATACAGATGATGTACGAAATAAAATATAGTAAATTTTAATATGCCTCAGTGGTTCTTTTTTGACCTATCAAGATTTTTGGCAAATTCTTTTTATGTTTTGGGAAATATTTACAGTTTAAGCCTTTATATTTTAGCTCTGTAATGTGTTTTGCCTTGGTCACGTGGTGGATAGATTTCATCCTGCTTTTCATCACATTCTTCCGTCCCATTTAAGCAATCTTCACTTCACACTTCTATCTAGAGAGACAGAGCTGGATGCACATAAAAATGCTATTCTTCATTTTCATTTCCTTATTCCACATTTTTCAGTATGCTCAAAAGAGGATTAGTAAATCCCTGGCTACTTAGAATTTCTCAGATGTCACTGTGGCTTATACCATTTCTCCTCAGTACAGGCATCTGACAAAGTGAAAAGAGCACAAATTTTTCTGAAAAAATAATTTAGTTTTTCTGGTCATGTCTATGATGAGCCATATTCCCATGTTGTATTTTCAAAATCAGATCTTGAGTTAAGTAAATGGGAGTAAAGTGATTTACAGAAATTTAAGAGCTGACTCATGGAGTTACTTTTTTACATGCTCTACGAATCTATATTTAAATCTTGATGTCACAAACCTACTAAGTACTATATATTTAGTGGGGTTGATAGTTTTTAATAGAAACCCTCACTATAACAAAAAACACCCAACAAACACCACACTCTGACCCTAAACAGCAAATTTTCATATGGTTATCTAATTTTTATCAAATTTACTTTTATTTACCTTTAATTCATGGATAGAATATTTTCATTCTTATTTGTTTTTTCTTTTTAAAGTGTATGTTCTTAACAGAACAGAAAGTAGTCAGCCAAAAATTCCCCAAATCTGTTAAAATTCCATCTCAGAATCTGCATCATTAATGCAGCAGTAGTGATGATACATAAGCTGTGGATTAGAGTAGGTTCTAATGAGTGTTTATAAAGGACTGCATCAATAAATAAAGGTACATGAAAGAGGTGTTTGACTGTGCATGTGTAATTTTTTGTGTTCCTGGATGTAACAGTGTACTTTCTGTTGTTATGAACCATCTTATGACAACACTAATGAATATATAACTTAATTGGTTTCTGATATTGCTTATAGCTACAACATTTAAAAGGCTCATTTTTAAGAGAACACTAATTTTATTTATTTAATAATGTATTGAACAGTACTATAATAATAATTTCAGGACTTGAGATTAGCTCAGTTGATCAGACCATGGTGCTAAAGCCCAGGTCTCAGGTTCAATCCCTGTACAGGCCACTCACTTAAGAGCTGGAGTCAATGGTCCTTGTGGGTCCCTTCCAACTCAGAATATTCTGTGTTTCTTGTACTCAATCATATGCATTATGTGTTTACTGGTATGACTCCATTGATTTAAAATACTTACTTTTGGAAAGACTCTGACCTGTGGACAGATCAGCCTAAAGATTATGTCATATAAAAGTGCTTTAGATTGCTTGAAAGCTATAGGTCCCCTCTTGAAATAGTATATGTAATTGGACAAGAGATATTCTTACTAAAGATCTTAACAGTACCCGGGCTTTGCTTAGTGTGTCTCTTTCTTAAAATTAGGGCCAATAATGAGAATGGTTTTATTTCTTCCTACTTACAGAATATACCTTAGCAACTGGGTCATGGTTTTAAAGCATTTCAACAATAATACCCATCTGAAAGCTCAAGTACAATTAAATGGAAAGAAAGATTTTAATTCCAGTGTGTCAGTAAGAAAGAGTAACTTTTCATAGAGATTATACAGCTAATCCCTTTTAAAGTCACTTTAATTCAGCTCATTCAACTGATGCTGGTGAATGAAAACAACTTGAAACAAATCTCAAAGCAAAGTGGATTCCAAGCATATCAACATTTGATACTTTTTTTTCCCTTTTTGTCCTAGAAAGGACCAATCTAAGAATGAGGAAATTTTGTAGCAATATGGAATTCCAATTATTCAATGAAGTAAAACTGAAGATATATTGAGAAGGATCCTCAATTAAAATTTGCTTCTAACCTTAGTAGTATAGCTGTTCATATTTTATCTTCCTTGATTTAAAATTTTTACAAAATGAGACATTTCAAAATATTTCTATTCTGGTTCTCAGACAAGAATTTCTCATCTTCTCAGGAATAGATACAACAGGAAAGTTTAAAGACTCAAAAAATATATTAAATATCTCTATTTAATGCTTATAATGTTCTTGATAAGCTGATTGATAGTTCAGAGCACAGACTATAATCATAACATTGTATGGTAGGCAGGATTATTCTCACAGCTGGAGTAACAATGCTGATTTGTGCAGAGCAGGAAAAAAAGAAAGGGAAGAGATTAAAAAGTAAGACTAAATAACAAAAGCAACTAAATATCATAGTGGTAACATCTAATCTTGATGGAGGGCAGTAAGTGATGGAGTGGACAGATGCTGCAGTTTGGTAGGATATACTTGTGGTTATTCCAAGATGCTCTAAGTCAGCTAATTTAGATTCTCCACTGTCACATTACCAAGATGCGAGCACAAAAAGGACATGGTTTGATGATGTCTTTAGGCTGGATTTATCCTGCTTAACTCTCCTTTATTTGCAGGGTTCTGATGAGGTATGTTTCCATAGCAATTCAGTAATTCTTAGTAATATTGACTTACATCTTCATCTACTTATGAAGTGTGCAGCCAATACTAAATGTATTTCCCTGAGCAAGGAAAAAAGTACAAAAATGTTCAAGGGCCCACATGTGATCTGCCACTCTTAAAATCTTAAATAAGAAACAAAAATTGACAGTGGAAAAAAATTACATCACTACAGGGCACCAAAACCAGAGTGTCAATATAGAATCAACAGTTTATTACCTATGCACAGGAATTGGGAGAAATATTCATGTCATGATGTAGATGGTGAACATAGTGAACCTAGGCTGAAACCTGGGGACTTAGTAACCCATTTGTAGCATTGTGTAAAAGCAGCCATATTTTCTCTAGAATCAACTGAAGTCCAGAAATGGTTTATGCAAAATCATACAGGTCCCAGGCTCACAAACTCTACCATGTCAAATTGGCTTTGCACAGCATTAGCCTGGATACTTCTGAGCTCTGCTTCCTGGTATGTAGACTGCATGTTTGTATTACATAGACTAGATCTTTCCACCACACATGGCATTCTAATAACTCTGAGAATGATTGGTTAGGTAAACAAAACATTTTTTTATCTTATGAAAAACTATTCACCCTAATTCCATGGATTATAGTAAAACCTCCTGTGCACTGATGATGGCTTATTGAATAAAACTTTTTAATATCTCTCACTACAAGTGAAAGGACATAAATAATGTTATTTCTATTATTAACTTTCACTTGTGCTATTTTTATTCACAATGTATCAGTTTACCATTGCCATGTGTGAGCCAAAGCATGAAGATACTTGACAGAAAATTCAGCCTCTGCAATAGAGATTGCCACGAGGGGCATACTGAAAGTAGCACTGATGAGTCAGTGCTAGGCATAATAGGATAAATCACTAAGCTGGGTAATACAAGGTAATCAGGTGGTGTTTGGTCTAGCAGAACAAAAAACACGGGAAAAGAGGACATGGTGAATGCAGAGACCAAGAAAAAGGATATTTTACATTAAAGTATCCCAAGAGTTTACATTTACCAAATCAAAAGAACAGTATGACATGCTGACGTGTGAGACAGTGGGAATTTGAACAAGAGCTGATTTGTACACACAAACATCAAGGAGATGAGAAATGGATAATTTCTTTTCTGAAGCTATCCTTGCATGTCTGTATAAATATAAAATAAAAATGCAAACCTTTGCCATATGGTACATCGTTATATGCTTGCTATGTTATGTTTAACACAAACCTAGTCCTTAGCTTGTAAATAGTAATTTTCATCTCGATGTAAGGTTTCTTAATATGCTTTGTAATGTTTTATTATGCAGGCTAAATTTGTGTTCCAGTTATGATTAAATGCTAACATTATCCAAGTGACATCCAAAATAGCCAAAGGACACACTTTGTTAAGATAAGGAAGAAATTTAATTTTGATTGCAAACGGTGGGCTCACAGATATCTAGAATTTTGTGGCATTTATCCAATTCAGGATAAGAAGGCTTGAGAGTTACTGAATATCATTATCTTAAAAAAGAACCTGCTCAGGGAAAAAGTGTCATAGATCATGTACAGGTTAAGAGGTAAAATAATTAGTGTAGGAGGAAATCTGTTGCCATCAGAAACTGGAAAATTATGTCTTTTACATGAAGAATTTTGTTTCCATAGTGTTAGATTCCAAATTTGATCTAAAATTAGAAGGCTCTTTCAGGTGAGAAGCATTGTTAAAAGATACTTTAAGTCACAAAATTAAACTCAAACAGTTTGATTTTGTCTTTTCTACAGCAGATGTATGGTGAAGGAGAGCATGGACTAAAGTCTTACCAGGCTAAAAAAATAACTTTTTAATTAGTCTGCAACATTTTAAATGCCTGGTGTTGAAGAAGCAGGAATTTTTGCTTCTTCACTTTCTCATGATTGCAAGCCTATCCTTACTCTTTTTTTTTTAATTGCTTTTCCCCTCAGATGACTGCTAATAGAAATATTTTTTCCCAGGTTACCACCATCTGATGGAAAAAAACTTTTCATATGAAAACTGCAGCCTGTCTAGAGACAAGCTCTACTTGGGAGCAAGCTACTTTGTACTGAATAGATGAAGTTTTGTTAAAATGAAATTATATGTGCATGGTGTGTTAAAAGCACAAGAGGCAAAAAGCCCAGGGATTTGCATCATGCAAAATAGACCCTTGTGTGACTATGGACTGATGAGTAAAGATAAATGCTGATATTCAATCAGCATAACCAAAATCTGCTTGTCTGTGAGCCAACCAAGTGAGCTGCCAGAAACTAGCAGGTGAGCTGGCAGAAAACTAATTTTTCTTCAAAATACAATTTTAATACTTTTCGTAAACAGCATTATAGTTATCTCAAGACACATATATCCCCTTGCACATAAAGTCACATTAGCAAAAAAAATGAGATGTGTTTCTATTCGAAAGAAATTTAATTTATAGTAAGGAATAGGTACATAATGTTCTGATGTTCAGTTTGCTGAGCATTTCTGGGGTATCAGTTTCAGAAAACTATGCACCTTCATCTTTAAACAATAAGAAGTCTACTTATTCTGTGGTTATACATTATATGGAAGGATATTAGCAGATGACAAATATCAGGCTAGATTACTCCATTTCTAAAATTTAGATTTGAAAGCACAACAAGTATGTTACTGATGTTGAAATATATAAAACACTGCTCATGATATGTAGCTCTTTCTAGTGACAGCTGTCTGCCCATGGCAGAGGGATTGGAAATACATGACAAGTCTTCTCCAACCCAACCCAAATTCTATGATCCTATGATCCTGTGATTTCCATATCTTTATATTTATGTATGTGTGTGTTTATATTTCTATATAACTTAGCAGTATAATTCAAAAATTATTTATGAAATATTAGAATCTGTATCCTCATTTCAAGAAAGAATAAATGAAGCATATAGGGCTTAATTAACCTTTTAACCAAACTGTCAGATCAGGAAACATTATTGAATAAAGGTAGATATAATGAATTAAATGAGATTAATGAATTAAAAGAGAATTATTTCATAAATTCTAACATGACTCTTCATTAATTTGTGTATATCAGTTGGTATGTCATTTTCTTATTTACAGGAAGAAGTTTTACATTAAATAGAACATATGTCTGAGAAGCATCATAAAATAAAGCAAATCTAGGACCATGGTAAACTGTATAGATCTGTTTCATGCTTATGACACAGACATGCTGAGCAACACTGGCATAAACTCTGCCAAAATATTTATGACACTGAGCTGCTGTGAAAAATTTTTTGAAAGAAAAAAATGTTCCAAGGAAAATAAATATGGAGAAAGAATAGGCAGAAACATGCACATGATGGGGGTTTTTTATGAAAAAAACCCCATCAGCTCCTGTGTTTTAAACAGAGAGGAAAACCATCTAAATTTACATTACTGGGTTCAAACAAAATTTCAAACTACTGTCTTTGGTTTCTATTTAAAATGGTTAGTGATTTGGTATCAGTTTTAACACCAGGAGTTTGAGGAAAGATTATAAAACTATGAAGATGATACAGAATCACCTAAATTTTTAGGTTCTTAGAATAGGAGAAATTGAAGTAAATTATTCTTATTTACTAAGGAGTCTGCAAAACCTTGTTTGGTGAGACAGAAAATATTAGTCAAGTAAGCTACGTAAGACATCAGAGAACCAAAACACCTTAAAAACAACTTGGAACCCTTTTTATTCCCTTTGAAATTTGCTTAGAGGGGGAGACTGAATATCTTGTAAAGCTGTGCATTTTCTCAAGAGCTTTCCTGTATTGTAAATGGTGACCTAAGGATAAACTTAAACTTTGTGGGAATTGTTGATGAAGCACTGCCATCTTTTGGTTGTACAAATACGGAATATGGAGGAAGAATATAATTGTCATTGAAATAAGGGCATAGGCTGAAATAATAAAAGTATTACTTTATCATTAGTCTACTTTGCTTTTCTAGATAATTGGCTGCAATTGTCCCCTTATATTCTTCAGTATATCCTAATTTCACCATCCTATCAGTCAAAGTAATATCACAAAATGTCATGAAGATATTGTTGGTTTTAACAGAAAATTGACAGCCTAGGTTAAAGGGATTTTCTCTACTTTTTTTTTTTTAATTGCTCTTGTCTTTACTTTTTTTCCCCAAAACAGATTATCAAGACAAATTTTATTACAAACTAGACAAATTTTGAAACTATGGAATATAATAAATACTAATGTAGATAACAATCATTGTGTGTAAGAATTATCTAAGAACTAGTTGGTGACACTAAAATCATCTGTGTTTTATATTAAAAGCAATAATACAATTTGTTCTCCATTCCTTTAGTTATAAATCTAATACTGATATCCTAAGATTCAGTGCTATCATAATATTCTGTTTCTTCAAGAAGGATTTTTGCCACTTACCTAGCTAACAGTTTGCAGAGAACACATAGTTTTAGGTAAACAGTACAGCAATACAACAGAATACTTTTTTTGCATGTGGAACTAGTTGACATATTTAATAATTTAGTAGAAATGGGAAAAAATTCAGTATATGCTTTAAATATGTAAGCCCAATATGATTCTGTTTTAAAATATATAATCCATTTATATGCAATCTTGCTGTCAGATTTTACCTCTTTTTAAATGCAATATTAGTGTCATAAGCTAATATAAGCAAATTTCTAGAAGAATGAATAAGATTTTCGTGGGAATATTAATACTTTACCTCTCAAAAATTACATTAAAAAACTTATATCCCACTAAAGTATTGCTAAATTAACAATTATAGGTCTACAGTTATCAACTGTTTCAACTCAAACGCAAATGAATGAAAATTTCTGCTTGTGAAAATCTTTATGCAGTACTTTCAAGCTTAATTTGAACAGAAAGAGATGGGAATTCTGCCATATGCCTAAGATTTATGATGTGACATTTCTCCTGTTAACTCAAATATGGGCAAAAGTGTGAAGTGCAAAATATGCTTGCACTGCTAAGGACTGACTAGCAGCACGCTTGTCAGAAAATTCAGTCAACATGTAACATTTGGAAGGTCAGAGGCCTGTGGTATGGAAATCAAATAATTATCTAATACTAAATGAAAGATGAGCAGCTTTGAAGGTTTTTTTTAAATTAAGACAAGAAGCTTCTGCACATCTGCTGCTCAAGATAGTGATAAAAAAGCCAATATCAACATTTGGCAGGTTGGAACAATTGTTTCCTCATTTCAGATAGACTGGTACCACTGGTACAGACAGCTGCAGGTGAGACCAGTCGTAGCTGACAGAGGAGTCGCCAAAAGTCTGTGTTCTGAGCAGAACAGGCATTTCTGGGCATGTCTGATTCTCCCTTCTTGTGGCTGAGCATATTTCTGGCATAACTCCGTCCTCTCACCTAGCTCAAGTGACCTCCTCCATTCTTGCTCTACAGCCTGCTCACATTGGCACCATCGGGTTCCTGTGTGAGGCACTGCATGGGCTGCACACCAGGGAGCCAGCTGCATTCCTGCACCACTGCACAGGAGCAGAGCTTGATTCTGGACACCACTGCAAGGAGCAGAGCTTGATTCCAGACACCACTGCACAGGAGCAGAGCTTGATTCCGGACACCACTGCGCAGGAGCAGAGCTTGATTCTGGACACCACTGCAAAGGAGCAGAGCTTGATTCTGGACACCACTGCACAGGAGCAGAGCTTGCAGATAACCACGGTTCAGAAGCAACTCCCTGTGTTTGGTAATTTGATGCAACACTTAACACCTGGCACCAAGAGGCAGAGATTTCTTCTGCAAACCAGATTGAAGCAAGTCATGTCCACCCCACTGGCAAGACTACAGTATTTGGAAATCTTTGAATTAAAAAAATTATCTTTTCAGAATTTTCCTTAGATATAAACAGGAAAAGATTATATTTATGAAGAACAGAGTCTTTCTGAAATAAACTAGATAGATCCTCTTCCATGTTTCCTCTAGATGACTTGGAAAGAATATGAGGTGGTATGAATGTGTTTTCATTGCACAGAGGGATTGGAAGGTTCAAGTCACTAAAAATCTCATGCAGAAAAAAATCTGAAAAATGGAGACAAAATTTCAGGGGTTAAATGAAGGCTGAGCAATATCAAATATTCTGAATAAATGAGTAACAGACAAGTCACATTTCAGTTTCTAGATATTATTCTGTCAGAGTAAAGAAATTAGTTAGTCTATATACACAGAGGATACTTTGCCATTAAGTGTTGCAGATTTTAATACTGAAATTGCTAAGATCTATCATTTGTTCTTTAAATTGTTCTGCACTGTTGTCCTTTTTTTTTTTCTTTTACTGAAGGGATACCCACTATTTACCAGAGAATCAAGATTTTATAACCATTTGTGAGAATTTAACATGGAAAAAATGTTATGCTGAAGTTCTAGGGGATATGAATAAATTAGGAAATCACAAATGAGGAGTTTAATGAGGAAAAAAAAAGTGGGAACACCTGCACACTTTCAGTACTTTGCAGACTGATTTATTTCATTCTCAATATGCACACACAATTCTCGCTAACAAAACTGGAATAACATCCATATATTTATTTAAAAAATAGCTATGAGTGTTTCTGTCACTTCCCTAGGTATCATCACCATTTCAGTCAATTTCTGTATGACAGGCACATAATGAGACTGCTAATAAATCTTCTTTTTTTCATTTATACCTGAGTTTATAAGTGAGCAGTCGCTTAGGAATACACTTCTAGGTCCTGGTTACCAGTGGAGAGTTGGCTCAAGTTTCCGCATAAAAACACCTGCATGAATGTATCCAAATGCTAATATATGCACGCCAGTATTGAAATTGATTGGTTGTATGCATCAGGATATCACTTTTTTATCATGAAAGAAGTTTATAACAGGAAAAATAATCTTATTTTTTTATATTTAGAAGACAGAACTGAGAAATAAAAAGGGTATTAAATACACTTCTAAACCCTATAGCTCCCAGAAAATGACAATCCATATTTGCTTATCTTGAAAAGTCTTTCCCCAAGCATTTTTCTTTGGCCACTGCATGGACAGGTTGTTGTGCCAGATAAATCCTTAGTTTGTCTCAGCATGATCATCTTTTATGTATGCATAGGAAGGTCTATGTAGTTACACTTGAAGGGACAGCAGAGAGCCAAGATCTTAAAAATTTGCTTCCTAAGTCTTATGAGTTGAATTTAACTCTACTGCATTGGTCTTCTTCAGTAAGAACATTTTCTTTAATAAAACTGCTTGAAGTTTCCAATTATATGGATGAGCTACTTCTCAGTACAGAATGGTCAGTACACTCTTTTATAAAGGCATTGAAATTCTTATATGAAAGCAAAAACCTTATGAAACTGAATACTGAAACTGTCATGGCAATATTAAAGAGTGCACAAGGAAGCATGCAAATGTCAGTGGTTTGCTCACTACCATAAGGGAACAATTTTCTTCCCTTATTTTTCTCTCATGCATTTTTATGTTTCCAGAGTATCTCTGAGAAATTTTAACTTAACTGTTATGTACCTTATTTTCGTCTTTCAAATCCTCATTTTAGACAGGTTAAAGTCAAATAAAAGGCTTCCAATGGCCCCAGAGGCTTGCAGTATGGTTTAAAATGAACAACACCATCATCACCTAACAGGAAAGTTAGTGCAAAATTTCAGACGTTCACCTTGCTCGTTTGAAATATATAGCTAATTTGATGACTTTTCCTAACGATTCCTAACTTGTGGTGTAACAAAATGTTTTCATGCTCCCCTCAAAGTGATAGACCATGATGATATGTAGCAAAAAATTATTTGATTGCTATGAAAAAAATGAAAATGCCACCAAAAAAACAAATATAAAAGTCTCTGTTCTGCAAAATATGACAGGATCAGTAAGGTCATAAATAAATAGGTAAGGTTTTTTGTGGAGTATGTTATAAACTAGAGAAAAGAAGGCTTTTAAGAAAGTTTGACAGGAAATACAGATAATATTAGTTACTTAAATGAGACTTGTTAAGTAAAAGAGCTTTTATATGCATATAGAAAAGAAGAATTTCTCTGTAAGAAAAAGTGGGCATTAATTTTTTAGATAAAATTAAAATAAAATATGAGCAAAACAAATGTCCATAAATGAAAGTTTGTTTCATCCATTTGTGTCAGGAATATATTAATTGGAGAAATGTGGTCATTTTGCTTTTCCAATCCATTTTAATTCTTAACATTTCTTTTAATTATTTGGTCAAGGAGTTCTGGGCTTAGCCAATGTCTCTGTAATTCTGCTTTGGAAAAAATGGAATGTTTTTATTTATTTAAAGAAATTATTTATGTATTTAAAGAAAAGTAGATAACCACCAATCTTACTTTTAAGCAGAGAGAATGAGACAATTTGTAAATTCACGTCTTTCCCTGAAAAACTTTGTGGCAGAAGTAAAGTCCAGAAAGGTAAACTCCAGATAGTATGCTCCAGAGACTGGAAAATGCACTTTCCAAGTTTTCAGTAATCCAGATGTTTGAGATGCTGTTCTACTGTCATCAAATATTAAAAAAAAAAAAAAGATTTCTAAATACGTGAGAATGCAAAAAGGCGTTTAGATACCATGGAGTCGTGCAGAATAACCTGGAGAAAGTCAATCCTCGTTGTACCTGGTATTTTATGTGAACTGGCACTTCCAAATCCTTTTCCATATTTCTCTAAAGTTACTTCTCTGAAGTAGAAGCGATTTCTGGAGGTTCTGTAGTAGCCCTTTGCAACTGTAAATAGTAAGCATTCAACCACTTTATTGTGTTTGAAATATTCAACCCAATTCAGGAACGACTTGTGTGCTGGGAATGGTATATAGTAGCTCTGGGTTCTGTTTTGTTTTGTTTTCCTTCTCAGTAAAAGAAAACAACTCATCAGCACTTAGGCACTTTTTGTTTATTGGAAATGTGTCAGGTTTGGGAAGAAATAACTGAGCAAAATAAAGTTAATGCTATTGTATGCACTTGCACTTTTGGAAACACAGTTTTGCTGCTTCTTCACAAAAATTCTGTGAAAAGAATGTTCTACATAATTACTGGCATTGATTACATATTCACACCTTTGAACACCTTAAGGGAAAATAAGTTGAAAGAAAAGCATTCTGAATTTGAAGTGGATATGTAGTCAAGAGTGAAAATAAAAGTGAAGCAGACATTTGCCTAGTAGGTAGTTTTCAGAAAAAAAATCTACTTAGCTTTCTATGAAACAGATGGGATATTTGTCTCTCTCTGAAGTAAGAAAATGCATCTGATTTATTCATCCCTTCTTCTTCTAGGCTTATAAAACATGCCTGTGTGATAGGGAAGAAGGTGAATAAGTTCAAAAATACAGAGTAAGAAATACACAGTCAATTTGGAATAGTCCTTTTGATTTCCACACAGATTTATGCATTAAAAGTTGATGGGTGGTTTAACCTTTCACACTCTGCTCTGGTTGCCAGTGTCATGTACCTTCTGTAATCTTCCAGCTGCCATTGCATAGCTACCTCACTTGTGTGTCTTGGGAAGAAATGTGAGTTTTCAAAAAATCTTTGGTTGATTTAAACATCTGTGTTCAAAAAGGCAGGAAATGACCAGCCTCTCCACTGAATAAAGTATTCATGTTCGGAATGAATGACAGACTCCTTTTACAACTCCCTGTGGGATTTACAGCTCTGCTGTTAGAAAAGTGATTCTTCACAGTGAGATATCAGAGATCTCTTGTGTATGAGTATTCAAGGGCAGTACTCATGTCGTGAAGGATTCAGACCTTACCACTGCATACAACACCAGAGCAAATTAAACAAGGTGTTTTAGCTTCTCTTTTCCAGGGCTTTCAAATGAAGATTGACATTCTTTCTGGAAGTAGTGCTTTACTGAAACACAAATTCTCTAAATCAGTTTGGGGATAACAGATTAAATATAAAAAACCTACTGTATGAAGGAAAAAAATGATTTTATTTATACATATATACAGTGATCAGAGGATTTCTGACTTCTGTGGACATTTCAATCTGCTTAAGTGCATAAATCATAAACTGTCAAATTAACATTTGCCAAACATTTTAAGAATTCTAATTATTTTTTATAAGTTTTGATGCTATTTCTATATACATATCTGTCTACTAGGATATTTATTAAAATTATTGAAGCATCCTCTGACTGTAAGATTATAGAACTGAGAAGGCTATTGTGAAATTACTGCATCTAAATCTGAGACCTTCCTTCTGAAATGAGGTACAACCATCCTCACAATGACTATGGGAAAGAAAAAAATTTGCAGTCTGCATGCATCTTTTGAAGCAAAGTTGTCCTAGGAAGACACATAACTTTATTACAAGTGCAGTACACCACAGCTACAATGGGGTTATTGTGCCACAGCATAGCTGTGTCACAATCAGATGCAAATTAGAAGAAACTAACTGTATTGTAGAAATACATCAAAACCAATCACAAGCAGACCAAATCAGAAAACACAACTGTTTCTTGAGTTTCTTGCTTTTCTCCTACATCTATTAAAACCAGAAAAATTCAGAGGAATTGGAAGTAAGTGGCTAATTAATTTATAAATGTTTTTCTATGTCACCTGTTTTTACCAGGATGGCATGGAAATTATGCTAGAAAACTCTTTATTATGTTAACATACATGTTTAAATACATTTTGAGTTACCATATTTGTGATAACAAGTTAAATTCCGAGGGCAGATACTGGAGAATATATAAAATATTAATCCTAAAAAACACTGAACACTTTTAAAAGTAAATGTTATTATAAAAAGAAGCTGAAATCTCTGCACCTGTAAACTCGTTAACGCATATCAGCACAGTGGAACAAGAAACATTATTTGACAGGTATGGAAAGATTGAATAACAATACAACAGAAGAAAACAAACCTCTTACAAATGGCTGTTCAATTGAATCTAAAAATCATCTGAATTATCTGCTTTCCTTGTAGACCTTTCATGGCATGTAATTAATAGTAGATACTCTTGGAACCTTAAAAATTACTTATTCAGTGATGGTTACAGCTCTGCCTTAGACTTTTTAAAGAAGCATATTATAGAAATAATAAAACTGCAAGCCCATATTTAGCTACATAAGATTAACTATGCAAATTGTTATCCAAATGCATACACAACAGAGCAGTCATTAACATTAATCTGACTATGTATTTGTGTGAGTTCACAAGTGGCTATGTCCTGCAGTCTTTGATTACAAGATATATATTCATATATACAAAGTTCTGCAAATTAAAGTTCAAGGAAGGGCATCTTTATACAGTTTATAGCAAGTGGGAAAACAATCTAAGATAAAGCTGCACTTGAATGCTCTGCTATTTTTTTGTTCTTTTTAAAAATACCAATCACTCAAAATAACACTTTTGTGAATATGCATTTTTTTTCATTTCATGTCTCTTTAGATTATGGGGATTGATTGACTGAATTCTGCAGGTCTTCCTACAACAGGATAATGTATTCTAAGAATACTTTTTTTCTCTGTGGCACATTGAATTAACATTTAATTCCTATTTAAGTAAATGGAAAAATGAAAAGTTGCACCTTCTACTTGAATGTTAGGACACTATCAGGAAATGTGGATAATTGTGCTTCTTTCCAAAAAAAAAAGCCCTTCAAATGAGACAAACCAGCTGGATGGCTAAAATACTAACTGTTGAGCCATTGGCTGCATGGGCTTTCTTCTTGATGGGAAAGGCTTTGATAGTGAAAAATCACACTCTCTGATGTAATGTATAGATCTAACAAAGAATAAACTGCAAGAGGTATTGAATTTGCTCAGTAAAGATAGGCCAATAATTTTTCATAGAGGTGTATTTCCAGCCCAGAGGCTGGTATTGTTACCATCTGTGAAGGACATCAGAAAAGCACCTGAACAGAAAGGCAGAGGACATCCCAAAAGTGCCAGGACTGCAGATTTGGTAGAAAGCCAAGAGTTTTTTGGGTTTTGTTTTGTTTTTTGGGTTTTTGGTTTTTTGGGTGGGGGTTTAAGAACTGGCTGAAATAATGTTTCAGCTTTTGAATGAGAAAATTGCCTCTCATTGTTTGCCCTTTTCCAGGATCAGAAAAAAGCATTTTTAGATCCTTTGTAAATTGATAGAACTGCAGCCAAAATTTGTGGATGCATATGATTAAACTCTATCTTGAAAGAAACAATTCAGTAAGACCATTAGTATTGACAGGAATACTGGTCTCAGGCAGAAAACATAAAGGGAATTATTTGGAAGGAAAGCATAGTAAAATAACAAGAAGAAAATAATGAAATTCCATGGAATATTTCCTTTCTAATGAGTCAACAATCAGTCTAGTATTTCTAGAAGTCAGACTTAAGGTAATGTATAATTTTCATTATTTTAATCTCTGCCATTTTTTTTGGCTTTTATAGATATATATGCAACTTTGAACGATCTACATCTACCTTTTTAATGCACTCCTCCCCTTTCTTCTTCCTCCTCACCTTTTACTCCTCTGCCAGTCCCCATCCAGGGTAGCTTCAAATTAAAAGAAGTTTCATCAACCAGCAACATGAACATATCAATAAAAATAGGAAAAGGGGAATCAAGACAGAAGACAAAAATGATTACAATGAATGCACTCACACACAGAATATGTGGTGGAATTAAAAATCCCAAAAGAGAAACTGAAGAGAAAATACTCCTTTCCAGTTATGTCTTGATGTCAGTTAGGGTGTGTTTTATTTCTTTGTACTAAATTTTATTTCATGTTTGGGGCTATAATCCCTTTGGAAAACAAGTCCTACTTGGTCATTTTAAAATTACTCTGATCAGTTATGTAAAAAGCTATTTTTTTGCAACAGTTGGAATGAAATTTTCATGGAATAAAGGAATAAACTGTGTGTCATTATTTTATTTTTATCATTTCTACAAAGAAAAAGTACCACCTTGAAAAAGAAATATAAATTCATATAAATCCCAATGAAATTTATACTCATTGAATCTCAATGAAATTTATTAAGCAGTATTTTTAGTATCATTAATTCTGAAAGCTCTTTTTGCGTTATTCTCTTACTACTACTACTACTACTAATTATATCAATTGAGATGTATTTGCTCAGAAGGCTGAAGAATCTCTCCTATCAAGAGAGGCTGAGAGCATTCAGATTGTCCATCCTGCGGAAGAGGAGGCTGCAGGGAATCCTTATAGCACCCTCCAGTAGTAAAAGGGCCTACAAGAAAGATGGGAAGGGTTTTTTTTACAGAAGGGTTGGTGATAGGGCAAGAAGGAATGGCTGTAAACTGGAAGAGGCTTTGTTGAGGTGTTGAGGTGTGATATTATGAAGAAACTCTTCAGTCTCAGGGTGGTGAGGTGCTGGAACAAGTTGCCCAGAGAAATGGTGGATGCTGCATCCAGCCCTGGAAGAGTTCAAGGCCAGGTTGGATGGGGCTTAGAGTAACCTGATCTAGTGGAAGATGCTCCTGCCTATGGCACGAGATGGGAACTATTTGATCTTTAAGGTCTCTTCCAACTCAAATTATTCTATGGTTCTGTGATTCTAGGATGATACTGGGATTTTTTTGCTTAAGTCTTATATCTATGGAGTTTTTTTATCAACAGAATGAAGATAAAATCTAAGGCATGACCAGCTGGCTGTCTGAATGCAAGCTTTTGACATGTTGGTCATATTACAACTGGTATCCTTTAGACATCAAATAATTATTTACCTGATGAGTATGGTATAAATGCCTAGCCTAAATACATTTAAAATAGTTCAAGTATCTACAGTATATAGTAGATAGTTCAGGTATATACAGGTTAATACTAACTGAAAATACTTTTCCAAAACTTTTGTTTCAATCCAAAGGTCAAGCTTAGAAAAGATGTATTTCTTTCTTAAGAAAATAAAATAATGCTAAGAAGCAAGAGAAAGAAATGTATTTAAAATATAAGAGAGGTTCTCATTGCCATCAGAAAGAGCAGTGTCAGACCACAGAAATGGAGAGCCCAACTGCACTTGAACAAAACCATTAAATTACAAAGTGTGAGAGGAGCAGCTATTGAAATAGCACATGGTATATAGGAGTAAACTGTTCTCTACGTGTACATACAACTGGATCCAAGATTGTTGGTACTCGTTGCAAATTTTTTGCTCTATGAATAGTATTTTTCATTCAAACTTGGCCATCAGAAGCTCCAATGTTAGCCACCATAGGAAAGGCACTAGAGGGTGAATCTGAGAAAGTTAAAATGGGAAAACTGCAAAATACCTACTCCAACAACAATCAAAAAGAAATCAAAGAGTTCTAGTTTCTGTATGTGTATAATGTCACACAAACTAGGTAAAACTTAGTGTATGATCCCTTCAGCATATTTTTAGAGCATTCTTCATCACAGACTGAGAAGTCTCTTTTAGAGGCACTTGTAGAGAATTGGTTAAATTGGCCAACAGAAAGCATCCAACAGAGACAAGGCTGCCACAGCTCCATGCCCTCCAGGTAAGGCTGAGCCTGCATTGAAAGATTTTCTGGCCCAGCAAGTGCCAAACAAAAAAGTGCACAGACCCCATTCTTTGGCCCTGGCTGTGATGGCCATTGCAGATTGCCTGGGAGCCTCTGCCAGTGGCTGCCAGCAGGACAGGGATGCCCTCAGCCACACTGAATGCTGGAACTGTTCTTGAGAAACAAAACTGGTTGCAGCAAACAAAAATATGGGCATGGTTTGTCTTCACAATGTGGAACTTAAAAACTTTTGCAGCAACAAAGATAATTTCCTAAGAAGGGATGAAATACAAGCAAACAGAAAAAACATCCAGCTGTGATTTTTTTTTTCCATACAAGACACTGTGTTTCTGTGCTGTGAGAATCTTTAAGTAACCTTTTAGCAGCTTCAGAGGTAGAACTGCAGAAAAAGACAAGTCTTACCATAGAAAACTAAGCTAATTCAGCACACAGGTTGTGAGGAGCTGAGCAGAAGAATTAACTAAGCAAGGGACATGATGTGCTCTTAAAGTAAATTTTCAGCACATCTTAACAGAATTAACTGATTATTCTAATGTTGTTCATGACAGGTCGTGGGATCTTATGACAAGAGAATGAAGGCTGAATTAAATTTAATTATTCGATTAATATTAATTACATCTGGATGCCATGAGTGCACAGAAGTTCACTGATATTGCCCATATGATGGCTGCACCTACAGTGTCTTTTTAAATTGGTATCTTAAAAGAAAACAGTTCTTTATGAAATGAAGTTACTGACATAAAAGGATAGGGAAAATCAGAAGACTAAAGGAAAAATTGCTAAATGTGCTTCCTTTACAAAATTAATACATACATTTAAGTGAAAAAATTTCTTCCCGAAGAATGTTATCAGTCACAAAACTATGAAGACTAAGAAACTTGAAACATAATTTGCTGATGGCAAAATTGGATGTATCAATGGTATAAATTATATAAAAATAATAAATACCCTTTATCCACATAATGTAACTAGGAGTAAATGGGAAATGGCCCCAGTCAGTCTCCCCTGACCCCTTTCTAGGATGAACACTCCCCTTACACATATCCCTCCCTGTCCCTGTGTTCAGATAGGTGTGAATGTCACATCCCTGCCTGAACCCTGCCATGGGTGTCCCCCGGGCCAGTCCTGCTCCTGCCCCCCCGATGTGCTGACTCTGCTCCCCAGATGAGCCCTGACCTCGCTCATCACCTCTCTCTGGCCAGTGCTGATTGTGCACTGCTGTGGCCGTCCTGCTCTGCTCTGCTTCTCTCTCAGGGTGGCACAGCCCTGCTGCCCTGGGCCACCATCCCATCCTTGCACTCCTCCCTGTCTTTTATAACTTTCCTAGATGAGTCCAGCCCCCTAAGTTCCTATACTGGATGTGGCTGGTGACAACATTTCTGAGCAAAGTTGTTTTTATTCTGAGAGAAAATAAAACTCTCCATTAAGTGACAATAGTAAGTAATAACCAAACACTCTCTTGCAGCTGTGCAATAGCCTTACATACTTACATGACAAAATTGCCTTGATGTCTAATTTTGTGATTAGGAAGAACTTGAAAATACTGCTTAAAACAAAAGTCCCTCCTGTTCAGATGCTATCTCTGTTATTTTAGGGGGCACCTCTTCCTTGAGAAAGCATATTTGGATGATTTCATGTGTTTCAACAGAGTGCTGAAATTGAGATAATATCTGAAAAAACAGTTTCATTTTGCAGATTATATTAGTTTGGTTAATTTGAATATACTGCCTGGAACTCATTTATACTTCTGGTCTGTACAGGATCCTATAGATAATATAGTGATAATATAGTGATAGACCATAGAGATAGACTTTTACAATTAATGAGCATGAGAAGTGGTTGTTTTGCAAGCTTTGAAGCTTCCTGTTTGAAATATTTATTTCACTGAATACAGTCTAGTTCAACTACTGCAGACAATTATAAATTGTCAAAATCTATTCACTCTAGGTAGATTACTCTTTTTAGTTCACTTCTCTAGTAGCCTTCATCTACTACTTTGTCCTACTATTTCAGTCTCATTTGCTTCAAAACAATTCTATATTTCTTATCACACTCCCTTGACTTTCTCAGAACCCTATTATGAGACCCATTATAATGCATCTATTACATGAAGTAGCAGTAACTTTGAGAATATTTTCAGATGGTTGCCTGCAGTAATTTCAATATTTCCTTTCTGAGTGATAACTCATTAAGCTCTCCCTATCTTGTATATGTGACTTTCATATATTTTAGCTCTACAGTTCCGATTATTTCAAGGTCTCCCATCATGACATTTCTTTAGTCTCTTGATAATTATATCTCTAAATACTTTGTGTAAACTACTATCAAAGTCAAAATCAATTTGTAGGGTGCTCTATGGCCTGGGAAACTATGCAATTTCTAGAAGAGATGAAGAGTTGTGGGTTAGGTTTGCAGGTATATCACATTTTTCTCAAGTAATTTAGCCTACTACAAAAGATTAATTTATATTGTTCACTAGTTTCACCAAGCCTGTGTTGAAATTTAACCATTAAAATGTAAACCCGGAAAGTCTTAACATTTGAAAAAACTTATTCTGCTGAAACAAACAAGTTATATTCCTTTGGTATATTTCTGTGAATTGAAATATCAGTATGACAGGTGCTAGGAGTATCTTAAGCATCTGCTAATATTTGTCACAACTTCATAGCATTAAAATAATCCTACAGTATTTTGTAGGAGGAAAAAAATTAGCAATTTTAAAGGATAAATATAACAAATATAATACACATAACTGCTGAATACATTTATTGATTTTCTACAGCAACAACAATACAAGAGACAATGGTTTGATGCAGGAGTGGTTTAAAATCAATGCTAACCTAAGTTAAATCTGTTTTATCTTCAAAAGCTCTGGACTAAAATCTAGTTTCTGCAAAGCAAATGAGATGAAAATGTCTTTAGAAAAATCCCATACTTACAGGTTGTACTGCTTATATTAGACCAAGAAATAGCTGATATTAATCTCAGAAAAACAATGGGGCATTTTTCAATACCAAAAAAGCCCACCCAGCAAATGTCAGGTTAATATAGATGTAAACATGGGAACTATATATTGTGTTTTAAAGACAACATAATATAGTGGCATTACATGTGAATTTCAGCCTTTTTAATCTAATAACATCTGATCAATTCTACTTTATTGTTCTCAGTCTCTCAGGACAGTCATGATGGAAACATTTTGCTATTTTTTCCATGTAAGAGCATCATGTCCAACCATTAGATTAGCACTGCCAAGCCTGCCACTAAACCATGTCCCTAAGTGCCACATCTACACATCTTTTAAATACCTTCAGGACTCAACCAGTTCCCTGGACAGCCTGTTCCAATGCTTGACTGCCCTTTCAATAAGGAAATTTTCCCTCCCTTGGCCCAACTCGAGGCTACTCTCCCTTGTCCTATCACTTGCTCCTAGGGAGAAGACACCAATCGCCACCTCTCTAGAACTTACTTTCAGGTGTTGTAGAGGAGATGAAGTCCCCCTGAGCCTCCTTTTCTTCAGGCTGAACAACTTCAGCTCCCACAGCTGCTCTTCGAGAGATTTGTGCTCTGACCTTTCCCAGCTTCCTTCTCTGGATCTGCTGCAGCCCCTCCCCTTTCTTGTGCTGAGGAGCCCAAAATCCTGAACACAGGATTTAAGGCATGACCTCAACAATGCCAAGTTCAGGGAGACAACCACTGCCCTGGTCCTGCTGGGCACATTATTTTTGATACAGGCCAGGTGCCTTTGGCTTTCTGGGCCACTTGGGCACACACTGGCTCGTATTCAGCAGCTGTGGAACAGCACCCCCAGCTCCTTTTCCAACAGACATCTTTCCAGCCACCTGAATAATTGTAGTTAATTTTATTTGCATGTATCTTGTGGACAGCTATAAATTCAAAAGTTGAGTTATATTGATTAATATTATTTTTAAAATCCCATATAGCTATCTAAAAAGAGTCAAATAATTCAATGAAATTAATATATTTAAAAGCATGATTACTCTTACACTGTTAGCAATGATAGCATAAGATATTTATAATCAACAAAATTTTACAATATCATGAGTTTTTTCTGATAAACAAACTTATGCATAGAATTACTCAATTTTGTTTATTCATTTTACCAGATTTTTGAACACAGGGGCAACACTTACTTTTCTGTCCAAATATTAAAAATCATCCAGCTAAATATTTCCAGCTTTTTATCATTTGTATTTGCAAACTACATACAACATTTTTGTCTATCACAACCCCAAAAAACAATAAAGTGCAATAATAATGTTTTTCTGTTCAAAATCATTATCTTCTTTTTGTGTAATATTTGTGTGCAGTGTGTGTGCAGAAAAGAAAAAGCAGGCAGAGAAATTCCATTACAGAAGCAATCCCTGGAAAGGGAAGACTGATGATTCCAACTATCCTTGTCTATTAAGAATAATGTTAAAATGTGAAGTCTTTTGTTTAGAAATTTATTATAGGAGTAAAATTGATTCAGGACATATTTCTCCTAGAAATTTCTAATTAGTATACTCACTCGGAATAATTGAAAGAACTATTGAATTTGTGCAATGCCTTACTAACCTCAAAGAAACTTAATATATTTCATATTTTGAGAAAAGTTAAGAAGTGACAAAATTTTAACTTCATATTCTAATTACCCATCATTACTTTCACTATGCATGGTAGGTTTGCCTAAATTTCTGATGCACTTTTCTAATGGGTGTTACCTCTTGCAGGTCTCAGAATATCAGGTAATCCTGATTATTAAAGTGGAGGGAATTTTAACGAGTGAACAGATAGCAACTTTAGTCCTTTTTTTTCTGAAATCAATTTATGACTGTCATCTCATTTGCAACTTAGGTGTCAGAAGTGATGTGCTTTGCTCTGTAGTTTTCTCAACCTTGCTATTCACAAGATGATACTCTTATAGTCTAAGCTGTTTTAATGTATAATTCAAGGAAGCATGTGGTTGGCAAGAGTTCTTATCCTGGATTTTTAGTGTCTTCTTTCCTATATTTACACTCTTAGTGACAGTTCAGTACCTACTTGCTTTGAGTTTTGAAGTCATGAGGTTAAAGTCTTAAGTTGACATTTCCAAAGTCAGATGTTCTAGGATTGCATTTAAAAGTTTTTCTTTAAAGTGATGTTTTTTACCTCCTGAACCAAGACAGAGAACACAAATTGGATTTAGAGAAGTCCCTGAAAGTTTCTCTAAATAATAAAACCTTCTACCCTTACCCTTTGCAGGAGAAAGTACCACATTCTTTGTAATGAAAGCACAAACACCTCTCTGGTTTTTCATCTGTACAGTTTTGAAAGAGCTGGTAGATTCAGAATCATGGCTGTATTGGGATTTTTCTGCACTATCCCCTTCAGTCCCTTCAGAAATTACCACCTGAATGTTTTACATAACATAAAACAAGTTTTCTGATTATGTGCATCACAGAAGACAGGAAGAAAGAATTTTATGAAATCATACAAAAATGTGATGTTATTTAGAATCCTACTATAATCTCAGTAGTAACTTTACTGCATGAGATCCTCCGTAAACATGAAGTTGTTTTAATCTGCAGTTGTGTGTTCTAATCTGTTTACTCAAAACTCATTTGCATTTTACACTATTACTTACAGAGAAAGGATCTGGTTTTATCCTTTCTTGGGATTGGTATCATGAATGGATTTAAAATTCAAGTAGGTCTGACAGAATCACAGAATATCCTGGGTTGGAGGGGACCCACCAGGATCATCAGGTCCAGCTCCTGTCCCTGTTTCCTTACCATCCTCACACCATGTGACCAAGAGTGTTGTCCAAATATTTCTTGAACTGTCCATGATGTGACCACTTCCGTAGGGAGCCTGTTCCAGTGCCCAATATCCCTCTGGGTGAAGAATCTTTTGCTAATATCCAACCCAAGCCTCCCCTGACACATTCCCTTGGGTCCTGTCACTGGTAACCACAGAGCAGAGATCAATGCCTGCTCCTCCTCTTCCCCTCATGAGGAAGTTGTAACTGCAATGAGAGTTCCCTTCAATCTCCTCTTCCTGAGCAACCTCAGCTGCTCCTCGTATGATTTCCCCTCAAGGCCCTTCATCATTTTCATTGGTCTCCTTTAGATATATAAGAGATCTACATATTTTTTTTATTGTGGTGCCCAAAACTGCCTCCAGCACTCGAGTTTAGGCTGCCCCAGCTCAGAGCAGAACAAGACAATCCCCTCCCTTGCCCTGCTGGTGATGCTGATGCCCTCCAGGACAGGGTTGGTCATTCTGGCTGCCAGGGCACTGCTGGCTCAAGTTCAACTTTCCATTGGCCAGGATCCCCAGGTCTCTTTCTGTGGCACTGCTTGCCAGCATCTCATTCCCCAGTCTGTATATCCAGGGCTGTCCCATGCTCGGTGCAGAATTCAGCACTTTTCCTTGTTGATCTTCACATTGTTAGTGATTGCTCAGCTCTCTGATTTGTCAAGGACTTTCTTCAGGGCCTCCCTGACTTTAAAGGAGTCAACAGCTCATCCCATTTTTGTATTGTCTGCAAACTTTCTCAGTCCTTCCCAGTCCAGTGCCCAAGGCACTTATGATGATGTTGAAGAGCACAGGGCTGAGGATGGAGCCCTGTGGAACCCCACCAGTGACAGGTCACCACTCTGATGTCACCCCATTCACTGTAACCCTTTGTGCCTGACCTGTGAGCCAGTTGCTCACCCATCTCATGATGTGTTTATCCAGCTGTGTGCTGGACATTTTTTCCAGAAGGGTTCTATGAGAGATAGCAATGATTGGTTTAATATTGACTTTTCACTAGCATGAATATTCCTCTAAAAGAATTGCAGCTACAGCACATGGTTTGAATTTTGCAAAATTTGTAACATTTAAGATGCAAAACTACAAAATTCTCGTTGTTTCACTATTGTAAGTCTAGTACACAGGTCTTGAAAACAGCTCATTTACACTATAGTTATAATGAGTTGAGAGAAAAACATAACCATTTTCTAGTATGTGTCATGAGACAAAAATTTTCTAAGAAAGAATTTCACTTGTAATGAAATATTTATGTCTTCTTGTTTTGTATACAATTAAATTTTTGTCTTACATGGGCAAATTAATTGAGATTTCAGTCAGATGTTTCTTATGTGGATCTGTATGTACACATTACATTATTAAGTTTAAAATAGTATTTTCATCTCTCATCAATATGTAAGGAGAAAGGAAATCCTGCACATACAACGTACTGATATCATGCACATTGGTCATATGATTTAGACTGGTTAATCTAGATAGAATACCTCTGGACTCTGTGTTTCATAAAAGGTAAAGAAATTTTGGACAGTGTACAGAAAACAAATTAACATGAGAATGTGACTGGGGATGACCCCTGGATATTAAAAATTTAGATCACAAAAACCCACTAATATTCTTCCGTTGTGGAGTAATGAAGTCCTGATTATACTAGGGTGAGAAAAACATTTTGAAAAAAAAATTACCAATTGATTAACGAGAGAAAATACTTGGCAATCTTCACAATGTCTTGGAAGTACCTAGGGAGATTTTTTAATTCTTTCAGTAACAGATTCCACCCACAGGTCTTTGCTTTCTGCATTCTCATCCATCCACTCATCATCTGGTCTTTCGTTGAGAGTCAGAAAGAGTTTGTTTTAGAACTGATGCTTTGAAATTTAAGGATCTTTTACAGTTCAAGGTTTTTATTACTAAATAACCTCATTCTTTTTTATCCCAAGTCCACAGCACCAGAGCAAGCATCTAAAGGACTAGGAAGTGCATGGCAACTGAGTTTAGACTTCTCACTGATAGAATTGTACCTATCTTTTAAAAGAACTTAAGAATCTGCTTCTGTTTCAGTACCAAACAAAAAGAACACTTTTTTTTTTTTTTTTTTGATTGCTAGACTTCTGTGAACAGAAACATTATTCTGCTCATAACTCACAAAAAAAACCTGTTTATTTTTTTTAATGGTCAGCATCCAGAAACATTGTCTTCAAATGGAAACTTGAAAAATTTGACAAGACTGAATAAAGTCTGAAATTAGAGTAAAATAAAATATCAGGGATTGATCTCAAATTAATAGAAGGGTTTGTAGATGAAACTGCATCTAGTGACAAACCACATGATTTAAATATAAAAATCAATTGGTTGAAGTTTTGTTACAAAAAATATCAATAAAATCAAAAAGTGCTGTAAAAGAAACTTAACATTTTATTCTTAGATGGCACCTAAAATTCTTCTCAACATCAGGAAATGCTAAATTATCTGAAGTGGCTGCCAAAAGCATAATATCAAAAGCCAGCTACTCTAAAGGTAAAACCAAACAAATATTCTGTCTTTCATATTCCTAACTCTATAGCATGCAGGCAGTTATTCCCTTATTTCTAGCTACACTAATGCTGATTTTATCTTCCCTAAATTCCAAAAATATCCTGAAATTCTTATCAAAAAATCAGACTATTTTTAAAGAGCTGCCTTTGTTTTATTATGATCTGATTAATCTGAACAGAGAACAGAATATTGGTAAAGCATACCAGTCAGAATTCCCAGGAAAAATTGAGACATCCACCTTCAAAACTGCCATACTTTAATTTACTTATTGATCTTCCTGTCATTTTTTATGCAAACGGAAGTTAAGAAAACATTGAGAATCAGCCTTTCTGGAGTTTTCCATCTGTTTAAAATCAATATCTTTTTGCTGCAAGGCACAAAGTACATTATATAAAGGTTTTTTAGAAACATTGGGAAAGCAGTAGTACAGTATAATAACTCTATATTTATAATATAAAATATTTTAGCAGAAATTATAATATATTAGAACTGAAAAGCAAAAATATTAACAGCAGAGTGTACTGCACAATGGCTATGAAAAATCTCTCAAGAATTCAAGTCACTGTTCTTTGACTGTGTTTTGTACCAAGAATATATTCAACCAAAGTATCAATTAATTTTAAAAATAATCACAATTATTTTCATGTGTATATATAATAATAAAAAGATGACTTGAATCTGTTAAGAAAAGCTAGGCCTGTGTATTTTGTCTGTCTCTTCAAGCATTCTTTGCTGTTACAAAGCATGCTAACAAGCTATAATTTAGCAAAACAAGCCATGTCATTCTTTGTATTAAGAGAAGAAGAAGATAAAAAAGGAGGATGGAGACTTAATTGCCTGTAAAAGTTACAAGAAGTATATGGCTGCTGTGCAAATTGTGCCAGTCCTCTCAATGGAAGACCTGGAGCATATTTTCACAAGAAGAACATCTATCCATGGGAGAATTTGGGGGAGGAAGGTTATAATAATACTCTATAAAGGAAATTTTTAGAAAAGAAGGTGAATGAGTCAAAATGCTCTTCTAATACAAGAAATGGGCTTTATAAAGTTTGAATTGGTTTGTGTAATTTGATAAAAAGTAATTTGATGATTCAGTCTAACTTTCAATTATGGTGTAATAAAGTAATTTTCTTGTGGTTTTGGGTTTTTGTTTTGTTTTGGGGTGTGGTTTTTTGTTGGTTTTTTTTTTTTGTTTTTTTAATACAGTCCATTTGGGAGTCAAGAAGGGATAAATCTTTTCACTTGTTTTCTCTTGTATTTACTTTATATAGAAATTGGTTGCTGCTATTGCAGTGTTTTGAAAAATCTCTTTCATTCTTTTATGTCTAATTCTCTCTTTCAATTTCACCTGGACTGACATATTTATTTAATTCCTTTTGCTATTGTGAAGGGTTTAGTTAGTTGTTACGTTTTTTCATCTAGTTGTTTGTTTTCTTTTTCTAGTTGTGATTCACAAGAGACACTGCTTCAGTTTTTTATATCTATGTTAAGTGTGTCCTTTTCATTGATTTTGCATTTTTTAGTTTGCAGCTTCTAAACCACTTAATAAAATCTTAACTCAAAGTCTAAACTCTAAAAGGTGGTGAGTCATTTCAGTTTAAAAAGGGAATGATGTGCAACCTACAGTTTTTCTGAGTATGGAGACACAAAAGAAATTGAATGGCAAATATTCACATTGACGGCAGATGAGAGAAATAGCACCAAAAAAGGAGGTTCTGAGGTGGTGTAGTCCAAATAGTAATGACAACATGTCTGACATTATCTTATAGATCAAAGTTTTATTGAGGCAGTAGGAAACATGAGCAGCAACGTTCCCATTTGGCAGCTCAGTCCCTGATAGCTGAGGATCATGAGTGATGCCACACCTCTGGTGAACTGCCAGGGACACTTGGTGTTTGGGTTACCACAACAGCCAATAAAGCAGCAACAACATTGAAGAGATGCAAACATGTGAGTGTTTGGAGATGAAAAAGATAGATGGAAGAGGGATTTTACCTTTTCTTGTTTGCTATGATTGCTCCTATATTTGTCCCTTTGAAGTCTTTGTATTCTCACCATGTCCAACTGAAGGTGTCACTGCAATGTCTATTACTTTACTGTTAAAGAACATTGGGCACTGCCCAAGATGCATTCATATCCTTCATCTGTTTGACATTAACACTACAAAACATCCCACTATATCAAGACTGTTGATACAGATGTTTAGTCCATGTCTGTAAAAGCCTGGAAATGATGGGGAAATTGGGATAAAAGATGTTCAAAACCAATAATGTCTGGGTTTGATGTGTTTCTCCAGTACCTAGAACAGTGAGTCTGAGTCTATGTGTTACTGTGATAAGAATAAAAGAGTCGCCTGGCAATGGTCCCTTATGGTTTTCAAAATATGTTCCTTTACATGGTTTTGTTTTCAATCCATACTGTGTGAATATAAGTAATATTTTTTTTTCAAGTTCTGTCCCTAGAGAGGTATTTTTGACTTCAACTTTACTAGTCCATTCCAAATGAAATGCTGCTATTTTTTTCTACTAATAACACAAATCTATGAAAAAGTTCAAATAATGATAATATTGATATCAAATTGAATTTTTTCCTAGGAAGTGAAAATGCTGTAAAGGATATCAGGTGAGCATATAATTTACTTCTAATGATTTTGGGTTTTGTGAAAGATTGGTGAAATAACCTGGTCATAAAAAAGAAAACATTCTGCTCGCTAGTCAGCTCCAAGTATCAGATCTTTCCTTGAGCGATACTGAAGAAAGGTGTTTTTCTTGGGGGAAAGTCACATGTCATCACCTCAGAATTAGAGATGACATTTGATTTCAGACATCAGTCATATCAGTGTCAACACCCGTGAGATCTCTTTGGGAAACATTGCAGATCAAAATATTAGCATTCATTAGTTTTACACATCGAACAGCTGTTCTGAGAGTCAAAGTAGAAAAAGGAAGAAAAGGAAAATGGAAAAAAACCACAAAACTAAACTATAAAATTATGCATTGCTGGTTTGAAAATGTTACCGGAGACCAAAACTTGTCATAATGACTGTTAATGAGATCATGTACTAAGAGAGAATACAAAAAAAAGGCTGAGATGAGACTGTAATAATAATTATAAAAGGATCAAATTAGAACATGTTTAAACAATACAAAGAATGATCAATGAATTAAGTATCATTCAAGACAAGTAAGATCAGCAAAGGCGAGTCCCAAATGATAGCACAGACTATCTGACAGGATCTGATAATTAATAATGACAGCTGTGACAGAAGTTTCTACTTTTAATAAATAAATCTTATTAGGGACTTAGTTAAGAGGTTGTTTGCAGAACAATTTCTCTGTCTTCCTGTGTCAAGACTGTTGCAAAATATGGTATTGATCAAAAGCTAAATACAGCAGATGCATTAAAATTTTAGTGATTAATCAATTAATAACATCTAGTTACTAATAAATGGCTTCATAGGTCAGAAATCATAAAACAGGTAAAGAAAAAGTTAAATTTGTTAATACAGTGTTATGTAATCATACGTTCTTTATTGCATTCTTAGTGGAATCAATGGCCAGCAATGAAATTCCTTAGATTTGTTTTCTGAAAGAAGGCCAAAACCAAAAATAAAACAAAGTTTGAAAATCCTGCTGTGGCTTTTGGTTTGATCCTTGTTCAAGATTTTATCTTTGAATAATATTTTGAGTATTTACCATTTTTCTAATTTTTCCTTCATTGGATTCTTCATGTTATATGTTTTACTCTCAACAGATTTTACTACTTATGTATAGATCAACTTTTATCTGCCTTACTATATTGAGAAACTATTATTAAATAACCTTTATTGGCTTTGCATCTAGTGTTTCAGTATTTGAAGACAGGTTTTCTGGACCAAGATGACAAAAATACTGTTGTCTTACTGCTCTTCCAGATATTAAACTGTTCTCTGCTAACCTATTCTCTGCTTAGAAACCCTGAAGCGTGTACATTCAGAGACACTAGAAGGGAAATAACCACGTTAATCTGTCTTTCAGCACAGGCACAAGAGTATGCAGCAGCTGATGCTCATGATAAGAACATGGAATGGAATAGGTAATTTCAGTCCATTTTGCAATAAACTGCAGATGACAGGTGAACTCTGCACAAAGTTGGGGAAAGATTCCTGGCTTTTTGAGATCAGGACTCTCAGGCATTTTATTTCAGCAATTTTTAGATCATGCCTTTTTTGCAATGATATTTTTTTTCCAGAAGCCTCAGATTCATTTAACAATATTTACAGACTTTCTTCAACTTTTGGAAGCCAGTGCTGCATCTCCAAGTGGCTTGACTAGTTTTTTCCTAGTGATGGAGTTGCTATGATATTTCACTACCTGTTCTAGTGTTCTTCTTCTTGCACTTGTTCTAGTATTTGTTCTTGCACTGTCTAGCACTTTGAACAGCATTACTCAGATATTGACATTATCTTAATTTGTATTTTTTAATATTATGTTACACCTGGCTCAGTAACATATTCCTAGAAAAAAATCATTACTGAGATTGGTGTTTTTCTCCTCACAGTCCAATATAGCAGTTATTGCTTGTGCCTTTTAAAACATCACTGACACCTGATTTTGTGAAACCACTGCATACATGTTCTGTTTCCAGATTGCTTGGACTGGATTTTGCTTGATAATAGATGACAAAAATAGGGAGATGGACTTATTTGTGATTTGTTTTGATGAAGGAAATTCTGGTCCTACAGTTGAAATCTTGATTTCTTTAGATTTAGAGAAAGTATTCAACAGTTTCAGGAGAGAGTTCTTTTCCATATGTATTTTAAAAGAAAAAGAGTAAAATAAATCTTTGAAGGCATTGAAAATTGTTGGCAGAATATACAGTGAATTATTTTTGATTTGTACCCACTTCAGGCCTAAATGTGTTCTAACTTCTTTCACATTACTTGAATTTGCCTAATTTCAATTTTTTTTATTTCTAAATGACAATATAGCAATGAGTATGTATCATAGAAAAAAAAAAAATTATTCCCTTAATTTCTACTTTGCAGTTAAAGGGAATATTGAGTTACCTTTTTAAAAATTTGATACTGACAAACCTGAAGATGTCCAAAGGACTTTTCAGCTCATCAAATGTAATGGTCAAGAAAATAGATTTATTTACAGTATTCACACTTCTTCTCAGACACAGTAGTGGTAGACAGGACTACAGTCCTTTTGTAGAGTTAGGAATTAGGTTTCAATTTGAAATCAATAACATGTCATAGGGGGTCACTGCTTAGTAATCCCTAGACAGTCTTTCTGATAGATCTGAGTACAAGAGAGCTTCATAAACTTTATCTGGTGATAATGAATTGACTTAAAACTGAACAACTGATGAGGTATTGTGAGCTATAACATTTGAAAAACTATCTTTAGTAGATATTCCTGTGCTCTCTGAGAGTTACACTTGTATGGTTTCCATACAGTGCTTATGGTTATTTGATTTGTTACTCAAAAAAAGATGATCTGGTTTTACAAGAATAAATAAGAGTAAACAAAATAAGAAAAGAAAACAAATAAAATATAGCTAGAATTCCTGCTGGCTACCCATTAAACTATCACAAATTATTTTAATAATAATTCCCTATAATTAAGCTGTCTTTAAATATTAAATTCATAAGTCTAATGTGATTTTGTTCTTATAGCCATTCTGAGACTTTCCTCCTGTTACTGTGCAACAACCTGAAAAAATGCTGGAACAAAATTTTCTTCCAGTATATACAATATAGTTTAATAATTTTATTATCTAGAATATCTCAAAAAATGCTGGCCTATTCTCCTTTTTAATATTACCATCTACTTTTCCTTGCCTTCTGACAGAGTTTAATACTCTCTGACTAGGTTCTTTTAGATATTCCATGCATGGACAATATTGACTTAATTATTTTCTATTGATTTATTATTTGACTTAATATCAAATTTACTTGTTAAAGATAGTTGATTTTACAGAAGATTTCTGATTTAGCAGTAATACAAAATATTCTACATAATGCAATACAAATATAGGGGTTTTTTTGTAAAATACAGCAATTGCAATACACAGTTCAATCACATTACCAATGTGGTTCATATTAGCTCTCTATAGTCATATGTAGTTCATATTAACTGTCTCTATAATATGCTCAGTGTAGTGATGTTGGGTATGTCTTGTGTGGTTTGAATGGCATAGAGTTAATTTTTTTAAATGCTCTAATCTCCACTCCTGGTCTGTTTAGGTCAGGTTATAGGGATTAACTAATGAACTCCCCCCTTCTTCCTAATCTGGCTAGCAAACAAGGGGTTCCCGCTATAGTTATTCATAAAATATGCAGTTCAAATCCCAGTTTACATGATCAAGGAATTTCCATAATAACCTGCATCGCTAGTCCTTTTGAATCAGAACTTAGAGTTAAACCTTACAATGAACTCCTCCCCTTGCCCCTGCTCTGAATTGGATTTCTTGAACATTTCACCAGCTCCATGGAGACCTATATATGAGCCATTCATTTTGGGGCTATACCTGCTGCAGCACAGACTGGTCCACAGCCACAGTTTCGCTGGGATGCCAATGTTTCAGTGTGGCCTTGCTCATGGGCCACAACCCCTTGAGGGATACACCAGCTCCTGCATGACCCTGCCCACAGCCCCAGTCCTGTAAGCTGTGACCCTGCTCCAGTGCATCCCTACCCATGGCTGGAATCCCTCTGCAGGTGTTCCTGCTCTGTCTTGGGCTTATTCATGGTCACACGCTTTGAGGTGCTCCAGCATGACCTCATTCTCAACCACTGATTCTTCAAGGTGAACTTGCTGCATCCTGGACTTCTGCACAGCCACAGATGCTTTGTGATGTACCTTCTTCTGCTGCAGTATGGGCTTATCCTTGGGCCACAGGCGCTTCAGACATATACCTTCTGTGGCACATAATAACCACAGCACAGGTTCTTTCAGATATACCTGCCCTGGTACGGATTTATCCATGGCCACAGATGCTTTAGGGTGTCCTGCTTGCACATGAAGTCACCCATAGGTCACAGCTCCTTCAAGTTGAATTCACACTGAAGGTTCAGCCTGCTCTCTACAGGCACACAGGAATAGCAGCAGAGGATAAAAGAAGCACCATAGTGATAGCAAGGCAAGCAAGCTGTGTCAAGCCATAGAAACTAGGCAATTTGTAGTTGAACAGCAATAACAGCTATGAATTTGATCTAGGATTTTCCAGTCAAATCTGTCATTATCTCAAATGCTTTGAGTCCCATGTTGGGTGCAAAAAAGGACTGTCATGGTTTAATCCCAGCCAGCAACCAAGTACCATGTAGCTGCTGGTTCTCTCTTCCACAGCAAAATATGTGAGAAAATCTGAAAAATAAAAGAGAGAAACCTTACACATAGAGATAAAAACAGTTTAATAAGCAAAGCAAAAACTGCAAGTGCAACCAAAGCAAAATATGGAATTCATTCACCACTTTCTGTGGACTGGGAGATGCTCAGTCCTCTCCAGGAAAGCAGGGCTCTCTTATGCTTAGTGATGGCTTGGGAAGAAAACATTATCGCTCTAAACACCTTAAACACATCATTCTTCCTCTCCCAGCTCTTTAGTGCTGACCATGATGTCATAGGGCATGGAATTTCCCTGTGGTCAGTTTGGATCTGCTGTTCTGACTGTGTCTCCTCCCAGCTTTTTGTGTATCCGCAGCCTCCTTGCTGCTGAGGTGGGGTGAGATGCAGAAAAGCCTTGACTCTGTGTCAGCACTGCTCAATAGTTACAAAAACACCCCAGTGTTATCCGCACTGCTTTTAGAACAAATGCAAAACATCGTCACATGCTAGCTACTTGAAGAAAATTGCCTCTACTCCAGACTAAACAAGCACACACATACTTTCCCATTTTCACATTTTCTAATCTTTATCACTAATCTCCAATTATGCAACCTCTAGAAATCCTAATGTAATATTTTGCAAATAATTGAATGAATTAAGATGCAGCTGAAGCATTAAGCAGTCATGTCTCATATGGGAACAAGTTTGATCAAATAAAATTGACTACATTTTGATCCATCTTTCTTTTAAATGTTCAAATACATGTGTATTTTTTAAAATAAGATTCTATGGCTGAAGTGTTTAAAAGTGCTTACTAAATCATCAGTAGGTATTCATACAAAAGTGACCGCCACTGTATAAATCTATGAGTTTATCAGCTTGAGGTGAAACAGATAAATTATTATAATAAACTTATTAACTGTATACCATACAACAAGTAATTAGGAACATATTCAATATCTTTCTCAACTATTTATTATCAAAGAACAGATTCTTAATTTTAATTATTCCCAGAAAAATGTTCACAGATGAAGCTGAGAAGGTAGCTATATTTTTCAGTCATAATTCCTGTAATCACTGAGAGAAATATCCATTCTGTAGATTTCAAAGGAAGTTACTTTGTGCCTCTAATTTATTTGAGTCTTATGGGCTCCAGGCATAAATTAAATGTTCTAAAGTAGACATAAAATCAAAGAAAGAATTTTTAAAAAGAGATTAAAATATTAAAATTCTTTGTAGGAGTAACAATTATGTTTTGCTTAATACTGAAAAAAATGTGCCTACCAGTATTTTCACTTTATAAAACACTAACAATAAATCTTTTGGCCTAGGTCAAAGGTCTTTACCAATATAGTATCAAGTGTATTTGCATAACAAGCTACTGCCATAAAACATAAAACATCAACAAAAATGAGAATAAAGTATTAGAAGAAAGTATAAGCTGCTTGCCTACAGGTTCTCATGTGGAAGTCAACATATCTGTCTATGTGCAATTTTAGTAAATGTTCCTAATGCTCAGCAGCTTCATATTTCTTTTTATGTGCATGATTAATTTTCTTGAAATTTAATACCATGAAGGCCAGAAAAGCTTAAAACTGAGATTTTCAGCATCTCCTTGCTCCTTTTTATCTCCTGATCTTAGAAGATACATTGTTATGCTAAGGTATGCTTTGGTTAATGATGCAGTACATATTACCTTGCTTACCTTTTCTCTTAGCGCACTCTTTTCACAGATGCAAAACATCGTCACATGCTAGCTACTTGAAGAAAATTGCCTCTACTCCAGACTAAACAAGCACACACATACTTTCCCATTTTCACATTTTCTAATCTTTATCACTAATCTCCAATTATGCAACCTCTAGAAATCCTAATGTAATATTTTGCAAATAATTGAATGAATTAAGATGCAGCTGAAGCATTAAGCAGTCATGTCTCATATGAGAACAAGTTTGATCAAATAAAATTGACTACATTTTGATCCATCTTTCTTTTAAATGTTCAAATACATGTATATTTTTAAAAATAAGATTCTATGGCTGAAGTGTTTAAAAGTGCTTACTAAATCATCAGTAGGTATTCATATAAAAGTGACAGTCACAGTATAAATCTATGAGTTTATCAGCTTGAGGTGAAACAGATAAATTATTATAATAAACTTATTAAATGTATACCATACAACAAGTAATTAGGAACATATTCAATATCTTTCTCAACTATTTATTACCAAAGAACAGATTCTTAATTTTAATTATTCCCAGAAAAATGTTCACAGATGAAGCTGAGAAGGTAGCTATATTTTTCAGTCATAATTCCTGTAATCCCTGAGAGAAATAGCATCCATTCTGTAGATTTCAAAGCAAGTTATTTGTGCCTCTAATTTATTTGAGTCTTATATGGGCTCCAGGCATAAATTAAATGTTCTAAATTAGACATAAAATCAAAGAAAGACTTTTTAAAAAGAGATTAAAATATTAAAATTCTTTGTAGGAGTAACTCTTATGTTTTGCTTAATACTGAAAAAAATGTGCCTACCAGTATTTTCACTTTATAAAACACTAACAATAAATCTTTTGGCCTAGGTCAAAGGTCTTTACCGATATAGTATCAAGTGTATTTGCATAACAAGTTACTGCCATAAAACATAAAACATCAACAAAAATGAGAATAAAGTATTAGAAGAAAGTATAAGCTGCTTGCCTACAGGTTCTCATGTGGAAGTCAACATATCTGTCTATGTGCAATTTTAGTAAATGTTCCTAATGCTCAGCAGCTTCATATTTCTTTTTATGTGCATGATTAGTTTTCTTGAAATTTAATACCATGAAGGCCAGAAAAGCTTAAAACTGAGATTTTCAGCATCTCCTTGCTCCTTTTTATCTCCTGATCTTAGAAGATAGATTGTTATGCTAAGGTATGCTTTGGTTAATGATGCAGTACATATTACCTTGCTTACCTTGTCTCTTAGCACACTCTTTTCACAGATCTACCAAAAATTTACTCATATTTCATCTCATTCATATTTCATACTTCATCTTAATGAGTCAATCTTGATAACTACTAAAATTTCTTGTTGTTCTGATGCCACTAATTATTAAAGTGCTACTAAGCAAAATAAATGTTAGTTAGAGATTGTAGTGAAACAATAGTACTAGACATTGTATGCAATAAATTATGAGGTTTAGAAAATGAAGAATATGCTAAGACCTAAACTTAACTTTAATAATACCTAATATACTTATTCCTTCACTTATCATTCTTTGGAATTACAGTGGGTGATTTTAACATTGCTACAATATTAATTAGCTGAAGGCATTGCATAAACTTTGCATAGCTTTAGCTCAGAAAAGTATAAAGCTGAGAATCTAGTCATTAAACCAAAAATAATAAGGGAGGCTTTCAGAGGGACTAATTCTCTTTAATACTATGTCTTAATAATCAGCTAAATCATCTTAACCTAAATAAAAACAGACAAGTACCTGCTGGCAGTTCTGCTGGGTCAACATGGCCATCACAATCTAGAAAATATAAAATTTATGTGAGGTTTCTTTCTCTGAGTTTGGCAATAATACTAATTCTTATGCTTCTGTTCTTGTACAATGTCAAAATTATTAATATGTGCATTGTGAAGGGTTCCTGCTTAAGCAGCTGCTGTTTGAGTGCTTCGTCAATAAGAAAGAATAAACAATCAAACAAAACTCTTACACAAAAATCTTTATTGATTCTACTGAATTTATGCTCTTCTGGAGAGTAAGGTATTTAAACTACAAGGTATTAATGATACTAGGTGCTTTTGAAAAATCACAAAATTAGGAAATTAGCACAGGTTGTCCAATATCACTGTATCTATGTATTTGCATACAGATATATACAGGTACTAAATTTTGAGTTGTTAGAAGCCTGTTTTGCATTTACATTATAGAATACATGAGAGATTAGAAATGGTAATCTGAATTTCCATCTTCAAAAAGAAGACCACAAAACTAAACATCTACAAATCACTTACATATATTTATTTGCCCTATGAAGCTTAATGTAATGACTTTTTTTTGCAATATGTCATTAATGGAACTGTAGCTGTAGCACTCCCCCTGTGCTTGATTTTGACAGGCACACAGTGTGTTTCAGGGGACATTTAATGATATTTGTCATGCAACTCATACTCAAAATGGTGGGACACCACATTTCAAAGTGGATAAATATTTTTAAACAATTATTAGGGAAGAACTAAAAAATTGGGAATATAACAACAGTTTGAAACAGAATTGAAGGGTCAAAAAGGTCAACAATGTATATAAATAATATGTTTTCCAGTTTGCTTAATGAGGAACATATATACAGGAGGGTTATATTTAAATTTGAGGTGTTGTTTCATCATAACACCACAAAATTATATAATTGTCCTTACTAACAGCAGTTTACTTGTCTAATCTTCCTTGTTTCTGAAAACTAACTGTCATTGCACAAAAAGGTGGAGGCAAAAGAGTGAAATTGGAAGCTGAGCTGACAGCACAGATGATCTTGGACTCACCTTTGCTGAACATTGGAGACATGAGGTCTATCAACAGTATTTTCCCAGAAATGCTGTTCAAAGTTCAGATAGATAATACACCATATTAAATTGTTACAGCTATACAAAACCATTGACTGCAACTATAATTGTTTTTCAATAACTTTAATGTGTGCTTCAGTAGATTCCTTTAAAATAAAAATAAATAAAACTTTGAAACACAAATAAAATTGTCATTATAAGAGTATAGTGCTTTTCAAAATCCCCAGAATATTAGTCCATTTAAATTGTGAGCAATTAATTGAAAAATGAAGAAATTAATTAATGGTGCTAAGAGTATCCATGGAGAAGAACTATGGACATGCCTAAAGCAAGAACCATAGCTTGGTTAAAAACTAGGTTAATTAGGAAATCAACACTGAATCGCATAGTATGACCTTTGTGGGAAAGGTGTATCTTCCTCTGTGTGCTGCATACTCGTCAGGAAGCACAGATGTTATTCCACCTTAGCTGAGCTTGAGTGTGGAAAGATGATAGCACACTGGCTGAGTTCCTGGACTACATTTCTTCGGTAATCTTTTGCCTTGTTAAAAGAAAAGTTCTCAGTCTTACAAGGCCAGAAAATATACCCAAGTTCAGAAAAAAAAATCTTACAATATATATCAGTAAAAATATGAAAGTTTAATATTAAATGTATTGGAACTTCGTGAATATGTTATGAACTTTCTCAAACTGATACACTGTGTAATTAAAAAAAATGGAATTGTGTCTTATTTTAAACCTCAACATTCAACAACTCCTGGAAATACTGTGTGTGATAGCCATTTACAAAGTAATCAATTTTTTCTCATCCTGGGGTAAAAAAATTTAATTTGCTGCCTTATTAAGTTGTAAAATGTGTAAGTACTCTTACTATATTTCGCCTGAAGGTTCAAATATTTGTAGAAAACATTGCATGTGTACTCAAGGACAAATACACACATTTCCAGAATTTGTATTTTAACTTCAAATGAGCAGATTTTTAAATTTAGTATTTCTGCCAAAACAGTATTTCAGTAATAACACACCAGTGTCTTGCAAAAAACAAACAAACAAACAAACAAAATTCACAAAAAACCCCTCAAAACAAATATTATTTTAATACATTGTGTATAAGCCTGCATTTGTTTTTGGTTAGCTGAGTTGTTTTCATAAATAAATAGCTTTCAGTAGTTTTCAGTTATATATATATTTCCTGCTAATTTTGAAGTAGTATGAAAAGGGTAGGTGTCGTTGTGTTTTATCTGTAATTGAATATATCTATTATTGGATGTCTTGGTTTGAAAAGACAGGTGTCTGCTAAGGAAGGCAGAAGCCTCCCCTGAAATGGAAAATACAAACCCCCTCCCTCCAAATTATTATAATTTTGACATTAAGGGGCTCATGCAAAGATATGGGAGTAGGAATAACTATTCTTTATTTGGGAAAAATAAAAATAAAATAAAAATGCGGTAATACAAAATAACACTGACAGAGTCAGAATATGACTTGACACCCTGTGGGTCAGGGTGCTGGCAGTAGTCCCATTAAATGGTGGCTGCAATGCTCCTGGACTGACAGATGTGGTTCTTCTGTTGGAGCAGTGATTCTGTAGAAGGGTGGAGTTTTCCTCTGAAGGTCCAGGGGTGGTGTAGATGGGTCTGGTCTTCCTCTGGGAATCCAGTGGGAAAAGGATGTCTCTGGTGTCCCAAATTTCAGATTATATCCAGGTAGGAATGCTTGGCTCCTCCCGTGGGTGGCTCATCTCACAATGGGATGATGTAATTTTATCAGTCATGCAGTTACATGCAATGGCCCATAAACAGAAAATATTTCCTGGAGGGAAGAGGGCCATGGAAAAGATAAAGAAAACTGCCCCACCTGGTTTTAGCAGGCAGCTCAATTAAAAGATAACTGCCTCCCCTCTAACAGAAGGCAATAGAATGCACACCCCCTTTTGCAACATAAGGCATTGGATAATGCAAATTTACCTAGTTTAATGTGGATTTTTTTTTTTTTATTTAATAGAACTATATATTTCTATTAAAATATTTGCTTGAGATTCTTAAGGTTTTCTTTGTAACTAGCTTGGATATTAATATAGTGGGTTGGGGCTGTCAACTGCCTTAGGCTTGTTGATGGAACTATTATGACACTAATTTCTTAAATGTGATCTATTTTATAATGCTGATGTAGATATTCTAACCTAGAATTTAAAAAAAAGAATTATAACATACTTATCTTCTGCACTCTACTACAATCCTTCAACTGAAATTAAGTCTATCATGGAGAATCTAATAATGTTCAAGCAATATGGTAGTGTGTGGTACAATTATAGAATGCATATTCAGTAATATTACCACTCTTGGTGCATCAGACTTTCAATTTTCCATGTCAATGATCTCTTTTTTCATTAACTGAAAAATAAATCTGCCCACCCACAAAAGCAAAATCAACAAAAATGCAAAACCAAAACCAATCAATCAAACAAAAAAAACACTCAAAAACCCCCAAACTAAACCACACAACCCTTTATTCCTTTAGAGGCCAATAACGTTTAAACATTCATTTACCTTTTTTTATGTATTCACTTATTGCTACTTTCACAGAAAGGGAATAGCAATATTTGTCTAGACCAACATTTGAATAATAGACTCTTGACACTTGAATAAGAGGTACTTGACTTGTATAACTGCTGGCAGACTATAAAACAGATTTAGACTTTGATATTTTATGTATTTAAGCACATACTTAGTCCATTAATTTCATTTGTGCTACGTCTGCAAGACAACACCATAAAATTTAATTGCTCCTCATCCAGCTTTAAGAATAGTAAATTTTCTTCTGTCCTATGCATTCTTTAAGTCTATTAGATCTATCCTTGCAGAAAGTGATTCTTGCTGCAAACAAAGGGATTCCTGCTACATCAAAGAACACTACCCAAAATGTAAATAGTAGGAATCTTTTTTTCATGGGAAGCTTTGAATTGAGATGCACTGTCTTTGAACAAGGTTATAATCCAGTCATGTTGCCTCCCATGTCAGGGGTATTGGACTAAATGATTTTTAGACATCCCTTCCAACCCAAATATTTCTATGATCCTATCATAAATAGTACAGGCTATACTGTAGATAAGGATTTCTTTTTCTTGTGGCTAGAGAGAGAGGAAAACCATCAAAATTTCTGGATGCAGAATGCTCATGTGAAAACCTATCAGGGTAATTAGTGATGCTGCCAACAAAATACCTGTTCTGGTTAGAAAGCACTTCCTGTTCCTCATTAACCTAATGACTCTTAGGTTATACATCATATCCCTGACAGTAAAGCCACTTCCATGGTTAATTGCTTCAATAAATACATAATTAATGGCTGGTAGTGAGTCTATGAATCTGCATAGAAATAATACTGTAGCAACATGGACAGATTGCCTTGTTAGGCAGAGTGTAGTTAGTTTATACAATACATGTTGCTTGGTCTTTGTTTTTGTTGTTCTTCTTAACTACATTAAATAAACTATTTTTTTCCTTTATATATTAAAGAATTTAGCCCTTCTAGGAACTACAGGAATGCTTTATTACAACCTTAAGAATTTTATTCTAAACACAAAGAGTTAAGGTATGACCACCAAAAGGAATTAGCAAAACAAGCATGTTATTGAATCGTTGTGAAGCATTGTAATCATGGCATATAATATCATTTATAGTTTGATGAGTCCATGTTTGTGTTTTCTTTGCTTGTTTTGCTTTTTCTCCGAATGCTGCAATGATATTGACTGGGAAAAATATAATAGCATTAACATAACTAAGACTTTCTTAATTTATTTTCTTTTATATTTTATTCTGAATTTCATTTCCTCTTTCTTCTGTTAACTCTCTTTATTAAGGAAGCAGTACTGAAGAAGCAAAAAAATAGGATGTTTCCTGAATTAAGGAAGTTTTGCAAGTGGTTTAATACATGTGGGATATATGCAAGATAAAATGTGTGGAATAATTTTACCTGTTGTTATTATTTCTCTCTCTCTGTGGTACAGCTGGTTGAAGACACGAGAAGTATGCATATTTTCAACTTCTTTTGTGTGTCTAATTATCCTTTACTCTAAAAAGTCTTCTTCCTGAATGGTGCACATTAGCTGCTTTCAGCCAGCTTTATACTTGTAGAAAGAGATTAATAAGAAATTATGATAAATTAATTTCCATCTTTTATAAACATATAAACCAATCTGTTCATTAATGAAAACCTCAAATTTACTGAAAACTGAAATATCGAATGACAAAATAAAACTGCTCATGTTTTAATACTGAAATATTATATATTAATTTTAAACATTAAATTAAATATTAACATTTTAGGGTGATGGGGAACTTACCATTATGTTAGAGAGTTTAAAGTATCAGATGTACTTAGATAGAAGGTCTAAACTGAGAAAAACTTCAAATACAAGAATTAGTATCCACGATTTCTTGTTCATGGTTTAGCACTTTCAGCTATCAGCATAAAAAAAAAGTAATCAGGTGTGATCTCTGGTATAAAAATTAAAAAAAAAGTTTTAGTCATACATTTTCTTCAAGATTAGAATTTTTGGTTTAATTTAAATTATTCTCTCAAGGCTCACTCAATCTGAAATTGAAGATTAAAAATTGTGGAAAACATCACATTATTACTTTGATTGTTTGAATGCTTAATGCTTATTTTTAATAGCATGTTTATTTTGAATGGGAATTTGTCTCATTTCCATGTCCTAAAAAAAAATCCTCAATCAAATAAAAGAGACCACAAATTGAACTCTGTAGAATTGACTGACATCAACTCATCCTTAAATCTCTTATTGATAGAGACCAAACTGTTATAGTCCTTAGAAGCAGGGTGATTTTTTCAGAATTTGAATATTTATTGTCAGCTATTTCTGGACACTTTGTAAGTGTAGTTTTGTTGTTTTTAAAAAAAATTAATCAAAATAATTGAGAATTTTCCATACTAAGTAACATTTATCTCAACAATCTGATATATGCATACTATAACATAGTAAAATAAGATCTGTCACTTGTAAAGCTTTTAAAGACAAGCAGAAGGCCATAGTAAGAGAGAAACAGCAAAGTTCCAGGTGTAGTAGGTCAGAGAGTTCTAACGTGAAGGACTTTCCAATGATTTTGAGCAAGGGAGATGGGAGATTCTGCTATCAATGGAAAAGGCTAACAGCTAGAAATTGGGAATCTAATAGGATGGCTCTAGGTGAGATAACTGCTAGAACAAGTGTACTGTGGCTGTAGTTTGATTAGACACAGTAACAACCTTATTGGCTCAAGAATACCAAGGGTACCAGATAAAATCTATAAGCAATCAGAAAAAAAACCTACTCCTGGCATTGTCAAACTGCTGTACCTGAGACTTGCAGAGGGGAAGCTGTGTGAGGAGCAGCTGAGGCCTCTTGGTCTGTCCAGCCTGGAGGAGACTGAGGGGAGACCTCATTGCAGTTACAGCTTCCTCATGAGGGGAAAAGGAGGGGCAGGCACTGATCTCTTCTCTGTGCTGACCAGTGACAAGACCTGAGAGAATGGCCTGAAGCTGTGTCAGGGGAGGTTTGGGTTAGATATAAGAGAAATTTTTTTCACCCGGAAGGTGGTTAGGCACTGGAACAGGCTCTCCAGGGAAGTGGTCACAGAAGCAAGCCTGGCAGAGTTCAAGAAAACTTTGGACGATGTCTCAGACACATGGTGTGACTCTTGGGGATGTCCTGTGCTGAGCCAGGAATCGGACTGGATGATTCTTTGCATCTCTTTCAACTGAAGATATTTTGTGATTCTGTGAATTCCATTCATTCAAGGAGTTATTGATCTTGGGCAAGATTTGTTCCATTGGACTTAAATCTTGAAAAGTCTATATGTTAGCATGAGTGAATGCAGTAGTATCTCCATCTATATAATGATACTGTATGGGAAATGTTCTGGAATACCCTGGATATATGCTATACCTGGATACAGTTCCCAGATATGCTGAGCTGGATATGCTTTAGTGGACATCAGAAAGATGACAATATTGGGATATTCCAAAGCCATTATTATCATTTTCTAATAGTTTCTAATTTCCTGGAAGTAGTTGCACGCAAGCTGATCACTTACCAATAACGTTACAGTCAACACTTAAAAGATGCAGTGTGTCCTAGCAAATAATGTTTTGCCAGTACTAAAAAAGGACTTAAATTTTATTATGCCATGACAGAACAGGTCACTGTTTCACCCATGCCTGCTTTGGTCTGAGCTGATTTTCACCTGTTTTCAGAACTGTCTTGTGTCCAGGTGATCACTGCCACACTTCAGCTATAAGGTCCGTGAATGAATCCTGTGGTCAAGCCTGATCAAGTGAGGAAGTCACTACACAACAAAGAACTGTCCTTTATGTCAATTCCTTTAGGGTGAGCTGTTGTGCAACTACCAAAAAATCTGGGAACCAGTTGGAAAGTAACAGACTTACAGTCCACTTGGGACATAGAAAAATACACCCAAATGAACTCTGTTGTTGAGAAAGAAAACATAAACATCATGGTTTTCCCACCAAACAGCTCAGGTCATCGAATACTTCTCTACTCTTTTCCTGAGGAAAATCATTCACTTTGTCATCCAGAGGAACATTGGAAGCCATAACATAATACCATAGAAGGTCGATAGAATAACTTCTTTTATAGGCATTCTAAGTGGCAATTAACAAGGATTTTCTTCTTATTTTTTGGGGCATTGAGTATTAGTATTGTTGTAACTAGACAATATTTCTGCTGTGTTTTGATTAGATTGTTAAGAATACGCTAATTGTAAATCTTTCCCTCCATACATATGTCATATTCCTTTTGCCCATAATAAGAATCTGAGAATGATACAGTAGAAATGTTCATTTTGTGGCATATGACACCATGAAATATCTCATCAGAGATATACAGAAACAGACTTTTCTAGGCTGAAATAGTACAGTTCTGCAACAATTTCAATATGCTGCTCATTTTAGTTCTTTTCATGAACCAAGTCACCCTGTGGAACTTGCAGTCAGTCAATGTATCTGGCAGTGCAGCAGGTACCATTAGGAAATTCCATTAAAATGACTGACAACAAAAATATTATATCCAAGCTAAGGGCAGACTGCTGACATATGGGTTTAATTAATATTAAAGCAAAAATACAGTTTATTCCTAGACTTCCTATGCTAAACCCAAAATATTATCTATAAAATTCTAATATCACTGCTATGTCTGTGAAAATAGAAGTCTATTGACGAGCAAACCAGATACAGCTGCTTTCTGTGAAATCTATTTACCTTGAAAGCAGAATGCAGGAGCAGCAGGGATCTTCAACCCAAATTCTAGTTTTCCAGGAATTGCTACCAGTAGCAACAGAAAAAGCAAGCAGCTAGCTAAAATCCTACTGGAATACAGAGTGTCATCTACAAGGTCCATGCCTACATCAAGAGTTTGATATTTGATCGTGCTAAGCCAGCAGTGATTCTGCTAAATTGGGCATGTAACTGTACTTTGCATGACTTTCATGGATCAGCATGTATAGACATGATCTCCAAGCAGAAATGTTGTCATAGTGGTTTCACCAGATGATCTAGATATTCAGAGATTAACCTTAGCAACATAACAAAATTATGACCTTATTTTGGTATTCTTATTTGGTATTCTGGAAGCTGAAGGGATACAGGCACTGAGGAATTAATGCAATAACTTAGAACTTTAAGAGAAAAATAAAGTGTGAGGGTAAAACCAGCTATCTATGAGAATATAAGGACTGCTTTGCATTGAAAGGCAGAAAGGATTTAACAAAAGGGGTTTTAAATAGTGGATGTGCTGGAGATAAAGAGAGACCCTACATACTTACATTGACAAAAGCAGGAGATGGCAAATGTCTTAAAACAAAAAATGTCTCGAGAGTGAAAAAGATGTCTACATCTAGTGTAGATACCATCAGAAGAAACTTTAGCCTCCAGCAGGCAACAGCTGATTAAATGCAGGTGATGGAGAAGTTAACCAGAAGATTATCTGTGACAGAAAGGCATTGGGACAGTCACTGGCTTGAGACAAGAAATTAAATTATGTAGAAATGATCAAACCCCCCCACCCACCAAAACATGAATTAGACTAATCAGGTCCTCACTTAGAGGAAATAATGGAAAAATCTGTATTTGTAATAATGAACAACCCTGCATATGAGCTGCTATGAAAAATGCTATTCTGTTCTTATTTATTTTCACCCCTTGCTGTATCTCAGATTCACAGATGGTTAAGGGGGTTAAGGCACTGGAACAGGTTGGCTACAGAAGCTGTGTCTGCCCCATTCATGGATGTGTGTAAGACCAGGTTGGATGGGGCTTTCACCAAAGTGGTCTAGTAGAAAGTGCCCCTCTCCATGGCAGGGGTTTGGAACTAGATATTTTTTAATCTGCTTTCCAACCCAAACCATTCTATGATTCTATGAAAATATTTTCCTGAGAAAACTTTGCATTGTAAGAATGGAGAACATTCCTTGCTCAACCACAGGTTCAACATTTTAATGAGCTGTTATTCCTTGCTATTATGCATGCAGGCAGTATTCAAAATAGTTCTGTGTGCAAAAGCTCTGCTCCAATTTTAGATATAAATGTACATATTGATTTATACTTAATGAAATACTAAATATAGAAAAAATATGAGAAATATGAGTAAATTATTCAGAGTAAATTTGACAAACTTGTATAAAATAAATAATGTGTTGTAATTTGTAGAAACACAGTTGAACTTAATTTATTCAGAAAATGACTGAGTAATCTTTTATGAATGTTAATATTTTCTGCATTGATATCACACATAAATTGCAGATCCTATGAATATTTGACAAAATGGTAATGGCCATTTTTAATATTACTAAACAATCATAGATTGACAACTTCAATGAAAGGCATAGGGAACACAATAATCACTGAGAGATATATTTTACATGAAACAGGATTCAAAATGCCCTGACATAATTAGAAACTGCCCAAGGCAATGTGTTAGGCCATGTGTTGACACAGTTACCATTTTTGGGGATTTTTTTTTGTTTTTACTAGCATGGCTAGTGGCAAATGCCCAAACAGTCAGTAGAATGGTCAGTGAGATATAAGGGGTGTGTGTATGTGAATGCTCTGAATAAATGGTCATGCTACAGAGCTGGCTGGACCTCAGGAAGAATGAAAAATCTCTGCTGTAAACTAAAACAGCCACTAGAGACCTTCATTTCCCCCCCATTTTTTCCCAGTCTTTTGGCATTTGTGATAAGCTTAAGAGAGGAGAAAACATTTTTAACTACTCTAAGCAAACCAAAAGAGAAATTAATCTGATCTGAAAGATCTGTTATATAAAGGTGTCCTACTCTGGATTAAAAGTCTGTTTCCACATATTAGTTTTGGGATAGAAACTAAACTGTGGAGAGATTGAACAGTCATATTTGTATCACTTTGGTCTACAGTGAGAACAAATCCCATTAGAGAATTTGCCTAAGAATTTATTTATTATTTAATGCTGGGGATAAAGTAGACAAATGAATATTTTTAACAAGTTAATAAAAAAGAGTCAGTTAGAAACTAGGAAAGAAAAAGAGGGTGACATTCATCCCACATATTGGATGTTTATTTTGAGTTAGAATTCTACATAAGATAATGATAAGAGTAAGAAATCAAATGGAAGACAGTTACTGAAAAATGCAGAAATAATTCTATCTCAAGTAGACCCTGCACTGATTAATTGGTCAACAAATACGATTAAGTGAAGCAGCATCATGCAAAATTCCACTGTTCTTGTTCTGCTGTGGATACGCACTTTTGACCATTATTCTGGTCTCAGTAGGTCCCTAGCTTTACCTGCTAGAGTTAGTCCATGAGTTTATTCCACAATGCTTATACATGTACATAGGCTAGAAGGAAAGAATTAATTGTAGTATGTAACACACTGGTAGGTCTATAAGCTTGATACCATAATGCCTAAATTAGAACCTGAAACTCACAACACAGTAAAAAAACCCCAACAAAACAATAATTCTCTATGTAAAGAATACTTTAATATCTGAGTTCAGTTATCATAACTGAGCATTCATCCATAAATCAGCATTGGAGTCTACTCTCAATTGGCTTTCAAATCATGATGGAAGTCCAATGCTATGTATTTTATGGCACTCTACTATAGCTGGAATATTTGTCCAAGTAGGTACTAAAGCCAGAGATGTGTCAAATTTATGTCCCCATAAATAGCAGTGTACTCTACAGCACTCAAATAGCCATCAGTATGTCAGTTTTAAATGTGGGCATGACTGAGTATAGATGCTTACAATTCTCTAAGCCTAGGAAAAAAGTAAGAGTCTAGGATTTTAAACACTTCCACAGCTTGTCTGTTTACAAGTATGCTTTTGTTTATGTTTACTCCAGATTTTTATCTAGGAGTCTGAAGTCTAACCATAAAATGCCCTGTGCTTGTAACAGATTTGAAAAAATTTAGAAATTTCAAGCTAAGTGATGCAATTTTGCTGACATCAAAAGTTCATGAATTTACTGTCTCAGTTTCATGTAAGTATTTGGGTCCAGATGAATACCAATTTTTAACTGTGAAAGTTTGGCTCACCAATCTCTTTCTAGTTGGCTTAGAAAATCAGGGTTTTGTTCAACAAAAATGACTCTCAGACAGAGTTGTCTTTTCTCCAGGTGGTCATACACTCAGGCAATATGATATGTCAGAACATTTTTTCTCATTTAGTATTGGTTTTTATATGGCCATGTCCTATTCACCTAGCAAAATTATTTACTTTGTACAGTAATTTCTACAATCTAATAAACAACCTAAACATACTGTGTCAAGTAGCTTGCTTACATACTTGTCATTAAACAGATGCTAAAGTGTTTTCTAGCTCTTGCCATAAGTGACTACATAAGGGAAGAACCATTTGTTTCTCAGACACATTGTCTGTAAGATTTCCCTGAGACATGCTGTCCGTGCAATATGAGTTGAGTTTGAGAGACAATCAAACCGCAAACCAAGGTATTCTGCTTTTCTAACACGCAGTGCAAGCTGTTTTAAACTCGTCATATATAACCACATTACTGAAAGAAGATCCTTGCTGGTACCTGCCTAAGACCCTTGTCTTGATCTGTACTGTCTTATGAGTCCCTGGCACTAAATGTGGCTTAGTGTTAAGACACCTAGTCATTTAATGCAACCTCTTTTATGTCAGTACACATATGCTTTGTGTCTGATGGAATACATTTTGAATACGTATTTTTTTCCATGATGCTTTCCACTTGAAAGATTTGGCAGATGCTTATTTCATTTGGAGGTACTACAATTGACTTAATATTACCATATTCATTGGTGTGAAAGAGTAGTTTTTGCTTCCAGTGTCTTAGAGTGATATCAGCAATCCAGTCTTTTCAGAAACATAATTTTCATTTCTAAATCTTGATATTCAGCTGTTTAATCTGGATCTGACCCTCTCTTAGTATTCCAAGATTTCCTTAATTTCGTAAAACAAATTTAGGACATAAGTTACATATATTCTAATTTTTTTTCTGACAACCCTGTGAATAAAATGTTGTAATGTTTCAGAAGATCAAAGAATCTGGTTGTGCACTAATGTTTCAACAATGGCATTTGGCCAAATGTTTATGCAGAGAATCTTAAAAGGAAATTGATCAAGATAAAAAGCTTTCAAAATACTATGGTAAAAGGAAAAAGCCTTGTTCATTTGAAGTTTGCACACCTAAAGAAATCTTCTTTAGAGTTTATTTATTACAAATAAGGGGTATTTATTACTGTAGCAAAGTGACTATTATGAGTCAAATCAACAACTTTTCTTATATGAAGTGAAATGTTTTATTCTAAAACAGGTAAAGGCTATTAAGTATATGAAAAACAATAACAAAGTCACAAGTTTTGGACAAATTCTAACTATCTAGATGTAACTCTAGTTAACTTCAATTATAAGTTGAAAGTATGAAGGAATTTGCTAGTACAGAACTCATCAATGTCAGAATTATATTTGCTTGGCTATAACAGACACTACACACTAAAAGAAGTACAGATATTGCAGAAAAGACTTCAAGAAATCTTAATTTAAAAACAAAACTGTCCTAACCCAAACAATTCACACTAGCATGAGTTGTTACATAAGAGTTCACACTTTGTCATAGTTTATTAATTAAACTTTATAAACCATCTGTGCAATGTTCTTTGCTAACATAAAGTAAAATAAACATAATTATTTGTATGTTGGTTCATAGTGTTTGTGTGCATTTATAGTACAAAAGGGAAGCATTAATATATTATACAGGAACAGAGATACTGTAGCTATCAAGATCAAATAGGAAAGCTAAAATTTTTTAATAGATTAATGGATTGATAGAAATGCACTGTTTAAAAAACAGTCCAAAACACGCCATCAATTTTCAATAATTTAATTCCAACTTCCCATTTCTTAATGTTTTTCCTCTAAAGCCTAAATATTATGTCATTCAATTATATGTATTGTGCCTGCATATTCCCCTTGCCATTTAGATTGCCTATCACTAAATATAAAAGGAGGAAAAAAAGTAGATTGGGAAAATTGAGCCTTATTTCAAGTTTGCCTCTGAGAAGCAAAAAAAAAACTTTGATAAAATCTTCAACTTAACCTGTTTTATCTACAGAAATTCCCCAACAGACACTTTTCTAGAGTTACAACTACTTTTAAAAATTTATTTGTCATGAGTCTTTGTGATCTTCAGGTGTTTTCTCTTAAAAAAATTTAGGACCAGAAAAAGTTATTGATATTTGGCTCTTATTAAATCTAGACTTTATACACCTAGCTATGGAAAAGCTGATATTTTCTAAAGTCACGTTCTGTGACAGCCATTTTGAAGAGAATTACAAAGACTCTTTATCAAAATTAAAGCATGAGGAAGACAACTGGTGAAAATGTTGAATCTTGATAAATACAGCTAAAATTATCTACACAGACAGAATAAATTAATTGTAGTAATGTTTCTTGTCTTAAAAAGTCTTCAGTCTGCAATGAAATATCTCATTATTTGCCTACATGTCAAGTTCATTACTTATTAAAAGTTTAGGAGGTGATTACTGCTATTAAATTAAAGCTGTATTACTGGAGTCTCCACCTGGTGCTGCATGTGAGATTTGAGCTTCAGTGGCTCCATCAGCACTTGGATGTTGGAGCTCTTTCTTTATTCTGTCTTCAGCATCCATGAAAGACCCTTGCCACAGAACAGCCTGCTTCTGGATGCTTCACACAGTTTGGGCTGCTCCCAGACAACATTCAGTCCCAAATTTCCAGTTATTTTCTTCTAATGTTAATGCTTCCACATTTCAGCTAGCACTGTTGTTCAGTCAGTTTCAGAAAATATCAGCCTGGGTAACAGTTTAACTACAGTCCAAAGCAGTATTAATTTTCAGCAATGTTGTTCCACCACTGTAGGGCATTGATATTCAAAACCTTCTTTTCCTAATTTACATTAAGGCAGACAGAAAGGTCCATGGCATGGAGCTGGCTAAGTGGTGGTGTATGGATGGACTGGAAGTTGTGTAAGTTTTAGACCCAGACAGAGGAGTGGTAAATGTCAGGTGCACAAGATTTATTGTTGCACTTGGAGTAAGAAACCTCCCTCATTCTGGACCTTCTGCTTTCACCTCCCTGTCTGAGTCCACCTTAGCTATCCTCTACATGGCTTTGTCCTCAATACTGTGACAGTCTGTGATGCCAAAATGGCAGATTTTTTCTGATGATACTATTCCAGCCTTTTCAGGAGTCACTGTTAGCTCAACATGTTTACCACCAAGAGAGGCATGAACTTTCTTTTAAAGATGATTGGCAATATCAATGAACTAACAGACAACTTATTCTAAGGTAAATTTGTATTTTGAAAATGTTGGTCACACCACAGTCAACCATCTATTATAGAATAATTAATTACTTAATTAATTATTGTTCTCCTAATATACATCCCATTTTTCATGATAAACATATTTGAGCAATGTAAACATTTTAGAACTATTGGAATTGCATGCATACAACTGACTAATTAATTTCATAACCAGTGAAAAGAGGTGAAGATATCAGTTATCATATTTTATCTTTTATTCATGAAAACCAGAAAAAAATTCATTTTTACTTCTATTTTTTTTAATACTTCCAGGGAAAAAATTTTAAAAGGAATCAAAGAAACTAAGGATAAAGAGGTAATGGAGCTTCTGTTATTACCCAGCAAGAAACATGTACAGGCATGATAGAGGCAAAGTTATTGTACAGAGGCAAGTTATTTCAGAACCACCTTTTGGCTGTTGGAACATTTAAGAATTCCCTGAGAGTGGTATGAATCCTAATAGTGGGAGACTGAACTGATGTTATTTCACCAGAGAAAAAAGGTCTTGTAGAAGTTTAGGCTTCAGTTTTATGCTCAAAATTTTCTTATGGATAAAGGTGGAAAAAAGAAACATAAAAAGACAATTTAAAAATCTTGAAAACCTAATGATTTAGCAATTTATTCTACAATCATTAAACTTAATGATGAAAACTTAATGACTGTAGAATAATTATTAGTCAAGATGTAGCTGTTACAGAAAAAAAAAAGAAAAACAAAACAAAGGAAAGAACACCACTCTTACAGACAAAATATCATTAATAATGCCACAGTAAAATATGCTATAAATTGTCTATGCCTTTATCTGGTGTTGTGGTCAATCTTCCCCAGCCCTTCTGGGGTCAAGAAAATCAAGGCACATCACCAGGCACGTGAAGACAAGTTCAAACAGAGCAAGCCTGGCAAATCTTCATCCTGAGGCCTTGCAATCTCAATACACTGCCTGTGGTCTGGAACAGGCAATGGCAATACAATACACACAAAATAAATACAATATGCCTGGGAACAAAACAGCAGTTGTAAAACATGTATGTGGAGGATGAACTGTTCAGAATATTCAGAATATTTTCCCTGCTATGGTTCTTCTTAGAAAGTAAAGAATGCAAACGCTTTCCTCCTCCCTCTTTTTTTAAGGAATAAACAGTTTGTGAAAAAAAAAACCAACCAGAAACATTCAGCACAAGTGTACCTTAATAATATCATGTATCACTGAGGATTATATAACTTTCTTGCCTTCTGATTCAGTAACAGCTCTAGCCAAATCTCCAATAATATTGACAGTGTTTGGTTTTGTTTTTTCTCAATTAAAGACATCAAGTGTTTTTCAGCTTCTAATTTTTGTAATTAATACATGAAATTCAACAGAAAACCAAACACAATCTTGCCAAGCAACTAACAACAGTCTATTATGTGTTTTATATGTTTTAGAGAACAAAACCATGTTTTGAATTCCCTAAAAAAATGTATTTATAATTACAATGTTCATTATAAAAATTGAACATATCTTACTGGACTATTTTCTATGGTTACCTACATTTTCATATTATTTCAATTTCAGGGAAATAACCCTGAATAAGACTTGAAAATTACTTCCAGTCTTGTCCAAGTCCAGGGTCAGTGAAACTATCGCATTTTTGTTAACTTTGATCCACTTTGGAAAAACCCTACTGCTTCCCAAAACATTAATTCAGATATACTTTTAAAAAGAAGGTGTGGGGAAACCACAAAATTAAGAATAAACCAAAACCCATCAAGCAATATTTTCTTAATTACTCAGAAAACATAAGATCAGAATTCTCTGACAATTATCAAAGGGACTAATTGTTTTAGAGATCACTTTTAGTTTTGAGTCTGACCACAAGACCAATTGATTGCTTTGTCATCTTAACCTGCCCCATGATTATCTTTCTTATTTATTTCCAAAAGAAAATGAATCTTTTTTTTGAAGAAAAAATACAAGGAATGAAGAAAACAACAGTTCCATTCTCTGCATCTTCTCCAGAAACACTGATAAGATTCAATACTGAATGAATATTTTAGGTAGGTTTTGTAAGGTACAGCGTGCATTTCCATTAGAGCAGATGTTGAATTTTAATCTACTGATTAAAAAACGCAGGAGATTGGAGAAGAAAATTGTCAGTAATGTTTCCACCTTATGCTTGAATAAGATTTTTGTAGGAATCATCCTTAAATACAAAGCAGATCTTGAAAAAGAAACTTATATAAAAAGCTTCAATTAACATACTAATGAAATAAAAGAACATGCAAGATTTTTACCTGAGCATTGATGACTGTTAAAGTTTTCTTGACAAAGATAAATGAAATGGCTGGATATTTCTTTCTATTGTTTTATTTATTTAGCTTCAATATGGGTACTCTGAAAAGTCTGGTATTTTCTGTTCCTTAGCAGTAGAAGTTACTTAAATGAGAAAAACAATAATCTTTCTACATCAAAAAAAGTTGTATTCATTGCAAATTATAAATTATGACCTTACTTTACATTGAAATTGCATTCTAAGATTTTTTTTTTTCTCAGTAGTCTTCACAGTTTTAATTTTTAGAAGGGGATTATAATAGAATATTTTTATTTTATATTTACGTATAATCAGTATCAATTTATATGATACTATTATCTCAAAGATATAAAAAATCAGTAGAGTTCAACTTATTTTACAGTTTTTCAAGTAATTTTTACAATTTGCGATTGAAGTTAAGGAAATAATGTCCCTGAATCTTTGTTTGAAGATGGCATACTGCATATTTCCTGTGAGTTGCAGAGAGTGATCAAAGAAAGAAAATTTAAATAATTTCAGTAATAGTCCTAATGAAGTTTGTACCAAACTCCAATGAAGAAGAAAACCAACCTTTGGACGAACAGCATCATTCAGCTGAAGCACAGCAGAGAGGGCCATGTGTACTCATTTCTTGAACACTCCCAGGGACGGGTACTCCACCACTTGCCTGAGCAGTCTGTTCCTACGTCATCCCAATTCCAGTAAAGAAATTTTTCCTTATGTCAAGCTTCAGCCTCTCCTTGTGCAGTTTGAGGCCGTTTCCTCCTTTCCTGCTGCTGTGCAGCCTTGCAGCAAAACTAACATTTCCACTCTAAAATCTGGTCAAAGATGTGAAGTGAAACAAAAACAAAGCATGTAAGGTGTGTCTTTATAAAATTTTGAATATATTTACTTAAATATCAATATAACTTTTTGTCTGTATAGAAGCTCTTCACATCTGCTTCTCTTTTCCACGTCTTTGGTTAACTTCAACTTTTCAGCCTTAATAAGAGTTTCTTCATTGTTCTATTGCCACCTGGTTTAAAGAGGAAGAATAAATAAGTAACAACTTGTTTTACACTAACACGTGTATTCCAACTGTAAATGGTAATCCTGTGCTACGTGTGAAGAGAGTAGGTGGACTTTGCTGGCTATAGTTATTTTTGCTAAATACATAACATTGAAATATAATTTCAACATTCCATGCCTGAAGAATAAACCTACAATCACAAGAATTTAATAAACTGCATTTCAGTTTCTTTACAGTAAACTTAAGTCAGACACTGTTCATTTTCTTAATGATATCTCACAAAGATGGCATTTACATCATACTCTTTTTTTCCTGGACTAAACTTTGAATTTATTGCTCAGAAAATAAACTAATGAATTATCATTTACCAAGGTGTTTTATAAACCATAAATTTGTGTTCTCTCTCATATAGAAATCAATACTGTATATAAAATCCCTCAATACATTCTCTTTTAATTACCTTTTTTAAATTAATTTATATATTTTGCTTTTATATTTGAAGTAAAAAACAAACTTTATAATTTTCAGGAAATCAGTGATAGTTTAACAAACTAATACTAGTTATTATTTGAGAAAAAAATAAATATAAACCAATCCAAAATGGCTTTATTTTGATTTTCATAACATACCATCCTCAGTCACAAGACTACAGCATTAAAACAATTCAAAGATTTATGAAATAATCAGTATTCATTTGAATAAATTCAGTTGAGTCATACATCCAGTCAAAGTGGGAAAGAAGTAAAATAAGGGAATAAAGAGTATGGAGGAAGAAACATCTTACCAAAGCAAGTGATAATTCCATCCAGTACATATTGTTGAGACCCTCAGTTCGTATCATCTTTTGTGAGGTGCTTTCTACAGTGGCTTTTAAGGTACTGATCCTTTGGAGATGAGTGTGAAGCTGTGAGTTGGACAAACATTCTGTGATTCAGGCTGTATGGAACTTGTTTATTCGCTTTTTTTTTTTTTTTTTTTACTACTAATGAGCATCTTAGTGCTTAACTGTGACATATGAATACTTACTCCTGAATATTTAAAAAGTTTTCTAAGAATCAGAGAGAAAATGCTTTTGATTATTTTTCACAGATTTTATGAAAAAGGTATCATGTGCCAGCTACCTGGGAGAGTCTTTGGTTTGGAAGGTCAAATTGTTTTCAGAGACACTAGACATTCAAACAGTGAAGCATTTATCTCACTTTGCCTCTGATTTCCCCCTGTCCTTTTCTGAACATTTATATTCTTGTAATAATTTCTTAGGTTTGTTTATTTTAATTAGGTGCTTTTAAGGATTTAAATATTTAAAATGCTGGCATATGTTGTACATGGTAGGAGCTGCTTCAAATATATAAATCACTACTGCTCATTGTATGGTCATCCAATTGCTTTCAGAAAAGCTGTGTGTTAAAGTCTTTCTAAAATAGTGCTGGTTTTGTCCCAAAATGCCATCATGCTTTGACCAAAACCGTTTTAAGATCTAATCTTGTTATCTTTTTCTGTCCCATCACAAAGGTTAAAATTTTTGACTATGAATAGAGAATTATTTTAAGAAGGTAAAGGAGAAAATCCTAAGACATGAGGGGTTTTTCCTTCTTGTCACTCCTTTCATATGCCCCCAACACACTCTAAACAGGATAAATAGACTTTTATGGACCATACCAACATTTAGGGATGTTTGTTTGAAACCTTGACTAAGCCTACTATGTGGTAAATATGATTGTAGGTTTTTTCTAAAATGTCTAAAATATTCTTTTTCCTGGTTTTATTATTTACCTTTTTTATATAAGTAATGAATACTGGTGAACAATCTGTAGCTAAGAAAATGGTTTATTACAGAAAAATTTATTACCTTTTGTTAAGCATGAGTGCCACCAGAGTATTTTTGAAAAATCTCTTTGTGTAACTCATTGCTGAGCAAGAGTAAAATGACATGCAATTTCATCTGGCTTGTGGAAATACAAAACATCTAAAAGTGAAAAACTTTGCAATATATATGTTTGTTCATCATCACTGCACTAGGGCAGTTCTTGTTTTTCATAAACGTTATTCCCAATGCCGTGTTTGGAATAAAACAAGGGTTTGGGAATTAAAGCAATTAAAAATCTTAGTACTTTTACATGTTTACACACTTTAAAAAATTATTCCAATATACTAATTGGATATTATTGTAATAGAGTTAGAATGAACTACTCATAAATTATCCATGAAATTGATCTAACATATTTGCTCTTTTGTAGCAGTGATAGTATTTTGCATCTTATTTACATATGTACATGAAAATGCCAATCACTATACATGTTTGTTACACAAACTGAATCTTCTCATAAATATGCATAAATGTGTTTTCAAATTTTATGAGAAAAGTCTTACTAAGTCAGACATAATTTCTGAGTAGATTTCACATCTTACACTTTCTTTAGGGCAATTAATCTGATTGAAATACTTCTTGTTTCATGGTTCTTCTTTGGAGGGGATACATTACATCAAAAGCTGATAAAATTTTGGATATGCTGATGCTGTGCACTTTAAAATATAACACCTTCCTTAACTCAGTGCATAGATTTAAATCAATCAGAAAAGTAATACCTATACAATAGATTGAACATCTTAGGGCTGGACAACCATTGTTTGAGAATTGGCATAGTACTTCTAAATATTTTAACCCTTGGTTGTTGTTATATCTGAGAATTTAAAATACAAGATTGGAATTTTTTTGTATCCACATGGAAAGTATGTCCCAGAAATCCTGTTATTGCTTCTTAAATTCAGCCTTGGATTAAGATGCCACATCCATTCTTCAGTGCCACTTACTGAAACAGAGTTCTTGCACTTAAAGGAGGGGAGGCCATGTCTACCAGTTTTGGACAGCCACAGAAGCTTTGAGATTTGATAATATATAAAATAAGATCATGTTTTTCCCTTAGCTATCTGAAATCTGTTAACTAGGATATGAACAGAGCTAATTTTTGGCTTTTAGTAGTGAAGATTATTTTTAAAAAGCCTAAATAAAGAAGCTGGTCTCAGTTTTATCTATTTGTCACTCCATCTTCTCATAAATATGCATAAATGTGTTTTCAAATTTTATGAGAAAAGTCTTACTAAGTCAGACATAATTTCTGAGTAGATTTCACATCTTACACTTTCTTTAGGGCAATTAATCTGATTGAAATACTTCTTGTTTCATGGTTCTTCTTTGGAGGGGATACATTACATCAAAAGCTGATAAAATTTTGGATATGCTGATGCTGTGCACTTTAAAATATAACACCTTCCTTAACTCAGTGCATAGATTTAAATCAATCAGAAAAGTAATACCTATACAATAGATTGAACATCTTAGGGCTGGACAACCATTGTTTGAGAATTGGCATAGTACTTCTAAATATTTTAACCCTTGGTTGTTGTTATATCTGAGAATTTAAAATACAAGATTGGAATTTTTTTGTATCCACATGGAAAGTATGTCCCAGAAATCCTGTTATTGCTTCTTAAATTCAGCCTTGGATTAAGATGCCACATCCATTCTTCAGTGCCACTTACTGAAACAGAGTTCTTGCACTTAAAGGAGGGGAGGCCATGTCTACCAGTTTTGGACAGCCACAGAAGCTTTGAGATTTGATAATATATAAAATAAGATCATGTTTTTCCCTTAGCTATCTGAAATCTGTTAACTAGGATATGAACAGAGCTAATTTTTGGCTTTTAGTAGTGAAGATTATTTTTAAAAGCCTAAATAAAGAAGCTGGTCTCAGTTTTATCTATTTGTCACTAGCCCAAGAAAATGCACTTGGTAATAAATAGGTAGGAGGAAGTCCCGTCCTGTAGGGACAGCAATAATCAAGCAGAACCCTTTTTGAAAAACTTGGAAAGTATTTTGATTTACAAAATTATTAGGATACATAAAGCAAACTTGTTTTCAAAGCTTCCAGCTAGAGAAATGAACACTCTTTTTTTTTACTATTTGATGTCAGTTCTTATTAGTTCTAAACATAATGAACAGTGATTTTGTATTTGGTGTGTTTATCCAGATTATGCTGTTATCTCTGTTTGGTGCTTTGCATAAGTGTTTTTACTTTAATCTCTGGTGTAAAGACTGTGTGGTGTTTCAGATGCCAGTAGGGGCTAAATGCCATTCTTGGAAAGATATGCTTTTGAACTGGCAAGGAGACCATAATTGGCACTGAGAGTAAGTAGTTTTTATGTCAAGGTTGTCAAACCTATTTTGCTGCTAGCTCTTGGCCTGAATTCTACTTAATGCCAGATGGTATTGTTTTTTAAATGTTCTTGAATAGAGCAGATCATTAATTCCCCCTGGATTTTCTCAGACACCTTATATGATGAATTTTCCTGCCCACATGCTTCTGCAGTCTGCGGTAGTCTACGTTATTTCTTCCTTTTTATTGTGCAGAAATCATGATTCATTCACATACTCTATATAAGCTGTGCAACATAAATACATGTTCTCTACCTTGTTTTGAGGTTTTTCAACATTTGAAGGTGTAGTTGACATTATTTAGACACCCAAAAGTGCGCCTAATTGTCTTGGTTGTTCCTACAGCTCAGCTAGAAAAGATGCTTGCTGATATAAAACACTCTTTTGGCTCTGTGGATAGGCAGTTTCCTTGCTGTGTGAGAGAGCTGGCACACACAGGGAGGCTGTTTCCAAGTCCCTTCAACCCAGGCCACTCGAGACTGATCCTCCAGTGCTCCACATATTGTACATTTGCACACTGTGTGCCTGATACAGATTGTACAAGCCAATTCCCAGGTTTGGGACCTGTGAAAAGAGGTCTTTGTTAGAAATGGTAGAAATCACAAGCAATGTTTCCTTTGCCAAGAAAGCATGTAGTTCATATTAATAAGAGGGCCCCGTGAGGTTGCCGAGGTAGGCATTGAATTACTTGTCACTGCTGGAGGAGTTTTAATGATGAAAAGCTGCCTTCTCTTTTCCACTAAGAATTTGTGAAGTAGAAATGGAAATTACTCTGTCCTTTTCTTATGGGGGAACCAACCAAAGAAGCTGTTTCATTGTACCTAGTTAAAATAATATACCTAGCACTAATGTGTCTTAATTTTTAGTCCAGTTTCTGTTAACGGTGTTATATTTTATAAAACATAAGGAAGCCAGAGGTTCCAGGTACAAAATGAAGACACTGGATATCACTGAGTTTGTGTACACATCACTTTCTGGCTTTTGAATTACAGTTTCTGTTTCTATTGCAGTTATCTGCAATATAAAAAACTCTACCAAAGATACTTGTCATAAGTCTTGAGAGCACAGTGACTTAAGAACAGCTGTTTATTAGGAGTTTTTTGTCAAGTGAGATTTAGTATGAAGAATCTGAGCACCTTGTGAAAGATAAAAAGTCTTGTAGAAATTTGGGATTTATTTTTTAGGTTTAAAATAAACATTTAAGCAGCACCTCAGAGTTTAGCTAGAGTTTATCTCAAGAAGGCAGAATCTTGAACAGCTCAGAGTACCTCTAAGAATATGCTCTGCCATAACAGTACTGTCAGACACTAAGTAAACAGTCTTTTAATTTTTTTGGGGGGGAGAGAGAGAGAGACTTAGAAAGCAGCTTCGCCTTCATTCAATTTTCTCCTTCAGACTCTTGTGTCAGGTAGGCAGCAACAGCCTTCAGAAAGGTTTTTCTCAGTTGTTCTTCAGAAATAAAAGTGTGATTGGTTTCTTCCTGTAAATTTGATCTTTCTGAGCTGTACATTTTAAAATGCATTTAAAATTTTAAATGTGGTGTCATGTCTGTGGCAAGGTCAACGAACATTGGAAAGTAAAATGTTAAAGCTTTGCTGCTTTTAAGTGTGTCATGCAGAAGGGAAAAAAACCCAGTCAGCTCTGAAGCATGGGTGGTATCAGTTTTGGACTGTTGCCATACTGAGTTCCACTATGTTGGTTCCAATTTAGGAGACAGATGAGTTCCTCTCATCTTTTCAACCTCAGTGTCTGTATTGATTACCTCACATAAAATTGACAGCATGCACTATTTCATTTGTGCTCCTACAGGTTGGTTTTAGTTTGGTCATATCATTAAAGTCACAGAAAAACCTCCAAGGTTCTTTTCAATATAGTTTCATAACAGAGGACACTGATATTTCAGTTTCAAATATCATGGTATTTTGACAGGCAACTGTAAGAAAATCATACCTGTGGGTATTTTGCTACTATCTAGCTAAGTTTATTATTTCAGTATTCCATTTCATCCCATCACATTTGGGCTTGGTATACCAGTGAGAATCCTGTTGTTTACAGTGAATATAAATTTAGTATCTATTATTCCTGAAGGAATTTTTTGTTTGTTTATTAAATTCTTTATGGAAGGCATTAGGACTTAAACAAAAGAGTATTCTTTTGCTACTACTAAGCTAGAACTTCATTTACAAGCAAATATCTTTTGATTTCTGACTCTGTAGAACCATCTTGCATTTGAATTCTATTAATTAAAAGCAAATAAAGAAAAACTGAGCCCCTGAAGGACTTAGAAAAGTTTTCTTTGATCGAAAAAAACCTTTTACTAAAGCAGAAGCAGAATAGTCATACATTTAAATTGTAAATGAAAAATCATATTATAATGTTTCTTGTGGACATCCATTTCAATCTCTCTAATAACATAAGCAGCTGAAATAGCCAACTGTTGTCCCAGCATTTCCAGCTACTCAGTCATGAGCTGTTTTGCATAAATACCCACAGAATCTCTCGCATAAATTTGTCCCAGGATTTCCAAAGTTGCTAGCCATTTTTGTTCTTTCATGAGACTGTAGTTTAGAAAATGTTGCTGTCAACTTCTCTTTATCAGACAACAACATAATGATTCAAAAAGACTAGATAGTTTACCCATGATAAATTTCTTTTTATCTCAGTCAAGTAAAAAGTACTTTGAAAAAAGAAAAAATGGATTTAAAAATAGTGTCACAAATTTAGAATGTTTCTATGATTTGTTATTCATGGTAACAGTTTTTGAACACTAGACTATCAGCCCAAAAGATTACCACTGTTCATAAAAGCTTCACAACTGGGGCCTTATTTGATGTCCTAGCAATGCAGCTGAGGGGAGGATGGTGGAAATGGCAGGGTTCCTGCTGAAAACAACACTCTTTAGCTGTCTGGGAGGTAAAAAGGGACAAAATGTGTGGTTTGCTATTGACTTCTGGAGAGTAACTCCTTATTTTATCCTTTCAGGCAGCTGGAGCTGTTGTTTTCCCTTCCCCTGTCACTGTGTGTGCACCGTTACTAGTTCATCTTTAGCATTAACCCTAAGATTCACCTTTTAAGATCACTTGTCCAGAATAATAGTCCACAATTATGTGTCCAAGCTCTGCATTGAAACGTCAAGGTAACAACATAATGCCTACATTTGAAACTTTCCTTGAAATAACTTTATAACTATTTTATTGAAATAACTTGTATAAATATTAATTTATTTAGAAAAATCTGCTGTTGAGACAATGTGTAAGTTACTGCTGTTGTAGGAGTACAAGAATATGAAGAAATATGAAAGAATAATTAAAGTAAACACTGAGATAGATGCCATTAAGACTTGAGATCACCAATGCTTTTAAATAGTTGTAGTTTGTTTATCTTGGAATACTTCACTTTAATTTATATATTATTTCATGCAAACCTGGAAAGTCATTCCCTGTTTCATATGCTTGAAATATATTTGGTTTTTCTTATTTCTTCTTGGGAAAACATATTCTTCTTCTAGGAATCCAGTTTTTATTCTACTAACACTGACCAACAGGCCAACGTAGAAGTATATTTACTCTGGTATAATAAAATACCAAACTCCTTCAAAAATATAATTATTATTTTTTAATTTTAATACTTTATGTGAAACATGTTAAACAGATTTAATAAACCAATAATTCTGAATAATACATTCATATTCTTAATGTTGTTGATAAATTATACAGAACATCAAAGAGATTTGGTAAAGCATCAGTTTAATGTATTCTTGTAATGGAAGCTCTTATTCACTAGCATTATTTTTGTAACATGTCTTGTTCTTTCAATAGCTGTCATTTAAACACAAAAGGTTCTTGTACTACATTGCCTTGGGATATAATTTTCTAGATAAATTATATCTAGTCTAGAGTGGTGAAGTATGGGGCAAATGGGTTAAAATGCCTGTGGAATACTGCCAAATTAAAATGGCAGTAGATAAAATCTGCATTAGTACAGGATAAATTTAAAATACAATACAACTGCTCATGATTTAAAAATTAAATTTGAAATTCAGAATTTTGGATATTAAACCAATTTTTAATTTTGTTTAGTTAAATGGTTTTCAGTAGCATTTACTCCTTTTTTAGCAGAACTGAAGTTATTCCAAAATCACTACTGCAAGTTAAAGATTTTTGTGCTGGTTTTGGCTGGGGCAGTAAATATTATTCACAGTGGCTGTGTTTTGGATTTTGGCTGAGCACAGAGCTGATCATATGGAGATGATTTTGTTATTACTGAGCAGGTTTTACATGGAGCCAAAGTCTTTGCGCTGTTAGTCCTGCCTCACTGGCGAGGAGTTTGGGTGTGCACGGGAGCCTGGGAGGAGACACGGGCAGGACAGGTGACCTAGACTGACCCAAGGGATATTCCAGACCCTGAGACATCATGCTCAGTGTACAAAGTGGGGGGAAGAAGGGGGAAGGGAGGGACATTTGGAGAGATGGCATTGGTCTTCTTCCCAAGGAATCGTTACACATGAAGGGGCCCTGCTCTCCTGGGGATGGCTGAACACCGTGTCTGAACATGGAAGCAGTGAATGAGCTCCTTGTTTTGCTTTGCTTGTGTGTGTGCCATCTGCTTTTCCTATTAAACTGTCTGTGTCTTAGCCCGGGACTTTTCCAGCTTTCTCATACTCAAGAAAGTGAGATACACAAGTTTATACAACCTGCAAAGTGGATGGCAAGAGTTATAAGTGTAGTAAAATTAAGAAATTACTATTTTTCCTAACCTTTTTTATTTTATGAGCAGTCATGAAAACTCATAAAATCAGGTCCAGTCAGAGTGAAGGTTCATCTGGATACAATTTTTCATCCCTTCTCAGATAAACTGCTGAAGCATATTTCTTGGGAAGAATAAAAAGAAAAGACACATTACTGAATTTAAAAGGGAACGTGATGACAACTGGGCTTATTTGAATGGTTAAATAAACTCCAGATTATTTATTTGAGGAAAACTTTCTAATAAAGACGAAGATTAACAATGGAATTTGCACACCAACTTAAACCATAACAAAACAAATCACTGGGAACAGCTGCCTTGTGGCCTGAAGACCTTCAATTAGGACTCCTCTGTGAGATATCAGAGACCCAGATTTACATTGCTTTCCTAAATAATTAAAAATGAGAATGGAACTTGAACTACTAGGTAAAATTCATTCTTTTTGGAATTAGCAAAATATTCTAGAAATAATATTAGGGCTTGAGGATCACTATAAAGAGTTATAGGTGTCCCATGACTGTGTTCATTGTAAATGTAGACATGAACTGCCTTTTAAAGGAGAGTAACAGCAAGCACTGAGAAAATAAAATTGACCTTTCAAATTTAATAGCATAGACACAAAGAATGAAGTAGGATGATACAGTAAGGTCTCCTCATAGTTCTTGAGAGACTTTGTATACACCTTCTGGCAGATAAACTGTAAATTAACAACAAATCCATGTTTCCTGTTGGTTAATGTGGGTTTTTTTCTATGTTCATTTACCAGTGGCCTATATACAGTTTCAATATTTACTGCTTTAAATAGCAGTAAAAATAGCTTTAAAAACAAAACCTCTTATATGACAATATTTACACTTTTTAAAATTTAAATTATTTTGATGAAAAACCTGAAGCACTGTAGGCCATTAATTTTCAATTCAGAAATTAAAATTTGCCTGTTTGTCCATCTTATTTAATTTAAACAACTTATGTGGAAGAGATTTTGCAGTGACTTCTCTGAGCTAGAGAGAAGTTTGATAAGAGGATCCAAGTTTACCCCTGAAAGAATTTCCTACCAAGGTCATTGATATAGAAACCAAGAAATGAGAGAAGGATAAATAAGAGAAACCTCCAACTCTCTATTCCAATTAGCACTTTGTCTCTTCTGACAAATGAGTAAAGTGTAAACTTAGGAGTTTTTTAAGAATGTATAAAAAGCATGCATGCTAGAATAAAAATGGTTTTGAAGCGTTCTGAAAATGGAGTGTTGCTTTGTATTGTCTCCATCTCAACTATGACCATCTCAAATACAACAAACATAATTTAGAAAGTAAGATGAAATTAATAGCAAAGAAATAATTTCTTCATTTCTCACGTCTTTCAGCAACTTTCTAGTTTGGCTACCTCTTAATTTTGCATTGTCATTTTTTTCTTCTTGAAAGATCTAAGGTTACCATAATATTTGACAATCTCAAAACTGTTTATACAAAAACTTTTTCTGAGAACATTATTGCCTCTCATTGTTATTTAAACTTATTCCATTATGGTTCTTTACAAATCACTATGGCACTTAATTTCTTCTGCTGACTTCATTCTTCAGTCTTATTTTGCTCATGTTCACATTTTAGCTGCCTTCTCAGTATGGATTTGGATTTCTCTGTCTTCTGACAGACAACGTGAATTAGTTAGGACTATCTCTTTAGATGCTAATTAACCACTTGTCTTGATGATGACATGATCGACAGTTCCTTATTTGCCTGTATTCATCCATCACTCATACTCTATTCTTCTATTTTCTTCAAGTTTGTTGTTTTGTAAAGTTTGCACTCTAGACAAAATACAGAGTGATTTGTATAAAACCAACATACCACTGCAAAAACATTGCATTACCCTGATCATCAAACAGCAGTAAAGCCTGAAAGCCTGTAACTCACCCAACTAGGTATGTTTGTATGGGAAAAACAAAAAATTAATTTTAGAAGGATATAGTGTGAATAGAGATTATCTGGAGTATTACTGTAAAATTTTGAATAATAATAGATGTAAACATGGTACAAGCCACATATCATTAGTGATATAAAAGAAAGAAGTAATGGCAATTATTCATGCCATCTACAAACATAGGAAAAATGAATATTTCATATAAACCTACAGAAAAGGCATGTTTGTAAATGTGAATAGACTGAGATGAAAAGTTGGCAACTTTTCAAGCAACACTGATTAATATAAATTCACTGGGATATTTATTGAAATTTCTTTGGTTTTTAAGGAAAATGAGCCATTAGAAAGAAGGAAATAATTTTGCAAACAGGTACACCTGAACATGGGCAAAGAAGAATTGATGGGTTCAAATTCTTGTTGGGACATTTATCAAGAACTTAATAAGATTTATGTTCATGACATACAGAGTTACCTCTTTGTGTGATAGTAACATAAAGAAGACTTGCATTTTTGAACACAATTAATTCTAAATGCCAGAAGCATGTAAGCAAAACAAAAAATTAAACCATATAAAAGTCATATCATATTCTACCTGTGTTTTTGCAATTATACTGAATTAATTTACTCAAACTAATGTTTTCTTGGATGTAATTATTTTCACTTTGAATCAGGAGACTGAGATGTTACTAACCTTTTAGACTCAAGTCTATTTTTTCTATTTTCCATTTGTTTTGCATTTCTAGTTGTTCTGAATGTCTGTTGAATTAATGAAATAAAGTATTTAAGATATAATAACATAAAATTTTGAGTGTTTTTTTAAACGCCCTACTATTGGTACTATTTCTGCTTTTGTCTTGTTCTCATTACATAGAAAATAATGAACAAAATCTAATTATCCTTATATTTCTCTGATTCTTTCCCAAATGCATAAGTAACAAATTATAAATGTCATGCTGTTTACTCACTAGTACAACATAATAAACGCACTTACATTCCTCTCAAACCCCAGTGATTTTAGAATTTGTGACAATGATGTGGTTAGTCATTGACCAATAATTTAATCTTAGTATTTCAGTGTGAGATGGAAGACCATAGAAAACAAATGAGTAATTTCTGGATCTAATCCATTTTTAGAACTCTTATTGAGCTGTCCAGACTTGAAGTAATATTTATCTAATCAACTGTGAAGCAATTTCCAGTGCTTATTCCCAGATTCTGTTATAGAGACTTCAAATGTTGTTTATGCAGCATAGGAGGACTGCTAAGAGAGGACAATATTGTTCCTATAAGAGTATATGCAGGTAAACATTAATAATTCTAAAGACTCATATAGCAAGAGTTCAAAAAGTCAGTACAGTAGACTTTGCAAATCACTAAGAAATTCAGTCATCCTTTAGGAATAGCTGATTTTTAAAAAGCTAATTTTCTTTTTCTTTTGAAAAATTTCAACTATTTTTCCAGCTCCAGGAAAACATTTATTTTTCCTCCCACCTGCTAAGTCATCTTAGTCTATGTAGCAATAACTACTAGCAATTGAACATTAAGAAAACCCATATTTAATAAAGAGTAAACTTACTCATATTTAGAAAGAGCAGTACTGATTAGGTACTGCTAGTTAGATGATACTTGGTTATAGACTTAAAAGTCATTTTAGGACAATACATCTGAAGGAAAATAAAAGAAAAAAAAAAATTATGTCCTTTGTAAGAATTTTAGGTAACTTTGCAATGCCTGAGAAAATAATTCTGTAGGCAGTGAAAGAGATATTGAGCTCTAAAAAAATACTCAACCAAGTAAACAAACAAACCCAATGCCCAATATTTCAATGAGAGATATCAGCTTGCTTTATTTTGACAAGGAATAACAATGCATGTTTTCTTGGTGATAAATAAATCATGTTATTTATTCTACTATAGAATTAGTGACCAACTGACTTTGCTTAAACTTCGAATAGAAGTGATCACTGAAAGGACTACCCTAGCTGCCCACAACAGCTTGATGTATGGAAAACTAAGATATTTGAAGACATGCCTAGGACAAAGGTAAAAATCAAAGTGGAAGAGTTAGCATTTCAATTGCCACTTCTTTAATATGAGAAAGCTCTGCATTCTTGGCTACTTGTAAAAAAATAGTGGATAAAAGTAGATTTGCTGCAGGGAATTCATCATAATTGTTTGTCCTCTCATGGCCAAATATTTGTGCTGGCATTGCACCATGTGAATGAACTACAGCTTAATATTCAAACAGCAGTGTGACCTATGCTCCTAGACTGTCTTCTTCATGGCATGAAGTAATCATGCCTTAAACATATCAATGGCTTTAAAAGTTGTTATAATTTTTGTTTTTAATGTATATCCACTGGAATGCAATCCCACAGAGGTTTAATGCACTGATACAGTTAAGCTTGTTCTTCCTCTTATCTTGCTTTAGACATTTTAAGAAGTCCTGGACAATTTAAAAGTGCTTCCAATCCTGACTGAGTTGCATACTATGCTGTCTGAAATGTTTTCATCCGTTGATTTCAGCTACAGTTACAATGCTTAAAATATCTAATTAAACAGTAACTATTACCACAGACGTTTCTGTGCTCTTCACATTGCAAATATTTTTTATCTTCTTGCAATAATTTCTTAGTGTCTACAAGTAAAGTGAACACAGGACAGAATTTGTGTAATTTTAATGAAGATGAATATGCTGCTATATAACCTCTTTTCAATGCAATGTAGCTGACACTGAAAAAATTTTATTATTGTTATTATTATTAATAATAATAATAAAGATTTTACCTATATATATATAAAATGTGCATTCTGTAATTATTATAACTGCTGATTGTATTCTGTTCCTCAAAAAGTACATCCCAGCATATGTGTTTCATTAATTACTAATCACAGCATAAGCAGCAGATACTTTCGTTCCTGCCAGGAGCTAAAACTGGGGTAGATTAGGATGGTAATTATGAACTACAGTATTTGCAAGGATTTTTAAATCTTGCATAGTATATATTTTTTTTTTTATTATCCTAAATTTCATATCAGGCTATAAATTTGCTTCATATCCTTTTTTTTGGAAATACACGTTGCAATTTACTAGAAAAATATAATGCAAAATGAAATGGACAAGCATAGTGTACTGTGTTGAATCAAGGTCAGCTTTCAGCAGAATCCACGAATGCTTTCTACTTCAAAACCAAAATTTAATTTCCTAACTACAGCTGTTTTATGTCTAGAGCTGTTCATATACTGCTTACAAGATTTTGCTTCATTTTTTTATAGTGGAAAAAGAAAATGTGTGGTTCACTTTAGAGACAGAAGAACTGTGAACTTTTGTTAATGTCTCTTTCTGAAAACTTGTTCTCTAGGTGGGGACAGATCACATAAATTTATAGCTTTAAAAATTCAGAAGATACAGTCAGAATAGAAGAGGGAGTAGCAATAGTGGGAAGGTAACCAACAGGGAAAAGGAAAATAGGCATGTAATTTCATAAAACGTCATAAACAGACAAACATGGCTGGACAGAAAGGAATAATACAAGCACAAAGTATCTATTACTAAAAAAATATTCACTTCCTTGTATTCCTTATTTTTTCCTCATGCATCTTTCTTTGCCACCTCTCATGCAGAATCCATGCCTATTGCTGTATTTTCTGCTGCTATGTCACATTCATATTTTTCATTACTTTATCCTTCTGTTTCTTATTTCTCATATAATCTCCTGTACTCATTAGCTTTTTCACCATTTTAGCGGAGCCTTCAACAGATATTCTTTTCACTCTCAGAATTATCCCAGAATCTAATACCACTCTACTCCTCATCTTGTTATCAAACCTTGTTATGTTGTGTCATGCAAAAGGTATTCAATTTGCTTCCAGAAATTCTAGATGTTGGATATCGGAGACATTGAAATTGAATAGCTCTGAACTTCAACTTTTAATTTGGACCTTTTTTTTCTGTGTTATCTTATCTATGTCATCTTTTGTTGTTGTTGCTGTGAAAAATGGGATATTTATCATATGGAATAATCTGAACAGCTGAAATTAAACACGTACCTCATATAAAAGAGGGGATCCCAGAAGACACCAAGCTCAGCATCAGCCAACACTGGTCCCTAGCAAGGCAAAGGCTAGGGCTTTCCTGGCTGCATTAGGGGTGTGTCAGTAGGTCAAGAAAAGTGATTACTGCCTTTCCTTTCAGTGAGACACATGTGAAGTTCTGAGTCTAGATCTTGACTTTCCAGTACAAGAGAGATATGGAGATACTGGAGAGATTTCAAAAAAGGGCCACAAAGGTGTCCAAGCACAGCATTTTTGATTGGAACTCATATACTTATTTTTTCACTACAGATGCAGATTCCCCTGTTATTTCTTCTACATTAATTATATGTACATGTGATGATTACAACTAGTTATTCTAAAAACTATGTCATCATTTCAAGATGAGGGAGGAGTCTAGATGCAGGATGAAGGCTAATGTAGCAAAGATGACATTATATGTTGCTTAGCAGCAGAGTTTGTGGTAGGTTTTAGCATTGAAAGCACAAAGTCTTGCAATTCCATGGGGCAAGAGTATGGGCACATAATCTGTTTCAAGATCTCTGTTTTCACATTAATTTTGTGTATTAATGGAGTGGGATCTTGCTCTCTGAGAGTTTTTTTCTCCCATGGCCCACAGATCATGGCTTTCATATCCTCAGAAAATGGAGATCACACGAATCAGAATATTTATGTAGGTCAGGCACCAGCTTTCCTCAGAAGTGTAAAACCAATTATTTGTTCTGCAGGTGGCAGCAAAAGGGACTGAACTATCTAAAGTATTGGGCCATTCAAGAAATTATTTGCCAAGGAGTTTTTGGACAGACCGAACATATTGGGAAAAATGTTCACATGGAAAATTTTGAGACTGATGAATTTGTTAGAAAAGATCTTATCAGAAAATTTTCAACAATTTTAAATTCCTTTAGGCATTGGGACTATGTCTTCAGTATTCATAAGGCTTTTTTATAGTTTGGGTGAAACCCAAGGCATGAGCTTGGCTCCAACAGAGACAAGGAAATCAAATTCAAATCAACAAAAAAAAAAAATTAAAAATTCATATTGGATTGGAACAAAAAAAAAAAATAAAAACTCTGTTCGCAAATAAAAATCTCATAAATAGAATGTAATAGATATGTATAATATATAGATAATGTATCTTAATGATGAGAATTTTCAATTAATTTTAAACCACTGTGGAAGTGTGAAAGATGCTAATAAAATATTATTTATGTAGCTTATTAAAGATTTTTTTTCCCAGACATCAGATCATAATAGCAAAGGTCTCATCACAGCCTCAGTACTGAACAGGAACATCAGAATTAACAAGTTTATTATTATCTAAGCATCTAGTACATGCTGTGCCATTACAAATACATGTAGAAAGGCTTAATTGACTGCCAGGTGCCCATCAAGCTGATTTGTTACTCCCCAGCTCAAGAGAACATGGAGAGGAAATATGACAAAAGGCTCACGGATTAAGATAAAGAGAGGGAGATCACTTATCTAATATCATCATGGGAAAAATAGACTTGACTTAAATAAATTAGTGTCGCTAATTGTCAGTTAACAGCAGTGTAGGATATGGAGAAATAAAACCAAAACTAAAACCACCTTTTCCCCTATATCTCCTCCATTCCAGGCTCAACTTCTCTCCCAACTCTTCTACATTTCCTCCCCAAGCAGTTTGGGGGATGGGGATGGGGGTTGCAGTCAGGCCATAAAACTTTGTCCATACCACTCCTTCTTCCCCGTGCTCTTGCCCTGCTGCACTGTGTGGTCCCTTATTAAATTTATTGTTGCAGAGGTGCCACCAGTGCCTCTAATGGGCTCGGCACTGGCCAGCAGAAGGTCTGTCTTAGAGCCAGCTGGAAGTGGCTCTGTCTGCCTTGGGGGCAGCTCCTGATTTTTCTTATTACAAGCCATCCCTGCATCCCCCTGCCATCAAATTTTTGCCATGTAAACTCAAGATGTCTTCTTACTCAGCATAATGTTTTGATCTATAACAAAAGCTCGCAGGTACTGCTGGAAGATTTGAACTGGAATATTTATAAATATGGTATTGTTCTTATTATTTTCACTGGAAGCAAGCTGGATAAGACATGTTTGTTTCCTTTGCTTTTCCTTTCCTTACACAGAAAGATCTGCAAATTGTTGGTGAGAGGTGAATGAATGCAAGATTTTTATTGGCTAAATAAACTATACACGTCGCATTCATATGCAGAGGTTTTTACCAAATATAGCTGCTGCTTGCTTGTGGTTCTAACTTTTCTGAATTTTTGACTACTAATGGAAATTATCTATATTCAGCATTAACATTCTCAAGTAGTTTCAATGGTTCAGTGAGGATAAATAGTATCTGGAACATGTCCAAATTTAGAGCAGTAGCTGGTAATTCTCTTACTTATAATTGAAGGTATGTAAATTATAAAGGGGAAAAATGTTTGCAAACATATCTTGGATTTTTATAATGAATTTTGCTCTTTCTGAATATTCTATTATCATACTTGCCATATGTGAAAAGTATCACTAGAATAGAAAGCTGTTTCTTTTGCCAAATTTATTCATGAAACAAGATTCTCGAGTTTGGTAGTCTCTATATGCCAGACTAAATAGATCTCTTTTTTAAAAATTTGCTTTGTTTTTACAATGAAAAATTGTATATTTCTTGACTAAAACTCTTTTTTCTCTTTCTCAGAACAGGTCAGAATGTATATCTATTTTCATTTCTCTTTCTCAGAAGAATTGTTGATAAAAGATGCAGTTTCACTTAAAACAATTTGTTTGGGCTTTGTTTGTTGTATAAATTGCACTTAGATGAGGGGAATGGTTCAGTGACTCTTAGGTTTTGAGAAAATGCAATTTAAATGTACGTAAGAAAATAATTTCTGTTATCCTTTTCACTATGTGCATGTCAGTGCTTTGCAGATCAGAGCACTGGAGTACTAACATTTTCTCTTAGGTTCTTTAAATTGGTACCAAAGAATTGCAAGGTTGAGAATTATGTTTAGACTTTTTGCATTGTGTTTAATAATACATGGTAATAACGTGCTTCAATATGCATAGATTGCAGTAAGCATAAATTTGCAAGAAAGCTAGTGACACTTCATGTTCTTTTTTACATTCATAAGCAACATATTTCTTCAAGATATGATATAGCAATAATTTCAAAAATAAAAAGTCTTTTGCATACAAAAGATAAGAGATTATTGCAAACAGGTATCTAAATATACTATATATATACTAAATATACCATATTCCATTTTCTTGTTACTTAAGATTTTACACACCTAACTATACAAATCCATGAGAACTGAATGTATAAACTCCTATATTCCAAAATACATTATCCTAAGGAGGGCCAGACATGATTTGACATTATCCTCCAATTCAAAATTGAGCTAAAATCTACCATTCTTTTTTTTCTTCCTTCAGGAATATTTAAAAGGTTATTAAGCCCAAATTATTGTTAATAATAATAATATTTCTACAAGCCATCCTCATTTGAATTATTTTTGCTACCAAATAAGCTACAATATCTTGGGAAGTATATCACTCTGAGTAATGGAAGTCCAAATTTACTTGGCGAAAAGTAATATTATTTCATCTTTTCTGTTGCTGATGTTTCAGTGGAGAACTGAGAAAGGATAAATGCTGCAAAGATTTTAAGTGTCATCACTTAAGTAACCCAAGATGTTAAGTGTCATCAAAAATAAATTTATGAAATTTTCCACTTTCAAGAGATTTTGAAACAGGCAACCACTGCACCTGTTGCCATTCCTGGGCTCATTAAGATGACAGAATTTTCTACCATAGCTTTAGATACATTGCCTTCGTTATGCTTCAAATGCAATATTTTATAACACTATATATGAGTATATGTTTGTGGGCTGGTTTAGTGAAAATGGTGGAATCTACAGGTGATCCAGGTCTCAAATCCAGATTTCTATCCAAGGATGAAAATTCATCCTTGAAACCCATAGACACTCTTAATGAAATTTGATTTTTTTCAAATCGCATAATTTGTTCTAATCTCCTCTAAAACCTGGAGATATTTTTTTAAGTGTAAGAATGTTATTTTGAATAAAAATCAAGGTTTCATTAGCTTAAGCAGTGATTTTGAAACACCTGTTTAAAAAATTATATCAGCATCTTCGTCTTTGAGAGTATTATGTTTTTCATTCTTCCTGACACTCCATCAGGACTCAGTTTAGTCATAGATGAAGAGGAAGTGAACTCTTGGATTTGTTTATGGAAAATTTATTTGAACATAGCACATTTCATTTATAATGGAGAAAAAGTTTCCATGTAGTCCCTTAAAAAGGGGAGAAAATGAATGTATGATTGCATTCATATGTGTAAATCAATTTAAGAAGAATTTACAAACATGCATAGGAATTAATTTGATTTTATAATAATGAAACATGCTTCTTGATTAGAATAAAATTTTATATTTGTATTTTACACAGCTGTAGCTGCAACATCTTCATGACCATGTCTAAGACTTTTGGCCATTAGTCTGCAGTAAAAATATGATTTTTAAGTGATTATTCCAAACTTAGTGCTAGAGACAGTGTGGAAATTGAAAGATATTCACTATTCCTGTTAAAATAGTGCTGTGGGGAACAAAAATAAATTGAGAGGAAAAGAAGAGAGTACATAGGCAATGGCCAGATAAGGAGATTTTTGTGGCACTGTATCTAGGTCATAGCCCCAGACCTACATTTTTATTCAAAAATGTCTAATACAAATGCAGGAAAATTATTTGAAGAACTGTAATTGGAAAACTTCCTCCAGGTTCAACATCTCAAGCAGCTCACTGCATTCTTATTCTAGCTTTATCTTGCTCTCCTTTTCCCTTTTTGGTTAGTAAGTCTTGATTGTCTTCTAAGTGATCATGTAGCTTGATAGCGGAGAAAAAGAAAAGATGGGCTAGATGAGAAAAATGGGGTAATTAAGAAAAAGAAATTGCCAGACAAGTAAAAAAAAGTCTACTTTAAACACCAGAGGCTGAGAACAACTTTATATTTGTCTTTCTGTCTTACTGTTTGCTAACAATTTTCTAATCACTAGACAATCATCTGCTAGCGACTGAAACATTACCTTTACACAGAAATTTTTAAAGAGAAAAGATAACAATCTCTTTTTCTACAGAAGGTATTATTGTTAGCCTGTGGGTAATTTTGGAACAATTTCCCACTAGTTCCAGAGATTCTGAGAAGTTTTAGAACTGATTCTCTCTCAAAACCAAAACTGTTTCTAACCATCCTTTTAGATTGCTCAGGGTACTAGACATCACTCTAAGTCATGTCCCGCGCAGGTGACATCAGGCTCCCTTCTGAAGGGCTCATTCCACTTGCGTCCTCACCCAAAGCTGAGAGCCCTGCCTCTGGCTGACTTTCAGCGACACCTAGACTTTGCCTGCATGGACTCGAGGAGACAGAACTGAACTTAAGCATCAAAGGTGGCCTTGAAAGTCACACAATCACAGCTGTTTCATATTTTGTTCATGAGGCTTTGTGCAAGGCTTTTCTGTTGCATTATTTACCAACAGAAGCCCTGTGTTCCCAACCGCTGCCTGTTTCTCAAATCATACAGATAGTTTCCTCTTTCTCACTTGCCCTCTTAAATGATGTTGCAGAACTAAAGAAGCAGGCAGGGCTATTAAAACTCCAAATAATCCTTGGTCCCCATTGTTTTTCTCAGACCATTGAACAATAATAATATTCTGGCTTTTTATATATATATCTAAATAAAATAGGGGGATTAATAAAATCTATTTAAAATGTGAACCTAATTTGTAAATTAAAACATCTTGAAGGAATATGTTGCCTATAGATTTGAATGATAAGGTTATTACTGAAAAAAGATTCTTACAATTAATAAAATACTATTTACCTCAAAGAAGAAGTATACAGATGTATACCTCTGCATAAAGCTGTGCTGCCATGAGGAAATATAATATTCTTTTACATACCTATGTAACTATAAAATTAAAATTGAAATTTCCTAAATTTGAATTAAGAAAAATAGTAATTATGGGAGGACATAGACAACACATGAAAGCTTTAAGCTCAAACCATGTTGAAAACTGTTTGTGTTTATCTACTTGATTTTCTTGCTGTCTTGACCTCATTTCAGTATTTCACAGTCATTCACACAATCTAAATAAAATATATTACAGAGCTGTCAGTCCCTATTGAACTCTAAATTTATGTCCTTTCTATGCAAATACACACATCATATGTGATTATGTATAATGTACCCAAATAAGCAGGACTTATTGGGGGTAAAAAAACTTTTGCCATTGCTGGTTAAAAGGGATTGCCTTGGCCTGCACTTCTTTTAATTTGTATAATAAAATGTATCATTTAATTTGTTTAATAAAATAATAAAACAGCTGACTGGTGACCAACTAAGCACTGCTTCAACTGTTTCTGCTGAAACATTGTCAGTGCCACCAATGACTCATCAAAGTTGTTATTAAACAACATGTAACATTTTTTTATATTGTGTCTTGTATTGTCTATTTCGCAATTGCAACCTGTGGCTGGGAAAAATGCAAAGGAGACAGAATATGACCTGAGAAGATATAAAACCAATAAAAAATGGATTCCAGTCCTGGAGATGCAGAAAGATTTACTATGAGCATCACTCTTCTCTGCATACCTGGCCAATGCCTCTTGTAGTCCACTTATTTCCCATTCCCCATGGGAGGACTGGCACCACTGATTTTAGGACCCAAAACAACACTGGTAAAAGAGAATAACACCAAGAGAAATGGGTAAATGGTTTTGGGTTTTTTGCTTGCCAGATATAAATGTTTTATTAATGCTGTTCCTCTTTTAGGCCAGATGCTGAGTGGAAATATTACCTTAGCTGGACTAGAGATAAATGCGAAATTTTCTGTTCAGTTTCCCAAAGTTTTAATTAAGCTGAAAATTGTATTCTCAATTTTTATATTGTATTTTATCCACATTAATATTCTGTATATGTATATGCATTTTATTGATATGTATGTGTATACATCATTGTACTATTTATCCATCTCATCTTTCTTTAGGAATCTGCTGTTGGTTTACCTTTAAAAATGATGTTAGAAACTCAAGCTCTTCCCTATTGTTCTGCTTCTACCACACCCCTCATCCATCATCATTTTTAATGTGTTTCATCTGCTTTTACAAATCCTTCCATGGCAGGTGTTCATAAATCTGTTTGCTCCCAGGATATATTCTTACCCCCTAAGCTTATTAACTCCTAGTCCCTATTTCCTAAACTTACGAGCTAACAGATTTTCCTTCCCTCACAGAAATCCATTTGCTTCAGCAATATGTATGCTTTTTTCTCCTGTGCTGAGGTAGAAATTCCCTGTTTCAGACAGATAATCTTGTAAATGTCTCTCAGGGAGCAACAAAGAAGGAAGGCAAACCAGTTTATTTCCACAGTTGGGGATAGCAAGAATGGGGAATAATAATGAAGCAGTTCTTGTATTACTTGACATTTAAGTTACTTGATTAGCTGGGTTTGGAATATAGTAGAAAAACCTTCTATAACATTTCTAAACTACCCAATCCTATGTATAGAAACAAAGCACAATTCCTCTTGCTTATGTAAAAGCTGGCCACTGTTTTTTAGACACAATATATGTATGAGGGAAGGAGTAGATAGTGGTCTTAATCTGCGTTCTTTGAAAGTGAAGTGATGATTGCAAGGATGCTCAGTCAATATCTTGAAGAACAGTTTCAGATTTTCTGAAGTGAAATTTTTGTAATGACAGTTTTTTTTCTAAAGGTGTGATTTTGACAATGCTTTTCACTGAATAAGAAGAAAATAAGAATATTAGTTCTCTAACTGGGGAAAGGGGGACAAGAAAAAAACCAAGGGAACAGGAGTTAGCTTGAGATGGTCCAAGGAGACAGGAATCTGGACTCGGGTGACATCATAGGCTCATGATTATTCTACTAGACCTTGATTTAGGGCACAACAGATCGGCAGCTATACCTTGCAATATGTAGAATGCTTGCAACATTGTTGGACACTTGAAAGGATATTTGACTAAAAATAGAAACAGGAAAACACAAAGCTAAAATTGAATAATCAGTCTACTCCCCCCATCAAAGGGGTGTGTGTGGTGTGTTCTTTAATCTCATTTACCTTACACTGTCACTGATAGAGAGATCTTTCTGCAGATATTTTTAAGATAAAGAGCAATGATACTACAGGAGGGAGAATGGAAGAGAAGTGACAGTGATTTGTACTGGAGTATGCCATCCTAGTGTGCTAGGAAGCAAGTTATTTTAGTTTCTTACTTGTTTCAGAATGTAGGCTTATTAGATACTAAAAATGGTGAGATTACCTTTTAAAAATCATTCATTATATCATATGAAGTCTTGGAAGGGAGTCTAGGAAGAAAGAAGTTCGCATTCCAATTTAAATAAGGCACTGTATTGTGATACTTACAAGAAAAAACACAGACAAATTCAGTTTTAATGAGCCCTTATACTATATAAGGAGAAGAAAGCAGACAGATATATTCTTGAAATAAACTGTTAAACCAATGAGAGACAGCCGAGAAAAGACAGATTTGTGGCCTAAAATGGTCTTTGCAAGAGGTGGAAGCATAAGGCACAGAAAAAGATTTCATCTTGTTAACCTCTTTTCTGTTTTCTTTTCCAAAAATTCACACATTCAATACAGATCCATGGCACTGCTGAGGATGATAAATAATAGTAAAGTTCATTCAGTTGTCCTTTACACCCATGATTATTCATTTGTTTACAAAGAAAACCAGAAGACATAATTAAACATTTGGCATAACAGAGCTGGGAACTCTATTGTATGATGACAGGTAGCAGATAAAAGGGAAAATGTGAGGAAGTAATGGAGGGCAAGATAAAAGTACACTAATTCTGACTGGAATGAAATTGTACATGCAGCATAAATTTCATTTAATTAAAGGAATTCAAGATTTTAACACTTATTATATCTGACTTATAGCAGGATTCTAAATAATCATCAGTTTCCTTCTCCAGCTAAGACATCTTTATACTTTTTTAATGTTTCATTTTAATATTATAAAAACTGTATTACTGTGAATATAAAGATGATTTCAAAGTGAGATAATTTAGCTCTTTAATTTCAAAGCCATAAACATTAGATGTATTTTGTCATTAGATTTGTTTTCTTCCAAAACTTAAGTAATAGAAAAATCAGTAGAGTTCTTTGAAGCATTTAGATTTTACCAGAATTTCATTTTATCAGAGTAAAATGTGTCTGACAAGATTTTTCTGTGCACTTCTGTGAACACATATTTTCTGAAAGCATTATTTTGAAAGATTCAAAGAAATAGTTTGGCACTTCACCTTACCAGTAGAACCATAACTAGTCTGCATTAAAGAAGCTAATCTTCTAGTAGATGAATAAAAGAAAAAATCGAAATCAGTTAAGCTTCCTCACAGAAGAGCACCAAATTATGAACAGCCAGCAGTAAAAAAGGTATAAAGGATCTGTGAATATAAAATGCACCACCCCTAACAAGGTCAGAAATAACCCAGAGTTAAATTTAAGAGGAAAAAAACTCCCTAGGCTTGTATTAAAAGTAAAAATGCTGATTTTCTGCATAGCTAGTATCAGTGATATACAGCTATAGGGTAATTGTGAGGTATTCTAATCAGAAACATATCAGTTTCTGACCTTAAAATCAAGTATCTGAATGAGTCAAACAAATAAAAGTGAGATTAGATAAAAACTAGATGAAGACAGGTAGCTAAAATAGATTATTTTAGCAAAGCTAGAGATTCTAGCTAGTAATTCTGCATGTAGCAGTCATAACTTGCCCATCCCGGAATTTTCTACCTATCTTGTAGCCAAACTCCTTATCTGAAGTATTTTTTGGTCCCTCATTTTGGAAGAGGTAAAATACTTGTTTCCATGCACAGCTGTGAATCTTCCCAGTTTGGCCATTCACAGGACTCAGGCAGTCACAGTCCCTGTTCCAGACCTCAGCTGCTGGGACCAAAGCACCTTTACAGCAGGCAGCTTCAGTGAGCAATGAGTGCCTCGCTTGCCTCCCTACACACTTCACTCACATGCACTCAGACCAGATTTCCTACCTGTTTGACCCCAGTTTTCCTTCGGCACAATCTTATATATCTCGTTCCACGAAGCAATTTATTCACAGCGCAGTAACACAGGGATGGCTCAAGCTGGTCCTGCCAAGGAGGGAGCCTGGCTGGGCCACAGCTCCCCTGCCCTTTGCTGTGCAAAAGGTGAGCAGCTCAAGGCCTCTTTGCTCAGGGTCCTGCACGCAGAGCTCCATGTGCAGCTCCCCTGCAGCAGCACACCACGCTGCTGGCACTGGCTGTATTCCTCAGCACCTGCCTCCATCCCAGCTCATGAATATCAGCAGGTTCAGAAAAACTAAACTAATTGGTGAACAAATCCATTGACTGGTAATAAAAATAATTAGGTGTAGGAAATAACTTGCAAAGAAGTTTGATCCAGCATCTGGAGCATTCCGTGAGGAGTGATCTGCAGAAGAAGGCTGTATTTAATTGCTCTTCCTAAATGCCACCTCTTGCCATTTTCTGAAATACATATAATGCACCTTCTGTCTGCAGGAGGGAAAAAGATTGATATAGGCCATTGATCTGACCAAATCTGGACAGTTAACTTTCAAAATTCTTAAGCATTGGTAAAACTGGAAAACATATAAGAAAGTATTATCTCTTATTCACAAGCTTTTTTGAAGGAGTTTAAGTAATTGCAATCTCATTTAAGTTACTATAATTCTATTGATCCTAGGTATTTTTTATTCTTCATGCATGTAGTGTTTGAACACTTACAATATTTATTCTTGAAGCACTTGTGAGATACAAAGTGCTACTGATCTCATTTTAAAAATGAGAAGAGCAAGACAGAAAAGTGATGTGTGGAACATTAAAGTTATCTAAGTGGTCTTGAAAATCTCTATATAAAGTATTCCGTCATGTATGTGGTACAAGACTGCAGAAAAAAAATTAGTTTCAGAGTTTGAAGGCTGGATCTTATATCCTAACTGCTGAAGTATTTTTCCAAATAAAGTAGTAGAATATATAGGAGTAATCTTTTAAAGAGTCACAACTTCTTCTGAACACCTTTCACAAGTAAAGCCATCAAACAATATCAGGGGGCTTTAAGTCTGTATCCTGGTTTAGGGCAAATTTTGGCAGGAAACTTCTGAAGTGGTCTCCTCTGAAAAAGCAGATTTCAGCAGCCTCTCCCCAGCTGGTTTGGGAGAATAATCTCCTTGGAGAAAAGTGGAAAAAATATTTATTTACCAAGCAAAATACTCACAAACATGAAAAAATTATTATTATTTAACAATAAAACCTCTCGCTGTTCTGAAGAGATGGCAATTTCAGAAAGTCCTTGTCATGGGGCATAGCTTGGCTTGCTCAGTCTCTTGTCAGTCCCTCCTGTGCGGGAAATGCCATATCCCGAGCTCTGCTGGGCCACAGGTGTCAGCTTCTGGTTTTTTCTGGGTTTTTGGTCAAAAGCAAGGCTGATCAGTTCCAAGAAAAAGAAAGCCACAGACCAGGGAACTTCTCTGCCTCAGCTAGCTAAAAACAAACCAAAAGCAAAGGAGAGCTCTGCACACAGCACAGTCCATGAGAAGGAAGGCCTAAAGCTCTTATCTCTATGTTTTCGAATACAGCCACCTCAGACATTCCGCCACTTCTCCCTCTCCCCTGCTTTGCTCTCAGATCTAGTTTTAAAGGTGCAGAACTTATTTCTGGGCTAAACAGATGGATGAGGATACAAGTAGGATACAGCATCATAAAGACACTCCAGGACAGTCTGCAAAAAGAACAGGTGTCATTCAGTTAAAGTATATGAATAAACTCATTGTTCTGTATGAACACACATTTTGTACATGAATAAAGATGAGGCTGAACGGCATATTTTAGATAAAACAAATGTCTAAATAGTAATCTTTTGTCAACCTTAGATTTACTGTTACCATAATGTATTTGTAGAGTACATAAATCACTTAAAGAGCTAATCTATTCACATGATTCAGAATGTTTTTCATAGGCTTATTTTGCTCCCACAGAGTTTTTGGATTTGGAAAAAACAAGATAAAACTTTTTAGGAAAATAACAATGATTTTTTTTCTAATTATGCCATTTTAATAGGGAAAGGATATCCCCTTGGATACTATTTAAGTTTGTATCACTTCTCTTATGTTCCAAAGGACTGAACTCCTCTTTATAGTTCAGTAAGCAGAAAGCCATTCCTTACTTACAGGTTTCTATATAATCCCATTGACATATACTTGTTAAAATATTAACTGTGAAGTATTTAGGCCAGATTTAAATGCAGTAATAAGTAAGGGGATTTACATAATACTGGGCAGTGATGGCAGCTTTGAAATGCCAGCATCATTTTTCACAATTGAAAGCATAGCACCTTTGCAAAGAATCATTTATTAATACCAAACCACTGTTTCAATAAAGCATTAGAATTTCCTGCAAAGAATAGCCCTTGGGCAGCATTCTGAAGTAATAGTGAATTGCTATTCTAATCCACAATGGAACATTTTAATAAGTGTGATAAATGACTCACAAAGGGCTTCAGATTTCAGCATCAGTAGAATTAGAATCAGGCAAAGGCTGGGTCTGGGTGATAGATGTAGAGGATTTTTGTGTCAAACAGTTTGCAATGTCAGGACAATACCAGCTTATTGAACTTCCAGAGACTAAATTCCTGTCCATTTGTCATCTTGTTGCTAGCAGACATAGACATACATAGAGTAATAGACTTACATTCTTTATCAGCTGATACTATCTTGTAACTCCTGGACCACTATAAAGAGATCAGAAAATGAAACATTCAACCAGAAAGAAGTGAAAAAAATCAAAATACTAAATAAAACTATATTTTTTTATACCTGCAAATATCTTTTATATTGTAAGCACAAAGCTAGAACAATTCCTGGTACTACTGACATTACTCCCACTAAGTCACTCTGCTTTTTACAATACTTTCAATACTTTCTCTGAAATTAGTCTCTTTTGTTTGTTTTCAAACAAAAAAGAGAAATTGCATAGTTACATTATTAATTGGTTTTAGAGTTAGAAACAGTTTTAATGTTTCATGTTGAAAAAATATTATATTATATTATATATATATATATATATATATATATATATATATATATAAAATATTTCTGAAATCAGAAATAATTTTGACTTTTTTTGTAGATTTCCATCTCACATCATATCAGTACTGGAGGTAATAATATTAGGATTTTAGAAAATATGAAAGGCAAGAGAATGAAAAACAAGAAGTTGCTTATCTCTGACTAGAATGGATGCTTATCTCTGATTAGAATGGTATTGTGATTGAATTTTACTAGGCTAGGTCATACATTGAAAATAGATCCATCTCACATAATTTTTGATGTTAAAATGGACTTTTGATATGTAATTTGCATGTTACACATGCAGAAATTTATATGTATGCATCTACTTATACATCTGTTGGTGCCCACCAAAGCAAATGGGCTCATGAAAGGAATTAAGATTGGAAGCAGGATGAGCTTCTTTGTGTTTGGAAGAGGATGAGCTGCATGGCCTGTTTGTGTTTGTGGTCTTCAGGAAGATGCGCCTGGCAAAAAACTAATTCAGAGCCCTGAAGTTTAGAAGAATGAAATTCCATCTGTTTAAAGAATTAATGGATGAGATACCCTGGGAAACTGTCCTTAGGGGCAGTGGAGCTGACCAAAAATGTCAGTTATTTCAGGACACTGCTCTTAGAGCACAAGAACTCTCCATCCTGGTCTGTCGGAGATGAAGCAGTACAGTCTGGAAACTGGCATGGATAAGCAAGGACCTGCTCCTCAAAATGATGAGTAAGAGGAAATGCACAGCCAGTGGAAGCAAGGACATGTGGCCTGGGAGGAGTACAGTGGATGGGTAGGGTGGTGATCAGGAAAGATACAGTACAGATGGAATGGGACTTGATAAGGGGTGTGAGAAATAACAAAAGGAGTCATAGAATTTCCTGAGTTGGAAGGGACCCACAAGGATCATCATGTCCAGCTCCAGACCCTGCACAAGACAGCCCCAAGAATCACACCATGTGCCTGGGAGCATAGTCCAAATCCTTCTTGAACTCGGGCAGACTTAGGTCCATGACCACAGGTCATGGGAAGGGATTCTCTAAGTAAGTAAGTCAGAAAAGAAAGGCCAAAGAGAGTGTACAAATAAGGGAGAAATGGTGAAATAAGGGAGAAGTGGTGAAAACACATGAAGAGCACTGAGACATTTAACAATGACTTCAGTCTTCACTGGGAGTTAGGCTTCCCATGTTTCTGAAGTCCCTGAACCCCTAGGTAGGGGTTGGGAGAGCAAAGTCCCTCCCACTGTAATTGAGGTTTGAGAACTGAAGGAACTGAATAGCCACCGACACACACAGGAAAGCAGGAAATACCACTCCTATTTTAAAAAGTGGAAAAAGGAAGGTCTGGGGATCTATCTGGGTGGTGAGCCTTATCTTTGTGCCTGGGAAGATCATAGAACAGATCCTTATGTAAGCAGTGGTCAGGAACATGCAAGACAAAGAGGTGATTTGAGACATTCAGCACAATTTTACCAAGGGCAAGTAATTTCTCATTAATTTGGTCACCTTCTATGATGGAGTGACTACAATGGTTGATGAGGGAAGATCAGTCAGTGTTATCTATGTGGATTTCTGTAAGGTCTTTGACATGCTCCCATATGACATCCTTATCTCCAAATTGGGAAGACATGGATTTGAAGTGTGGATCATTCAGTGGATAAGGAATTGTTTGGAGGGACACAGCCAGAGAGCTCTGGTCAGTGGTTCTATGTCCACAGGGAGGCTGCTGATGAGTGGTACCCACCAGGGCTCCACTTGGGGATGGTGCTCTTTGATGTACTTATCAATGAAATAGCACAATTGAGCACCCCATCAACAAATTTGCAGATGACACAAAACTGAGCAGTGCAGTTGACACCAACCCAACCTAAGTTCTTCCAGAAGTAAGCTGAAGTTAGTTAATCTGTTAGGTCATGCAAATGTAATTATGACAAATGAGATTGTATAAACTTTGAAATTCTACAATACAAAAAATGGATTCTATGCATCTATTAAAATAATTTAATTAACACACTGCCTTTGTTACTTGGGCTTTTATTGGCAGACTATTGAAAACAGACTAAATATGTTTAAAGTGAAGATATCGTTATTAAGGATAAAAATATGTGTCATCTTTGCATCATAGCATCAAATTCAAGTATAGTTCCAAATGAGAAATAGTAAACCCAGAAATATCTAACATTAATTTAAATACAACATACTCAGCAGTACACCAGAATAGTTCTTCCCATTTGTGTGAGCAACAGAAGATGACTGAAACCTGCTTTTGCTTTTTTTCTATGTTTGCAAGGTACCTTTTCAATGACAGAGCCTCAATTTTTTAAAGAAAAAAGTAAATATAAATCTGACAGAACATATGTAGTACAGCAAGGAAAGTACTTTTGTTGCTGTGTCATGATCTTAACTCAGAGTCACAATGTCAAATTTCAGTTTCGTGTTGTTCCACTGTGATTGACACAGACTTCCCTCAGTAGTATACACTTAACTATGAACTTATAAAATGTGTGTTTTGTTACTCCCAATCACATCACTGGGATTGTTCTATCAGAATTCTTAGCTTGGATGTAATGCTTTGAAATTTGGCTTTTTTCCTAGCTGTACTTTTTGCTGACCAAAAATACTTCGGGATTTAATTTTTTTAATCCTGCTCACATGACAATTTCAGCTAAATGTGTTTCATCTAGACCTGCTTATCTGTACCTCATGTACTGACATGCATTTATTAGTTGACTGAAGAGATATGATCCTCAGATTTTAAAGTTGTTTTTCTGATATTTAAATGTCTGTACCCAAGAGATTTTTTTTAAAGGTGCAGACTTCTGCTGGCAGTTCTGTGCCCTTGGCAAATCAACAGGTTTCTATTAAAATGCTTACATTCTCCATGGGGTTTTAAATAATGCTTTATATCTTCCAGTATTTACTGAATAATTGTACTAAATAAGATTTTTCTTGCATAAAAATTGATAAATGGGGTCCTATGTCTTGTAGAAGTGTGGCAGGATTTTATAGCCTCTGGGAAGCTACACTTTTCAAAATCAAAGACCAGGCTGCTCAGAAACCCATCCAGCCTTTTCTTAAACACTTCCAGGAATTGGGCAACCACATCATCTCAGGGCAACCTGCTTCTGTGTCTTATCCATCACAATAAAGAATTTATTTCTGATACCTAATCTAAACATCCCTGAGTTTAAAGTCATAACCCCCTGTCCCATCAGTACATGCCATTTCAGACAGTCCCCCTCCACCTTTCTTACAGGTCCCTGCTAGGCATCAGAAGGCTGCTATAAGCTCCCTGAAGTCTTCTCCAGGCTGAACAATCCCAACTCCCTCAGTCTGTCTTCACAGGAGAGGTGTTCTAGCCCTCTGATCATCCTTGTACTCTGCCTCAGGACTCGCTCCAATGTGTCCATGTGTTTCTCATGTTGGGAGTCACAGGACTGAACACAGTACCTCATGTAGGATCTCTTGACAACTGAGTAGTAGGGCAGAATCACTTCCCTTAAACTTCTGGTCATGAATCTTTGGATGTTGCCCAGGGTACAGCTGGCTTTCTGGGCTGAAAAAGCACATTACCAGAGGTGCTGAGTTTCTTGTCAACCAACCGTTGTGGTTACAGGAGGAAGAGCTCCAATATGTGTGTAACCAAACTATGTATCCTACAACCATATGCATTATTCCTGAGGAACTATTAGTGGTGGGTCATTTGCAACAGCTGCCCAGTGCACACCACAGCCCTCAGGCAGAGTGTTACATGAGATAAGGAAAAAGAGGTAATCCTGTGAGGTAGGGTAATGTTTCTTTTAATTCCCACCAATGACTCAGCTCTGATGATTCTCTCCAGGGAAGCAGCAGAACAGTCCCAGCCATCCTGAGGGGGTCATCTCTGCTAATGGGCCACAATGAGCTGAATAGGTGCTAGCAGGATAGCTGGCTGCAATGACCATCAAGGACCCCAAAAATATCCTATGGCTCATAGGACTGCATCATCCCACTCTGAAACTCCCCGCCCTAGGGGAAGCACTGAACACCCCTGCCTGTATATAGTCTGGATATTTTGCGGTTTGGGATCATCACCACCACCACTGGACATCCAGAAGAGGACCAGACCTTCCACAGGACCACTGCTTTTTACTGCAGCCGTCACTTTGACTGCAACCACTGCCGAGTCGGACTGTGACCATCACCATGACTAACAGGGGCCAGGTTGTACTCTGGCTTTGTGGTTTTAAGCTAGTTTTTCTCAATCATTGCATTTATTGTAATATTTCTGTTAAATTGTAACTCCAGTTTATAGTCTCTTGCGAGGAATTTGTGTGAGGGTTAATTTCTCCCTCTCGTTCACTTTCAAACCAGTACACCAACACACCCAAGTCCTTTTCCTCAGGGTTGGTTTCAATCCATTCTACAACCAGCCTGTATTTTTTATTGGGATTGCTTCAAACCAGATGCAGGACCTTGTACTTGGCCTTGCTGATCTTTAGGACATTCACACAGGCCCAGATCTTAAGTCTGTCAAGGTACCTCTGAATGACATCCCTTGCTTTCTAGCATGTCTACAACACCACACAACTTGGTGTTGTCAGCAAACCAGCTAAGTGTGCGTCCAATCCCACTGTCCATGTTGCTGAAAAAAGTGTTGAACAGTGTTATTCCCAGTAGTGTTGCCTCATCACTGGTCCCTGCTTGGATATTACATAGTTGACCACAACTTTGAGTGTGACCATCCAGCCAATTCCTTGTCCAACAAGTCTGTCCTTCAAAACCATGTCTCTCTAGTTTAGAGACAAGGATGTCATGCAAGACAGTGCCAAATGCTTTGCACAAGCCCAGGAAAATTACGTCCCTCGTTTACATGTGTTTTCATAAAGACATCTGAGTTGCTTCTCCCGTGAAGCCAACTTCCTGGCTGAGGTGGCAAGCACCCCTTTGTGCTGCCCTTCAGGCAGTCCCCTTTCGGCCTGCAATCCCTTTCCAGGCTCTGGAATCTGTAACTGGCTTTGGCATTTAACTGTTGGGAGTGGGTTGGATTGAGGTTCCCCTCCCCATGCAAGTTTAGTTTCAAATTCTCATGGTCAAAACAGATGATGCAACACAAATAGCTTAAATTAATACCAAATGTCCTAGTAAACTCAAATGTTTGGAATATTTTTTAACTTTTGGACATGTCACTGAAAATTACAATGTTGTTGACAAATATATTATTTTAGGCTTGTCAAAAAATTATGAATTTTTTTATTATTACTAAATTGAGTGATTTTTAAGTTTACTAATGTAATATTCCTTTGATGAGAAAACCAACGGTTCCTAATATAGTGTTGGCAGATGTTTATTCAAGGAGAAAAGAAAAAATGGCATTACATTTTCAGTTTTTTGCACCACAGACCCGTTATTGGTGAGAAATTATTTATAATAACTTAAGGGAATTAGAGACTGTACAAAATAATAGGTAGTAAGAAATGGATTTCACATCAGCAACACATCCATGATTTATTCAGTGCAATTCTGTTGTAAAAAGGTATAATGAAAAGAGAACTTACTTCTGCTGTTTATTTGATTTATTTGGTTTATTTGATTTATTTTCCTTTATGAAGAAAATTAGTTTCTTATTACTCTCTTGGCATGTAAAATTAATTGATAGTAATTTAAATTATATTTCAAATATATAATGATCAGAATGGACAGGAAAAAAATAATATAAAACTCAAAATGGACAGCATTAGTAATTTCTTTCTTTTTAATATTGTCTCAAATATGTTTTTCATGTTTCTCCTGTTTCTTGAAATAAGGAACACATACAAATATCTTAAGGGTGGGTGTCAAGAGGATGGGGCTAGACTCTTTTCAGTGGTGCCCAGCAACAGGACAATGGGCAAGGCACAAAAACTGAAACACAGGAAGTTCCATCTGAACATGACAAAAAACTTCTTTACGTTTGGCATGACAAAGCATTGAACAGGCTGCCTATAAAGATTGTGGAGTCTCCTTCTCTGGAGATATTCAAAACCTGCCTGGCTGAAATCCTTTGCAACCTTGTCAAGGTGAACTTGCTTTAGCAGGGGAGTTGGACTACATGATCTCCAGAGGTCCCAATCCCAACAGTTCTGTGATTTTGCTAGTTTATCAGCCTAAGTGTTTATTCCAAGAAGCTATGGTATGTTGATAAGTTTGTTAGGGTACTGCCAAGCAAAAAATTAATAAAACAACATAAATCTCAAAACAGTTCTGACTGACCCAGTGATATTTGTTGATCATATATTGTTCGATCTTTTTTGTCTTGTAGTGTATCCAAAAGCCAGAACTTCCCACCATCACATGGACACCTGGAGCTTAAATCATTATGGAATAACAGATGTTCATCAGGGGTTTTTTCCCTCTTTTTAAATTTATTTTTTAAAACTCTTCCATTAATTTTTGTTGTCCTCACAAGATGATGAAGAAATACAGTTAAAGATCTATAAAGGTGGAAGTTTATCTTGTCTGGCATGGAATCCAAAGATAATAATTCTGTAATCATAGAAACATAGAAGTGTTTGGATTACATTAGGCCTTTAAAGATCATCTAGCTCCAACTCCTCTGCCTTGAGTAGAGACACTTTCCATTAGACCAGATTGCTCATAGCCCTGTCCAATCTGATTTTGAACACTTACAAGGATTTGAACACTTACACAACTTCTCTAAGGCAACCTATTACAGCGCCTTGTCCTCTTCACAGTAGATAATGTCTTACATACAATCTAAATCTCTCTTTTATTTTAAAGCCATTACCCCTGTGTCTCTCTATCCTTCTTGTAGCCAACAAGCTTTTCCCAGAGCCTTCTCTTCTTCAGGGTTCAGTTCCCTCAGCCTATCTTCATAGGATAGGTGCTACAGCCTTCTGATAAATTCTGTAGCTGTTCTCTCTATCTACTGTAAGAGGTTCATGCCTTTCCTGTACTGAGGACTGCAGAGCTGGACATAGTACTCCAGTTGGAATCTCACAAGAGCAAGGAAGAGGGAAAATAAACTCCCTCAATCTGCTGGTCACACTTCTTTATGTACAGCCTGGGACACTACTAGACTTCTGGCCCACAAGTGCAGATTTCTGGGTCCAATCTAATTATTTTATCTTGTTAATTTGGTAGTGAATTTTGAAGTGATTATATGAGTTTATAGTTAATACAGTTTCTTGCATTATTTGCTTTCATTGCTCTTTGATATAGAATTCATAGTTCTACCATGTTTCTTGGTAGAACTGCTGGAAGGAAGTTTTGCAACATATAAGTTGATTTGACTTACTAAACTAAAATATTTGAGTTCAATCCACAATTTGACATGTTCAGAACATAATCTAAATTTATTTTTGAGGAGATCTCTTTTCTGTGTAGTCTTCAATTTAAAAATTACATATTTAATAAACAATAAGGCTGGAAGCCAAGCCATATATCCGAGTGAAACAGTACAAAGTTAAAGACATGGCTGAGAAAATCAATGAAAATGCATTTTAAAAATTCTGAATCTTTTATATTCTTAGACATGTTCAGGTGAACATAAAGTAGCTGCAATGATATTAAATTGGATACTTTACAGTCATTCTCTGAAAATAAAAATTACTACTTTGTGAACGTGAGTATAATGTTTAGTTCTATATATCTTTCTTCCCTAATGCCCTACTCATCTTTAAAGATATTCAGGTTATCAGTAAATGGATTTGAAAGTAATTGATATCAGTTACCAGCAGACTCAACACACCATATATTTATGCTTTCCTTGGCTTTCTCCTTGGTGACATGACTCCCTAGAGTATTGTCTGACTTCTTCCTTTTATGTATTCTCTCCTTTTCCCAAAAGACAAATTCTGAAGCTAAAGAAGAAAAGTCAGGCTGGCTACAGAAGCATTAGGTCTTTCCAAATTCTTCCCTGAAGTAGCATGCTCCCATAAGACTCATGCAGCAGGCTGTGTCTGGTTCCTGATTCCATCCTGCTCCCTCCATCACTCTCTGAAGAAATAATACTGCAACTACTAGATATAACATGGAAGAACAGCATCACAGTAGCCAAAGAAATATGTAACATTGCAGAAAAAGTAGGAATCTGAACTGTTTCCTAGGGCATTGTTCAGGCCTTTTAGGAATCTGTTTCACCTCACCTGAGTACCAAGTTCAGAAAAATGGCTTGAAATGAGGGCATTCACCAGCAAACATTTTAAGTGTCTTTTAGCTAGATCTTTTTTCCTTGCTTGCTGACAGTATTCAACTCTGTATGTAGTCCAATTATTAAAATAAGACTTCTCAAACACTTCTTATGAATTTTAGTGACAGAATCTTGACCTTTGAGAGGACTTGAATGAAAGTATTATTTGTATCATTAACATCCAGATGTTCATTCTTTGCCTATAATTATCAAGGAGCCTGTGTCTGTGTAAGGCTTCGATCTACAGAGAGAATTCATGTATTTTATGTAATATCTATGTCTGCATATAGGTGTATACACACCATTAGGAAATCAAAGACATTTGAGACAAAAAAGGAAAATCTCTGGCTATCTCTATCAGCTGTCGAAAGAAATTTTTATAATTATTTTTCTCACTTTTATTTATGCATCTATTTTTTTATTATGACAAAAATAGATACCTGAAAATATATGATATAATTAAAGAGTGAAGTTTTGCATCTATTAATAATAAGCTTCCCTTTATTTCCCTCTACTGTGTCCCTTGAAAATATGAAATACAAGGATCCCATATTGCCAATGTAAATTTGGAAACAAGATTCAGCTTTTCTTATTTTCAGCAACTGTATTATCTGTTGTCTCAAAAAAATTTAATAGAAAAAAATATAACATGCAAAATGCAATTGCCACAATGTTGGGTCCTTTAAACAGCTTTAACTATCTGAAGGAAATGAAAGTGCAGTAGGTACCTAAAGGACTATTCTATTTAGAAGGTCATGCTCTGTAATTTTATTAAAGACAGACATAGGTTTCTTGTTTGTGTTTCAAATTCAAACTTCAAAATAAAAATTCAGCATCCATCTATTGGGACATAAAAATTCAAAAGGACACTTTTTATTTAAAAAAAATAAGGCTATTTCCCCTTAATTCATGAGAAAGAAATCTAGAGTAGAGCATACAGCAACTGTTAATTCAGAAAGTTCTTGCTGCTGATATGATTCTAACCCAGGTGAATATTAAATGAAATCATGAAGCAGTGGAAAGGATGAGCATGTTAAAAGGGCTGTGACAGAAACCAAGAGAGACTGATGATGCAATTACCCTTCTTCTAGGCCATGCAGTACTAATGTGATAAGGGCCTGCAGAGTTCAACAGTAAGGATGAAGAGGCTAACAATAATTCTCAATTAAAGTAGGTTTTCTTCAGGCTGGTAAAATACACTGTGTCTCATTGATTAGAATGCCAAGAAAGTTCTACCTTGTGCCATGCTGTTTGCAAAAGAAAATGCTAAGAGAGGTATTTAAATACTATTTAATGAGAAGTGAGAAAGCTAAAGAATTGAAGATAAAAGAATTGAGCAAATGTTAAGTTTAACACCACCAATATGTTACTAGCAACTATAATGTACTGAATATTTATGGAAGTAGTAGATTAGTAAGGCTCCTTGAAATTCCCTCCATTGTTCATCACAGAAAAAATTCACATTTAGCACCTGCCTTCCTCTCTAAAAATATTTGATGTTGTGGGTATTTTTCATTTAATAGGTAATGTTTCTGAATTGGCCATTCACTCCCTGTGTCCTGCTATGATTTCTAAAACTGAAACCTCTGTTTGAGCTGATCCAGAATGTACTGTGCTGGCTGACTAGAGAAATTAATGCAGCTTAAATTGTATTTTTCCTCATTTATTTTGATGAAACTGAGTACAGAGTCAAATCTGTAGTCCTTGGTACAGAGTAAACTTGGCTCTGTGTCATATATGGTTTTCACAGTTACTGTAAAAAAGTTACAGTCTTAAGCTGAACCAAGGGAAGTTTCGGTTAGATGTCAGGAGAAATATTCTTCACTGAAAGAGTGATGGGGCACTGGAATCATCTGCCCAGGTTAGTGGTGGAGTCTTTGTCCCTGGACATGCTTTAAAAAGGCTGTATGTGGCACTCAGCACCATGGGTTAGTTGATGAGGATGTGTTAGTTTAGGTCGTAGGTTGGACTTGATGATCTAAAAGGTCTTTTCCAGCCTAGTTAATTCTGTGATTCTGTGAATCAGAATTGGTTTTATTTTGCATGAAAATCCATATTGCACCATGAGGAGCTGTCATGGTTTCACCCCAACCATCAACCAAGCTGCAACTAGGAGTTTTCACAGACCAGTCCTAAAGCCCAAGCAGTCACTTGCTCACTCCCCCCCCATTGAGAACAGGGAAAGAATTGGAAGTTAAAAAGTGAGAGAATTCATGGTTTGAGATTGGGAAAATTTAATAGGTAAGGAAAAAGCCATGTACACAAACAAAGCAGAACAAGGAATTCATTCACCACTTCCCATGGGCAGGCAGGTGTTCAGCCATCTCCAGGAGAGTAGGGTTCTGTCATGCAAAATGGTGATTTGGGAAGACAAATGCTATCACTCTGAACATCCCCACCTTTTTATTTCTTTTCCCAGTTTTATATATGAATACAATGTCATATGGTCCCTTTGGTTAGCTGGGGTCAGCTCCCTCCCAGATTCTTGTGCACCCTTAGTCTACTCTCCAGTGGGATGGGGTGAGAAGCAATAAGTCCTTGAATCTGTGCAAGTACGGTTCAACAATGGCTAAAACATCCCTGAGTTATCTACACTGTTTTCAGTACAAATCCAAAATACAGCTCCATATCAGAAATTTTGAAGAGGATTATTTCAATCCCAGCCAAAACTGCCACAGAGGCAATACTCTACTATCCTTTCTTACAATAAACATTGGAGAGGTTATCATTATTTGAATCAAAGTTTAATGAATTGAGTGGGGTTTTCCTTCTAAAGGTGATGCTACCATGCCTTGATTTATCAATGCATCAGTCTTCAAATTCAACATTGGGTGGCTTTTTTTTTTTTTTTTTTACACTGTTGTTACAAACCTTCTGACAAAATAAGTATCTACTGGCTTTGGACAAGTACTTTCGGATGACCTGCAGTTCATCTTCAAGTGAGAAGAGAGATTGTCATTCAAGAGGACCAAGACCATAGCTCTGGAGATTATAGTGATTTCCTTTTGGGACTTGTGTTCACTGTTAAGTATAATACTTTTGCTTTTCTTGCTGTAATGACTTCTGGGTTCTTATATTTATTGTGTTTTTTGGAAAAGAATTTTTTTGCACTGGGAAAACCCAATATTTAATAATGTGTAGTACTGAAATTGAATACTGTAATACTGTACCAAAATGCAAACTGCAAAAGGCATCTAAATCTTACATGCTAATGTAGCTTACTGTAAAGTAGATTTAGAGTTTTAATTGACCAAATATTATTACCTTCTAATATTTCTTTGGCAGTCTAGAACTGAGATTGGTCTCATTCCAGTTTTAATATTTATTTACACTTATTTCTTCAAAGCTGGGAAATGTAGGTGTTGATCTGAGATTTTCTCCATAAATTAAAATACAGAGTCCAAAACACAAATCATTTTTTGCTTATAAACATAGCAGAATCTGCCCACATCACCAAAACTCTGAAAAAAATAGGGAAATAAGTGGCAGGGGAGGCTGGGGTGGGATTGAGAAGTGTGCCCAGAACATTAATAAAACCAAGCTTCTGTAGATCAAAGCTATCTAATGATACTCTTCACTGGCCTACCTGAAATGAAATCTATTAAAAACTGTCATGATTAGTGACAGTCAATGTATTTTCAGCTTCAGTAAGTACAAACTGTGAGATGATGAAGGCTGTACAGCTTGTCTTTCACACAGTTATGATAAAGACATGTGCTATGGAAATGTGCACACATCTTACTGTACTGCACTTCTGAATATGTACACGGATGTGTTCAATTTTCAGCATCAGCTGCCATTGTGGCAAACACTTTTTTACAGATAGTGAAAATAATTGTCTGGATTGTTGCCTTTTTCATTATAAATATCATTAGCCAATCAGCTGAGCTCAGTTGTCTTGGGTTGTCCCTGAAAAATGTTTGAATTACCTTGTTCCTCCAGAATCAGCTGTTTTGGGCACATGCTGAAAATCTTTTTCATGACTCTACATAATCCTTTTATTGAAGGAATAAAGGACCCGTTTATTTTCTCTAAAGTCAAGCAGAAGGTGACAGATCCTCAGTTATTCATACACAAAAAATATTATGTAAAATTATTAACTACTCATACTTTGGATCAGTGTCCTCAAGTCAAGATTTTCACCATATTATTTCATTCCTGTGTTGCTCAAAGGCAAACTGAATATTTTCCTCAAAAAAAAAAAAAAGGGACCAGGGTGAGTGTTCATCTGTGGAAGAAATGAAGAAAAAACTCTGTGTTGGATCTCCCCTCATTTCAAATTGTTTTCCAAAAGGCATAACCTGAATCTTCCATAACTTTAAATTCTGTGTCTGAAGCCCATATAGTTTGCTTTAGTCCCCAAGAACCTCCAAAGTTAAATCTGGTGGTCTGAGGATCTATGAGTGAAGTAAACCTTGGATCTGGTAAATATTTGTGTAAAATCTGTGCTTTACTGACAAGCTTCGTAGATTTTTAGGAAGCAAAAGGTGAAATAGCAAGGGATGTGATGTGCATTTCAAAAAAAATGGCAAGAAAAAAAAAGAAGTGACAGGCAAGTTCTTGGAAGACAAGAGCCAGAGCCAGCCAACAGCTGCCATTTGCCATAGATGTGTGTTCTAGGTGAAGCTGTGCAAAACCTTTGAGACCTTCCCCCTGTAGGGTCAGGCCTGACATTGTGTATAAGCATTTTGGATTACTCAGGCAAATACTTAGAAGCACGAACCATCAGACACTGGAAAGAAAAAAACCCAAAGTACTTTAATATTAGAATGTGCCTCCAGCATGGTGCAGGAACATAGCTTATGTGGTCGGGAGGGATCTGGGAAAGAAAAAGATTTAAGCCTGTGTACACTAATTAATGCACCAAGCAGTTTCTGCTCTTCAAGTGATGAACACCATTAGGAATAATACTTGCACAGACTCCTTACTTGTCCGCATTCCCCACAAAGAAAAGGATGTATAGGTTTCTCTAGAGGAGCATCCTGTGCTTTTTGTGTTGCTTAGCTGGTGAGATTTTTCTTGGTTTTGAGCTGAAATAACAGTGGTTTGGGAAGTATTTAAATATCAAACAGTAATATAATCCCCAATTAATGTCTTTGTATGGTAGTTTCTACTGCCTAGAGGGAATACTATAGTTATAGACTGTGGAAGACCAGAGGGCTTAGAGGATGGTATCGCTCACCTCAGCAACAACCAGACCTGAAAGGTGCATGCCTTCCATGATCATCACTTCCAATGGAGTCACAAACTCCACAGATTCAGGTGGTACTCTCCAAAGCCCAAAGAAGCTTCTGAAGTTTGTTTGCAGTCATCAGTTATTTACACAGTCCTGCAAGCCTGCAAATGTTTAATTTCCTCAGTTTTCAGGTGGCCAGCAGATGACTACCAATATTAATTCAGTTAAAAATTTCAGTGCTTAGGAAGACTAGTTCAAGCCATATTTCAGGGTTCATGTCCATTTACAAAATAGTTATGAAATCTAAACAATAAATAATAAAATTAATAAAATCATTACTCTATGTACAGCCACTATGATCAGCTGGCTTCCCTGTTCATGATCATGACCTGAGGTCATAAGGATTTTTATTAAAAACTCTTTTTGCAGAACTTAGATGAAGGTCTTTTTTTTCTTCAATTACAGTAATTATTGCAAAGCTGAACACATGCATGGAACCCTAATTTTCTCTAAAAAAAATATTAAACATAAATTGTTGCAATTTTACTACTAAATTCATATGAGACAGGAAAAAAAAAGGAAAAAGCTTGTATTTTGCTCTTTGTGTCACATTCTTCCCAATTTTCATTTATGGGGCTCTTCCAAAACCGTTCTCAAAATCAGGCTGAAACAGAATCATTTATGCCAAGTAGGCCAAGGTCTGCACCTACAGGGATGGTAACTCCCCACCAGCAGGTGCTCCTCTCCTTCTGCCAAATCAATTATTCAAAGAGGAGAAAGGAGACTAGAGCCTCAATGCTGGACAGTTTACTCTTGGGATAAGTGGGATCACTGCTACCCCACCAGCTCAACCTACTCCATTCTGTCTGGCATGAAGAAGGGTTCAATGAAAGCAAGCACTGCAGAGCTTTTTGCAGATCTCTTTGCTTTACCAGATAAGGTAAATATCTACAGTTTCGCATTGCAGCAATGCTCACTGAGTGAAAAGAGGTTTTTTTCTTTTTAGGAAGAGCAAAAAGGAGTGGGGAAATTGTGCTAATGTGGTCACTGTTTAAATTTGAAACAGAGCAGTTGGACTGAGAAGAATGTGGTAAAAAAGTTCATTGTTTATTCCTGATGATGATGATTTAGGGAAAAAAATTGTTTCAAAAATTTTTGAAATATGAGACTATAGGAATATGAGCAAGTGTCAATCATGTGAGTTTGCACAAAAACAAAAGAAAATCCCTGATGTAAACTCAATAACGTGCTTTTGTAATAAACTGCTTTTTGGATCTAGAATAAGGAGGATATAAGGATGTAGAAAGTAATTATTGTACAGCTATAATTTTTTTTTCCCTGTAGATACTACTCATTATTGAAATTGTTCACATATATTTGTCTACAAGATCTGTGATATAAATTGTAGAAGATAATTTATATTATGAATGACAAGTTCTTTTACAGCTTGTTCTAGCATAACCTAAGCACACCAAGGATAGAACAAAACAACTATTGCAATGGCTTATTTCAGCATAAGTACTCCATAAAAAAAACTGGAATAATATATTAACAAAGAAGCTATTTAGGGATGAACCCATCAATTCCTTAAGTTGCTTATTTTTTTGAATGATTACACTAGACCAATATCCTCAGATAGTTTTGTAATATTTTATTGTTCTGAATTCAAAGAAATTAGATACCCTTGAAACAGATGTTGTTCTACATCTTGTAGTCTCACCACACAGAAGTGGTTTAACTTTGTCATCTCAGTTTCAAGATCTGGAAAACTTATTATAATAATAGCAGTAGCAAAAATAATGGAAAAATAATTATTTTTGTTATTAATAACAATATTTTAAATGGATGTAAGTATTAGTGCTACAATACAAAACACAGATGATAGATCTCTTTTCACATAACTTCATTTTCCACATAATTTAGAAGAACCTTAAATGATTTTTATGTTATAATCCATTATTCAAATTTTATAATCAATTTAATAACACAGTAATTAATAAATTACATTTTTAAGCATTCAGTACTTTATAAGAAAAACCTCATGAACTAAAATATTGTTTTTCTTAAGGAAATTAAGAATAGCATAGATCGGAATAGATCAGAGGAGAAATGCCAGCTGCACCAGTAGAACAGACAAGACAGCCGGCAGTGGCTGCTGTGGGCTGAGGTGACCATGGCACAGCTGTGTCCCTGAACTGTCCCTGTCTGCAGGAGCCACACTTAGGGCCCTGCCCGACAAAACCTCAGCCTGCCCAAGTAACTGAACCAAACATCTCTGACCCAAGGATCCAAAGGTGGCTCCTGACTCGTTTGTGTGTAAACACATCTGCATGTCAAACATCAAGTTTGAATGTGCTCAAGGAATGAACCATTTTCCTTCTTAACTTGCTATGGCAGAGAAAGAAAACATAAGAACTTTTCTGTCACACTCCCAAACTCAAATGACAGCTGCTATCAGCATCAAAAATACCCACTACAAATTTTAAAATGTTGCAATACCTTCACACATATCTCACTTATCATTTGAGACTTTTTTATTTATTTTTTGTTAGCTGACAGGCCTTAGGCAGTACACAACTTGTGTCTTCCCTAACTCAGAGGCATACCCACTAAGTCTGATATATTATTTTTTTCAAAATAAAATCAACAGAGCCAGAAGAAACAATAAAACAAGAGCCAGAGTTGCAGGAAAAGTGAAGACAGAAAAAAATTAAATTAAGTTCCAGAGATAGAATGGGAGAATCAAATAGGTTCAAAAAATTGTTGACAAACACTGGAAAATATTTGATAGAACAAAAATGCAACTATTAATTTTTGTAAACAATTGGACTAATTTTATTCTTGAGAATACATACATAATCAGGTGGGTAATTTCCACAGTGAGAATCTGATATGATGTATGTAGTGCTTATCCAGGCCTGAGACAGTGTAGTGGGGAAACAAAAAATGTGATAGATGATGGATTGCAGAGGCCAGTTTCTTATGTTGAAAACAGGGGTCTAATGCCTATTGATTTAGTACAGTTACTCTTGGAATAAACTGCTGCTCCACATCAGAGCCTTAATCTTTATACCAAACACATATACTTATTAAGATAAACCTGAGTTACTCACAATAATTCTCCCTGGAGTTCATAGAATAATTTTGGTCATTAATGGAAGTATCATTCATTTCACCTGGATCTCTGCAATTAGCCCCCAGAGCTGACCCGTAAAAGTCATGGTCAGTCACTCTGTGTCCAGCTGGGGTCCTGAAATGTGTGGTGTCCTCAGGGCTCTGTCTTGGGACTGGTGCTCCTCAGTATCTTCATCAATGACCCAGTGAGATGGAGTAGACCTTCAGCAAGGTTTCAGGTGGCACAAGCTGAGCAGTGCAGTTGACACAACAGAAGGAAGGGATGTCATCCAGAGGGGCCTGGACAAACCTGAGAAGGGCGTCTGTGAGAACCTTAAGACGCTGAAGTGCAGGATGCTGCACCTGGGTTGGGGCAATCCCAGACATAAGCACAGACTTTAAGAAGCAGTCACTGAGAGCAGCACTGCTGAGAAGGACTTGAGGATGTGATAAGCATTTGAAAATTCAGCATCTTTCATGGAAATAACCATAGTTGTACTTTCTTTCTTCTGTCAAGCCTTTTTGAACACTGCAATTTGGTATTTCCTTCTGATTTAAAAAAAGTCCTCCAATTATCTTCAACAGTCTTATTATTTTCTACTTGTAAATGCTATCGTCTTTATCTGAGACATGGAGTCACTTAGCAATTTACCTGATAAGATTATATATTTGTAGATAAATTTGAACTCAATTTTCAGTGAAAATAAATTACTAACTGTCACGAAATGGATTCACTATAATCCGAATCTTTTTCCATTGCAGTTCTTCCTCAGATTACTTATACAGCTCAAATTAGTTATTGAATCTTGACAGTATTGCCTAAACAAACAATCTGGGAAATTTCAAAGTCCATTCTTAACTTGCTTTCTTATTAATGACTAGTAAATGATGATAGCAGGCAGGATACATGTAACAGAACAGGAGGTTGTGAGTACAGAAATAAAACCCAACTAATCATTACTACTTATAATTTTTCAGAGGCAGGAAAAATCAGATTGTCTTTGTAGCTCCAGGTTTAGTTTGTAAAAAAAATAATAAAGATTATTTCATGTAACAGGTAGGAAAATTACATTCAAAAAATAAATTTTCTACTTGCAAATATTTTTCAGCTTCGTCACATGAAGCTTACTGTAGTCTATTTTAATATATTCTGTATAGCAATACCTTTGAAAGTCTGTAAATTTTTTCTTACAATATGGACAAAAATAATTCCAAATGTAAAAAGGATCATCTTTATCTGGTTTTTCAAGTATTCATACTGTGAAATTTGAACTGCCAGAAAACATAAGAAAACAATGAATACTAAATAGTTTATTTCTCCAAACATTTTAGAAGACATTCTGCATGAAGAGGTTCACACTATAATCAGATTATTTTTATCAGGGTTTATCTAAAAATTATAGATGAGTCGTGTAGAACCATAGACGCTATCTCCTTTGTTAATAAATCTAGTTCACAACTTCTGTGAAGAATCAGAAAAATCTTGGAAGCAGAAAAGGTCACCTGGCTGACCTCACACTTGGTTATAAAAAAGAGAAGTCTTGCAAGCCATGGGAAATCCCTTCCAAAAGTTTTATGTCCCTAGGAAATATAAATAAATAAATAAACACAAACAAACATAAATAAATAAAATAATAAGAACAGACTTTATCTCCTCTGCTCAGCTCTACAGGCAATTCACAACCCAGCAGGCTTAATGAAGTATATAATTAGTAGATAGCGAAAACTTTTCTCTAACACTTTTGTTTTTCAGTGTCAGAAATTGAGAATTTTTTTTTATTTGCAAAATTTATCTACAACTGTTTTCACTTTGGTTGAGTTCTGGCCTATTTGCCAATCACTCAGCAAATACAATTATAATTTATGTATTATTTTGGAAATATACATTTTTATGTTCAAGACTCTTTTTAATGCAAAATTCAGTTCTAATATTGTTTTCTATTTAAATTAAACAAGTTAGTAGATTGGATACTTTTTTTTTTTAAAAAATGTAATCAAAAAAGCAATCCATCCATTAATTTTACACTAATGCTTCCAGTTTGGTTGTAATACATGTCAAGAAATATATGGAAATAGACAATTTCCATTTTTATAAAAACAAGATTTTTTTTTAAAAAAAAAAAAAGAAAAGTATTTATAAATCATGCAGTTTTAATATTTTCTCTATTTCTCAGTGAATATGGCAGATATACTATCACTACATTTTAACATATCTACATGTCCTTCAGCATTTTTCTACCCAAAAAGTTGAATTTCAGTGATTTCTGGTGTTTCTGATTGTTCTGTGTTTCTGTAAAAGATACCTCTTGTCTTCAGGACAAGTTGATTTGTAATCCTCTAATACCATAAGTAATACTGCTATGCATTAAATGCATTGCAAAATTTTGTTGAAATTCAGTTTAAAAAATCATCATAGATGACTCAGAAAAACATAAGTTAAATAGAAAAGACATTGATTTCAAGGGAAGATTAAATACTAAAAAGTGGTGTCCAACACAAATAAGTGATCTTCTTACTACTGGAAATTATAGATAAATTAATTATTTTCAGGCAAACTGATAATCAATCTATTGTCTACATATATGTACTTCTTTCTTAAATGAAAGAATAGGAATGTACTGACAACTTGACAGAAGTGTGATAGGTGATTTATTTGGGGAGCAAGAAAAAAAAAAAAAAAGAAAACAAAAAGAATTGAAAGAAGTGCAGCTCAGCTGTTGTTATCTGCTGCAGCCATTCCTGGAATGGTTTAGACAAAATGCGCATGGTTAGCAGGCTCCCACCTGCACTAATTGACTGCTTCATTGGGACTTAATGGTTATGGAGCATTTCTGTAGTCAAGGATTTATACAGTCAGACCAGTGTGCTCTTGTGACAACTGAACATTTGAGTTATGCTGGCTGACTTTTGTAAGTGTTGTGAAACTATGCAGTGAACACTAATGGAGAAAGTGAGAACGAAAGAAAGTCTTTTACTCACAAGCCAGCTATATTTTTTGTTTTTAAAGGCCAATCAATGACAGCATGAACTTTTTCTTTTTTGATACTGAGAAACAGCAATAAATTCCTTTCACCATACAAGGTGGAACAGGTACACTGCTGGATGAGGGGCACATCCAAAAATCATAACAAGTGACTTTCTTTTTAAAATCGCTGTTGTTTATCTTGGCAGAAATTAAGTTTATATGTCAGTCCACTAAAATGTCAAGAATAATTTCTTGCTAAACCTCACTCAGAAAGAATTTTTATTAAAATCCTTCATGCTTCAAAACTTTTCTGATGTAGAAGTTTAAGTATTGTTCATAGTGAGATTTCTGAAGTCTAAGTCATGCTATGATCAATTTTTAATCAAGATAGGTAAACCTTTGAAGAAAATAATCAAACCAACTTACATTATTTGCACATTTGGCCAAATCCTAGAGTTATTACAAACCTACTGAAATTGACTGGGTAAAGGATGAGGGAAAATTGAGCAAAAACTTAATAAATATAGATATATTTTTATTTTTGTTCTGGATTGTCATGATGGAAAAGTGCTAAAATTATTTCATATATTGGCATATATGGTGGCTGAATTTATAGTGAGATTCATCCTGATATAAAGGATGATGAAACTCCAGAAGGGAAAGGAGGTTGGGAAAGAGACAAGGACTCTTCAGGTACTTTGTAGCTATGGAGACTGCTAAATCTAAAGCTAGTGCTTTGGGAACAAAAAAATTCACAGCAATCACTGTCCTAAGGGGTAAATCTCCTGTCTCTACATCACATAGACAAGTTACTCAGGCAAAGTAATAAGGATTTTTAATTACTGAAGCTAATTAGAGTTTACTTGCCTCTCTCCTTAGAACTAAATCTAAAATACTTAAATTCATCAATTCCAATGTCTTGTTCTGATTGATGGAATGAGTTGTAATGTAAGTAGCATAAATGCTAAGCCAGACAGTATTTTTACTAAAGCTGGTATTGAATTTGGATACTTATGTCAGCTGATTCACAGTTCTGAAACTCTTCCGTTTTCAAAAATACAACAATATGGAATTTTTGGTATTGGATTACATATCATATTGGATTATCGTAAAAAAGGCTTAAATGTGGCACAGTGAATAAAAAACCCTTGCATAATGTCAGAAACTTGAAGAATGTTTTACTTATTAAATGGAATGGAAAGGCCCAACTCTTACCATGGTGGAAAAACTAGAATAATACAAGACACATTTATGGGGCAATATTCTAGCTAATTATGCTGCCACTTATAATTAGAAGAATTAACATGGCAATTAAAAGTTTGTGGCTGGTGCTCTGTATTTTTTACACAACACTAGACAGGAAATTGCCTTGTCAATTACAATTATTAAGGTATTAACACAATGTTCTAAGGTCACAAATGCTTTAGCACAGTAGAGTAAGGTAGACACATGTGGTTATAACGTTAAGATATTACTTATTGTTTAGATCTAGGTTATTTACATTTTTAACTGCTTGTAAATTGAATTGAGTTTGTGACGAACAGGATGTTTTGATTAAGTGACATTACATGTTATGATATGCATGATAGTGAAAAGAGGTATGCAAAGAATGACAGCTATCTTCTTGTTTCAACTAACTGAAACTGACTCCCAAGAGAGAACCCATGCTGGCACAGGTACCTAAGGTTATGCCCTACTTTGGATGAATGACTGGAAATGGGAACTGAAATGCTCCTATAACCTCTCTACTTATGTAAAATCACAATTTAGATTCCAGATGATGTCTTCTCACTTTCATCACATTCACTTTCACACTTAAATACAGGGAGCCAATGGTAACTTCTTGACCCTTGCTGATGGAAGATTAATTCAGTCTCAGTTTTGATGTTTTGTGTGTGAGATGTTCACCAACTTCTACTAATCAAAATTTGGCTTATATTTGAGGTCATGATACAAATGTAGCAAATGTGTATGAGAAATGGATACACCAAACATTGCCTGGATATCATTCAACAAGAGATTTGTAACCTGCATTCTGATGACTTGTTTTCTGTACTCATTTTGAGGTTTGGATTTGTTTGTTTTCACTGTGTTTAAATAATTTATAGAAAAGTAACATCCAACTCCTTGATTATTTAGACTGTTACTAAACTGTGTAAGCTATTATTTAAACTAATTCTATTTTCTGGGTGTTGTAAAAATTCAAGGAACTTGGGGATTTACTCCTCTCCAGGAGATAGGGTATGGAGTTCTGCTGGATAAAAACAAGGTCAGTTTCTCCACTGACAAGAGCTGCTGGGAAGGGAGCTGGAAGCCAGGGCCAGCTTCTCCTTTCCTTGGGAGCTGCATTTAAGCTGGGATAGTACTCCTGGTCCTAAACTGTGCTACAGTGGAACTACAACTGTTCCTGGTTTTCCTCCCTGACTGTGACTGTGACTCTCTGGTTTACCTTCCTGGCTTTCCTCCAGGTTTGCCTCTTCCCTGCAGCCTTATTGGGTGAACACTGGACTGTGTCTGATCTGATCCCTGTTCCTGAACCTGATCCCAACCCTGCTTCTTGTTGGTGCAGCCATTGCTCTTTCCTACCTTGCTACCATGCTCAGCTCCCGGTTTATCTTCTTACTTTATCTTACCAGACAACCCTCACTTCTCCTGGCCATTTTGTCCTGTGCTCTCAATCCCCTAAACAGGTGCATCAATTGGGCAAACAGATTTACATCCTGAAGGCACCCCAAGAAAATCTGTAATTTGCAAATACCTGTGGGAGGTTCAAAACACAGGGGAGTACTTTTAATGTCTCACCAGGGTAAGTGATCTCTCCTCCATTTCTAAGTGCTTATATCACTATTGTGCTGTTCTTTCTCATGTTCACATCTTCTGCTCTGTTATCTGTACTTTTTGTCCCCTCAGGTTCCAGGTTCTCATACTTGCCTGCTCATGCAGTTCAATTTTTGATATATAGTTTCTTTTTATTGTACATAGAGTTGTGTAGGGAATGAAGATTTGAATTCCAGCTTCTGAGTGCCACAAAGGAACAAAATTGCTTCTTGAATTTATCCTAAATAACCTTCCTGTTAACACACAACCTCTAGTAATATCTCAGTTAAAGAAATGAACTCCATCTCTCTGTAAATTAATTTTCTCTAGTAATTGTGTATAGTCTTGGGGCAATTTAATTGATCTAAGATAAAGAAGAGCAATAAATTGGGAGTGCCTTCTTTGCTTTTAGAAAATTTGCTTGAACTTCTGTACTTTAATCAAGCAGGACTGGAATTACTAAAGAAAAAATTGATGAAGAAATACGAAATACTGAATAAAAATAAACACACATTAATTTGGTAAAAAGAAAAGAGGACCTTCTCAGGCCAGTCATCTATTTAAAAATTTTCATAACTCATCCAATAGTCCATCAGAAATAGAGCTTAAGCTCTGGTGTATATAATAATTTAACATACATATACTGTTTAATGTCTTTTTCTTTCCCCACCAGGAACAGGAGTCTCCAATGATGTAACCAGTTAATATCCAGTTTTACCAGTCATGTATGAAAGCAGAGAACACTTGTTCTCAGATCACAGAATTTCTTCATATAAAGGAACAAAGAAAAAGACCAAGTGCCAGCAATACAGCAAACTCAAGAATACCTGTGTCTCCCAGATCCTTTGAGTACTGCAGTTCTTTCATTCACTCAAGGACAGTAAAGCTTATTATTGTTCTCTTAGGTTCAATCAAAATATTTCAAAGATTAATAATTCAGTGGGAGTGAGGCAAAAGGACCTGTCTGAATACCTATTTATTACGCAGAGCTGTGGTGTCATGACTGCTTTATTTGATCAGCTGTATCTTCCAGTGAAAACTTGAAGATAAATCCCAAAAATGGCCTAGGTAAGGGGGACTGAGAATCCTCACTTTTACATCTCGTTCTTAAAGAATTGTGCTAGGTTTCCACACCCACTTGATGAAGAGATAGAGGTGCTTCAGAATTAGGTTAAAAAGAGCCAACATCTGACCCAACGTCAAGCTGCAAGGCTGTAACATTGCCCAGTGGTAGCCAACAGCAACAGGAACAATGCAGCAGAATTAACTGAACTGCAAAGCTTTAATCACTTCAAAAACTCTTTTGCTGAAGGTTTTTTGCTGTTTTTCCTTTGGTTTTTTCATGAGCTAGAATGGATTCTGAAACTGAAGTCCCCGAGCAGCCTCAGATAGAATTGAACCAAATATATATTTTCAGCTAAAACTTCAGAAGAGAAATATAGCTCAAAGTTTCTAAAGTTGTATATTTGATATTGTTAGCCCTAAAAACTTTCTCTGACAATTAATGAACATTTTAGGATTCTTGTTGTCTTTCCTGATAGATTAGTTTTCCATCCCTCATAAGAGGAATAATTAATCTCTACTTTTTTGCCTTTCATTCCTTACTTTTTCTGTGTGTTAGGATTAAGGCAAGAAATTTAGGGAAGAATAAAGAACCATGTCAAAGTGCAAGAAGTCATATGACGACATATGATGAAAATTCATACTGGGACCAGAGATGTGTTAGATGTGTTTTTTCTTCAAGTTTTCAAAAGCTTAAAAGTTCTGTTTTATTAATTGTAATAGGAGGGCTCAATTTCTCTTCTGTCCTGTCAGATTCCTAATGCACTTAAAAACTCTAATTCTCTAAAGTTATATTAATCAATTGCTTATGTATCATCTCAATTTACATCATTATCTCTACTTTATTTTCTGAAATTTGAAGAGGAATCTGTAGTTTACATAGAAAATAAAATGAAAACACACTATCTATACTATGGCAGCTATATAAAAATTTCTGTAGTTTTCACCATATAATATTTAAGATGCACTTTTTATGTCAGAAGATTAATTTACAAAAATTGTCAGATAAAAATAAGAGAATATTATATATTACTGGAAGTCTCTGGAGCAAGAAATAAAATCTTCATAAAAATATCTAAATTTTTCTCTAGTATTTACTTTATATGATTCAGTTGATCTTCTAGTTCTCATAATTAAGATTAAAATTACACTAAATAAGAAGCATGTAAGTCTTTCCCAACTCAGGATATTCTATGATGCTATGAGGCTGATCAGTTTAATTTGAAGACTGGAGGTTAATTTTGTGGGTATATATTCTCTTATTCTCTGTTTTCCAAACAGAGTTTATTTTGTCCAATATTAAAAAAAATTGTTTCTCAGCATCATTTCTGTCTCAGTTAAAAGGAAGCCAATCTTTATCTAATAACTGATTTTAATTGTGCCTTTAGTTAAAATATATTTTAGTTGACTCAGTTTTCCCTTTTTTTCCACTAAATAATTCATCAGAAGAGTGAAAGATTAATGTTTTCATATAATTCAGCACCTACATCTGTACCTATTGCTACAGAACTATTCCTTATTTGAAATTTTTTGGGAATGTTGTCCCCAGTTAAAGGAATGATGAATTTTTAAAATGATAATGTAATATGAAATAAGACTCCTATGTATTATACAACAATAAAACTATGATGAAAAATGGAAAATAATATGATTTTCAAGCTTGTAGAATTATGACTAATTAAAGAAACTGATTAAACTGCCATGCAGGATGAAAAAAAAACAGTGTATTTAAAGTGACTACCTAAGAATGTAAAATATAATTCTTGGCAATAATGGTTTTTTAGTATTTTTGTATACACGAAACTATCACTCTCTTTAATTAATTGGCACTTTTCCATTACATAGAAGAATTAAAGAAATAATTTAATGTTCTGAATATTATATGATATGGCACATTAGAGAATGTTTCCAAAACTATTTTGTTGTATTCTGCTATTCAAAGATGAAAGTCTTTAAGCAATTCTACACCTTTAAATTCTAGTTCTGCAACTGCTTGCATGACTTTAGTTTTACCTATTTTGCACTTCAATGTTATGCCTCTGAGGTTAATCAAAGGAAAAGATTTGAAACTATAAACCACATTATGTATAGGTGGAATTATCATTTATTCCATGGTAAGCATGTAAATGATAGATAAAGGAAAAATAAACTTTCAAATGAGTTGGACATTAAATTTTATATTTTAATTCACCATCATTGTTGATGAGAAAATGATGAGCAAGATCAAGATGTACAAGAGCAAAGGCCTGTGTATAATTCACCTTTTTGTACATTAACCTCAGTGGTGTTTAGAAACTGTATGCTGTTGAGACTATAGGATAGGTTTTAAGTCTTTCCTGCCTTCATTATACTCTTTCATTAACCATAGAATAAAGCTGGAGATTTTGGTGGAGCCACACTCCATAGCAAATCCATAGTATGGATAATGGTTCCACTGTGCCTGAGCCTTGTTTACTTTATTTGAAAGTTTACACTCAATTGCTCTTTACCTGGCTAGTTTCTCCTGCTTTATGAACATCAAATTTAGAATAGGATCTTGAGCAGCAGATATGCAAATATCCTAAAATCTTCTCTTTGTTTCTATTAGTTTTTCTTTGTTTAAAGATCCCAATTTCCATTATCAAAGACAATGTTATTATATACAATATGTACATAATTGTAGTATAAAATACCATAATCAGATAACTCTGTTGTAGAGTAATTCAGTGTGCTTAGTCCCCATGATCTGTTTTGGGAAGAGTTCCTGTTAATTATTAGAACAAGATTATTAGAACAAATCTACAGATTCATTTGTATTATGCAGCTGATTTTCAAATGATGTATCATTTAGGCAAATGCTCAATGAGGAGCTAGTATAAGGAAGCTTAAATCTGGTGTGTCAGGTGATAAAGGCCTTAATGTAAGAAAGACTTAAGACTGTATGTAAGTGATTTGTGCTGTGTAATACTTAAAGTAATGCTGCTTTATGCCTCAGGAAAAAAAAAAAGAGTGAGAGATGTGAACTAGAAATGTCTGGATTTTATACATACTGTCTTGGTTATGCAATATTTTTCTAAATGTGAAATGAATTCTTATGCTACATTCTGTAACTTTTTTTGTTTCTGTTCTCATAGACAAAGTTTAAATTGCAATAGAAAAATATGAGCACAAAAGAAAAGTTGTATAGGATTACTAAAATTAATTTACAACTGTCAGTTTTTAACTTATCCAATATAGGCATTAAAAGCTTCAGCATAGATAGGGCATAGACATATGTGTGCAAAGAAGTTGTTACTGCTAAAGCTTCATCTTTACAGCATAAATAAGAAGCAGCATTAACAGCAATGTGTCTTGCAAGTATATAGAAACAGAAACTGTGATGAAAATTGAAGTTGTCAAAACTCCTGATTTTCAGAGAAATTTCTTACTAATTTTTGGTATAGATCTGGAAAGAGATAGGAAAGTAGATTTCCAGTGATATTTTACTGTGAGTTTATGACACTACTTTCAAAATTTAAGCAAATTTTTTTGAAAACATGAACATAAATCTATTTGAAATTTACATTTAATGTTTGGATTTAAACAATCATAGACCTCACTTAGAGGTATGAAATGATGGAGGTAAAACTAGGGAAGTTTTTTTCCCAAAATGCACTGGTTATTTGATTTCATTGAAATTTGGATGAGTTCTCACTGAAGCTCTGATCAGTATTTGTAGGCAGGTGCTTAACACCTAAGTGGTCATGAATTATACAAGGAGCCCTGTAGTAGTACTGGAGCTACTAGGGTCAGTCAACAGAAGCTCCATGCAGAAGATTCTCCTTTTGAGACATTTTATGAGCACTCAAGAAGCATAATGGCCACAGCAGAATCAGGAGGGTAAAGATAGAGATGAATGTCATCAAAATAACAGTGATGAATTAGTCTATTTCATTGGAAGATTGAAGTCAATGATAGATGGATGATAGGAATCAGTTTTGTGAACAGCTAATCTCTCATGGAAAGCAGACCTATAAGACAGATAGGCTATAATTTATAGGTAATTTTTGGCCTAAAGTCTCCTATATATCCTCTGAGACCTGAAATAAGACCTACATGGATAAAATTAGAGAAGAAAATGTTCTGAGCATAGGAAAAAAAAAAGGTTTTAGAAGATTTTGAATATATCATTGTCTAGTAAATTCATTGAAAAAATTAATAACATTTTATATTTACAACGCACAATAAAGTATGTGCTATTCCTTATTATCCTTATTAGTGAATAAGAGTTAACCCTCTTGGTAAAAGTGGGTGCATATATGTCAATCTTATTTTGCAAAAGCAGTGGCCTATGAATAAGTATTTATATGCGATAAAGCTTTCATCTCCTTCTTTTGACAACATAGCGCACTGGCAACAATATTTAAATGCTATACTGCATTTTAATCCAAAGCTGTTATTAAAAGTATCTGCAAGATATGATAGAAATCAAGTAAAAAAATTCCTCACCCATTGCATGAAAACATATCTGATTCTAACCATTCATGGAATCTCTTTGCTATCAACATTTTACATATAGTATTATTGAGACAATGTCACTATTTCAAAACAATGCATGTGCTTACAATATATCTTTATCACAAACTAACTAAATCCACTAAATAACCTTTCATATAAAATTAAAGATTATTTAAGCCTTATAAAATGATTTCCGGGATTTATAGCAATATTTATTTAAGTACATTTTAAGTTAGAAAAATATGGTCAGTTTATGTGTACAATGCTTTTAGACAGCAACAATATGAATTCAGGTGTCTATTAATACAGAACAGCCATATTTTTAACTACTTTCCCTATTATAATTACTGTCAACTATTAATGTATGAGCATTAATGCATGACTGTGACAACTCTACATGAATACATAATTCTGAAAATATTTTTTCTAGTCCTTCATGGCATGGACTAGGACTCAGCTTCTGGAAATGTCTACACAATATCATGCAGTCAGCTACACAATCCCTCAACAAGCTAATTTGTGTTTCAGAAATACTGTAGCCATGATGATGCATGGCATGGTGCATTATAGGCTCAAAGTGGTGAAAAAGATTATGAGTATCTTCGTTCAGTATATGGTAGGCAGATGATGTATGTAAGGAAAAGGCTTTCTAAGCTGAGCAAAAGTATCTGAGAACACCAAGGACATGACCTTGTTTTGGCTGCGGCTACAAAGCTTGCTATGTTTTGTAGGGAACACTAACCTGGTAATATGGTCAGAGTACGCATTAATAACGTGTTCAGAGTACTGCCTTTCTATTGTCTCTTGGGGAAGCAGGGTTTTGAGGATGAAGAGGAGATGAAAATTTTGACTCCATAATTAGAAGGTTTGATTTATTATATATATATTACATTAAGACTATACTACAAAGAGATAGAAGGAAGAAGTTCTCAGAAGGCTAGCTAAGAATAGAATAGAAAGAATGATAACAAAGGAGCTGGCTCCGACAGAGAGCGAGAGCCAGCTCTGCCATGACTGGTCAAGAAATCCAAACACCCACAGAAGGCCAATCACAGGTGCACCTGTTGCATTCCACAGCAGCAGATAACAATTGTTTACATTTGTGGCTGAAACTGCAGCTCTCAGAAGAAAGAAATCCTAAGAAAGGATTTTTCACAAAAGATGTCTGCGACACCTTTCTGTCAGGTTCTCGCACATCCTTCTCATGAAATTGAGGTAACAGAAGACATAACTTCTGTTATGTGAAAGGAACTATTTCACATTCCCTCACTTTAGTTCTACCACTTTAATACAAAGATGTCATATTTACCTATTTGGCCAGCTTAGAGAAAGGTGAGGAGAGCCTTTCTACTTCGTGGACAAACTTGAGCTTTTAAACAGAAACATTGAAGTCCTATGAAGTCAAGTTGAATTTGTTGCTGTCTGCTGTACAGTATACGGGTGTGAAGTGTGTGCTAGCTTTGCATTCCTCTCCAAAGAGCACAAATCATCCCATGAATAGGCATTGCTACACATTGATAATATATGTTGGTAAATATCATAAATCAAAAGTACATATTTACAGAACCAGTAACGCAGCCTATCACTTTTTGTTCATTTGGTTATTGGTTTTTTGGGGTTTTTTTTGTTAATGAAACATGTTCCTTTTATTTAATTCTGAAGAATGTAGTTTAGTTTAATTCAATTTTTGCAACTAAAGTTCTTTTAAAAAAACCAAAAATTAACAGTCTTCACATTAGCAATTGAACTGCTTAATTATATTTTCAATGACTCCAAATTTCTCTTTTTTCACAAGAGATTGACTATGAGAGTACTGGGACTATACACATTCTGACCATGACTACAAGTTTTTGAAAGAATGATCCTAAAGGGTTTTATTATACTTGCTCAGGGAGAGACAAGGGGATAAATATAGTTTTATTCACCCTGTAATGGATAGACTTACGTGATGTGCCCATCTGAAAACCAGAGATGATTAAATGATTGGGAAAATTTCTGTAACTAGAAGCTGAAAACTTCCAGCCATCACTTTAAATTTAGTATATGCATCATACTCCTATATCCTGTGACTTTGCAGTTCTTTGTGAGTTTCTGCTAGGATATATTGATAGAAGGTAGGATTAATTATACTGAATGACCAAAATAATTAAGAAGGAAATCAAGAAAAATATTTGATTTTAAAACAGTTTAGTAATCTGTTTTCTGCTATGTAGAGTGTAAAAGACAAGGACAGGTAATATGTTCATTGCCTGTAGGATGAGCAAGTCTCTTGTGCCATTCACCTGTGACCTTTCTGACTGAGAGATAATAGAGCTTCAGGCTCAAAGAGCACCTTTCAGCTAAAAAAAAAGGTTAGATAATCTTCAGGGTTCAAAATGGGTTAACTTTTTTTTTGTTTCATCTACTGTCTTTACAAATTATTTGAATAACAAGTGGGACAGTTAATAATAAGAAGTGCTGATCTTAAGCCATTTTCTTACTGAAACAGGGGGAAATAAATCTCCAAGAGGACTGATATATAATTAAGACAATGTGCATTCTTCCAACTTCACTTTTGCCCTATAGCTAAACACCATGTACTCGTGGTGTTCAGTGTTGTGCAGTGAATAAAGATAATATCGCTCATAACAGAATTACTGTTTTAAAAATCTGTCCCCAAGGTAGATTTTTTACTTTGCCATATTCAACATAAAACATACACAAGAATGGTGTATTCTGCAAACTCTTATCTACGATTCATTTTAATAGTGTGCTGTCATCTGAAAAGGGAGTTTTACAGGAGCCATATTTATTTAACAGCTCAGCTAAAGCTGTCTTTTAAAAAATCCTATTGTTTGATTCAAGATATATTTTTTAGTTCTATGTTCTAGTTCATTGGATGGATTTGATGTGCCACTAGTTTGTAAATTTGAACCTCCCTTATTTCTAGTTTATTTTTACTTGTTTATTTGAACTATTTGCCATATAGGAGGAGAAAATCCTAGTGGAGAAACATATAAAAATTTCAAGATCATAGGAATTATATCAGAAGATATTCATAGTAGGTTTTAATAACTGAAATTAAAAATTTAAACACTCCTAAATATAAATCACCTTATTTCCAAAGTGTAGTTCTGCACTAAGGGCCACGGCCAGTTGTTTCTTGAACACTTCCAGAGTTGGTGATTCCAACACTTCCCTGAGCAGTCCATTCCAATTCTTAACCATCCTTTCAGTGAAAAAAAGCTTTCTAATGTCCAGTCTGAACTTTCCTGGGACAGCTTGAGGCCCTTTCATCTTGTCCTGTCCCTGGTGACCTGGAAGCAGAGTCTGGCCCCCACCTGGCTACAACCTCCTTTCAGGTAGTTTTAGAGCACAATAAAAAGCCTGAGCCTCCTTTTCCCCAGGACAAACAGCCCCAGCTCCATGGCCTTTCCTTGGAGCCACTCCAGCACCTCACTGTCTGTTTTGGAATGAGGGGCCCAGAAATGGACACAGGACTTGAGGTGCAGCCTCACCAGTGCTGAGTATGGGGACAATGACTGCCCTGGTCCTGCTGGCCACACCATGCAAGCCAGGATGACATTGACCTTCCTGGCCAACAGTGGTGGCTCATGTCCAGCCACCTGCCAACCAATAACCCCAGGTTCTTTTCTGCTGGGCTCCTTTCCAGCCACTCTTCTCTCTTCAAGAGAATGGCAGCATTATGAACCTTTTCCTGGTGTCCTATTCACAGTATATTTGTGACACTTGTGTGAATTATCAGAGGTTTATGGAAATTTGTCTTCAATTTGCCTCATCTTCTGCAAGGCTGTAATGCAGGAGGAGGATTTTTCAGTACAGCTTTCTCTGTACTAGCTAGATGTAAAACCAGATGAGATATTGTTTCTATAGGCTTATTTTTAACCATGATCCTGGACATCCATTCATAAGTCAAATATTAACACTTCTGAAATGCTCCAACACTTGAATAGCAAATATTCCCACATGACTCCCATGGTCATGAAGTTAAAGTCTGGGTCAAATGCCCTTGTCAATGCTTTGTGTGCATTTCTGGTTCACAAAAATCTCATTGGCATCTTCAGTGTAATTTAGTTTTACTCGGGCCTAGACCAGGAAAACATATAAAATATTAACCAACTGCTGGTAAGATCATAAGGCTGATTCCCCAATAGCTGAAATCAAGAATATAAAGAATATATTTCAAACTCAAGCAAAAACTAACTCAACAAAAAGTTTGAGTTTATTTGTTTTTTGTGAGTTTCTTGCTAGAAAGAATATATTTCCAGGTCTAATTTATTGATAAAAGTTTTTGCACAGTCTTAGCATCTTTCCATATACAACAATTTGCTGGAACCAATACTGCATGAGATAATTCATTAGGGACAGATGATGCATATTTACTAGCTCAGCATATCCTCAGTGAAGATGTTAGACTATTAGATGTATACAATTCTTTTGTTCTTCTTTCTCAGCAGTTATCCATACTGATACAGTCAGTGTTTAATCTCAGCATGAAATAACATTAGATAACATTGCATTTTGAGGAAGCAGAAAAAACAAGAGCTCCACAAATGGGAGTGAATTTGAAATGCTCTTACAGTAGAGGCCCTGGAGTTATAAATGAGAAACTGATGCATGTACTTAGGAAGGGACTTTACATAAAATCTTTCTTCTGCTGTAAATTTCTTATTCTTTAGCATATTCTCCTTCTGAAAAGCATTTTTTGACAAGGGCTAAAGCAGAATTTCCATACATTATCTAGGCTTTCCTAATCAGGTTACTTTTTTTTTGTAGCACTTTTTTTTTTTTTTTAGTAAAAACATTTTAGTAATATTTATATTCTGAAAAATTGACAGAATCATTGCAGTGTTTTTCCTGTATAAACAAATACAAGAAAAGTTAATGTGATTAAGACTTAAAGCAAAACAGACCAAAAGAACAGGATAAATCTTACTTGACTTTAAACATCTGGTAAAGTAAAATCGCATTTAACTAATCAGGAACTTTTTTATAATTAATCAAGGGTTTTAGCTTTTGATTCATTTAATCCATTTTGGATACATATAGTACAGTCTGCTAAACTGCATCATCAGCCATACCTGTACTATTCTATTATCTTTAAAAGCAAATTGCATGATAAAATTGTGTGAACTTTTGTGCTAGGTCAGATGAATTCAACCCATATATTCTGTTAATAACTGCTACAAAACTGCAAACTATTAAAAAAAAATGTATTTTCAGACAGTGATATTTTCTGACTTTGTTTCATTCTCTCTATGGCCAGAGATGTCCAGTGGAATTTTTTTCCAGCTACCTAAAAATCTTAGGCTTAGTAATAATGTACAGGAGACACTATAGATCCATTATATATGCACAAACTTTGTGTCTGTGACTAAGTCCTGATAAATAGATACTGGTATCACATAATCACTACAAAGTATAAAATAATTATTCACTTTTTTCATTAGATAACACTGTTATGCATAAATATATAAAATCATATATAGAGTCATGTAATCATTAAGGTTGGAAAAGACTCTAAGAAACCCAACCATTTAGCTAGCACCACCATATGCCCACCATAAAACTATGAGTAGCTCATGCCATTTACACATGCACATATCTTCTACACACTTCCAGGAATGGTAATTTCACATTTTCCAAATTACATTTTCCATGTTACATTTTCAAGTATGATATGGAGAATCAAACAAAAAAACTTCATGTAAGAGGAATTAGTTGCTTAGCAATAATGAATAAGTATCCTACCGAAATGGCATGGAATCATAGAATCATAGAATATCTCAGGTTGGATGGGACTCGTAAGGAGCATCAAGTCCAACTCCCTGCTGTGCCTAAAACCATGTGACTCAGAGCATTCTCCAGATACTGCTTGAATTCTGTCAGGCTTGGTGCCCTGACCACTTCCCTGGATAGCCTCTTCCAGTGACTAACCAACCTCCCAGTGAAAAAACTTTTCCTAATATCCAACTTAAACTTCCTCTAACACAAATTCATTCTTTTACCTCGTGTCCTCTCACTGGTCACCAAAAGAGGGGACAAGCATCTGCCAACTGCTAATAAATAAGCTGATCACTCAAGGAAGCTGTAGACTCTGATGAGGTCACTGCAGCAGCTTTATAGCATTTGTGAGCACAGCATTTATTCCTTCTTAGACCTAGATATTAAATTTTAAAATAAGGACACTTTTGGGGCACTTTCATACCTATAGAAGTAACCTGTAAATTGTTTTCAAATGTATCTAATAGCTGGTTTGATAGGTACTGTATTGTAAAAAAAAAAATCACATTTAATAATATAACAGGAAAAAAAAAAACAACCACCATGCCTTAAAACTTCCTTCTTCTGTCTCACTTTATACACTGCTTAAAACTTCTTTTATTAGTCCTAAGGATCAGATTAATTCTCCATTTCCACCCATGTAATACATATGTCTGCACATAGCCAAGCAGTATGTATATTTCTATACCTGGGTTTTATTATAAATACTAAAGACAGCTTGATTTTTTCACAGGTAGTCAGACTTATTTTAGGAATGACATTGTCTACTATCTTGTGAATTCTTATGAACACATCCTCCCACAAGATTCCCCCATTTTTCCGGTACAACCACTCCCCATGCCCTCTAACAATCAGGCAGAGATTTTTTTTTATCCTCAACAGATTAATAAATAAATAAATTTACTTTGCCCATCTCCAGCTTGCATAACATCAACATAACTGTGAAACAACTAAAAGTCATTAATTATATATTTATTTTTCAGGAAACATAACAGCTGAAATTCCCACTCTTGTGAATTTTGACACTGACTTTAGCAGAGTGAAGGTTCTGTTACCCAGGATTTTGTTAATGCAGTTTCTGGAGTATGCATGCCCACAGAATACAGTGCTCTATTAACAACAGTTCATCCTTACCTCTGCTTCCTGATGCTAAGTGGGTTGCAGGAAAAGCTGAGAACAGGGTATTTTTGTTTTGCAATAGATCTATGTAATGGTGTGCAGAGGTACAATCAGATTCATAACTACTTTTCAACTGGCTTAGGGCTCCAAAGGATGATTTCAGAGACAGCTGAAGCCCTAAATTACCACACAATGACCCTGATTATTCTTTTTTTTCCTCCCAGAACAAACAAGAAGGTGATTCTTTTGTAAAACGTTGTTCTAGTCCTACAATTTCAGTGACATTTTGAAAAGAGATGTATCTGATGATGCTTTGCAGTTTCATAATATCTTTTACTAAGGGTCACATATTTTTACAGTCATGGTAACAACAGTTTCAGAATACATTCAGGCCTTTTATAATTGTAATCTTTGAACATTGAATAAACAAAGTTATAATGAAAATTAAATTGTTAAAAAGAAGAGTCAAACAGCAGAATTACTAAAATAACAGAGAAGAAACTGCAAACTCATTCCTTTGCCTCAATATGTTCTATTAACTCCCAAATTTGTTTTAAGAATGGGATTATTTTCTCATGTGGATGATTTTTTGTTGCTTAAATACTTCTGTGTGGCTCATTGTTTGATATTGCTCCTGGAGGATAATTCATTGTCTCAAAGTATGCTTTTAGCAATCAATACTAAGAGTGACAGAATCTTGAAGAGTATAACACAGAATAATTACTTTCATGAGATGTTTAATAGTAATGCTTTACAGAATTGAGATGACTCATTGAGCTTAAGCCACATCCTTCAATTATGATAATGCTTTTTTTCCCAGCAAAAGCTTTCAAGAATGTCGGTATCTGTAATTCAGTGACTCTAAACTTAGATGAGACACACTATGAAAAGCAAATCCTAGAGCTGGTGAGCTTTGTGAGGCCCTTTCTGCTGGCCTCTTCATACAAAAGCTGTCTCCTGAGGACTGTTTATATGAGACATTTGCCTTCCAACCCTGTTTTATGGTTTGTAAGACAGGAAAGCTATGTGGACCAGAAATATTTAAACATCAGAGTTTCTCCTACATCCTGAAAAAAAAAATGTTGTAATTTATTGTAGGCCATGCTTGTCTTGGACTGGAATGCAGTTTGAAACAATTTCTCTTTTCGGTAGATTTGTTGTGTCTTTTCAAACACACAGAGCACTGCTGATGCAACATCAATACCTAGAAAATTATTTTTCGCATTTTTCCGGAGGTGGTATTTTATTTTATTTACATGCAACCATTCTTCTGCTCCCTATTTCTCTAAACATCAATTCACTAGCATAAAACAAAACAAGACTCACTGAATTCCTTTTGTTTCTGGTTTCTAGAAAGATCCTAAGCATCTCTAGTATTGAAATATAAATTAATATAACTTTCTAGCTATCTAAATTCTGCCATTGCTATTGTAAAGACAGGAAGTTCTTTCATAGTTCTGCTTACTGCAGCACACATTCTAGAACTGGAGGAAGAAGTCCTGATTTCACAATTTCTTTAGAAGTTTGGGCTTTGAATCATAATGAGCTTAGTTATGATATTGCAAGATTTTTCAGATCTTGGATTAAGATTTAGTAACTGTCCTGGAGGCCATTCTGGTTAGTTTAATTTCTTAGGCTAATCTGCATTTGTGTTGTAAATGTGCTTCTACAATATAAAAATGTTGCAAGGTTTTCTCTAAAATAATGTATCTATGCATTGAATAATTTTATGCATTAAATTTTGGAATTTAATTGTTTAAATACTATGTCTCTATATTAGAAAAACCCTTGACAAAGGGTTTGAAACTAAATTGAATGCTTAGCAGAAAGGGGAATTTTCCTTCTTGGCCATGGAAGCAAAAGTTAAAAAACCAGTCTTGCCAAAGAATTACATTCCAACTACAGAGTCTGTAGAAGCTTTCTGGAAGCATTTTTGAATGAGAGAGAGAACCTCTTGGGAGTTAATTTAACTTTCAGTAGTAATAAGCATTAATTTCATTCTGTTGAGTTTCTAAACTTCATAATAATATTTGGATTGTAGTGTATAAATTAATCTTTAATAGTTACCTGATTCTCAGAGTTGTTATAGAATAAAAAAGTCAATTGCAGTAACATTAGACTCCCCTCATACCATGGAACAGAATAATTCAGAATTAAAGGATAGATGTTGAAGTGTTCCTGAAAAAAACTGCATTATTAATCTAGTATAGTGATTTGGGAAAAACAGATTCTACTAATATAATCAGAAAAAGCTATGCCTGAACTTTGCAGATCTGCAACTTGCAAACTGCTGTACTTCTTAAATGATCTGAGTCTTTCATAAACAAGTTGGTTTTCTAAAAAAATTAAAATTTTCTGCTCAATAAAAGAAATGTTTCTCCAATAAATCAATATGTTATATATGCATGTTAAAAAAATTGTGCAATGCTCCAATTCTCAGTCTGTTCCACTCTAAGAATATTAGCAATTGCTGGAGATATTCCAGAGGAGTTCTGAGTGGTACTGGTATTCTGAGCAAACGTTGCATTTCCATTCACAAGGCAAATAGGAATGAGCCTACCTTCAAGTAGAAAAAAATTATTTGTAGAGCCCAAAAATTTGCAATATGGCCTCAACCTTAGAAGCAAACTTCTTATTCCTTGATCACTCTAAAGCCTTTTTTCTTTTAGTGGGGCCATGGAAATTTATACATTACCAGTAACATAGCAAGGCTAGACAATCAGAGATTTTTCTGATCTTGAAGGGTTTCAATGAGTTTTGCTGTCTACAAAGCCAAAATACATAATAATTTTATAATTTATTGTACCATTATCAGTTTGTATATATCACTCCATGACACCATTAAGGAAACTATAGATTCGTTACTTAGAGAACCAGTTAAAATACAAAGATGCTGAATTTAAAAAAAAAAAGAAAGTCTACCAATGCTTCCACTGATTATTTTAAGTTTCTGTTCTGATTTCTGTGTGAATCAATTAACTATATAGTTTTCAAAGTATGGCCCACAGACCTGCTAGTGTGAGAAAGTGAGATTTTCTGGAATGAAGTACTGCGTAAGATCAATATTGTAGTAGGGTAAGGAGACTATAGATTATTGAAAGCAGATTATTTAATGTAGTGTACCAAATGCAATTGACAAAAATGTAAATTAGTAAAAAATCGATTTGACTTTTGAGTATTAAAGAAATTGGATTTTGGAAGAACCATAAATGAAAAAGAAAATAAGAAGCTGTTTGATATAATGCAAAGTAAAGCTTAGAGGAATCATTTATTGGGAGTTATTTGCAATTTGTTAGGAGTAATTTGCATCAGTTTATTGATCAAACAAGCTGTAGAGAATAGGGGAATTAAACTTCTGTCTAGTGAATAATATCTGAAATGTCTGTTGAAATAGCTTAAAAAATTCTAAAGTGGGTCAAAGGCTTGATGCAGAAAGTCTTATATTAGCAGCAATCTGGCTTCTTTCATGTCCATAAAGTCAATTTACTGTTTGATGGACTGATAAAAAAGTCTTACATTACATTTTACCCCTTAAAAAGCCATCTGAAAATTGCTTGTATTTAGTTGTTGCATTTTATTTGTAATGTAACAAAGCAAGAACTGGTGGAACAACACAGTAAATGAGACTGTTTTCCTCCCTTGTAAACAAGTGTTCAAATGGCATGGGAATTCAAGCAAATTTTGTGGCTTTATCCTAATTTTTGGTACTCATTTTTTCTTATTACATAATTATGACAATCTGGCTTGATTAGCAGGCATTGTTCTTGAAAAATTCGGGACCAGAAGAACAAAGATGTTGAAAGCCAAGCCTGAAAGCTCAGAGTGGGAAGCATAGGGAAGTGGGCTGCACAGCACATCTAGGTCAGCTTTATTAAAGCAGGTGTCTCTTTTAGAATCCAGACTGTCATTTAACCAACACAAGCCTGAAAATATTTGCCATGTGTTTTCTCAGGGCTGGCTTTAGGCAATGGCCATAACAAATACTATTACTAACACTCACGTCATTCTAGCAGAAGAAATAAAATTTGAGAGTTTTATTGACCAAAAAAAAAAAAAGTATTTTTCATGTGGTTTGAGAAATGATTTTTCAATATGAAACCAAAATACCTAGAAACTGCTATGGACATGGAGAATTCTGATACTTTTTTTTTTAGGCATCAATTAAAAATGAAGATACTGTTCCTCACTGATAAAATACACGTGTAATGCCAAAGAAATGCCAGTAGAGTCATGCATCAAACATTACCCCATTTGGAGACATTACCTCCATATCGTTCCTGATAAATAGTCTTGACAAAGGTAGATGTGTTAATTAGAATTGAAGTTTGAATTTCTGTGTTGGAAAGTCAGATATCAAGGTTTCTTGAGAACAGTTCATCTCATATAGCAATACATAAAAAGTTTAGATGGGTCATTTGTAAGAGAGCGTTTCGATCCAAAAAATTGTTTTTCCCACAATGGAATCATTACTTACTTTGAAATATGAACATCCTTGTAATAATAAAAGCTCAGTTATAGAGACTTTTCAAAAATCTTTTACCTAAATAATAAAACTGATATAAAAACAATGAACATAATGTTTTATGATCAGAGATTGTTCATTGAATCTTATATCAAAAAATATAAACGAATTTTTTGATGAAATTTCTCTTTAGTTGATCTGGAACAGACATATAGAGTGATAGCAACAAAGTATAACTTAATTTGAAAACCTATGAAAACAATATTTATACACCATTAATTCAATTACTATAAAAAATTACTACTAAGGTACTATACAGCCTCTTACTAACTAGATTTTTGGCTGTGGATCTTAGTGATGAGAACTAAAATTCAAATTTTAAAAGCAGAATTCAACAGATGGTTAGTTGTTTATAGTGTTACATATTTCCCCTTTTCAGAAAAGTGTGACATATAGGAAGCCATGACCAACTTACTAAATAATTAACTGAACTTTTGAAAAACAAATATAGAAATTCACAGCCTGCTTTGACAATGAGTTCTATCTTTAAAAATATTTTTAAATGTCATAATGTTTTGCCTAAAAGCAAAGAAGATTAAGGAGAATGTTCATGTTTTAAACAGGTCTTTAACCAAAGTGCCAGTAATGGTTAGGCCCATATTTAACTAGAAGCAGTGGTCTGCATCAAAGAACTTTGCCACAGCAGACAGCCCCTGCAGACCTGCCTCCCATGTGTAGAAGAGGAGAGCCTGCACTTCTGGCAGGACCACGGGCTGTCAAAATTTACTTCCTCATTTGTCCATGACGTTTCAAGCCTTCACTGAGATGTTTCAAAAACTAATTCCATGAATAGTTTCAATAAACAGGGCTTAGATAGTTAAACCTTTCTGATCATTGTGTTTGCCACCAAAAAAAAAATAGCTTTAGAAGTAAGTTATTTAAGATGTCTTTTGTGCTCATGACATCATAATTGTTTTCAGTCATGCAGGTTGTTTGCATAAACAAAGGCAAGGTGACAAAGAAATGCCAAATATATGCAATAAGGCTTTCTCTTAAAAATTCCCTTTTAAACATGATAAATACAAATATAATTGTCAGTGCAAATCCAATGTAAAAAAACTTTATTTTCTCAGTTTCTCAGACTTGTTATCATTATTTGGACTTTAAGGATGTGGTTTATATATGTGATCTTTGTGTCACCATATATGCTCAGAGTAAAATCTCTAAGAAGCTCATCTGCCACTTGAATCAACTTTCATATCAGGCAGGTACACAGTGGTAAAAACATGAAAAGTACAAGATAAAAAATGGTAAAAGATCTTTGGCCTCTTTTTCTTTATATTTTTCTTTTGTTGTACACTAAACCACAAGCTACGTGTGTTATAGTTTGACTTATTTTCGTTGTGATCACAGAAAAACTGTTGCCTCTTCCTCTTAAAATAATTAAAATTTCACTTTATTGTACTGCTATCAAAATCCAAGCTCTTATGCGGCTGCAAATATTTCTGCTCTCCCAAGGAAAGAACACCTTGTATATTGTATGTTCCCATTCTGTCACTTAAAAGGATTAAAAGATTCAGATTACACGCAAATAAGATTATAATACAATTTCATTTCTTATAATATTTGCTTTGGTATTAGAATCAGGGAATATTACAAAGGCCATTAAAATGAATAGTTAGAGTCATATAAGTTCAACCTGTAAAAGTAGGAGGGGCTGCTAACTAGAGACTATGGCCTTGGAGGCTTTTTAAATATCCAGATGTTAAACCAGTGATACAAAGGAAAGTGTCTATTCAACTTCCTAATAACATTTAGAAAGATTTTCCCACTCTCTGTTGATACCTGTATAATAAAGATATATTTGAAATTATTGAAATTCTTGAAAATCCCCTTCCACTTTTAGAAACCACTTTTAGTTCATTTTTGCTGTAATATGATTAAAGTAGGTAAGCCATACATAAGTTCAAAACAATTGTATTAGCATATTTCAAACTACCATAATTTTCCTGCAAATGGACCATGAGCTATCTAGGAAACAGGGGACATATCAAATATCTTTATAACTGCTATGGCTGGTGGGATTGCCTTGTGATCTTCTGATAAACACAAGGAATACTGCAAATGTACAGAGATGTTTTCTATAGGATTCCTGGCATGCACTCCCTCCACCAAAAACACAGATGTAAAAAACAGGGAATTGATAAAGCAAACATTCACCCTCCCACAGATTGCTAGATGCTTTCCTTAAGCCCAGGATAGAATTTATATATCTCCTTGAAACACTATATCTGTCTTTCACTTTTAAAAGAAAATAGTTATTTGACATTTTCAAGCAATGACATTGATAATTGGAAAAAAAAGAAGTTGATCTGTTATTTGTGCATTTTCAATTGTGAGCAGATGCATAAGGGTATCTGTCAAACTGAATAAAGAGGAACAGCAGGGGCTTTAAACATTCTGATTAATGCTTAAGAATTTTAAATCAGAACAAAAATAAAAGTATTTTTACAATGGATATTCAATTATTTTTTTCTCTCATTTTGTAATTTAAAAAAGTGTGGTCTTTTAATGCAAGAATGGATTTTCCTCATTAGCAGGTATGTGGAGACCATACCTTGGTTTCTGTAACTGCATACAAGAGCTACATGTTGAATTCTGGATGGCATAAGTGAAAGAATTTTCACAGTCCTGCTAAGGGCAATATTTTCCAATCTCACTGTCAGCACACTGTGTTACAAATTGGTTGTAAATTTGCAGTGTTAAGATTACTTCAACAAAGCCTAACTCATCTCTGTGTAAAGCAATGCATTTTGTTTGAGGATCTTCTGGATAACATCTCCCTGGCATAGAAATTTCAGCCTTTTACATTCACCTGAAGTGAATGTTGACAATATTTCAATGATTTTTTTTGATACTGTGTCCTAGGGGTTTGTTTGTCTCTGTTCCAGGTGAATGGACATGTTCCTGTTCACTTTCAAATGGGACATCTCTTATCATCACTAATGGTGAATACCTTATAAATCAGCAACCGCTGTAGAAGAACAGCATTCAGGCATTTCTTTCAGACATTCAGTAAGGACAAGCCAAAACTATGAAAAGTATTGATTTAATAGAAAACATTGATGAATAGTAGCCAAAGAATGAGCTTATAAAGGATGATAGAAAACAGTTTGAAAACTGCATTTAATGAAACCTGCACAAAACATATAATTTCATCTGTATCTCTAGTTTTTAGAAAAAGGTAAAGAAATCATTTTTTAAAAAAAGGTAAAGAAACAATTTTAAAATATTCTGTGCTTGATTGACACTGTTTCTGCTATTTCTACTTTGTCTTTTTGGTCTCGCATCTGACAGCTATTACAGACTAATTTTCATATTAGAAGAAAAAAAATATTGTTTTGGTTTTCAGTGAATTGAAGTGTCTGAAAAGTAGCTAGGAAAATCTAGGTTTCTAGGAAGACCTAGAAGCAAGAGTACATAATATTTCAGATAAGACAGCTAAATTTAAATTATGCTACAGTTTCTGCTTACTTCCCAACATCCTCCTCAGTCACAAGCTACTTTCAGGTACTCAGTCTGGAGATGATATTTGAGTTTTCATGGATGGCTGCAAATGTAGCTTTTGCTGTCTTCATGAAACACAGAAAGGTGAAGGTTTTTGTAGTTATTTTTAGGGAAGAAAAAATTGTCATTTTCTACTGTTCTATTCATCACCATATTGTTGATGATGCAGGCATTATATCTGTACATGTGTTTGTCCTTTAGTAGTATCTGTTATTACTTATGGACACATTGCTATGATATATTTACATGTCATGTGGTAAACGTGGTTAGTAGTAGAGTACAGCATGCTCTGTCTTTACTAGATGCCTACTTCAAAATAATTTAAATAATGAGACTTCTAGAAAAAAATAGTGTTTGCTTAAAGAGTCAGAAAGTAGAACCGACCAAAAGTCTCCAATCTCTTTTCTGAAGCAAAAGAACCCAACCAATCAATCAAGCAAAAAAGATATTTATTTATTTATTTTAATTACAAAATAACTCCCCAAAGTTGAGGATTAAGATCTGCAGCTTCTGGAGAAAAACATCATTCCTTCAAGGAGAGAGGTACAAAGGAACCAAATTGCTGCAGTAAAAAATGCAGAGAAATGAAATATTAGAAAAATTTCATTTTAGTTCCAACTAGAATAAGTGAGATGAAACTATATTTACAGGCAAGTTTTTTTTGTTAATTAGAAAAAAAAAGCCTAACAAAAAAGCCAATTAACCAACCAAAGCACAGACACACACACACTCACAGACACCCCCCCAAAAAACCCCAAAACAACAAACAAACAAAACAAACAAAAAACCAAGAAACAAAAAAAAACCTTTGAAAAAATCTAATGTTTTCAATAAGAAAGAAGTATATGATTTGGCCTTTTTTGAAGTTATTTGCAGTTACTATGATTAATCTCTTCTAGAAGTCTTTAAAATATTATGAGTGTATAACTTGTATACTATTTCATTATCAAAATGTCAATATGTGTCTGTAAAACCAGGTAAAAATTTATGTGAAAGTGAAAAAAAAATCGTGACACACAATTTTAAAAATCTACCTGAAAATGCTGGTATGAAACTTAGGAACTGCAGACATACCCATCCTTCAGTTATTGCTTTTTTTTCCTATTCACCGCTAAAAAAGTCCTAAGAAGATGCTTTCTTTCAGAAGACATTCTCATACCCCCTGTGCCTACATTTGAGGAGTGAAAGCATCTTTTAACACATACCTCTGACAGTTCTTTAACTCAGCTGGCACTTCTCCATCCAAAAGTAGGCATATCATCCCTCATCCTTTTCTTCTGTCTCCCTATCTGTTCCTTTTACACTGAAATGCATAAGTAATGGGGTGAGGTACAGGAACAAAAGGAGAATTGTCACTGTGAAAAAAAATCTCTTCTTGCCATCCTCTAAATAATAACATAATCTGCAATAATATCACTCTCTGGAGGTCTGCTATAAAAGGCAATTGTTCTGCAACACCATCAGATGAAATTCACTACTCACGTGCATTTCTTTCTGTTTATGTCAAAGTTTCAACATTCTATTCTCTCTTAATCTTTTACATATAGTGAAAAAGTGTTTACAGACTTCTAACTCATAATGGCAATCACACAGAAGCATACTAACAATGGAATCAAGATTATCTGCATCCGTTTTGTCAATGTTGTATTGCATTTTTTACATCTATGACATGAGGATATACTTTTTCTATTCTCCAAATCCTTACTTCATTTAGTCTAGATGCAGACAGTTCTTGTTAATATCAGTTTTCTCTCTTTTAGTCTTCGTCTTGTTTAATAGCCTGTACCCAGACTTATTCACTGAAGATTATTCAAATCCTGCCCTGAAGACAGAATTATTTATTTCTTCCTTTTATTTTTTTTTATAGTGATCAACCCTGCAGTACAGAATGCTTCACAAACATTTACAAAATATGATGATCAAAGGTATGGAATGTGTTCCATACTGGGTATGATAGATATGCTGGGATCCATGAGCTGTAAAGAGAAAAACCAAGGACAACAAGCTAAAAATTTGCAAATCATTAATGCCTTGGCAAAAATCTATAGGGAAAGAAAGTTTACTGTCTCTTTATGTACCAGAAGTAAAGGATAACAAATGAAACTGATAAAAGTGAGGTTCGAAACCACACCTACTTTTTAACAATAAAGACAAGAATTTGTACTTGGAGGATATTGGAGACATATTTATTTATTATATATATGTGGAAATTCTTGAACTTAAGCTAGTAGGGCTCTGGGAAAAATTACAGTGGATCATGTATATTTTCCACATTCTTAAGTTTTCATAGAATCGCAGAATGGTTTGGGTTGGAAAGGACCTTAAAAATCATCTAGTTTCAACCCCAATGCCATGGTCAGGAACATCTTTCACTAAAAGGTTGCTCAGAGCTCCATTCAGCCTGGCCTTGAATGTGTCTTTTTAATTAAACACATGCTTGTTGATTCTGGTTGAATTGCTATTTAAAGCTAGGTGGGCCTTCAGTATAACCCATTCAGACCATCCTTCTTATTAATTAACAATCAGTTGAGTGGGTATGACTCTTATAACTTTGTTGTTGTTGTTTTTGTTATTCTTGTAAGGAAATGAGATACAAAAGGATATAAATTTTTAGTCAAGGAATTAATATGAAAATTTGATCCTGATTAGTTCAGGGCGCTAATCTAGATGATCTCTGGGGGATCTTTCCAAACTTATGTTTTATGCCTAAGGTATTAAAGACAGAGAGGTTCATTTATTTTTAAAAATATCATGATACACTGATGCTGGAGGAAACTGTTCCAACCATACCAACAAGATTTAACAGCCTTGCATATTTTAATTAGTAGAGATACTTAAAATATTTCAAATGTGATATTACCTTACTCAGAATGTTAATCTGGGTATTTTGGAGCTTTCTCTAGACCCATACAGCACCTATTTCTCTTCTCCAGCTTGGAAGAGATTTTTTAGAACTAGATTTTTAGCAATTTTAAATCCAGCCATCTCAAACCACCTCTTGTATGCAAGACACCTGCTGAAAGCACAAGGAAGACATTGCAATGCCTTCTCTACAAAAAAGAGTTCTGTTAGAAATCAGATATTTGTCTAAATATTTTCAAGTTCCAGTTGTATTTTCAGTTGTATTTTCAAGTTCTTTTCTTTATAAATATGGCATTTTCTGACCCTAAGTGAAATTTCCTTCATTTCATTGGATCTGTCCTTCAGTTCTTAGTACAAAGTGTTATATTTCTTACAGAAATTTCTAAGAATTTATAATTTAATATGTTAATTATGAATATCAGTTCCTCTTTAGCTTCTGGAGATTGATTCAGTTCCTCATTTCTCCTAAAAAGTTACAAGTTTCCTTACTCTGTGAGGCACTCATACATACACTGTTGGATTGTGTGGCAAATACTACACCAATAGTTTTTAAATTAAGTCTTTAGATATAAGATTTCCTTTTAAGCCACCTGCAAAGTGTGTAAGAAATATTGTTGTTTCTCGGTGCTTCAGCAATCACAGAATAACTTGGATTTTCCATGGTAGAATCAAAGCTCCTGCACATTCATCATTGAACAATGGAGATCAGAGGCCAATAGAAGCAAATCCAATATTATTATAACATTATTTTACAGAGAGAAGAAATGGGTTAATGTGAGAAAATCTATGTGTTACCATTGGAGTTTTCAGTGTTAATTCCAAACACCTATATGACAGAGACACATGTAATTCTACCAGTAGCTGGTACAGTAGTGGGTTCAGTACTTTTATCACTGTTTCTTTGTTAACATCCTGAGCATTTTCATTTTATGGACAAGTATTACTAAACCAAACAGCTCGGCAACATTATCATGTAAAAACAAAAGCAATTTGAAAGAAAATATAGTTGTGTTATCTGGGCCACAGATAAATGTGATTCACTACAGACAATGCCACTCACTGACTTGAAGTGTTAAAGGCATTTTGGAAGCACTAATAACATACTTACAGAAGAACTGTGCATTGCCTGTAAACCTCTAAAATATATTTTTTAATTCATCAATATTTTTACTCCTTTAATATGACTTAGACTTTTACAGGGCCATTTCATTGACAGTAATATTGTACCTGCTCTCTTCAAGTGTTCCACAAATTCTTTAGGTTTAACTACAATGCTTACCTTTTGTTATGCAACATTTAATAATCACATATTTTTGATTTGACAAATTTCACAGATTGCTGCCATCCAGATTTCAAGCCTTCCTTGATTCCCTTCAAGACTCACAGTGCTATCAATTACTCATCTAGTTTACAATTTCTCACAGTGCTATCAATTTCTCATCTAGTTTAACTGTGTCCTTAAAAACAGTTGTTGAGTATCATAAGTTGGCTAAAAGCATTGTTCATAAAAATCCATGCTTATTAATAATGTTATGAGCAAAATTTGGGCAAAAACTAAAAAATGCAATGGTGATGCCTTAAGTTTTAACTTTTATATTTTCCAGATTCTGTACTGCATTAGTTTATAACTCTGAACTTCATATAAAGTGTCAGCAAGTTCTCTTCAGAGTTCAGTCAGACAAAACAATCCTTTTTTAGCCTGAGAACCAAGGTCACCATTGCAGCCTCAGGCCCAAAAAGTGTAGACAACGGTGAATTGAAGAGAGCAATTTGGGAGGATGGGAATTCATAAGCTAAAGCTGTAACTGGACAATTAACCCCAATATGTAAATGGACCAAAACTTATAAAAGTGTGAAAACTCAGACTAGGCATCCATCTTGGGTGAAACCTCAAAGGATACTACCAAAGGTGTATCCTTTGAAGGCCTTTAAATGAATACCCACTCTGTTCCTTTAACACTGCCTAGCCTCTGTTCTAGACACCCTCTCAAGGCATCAGTGGTAAAGATGATGTCTTGTTATTAGCCTGATTAGAACTAAAAAATAAATTCAGCTGGTTACATCAAAGAAGATTCTTATAACAATGTGATGAACTTGTTTTATTTCTCTCCTCACCTCTTAACAAAATATGCCTAATAATCAGCCCACAAATTCAAGCTGCACTTGCTGTTCTTGAGTCTAAAATCTGTTATCACTTCTTTCAGGTTTTCTCATGAGGACAGAAACCCCACCAACAAATGTGAAATCTCTTCCTCATCCAAATTAATATAGTATTTCAATTTCTCTTATTAAGTTCACATAATTAGACATCAATTCACAGGAGAGACATAGACTCTTATTTCTACACATATGCTATTTTCTATTTTTCTACTTTGTTTCTTCTCTTTTGGGGTGAACCGCTCCTTTTTAATGTAAGGAAGTCAACTACCATTCTGTATTTATACTAAAATGTCCTTAAAAATGAAATTTTGTTGAGAAAGAGTATTTTTCCAGACTGCAAAGGTAAATTAAGTATTTATATTATCTTTTTAAATAAAATGGCACATAATTGGAAAATAAAATTGTATATTGACTATGATAAGGAGCCTATGAAATACTAAACATGGATGAGGGGAAGAGAAGGGGAAGAAATACAGAGAAAAGTATTTAAAAGTTTTTGGTGCACATGTTTTCTTTCTGAACCCAGGTAAAAGCTGGGAGCCAAGTAGGTATCTGCTTCCACAACAGACATCCTAAACACTTCTGGTTAGTCTCATGATTCCCTGTTACTTCAGGGCTCCTTGAATATTCATATATAAACCATCAACACATCATTTTACTCTCACAAGTGACACTGCTAATGGCATAGCTTTAGAATGAAAAAAAGCACTAGGGGGAAAAATTACCATATTTTACAATAGTTAGCATGATACTCAGGAACTTAATTTTACTGGCAATAACTGATCCAGCTACAGACAGCTAAATCAGCGCTGATCCTAGACTGAGAAGAGACTGCACTGCTGAGGTAGTGTAAAAGGCAACTTTCTGCTTTGTTAGACATGTTTAGGAGAATAACCTAAATAAATAAAAAATATTTTGGAAATAAATGCTCAGTTCAAGACCAGAGTTCTGTCAGGAAAGGGCCAATGGAAATGATCTAAAGGGAAAGTTAATATTCCAAGGATGGTATAGAGAGACTACTTATGCAGAATATATGTTTTGCACATGTGTCTTTGTTCAGAGATATGACATTAGTATCTATCCAATATGAATTTCTGTTCACACGAGATGTTGATTTTTCCATGTACTTTGGCATATTTTGCCAGATAACAATTTTATGGCCCTAAAGGAATTATCATATATTTAAAATGGAAAAATAACACACACATATATCATGTTACTATTTGGTTTGTAGCTTTTTTATTTTTAACTGATGTGCATGTTTTGTGCATTTTCTCAGCTTTTAATTTTATCATTTTATTTTTAAGTCTTTAAAATGGGATTTTTGAAGAAAAGCATTCATATTAAAAACTTTCTATCTTACTGATACTTGCTAACGTACAAATATTCTATAACACTTAAATTCTCCTCATTCTTTTATCCCCTACTCATCCAGTTTTGGCCTCCCTCGCTTTCTGCACAATCTGGTGCAAAAACCTTCTCTTCTGCTTTTTTTGGCATCTGAAGCAACATACCTCTACTTCTCCTTTGAATTTAATGTGAAATCTCAGCTGAAATCTTATCTTTCTTCCCATGTTTACGCCTTTTGATATGACATTAGTATCTATCCAATATGAATTTCTGTTCACACGAGATGTTGATTTTTCCATGTACTTTAGCATATTTTGCCAGATAACAATTTTATGGCCCTAAAGGAATTATCATATATTTAAAATGGAAAAATTACACACACATATATCATGCTACTATTTGGTTTGTAGCTTTTTTATTTTTAACTGATGTGCATGTTTTGTGCATTTTCTCAGCTTTTAATTTTATCATTTTATTTTTAAGTCTTTAAAATGGGATTTTTGAAGAAAAGCATTCATATAAAAACTTTCTATCTTACTGATACTTGCTAACGTACAAATATTCTATAACACTTAAATTCTCCTCATTCTTTTATCCCCTACTCATCCAGTTTTGGCCTCCCTCGCTTTCTGCACAATCTGGTGCAAAAACCTTCTCTTCTGCTTTTTTTGGCATCTGAAGCAACATACCTCTACTTCTCCTTTGAATTTAATGTGAAATCTCAGCTGAAATCTTATCTTTCTTCCCATGTTTACGCCTCCAAGTTTTAGTCCCCTGCTGGTGTAGTTTGATTTGTAGTTTTACAACATGTAAAGCATAATTGCTTATTTTAAACTGAAAAAGCTAGAAAGAACTATTTAATATTTTTCTTTTTAGAAGAGGTTTCCTTTATTTTAATTAGAACTTTCTTTTTACAGGGAAACCCACTTATCTTGTACTGTTGGTTTCTTGCATGTATATGCAAGTAAAAACTCAACTATGTTTCTTTCAGACATATAGTAATTATGCTTGAATGAGGGTAAAAGAAAACTAATTTATTCTCATGAAAAAAAAAGTTTACTTTCACAGGGTTTTTTTCAGTTATAGTTTTCCTAATTTGGGTTGATTTAAAACTCAGCTATGAATATGAAAATGGCACAGTCGCTAAAATGGGGGAAAATTCCTCATCGGAATTCTTTGCTTTTAACTGCAGGATAAAGTATTCTCATCCTCATTTTTCTCATGTCCTTGACATCTGTGACAGCACTGCAGAGAATGGGAGATAACTGCTATATGGTATTTAGACCACCAATCTGCTGTAATAAAGTGATTTTGCTGCTACAGTTCTTGGATTTCTCTGTTGCTGCCTTCTTTCAGAAAAAGAGTTTCATCTGTTGACTTTTTATTTTTATGTCAGGAAACCCTTTGTCAGACTTGCTTTACTAGAGACAACAAACACCTCTACATTCCTTGGTTAAATTATACACTGTCAGTTCATATAATTAACTGAGTTTACTGGTTTTCTGAATTTTTTAGAAATAATCTTTGGCTAAAGAGGAAAACATCTATTGTGCTCATGAAAGTCACAGACATTTATGCATGGGTTCCAAAGCTCCATCTAAGTGATTCAGGGCTAAATATAATAATTTTTTTATGCCAGTTTTTAATTGAGTAATGGTGTGTGAAACTCATGTGGCACAGTGGGAAGCATACAAAAAAGAATCTGAAAGAGCATAATGACTGCAGAACATCATGCATTTGAAATTGGGAAGATGTAAGAAAAGTCTAAGTCTTGTCAGTGACATAACATGAAGTAATGGGATTATGCAAAAAATGTGGTTAATAATGCTTCACTATAAATGCACCAGACCACAGTGTGAAACATGTGCCCTAAACTATGATATTTTATTTAGAAAAATGATCTTATTATTTAAAAAATGATTAAACAGTCATATAGTAATCCTCTTATAGAACAAAATCTAAATATGCAGAGTATGTGGTTTCTATTTCCAGGGTGTCATCTACATTATTTTTCAAAGTTTGCTTTATTTGTTTTATTGAAAATAGTTATTTTATATTTTTCACAGTTACTAACTAAAATTGTTGCTAAGACTCTGAAAAGTCTTATGACAATAATGCCCGAGTAGGGTCTGTTCATACTTACAAGTGTTTGGACACATGACAGTAGTTGCAAGGATGTTTTTAGAGCTTCCCAGGTATCCTGATGTTAAGATGTAAACAGATCTACGTCTTTTCTATCCTTAGAGAAAATAGGGACAAGTTGGATGATTTTTCTGAGACTTCACCACTCTATGGTCTATCAAGCAAAGTATGTTCTATTTCCTTCATCTTGGACTTCTTTTGTGACCATCAGGTTATGTCTTTCTACACTGTCAGCTGGATTCAACTCCCTATTTCTCTTCAGAGAGTTCCAGTCTGAAAATCTTCCACAACTGTTAATTTGCTCCCAGGCTTGGGTCCAGGTAAGCTGGAAGCAGAGACATGTATAGTTTTTGCCAGCACACTTAGCCTGAAGATTTTCTGGATACAGTCTTAATTTATTTCTTTATTTACTTAAATTCTCAGCTTGAAATCTATGAACAATACTCCACAGGTATAACTTTTAGTTTCCCAAATCCTACAGTTCTGAATATTATATGTATAATAACATATGGCTTCCTGTGTAGTCTGTAGTATCAAGCCATCCTTTTATTGCAGGATGTCATTGCTGCAGTAGCAGGTCCTTCCTTGAAGAGACATCACTTCAGCACTCTGCCTTGCAGATCTATTTCTAAATAAAGATCACTCATGAATGAATTGCCAGCTGGTCAAGGAAGGTGACTGTTCCACATTGTTCTGCACTGGTGCATCCTCACCTTGAATATTGTGTGCAGTTTGGGACAATGAAACTATTAGAGAGCGTCTAAAAGAGAACTATGAAGATGGTGAAGAGTCTAGAGGGGAAGCTGTATGAGAAGTGGCGGAGTTCACTTGGTGTGGTCAGCCTGGAGAAGAGGAGACTGAGGCAAGACCTCATTGCAGGTTTCAATTTTCTCACGAGGACAAGAGGAGGGGCAGGTACGGGTCTCTGGTGACCAATGACAGGACCCGATGGAATGGTATGAAGCTGTGTCACAGGAAATTTAAGTTGGATAACACAGAAAAGTTCTTCACCCAGAGAGAGGCTGGGCACTGAAACGGGCTCTCCAGGGCAGTGGCCATGGCAGCAAGCCTGACAGAGCTCAAGAAGCATGAACAACAGTGCCAGGCACATGGTGTGACTCTTGGGGCTGCCCTGCTCAGAGACAGAGGCTGAAATTTGCTGACCCTAGTTGGCCTCTTCCAACTCAAAATATTCTGTGATTCTATGAAAACTGGAGGAAATGAGAAAGGATGTCACTAAAGCAGCTCTTCCACATAAGAACAACTTATGTGGAAAAATTATAAGGCTGGGGTTATATAGTTCACAAGATAATATAACCCATAGAGGATGGTTTCTCAGGCTTATAAAACTAAGAGAAACTATATATTCAAATGAGAAATATTTTATAAACCAGTTAAACCAGACAAACCAGTTACGCATTTGAATATTGATTTATGTCATGTGGAATGGGTCCCACAAAACTGACACAAATCTTCTCAACATTTTAGAAAGGGTAACCCAGAAAATGTAACCTCTAATCCAAAGAGGCGAGGGCTCTCAAACTCAAGAAGTCACATTAGGAGTCATCCCAATTTAAGGTGGATAAAACCCCCTTGACTGCAGATCCTCTACAGTGCTACATCTAGGTCTGTGGTTCCCAGAACAGGAAAGACATAAACCTGTTGGAGCAAGTCCAGAGGAAGCCACCAAGTTGATTAGAGGGATGGAGTACCTCTCCTATGGGGAAAGGCTGAGAGAATTGGGTGTGTTCAGGCTGGAAAAGAGAAGGCTTTGTGGTGCCCTAATTGTGGCCTTCCAGTACCTAAAAGGAGCCTACAAGAAAGGTGAAGAGAAACTATTTACCAGAGCATGTAGGACAATGGCTTTAAACTAAAAGCGGTTTAGGTTTAGGCACTGGAATGGGTTTTCCAGAGAAGTTACAGATGCCCTATCCATGGAAGCATTTAAGGCCACGTTGAACAGGGCTCTGGTCTACTGGAACATGTTCCTGTCCAAGGCAGGGATTCTGGAACTAGATGGTGTTTAAGGTGTCTTCTGTGGTCAGATATGTTCACACTAAGCCTCTTTGGCTGGGGGATGTGAGCTTGTGCCACACATGGCCACCACGCAGATGTGAGGGTGGTTGGCCTACACAGGTCTGGTCAGCATTGCACGGCTGAGCTGGCCATGACAAGGCTGAGGTCAGTTGCAGGTCAATCACCGAAGGGGCTCATTTCCTCCTTGAGCAAACATGCCTGCCTTTCTTGAGAAAAGGATCAAAGCTGGTGTAAGAACAGGATTCTAGGAAACTAAAAAGGGATGCTAAAACATAGACTGTGTTGCGGAAGTCCCTGATTTAGCAGAGACTTGATATGGAGAAAAGAGTGCTGTAACAAACTGGTATACATCACAGAAAATTAATTTTAACTGAAACATACCTTTGTACAATCTGGGGAAGTAGTTTTAGTTCTCACCATGCCCCTGTCTCTATTAGGTGATACTGCCATGCCAGCAACTGATCCTCAACAGACATTTCATGATTTTTATAACATCCAGTTATACTAGAAAATAGAAAGGAAAAGGATTTGTCTCCAAACGTTGATTATTTCAGTGAACAAATGTTGGAACATTGCATAATTATGGAAGGAAAAGCAGTCAGAGATGATAAGAAGTAGTTTAACCCAGCATAAACTGTCTCTGGTAGTGCTAGACATGGGGGAGTAAATGAGATAAATTACCTGTATGGCTTACTGTCTTACTTCTCTACAAAGATTTGTTATATGTGGGGATATACTGAAATATAACAGGAGAAAAAAATATCAAGTGTTTGATAAAAGTCTTAATTTGTTTTGCAAATCTTTTATATGAGCTTGGCCCAGCTTCATATAAGGTAATTCAGCAATGTGGTCCCCTGCTTATAATGAGCTAGAGTAGACTATAAATTTTGGGCAGTAAGTCTAAGTCTCTAGAAAATAACACTGGAAAGTGCAAAAGCATATAATATATACAGGGAAAAAAGTAAAGTTTTAAACAACAGATGCAGAATTTAAGATAATGTATCTAGCTACAAAACCCAATATGAAATCTTTGAAGTTTTTATACTTGTAATTTAATGAAGAAGCAAAATTAGGTTCTTTTTCTTCACAAGCCTCTTCTAACATTTCTTGTCCTTGTAATATTTAATTCATATGTTTGTGCTAAAAATTTCAGTGACTTCACCTTCAATTGTCTGTCCTCCTTCTACCCTTCAGATGAATGCAGTACTTGCAGTTATGAGCTTTCTCCTGAGGTTTTTCATAAAAGGTATCCCAAGATGAAAAAGGCATTTCTCGCTTGGTATTTTTATCTGAAAAGTTGTGTAATTGCAAAAATGAAACTTTTCAACAGGATCAGGCAAACAAACATAAAGTTTTGCATTGAAATGAGACCTACAGAAGTTTAGATCTTACTTGAAAAAACAGCTGTATACTAGCTGAATTTTCTGAAACAAGAGTCAAGTCATAAAAACCCAATTTTTTACTGATTTTATTGCAAAATTGAAAATTGAAATTAATGTTTCAATTTGCCATTAAGGTAAGTATAAAAAACAATGATGTAAAAATTTTTATTCTGAATAGACGAAAGAGAGAGGAAAAGAAATGCATGCAATATTTTGCTTGTTTTATTAGTAGGAAACTGAGATGCAATTAGTCTAAGTGCATAATGTGGTTGCACAGAAAGGCTGTTTTTGCAGAAATAGTTATATTAAGCCAGACCACCAACCCCAGGCTTTTACCTGCCACAAAAAAAAAAAAAGTACTGTAAAATAATATCTATCTTTTGAAAACATGAAAGATACAGGCTAGAACAGAAAAACAGACTCAAAATGTTTTAGCTTCTCTACAAAAAAAACACCCCAAGAGTCTGAAGCACCTTAGAAATAATAATGGTCTTTCAGGTTCTTTAGGATTTATGAGACACTAGAGTTGCCTCTAGGTAGTTTACTTGACTGACTACTTCTAAAATTCTCAATGATTGCTGAAAAAACAGACAACTCATGCTGTACACCCACACAGATGACCAAAGGCTTTCTGCAATTCATTTTCTTTTTTTTGCTTTGTGCCGCACTTAGGTTACATCTCCCCCGAAAACATTATTTCTTTTATGGGCATCATCATCTCTGTTTCCCAAGCATGGATATTTCATTTCAAGGCAGCATGAAAGATATAGCTTTTCAATTTATCCAGATTTTATAAATACAATAACACAGTACTCTGTTTCTGATTAACATGAATAAAATATCAGCTTCAGACTCTGAGGGCTTCTAAATCTTCACTCCATTAAGGGACCCTGGAAGTGCTTCCTTTTTTTTCTTTTGGCAATTTTTCAACATGCTAGGGAAGTGAAAGAGAGACTCCCCTATCTCAGATACATCCTGTTTCCCACTAGTTCCTTCTCCTCTGGGTCTCTTAAATGAAGAAGCCTTACTGAGTTCACGGTAATCTCCCTCCATCTCCTTTGTACACACTCCCATCCCGAACAGACTGGGGAGGATGGCTATTTTTGAAGCTTCTGTGAGCACTGACATACATGAAAAAGATGACAAAGAGAGAGGAAGAAAAAGAGACTGGCACGTGTAACTGGAATGGAGACACGACGATACAAAAGGGCACACTGAGAAGAATAAGAGGGCTAGTTACAGTTAGAACTGTTGAGTGGCAATAAAAACTTGTAAAAGAAGACTTATGTCAGGCATAACCTCTGAGAAATGCACTATTTATTTCATCCTTCTCACAAGTTTTCTCTTTCATGCTCATAATTCTTTTTTGTAGACTATAGTTTGTAATGTAATTGTCTGAGTGGATTAGAGTTTTTTAAGAGAAAACTGAAATCTGAAAAAATCTGCTGTTGCAGGGTGTTCTGTCATACAATTTGTGATGGTTGTGATTGACAGCTAGCAAGAGGTAGGTTTTGAAGCTTCTTCCTAATGTGTTTACCTTCCCTTTTCATCCTGTCATATTGGTATTCTTCTAGACTTTTCACAAAAGATATTTTATGTATAGTTCATGAATTTTAGGTACTTCAGGTTAAAAAACCATTGATCAACAGCCTGTGTCTACGCTGGAGTGCTAATTATTTGAGATCCACCTTTATAGTTTGCTTCTTTTAAAAACCTCTTCCTTAACAAGTACCCTCAATTTCAGTATAAAATTTAGGAAACACAGGCCCAGCCTTCTGAAATATATAAACAAATCAATGGACACAGGGAATAGGATGGGTCTTAACAGACCCTTAGGTCAATTATGAACCCTAAGGATCTTTTCTTTATGTCCAAAGTGCCTTCATTTCTCGGTTCAAATAGATGCCATTTGAATTCTCTGTAGCAGGCCCAGAGCCTGCAAGACTTCCCTGGCAGTCAGAAGCCTAAGATAGGGAAATGCCAAGTCATGGTGACTGGACCTTAGAAGCCCCTCTTCTGCCCTCGGACCCTTGCTTATCTCTCCGTAAGACTACAGGTCACTTTCCATTAACCCTTGCTACTGGACAATTTCTATATGAAAATATAAACCCTATATAAAGAGCTGCTTTTGCCCAGCTCGGGCAGAAGAGCTGTCACTGGGAACCTTTACAGGAGAATCAATAAAGGTGCTCCTGTGGAACCCCACACAACACTTCTCCTCTCTCTCCCTGCCTAGGCACCTAGCAAGCTGAAGGGCTGAAATCACAGTGAGCTGGTAATCACTAAAGAGCTGATGCCACTTAAGCTCGCTAAGGTGGCCTGCAGCTAAGAACTGTTTAGGAGCTCGGACAGTCGGTTCCAAACAGGACTGCGCTATCCAGGCCCCGTGCAGCCTGCTGGGGACACCCTGAACCCCAGAAAAGGCCACAATAATTCTCCGTGATAAATTTGTGAGATGCTTCATTCATAAAATGTAGTGACCATATTCAAAACTGCTCTATGTTAATGCCATAGCATTTATCCAGGATGTGAAATCCCAAAACATAATGTGGTCACTAAAAAAAATCCAAATATTAGACCATGCCCTCTCCAGCAAGACACTGCTTATTTGTGTCATGAGAGAAATATAACAGAGACCTGTCTTCATCATTATCTACTGTTCACATTAAGTCTGTTCTCTTACTATACAGCAAGAATAAGTATTTTGACTTCTATCTATCAATTCTAGCAGATACTTTGGATCCATATGGACTAAATGAAAAATCCAAAGCTGTTTAAGAATTCCGTAAAAAGCAGGCCCTCATCTAATCACAGTGATTCTAATCCACTCTTAAAAATACAAAAAAGACTAAAATAAAATGTAAAAATAAAAATTTTCCCAATTCCCACTCTTATGTTATTGTGAATATTGATTCTGAAAGACAGCTGAGTATGCATGTAAGTTACCATACACCAGCTCAATTTAGTTCCTCCAGTAACTTTCAAAATATATGTTCTTCTGCTGAGTGCTGTAGAGTATGTTCTAAATAAGCAGAATCCACAAACCATTTTGCAAAAGGAGGAAATAGAAATTCATGTACATGAAAGCTTAAAAAAATATATCTCTAAAAACTTTCTCCATATCAATGAAACATTGCATTGTGCATCTCTTTCTAGCTGTGCTGGATGAGCTGGCTCATTCAACAGACTTAATAAGGTTTTCTCCAGCTAAGGGCCTTTTCCTATAATTCCCTGGTTTCATGATATTGGAAGGAACTTTAAAATACTTTATTTAAAGAAGATATAATTTTATTAACTTGTATTTTCTAAAATATTTTGATTTTTCCATTTTGTTTTTATGTTATCCACACACAAGATTTCCAATAGAGAACCCAAAGTATACATTGCTTAGGTATTGAGAAGAAATAGCAATATTTAAAGCCTATAAACATGACTCCAACACAATATTTTTGTACTTTTTTTGATATGAAAAGTGAAGTAATGGTGTCTTTTCCACATGAAAGCCTAATTTCTTTAAACCTGATAATTTGATTAATATGGTAGGATAGGTTGAGCAGTTTATCAACTTTTATATTTTAGAAGATGCCTTAAGAAAGAAACATACAGAACTTTATTTTCTGTGATGACTGAGTCTTTGAAACTTAGAAATATTCCTTATGAGATAATGTAGAGAAGCTACTGAAAAAATTAGGACAAATCCCACTTACATACACTTGACATTAGGCATTTGTTTTAAAATTACACTGGGATTCAGTTTTCAAGGAACAAGGGGACACTACTCTGGACTTTTTCATAATCAAAAAAAACAAAACCAAAAAACCAAGAAACCCGCAGCTTCTAAGGGAAGCAACAGCTGGGAATCTTTGAGTTTCAGGGAAATTTTATTCCTGATACCTACTGCAGGTTTTGGAGGGATTGATTACACCAGGAAGTGTTTATTTGGCTCAATCACAGAGGCATAGCTGCTGTAGTTGCCAGTCTCTAGATGTGATTAGCAATGAGGCCAAGCACAAATTAACATATACAGATACGCATCACAGAGCAACAACAGCCACATAGACCAGCACAGACAGAGAACAATGCCTTTATCTACATCAGTAGATGCAGAATCAACATTCACAGGAGCTGCAGGACAGAATCACCTTGTTTCTCCTGTTTACCGAGTTTGTAGTCAGCTGGTGGTTGTAAACATTTACACATTCACACACCCCTTTTAGGAACAGACCTCCACAGGAGGTAGGAAACTTTGCAGGGATCAGGTGTAGAACTCAGCCATGCAAGTGTACTGACCACCATCCTGCTTACATTCAAACAGTCCCTTTTAACCCCACTTACCTCCATTTTCCCACACTCCTTCCCCATTTACCTCTCTGTTTCTTTGTCCTTGTCTTCTCCCAGACAATAAAACACAAAACAGTTAATACTTTCTTCCTATTGGTTACAGTTTTCTTCCTTCTGTATCCAAATATGCTATTTCTGATAAAATTACCTACATATTTCATTTATAGGTGGTATTTCTGATATGTTTACCTGGGTGCAGTGTGAACCCAAAATTAACTTCCTCTAATTATCTGTAATATTTGACCAATTGCAATCTCAGCAATCCAGCCATGCCTTATCCTTGTGGAATTATTCTTAGACTGAAAACTGATTTTTAAACTTCTCACTCTCATTTATTTTGTCCAGAAATAGCTCCTCCCATGTTCAGTAATTTTTTAGGTTCCATTCTGTCACCTGTCTTTAGAACATGGGCATAACCTCTCTGCATACCTCAACAACACAAAAGTCTCCTTGCACCATATTTCTTCTCTCATATATGCATAATTCCAGACACAATGTGCCTTGTAATTTACCCCAAATACTATGAGAATAATTTCACTCTTTTACACATTCAACTTTTTCAAGTGTTCTATTTCTAACATTTTCTAAGAAAAGCTACAGCTCCATTTCTACAATTACTGCCATTAAAAAAAAGACACTTTTTCTACTTTTGAAAAAACTTTAAATAAAAAGTTGTCAATCAGATATATCTACCACTAAATCACTACCATTATAAATAATTATAAAAATCTTTCTCAGATTTTTAAGACTGATGGCTGTCACAGCCAGGCTTCAAATAGCAGTTAAAATTAGACTTAATCCACTAACAGGTTTCTTATCCCATGCCACATCATATTACCTCTAACAACAATGTCCTTTTCCCTTGCTGTTCTGTGAAACATAACTCATGACAGCGAAGCCAGATACTCCAGTTGTTTCCTGCATATATATCGCATGCATTAGCATTTCAGTCTTGTGAGTTATGCTGTAACTGTCCTACAGTGCTGAAAGAAATCTTGTTGGAATTCAAAAGGGTAAGATTTATAGGCCCGGATTTGGAGAGCATAATACAGCTTGTCCAGTTGTCACATGGCAAACTGGAGAAGGAAGCACCTTTTGAACTGCTACTGTAATGAGGTTAAACTAAAAAACAGCTGATGTCAATGAAGACTGATGTTCTGACCATATTTTTGCTCTTTTTAAGGAAGACATGCAAAAGGAGGCTGTAGGCAAAAATAGGCTGAGGGCAAATGGGACCTGTATTGAACATCTGTGCTTGCTTTTTTTTCCCCTGTTACTAAAAAGAATGTTAAGCTGGTGATTTGAAGTGATTTAAACTTGACAGTGTTAGGTCTAATAATAGCAAGCCAAACAACATCTGGTGTGGAGCAAATGAAATTATTTGATATAACACTTAAAAATCTGCAAGTGCAAGTAGGGAACTTTTTTATGTCTCTAAAGGACATGTTGAGCCATCATTTTCTATGAATAATATGACAAGATGGGGTATGGATTTCTCATGAAGTTTCTGTTGCATAACTAATCAAGTTGTCTTTTTTTTCATTAGAAAGCTTATCAGAAAAGCAGGTATTATGCCTCCTCAAATATTCTCACTCTTTTGTGGAGATAATTGTTTTCTTAATGTTATGCTTTTTTTTTTTTACCCCTTTTCTGTTACTTTTCTCTATGCTCAATGTGAATGCCATGTTGAAAAATTATGAAGATACACCTTGGAATATCAGAAGAATTAGGATTTGGCTACAAACCACAGATTCCCCAGAAGAAGTTCCAGAAAACTCAAACCAAATATGATGGTAAAGTGCTGAAAGTCATTAGTAATGTTAAAGGCACACTTCATTGGTATTTTCATGTTAGCTATTTCAGCTTTTTGCTCAAAGACATGTTTATAACCTCAGTTCTTCTACTGTAAGTTTAACCTATAAATAAAATATTCCAAATTTTTTCTATATAGAATTTATCATCATAAATCAGTCCAAATTCTATAGATAGTCATAAAGTTCCAATAAATCTAGAGAAATACAGACGTAGAACAACTATGCATGTATGTATAACATTTCAAGCCTTTTCGTACAAAATTCTTAATATGTACTAACTCTTCTAAACACTCTATTTTTCTCCACAGGCAGAAGCCCAAATTAACACTATACCATCTAAAAGTTACTCACTGGTATTTAAATGAGAACAAAAAGAGTTTCAGGACATTCATCCACACATGAATACTTTTTTCACTGCTCTGACAGGATCTTAGACCAAAATTCTTTATCAAAGATAGTATAATTTCTTTTCCTATCTCCTCTATTTCATTGTATTGGGATGAGGTTTTGTAATTGCTTGATTCTGTATGTATTAAATATATGCATATATATTTAATTGGAATGTAAAGATATTAGAGGTGAACACAAAATCAGAGCTTGAAAACCATAAAAATACATAATTGTTTTTATTAAATAAAACATTATTGTGGTTCTGAATATGTCTGACAGATCTTAAAGATTGCTTGAAATAATTTTTGTATTTTGCACATATTATTACACTTAGCAAGCATAGCTAATTGGCATGACTAAAGTACATGAATAACAATGTGGCTTAAAACTACAAAAGAAAAGGAAATTATGTTTATTTCTTATAAATAAATTATTAACTACTATGTATTATTTATATTACACAAATTTAAGCAATGTATAATACATGAGGATAAATTTACTATATTTGGAACAAAATTAACTGAGCTGTCTCATAGGACCTTTATTAATATTGCAAAATTGGTATTATACTCCTGTATAATTGATTTTTAAAGACTAATTTGCATATGTTTTCCTAAATCACATCACTTAAGCTAGAAAATGTTACATATCATGTGCTAGGTTGATAGTACCAAGACAAAGGTGTGTAGTGAAGCATGAGACAAAGTTCCTTAAAATTCTTGGAAATTGGGTTAACTTTACCCAAAATATGGAACGCCATTTTTTTCTGTAAGAAAATTTATAACAAGTTATTTAAATCTTCTGAAGAAAAAGCTCTCTAGCCCTAAACTGTAATATGTTTCTATGATCTATATATTCTATTCAAATTGCAATAATGAAGTGTTAAAGAAATTACAGATATTTGAAATAGTCATATTGGAAAAAAAGCCCCATATTACCATTCATGTAGTTCTGGAAGACTGTGACAGGAGCTGTGATGAGATTTAGGTTCTAGGAGTTAGAATATTTTTTTAGGAAAGTAATGGTGGATGTATTATCATTGAGAGAGATTTTGAGATCCAAGTGGTTTCACAGGTGCTTCTATAAGACTAGGAATGGATGTGAACAATTTCTGTAGTAGAGGACAATGACCAATCTTTCTTCTATCTATCCTTTAATATTTTAAAATGGTAAGGAATCAATTATTGGAAGGTACCTCTATTGAAAGTGAGATAATAATGAAACTTCCCTCTCATTATAACAGGCAAAATATTTTTCATTAGCAAAGAAAACTGTAGTCTTATTTAGTCTAAATACTCATCCAAATCTATATAAATAAATGTTAAAAATGCATTTTAATAATTTTTTTGTACATTCCAGTTTGTGTACTCTTTTACAACAGTTCCATACAGTGTAGGAATAAATATTTACAGTTCAGGAATTTTATAGCTTCAGATTAATTTTCATTCCTTTTGCTCTGGAAAAAAGCTATTTCTGGATTCATGTCAAATTAGCTTCACAAAAACTTTTGGAGCAAAGGTGTCTCCTGTATCACATCAGTTCATCCCATGGAAATGCTAGACATTATAATGCTCGAATAGTGTGAAAATATACTATTGTTTTCATCAGATGTGTTAATACTATTAAAGGCAAACTAATTAGAAATTTTCATGATCATTTAGAGCTGTAGATATAAAGGAAAAAGAAGAAAAAATATTACTAGACAATAATCCTAGCTCTTGCATTTTAACTCCCTACCAATTAATTCTATCAAAAAAGATCTTATTGTCACACCAGCTGCTGCAGATTTGGCACCAGAATGTGAGTCAGTTATGGAATGGAATACAGCCTCATAGGTTCTTGGCTGCCATAATGTTAAAGCTTAGTGCCTTTTCTTTAAATCAAAACTATTAGGGTGTTTTGTGTTCAGTATTGTAACCAGCTGAGAATCTTTAGGTGAGTAGGCATTTTAAAACGTCTCTTGTCTACTGGGAAATTATTAAAGCCCTGTAATTTCTACACTTGCTTTTGTTATCTCAAATGTCACAGTGATTGATGGCAAGACATCTTTTCTTCTGTAATGTTCTGGACTTTGTTGCTTGCCTTAGAGCAGATAATGTAGCCACAGCAAAATGTGAAATGACAAATGGATAATTTGTCTTGTTTTCTCTCCCAAGTTGCAGCTAGAATAGTCAGGATACACCTGTTCACTTACCTCACAATTGCTTTTGATAACATTTTGGTGAGTGACACCAGACATGTGCAACACTTAATCAGAAAAATTGGAGGAGAAATCTGCATTCCTCCTGGAAATACGAGGCATTTTGTTGCCTAAATAGTATGACAGTTAGTTTATGACTAAATTTTCTGTAAATTTTATGAAAAAAGCAAGTTAAAAACTCAAACCAAAGGAAAAAAAAGCACACTGAAAAAATATTAAACCTTTTTCTTTGAAACCTTCTTATTCAAGAATCTTGATTAATCCAAAACATTCTGGTCTACCAGTAACAGGATTTTTTTATGGTTTACGGTTTTTTTTTTTTTTTTTTTGATGAAAAATATCTGAGGTATCAAAGCCATTACCTTGCTTTACAAGATACATAGGTGCTCAGGTGCCAAGTGTTAAGCCTCTAAGTTTGGTGTAGACAGGCAGTTAATGGCTGTCAGATATGAAGAACTTCTTTATTTTCCCAATATCTCTATCAGCCCAATACTGATCCCTTAATCTCAGACATGAAATAGTGAGAACTAGAAGATCATGAGAAGGGTAACAGGAAAAATAAAAGATTTGATTGGCTTCAGTACATGGAATAATTAAATATGCAAGAATATTTTAGACCAAAAAGCACATGACTGTAAAGAGATATGTATAAATGTATAAAATCATGTGATGCATGAATAAAGATGAATACAGAACAATTTTTATTTGTTTCTTCAAAATAAAGAATAAAGTAACAAAAGTATAATAGTAAGTGTCACATTCAAAACACATAAAGACAGATGCATAATTTAACTATTGAATTTTTTTTGCATCATACAGGGAATATGAGTTGCAAATGAATTAGGAAACAAAGTGCATAAAGTCCACCAAGCCCTATAAAACATATCAGTTCAAATACAGACACTTACATTTGAATTAGTTGGAATGCCTTCACAATCAAAAAGAAAAAAAAAAGGTATTTTCGAGACATAAGTTCTATAACTGTGAAATGCCTCAACCCCATTGCCCCTTCACACAGAAACACCCAGTCCCTACTTAGGCTCATCTGTAGTTTAGCCCTGTGCTTAGCTCTGCCTTCTGCCAATCCTGATGGACTTTATTTTTCTAAATGAACCCCAAACTGTCCCTGATACCTTGAAATTTTTGTGATGAAACTGTCAATGGGAGTTTCAGCTATGACCATCCGTGCTACACTTATCCTGCAAAAAGGCTGTAGGACCATACTCAGCTGGAGAGGGCACTGCCCTGCCCTGGTCTTGCTGCTCCCTAACAGAAGGTTAAAATATAAAGTTAAAATAGATCTTAAGAATATATTTTTTTCTTTTTTTTTTCCAGATTCAGATGATGATGCCTTACATTGGGAAAATGCAATGTTTTCCTCAACCTCATCAAACATGCTTGACTGGGAATCCAGTGATGTTCCTTGCCAGACACAAGCAAGATATCAGTCTAAACAGACTCTTGGTCTAAACTGGTACATTCTTGTACTCTTCAATAAGCAGAAACTCCCTGATATAATGCTCTGTGGTGGCTTCTTCAATGATGTCTAAAATGATAATAAAATAGTTAATAATTTTGTTTCTGTAATATAAGAACTGACATAAGAGCAGAAATATTATTAGAGAGAATAATTAATTTTCTGTGCCCACTAAACAAAATATCCTTTGGCCACTTGGAAATAACCATTTTGAATCCTTTAATTTCACTGCAAAAAGTACATGTTGGTCTCAATTGCATTTGGTCTCTTTTCTACTACAAGAAAATGGCAGGGTCTCTATTTAACAAAAAAAAAAAAAAAAAAAAAAAAAAAGCACTGTAAATACCAAATAGTCTGTTAACCAAAATTTCTCCTCTTTTTAAGGACCTACTTCATAATTGCAATTTTTGTATCAATCAATGGCACGAGGTTAACTAGCAGGAAGAATTGTCCTTGTGAAACAGATCCGTGAAACAGAATACTAAGTGATAAGATGCAGGCAACTTCCAGTTGAGTGGGAGAATAAGAAGTGTAGATAGGGTGTCAGTCTTTGCAAAGAGAAGAACAAAATCTCATGTCTTAGATTGATGGGATAAAAGACCTTGTATAACAGAGAAACAAAGTTCTCTATGTAAAACTGAAAGTTACTTATAGACTGTGTGTCAATCAGACCATTCTTCATAGCTGACAGTTTCTAAAGGAATTAGAAAAAAAATTTCTAATGTCACAGACAGAGGCTAAGAGCAAAATGTTTCTCTTCAGATTTTTCATCCTCAATAGAATTCTGATAGGCTTGACTGATCCTTCTGAACATAGAAGTTTGACTTGGTCACCTACCAACACAGAAAAATCCTTTGATTCATATTATATGACTTTACTTGCAAAAGTCATGGTATTGAACAAACAGTTCTATGGTTCCATTATAAGAAATTATCTGAAGAAAAATTAATGGTCTGGACAAAAAGAACAAGAAAAATTCCATATTGTGCTGAAAAAACCCCTTGAATGGCTAAGGTACATAAATGTATTTTGAATAAAATTCTGCTGGTAAGAGAATGGATTAAATTAGAGCTTCTGCCTCCATTTCTGCGGATAAAGAGAGAGTTCATATTCCTAGATTTAATTAACAGTTTTGTAAAATTTTATTTAAAAGTTGTTGAATATGAAAATGAAATATTGGGTTAAGCATGAGACTATGAGCTCAGCAGTTTAGGAAATATCATTATCTTCCTGGATTATCCAGGAATGTGGAAATATTTGGATAATACTAACTAGTTATTACATTATTGTTTGTCTCAGTAGGTATAAAAAAAAAGACATTCAGGTACACTTTTTTGCTAATAATCACAAGATTTGTTGATATAATGCAATTTTCCCCTGAATGAAAATAATCTTGTAAAAATAAATTTATTCTCATAGTCTAAGAAAGTATATGACAGACATATTTCTCAAATAAATAAGTATTCACTAGTATAAAAGAACTAGTTAACTATCAAGTATTATAACGGACACGCAATTAATAACGTGGTCATTTTTCCCTTTAAAATGCATGCCTTCTTGATTCCTATGGGTTTTTTGCATATATCAATTTGACACAGCCTCCCACATAGCAACTCTTCAGGGAGAAAAATCCTTTGATTTGTGCCTTTTGAATGGCAACTTCAAGTGGGAGAATGTTCAAAATACCCTGTATCTCTCTCTGCATTCCTTAGAGGTCAAAGGGTTTTGCTTCCTTTGGAGAAAGTTTGCAACTTCAGTGTAACTGAAATCATTTCTTTTGACCCCAGGCTTGTATTACACCAAAAGAAGATATTGTAAAAGGACATAAAATTATAATAAAAACGTGCAACTAAATAAAATTTAAAAAACCCAACAAACACGTGGCATACTGAATGTCTGTCTTTATTCATTGTGTTTTGTGCTTCTTTAGGTTATTGATTCTATTTTCTAATGTTGTGATGCCACCTTTTCTCTGAATGGTTTTCTAATATTATTAACTTCCTTCTCTTGACATTGTAAGACATCTATATGTACAATTTAAATAACAACAGAACATTTAAGTTTTCACTTGGTTCCTATGGAAACTTTCCTTGTTCAGCCTTTCCAGAAAGAAAATGTGAGGGCAACTAGTCCTTGAAAAATATTTGGAAAAATATTTGCACCCAAAAAAATCTCACTTCTGCTATTTCAGTCTGCATATCATTGAAACCCGAGTAAACACCTAGCCAATGTCAAACCCTAATCCCTCTTCTTCCATTCTAATATCATTCTGCCACTGCACAAACATACCTAGAGTTTGTTTTTTTTTTTTTGTATGTAAATTCTTACAGATAATTAATGAGTTTTTTTTCTTTTCCATTCATTCTTAGGTGCAGCTAAACTCTGAGGGTCTTGATTATGATTTCAAATTAGATTCCAGTAAATTGAGATATGCAAGTCTATTGTGCGGCATTTCATAATGTAAACAATAGATTTTTATACTTAATTTTACTTCATCAATTTAATTGATATTAATAGTTGGCAGATACCAGGATCATTGCCACAAGCTTAACAAATTTTCAATTTAAAATATTTACCCTTCTTCATCTCTTCTACTGTTCTCATAGCAATTTTTTAGAGGACTTCCAGCGTTCTTTGGTGCAATATAATAGATAAGAATTTTGTCATTTATTTTAAAAAAGCCAAATTTTTATCCCTGTTGTTTTTTTACTGCCATGTTCAAACAGACTTACCAAGAGTTGCCAAAAAATGCACACAATCATGTCCAATTTCTGCCTCTCTTTTGTCACTTGATGTGCTTATTACAAGACTAAATGATTACCCTGTGAGCTGTGATTTTTAATTCTTCCTGCAGAATTTTTTTAAATGTCCAATACTTAAATAAAGACTGCTGAGGAAATTTTCCGGCACAGGGAAAAGTACTTAGACAAGGAGGTAAGAACAATATCTGCAGTACTGTAATTTATATCTAACATGGCTGCTCATCAGTCAGAAAGGGATAGAGGGTAGGCTGATTCCTTTTGTATTGCAATGGACAAGCAATTGTCATCAACTTAAACTTCACTAGAAGCACTGAATACTTAATTCTTTCTTTGGAAATAGTTGAATTCCTAGTGTTCATAATTTGGCTTCCTGTCACAATAAGAAAAAAGAGAAAGTAGTTTTTATTAAACAGAATTTTTTTTTTTTTGTAAGGAAAATTTAATTTTGTCTGTTAATAAATGATCACCTGGAAAAGAAGCATGGAGTCACAAATAAACAGAAAGAAGGTCTTACAAATAATAAATGTAAAACAACAAAAGAAGCAGCAAGAAGGCAACTTAGAAGATATGTAAAATAGAGAAAATTATGAATTGTAAAAAAAAAAAGATAACAGCTAGGTAAAAATGCATAATGTAAATCAGCTCAAGAGACAGCCATATATATACAATACAAATTTATAAAATTTATTCCAAATTGGGATGCATATAGATGAATAACTCAGAGCACCATTCTTGGAAAGATGTGAGATAATTTGCTCCTTGTCCTTTCAGAAGGATCTAGTTATTAACAAGATTTCTAAACTCATTTATTTGAACTAGCACTATATGAAACTTTATCCTTGCCTTGTGCATCTACGTGAGGACAGCATCCTGAAATTCAGGTAATGGGGAATAAAAATAATCATGTGGAGGTATGAATTCCATATTTTCCTAATCAGGAAGCACATTAAAATGTCATACAATGCAAAATACAGGATTTTGAGAAATGCTACACAAATTTTCAGTAAGGAGTAAACTATCTAATATAGCTTTTAATATTTTACATCAGATTCTCTACCTTAAAATTTTGATTTTTCATTTTCTATAAAACATATGAAATTTATGACAAGTGCCAGAAACAATATTGATAGGGTCTGTCAAGTGTATTTGAGAAGTTGAGTAATAGTAAACCAGAAGAAAAAAGTACTATAATAGCTAAGATACTTACCTAGCCATAATCAAAACCTCTCCTAGTATTAACTAATATTTATTTCTTTCTGTGATTTAATTTGATTGCATGTAACAAAAGTATCTGACATAATTTTAGGTTTAATACAAAATTCCAATAGAAGAACTGAAAATTTCTGCCTGTCAAGCTGCTTTCTAGAAGTATATTTGACATTAGGAGGATCCAGAATATTTAGATGTAAATCTGGTAAAAAAAGCTTAATCACACACATTGAACTTCCTTCAAAATCACAGAAATTTGTGCTGAGTTTCATTCAAAATTCACAAAATTCATGAATAATTTCAAATACAGGAACTAATGATCTAGTACTAGAACTGTTTGAACTGAAAAAGATATTGTTATGAAGAACAAGGAAATATATGCTTTCCAAATGAAAAAAAATTATGAAAAATTTTATGGAGACAAAATACTTAACAATAGACTCATTTTATTACTGCAACTTAATTTTCCTACAAATACTATTCAGTAGTATTTGATAGGTTTTTTTCATCCATATAATTGAGACAGGTCTTATAGCTAATGACAGATGTGTGAGATGGCAGTGACATATGTCTCCAATGAGAAACTAAGACACACTTGAAGAGAGGAACTCGGAGCTCAAATAGTGGTTAAAGTGAATACATAACAAATTATTCCTTCACCACTCAAGGGTACAGACTCTACATGTGTTTGCAAAGAAGACTAATGAGCAGTGAAAATTATAACATATTGTGAATCTTCAGCACTCAAGCATTGATTTATAAAGGCAATAAAACACACACCAAAAAAATGCTATTGTTTGTTAATTCTTTCTTTGTTATGGTTACCAACAAATTCAGAAGTGAGTGCAAGTGAACATGATGTTTCTTCCATTAGAAGAGTAAAGTTCAGCTGATGTCTCACAGGACTCCCTGACCTGAGGGAAGTTGTTGTTATCTCACTTAATTGAATTCTTTGGTGGGAATCCAACTAATTAGTCTTCTATTTCCTCACCAAAAGAAAAACAGCTCTTCTATCAGTGGATAAGAAATAGGGGGCAATGGAGGTGAGAGGATGGGACACATAAAAGTGATAGAATAATCTGGAAGTCTCCATCTTTCCCTCAAAAAGCCAAACAAAACAAACAAAAAACCCCACTAAAACAAAACCAAACCAAAACAAACAAACAAAAAAGAACCAAAACAGAACCCTCCCAATAAGAAAAAAAAAAAACAAAAAAATCCAACAACAACAACAAAAAAAAACCCACCAAACCCAAACCACAAAAACCTGAGTAATGTGAGTGCCCCAAGTTAATTGAAATTTGCAGCTTGTTTTAACAATCAAAACAGACCTGTAAAAGATAGTATATACAAAACTATAACCTTGGTTCAAATGTCTAATAGCATGGATAACCTAGGAAGGATGATGCACACAATTGTCAAGTCGGACTCCTTCATGGATAATTGGGGAAGCTCCTTGTGCTATCATTTCCTTATACATGAAATGTCATCAATAAAATACAGATTGATTGTCTTGTAATAGGCTATGCTGAATAAAAGAGGATCCTGAGCAGAACAATCTGACTATCAGTCCAGTTAACAGAAGCTTAGCATGCTGAAGAGCATCTTGCATTGTTTGGATTCAATCCATCATTAAACAAAAATGAGAGGAAGACTGAGATACACAAATGTGCAAATGCCACATGGATGGATATATTAAGGAATCTGTAACCATCTGGACTCAATATGGAACCTAAAATATACCCATTTATCAAATTACAATTCCCATGCAAGATATCACATCCGTATTTCAGAGCTTATTAAAAGTAAATTGTTTGGAATTTATCAAACTGAGTAGAGAAGCAATTTGTATACTTTTGTTATGTACCATATATTTTTCAGAGTTTATTTTATTCTCTATTAGAAACATGCAGCAATGAATGCCCTGGTCCTGCAGGGTCCTGTACATGTGTTTTTATGAATTCAGGCATTAGTCTTAATAACTTCAATAGAATTGTTCAATCAATGAAATAAAACTTGTGCATGAATATTTATGACATTTAAGTTTGAAAAAGAAGCATTTTAACACTGAACTCTGTCTGAAAGGATAACTCAAAGAACATGGAGATATCAGAGGAAAGCCCAGAACTTGTCAATGACCATTTGAATTTTAAAATATGTAACATAATAACATAACTTTTCCTAACTTCTGAAACTAGGGGACTGAAATAAGCCATCCATGTATCTATTCTCATGTGTCCACCTCTTCTTTGGGGTTGATTTTGCAGGTTTAAATTAGACTTATTTAAACTTACTGAATTAGTTAACCAATTAGTTGATTAGATTATGTTCAAGACATAATTTCATTATAATTTGTGCTTTACCAAATAGGTACTGAATAATGGTTTTAACCTAGTCTACATAAAAGTGTATTTTATAATGGAAGTGTATCACAGTTGCAATAAAAGTTTTGTTGTACAACATGAGCCATGGGACAAATGTCTAAAACTACATTTTGAAAAGAGAGTTACATAAACAAAAACAAAGTTTGAGAAGAAGAGAGGGAAAACCTTATATTGTTTATAAAGTTTTAAAATTGAAACAGATTTCTACCAATCTGCATATCAGAGTTCCATATAGAGCAATTTCTGCATCATAATTAGATGCAGAAATATAAATGTCAAAGTACAAACTCAGTAAAGTTGAAAAAGATTAAAATAATTTAATTTTAGGATGTTTTTAGGCAATGACACTCAGATTTCTTCACATAGTTTAAAAAGGATAAGTGAAGGGTACAAGAAAAGTTGAAATTACTTGGACAGTTGTTTAAAGTAAATGATTAAAGAAAATATAAAAAAGGACACTGTTTTTTTTACTTCTAGGAAAAAATTCCTAGAAGTAAAAATATACCTAATGACAGCAATAATGTATAAGTCATAGTCTCATCTACGCAGTAATGATGTAAGGATGAAATTTGTTCCAGGAAATGTGCTAATGGTAGGAGGAGCAGTCAGCTGTTTTTCTGAAGCAAGCTTTGATTCATATGAAAAATACATTCCTCTCATTACAGGGCTCTAAAGAAAGACAAAGACAGATTTTAATCTAGATTAGCTAGATTTTCTTTTGTGGAACTTTATATTGAAAGAGATTTTCGTTATAATTTTGAACAAGGCTACAATTTTCTCTAGCAATATAAAACCCTCAGTGGCAGTCAAGTAATGTACTTAGAGAGTATCTATTGACTGACAGCTTTTAAACCAATAGTAAATTGCCCAAGGAACTACTAAGACATCAAAACTCATTGGAATGCATCGAGTCTCAGCATTAAGAATGGCAACTAGGGACTCCAAAGGGTTACGTTGTTCTTATTGTTTAACAAGAATAAGAAAGCTCTGACATAACACTATTACACAAACTAAGTTTTCTGAATTAATTTAATTATTTTTCCTTTTCAGCTTCTCAGCTCCAGTGGTCACTTCTCCTTTAATCACTGTAAGCAGTAGTAATAGTTCTCTGACAGAATAAGTATCTGGGCAAGTAATTTAGATGAATATTTTCTCTGCATAATCAAATCTCTGCATAATCAAATAAAATGGAGCATATTTTACTCCCAAATACAACAATATGAACCAAAGTTAAGTCCTTGCACTTAGGTTATCATTGGTCATCTGTCACTAGTAGGGTTCTGTAGGACTCCATGCTCGACCCTGTGCTCTTCAACATCTTTGTAAATGATCTGGATGCAGGACTGGAAGGGATACTAAGCAGGTTTTATGATAATACTAAATTGGCAGTAGCTGTTGACTCCTTTGAAAGCAGAGAGGTCCTGTAGAGAGACCTTGACAAATTACATGTCCGAACAATCAGGAACTGTATGACATTTAACAAAGACAAGTGCCAGATCCTGCATCTGGAATGGGGCATTCCTGGATGCCTGTATAGATTGGGAGGTGATATGCTGGAAAGCAGTACTGTGGAAAGGGACCTGTGGGTTCTCACTGATGGCAAGTTGAATGTGTGCTGGCAGCCAGGAGGGCCAGCTGTGGTCTGGGGTGCATCAGGCACAGCATGGCCCACCGGGCAAGGGGGCAGCTTGTCCCACTCTGCTCTGCACTGGGGCAGCCTCACCTCGAGTGCTGGGGTCAGTTTTGGGCTCTACATTGTAAGAAGGATACAAAGTTACTAAAGTGCATCCAAAAGATGTTTTTGAATATGGTGAAGGGTCTTGAGGGGAAACCATATGAGTAGCGCCTGGTTTGTACAGCCTGGAGAAGAGGAGACTGAAGCAAGGTCCTATCCCAGCCTACAGTCTCCTCACAGAGGGAGGTGGGGGGCAGACACTGATATCTTTTCTATTGTGACCAGTGACAGGACCTGAGGGAACTGCATGAAGTTGTCTCAGGGGAAGTTTAGATTATATATTAGGAAAAAGTTCTTCACCTGGATGGTGGTTGAGCACTGGAACAGGTTCCCCAGGGAAGAGGCCACAGCATCAATATCGACAGAGTTCAAGAAAGATTTGGGAAATGCGCTCAGGCATATCCTGTGATTTTTGGGCTTGTCCTGTGCTGAGACAGGAACAGCACTTGATGATCCTAGTGGCTTCCTTCCAGTTCAGGATATTCTATGATCCTATTAATCTACGGCTTTTTTTTCCATTGATTTTCACAACTGGCATGCTGGCATTCTGTGGCGTCAACAGAGTAAAGATCATAAATGCTTATGCACAAAATTCTGAGCTGAAATTTTAAGTCAGATTTATCAGGCTGTGAACAACAAAGAACATATTTTGAGCATTTATTTTATTAAGTCTATCACTAGTAATTAATGTTTTTCCTAGAAGTCAAATTATTAATTTTGATTTAATAGAGAGGCACAGAGAAACATATTAAGGTAAGAGTGGGATCCAATATTCTGAGAAAGGAATTGACGGATCTACTCTTGAGGAGACAAGAGTAGAAGTGAAAACATCAGTCTTATGTAGAGGTAGCAGTAGTGTACCTCTGAGCTTTTTAGTCCTATAAGACACATGACCCTTTTCCAGATTTCAGTTAACTAACTTCTTTCAAAATTGATGGACATATCTTATGAATTCAGTCCAAAGAGGAGGGGGTATAATTTTCTTCCTAATCCCCTCATATTCTCTTTCATCAGTTCCTTTGCATTTCAGTGATTACACTGCTTGTATAAAGAGACAGGTTCAATTACCTTCTTTATCTCAGAGGATCAGGATCTGTCTCTTCCATTATAATGACCTATCCATAAAGTTATATGTATTTTGGAAAAACCTCAATTTTTTTTTTTTTTAGAAATCACTTCAGTCTGTATGGAATAGCTCTATATTAATTGACCCCTAGAGAAAAAGAAGAGCTGAGCCTTTATACCTCTGAAATTGGCACCCACTAGTGCGTAGAGATGTGTTTCTCCTAATTTTATTTATTTCACAAATACAGAATATTTATATTCATTATAAACTTTATTGCTTTCCATAAATTCAGTTTGTGAGCTCAACCACAACATTTTCAAAATGTGCAAATAATATGCTATTGACAATTTGTGATTGAAATGTGTTTCTTCCTTATTTTTTCTTTCCGACAGTAAATATTATGTGATAGAACTCTAATGACCAAATTATCACATCAAAGAAAACCACTGTGGCAAAAAGCCCTGATAGGTATCTTTTTCAACTGCATGGGAGAAGTCAGATTTTAAAGAACACCTTCATCCCAAATTGTTTTTTTTTTCCCTTAGGGATTTGAAAATTCACATGTTAGAACAATGTAGAAAATTTGACACAATTTTTAAAGATTTTTAGTTTGATGACCAGACTGTTCAGAAATAATATATTTTTTGTTCTCTCTAAAAGAAACACTTTTCAAATATTTACTTAATCTGGTGAAAAAAAGTATCTCTAAAATTTATTTGGAAAGGCCATCTCTTGACACAGATAAGACAATGACAGAGGTGCTCTTGAGTCCTTGATAGAGAAATGGTTATGAAATACTTATGGATTAATCCAATCTGTTCAATAGTTCTTTTCTTCTTTTATTATTGTAAAGAATGTGACATATTCATTGAATGTCAGAGGCCACTGGGAAATTTTGAGGGACATAGTGAACACTTTGTAGGAGTTTCATGGCATCTTTCTCTGCTTGCTCAGTGACTTTCCATTCTCTTCATCAGCTTTCTATTCTCTTAAAATTTTGGGTACTTCTATGTCCTCTTTGTTTCATTATTGCATGGTATTGCCATGGCTAGCAATATGGGGAAGACATTGAACTGAATTTGTGCAGCCTCAGGATTTGGGCTTGTAAAGTTTGTTTTCTCTTACCTTTTCTTGACCTATTTTGGTGACATGGTTTAGATATAAGTGCAATTTTTGTAACTAACTGGGAGACTATGGCTAATTTATTTATCTTTGTTTGTAATTAGCATGATTTTTAAAATCTACAGGGAAAAGTAGATCTGGTGTGACAGCACAGGCCTTGAGAAGTGGAGACAGAGAATGTTCATAGAAGAGCACTGCCTCGTGAGGACAGGGGACGGAAGGCCCTGGAACAAGAGACTCACAGCTCTCAACAACTCAGCAGGTGTCAGTTAAAGAATATCAAACATACAGCTACACTGGTTCTTGGCTAAACACCAGTAAAAGCCACCATATAAAGTAAAACTGGGTGCAATGGGAAGCTGTAGACCAACACAAGGTGTAAAAGTATGTCAGCAGACCTGTAAAAATGAGCATGAGTAGATAAGGGAGAAAGATGTTATCAACAATATACACTAATGCTGTATTATCTCCAGTGAAGAACAGCAAAGGCTGAAACCCAACCATAACATCCTACCACGATGGGAATGAAAGCACCAGCCTTCAGACCTGGAAACAGAAGGTGAGCAGCAAGCCCACCACCAGGCAATATAGTAGAAGCTTGGAAGTGCACATATAGCAGTTCTACCTCTGTTAGCACTGAAATATTTTCTGCATAAGAGCATTGTTTCTTTCCTGCTGTCATGGTTTAGGAATGCTACTCTCCCATTCAGTGCTCCCACTGAAACTCTAAACCATGTGCCACTTGCTCAGCTCCCCCTCACCTTCTTCATGCCCACTGCATCGGGATGGAGAGGAGAAGTGGAGTCAAGGAAGGTAAAGATCACAGGTCGAGACAAAAACAATTTACTGGAAACAGCAACGAGACAAGAAAACAAACAGTAACAGCAACAATACTAAAGACAGAGTGTACAAGAGGCAAATCATTCCCACAGAAACCCCCCAAGAACAGGCAATACCTGACCTCTCCTTCAGGCCCTCTATACCAGCCTAGAAGATATCTCTTCCTGCATCCTTAAAAAATGATGTGAGTTCATGCAGAATAACCTGTGGGTCCTAGCCATGGCCCTCCTCACTACTGCAAAAATTAACCCTGTCCTGGCCACAACAAGAATACCTACAATAATTAGATCCAGACTAAGTTGATGAGACTCTAAGATTTCAGTTATACCATCAATAAATTCCTGGCCTTAAGTACATATCCTTTGATTGTTCCTTAAAACTATGAGTTTAGATGTTTTGGATCTAGACATAAGCAAGGAAACAAAATTTATTACAGTCATTGCTACACAGGTAGTGTGTGACTCCCCTACACTGGAAGATGTGCATGAAGAGGCTGCATTGACTTAAACCTGCAGTGAATTTGTCCCACAGGATATGTTTAAATTAATTCTGCTGAAAATTTTTTTAATGAACTATTCATAAAATGTTATGAACAACTTTCATAATTGCCTAGAATTTCTGTTGAAAAAATGTACATGAGTAGAGTCAAAGCACTGGAAGGACTTTCCCAGTCTGTTAATATCTGCAATAACTATTGCTTAGAGTGATACTGAAAAGAAAGAAAAGCTAGATAGAGGATTTAAAAACCTGTCTACAGGGTGAGGAAGAACTTATATTATTATTCTGTATTTTTCTTTGTCTTTTTCTTTTCTGTATATATTTTTCTGCCTGTGTTGTTTTTTTTTCAATAAGTGCTGCAGCAATAAAAATGAAATGATGCACATGAGGGTTCAGTCCAATAAAATTGTGAAGAGATCATATTTTGTTCTACTCATTTCTTTCCTACTAAAAGAAACAAGGTATTAATGACAAAATAAATGCTATTTAATTTAATAGACTAAAAGGTCAAACACATCTCTACATTTCCACAGCTCAGAGAACTGGCTGTTAGCACAAAATATTAAGATAAGAGTAATCGGTAATAATTAACAACATCTTCATGGTTTTCCCTGAGGAGCTGGTATCTAATAAGATTTAGGCTGCTAGAGTTCCACCCACTCTACCTGCCTACCTACCTACTCTGTGGCAATAACAGATAAATGAAAGCCTGATCAAGACTGCATTGAAATCATTATTTTAGGTAAATGTTTAAATCTTTTCAGGGTAAAGTATAGTCTGTAGAAGCCTGTACACGTTTATAAGTGCAATAAGACATTAATCATAAGTACTGATCTTCCTCTGACACTCCACTGACCAATAAGGAGAATTCCATTTGAGCTTTTGAAAAAGTAAGTGATCATTCCATTCTGATCTTAATCTCTCTCTCTTTCTCCCTCCCACTCCCCCCTCCCTCTCCTTCCCATTTGTATTTGGTGCCTCTTAGACATTAAGGCAAAACAAAATGCTGTATCATACTGCTTACCATCTAACTGATGATCAACAAGCTAGATGTTCTTTCCATCAGAAAATAAAATTTCCAACATTTTTCTACAGTTTTTTTAATGACCAAACCCTTCCACCTGAACATTAACATTCACACTTACATGTGAAGATAAATGTATTTTTCACGACTACACTTACGGACCTTAAAAGTTATCCTGTTGTAATGTCAACTTAAAACTTAAGAGCATCAAATTAAACATTGCAGTTGGTTAGGCTTAGTTCCAGTTGCCATCAGATTATGAAAAAAATCCAAAATTACTCAAACCAATGAAGTAGAGATTGTATTCTCTTTCTTGATTGTGATGTTGAGAAAAAGGTCTGATTTCAGTTATTCTCATATCTGACATCACACATGAATATCTGATTCATACAGACTGGAAAGATATCATGGAACTCTGTTTGAAGGCAACATTAGAAACAAAGTTAAAAACATAGTTACGGGGGCCTTTCTGTGCTATCCAAAACTTTAAGTTTTTTTCTCTCTTTGCATAGGATTCCTGAGAAAATCAAATTACCAATATTGTCATAATGATACATACCTGAATATACATTGAAGGGGAAAAATACTTATTGTAGGATTAAAATAAAAACAAAATTTTACTTAAATCCAGGTTTCCAAAATGTGTTCCCAAATCTATGTTCCCTCATGGGACATGAACAGTAGCATAGAAGATTCTAAGAGGGAGCTCCAATGTTCTTCACAGCTTAATCTTTTACTATAAAAATAAAGGCAAACCCGAAGGATGATGTGCTTGCAAAAGAAGCTTTTGAAATTCAAATGACAAAGTGCTACCTAGAGAGACATTTGCCTGAGAATGTAAAGGGCCAGATGCCACAGTTCTGAGCTGTGAAATGTCTAGATTATTTCATGTGATGCAGAAACTGAGAGGAGATTTTACAGTTTAGCATTATTAACTATTTCACTCATTTTCAAAGCATAGAGTAAAACAAAAGGATTCTACAGTGTCTTGGAAAGATTATTTCTCACAGTGTTTATTTTGGTGGGGAGGAGGCATGTAAAAGTAGAGGAGAAATTCGTGAACATGTACAAATAAAGATATATAAGCTTGAAGCACAGCAAGATGGTGTTGCACTGAGGGCTTGATTGGCTCCCCTAACTGTGAGCAGAGATAGCAATACTTCTTTTTTTGGAAAAAATTTTAAGATATGTTGGTGGATTTCAACAAGAGTGAGGTATAATGTAAGAGGAAATAAAAATTGACTAATTATCTTTCTACCCCAATAATGATGGAAATATTTGGAAAAAATTTGTAAACTTTTTAAATTGGTTAAATTCAAATAAAAGCAACAAAAACCCCACAGGTTTTTCAATTAAAATATAAACACATTAATGAGCCATCTAAATAAAAGCTGAGCAGTGACTCCAGTGCCAGCTCTGGGCTTTCTGTAGACAGAGAACTTTTGCTGTTTATGCTATTAAATACAGACACCAACAAATAGCTGTGCTATTCTCTTCCAATGCAAAGTATTATAAAAGTGATAGAGATAACTAAGCTGCCAAATAAACAGCCAACATGCTTTCATCTACTTACAAGTTAAATATTCAAATACAGGTAAATTTACATAATTACTTAGTTATGAACATTATGTCTTCATCCATTTCTGTCAAATATCCTGGACTTCAAAACCGATCACTTTGCCTGCTGTACGGTATTTCTTTTCATCTACTTAACTGGATTTACTTGTTTCCTCCAGTCTCCCTATTCCTTATTTTATGCACTGAAAACAAATATTATGTCTGCAACACAAAGAATATTGATTCAGAGTTTCAAAGAAAATTAAGAACAATTTCAGGCAAACAAAGCAGACAGAATTGGAGGTAGTCTGTTACAGGCAACTAAAACCAGGATGAAGAGGCAGATGAAGAATTCCATAGGTGGCTGGCTAACATTTCTTGTTCTTGTGAGAGGCTTTAACCTGCCAGATGCCTGATGGCCTCTTAACACAGCAGAGAGTAGACAGTGGAAGAGGTTCCTGAAGTGTTTGGAAGAAAACTTCATGACACAGCTGCTGAGAGAGCTTACCAGGGACAGTGCCCAGCTAGATTTACTGTTTATGAACAGAAAAGGGCTGGTGGAAGATATTGTGGTGAGATGCCAACTTAGACTCAGTGACCAAGAAATGATAGTTGCTTATTCTTGATGGAGTAAGGAAGGGAGTCAACTAAATCTTTACCTTGGACTTCCAGAGGGCACACTTTGGCCTGTTCAGGAGAATCCCTTGGGAGACTGTAGTTAATAAAAAAGTAGTCCAGCAAATCTGGACAGACTTTAAGAAGAAAATCTTAAAGGTGCAGGAATAGACCTTCCTTATGTGTCAAAAGACAAGTTGTCAGGGAAGACCAGTCTGGTTGAATGGGGAGATTTTGTTGGAACTCAGGGGAAAAAAGAGAGTTTATGGCAGTCAGCTCAGGAACAGTACAAATATGTTGGTAGATCACAGAGACAAACTTAGAAAGGCAAAAGCACAGCTAGAATTCTATCTTAGCACTATGATAAAAGATGATAAAATGTGTTTTTATAAACACATTAACAACAAAAAGAAGGCCAAAAAAATCTTCATCCTCTATTGGACTCAGGGGAAAACATTGTAACCAAGGATGTTGAAAAGGCTTAGGCACTTAATGCTTTCTTTGCCTCAGTCTTTGACAGAAAGACCCACTATTCTCAGGGCAAGCAGATGCCTGAACTGTTAAACAGGGAGAGACAGCAGAACAGATCCACTGCAATCCAGGTGAAAGTGTTAACAACCTGCTGGGTCATTTAGACACTCACAAGCCTATGGGGCCAAATGGGAATCACTTGAGGCTACTGGAGTTGCCAAGCCACACTTCATTACTTATGACACAGCCCCTACAAGACAGCCAGTGGATCAGGCAAGCCATCATAGATTTAGGAATGCCAGATCTTAACCAACCAACCTGATATCCTTCTATGACCGGGTGACCCACATATTTCCAGATGTCACCAAGTTGGGTGGGATTTTTGATCTCCTGGAAGGTAGGAGGGCTCTGCAGAAAGACCTGGACAGGCTGCATTGATGGACCAAGGCCAGTTGTATGAGGTTCAGTAATGCAAAATGCTTTGTCCCATGCTTCAGCCACAAAAACCCCTGCAGAGCTACAGGCTGGGCAAAAAGTGGCTGGAAAGGGGCCTAGCAGGGATCGCTGGTCAACAGCCACCTCAGCCTCATGAGCCACCACATACCCAGGTGGCCAAGAAGGACAGTGGCATCCTGGCTAGTATGAACGAGAGTGTGGCCTGCAGGACCAGGGAAATTAGTGTCTCTCTGTGCTTGACTCTGGTGAGGCCACACCACAAGTCCTGTGTACAGCTCTGGGCCCCTCACTACAAGAAAGAAATTGAGTGGCTTAAGCATGTCCCCAGTGGAGCAACAAGGCTGGTAAGGCTCTGAAGAGTAAGTCATATGAGGAGAGGCTGAAGGAGCTGGGGGTGTTTAGCCTGGAGAAAAGGAGGCTCAAGAGAAACCTTATGACTCTCTACGAGTACTAGAACGGAGGCTCTAGCCAGGTGGGGGTCAATCTCTCTCAGTAGTGACAAGACAAGAGGAAATGGCCTCAAGCTGCACCAGGAGAGGTTCAGATTGAATATCAGGAAGAATTTTTTCACTGAAAGGGTGGTCAAGCATTGGAAAAAGCTGTCCAGAGAAATGGTGGAGTGACCATAATTGAAAGTGTTCAAAAAATTGGATGTGGCACTTAAATGAAACCATCTTTCTGTGGTTTAGTTGACAAACTGGTGTTTGATCAAAAGCTGGACTCAATGATATTGGGATTTCATCCCCCAATAATGTTAATAATTTTAAAATTCTTTGACTCAGAGGAACTTTTTCAAACCATGAAGAGAGGAAAGAGCCATTTCTAAATAAACTCTGTAAAGAAAACACTTATTTGCATGTGATACTGAAAAGTCTGTAACATATGGAAATAAATGTAAGTAGAATTTGTTTTTCCTAAATTTATCTGTCACGTAGTTCTCTACATGAAAAAAGTGACTATGGTCCAATTATAATCTCTGGAGAGTTAATCAATAGAGTTTGTGCAGTTTTTGATGCAATTTATTTGATTAAATGCAGGGATCTAGAATAAAATGTCATTAATTACTTGTATTTTCCTTTGACTTTAATTACTATATTTCCAGAAACTGTAAAAGAACAGGCACTGAGGCTCATTGCATTTGTCTATAGTTATGTAAAATGAAACTCTCCTGAGGATGGATGAATGGATAGATAGAAAGATAGATAAATATACACACATAAAAATGATGCATGACTATATAAAAGAAAGTTCAAGAACAGTGTGAGCTGGCATAACCATCTTAGGCCAGCTTACTCTGAGAATAGGTAAAAGAGAAAAAGTCATCATGGTAGACATTTCAGTACAGTGTAGTAAGCAGAATACATTCCTAGGATTACCAGTTAGCTTGTAGTGTGGTATAAAATGCATTTTTTATTTTCATTAATCAATATGTGAAAAATAAGATGAATATATCTATCCAAACTGCATGTCTTCATGTCAATTCTCATTTTAGCGTGTTTGGCATGCTGGTGATTTTTCTTGATGACTTTTTAAGGTATGGAAGCAATAGCTTCATGAATTCAGGACTCTATTTTTTCTACCATTTTGACATAGTGTTTAGTTTCTAAAATGATGGTACAAAACTGTGTTGAATATTCTTAGTTAAATCTCAAATTCTTTCTTGTACTGTACAAGGTCAATGTAGTTGAGGGTTTTTTAATAAAAGTGAAATAATTAATGGAAGAACTGATAATGGGTTGACCTTTTTCACATGTTCAGAAAGTAATTGGGCAGATAGAAAAGCTCATGACTTTTTAAAAAGTTGATTTCATTATTTTTATTATATTTAGAAAATAGCAGATGTTGTGGTCTTTTAATTTACCTTCTGGATAATCAGGCTTTAGTTATTACTGGCCTCAAGCTTTTGCTCTTAATCATATGATTAGGCTTTTAAAAGTGTAAATTGATCTTTCTGCACACTGAAATTATCTCAGAACATAAGACTTGAGGAGATGCACTAGCTTCAAGATGAATAAAAATGTGAGGTTGGCAATAGAGCTATGGAGTTTGGATCTGTGGGATTTCAATGGCTTAACCTGACTGCTTTAACCTACTGATATGAGAATTGACACAGGCTCTGAAGTCTAGAGTTTTACAGAAACAGAAATTGTGCTGTGCTAAACATTTCAGTGAGGAGAATTTGGTGATGTCTTCCTAGAACTGATGTTCACAAATCTTGGACTTCTTAGGCATCCTACAAAGAAAATTCAGAATAACATGGAAAAGGTGATTGTTCAGAATATGGCCAGTTTGGAAAGGGGTGGGGAGAGAAGGCTATTTTAGAGCAAGAAGGTAACAGGCCCACTGTTTAAGGGAGATGGTTTAATTTTAATACTGAATTTATTTCTTTCAAATTATTTGACATTACACAATATTTTCATTTATTGAGTGATACTGCAGTGTACTGAAATCACACTTAAAGTAAAAATTACACTTGGCAGAGCATACCAGATCTACTATAAATGTGATTCTTAATACAGCTCTCTATAATATGCTCTCTGTCATGATGCTGGATGTCCCCTGTCTCAAGGAAGAAATGCATGGCTTGAAGCAAGCTCAAGTCTATTGCTCTCTTCCACTTCTTCTTTTTGATTGTTTTTTATTGGAACAATTTAGAATAAAAAATCTACACAACCAGGTGTTCCCATGAACTAATGCAGCTATCCATATATAGTAAAGGACACCCTGTAGTTCCCTTTGTGTTAGTCTGTCCTTCGTTGCATCAGGAATAGTCACTTCACTCATTCGTCCCTAAGTTTCATAAGCATGCTGCCCTTGCCCATCATCTCTGAATTTGCTCTCATTGTAGCTGATTGGTCACAAATAGCCATAGAATCCAATAGGGAACAGATGAAATCAGTGAATTAGTGCTCTTCCTTTTTTTAAGGATGATGGCACCAGTCTGCAGTCTGTATTATATACTATTTCTTAAGAGTAGCAACTCATATTAGTGCTTTGAATACTATAGAATATATTTTGATGAAAGCCATGAGACTTGCAAAAGAGGAGGTGTTTAAGCAGCTAATTGATTCTTCTTCAGACATTCTGCTTGAGAACAATACCTACAGACTGCCTGAAGCATGTTTATGCACTTTAATTAGTGAATGTCAGTCTTACTGGCTTTTCTGAGAATGTCACAAATTAGCAGGTTTCTAAGTCAGCCAGACACATGAAATGCAACATCTGAATCTGCAAGCCTTCTACCAATACTGGAAATGTTAGTGAGCTCTGACATTAGCCTTTTTTGGAATATGACCTTCGAGAATGCAATGTTTGAAATACAGCAAACTCAGATTTTCTAAGTAAGGAATATAACTAAAAAAGGGTCTTAAAACACTCTTCATTTTCCCCTCTGTTTTCTTGGGGTATTTTATTCCAGTCCTATTTTATTCCAGCAAACTTTAGTGATTAGTAGTGTCTAGGAGCACCAGTTTGGTTCCTGCCTTTAGAGGTTTCCTATCTCTCTGTGAAGTAAAATGGTGAGTTATATTCATTGGGTGGAGAATCTTAATAAAGATAATTTGAACAGTAAAAATATAAATTAGAAACTAATTTAATTTCCATGTATGCAATTATGAGTACTCACCACACTTTTTAAGTTGCTTTAGTGTATATCATACAAAATTTAGTTTTCAAAACAGAACATATGTAACTCTCATCTAAAATTTATTTCTGTGAAAGAAGGAGATATTACTAATCCAGCAGAGATCAAAACAGGCTTATCGATTGATTTTTCAACATATGCGCCTACTGGTTTCCACTCCCAGCTCCTCCAAGAAACATCATAGTTTGATATATGTATTTAGGAATCATTCATGATACTACTCTGACTAAAAGTTTTATTTCAAAATTATCATCTTGAGAAACTTAGTGAATAATTGCCATTATTCATTTAGCAGATGAGGAAATACTACTAGAACAATACTTTTGTGTAAAAATTAATACTTATTGAAATAAATTACTAAGAAATATACAGGACAGGAAAATAATAAGTTGCAGATTTACTCATTTTTCCCCTCCCTTTTTTAAAGCACTATCACTTGTCAGAAAGATTCATCAAAAAGAATTAAGGATTTTGTTCGCTCATTCATCCCCCCTAAAAAGGAAATACTTTTTTTCCTAACCAGTCCTAGAACATTCACTGTCAACAGCTTGTTCCTATGCATTACGCAGAAGATTTGCAAGCTTAAAATGGGATTCCCTACTCAAACAGGAACTCAACCAAGTTGGATGGTACTGAAATGTCAAGTGGCACAAATGGCTGGCTCACAGAGATAAGCACTAGTATGTGGCCAACTGCACCTATTTATTCATTTTGGATTCCCAGTAGGCTAATCATGTAATATTGCTAAGGAATCAAGAAACTTATTTCATTTTTTTTTAATTCTGTCTGATGCTGTGCAGGATCTTACTGCAGACTGAGTGCTGTATTTTCAATGTAGAGTACCCCTCCCAGGGTATTTTCCAGTGTTTCTTTTATTTGCATAAATAATTAAAAACTTGCAGTACATGAAAAAAATTATTCATCATCTCACTGTTTAGGGAACCTATAGGAAATGTGAGTCTTTCCTTCAATAACTTTTGTAATATCATGTATGCATGCATTTTTCTTCTCCCAAAGCCCCACAGTGTCTTTGTGACTAAAGCTAAGCAGTCTTCAGGCACTTTATTTTCAGAATTCATTTTAGTCATATTTTAGCTTTAGGAAGAATTTTACCCTCCTTATTAGATTAGCCTTGTGGAGTAAAGGTATTTCAAAATTTGTTCATCAGTGAAGGAAGACTGTGAAGTTTGGTTTAAAAACTTTATTTTACCAACTTAGAAATTACCCAGTGTACATAATCATTTGAAAGCATTACAGTTGAAATGGGTGTATAGAAATTATGTCTGTTTCAGGCATGTAATCTCCTCTTCCCTTTCTGGCCATTTGGCCACTATTCATGGGGCTGGGATGGGATTGGGAACTGCAGAGTAAACATGCCAGATGTAGACCTGGAGGTCTGTATTTCCACAGTACATATTCTTCACAGAAAATGAGACAAAGCCTGAGGAAACAATAACAGTCAAAGTGGAAAAGGTCTTGTGCTTTTCATGTATTTCATGGATAAAAATGGAGAGCAGGAAGATGGTATATTTGTATCAAATAGCATGATTCTGTTCTGTATAAATGACTGCTAGATAAAATATCACATCCACCTAATATAGTGAGAGTTGAATTAACTTACCAGCTATCACTACTCTCTTCTCTTTCATCTCGTGGTATTTACAATGACTATGTTGTCAATGCACAAGGAAAAAATAAAATCAAATCCATCCATATGGCTTGGAAATAAAATCCATATTCGATTTGCATCCTCTAACTCTGCAGTTCTGACAGAAATACAAGAATTGAGGCTATTTTATAGTCATTAAAATGAGCAGATTTTCTTCATGATACACTTAATAGACAGTTCTGTTGACTAAGGAGCCATTAATACACATTTATTCTGAAAGAAATGAACCATTTAATTTGTCACTTCCCTTAATAAGAAATTTGTGTGGGGACCCTTGAACAACGATCCTGAACTATTTCTTGCAATCAGTATAAAAATGACAATGTCAGAACGTGAAAAACAATTTACCACATAAACATTTTGCTGCCAAAATATACATGGTTAAAAGCCTTATACCAAACTATTTCCTAATATGGCAATCAGCCCACACACCTGGGATCTTCATTCCTGGAAACTCCTCATCCAACCACCAGTATAATCAAAAAACATGCAATCACAGAATAATGTAGCATGGAAAAGACCTTTAAAATTATTGAGTCCAACCATAAACCTAACATGGACAAGTCCATCAATAAACCATGTCCCCAAGTGCCATATCTCTAAGACATTTCAAAATCTCCAACAATGATGACTAGACCACTTTCCTTGGCAGCCTGTTCCAATGCTTGATAACACTTTCAGTAATACTTTTTCCTAATAACCAATTTAAACCTCTCCTAGATGAACTTGAGGACATTTCTTCTCATCCTAGATGCTTCATGCCTATCCAATATTGACATTCATAAACCACAGAGTGTTATAAGGTAAATATCCCCTTAAATATTTTATTAAAATGACAATGGTCTCGATCCCTTGGTCAAAGAAAAAGAAATCAGAGAACTTAAAAAATAACAGTAATAATTTTTAAAAAATGCAATGAACTTTCACTCCAAAGTTATCATCAATGTGGTACCCAAGAGAATAAGCTGACTGACTGGGGAGAAAGTATTTACAAGAACATTGTCTCAGTTTAGGGACAAATTTATGAGAAAACATTCTGGAATGAGTTGTCTCCTCTATAAGGCTTCCAAGAATCCCTTTCCACCACCAAGAAATGAATACTAGTGAAAGTGAAAAAAAACCTGACAGTTTATTGACAAACAGAATGTCCACAAGTCATGGGAAAAAGGTAAATAAATGTTAGATATTAAATTGTCAGACCTTACCTCCTCACACATACTGGACAAAACCCCAAAATGCCAGGTAAAGAAAATATTTCTGGCTCACACCCCATAGTAGAAGATGGTGCAGGCTTTTCCTGAGGGAAAAAACCAAACAGGAGATTCATGCACCAGCTCAGGCAAAGAGACGAAAACCTGCGGACTCTCCAGCATTGCTTCACTCTCCAGAGCAGATGAAGCTGATGGGCCAGAGCCTCTGGCATGCCTTCTCTCCCCAGCTCAGCCTTCCCGAGGCGTGGGGCTGAGACGAAGCAGTCCCTCTCCTGCCAATCCTGATCAACCACTCTCCCACAGGTCCTGTTTTCCCTGATCTTGGACTAAACAAGCTGTCCAGCTAACCTTGAAACATCGCCAAAGGATTGCTGCTGCAGCTTCTCCAAAGCCAGGGAAGGGGAAAACTTCTTGCCCAGACTAACAACCAAGGTAGCCAAGCAAAAAGGCCAGACCATACTGCACCCCCAGACACCTGGGGAGTGAGGCTTTGAAAAAGCCCACCAGTGAGCCCAAGGTTCCCCCCTCCCCTGGACACGCCTTAAAGATACAGCAACCATTTTGGACATATAAAGAGGAGGATCAGGGACTGGACTATCACTGTAAATTACCCCAGGTGGTAAGGTGGTGAGGCACTCAAACGTTGCCCAGAGATGCTGTGGATGCCCTGTCCCTGGTAGTGTTCAAGGCCAGGTTGGCTGGGGCTCTGATCAATCTGGTATAGTGGAAGCTGTTCCTGCCCATGGCAGGGGAGATGGCACTTGATGATCTGTAAGATCCCTTCAACACAGGCCCTTCTATGATTCTATGATTTCAAGAAGACTTTTTATCTTCCAGTTGTGGGAATACAGTTGGTGGCAGACACTTCTTCAAAGGTATTTAGTCCAAGGGCAACCACCTCATAGCATAAAACTTTTGTTCACTCTGATGTGGTCATTAATACAAGTGATTCAAATCATTTAACATTAAGTAAAAGAGACTAGGTCATAAAATCTGAAGCAACAAAATCATAAAAATTTAGCGATGAACAAATTTTTAGCACGTTACAGTGAAATAAAGATTAAGGAAGAAAAACTTAGAGGCAGAACCAGAACAAAAGGAGATATAAAGCAATCTGATATTTGCAATAGCTCTATTTCAAGCATGATGTTCTCTCTAGGACAGAGATGTTGTTCCAACAATGTTGGAAAAGAGGAAGCACATAAATGCTGGATACACTAAAATCGAAAGTATGTTAGAAGTTGCATTTCATCTTCACTGCATGGGCAGTGATGTAGAAGACATGATTCACTGACTAAAAATAAGTGGCAGAGATAAAGATGTCCTTGAAAATGCCCTTAGTATTCTAAGTGACCTTTTCTCTCTAGGAAATAATATGGTTTATGAAACATTTGTCTTCAGCCAGGGAAGACAAAAGGAAATGAAAACTGACCAGCTTTCCTGCCAGATCATACCAATTGGCATGCATATGGAGTGTATTGAGCTGGATCTTTCAATCAAAATGTAAATTGTGTGTCATTACTTATTATCTAGGTTCTGAGCAAGCTTTCTGCAAGCCAAAACTCATGGCTGACAGATTTTTGAACACTAAATGAGTTGTGATACCGGCAGAGATACAGACTCAACACAGGAAAACTGATGTGCAATTTATTAGCATACCAAAAGGAAATGAGACCATATTCCAAGGAAGCCAAGACTCATAAAATTGTGTGGGTATTGAGGTATTTACAGACACTGAAGCAGGTAACCTACATTGGAAGAGACATTCTCCTTATAAATCTTTGATAGTAGTAAACACAAAAAAAATCCCAAACAAGCAATCTAACAAACCTTTATGGAGATCATCCTATCTGTGATCAAAATCAAAATCATTTAGGAGTATAGAAGAAATGCCATTGTGAATTTGAAAAAATTAAAGTCATTTGATCAAGGAGTATGAAAGCAGATTACACAGATTCAAAGGAAACAAAATACATTATGAAAATCTTTGGGAAATACAAAAGATATAAAAGTAGAAAGTAAGAGATAGAACCAATGAGAAATAGTCAAGAAATACATTATTTGAGAGTGATTTTTCAATAGAAGACTCCACAGAAATTAACTGAAAAAAAAGAAAATGTAAAAGCCAGAACATGGTATATGAAAGCAGATTTCAAGTTTCAGGAAGATGGTGGTTGAAAACACACAGGATGCACAGGAGAAAATGGAATAGTTTTCATAAAAACAGGGAGCATAAAGGTCTGGTAGACTAGAATGTAAGAAAGTATGTATTGTCAAAAATAGCTCAGAAAATGAAACACATAACACACTGCTGGTAAAAATCTGAATATGCTTTAATAGTAAAGACAAGGAAATACATACAGCCTAACCTGCTATTCCAAATATTTCAATGATTTAAAAAAAAAAGACAACATGATTTGTAAAGAAGAGAGAAATACCCAAAGAAGTTGACAGAATTCAGGGAAGTTCAAAGGAACAAATTAGTTTGGTAGAATTATTAAAATCATTTCAGTAAACAGAGGAAGCTGGGCAGCTGGGACATGACATGGCTCCTTTCCGTGAAAAGTACCTCAGTGCAGAGTAGCAATGTCCACAGAATATTTTTTAAAAATAAAATTCACAGGTTTATGACACAGATATACTAACATAATAATATGGTCTGATAAGTCAAGCATTCACATCTCCACCCCCAGCACTGTGAGCCCCTCTCCCTGCACTGCTGTGAAATACAAGTCTCCTTGAGCCAGCTCTCGTAAGCTCCTGGAGGTCTATTTCACACCCAAGGTAGCTCAGCTACCTCAGAAGGCATAAAATCAGCAGGATGGCTTCTGTGGCAGCGTTGGAAACGAAAAGGTTTTAATAAAAGGCAAAGTAACACACTCTTTACAGAGAAAAACCAATCCAGGTGCAAGAGCCCCTCCTGCCCCTGGTAAAACACCTCACAAAAGCGATTAGTTTCTTTTTGCTCTTTTTTTTTTAGTAAATTGCCCAGGTGGGACTTTTTGGTTCCTGTCCAATTAGCTATCCTTAAGTTTGAGGTGAAGTCCCCCGGGTCCTATGAGATGCCTCTTTCACCTAATTGAGAAGGGAAACTTCTGGGCTTATTTCCTTTTTTAAGGGGACAAAGTATAGTTTTGTCCCTCCATGAACAGGGGGCACATTCCTACATGGCTGCAGGGCTTGGGCTCCCTGGCCATGGGCACGGCTGCACCGGGGCTGTCCGCAGCTGTGGGCTATCCACAGCTCCAGATCCAAGGCCAGCCCTGGCCTGGCTGCGGCCCAGGGAGGTACCCAAGGATGGAGCTGAGGTGCCCGGCTGGCCTGGTTGTGGTAGCCGGACAGGCCGGGCAGTGAGGCCCAGCCCTGCTGCCCTGGAGGGCCCCTTTTGGTCCTGTTCCTGGCCTCAGGGAGTTGTGCAGTACAAATTCAGTGTGGTAGTCTCTCATTACCACTGCCAAGTTTTCTTGTGCTATGACCCTACACCTACATCACTGAGCCCACAAAGCTAACAGTGTCGGCTTAAAAAGAGACACTCATGTGGTGCATGCTCCTTGGTTTGCTTACATAATCTATTTCCACTCTACTGTGAATATAAATTTTTTTCCTGCAAATCTATCATTTGAACAATGACTTAATTTTTACTATACTTTCCCAAAATAAGATAATGTAGTTATTCCCATTTCACAGCCTAGATATGACCTGCAGTAAAATCACAGTGAAAAGCACAGTCTCATTTTGTGTCTCTGAATTCCTTTCCTAGCCTAATACCATTAACTACACATTTTAAATCTCCCACTGATTCCAGTAAGAGCCCAGAAAACTAGAAAGTTTTGATTGTTATGTCTTGGTATCTCAAATTCAATAGTTAAAAATGTTACCACGATTGTGTTTTAAAACTTAGTAAAGAAGAAAACTGAATGCAATAAATCATAAGAAAGCAGCAGATCAAATTCAAGTCCTCAGACAATGATTCCCTTAAATCAATAATGAGAATGTCAGTAGACAAGACATTTAGAAAAACTATATTAATGAAACTGAAAAATGCGACATGGACCAAGTAGTCACGTGAGCTCTAGCATCTTTCTTCTCCTAAAGTATTGCATCTTTAACAAGGTAAGCTGTGCTTTTTGTTTTTAACTAATGATACAGACTGATTTTTAAATGCTTTGTGACAGGGTCTCCTATTTCCTGGGAACAATGCAAAGTTTCTCAGCTTTAACTACAATCTCAAACATATCTCTAAACAGAAGAATAATGGTTTTTCTCTCTTTTTCTAATGTCCCTGCAGAGGAACTCCAAACACCTGATTGAGGTCAACCAAGGTGACACTGTCACCCAGCCTGGCAGCTGTACAGAAGTGTCAGGTATGTTTCAGTCACTTGTATTCTATAGAGGTATTCTGTGCAAAGACAAACAGCCAATTTTGTGGTCTTAAGAGAGGAAATGATTGCAGCTGGGTATTCTATAAGACTAACTTGCTTGATGTGGTGATCAGGGAGCAATTAGTCATAGCTGCTTTGAGACAAAGTATTTTCATTCATATTAAAAAAGATGACCAATAGCATTTTTCTGTCATATAGTAGCTGTGTTGAAATACCTGAACAGAATCCTTATTGAAACAGGCAGAACTTCCTCTCAAAACACAGACAAACCAAAATCAAAGCCTTAAAAAAGGCAGAATTAATGGAATATGAGTTTAGGGAAGTGCCCAAATTTGGAACATGCTGCTTTTTCTCTAATCTTCCTAAAATGCTCTGTGATTCAACACTGAAGATTTAAGGGGTTGATGGGGGGTTGATTTTATTTAATAATTAAGTTAGTACATTTTCAAAATACTTGTTCTATTTGCATAAATAATCAACATGTATTTTGCTTTAGAAAGGCATTTGGCTAGACTTAAATCATAGATATTGGACACTTTATTCAGAGAAGAAGTTTGGAAAGCCTCGTTTGTGGTTTGTCTGTAGTTTCAGAGAACATGTGCAGAAAACATATCTTCTGTGGTGTTATGCTGTTCATCAGAATTGTCCTTAGAAACTACTTTTGTTAAGTTTTATAAACTCAACTGGTGTGATTTTTGGTTTGAAATAAACTTTCAGGCATCTAACAAGATCGAATGTGTCTGTGATGTGAGGGTTGGGAACAAAACTACCTCCTAAATACCTACCTATTGCTTAGGGCATGGAATTGTAATACACAGTCTCCTCAGGTTTCTTCCAACCTGAATTATTCTATGATCCTATGACATGCAATAAGAAGTTGGGGCAGAGATTTATGGTGACAGTGGAAAGCTGAAGATTCTGGAGATAAAGGCAAGATATGGCTCAATCATGAAAATGTCTAATTTGAACTCTGAATCTCTTAATTTATTAGCAGAGTGAAAAGAATGGTGAACATGCACACACTTTTATATTTTAGTTTATGCTTGTCTGTAATTTCAGGATTCAGCATACCTTAATAATAGCACTTAAAACCAACAAGTGTCTGTATGGTTGCTTAGTATCTTTTTTAGAGTGAACTGCAATTTTTTGTTCTTTTCTGTTAAAAGAGGCAGATTCTGAACACTGAAATTTAGTCTCCAGGCAACCATCCAGCTCTTGGATGGCTGGCTAGACACCACTTGAATTATCTCTCTGTGTGCAGCAGTTAACAAACAACTGTCTGATGTAAGTCATGGATTGAAATTACAGCAATGAAAGAGGCAAAGATTTTCTGGTTGAAACTAGATGGTTCCATCTTGAATTGTGTTAACATTATCCAGGACAACATGTGCTGATAAAAAACATGGTGGAAGGAGTCTTAGACAGTATTGTGTTTACAAATACATATGCAAACCTTATTAAGTTCTAAATATGGAAACTGTTTAGAACTGGACATGCACATGTGTGGGTATATGATCTGCATAGGGTATAAATATATATGTATGTGTATACATTTATGCATAGCTACAAATATAGTTCTATGGGTAAATATATCTAAATAGTAGAATATAACTTATGGCAGCAAGAATCCAATGTATAACTCTGGCATTTATTTTTCATATGCTACATCATAAAGTCTGTGAAACTAGTCCAGCAGATAATCAATTTATATTACCATTTAAAAATCACCTATTATAGACCTTTCAAAGCATGACATATTTAATACCCCTAATCCCTACTTATTAATCTTGGGTTTTGTGTTTTCGTGTACAAATTAATACTGAATCTCAAGTAGAGAAATACTAGTGGAATAGTCCTAGGTTCAAGTCAAAATCTGTTAATATAACCATATCTAAATTTAATTTTGTATATGCCAAAGCTTTTTTTTTCAGAGAGAGTCTCTTTGATACCTTTTTTGTGGTTTTATGTATTGACTTTCATTTATTTTATTTTTTTGTGTCCACAATATAATTGGAGCCTTTTTAGAATCTGAAATTAGGACAAGAATAGTTAAAAAGCAACATATTCATAAGTATTCATTACAAGTACATGTTACAAGTAAGCATTCATACATAAGTACATATGGTACTTATATACTGTTGAAATAATGATGTCACACAAAAATCTTGTGTTTGCTTTCATAATAACTGTTTGATTTTCTCATTCACTTTGCCAATTTGTTTCAAAGGAAGTAATCTAAAGAAAAATGTATTTTCTCTAAGTATTTTTGTTTATATTTAGTACCTTAAGACTAAGATATCTAAGAATCCTTTTGGATTGTTTTCTATAATAAATGATAAACTTTATTATAGAAATAAATCCATGCAGACCTAGTTGTGAAAACAATTGAAATAATAATAAAAAAGAGCAAAATACATCTGGGAGAAGTGACTTTGTCATCTGTTCTTCCTAAAATAGAATATAGGGACTCAGCTTTCACATCATAGCTCAGAAAAAATGTATGTTAAAGTTACTGAACTACAATTCAGTCTGTTTCTCATGCAAATGCCATTAAAATGTACAGAAAAGGTTACTGACACCTTAAAAATGGCTGAGGATTGAAGACAAGCTCCAAGAAATCAACAAGATCACAAAAGTTCTTCTGTTCAGCATAGCAAGAAACAGAAATGATCTTACTCAAGTATCAAGGACTCACAGAGAAACCTCCTAAGTCATGGAAAAAAGGCATAAAGCTGAGTCTTTGGAGTGCTGGTTCACTTTCTCCTGGTACCTATTATGAAGGAAAAATTCTTCATATGGATCATAGTATGTTGATCCTGTGAACACTTCTGCTTGCTAAAAGATGCTCCAAGCCCTATACCTACTTCATCTTCTGATCTCTTGGATTTGATGTCATGTGAAAGCAGTCCCACTCCAAAATTATGACTACACATGTTCCCCTACATTGGAGTAACTTAGTGTTAGACTGTAGTTTGTGCTGTCAAAACTTGTGTGTGTGAGCAGATGCCAGATTTCCAGAGAGTTGATGCACAAAGGGAAAGGGCTAGAGCTCCGACTGTCAACACCTCTATTTGTGAGCAGATGCCAGGTCTCGGCTGAGTTACAACACAATGGAAAAATGCTTCAACTGTCAACACCCTATCTGGGAGCAGATGCTGGGTTTTGGCAGAGTTAAATGTAAGAGAGAAATACAGCATTAGCACCAAGCTTGCAAGGGAAGTCTGGACTTTGCCAGAATTTCTATCAAAGAATGAAATCACCTAGGATCTCTCCACTGACCACTGCCTCAGCTCATTCATTGAGAATAGATGTCAGAAATGTTTATATATTTGTTACCCACCTCCAAAATTTTAACTTAATGTACCTTGGGAGAACAACCAAATCAAATCAAAACAGACAGATCCAAATAGTTGTCTGTTTTCCTACTGTTGTATTTAATCTGTGATAGCAAGGTGTTGTTAAACAATCAACATCTATCATTGTAGTTTATAACGGTGAGAAGGATATGCTTCATTACAAAAGCTAAAAGAAAAAATTATACAGTCATGCAGAGTGTTTGCACAAATGAGTGGTTTAGATGGCTCACACCAACAAAAGTATCAGCAAATCTACTTATGTTGAAATATGATATTATAAAAGTGTGACAACAGAGTTTGATTGCAATGTTCACTGTATTACTTACTTCACAGATAATGTAAAAATGATTCAAAGAAACCAAGTGAGAATCAAAGTTATCAGGACAAAATCAAAGTTATCAATAGAGAATCTCAGCACACTATAATATAAGGGTCTATGTGATGTCAGGCACTGACTAAAGATGCACAGTTTATAAAAGGTGTTTCCCTCAATGAGCAACCTTGAGAGGTGTCCCAGCTCAGGAGACATCTCCCAGCTCAGATGCAGCCAGTTCCAGAGCAGGAAGGCATTCAAAGAAAGCTTGCATAGGCTTAGGCTTTATGGAATAAAGTGATTAGCTTGTAGTTAATTACATGCAATAAGAAAGGTATGCATAAGACTCCTTAATTTTGTTCCTTGATAAATGAGCCTTGGAAAACCAAGGCTCAGTCAACCATGTATCAGTCACATGGTTGGTGCTCCAAACCCACTGTGTGACTGTTTCTTCATGGGTTTCCAGAGAACAGATTGGAACTAGATATGTGCTTCATCCAATACTGGCTTAGGCCTCTATCTCTTTCAGAGACAGTACAGAATTACTACTAGATTGATGAATGACTTGAGTACATCCATCACAGAGGGACCATGTTTTCAATACTTGCTTCTGGAAGTACCTTTATATCCTTGTGTGTGGCTGCAATCACATATTTTGGGAATACTAATGCAGCTAAGCAACAGAAGGATTTTTGTACACTTTGATTCAGAATGGAATATAAACAAATATAAGAATTGTGGTTTTAGGATCATTCCAAGTGGTGATAAACTGATGAGAATTTTAATGTGTTGTTAGAGACCTCTGTAACTTAGGTCCACTGAAAATCTATAGAATTGAATAATCAATAGAATAGTTTGGGTTAGAAGGGTCCTTGAAAGGTCATTTAGTCCAAGTCCCTGCCATGAGCAGGGACGTCTTCAAATAGATCAGCTTGCTTAGAGCTCCATCCAAACTCACCTTGAAGATTTGCAGGGGTGAATCATCTACCACATCTCTGGGCAACTTGTTCTAGTGTTTCATAACTCTCATTATGAAAAACTTGTTCCTTATGCATAATCTAAATCAAATCTCCTACAGTTAAAAATCATTACCTTTTATCTTGTCACAACAGGTACTGCTAGAAAATCTGTCCCCATCTTTCCTCTAGGTCCCCTTAAGTAATGAAAGGCTGCAATAATACCTTCCCAGAGCCTTCTTTTCTCCAGGCTGAGCAACCCTTGACTATCTCAGCCTTTCCTCATAGGAGAGGCGTTCCATTCTTCTTATCATTTTATGGCTGTCCTCTAGACTCACTCCAGCATGCCCACATCCTTCCTTTCCTGAGTTGAACACAGTACTCCATGTGAGGTCTCACAAGAGTAGAGTAGAGGGGCAGAACCACCTCCTTTGACCAATACAAAAAGCTTTCAAGAAAAAAAAAAAAAATATAATATTATCATTTTTAGAGATATAATTACTTACCACTTACATATTTAAATGAATTTCCTAAAAGAAGATTATAATATTTTTTTTCTATCTTGGAATGTGCAAAGAAGTACTTAGAGACAGGATGGCATTTAAAACCTGATGTGGATTGTTTCCCTATATGGCAACTCAGTGTTATGTTAGGGTTTGAGTATGGTTACATGTATTGGTTACTTGTTCCATCATTATAATTTATCATATAATCATTATGTAATTACAGTAATTCTTCTTTCTTTCTTGTCAATGTAGATAAGAAGATTAAATTAATTTGACTAAGAATTAAGAATTTCCCTTCTAGAGGTGTATTCCAAGAATTTGTTCAGGAGAACCAGATTCTTCCATTTTTACCATACAATAAGGTGTGATAGAAATAAGGGATAACTCTGGATTGTGTCTATGGTACAGGTGGTTTAATGCCTACAAGTCACTGACATAATTAAGAGCAGCCAGTGACTTAGGAAATTGAAGAATGAGTAAACTGTGGTTCAGTGTATGTAGGAAGCAGGTGAAACCATGCCATTGTCCAAATGCAAAGTGGATAAACTTGTATTTATTCTGAAGTACACCACTTGTACCAATGTGTGTTATGCCAGAGCCATGTCAGAGCACAATGAGGAAACTTCAACTGGATGCATACTGTATAAACACTGCTTATTAATGGCTGACCTTAGGCAGCAGGAGCTAACATAGACTAATTCTTCAGTCACTCATTACTTTCTGAAAATATTCTGTCTGTCTGAAGTTGTCTAAATTTATCTCCATTTATAAGTAAACAAGAAGTTATATTTTTCCTTTTACTGAATAATAATAAAAAAAAAAAGTTACAGAATTTTCTGTGTCTTTCTTTTCAGGTTGCTGCTAATTAATATAATCAAGCCATTTGGGATGGGAAAGGTAATAAACAGGAAAAAGGTATTTCAAAAAGGATAAAAAACTCTTTTAAAAGAGATGTAATAATAGATAAAATTTATTTAAAATTATATACTGGTTTATTTCCTATATTCAAACTAGAACTCTCAAAAGTCACCGAGAGAAACCAAAGTTATAGACTCATTAAAAATAGATTAGGCATGTTTAAAACTTGGTTTCATGCAAGTTTTTTTTTTTGTAAAATTTCTTATTAATAGAGCACCTTGGACCTTAATTTGCAGAAAGTTTTAGAACTTTTAGAATCACTTGGTATTTAGGGGGACATGAGATATGACTGAGCATTATTTGGGTAACTCACAAATGAAAATATGAAGAAATTACTAAATACTTTAATGCAATAACGAGTATATTACTGCCAAAGGCTGACTGTTCTAACTTCTGAAAAAAATCAGATCCTAGCCTGATTAGAAATATTTGACAAATGAAAAATCACTTGTTAAAAATTCTGTTACTTCATCTAACAATCCTATTACTAAAACTGGGGAATTTGATAGGTCTCTACCTTCACAGGGCACCAAATGTACTCCAGTTTAATTATATGTTTTTAGCTGTGCTGTTGAGAAGCTGTATCCTGCTTCAATTATCTTTGCTAGCTACAGTTCTACTATATAAATATATATTTTAAAAAATAAGATATACCTAAAGTATTCCAGATACTAAACCAGACAGATAGGAAAATATTCAGACACTTAATACTTTACAGTATACAAATTTTCATTGCATACAGCAATATGCTTGTCTGAACACCCAGCACAATTTCATAATTAACCGTACTATAAATGTTTGAACTCTTATTACCACACTCAGCATTCTGTGAATCAATCTCTGTTGAATCACCTACATGAAATTTATAAATGCTTAACAGATTACATGTAAAGATTATTAAGGCACAACATAGCTGCCAGGTCAATATCTAATCTAATTAAATGTAATCTAAAGTTATGTAAAAATGCAAAGTTAGCATTACAAATTGTCTTACTTTACAGTATTTCTGTAAGGAGGGGGAAGAGAAAAGAAAAAAAGAATTGTTAAAATCTCACATAACCTTTTCTACAAAATTTCAGCTCAAATGTTTTCCAAACAGTTTTGCAGATAATTAACAGTCCATGTGAAGGAAAAAAACCAATCTGTATTGTATGCAGATGATAGTTCATATTCATAAGTACTTGTTTTCTGAGGTATCTAATTAATCATCAATGCATTCCTGTTAAGTGAATCAGCATTATTATCAACATATGACAGATAAAGAAAGGGATAGATGGCAAGCTGTTGGAATGCAAACCTCTGAGTTCCTCAGAGAGAGAAATGAATTAAAAAGGGGTTGAATTAAAGCCTTTGGAGAAACTTTGGAGTCACATAGATATGAAGTAGAAGTGTAGGTTTAAATTTTAAGCAAATAGAAGTGTAATTTATAGTTTTAAGTAAGTTTTAGTTTAAGTTTTAGGTTTTAAGCAAGTAGAAATGCATTCTAAGTGCCTTAAGAAATTGCATTAACTAGCAAAGGCCCTAGTTAAAAGTTCAGCAACTTAGCCCTAATCACACCAAAAGCATAGCAAAACCTTTCCACCAGAACAGATAGAATTATTCACGTAAAACAGATAAAATTACACTTGTAAATAGATAGAATTATTCATATAAATAAACTTATTAATGTAAATTTTAAGTAAGAAAACAGAACATTTGCGTGAATAGATAATATTATACGGATAGATTTTTTAGGTAATAACTGACACTACTTTGTACTACTTTTGCACAATAGAATCAAGTTCAGATTGGTTTCAAAAGACTGTTTTGGCATCATGTTTTTAGCTAATTGGATGTTGTACAAATGAAAATCCCTGTAGTGGGGTACAAGGATCGTCATCATCTTCATCATCATCTTCAACATTGGCTTCACCATCATCATCATCATTATCATCGACCACCCCAGCATCAACACATCAGCAACCATGAGAAGAAGAAGACAACAGATGAGGAAGAAAAAAAGAAAACAAGAGAAGAAGAAAGAAGAAGAAAGAAGAAAGAAGAAAGAAGAAAGAAGAAAGAAGAAAGAAGAAAGAAGAAAGAAGAAAGAAGAAAGAAGAAAGAAGAAAGAAGAAAGAAGAAAGAAGAAAGAAGAAAGAAGAAAGAAGAAAGAAGAAGAAAGCAGAAACAAAGGCTGTGGTCCCTGCTGCAGCTGCTTAGATCATCAGACTCTGTTACTACTGCAGTTGCCCGGGATATCAGACTCTGTGCCTGAGAACAACTGTTGCTGCTGCTGCTGTTCCTGCAAGGAACCTGGGACTCTTGCAGAAAGCAGCCTTGCAGCTGCTGCTCCAGCTTGGGACTTAATGCCAGAAAGCTTTCACACGGACTTTTAACACCTTGAACTCTTTTCCTTCGAGACGGATGTATTAATGCAATAAACAGCCTTACAACAACCAACAACTGCTCATGTCTCTTTGAAGACCCTTGACTCGCTAAAGGCATGACAGCAAGCCATGTGTCACCAGATTACTGGTGATTTTGCCAACTTCATACAAGAATTTTGCAGCAAACCAACAACTAAAACCATGTAACTGCTGAGTTTTAAGCTTTTGAATTCCAAAGACCTCTCTGTGGCAAAACAACTTGGTTTCAAGACTGTGGTGGAGACTATTTCTGCTGCATTTCTCAGAATCCTAGTCATCTTTTTTTCAATTCTGTCAAATTTGATTCACTCTTCTCTATACTTATGACAGAGGTAAATTTCAATAATAAATATATTTTTTCCACCATGAAAAAAATATCATGATGCAGATGGGAAAGAGATTGATACAACAGGTACAGTTTCAGGTCAGCTATTTTCATGATCTGGACTATATACAGAGAAGCCTGCTGTTCACCTTCAGGCTTCTTGCTACAGTTAATTTTTCTAGGATATGTTGTTACATTATATTGATACATAATACTTCTAAAATTATATAAGGCTGAATTAGGTTGATGTTAAATGAATTTATAAAGCTAAATTGGTGTGGAGACTGACACAAAGAGTCCTGCTGAAAGCATATCTGTATAACCAGATCAGACAGGATATGAATTCTTTTAAAGCCATGAAAGTTCTCTTGTTAAAGAACAAAATACAATGGACTCTCTCATTTCTATTTCATCAGTTCTGTGGCTTATAAGAAAATCTCACTGAAGTGAGGAACTTCACTTCAGTTGCATCTTCTATCACTTCAGAACATGAGTAGGCTGTTTGAAAATCTACAGTAAGACAGTTCCAAATTTCTCTTTTTTGGCCACACAGACATGTGCACTTAAGCCAGCCTGAACAGTCAATAGGATTTGCATGTGAACCACTGCACTGCGTTTGTCTTAAAATGTCTGCATTTCTGTAATGGTTTTTTGCTGGTTTTTTTTTCCCACTGTCCTTTACCCAATACCAGGGAGAAAACAGTACATGAATTTACTTGCTTATTTCTGATTTTCCATCATGATTTTTTTTATCAGCTAAATAATGACCTGTGCAGGTCAATGTTCTGGAAACACATTGCAAGGGTAAGATAAAAAGTTTTCAACAGATTCCACCCTACTAAGTTGTGATAACCATTGTGAAAATTCTCAATTTTCTTGCAGTAAATTGAAAAAAAAAATCTTCTGGCCCTCTATCAGTGAAAAAAACCACAAAACCCAAAAAACTGAAAACATCATAAATTGCCAACTTTTTTATTATCTCATGATACTTTCAGCTGAAAAATACTTTCAGCTGTTTACCAAAAACTATATTTTTACCTTATCTCTCTCTTTTATCAAGTCGAGCCTTGTACTATTGCTTGCCCACCAGGACTATAGATAACCAGGTTTCATCTGTGAACATTCTCCCTACTAAAGTTAGACTAGATTTAAAGGAATCTTTTTTTTTCCCTTCCTATTAGTTCTTCCCTGGTATCAGGCATTGTTCTCAGTAGAAATTATTACTAACATCTATATTCTGGCAATAGAATGAAGAATGTTTCAAGAAACCAGGATCTCTTCAATGAAATGAACTGTCTCTTGGTCATGTTTGTCTAATTAATTCTTGCTTATTCATTAATTCATGCTTTTCTCTCACGAGGGCAAGCATGTTCCTGTATAAATTCCCATATAATACACTAAATGTAAATATAAGTAGGGTGGGGTTTTTTGTTGTTAGTGATGTGGGTTTTTTCCCAAAATATTGAATAAATTGTGGAAAACTTGAGCTTTGAAATAAAGATATTTCAAAGATTTTGAAATAAAGATATCTTGAAAACTTTGAAATAAAGATATTTCAAAGATTTTCAAGAAAGGGAGGATAGATACATCCCAGACTGAAATATCAAAGCCTGAATGCAATTTGTAGATCAAGAAGATCTAAATTTACCATTTATCAGGCAGTAGTAGAGATGGCTCAGAACAAGGCTTCAGATGGCTGGAAGCCTTGTTCTTTTTCCTCAATTCTCACTACTAATATTCCTCTCAGAAGAGGAATATTTGATTCACTTTGGAGTGACTCATAAGTTTGAATCTGGCTTCCATTTCACATTCTTAAAGACACTCAAATACTGATTTGATGATCCCTACATAGGCCTATAATGTGACAATGAATGTAAGAGAAGTTCTTAAAAGCAATAGCTGCATATTAATGTAAACACAATATGAAGAACATAGTAATGAAATGACAAAATGAATTTGTTCTCAGTTGTTGAATAAACTATAGACAAATTGTGCATTCATGAATGTTTCTATGGGATTGTGGAAACAGAGCAAGTGTAACATGAAAGAAAGGTGACTCTGTATTAGCCACAAAAGGCAAAGCTTAGTAATAGGGCCTGCGGGTGCCTGTGTGGAAGAAGGCCATGAGCCTCCCTGTGCCAGTCAGAGCAGGTTCTAGGTGCCTGTAAAAAGGATGGAGACAGCCCATCATGCCTCAAACCTTCAATCAGCCAGAGGAGCACACTCTGCCTCTGACCAGCTGGGCTTGAGGAAGGGTGGCAGCTGCTAGAGGTACAAGACAACAGAAAAGAGGAAAGGTGAGAGGAGGGTGGGGAGGAATTTCAAAAAAGGAGCTATGAGGACGCAAGTAAAGAGAACTTTTGAATGAATGAGGACTGCTCTCAGAAACTGCAGCCCATGGAGGATGCATGTGAGATCAAAGACACCCCAAAAAGGACTGTAGCTTGTGAAGGACACATGCTGAGGCAGGAGAACAGTAAGAAGCAAGGAACAGAAATGAACTACTGTACACTGACAGTGGGATCACCGAAGGGCCTGGAAGGGACTGGGTGTCATGTGTGATGAAAAGATGGGGAATTATATTGAGCAAGCAGGAGAGAAATGCTGGACTGAAGCAGAGCCTGGGGAAGGAGTAGAAAAGTAGTCTTTCTAAGTATTGGTTTAATTAATTTCCCTTGTTAATACCTGAATCAGTAATTAAGATTACATGTTAATTCACAGAGAATTAAACTGTGTGATGTTCCTCAAGTCAAGGCTGCTTTGCTCATTAAAAGGTCATATGTGTAAATTTTCATTTTCAGTGTACCTAATACACAAATAAATGAATGCACACTTAGCAATTAATGTACACATAACATAGCTATCATGTCTTTCCCATTAATTTATATCAGTTACTGCTGTGGTTTAACCCCAGCCAGAAACTGAGCCTCACACAGCTGCTTGCTCATTTCCCCCACAAGAGGAGTGGAGAGAGAAGCAGAAAAGTCAGAATACTGCTGGATTGAGATGAAGAGAGTTTAAGAGGCAAAGCAAAAGCCTCATGCAGGCAAAGGAAAGCAAAGAATTAATTGATTATTCCTATGGGCAGAAAGGTGCTCAGCCGTCCCCAGGAAAGTAGGAGTCTGTCACACAAATGTTGACTTGGGAAGGCAAATGCCATCACTCTGAATGTCTCTTTCCTTCTACCCCCAGATTTATATGGTGAACATGAGGTCATATGGTATGGAATATCTCTTAGGCCAATGAGAAACAGCGTCATGGCTGTGTCCCAACAAACTTCTAGTGTACCCCAAGCCTGCCTGCTGGTGGGGTGGGATGAGAAGCAAAGGCCTTGACTCTGTGTCAGAGCTGCTCAGCAACACTTCAAACATCCCTGTGCTATCAGCGCAGTTTTCAGCACAAATCCAAAGCACATCCCCATACCAGCTCTGCGAAGAAAGTTATCCCAGTATAACCAGCACACTTACCTTAGTATTTTCTTCTTCTATCAGGTCTCATAATCAAGTCTTTTAATCCTTCTCTTGCAGGTTTTTCCTGATAAGCAGGATGAATGCTCAGTCCCTTGGCATTTACAGGTTCACATGTAAGCATTTTCTGGTTGGATACCTTAGATATTCCATTTTTTTTAATAAACTCATAACACTTCATCATTGAAATTAAATAGAAATATGACCCCAAATGGTTTAAATTTTTTCAGACTTTAGAGTAGCTGGAAAAATACCAGGGAGAAAAAAAATCTGAAGGGCAGAAGATTTCGTCATATAATGTCATCTCATTCCAGTTGTATGAGAAAGGAAAGGTAAAATAATTATCCCACTCACTGAAGTTGCTATCTCCTCTGCTTATGCATGTTAGTCTAAAACATTATTATATTGTCACCATGATATTTATTGTTTTTTGATTAAGTGCTGACTGCATGCTAAATATAGGAGCAGTATTTTGATACTTGAAATGTTTTTATTGCGTGCAAGGAATGTGCATTCCAGAGCGTGATTAGCTAATTAAAGTGAGATGGAAGTTGAAATCAAAGTCTCAAATGAACTACTGGGTTTGTTTGTATACAAATACAGTTTTTGAAGGTGAGAGAACCTGAAGAACTGTGCTTGAGAACAATAAAACTGCATAATTTCTGTTAATAATCACACTTGACACAATTTGCTAATACTTGCATATATTAAAATATTGCTAACATTCTAATGAAAATAATTCTGATTCAGTCTTCATCTTGTGCTTCTTATAAACTGTTGTTTCTTTTTTCCAAAAAAAGATAGAAGATGCTTTAAATATAGTGAGATTCATCCTTTATAGCTTTTACAGATCTAAAATTTAGAAGCAAAAAACTGAACAAGTGTTTTAGGCTTCCTTTTTAGTTGGTGGTGATAAATAAATATGTATGAGGTTTCATTTAACTCTGCAACAGACATCTAAAAGAGGTCAGATGATCAATTTTATAGGATTCTAATGATCTTTGTGACTGCAGAGGAAATCTAGAGTATTAGTATGAAGAAGGCACATGGTTTGCATCTTGTTTGCAATATTGGGTTAATAATAATTCTTTTAGAAAACTCAAAAAGATATTTGCTTTTCAGATTTGGTGCCAGTTCAGACACCTCCAAATATAGAGCATTCTGTAACAAAATTAGTATAAAAAGATCATCCAACAGCATAAAGTAAATGTTGTTCTTTCTCTTTACATGTTTAACAGTGCAACAGCTGAGGAATACAAAGAACCCTTTGAATAATTTTTATTAATTGTTCTGGGTTTCAAATAAAGCTGAATGAAAGTGTTTTATTATATTTTAGTAAAACAACACTTTACACTTGTCTTTTTTTTCTTATTAATCAGGTAGGATTAAGACTATTTTGCAGAATAGTAATGCAGGAACAGGAAAGTGGAATGTCTTCTGAGCTGTTAGTGAACTACAGATTGCCAGTCTTCTTCAAGCCATAAACACAAAAAATTTCACATCTGCTTTGAATTTATTGCTAGTTAAAAACAACTCCTTGTTATTTTGAAGTACAGTATCAATATTTAATATAGCATTTCCCATCAAGAAACAGCCCCAAATGGGGCAGGGAATAGTGCAGAACTGTATAACAGAGTCAGCAAGTACAGCCTCATTTCCTCTCTGTGAAAGTTATCACCATAAGCCCTTTGCCAGCTTTCTTCTTCCTCTATTATATCTACTCTCTGGTGGATGTCATATTAGAGACTGCAGCCAAAACTCCCTCCATTCTTCACCTATTGGTGCATGAAGGAATCTGTGACAGATGCTGCAGCATCATGCAGTATTCAGAGACCAATGTATTAATTTAATAAATGTTTTTGCAGCTTTATGGCCCTGCCAAAGATTGCATTCTCAGTTAAACTGAAAGATAAAGATTGCCTCCTACAGGAACTGAGGCTGGTGTTCAATACAGTGATGCCAGATGGCATTTATGGCATATAGACAATGGAACAACAACTAAAAAGAAAAAAGAAGAAATTTTCATCTTTAATGGGATTAATAGTACTAAAAAAATTACAGCAATTCTACCTAACATGGTAGTTAGTAACTGTGGGGAAAAAAATATTTCAAGCTCATAGAAGGATCTGTCTTGTCTCAAAGAGTGAAGTGTCATCTGAAAACTGAAACTTTGGAACCAATAATCAACTTTAAAACATAAAATTTGATAAATTTTTTCAGATTTCAGAATACTTTTCATGTGAAAAATGAGTTATAATTTCATAAGACTGAAAAATTCATCTTTTGGGAGTAAATAAAAATGGAACTTTTCTTGTTTATCTTTGTTCCAAATAAATAGCAGTGGGTTTTTGCAGAGACTTGATTTACTGCAATTTGTTTTCATGATTCTATGATAAAGATTCAGGTGCTCACACTTGTTTGGATGGTCACTATGAATGACCAGATAATCATACTAAAGGAGCAACATCTGGAAGAAAAGTCTTTGTAAATGTCACTTCTCTATTGAAAGTCAAAAAAACAGTTGAGATCCTGAGGCAAGCTAAGAAACACTACCTTTGAAAATTATAGGAGCATACACAAAAATGGCTGAAGAATATTTACCTAACAATTTAAGTAGCTATAATTTAGTGATAGGTGTTGCACAATCACAGGCAGGAAAATACAATTTCATCAGCTTTTTTGCTTTTTTTGACAACGATGATGAAGCTGCATGCTTGGGATCCTGTAGTGATGCTCTTTTTAACACATAGATGTACTCAAATGCAAATGCATGCTATATATAATGTTGAGTCAGCTGGGGTCGTTTATGGAAAAGTTGCAAGCCTGAATGCTCTATTTTATTCCATAAAATTCAGAAAATGAGAACTTATATTTTTAGACAGTATTGTTGCTTTGTACTGAATGTGCTTCAAATTGGAACAAATAAAAGGATCTATGAAAACGAATTAACACAAATTCAAGACTAAGTCTGTAGATAAGTAATCTGCAATTTGGAATTTAGTGTTGTGTGTGTGTGGTTTTTTTTAATAATAGAAAGTCATGGGTTAATTTTGAATGAATTTTTTTATTCAAGTAAATAGATATAAATGACCTTATTTATTTTATTTATTTGGCCTTAACAGATTGAAGTGATGATAATTTTAGGTTTCCCAAGTAATAAAGTCACATAAGTAACAAATATTTATAAACTACTGTATAGATATAATACAGTAAGTCATAAATGTAAGGGAAAAATCTTTAAATAAAGAAGTAGAACATAAATTTCTTTTAATCTAAATGATACAGATTTAAACAAAAGCTATACTATTTATATAATCAAAACACAAAAACAGGTGTAATTTTTTAGCACAGCACAATTTTTATTTTAACAAATGTAAATGGGGAACATAACTTTTCTTTTTATATTAAATACATTTTCTTCAAGTCAGTAAATATTTTTTAAAATCAGAATTTGTATAAAGTTTTGTACTTGAAAATTATATTTATTTATATTCAAAACACTTAAAAGCAGTGATGATAAAAAACCAAATAAAGTCACATAAGTAACAAATATTTATAAAACTTTATAGATATTTAAGTCATAAATGTAAGGGAAAAATCTTTAAATAAAGAAGTAGAACATAAATTTCTTTTAATCTAAATGATACAGATTTAAACAAAAGCTATACTATTTATATAATCAAAACACAAAAACAGGTGTAATTCTTATTTAGCACAGCACAATTTTTATTCTAACAAATGTAAATTTCCTGGGGAAAGCAACTTTTCTTTTTATATTAAATACATTTTCTTCAAGTCATAGGTAAATATTTTTAAATCCATCAGAATTTGTATAAAGTTTTGTACTTGAAAATTATAGAGACTTCTTTCATATTTAATAGTGAAGAAAAAAAATAAAAGAAGAAAATGTAAAAAACCCACAGCATGAAAACCAAATAAAACTAAATTTTTAGAACATTTATAAAACTCAATCTTCCACTTCATACTAGTTCACTATCAAAATACAGGACTAGTACAGCAGAATTAAAGTTTATTATGTCCCCTGCCCCTACTCCGCTTTATTTAGAACCAAACTGACTCCATTAACATTTTGTCCATGTTTCCTAACCCTATACAATCTCCTCTACTTACTCTAGAATTTACAGATGTAGGCACAGAGATGCACTAAGTGGAAAAAATCACTCCTAAGACCTCAGCAAAATGGATGATAAAGCCAAGAACAGAATAGAGACTCCTGAAACCTTTACCATTGGTCTAATCAATAATAGATTTTTTCTCCTACTTTACAGTTTCTGTCAGGTTATATTTTCTGGCCTTTCTTCTATATACAAACAAAAACAAAAAAAAAAAAACATAATTCCAAACAATCAAGAAACCCAAAACCCAAACAAATAAAAAAAGAGAGATGTTCCAAAGTCTCTTTCATTGGAATTTTGTTGTGATGTTAGTTCAGAGTGCACATATATGGAGTACAAAAATGGTAACTTATTCTTTAGAGATCACTGAAAGTAAATACCATACCTTATCCTTTTCTTAGATATACACACTTTCCACTTGAACATTTAACTGTGCTACAAGTCATAGTTCTTTTAAAAAGAAAGTCTCCAGACAGTTTTATATCAAAATAAATTGTCTGCATTGATATACTTGGTGTCAGTTCAATGACTAATTGTGAATTTAAAAGGCTCAGAATCATGTTAAAATTCAAGCATCCTGTCTCTACATCTGATTAGTCCATGCCAAGGGGCAATGAGCAGCCAGTGGGAAAAAATACTGCTCCATTAAACACTATCTCTGTGCTTCCAAAGCCCATTTTTTTCTGACAGGCAATCTTTTTTTTTAGAATCTGAATAATTTCATTCTTGAGAAAATACATTTTGATTATTGTAAATGATCAGGTGTTCTTTATTTTGTGTTGCTCTTCTCACATCACGGTTCAACACTGTCCAAAGACACACTCTGATACACTGAGCTGGCCAAGAAAAAGCAGTCTAAAATAAGGACTATTCAGTACTGAGTCTTTGAATAAATTGTGTTTCAAATTTGTAAGCCTGACAGTCTTATGCTTATGTCTGTTGCTCTCTCTGTCTAACCTCCTAGATGAAAAGATTTTGGAGACCTGAATAATAACATCAGAAATAGAGTCTTTGCAAACTAGGGAAATACAGAGATAGTTTAATGATGTTACAAATGTTGGGTTTGGTTTTTGTTTTTATTTTTTAAGCTTTTTAATTTTAAGCTATGGCTAACACCAAAACTGTATTTTTAGTTCAAACAACTCTTACATGTGAAAAGATAAATTGATTCTGATTGATACAGAACATGACTATGTGTCATGTCATGGTGTATCAATCCCAGAGAGTCAAAAACCTGTGTCTTCTGTGTTTCAAGATGAATGGCCACTGGGATAGCTCAGTCTGAGATTTCTTTACAGGCTTCTTACATTCAGGCATATTTGCCAAATCAAATGAAGACTGTTTTCTTTGACAATGCTTCAAGAGGAATATGCAAAAATTTAAGTCAGCTAGAATACTCTTTCTGAACATTTAGATGAGTGCCTGCTCTTTTCATACTCTATATGGCTGGACATATTTTTCTGATTCTTGTGTATTTTGACACATATCAGTTTTTCTCAAATTCCCCCAGCCACAACTTTTCACCTGGCTTTCATGGTCAATTGTTACTCTAATCTATATATACTATATTTAGTTTCTTTATTTATATTTTCAAAGAAGAAAAAGGAAGTTAACAGAATGAGCACATGGTGGGTTGATCCTGGCTGTATCACTGGGTGCCCACCAAAGCTACTCTATCGCTCCTTCTCCTCAACTGGAAAGATGAGAGAATATACAATGGAAGACTCAAGGAAGCCTGAATGCTGAGATATTGATAGGGTGAGATCACTCACCAAATGCCATCACAAGCAAAATCAGCATGACCTAAATTTAATTTATTTTCAATTAAGATCAGAGTTGGTTAATGAGAAATGAAAACTCAGTTTTGAAAACAAACAGTGATCCTAGGAATATTTTGCAAGTGACAGAGCGCATTATTTTTTTAGGTCCTTCTTCAACACATTTCTTCATGCATCATCAATATTAAGTTTTATTATGCTTTCTGACATTCTGTAAAAAAAATTGGTTTTATTAATTTGCGTATGATTTGGTTTACATAAGTGATCAGATATTGAAGGCAGTGGACAGATGATATGATGCTGTGTAGACTATTTAAAAGATTTAACTGACTTTTTTAATGTCAATTTTTTCACTTTGATGGATATTAGAAGACCCCAAAAAATTCTCTTTATCTTGTAATCTATTCTTGTAACTGGCTTAAATGTAGTTCTATAAGTGGAAATGTTCCTAATGATTTAGGTGGGGAAAGTTCAAGTCTCAGATTATATTTTTTTGAGAGATCAGTTTATTGGTTTATAATTTTTTGGGTAGAAAAAGTTTGTAATTTTTAAACTTTTTGTGACAGAGACAGTGTCCATATATCTATGTACAAAATTTTGTGCAACAGAACTTAAATCTTTGTTCAGTTTTCAGAGCAATACATTTTGTACTGTACTTTTAATAAATGTCATGTCTAAGCTGTATTACCTGTGCGATTTTTTCCTACTTAATCTAAGCCAAAGTAATTTTTAAGTGATTAAATGAGAATGTCAGAAAACCTATGAGTTATTAATAAAGGAAATATGAAGAGTCTGTTTATATTAGAACATACCCTACCCTACCTAGTTTTATTCTGGTTAATAATAGTGAAGATAGAAATCAGATACAAAGTCCTTCTGTTGCTGGATCAGAAAGAGACAGAGGCAAGAACTGTTTCAAAAACCATACTCAGAGTTTATATGAATTCATGCAAAAAAAAAAAAAATTAAAAAGACACTTCCCAGAGGCAGCAATTAGTAAGATTAATAAAGACTTAAAAAGTGTAAAGAAATAATAAGGTGGAGGTTTGAAGAACCTAAACATAAGAGATCACGCTATTTGAATTCTCCTCTTATTCCGAGATATGTTAAAATGAAAGTATAATGCTTATTATAAAGACCACCACCAACAAAAGGCTCTAGGAGAAAAGGAAACACAAAGGTATGCCCTTATGCCTCTACTGTTGAATGGCCAAAAAGATAACCAAAATTTGTGTTACCATCATAGCCAGTAAAATAGTACCAGATATTGGTACTGAGATTTACCAATAAAATAGATTTTTTCTTTCCTTAAAGTTTTTAAAAGATTGGGTAATGCATTAAAAGGTTGACATGTTACTCAGGACTCACAAAATATTTATCAGAAAAATATGTTGGAATTATATTCCTAATTTTATAGGAATTAGGAGGTGGTCTGAAGAGATAAAATTAGAACTTGTTAAACATTTTCAGGATATGTTCTGTAGATAATTTCTGAATGCTTTGGATTAATACATTTGTCTTTTGAAACTTAGTTTAAATAAGCAAAAAAAAAAGTTAGAACTAGCGACTGAACTTAAAAAATTATATATATTCTTTAAATAGTTAATCTAATTGTAGTCTATTTTATGATAGGCAGATTCAGCAGAAAAGGAAAAGAGTAGTTGTGGATGCTGAAATGTGTACTTCTCTAGAGGCTTGTTAAGTAGGAACATAGAGAAAAAAATTGTAAATCTATGGAAAAATAATTTTTCAGGTAATAGAAATTTTATAAATTTTCAGATAAATCAATGTTGGCATAATTGTAATGAAGGATTGCAATTTCTTGTCTTTTATAATGGGGAGGATTTCAGAAGCAAATTTCCATATAGAGATAGGAGTTTAACAGTTTAACAATATGTTTAGTGCAACAGTCATACTTTGAAGTATATTTTTTACTTTTCCTTTTTTGCTTTATAGCATCTGTATTTCATAACTGTACCTAAAAGGTTAACCTATGCCTATCTTCATTGTAAAATAATTTATTTTGTCGGAACTCGTGTTTACCCACAATAATTGCTTCCTTGATTGAAAAGATTATGCTAATTGAAAATGTTAATATGTGTGCATTTAATATATATATAAAATATATCCAAATACATTAGTCTTTCACAGTGTTTAAACACATACCTTTGAATACCCTTAACAGTTTTTAGCTGACCAGGTCACTTTAATTTTTGTTGTTTCCCCTCAGTATTTCTAAGCAAGTCCTTTCCTCCTTGTCTCCCCTATTACTTCAGGGAAGAAACACGTAGGGTTATTGACTGTGTCTTGGAGCAGGGCAAATACATAAAACCCAATTAACTCCTAATAAATAAAACATAAAATGTCTCTTCACAGTTCACACTTTTAAGGCCTGACTGAAAAAAAAAAATCCAGTACATAACAAAACAGAAGCAGAGCAATGAGTTGTCACTCCAGGTGCTGATAAAATCTGCAGCCCTTCTCCACTCCACTAGCCAAGATAGGTGTCAATCTTAGTTTGAGCACAGGAGGTACAATTTTGCTCTGTACTTCAACACTTCATCCTTTCTTAATTACAAACCCGTAACTTCCCAACCATATTTTTTGTTTCTGAGTTCTGGATTTTTGGTGCAATAATTTGTGTTTAAAAATATAAGGTGACTAAAGAGACAAAAGAATTCCATCCCACTGAGCAGGTCTAGTTCAGCACAGACTATTCCACTCTAAATACTGACCCACTGTAAAGGCACAACATCAGAAACCTATTGGTGAGACAAGGCAGCTCTCCCTGGAAAAAGAAAAAGAAATGGTAGCGGAATTGTATTTTCTTCTTCCAAATTTTAAGTGAAGATTTTTTTTTCCTTTCTCCTCTTGCTTTAGTCAACTGGGAAGAAGCATGATTTTCAAGCCTACTAGACTAATGGATTACCAAAGGCTATGCAATATCAAACTATGTTTCTCTCTTTTACTGGTGGGTGTGTTTACCTTCCCTATTAGATTCACTGCAAACATTGTAACAGACTGAGACAAGAGAAACTCTTCGCTGGATTTACCTATTTATGCTTTTTTGGGTATGTAGAAAAGATGGGGAGTTTGGAAATAGATGAATTGCATAATTGGCACATAAACACTCTTTGAAGGTTATAGTCACCTTAGGACTGAATTTATACTGCAGGCCAAAATAGCAAATTCTCAGTCCAAGATGTGACAGAGAGCAAAAAACCTTGGGCACCAATACTAATTAGTGCCAACAACTTCTTTAAAATAAAGAACTACATATATCTAGTCCTAAAATCCATCCCATAAATTCTGATACACATCTATGAATGTGAATCATAGCCTCTTTTATTTTCAAGTCACAACTCATGTATTTGCAATGCATTTATACAAAAAAATCATACAAATTATTCAAGATTAGCATTCTAGTATGCTTCTTTTTCAAATTTATTTCCACTTTCTGAGATATTGTGTTTGGGGGTGTGGGTGGAGGTGTTTGTGTGTCCCCATTTTCTAGTATACTAGAAAACAGAATATACCGGATATACTCTATTCAGTATCTTATTACAGCTATTCAGTGGCACATCCTTTTCACTGAAAATACACCAAAATATATTTTGTTTGTAGTACAGTCAGTGCAGTAATTGGACAGCTCCTTTAAGTTCCAGGAAGACCATGTTGTGGTTTAACCCCAACCAGCAACATTTAATCAGTGGCACAACTGTCACTTCCCTCTGGTGAGAAGATGGGAGAGAATCAGAAGAATAAAAGTGAAGAAACTTTTGGGTTCAGATAAAAACAGTTTAAAAGGTAAAGCAAAAACTGCACATGGAAGCAAAGCAAAATAAGGAATTGGCAAGCAAAACAAGGAATTCAGTCACCACTTCCCATGTTCAGACAGGTGTTCAGCCACTTCCAGGAAAGCAGGGCTCCATCACACATAATGGTGACCTGGGAAGACAAACACCATCATTTTGAGCATGTCAGCCTTAATTCTTTTGCACCCAGCATTATGTACAGAGCACATCATATGGAACAGAATATCCCTAGGGGCATTTGGGATTAGTTGTCCTGTCTGTGTCCCCTCCTAATTTCTTTGCATCTCCTGTCTCCTCAGTGTGCCACGGCATGTGAAGCAGAAAATGGGTTGACTCAGTGTCAGTGCTGTTCAGAAATAATGAAAACACCCCTGTGTCATCAGCACTGTTTTCAGCACAAATCCAAAAAACAGCCCCAAACCAGCTACTGTGAAGAACATTAATGCTATCCCAGCCAAAGCCAACACAGTGCAATGCTTGCACAACCTGTCAGGAATTGTACAGAGATACATGTTTTTGAATGCCACAGCAAAAATTATAGAAATGTGAATTTGCTGAGAGTTTTTTAATTTAAACACATGGAAGAATAACCAATTTTAAAGCAATATTGAACTTACTAACCGGAAAAACAAAACACACAAACAAAACAAAAAAAAAAAAAACCCACCCACAACTCAGAACCTGTAAGCCATGATTTGACTTACATAAAATTTTAATTTTTTTCTGAGGTAAAAGAAAAGAATGTAGTTTGAAAGCTTTGTGAGACTTTCATTTATAAAATTCTTTTAGAAAATGAATGTATTTTTCTGACTCAGCCACTAGAATTTCTAAGTATTCATATTATAATACATATTTTTTAAAAAAAAAATAGTAATCAAGAACTCTTATTCTTGAAACACAGTAGTTTCTTCAAGAAAATATGAAAATAGATAAATATAGATTAATGTATTATCAGAAAAGAGTAGAACCTAAACCAGGTGTTCTTTCCAAGCTGATAGAAATGAGACTTCAATTCTTCTATTCCAATTAATGTACATCTGATCTGTTGAAATCTGCTCTCTTATCCTGTTAACACAAAGACAAGATATTTTGAAATGGGCTCACAGTATATGTAAAGAGCAAAGTTGTGTGTGCCAATGGGAAAGGAGCAAGGTAAGTTCAAATTTTCTAGGGCGTAACACAATTTCATTATGATGATTTAAATTGGTTTTGCGTTTATTATTTGTGTTGTCGCTTTTAATACTTCATAACTCCACCATTTTTATGAAAGAAGATTCAGAAATACATTTCTTCATGTAATTCTCATATTGTAGGAATTTTTTCTAGAATAGTTTTAAAAATCTGATATTTAGGCATTTTAACTTGGAAATAAAACTCCCACTGTAGATCTGAAGTCTCAGCTTCCTGACTACCATCACAAAGTGGAATGAGTCTCTGCCCAAAGAAATCTTACTCAAGCAGATGCTGCCAGAACATCAGAAATGCGAAGCTTCTTGCCAACTCAGCTCCAGGATTCAGATTCCCTGCATATCCTAAAAAGAAACCCTCTCTCCATGGAGTATCCTGGCAAAAGATAGACCTGGTAGGTGATGAGGTATCCAGTTTCATGGCAGATAGTTGACATTTTCAGACTGCCAGAGAGATAGGCTTGTTGGCAAGAAACCTTATCTTGGGAAATCTGCCTGGTTTCTGACAAAGATTCAAAAAAATCAACACCTTCCTGCAAAATTTCACAATTTTATTCATAAGTATTCAAATTAAAGGATATCTAAAAATAAGCCCCACAAGGATATGTGCTTTTAGAAAGCTTCCTAAACATGACTTTGTCAAGGCTACCACTCTGAACTGTATCCTTAACTTTGACTCAATTAAGTAACTTTATTGAGGTTATCTCACTTCATAGATATATCTCAAATTTTGCATTACCAATTAAAATATCATTTAACCAGCATTATCCTTTAACCAGGTCTGTGATAATAATTTGAAAATTTTTGGTTTTTAGGGGAGGTTAACAGTTCAGGCTTTTTGTGTTTTTCTTACTTCTTTGGAAAATTACATGGGACTGTTCAATCTTGTAAGTATGTAATCAAGCCATCAACATAATAAAATGCCTTTTTAATTAATTAAACTTTCCCACTACTTTACACAGTAGACTATCTAGATACCACTGACAGCTCTCCTAACATGTATGTCATGTTTTGGTGGAGAAATGTATCCAGTTTGAATGGCTCAATATGAACAACATGTTTTGGGGAAGCAAAACAAAAAAGAATCAAGAACATCCAGCATAGTCTGGAATTATTAAAAAGAAATTGGTTAACAATGTGTAGATATCACATTTCTCTCAAAGTAACAGGCAAAATAATTCTACAATACTGTCTAGATTTTTCAGACAAGATAAAAGTCCAACTGAAGTTCTTCCCATGCTGGAAGAAAATGCTTCCCAGTTTTAGGGCAGATGTACTTATATTAGGTAGGAGTGGGTAAACATTTGAATTTGAGAAGTCTGAACCAAGAAAATCTATAGGTAGACTTGTAAACACTTTCTAAAAAAAATTAGCTGTGCTGAACCTGGTAATTTCCTCTTCCTCTCTAATTTTGTGAGCCTTTAAGACTTGATCCCTTCCTAGTGCTAGATGAATTTAACATTATTTTAAGAAAATGTATTGGCATTGGCATGTTTCAAATGCTCCTAGACCATCAGATATAATGAAATCCTCATAATTTTACTAAATCCTCAAACTTTTAAGATCAAAGACTAAAAACACAATATAAACTCCATATCTAACTCAAAAGAGAAAATGTGTGTCATGTCATGTTAGAGGTAACCTGTTTCTAGATGATTTATGTGTCCCTTACATTGAAGAAATTAATTTGAAATTATGACTTTAGCCTTTGTGCTGCATATATGATATAGGAAACTTAGCAGAGTTTGGAGTTTCTATAGAGTGGAAAATCTATGATTTTTATCAGGACCATTATATGCATGAATTAATTTATTTAATCTAAAGCTTTATTTCAGTTTAGCCACTTGTTGAGCAGAGACTGTATTAAAATTATAGAGTAAATTATTTATCTGATGATCTCTCCTCTTTCAAACACTGTATTCAATGCTGTTTCCAAAATAGGTTGCTGAAATATGCTCTATGATAATTTATGATGCTACTGCTTGTTTTCCTGACTCTGGCCTTCAACTTCACCTGACAATCTCAATCCCATCTTGAGTTACAAAAGACTTTTCTGATACTGTTTCTGTCAATGATAATTGACAGAAAATACCCAATAATAGTAATTTGACCCATTCTTCAGTTTGTTTGTTTGTTTTTGGACAGGTTTTATTTTCTACTTTTCCACTAAAGAATGATTGTGTAAAATATTAATGAATCTATTGAATCTTCTTGGATGCCAGTCACTCACCAAAGTCTTCTCATGGGCAGGTGAGAGAAAATACAACAGAAGTCCTACCAGGAGACCTTTCTCCTGTTGATCTTTTCTCACAATGGCTCTGCCAGGACCCATGGGGCTGCTCCAGCACAGTTTCCCCACAGATTCACAGCCTCCTCTCAGGCATCCCCCTGCTCCAGTGTGCATCTCCTCCACAGGCTTCAGGTGGATCTCAGCATCCCCGTGTTCCTCCCTGGGCTGCAGGGGCACAGCTGCCTCACCATGGTCTGCTCCATGGGCTGCAAGGGAATCTCAGCTCCAGTTTTTTTTTTTTTTGCCATCCTTTCATGAACTCTGTTACTATATGTTTCTTTTGGGTGCAATTTAATCTTCATTTAAAGTGACCATAGGGATAAAATGGTAAAAAACTTTACAAAAAACACTATAATAATGCTCTGTATTCATACAGTCAAGTATTTCAGTGAAGGTAAATATTGCATACTTCTGCATGTAAGAAAGGACCTTGGAATTTTATTTGTGTGCTGGGAGGTGATCCTTACCAGTTAAAGACAAACAAACAAACAAACAAAGGGCTTATGTCTACTACCAATAAGAAACTGAATGTCTTTGATTATATTGAATTTTTTTATAAACTATAATTCTGCACATTTGCCATTTAATACTTGGATGAAGTAGTATCACTATATGTTGCATATTCTTATTTTAAAATCTGAATTCTGAATTTTTTATTTGGAATCCAAATAGTCTCATGCTGGAGCAGAGTGAAAGAAACAGACATCAGAGGTAAATTGTAGTCTTTTCTTCCTCAAGTGCCCTGGATACAGAATCAAAGAATCAGAGAATGGTTTGGGTTGGAAAGGACATTAAATTAATCTAGTTCCAAGCCCCCATGATGAGCAGAGACATCTTCCACTAGACCATGTTGTCCAAAACCCCATCCAGCCTGGCCTTGAGCACTTCCAGGGATGGGCATCGACAGCTGCTCCTTGCAACCTGTTCCAGTGCCTCACCACTCTCACAGTAAAGAATTTATTCCATACGTTTAACCATATGCTTAGAAGCAAGGTTCTGGTTATGGAAACAAGACTAATAAACTGTGTAAAGCACTAAATTTTGGTATTATAGCAGTAGCATGTGGACAAGCCAGCATTGTTCGCATGGGAACTTGACATAAACAAAAAATCAAATGCCACCATTTAATCACATTTAAAGATCTTAATTCATTTTAGTAAATTATTGATTTTATAGTATACAACTGATAAGACAATTAGAAAAGTTTTTTTTCCTTTAAAATACAACAGGTCAAGATTTGTCTGTGAGTGTCTAACACAGGATTACTAAATATTAAAACAATTTGTTTCAGAACACTTTTGGAGGTGGTAAATTTAACCAGCTTATCAAAGACATTTAGTTAATGTTAATACCTCAGTTGGTGCCATTCTGGTGTTGATCTAAGACCTAATGGAGGAAATGCAAAGTCTTGACTGAAGAATAGTTGCAGGCTTGGTTAATATTTAGAATCACCAGTATGAAATCTGTGTTGCAGTGTTATGTCTCTACCATTATGTATATTTTGTATTGTGTGATTTATGTGTGTGACTGGAAATGTGATTTGAAGTCATTTGTTTAAAAAATGGAACAGATTAAATATAAAAAAAATATATATATTCACACATACATATATATATGTGAGAACATTTGAACTGTGAAAGTGCTTCTTTTAGGGCATCATTTATTGAAAGAGAACAGAAAAAGCTGAATCCAGCATTACTATGTATCTCCTGAAAAAATAAAAAATTATCTAATTTATGCCTCTTTGCATGTAAAGGTTATTCTTTCAGTCCACTTCTTTTAGTTAGACAAGGCAAGCCAGTCAGTCTCCTCTCCATTTGTAAGTTTAAGTTTGAATTTAAGGGAACTTTCAGCATTATGAATGACTATATGATACATTTGATTTTGGAGGATATATGCATGTGCCTTAATATTAATGTTCTAGAATACCCTTCCTGATGCATTCTAGGGTTTATGCTTTTACATTCTACATTTTGCATCTTGACAACATTGCAATGAAGCATCATTGAATAAGTAGAAATCTTTTTGATTAATTCTGTTCATTTTTGGATTTCCAGTCTGTATGTGAAAAATAATTTGTAGATATTGGGAAAGTCATTATGGAATGAGACCATTGTGCATGTAAAACTCGGTAGCTCTTTCAACATGAGAGTAAAATTATGAATCTGTTTTAGGCTGCATTTTTCTCCTAGTAAATAACACTGAAATAGGAATCCTGTAAATATGGAGAGAAAGCCTTTCTTTTTCTTTTTTCTTTTCTTTTCTTTAAACAGTACTTAATTGCAAAGCAAATAAGATGTTACGTTATCATATTGTAGGAAAAAAGGTCTTTTGGAGCATCTGGCTTCTGAAAAGCTGAGAATAGGGTAATTTAGGAGGTCAAACTCTTAAAAAAACAGAGAAAGAAAAAGAAACCAAGAAAGGGTGATAGGTCATCTGCTTCTTTTATACTACACCTATTTATACAGCACAGTAATTTAAATCTACATGCACTTAATAATCTTAACAAGACTAGTTTTTAAAGCAATAATATTAGAATGGAAATAACATCTGAAATTAATGTTATTGGTGTTTACTGCAATTAACTGCATAGCAGCTGATTGTTATTAATAATGTAAGAGCTAGTGTAGAGCTTCTGAAATGGTGCAAGGAGTGTGTGCATATATGTCTGTCTGAGTGTGGGACAAGGGGACAAACTAAACATTTCTCTAAGCAGAGCTGGTCATCCGGTGATTCATAAGCCATGGGAACTTAGAGGCATTTAGATACAGAAAGGACGGTGGACCTTCTTATTCTTGTTAATGTTTTGAAGTTGAAACTGTTCCAATAATATTTTAAAGAAATAGCTCAAGGAAATATAAAAAATTAGGAAAACTTTCAAATGTCTCCATATCAAACACAAATGCAAGAATTTGTTTGTCTAAAATTTCACTGGATGGTTTCAAGTAGTGAGAGGAACTTTGGAAAATAAGTTTTTTCTCAGTTCTTGGAAAATTTACTCTCTTTTAGAGCATTCAGTGAGCTTTGAAGGCAAAATTATAGCAGGTCCTTCTTCAAATGGATCAATCTAAAAAATATATCTTATTTTTCAACTGCATTAGATGTTATTCTCCCATTTAAAAAAACAGAAGATTTTTATTATTTTTCTTATAATGTCATATCATTTTTTCTGTGTTTTGGTGGTTTTTTTGTTGTTGTTGGTTTTTTTTAACTAGGAAGCATCTTTATTTTTTCACATCTTTGGGCACTTTCCAATACTTTCATTAGTTTTAAAATATTGTGGCACTGTATGCTTTAATAAGCTTTTCTTTGGAGGTGTTAAACAGTTGCAGCTCTTAGAGATTTTTGCTAAAGAAAGAATATTGTAAAAGTATATCTAATGTATTCTTTCTGTCATTGTTTTGGGAGGGAGAACAGCTGTGAAGACAGTTAAATTACTCTTCATATATAAAAGCCTTATTATGAAAGAAGTACCAAATGCTTTTAAGGCTTTCTAATATACCAGTGAGTATGATGACTGAGTTTTATGGACCTTTATGAGAGTTTTAAATTTCCATGTCACATCCATTTTGGAGACATGCTTTTGCATACCAAAAGTTTCAAGATTTGAGGCTTCTTGGTCCCTTTTTTTGATATTTTTTCATTATGCCAAAAACAGGAAAGCGGAAGAGCCTTTTCAATGTAATCTGAGCAAGTCACACAGTGATTTCTCTCCAAAATTTAATCTTGTAAAGATTAAACATTTATTCTGATATGCTTTCTCCATGAAGTTCTCTCCTCCCTAACACCTTTCACAGACCCTACTTTTTTAATCCATGCAGATTCAGGGATCTCCAGGGTAAACTGCAGCTTGTTCTTTGTAACCATGACATTGTTCTACCATTCCATGATTCTAGGAAATCTAAGTTCCTACTGACAGGAAAAGGAATGAAGAGGAGAAACACAATAATCTGGGATTTCATTCATGTCATAAAACATGCAATAAAATAGTGTCACTGAAACTGCAGGAGAAACAGAAACTCTCCCACAATATCTTTTAAGAGTTAGAGAATTAGGCATTACTTTGTTCTGGCCAGCATGTGTAAAGGAAATCCACACAATTCCATCCACACATGCCCATGTTGTGCAGTGGAAATCATTCCATCACATATGGCTCTTTACCAAACTTTTCTCATGTTTATACATTAAAAACCCAAAGAAATTCTCATTCATTGATTCTCTATTACACAATTTTTGTATTTGATCTCCTATTGGTTATAGAACCCTTCACCTTCAATGCTAATTTGGTTCTCATTCTTTGGTTCTCTTATTGGTCTTTTCCAAGACCAGGGTCTCTGACTGCACCAGGGGGTTTGTTATCCTCTGTTTATCTCCTCTCTATCTTCTGGCTACTCACAACCTGTAGATGTTAAACTCTCAGAGTAGTGGAACCTTCTTTTTGTTGATTGAGGCTTATCAAGCCTCACCCAGGGAAACTCAGATCCTCAATAAACAAAGTCTTTAGAAGAGAAACTTCAATTTCCAGCCCTCTGGGCAAAGGCAAACTTAGCCAGGATTGAAGTTAAAAAAAATAATTTATAAGTTGTACTATTTTCAACAATAGTATATTAAATATTCTTTAAAGATATCTTAGTAAGAAAATATTCCAGAATTTTAAGAAACCTGCTATAAATAGCAATTCTTCCCAAAGGGATTGCCATTTAACACACAGTACTTTATAAACAGGTGAGACAAACAAACAGTTTAGAGTGAGGTGCAGGGCAGTGTGTTCAGACGTTTTATGGCCAGCTATAGAAGACACAATATAGTTATTTTTGCCAATGTCATGTTGTAGTTCATCAATAATTTGTTTCAATTTTTACCTTCTCAAATACTGAATTTAGTAGTAATGTACAGTTTACAACTTCATAAACATGTAGGTGAAGTAGAAAGTTATCAAGGTCTTTAAATATATGTAAATATCTGTTCACAAGGTACTTATAGTTCAGGAAGGGCAGTGAAACTATAGAAAAGGAATGCCTGAAGGAACTTAGAATAGTTTTTGAAACAAAAGTTGGAAACCCTGCTTAATGTTAAAACATACAGAATTGTAAAATAGGCTTCTAATTGGTTAATTAATACTGTATAAATAATCATCTCTGAGGGTCTCTTTTTTTTCCTGAAAGAGTCCTGCACAAATTAAAATTGCTCCCCCATTATCTGAATCTCATCTCCTTTCAAGGCAGAGTAAAGGTAAAAATTCTTTCTGAGTCCTTAGGGTTCAATTTGCCTGAAAAGTAGTTGTGACCTTCTGTACTGAGCAAGTCTATAAAAAACAGCAGGTGGTGTCTCTGTGGCAGTTTGACCTATCCAGATGCAAGGTTATTTGGCATGCAAAGTGCACTTTTGTTAATCGATGAGGGCAATCTCGTCCTTCAGAGGGGAAAGGGAAATGACAATTGTGTTGTAGGTAACCGAAGGAACAGAAGTTTTACAGATGTTCTTTAAGGAAACTTCATTGAATTATTTAATGGAATAAATGGAACCTAGAACATGTCCACAACAAAAAAAATATACTGCCTTAGTTTATAAAGGTCTAGCTCCAACAAAGAAATCAGCATCTTTTTAGTTTAGTCATCACTTCCTTAAGTTTACTGGGCAGGAAGCCCAGGTTTCCAATCATTGGAAGTTCCTGACACATAGATGTGGACAAAGGGAATGAGACACTTTCAGGAGCTTTATATAAAATATTCTTTCTTCTGAGCTGACAGTCTGGTAGATCTTTTTAAATGATATCCAGTAGCTTTGTTCTAACAAAACTGTACACTTCTCTCCCGAGTGTTTGAGCCGCTATCTTCAGAAAAGAAGGGCGAGACCAACAAGCCTGTCCCCAGTGTAAGAATAGGAGACAGGTCTGTTTCATAGGAGAGAGTATAGTGGAAAATTTCTAATAGAAGAGTAGGAGTTGGTATTCATAAGAAAGGAGGAATTATTTCTCTAGTAGGGAGGGAATTCTTGAAGAAGCTTGATAATAAGTTAGTGTTTGTCTTCTACAGATCTGTGGTTATTGCCCTTGTGCTGTCTAAGCACCAATTAACCTGTGGGAATTTGATTGTGTATTTTCATGTTGCAGCTGAGGAGATAATAAAGTGTATAAAACCAAATAAGAATATCTGCTAAACTTTGTTCATGGTTTGATTATGTATATTGCCTCTATTTTTTTTACCTTTATTGATAAAACAATAATAAGCAAAGATCTTTAAAGAAATTTATATTTTTTTTCTGTTTCCATTAGTGATAATTGCTTTGATAACCATGGTAAACCATTCCAATTCTATGATCAGCTGTAGTGTAAAATATAAGGGGTTATTGATCAGAATAATTCTAAGAACCCATTACCAAAAAGGTATTTCTAAATAATGTCTTAGTTGCTTCAGACACAAATCACATTCTGCATGAATGAATTTAAATTTAACAATAATTCTGTATTCTACAATCTATTTTCTATAGAACAAAATATTACAGGAGTTATTTAGCCCATTTTTTGGCTGTGTTTTTGTTTGTTTTATTTCTATAGAGAATAAAGGAAAAACATAAAAAGATTCATTGTCAGGATGTGAAAATAAAACATACTGGCATTTCCAAGTGGAGTCACTCTATTGAGAAAGTAAAATATTTTGATATTTTCAAAATATTACCCTAATTTTTAAAGGAGGTCAGCTGAAATTATTTACTGAGTTTATCTTATTTCTTAGACAAGTCCAATTAACTTCTGGCTTGGTAGCTTTGTTTCTTATGAGACAATTAATACAATTTTAAGCTAAAAACTCCAAGATATAAGTATATATTTATTCAATTATTAAATCATAGCAAAATTTTCATATTCTTATTTTTATCACTTCAAAAGTACAGAACCTGCGAATCATGGGTAAGATTGGGAAGAACCACAGTGGGTCACTGGTCCAACCTCCCTGCTCAAGCAGGGCCATCCTGGAGCACATGGCACAGGATTGTGCCCAGATGGTTCTCAAATATCTCCACTGATGGACACTCTACGAGGTCTCTGGGCAACCTGTTCCAAGCGTGGTCACTGCACAGCAAAGCTCTCTCAGCATCAGTTTCCACCCACTGCCTCTTGTCCTGCTGCTTGGCTCCGCTGAGCAGAGCCTGGCTCCATCCTCCTGCCACCCGCCCCTCAGGTACTGACAGACATTGAGGAGCTCCCCTCCCAGGGGTGGCTTCTCGAGGCTGAACAGGCCCAGCTCCCTCAGCCTGCCCTCATAACAGAGATGTTCCAGTCCCTTCATCACCTTTGTCACCCTCCTCTGGGCCTGTTCCAGGAGCTCCATGTCTCTCTTGTCCTGAGGAGCCCAGAGCTGGACACAGAACTCCAGATGAGCTTCACCAGGGCTGAGCAGAGGGGCAGGATCACCTCCCTCAGCCTGCGGGCAATGCTCTCCCTGATGCAAATAGACCAGTCTGACAATTATGATTATGACTACAATGTCTCCCTGGTTAATATTTAAACAATGATTTTATCCTGTTTAAAATGTCAGAATTAGCAAAATGTTTTATTCCTAGATATTAATCATTTTTAGCAGAGACAAATAAATGGGAATGTTAATAGTGTTGAAAACTTAATATTTGTTATCATATTAAAATATTTTAATTTAATGCTTATTTTTAAAAAGGATTTTAGGAAGATTTATTTAATGTAGTGTGAATCTTTCCCATACTTGTAAGATGTAGAGCACATGCATCATTATGGACCAAAATGTGAAGTACTAGACTCACCATAAAACCGTAGAGTACTGCACAGCACAGCTTGAGCTTGACATATGAAATGTAGGCTCCTTTTGTAACTTGATGATTGTTTCTATTTTAGTAAATAGAATTTAAGCACCTGCTTTGCTCCCTCAAAATTTCAACATCTGTGGAAGGTTTCTTGTGCTTTATCATTCAGTTAGAGGCACTAGTGACAGTCTCTGACTGCTTCATTTATCACTGTACATTTCGTTCTGCATTTGGAACTGATTGTTTCAGAGATGCAGCCTACTTTGAGTTCAGTAGGCAATTTTTGGCATTGTCTGAAATGCCTTGCTTCATGCTAAAAATAGGATCTTTTTGTAAGATATTTATCAAGGTCTAAGTAATAAAACAGTTTGGAGTAGGCTTCAGCCTCTAAATTCAGATACATGTCCTTTTTCAACAGAGACTGAAAGCCCTACATAGTGTTTCTCTAAGGAGCATCTCAGTTGTTTGAACTGTAGTCGTTAATTTGCAACAGTAGTTAGAATTTTTAAATTGAAAAGGAGAAACATGCAGTACAGCAATGACTGTTGATAAAATTCCTAATATGCTCCCTCTTCATAAAAATAAATGATTTCTTATAACTTAATTGACTTTGTCATCTTTTTAAACTTCTCTAGAGAATGCTTTTAAACCTTGAAATTTTGCCTGCAGGCTGCTAAAAGAAACTGTTCTTTGTATATCACATACCACAGAAAAATATATAATTTTTTTAAATGTATAATGCTGCATTTTGTGCTGAGGTGAACATTTAGAGATATCACACCAAAAAATGGTTCAAAGTGGGAGAATTTTACAGCCTGGAAAGGTTTTCGATATGGGAATTTAAATTCATTAACCTTGAAGAAATCTATTTTAAATTCTGTCATTAATTTCACAAGCCAGTCATTATAATTTTCAATGCTATGAAGAACCTTTTCAGTTGGGTATTAGAAGGTTGTTTTCCCTGAAAAAAAAAGATGGATCCATCTTACTGCCTTTCCTTGAGCCCTGGTTTTGTAAAAAATTGTATGTTTATGATGCATTTGGTGTTTGTATGGTCTGAAGGTTAGTTTGCAAGTTTGAACAGCAAACAAATACAAAACAAATACAAATACAATACAAACAAATACAAATATACATTAAAGGGGGAGGATGTAAGACTCTTTTTAATGTTAAACTTCTCTGTCTCATTTTTAATTTTATACAGAACTTAAAAACATGAGTAATATTTTTATATTTGATGGTGGTTAACTGTTGATTTCTTTGACTTTAGGTTTGCACTAGTGATATTTACTACAGAAACTTCAAAGTTGTGTTGATTTTATCTTGAATAAGTTTTCTTTCAGTAACAGCTCATTATCATTATCATTATCATTATCAAGCTATTGTAGAGACAGTCTCTCTGTGTGATATATGATTTCCTAAAAAATTAATGACATGATAAAAATTCCAGTAACAGGAATTGAACTGAATTTGTTCAAGTCAGGAAGAGTAGCTTGAATATCTTTCCATGTAACATCTTTTTCCTAAAGTCAGAGTAGTTAGATTATAGATAAAGAACTAAGTTAATTCTGGGGTTCCTTAGTATACAAACTTTAGAACCAGCTGCAAGTGTTAATGAATGACAGTGAGATCAAATGAAAATGGAACTGCTTGGTTTAACATGTAGGCAAATATATTTTTTTAGAATAAAAGTCAAATTATAGAAGAGCTGAAATTTTCTTTTATTAATCTTTAATCCAAAGCATCACACTTTGTGTTCTGGAAGCAAAAAGAAATAATAAAGTGGTTTTCTGGTGGAAAAATTAGGTGTTAAAGATTAAATACTTCAGTACGTTTTGAGAAGTTTATAGTGTCCTACAAACATTGGAAAAGACCAAATAAAAGTTATACAACAAATTTCCCTTTTTTCCCCCCCAGTTTTTTTTGTCCCATAATTCAATATGGGACATGATATGGTATAGTCCACCCCTTCCAGCAAAATAATATTTAAGAGCAGTAGTGATAAAGGAATTTTAAAAAAAAAAATTCTTTCCAAGACTGTTATTGCAAGAATGAGTTTAGTTCCCAAGAAAAAAAAAATGTTTTGTAACCTTGATCACTCTAATTTACCTGAGTTATCTTCCAAGAATCACACAGTTTGATTTTCTGTCTATGAATGAGTTCAAAACCTTCTATATTGGAAAGGCAAACATTAAGAAAAAAAAATACAGGAAAAAAAGATCCGGGTCAGATTTTTTTTTCCTGAAACTTTACAAAACTATAGCAACTTTAACATGTTCCCCCAAAAGCTGTTGTGTATTTTGCCTGCCAACAAGCACATAAAAATTCTCAAGTACAAGCTCTGAAGTAATGGGATAAAAAACAGTTAAAACTTCCATACTCAAAAGATGCTTAATATTTTTTTAAAAACCCACCTGAAAAAAAAGGAAAACTTAAAAATAGTAGAAATCTGAGTAATTCTGGAACAGGGTTGTTTCAATCATATTAGAGTATTAGCAGAAAACTTCTGAATCTATAAAATACACATTGATTTTTGGTTTTGTCCTGATGCTTGATTTATTATATCCACTATCATAAGTTTTATTAAGATTTATACTTAAAAGAATATTTTCATTTTCTTTCAGATATTTCCTCAGCTGTTTTTTTCATTCTTTTCTGTATTCACAGTTTATTTTAGATATACTCATTATCTCTCTTTTTATTATTCTTTCTCTTGTATCTCAGTAGCCTAACTGAAAACTCTCCTGTATTCAGGTTATTGCAGCTGCACTCTATGATTAGTTTCATTTATTACAGTGCAAACGTCCTGGAGCTTTGACTTTTTTCTGTAAATTGAAGTACAACATATATGAATCATATACCTGGGGGGTTTGTTGTCTCTTGTTTGGAAGCTATGATCAAACAATTTTTCACTGATAGGTTTATTTGTTCTAGCAGTTTCCTTCGCATTTAATGTGAATTTAACAAAGAGCTAGAGGAAAAGTTTGTTAGAAAGCTTAGATTTAAACTGCCTTTGAGTTTCCCTGATCTCCCTTGCATATAAATGTACACATATTCAGGAAGGAAAAAATAAGAATTTATTTACTGTATGAAACCCAAGCAGGAACTGTGACATTTTGGCATGCAGAAACTAAAAAAAAAATCTTCTCATTTGGGTGTGTTACCAGAGTGGTCAACAACCTTTTTTTACCCTATTCTAAATTTCTAAAAAGAGAGAAAATTGTGGGCTTGTGAGACAGCAGCTAGCCTTAAAATGATGTTTAAAATATTTAATAAATCCATATATTTCAAAAATAGTGATAGTTTTCATATAGAGTTCTTCAAGTCTTTTTGTAATTTTTTTTTTGATTGGTAGCATTATGCCATTTCGATTAGTGAAAATTTCTCATGGAAAGATTTAGTCTTTGTCCTTTTTTCAACTAAATATTGGGTGCTCACCTATTTTGTATCAGTGATTTCTTTCATTCTAAGAAGGTAAAGCAAGTCACTTGCTAAGTCTGTAAAACCAGCAGTCCTTCAGAAGGATTCTATATTTTAGTTTGCTCAGCTTAAAAGTAACATACCAAAAAAGCCTACAAGACCTACAAAACCAATCTTTCTGTCAAACCGTGATTTGTTTATCTTTATCTAGATGCAGGGGTGTAAAGCTAAAATATGCACAAACAGGAGAAAAGCCACCCTCAGACCCCTAAGTTGTCTGATTTTTCTCTAGAGAAAGAGTGGGAGGAGAAAGACACAGACCTGCAGCTTCAGAACAGCTTCACTGCCCTGGTAGACTGGGGGAGAAGAAGGCTCCAAAGCGGTGCCAGAGCAGCCAAGCCTGAAATGCAAGTCAGCATCAAAGGAAAGCAGCAGGCAGTAATAGCTGGAGACTCTTTCCCAAGGCAAATGGAGGTCCCCATCTGCCAGGCCTGTTTGCTGTCTGAGACTTGCTGCTTGCCTGAGGCCTGGATACCAGGTGATGTGGAGAGGCTCACGAGATTTGTCCAGCCCTTGGATTATTTTCCGCTGCTGTTCATGCACATGGACACCAGTGGTACTGTGAGGGGAGTGTCAACCACATCAAGAGTTGTTTCACAGCTCTGTGTGAGACTGAAGGGCAAAGTAACCCCCACTGTTTCTCCTCAGTCCCAATGGTTAAAGAGAAAGGCGTGATTAAGAGCAGATGGGTACAGCAGATCAATCATTGGTTGCACAGTCTGGGTCATACAGAGATTTGGCTTTTAGACCATGCCATCTCTTTTGAGGATTGAGGACTGCTGAACAGGCCTAGTAATTAGGGTCAAAATGTGAAAGGAAGTAGCAGCAGCAGAAGAAAGAAAGAAATAGGGACCCTATTCTTATATTTTTGTCATTTTAAAATGAAAAATTATTAACAATTTCCAGAACAGCAAGGATTTTCCTGTTTCATCAAAAAAAAATTCCCAACAATTATACTTTTAGTACACAATTCAGTTTATATTTTTTCCCTTTTTTGTTCCCTTTTTCACATATCTGATATGGAGATCTAGTCTTCCAATAAATACCTCAACATTAGTGCATGTTATGTGTTTTATAAAGATTAAGGTATAGTATCACAATTTGCCCTTGATGAACAATGAGAAAGTCATATGTATTGGTAATTAGTGAGGATTCTTCTTCTTGAGTATATGGTAATCATAACTGCCTAAGGCTGGATGGTGTGCTGATAATGACAGGAATGTCCTTTATACAAGAAGAGGAGAAAAGCACTACAGAGATGAGAAAGAATGCAGATTTAGAGAATTGTAATGACATGAAGGAAGGTGCATGTTTTCATCATTTGACAAGAGGATATATTCTTTTTTATCCTCATCTAACTCACTTTCTCTGCTAACTTGCCAAGGGAGGGTGCTTGAGGGGAGAGTCATTGCACTCCACTCAAGGCTGTATGGTTCAATTTGTAGTTTTTATTCAGGATATCATGATATTACCCTTTTCATACATATTTAACATCCACAGTGCACCACCAATTTAAAAGTCTGTCCTCCTCGTTGTACCCCCTAAAGAAAAATCTCTCCACCAGACCTCTCAACAATAAAACCCCTTGTGAGCTTTCAGTTGCAGAGGATCTGCCAATGGTGTTTCGACATTATATTGAGGCTTAGAAGGGACTGAGGACAAGAAAGCAGTGGGTGTGAGGAGTTATCACAGAATTGATCCGGTGTAACCATAGGATCTACATAAACTACAATATATATTCATAAAATTAGACAAATTCATTTAACAACTAAAGATAAATGGTCGTGTAAAATTGGCTGAGCCACTAGAATCAAAGTGATCACTGGTTTGACATCAGCAGTGACCTGTAACAAATGGAGTACCTCAAGGGTCAAAGCGAGGAAATGCTGGGGTTTTTCAAGTGTTCAATGTCTTAATGATCTGGATCTTAACATAGAATTCACTCTCAGCAAATACATGATTACTATATAAGGGGAGTGACTGATATGGCAGAGCTAATGTCCTGAGGGACCTTTAAAAAGCTGACAGCTGAGCCAAAAGAAATCTATTAAATTTCAGCAAGGAGACTGTTAATCAGTACATGTTTGTTTAACAAACAGCTAAATAACAATGTACCATGCACATAGGTATGATTTTGTCTTATCATCTCCCTGTCTCCAAATACCAGAAATTTAGGGACTATGCCAACCAACTGTGTAATCTTTGTGTAAACCTCCTGGAAAAAGTTGTAACAGACTTCCAGGAGAAGAAATGGCTCTAAAAAAAAAAAGTCAACAACATCCTGAACGTTTTTTTTTTTTTTTTTTTTTTTTTTTTTGGTTTTTTTTTTTTGTTTTTTTTTTTTTGTTTGGTTTTGGTTTGGTTTTGGTTTGGTATTAGTTTTGGGGTTTTTTTGGGGATATATGATATCTCAACTGATGTCTCATATCTATTGCTATCACTGGTTAGAAGAGGCACTGGTCTAAGATGGACTTGGGGGGAATTTCACAGAATTCTTATTAAATTGCAAATTCCTTCAGTAAATCTCTAATGCCAGCAGACTGATTCAAAGACCACTGAAATCAGCGTACAAGGAATTGGAGTGAATTGTATTCCTTATTAGCGTCAATTCATTGTTTATATACATGGTCAGTAAATCTGTAGCAGTAGCAAAAATATGTACATTTGCATGTACAAGGAGGAACATGATCAGACATATACTGAGGAATTATGATGTGAAATCAGAACAGTTAAATTACATCTCTATGGCATCTCAAAAGTAGTATAGCAAACATAGGACTTTTAATGGAAATATTTCTTCTGAGTTCCTTATCTGAATGGGTTTTGTCTTTTTAGTTGCATGATAAAGTTATTATTCTAAAGAGATGAAGAAGGCTGCTGACTCATGTACACTGATCTATACCCTATAAATTAATAAGAAAAGAAAATTACCCAGTATATATCTAGTAATGTGTAAGCTATAGTTCGTGACAGGGAACTCCACACATTTTTTCTCAAAATAACTTAGAAGTGACGGGAAGAAGTTAACAGAATGTTTCTAGTGTGACAAAGGTGCTAATACATTGTAAGAACAGGTCAATACTGAATCTCAGTATAGTGGTTATATAATCTGCATATTTGCTAGCATTGAATATGATGGATTATCTGCAGCTAATATGCAGGAATGATATTGCAAAATTAAGGGAGCGTTGTAGGAAGAAGCACAGAACTGAAGATTTACTCTTGAAGTACTAACAAAATCAGTGCAATCATTATGCAAAATGAATTTGTGGAAGTAAACCATGATTGTTATAGGCTATATTTGTTTTAAAAAACGTTTTGGCACAAAAAAAATCTATTGGTAGGTAAATGTTGATGTTGGGTCTCATTTTATATCCATCATATCCTGTTGGAAGATTTCACTTCACATTAGTTTTAATTTGGTCTCCTATGTGCTAAGTCCCAACTATACATGTAATTCAAAGCTTTCAGAAGAGCTGTCATATCATAAACCTTTGTTTCTTTCAGTGTGGGCTCTTTGGAAAATCTCTTTGAATGCCTCATATTCTATTTTCTCCTGTCTCATGAAGTTGATGACAGCAGATCAAGAGATATGTCTGTTGTCCCCACCACCATTGCCTATACAAATAATAATATGCCAAATCTTTAAATCAGATCCTGTGAAATTTTCAAGCGGTGCAATGTGCCTGCTGTCTTCTCCATCTTCCCACTAAGTTTGGCAGTACTCAGCATGAGGCACCCTAGACAGGCTGTGGGAGATTTAATTTGAATACCCAGGTCACAGGACACCCTCTTTCCTGGAACAGAGCAGATGGATGGTGTAAGTAAAGTAACTTAAACTCAGCTTAAACTCAAATGAGAAACTGGTGCTTTCTTCCTGGGCTACAACATCTGTGACATTTTGGTGGTGCTGTTCTGCTTTGTGGTAGATGCTGTTTGCCCCTGTGCCACCGGGTCTGAGACTGTCATCTGACAAGAATAAATATATGAATGGTTTAGGAAAAGGGTTAACATGGCATTAAATTAGTAAAAATCAGAAACAGAGGCAGAAATATGGGAAAAATGTGATGGCCAAAATCATCATCATCATCATCATCATCATGTTAGCCAACATGATTCCTTAGAAACTAACTCCAGAAAATCTTGTCCATATGGTCTGGCTAAAGGGACAAACAATACACTTGCAGTGGTGTTAAGAATGAAAGAATTGTAGCAATTGCCACATTTTCCAAACCCAGAAGTCCCCTCTCCTCCAGGAGATCTGAACACCTAAAGGACTTGTAAGGCTCTGTAGTCTGGGACTGCATATTAATTAGCTGATCAGGTCAATCTCCACTTCTTCCTATTGTGGTTTTTTCATTGTTACCTGGAAGCATGGTTTGGCAGCTCTATCACCACCATTGTCACTTATTTATTACATCCTGCTCCTGAGTTTCCATCTGATCTCTATGTGGACCCCAAGCTCAGCTGTGTCCCTCCCCTCTGTCTTCTCCTTTGCCTGAGTCCCTGCCTGGGTACTGAGGCACTACAAGGGACTCAGGATGGCTTTGCTGGTCCAAGCTGCCTCCCTTTTCTGGTAGCATGGGGACAAATCAGCAGGGAGCACACAGATGTTGCAAAACCTCTTCATCAGAGGAGAGCAGAAGAATAAGCTTGTCAGTCCTTAAGTATCTTTGAAGACACAACACATTAACTTTCTGTCTAATGTCATCTTTTCCACAGATCACTGCTACTGAAGAACACAGTTTCTGCAGATCATAAACCTGATCAGTTCCTGTGAGGGATGGTTGAAAATGAGCTCTGAATAAAATAGGTAGATGAGGAAGGATTAGTGGTACCTCAAAGACTTGAGGGTTGGAAGCATATATGAGGGCATTTGCTCTCTCTATATCAAAGAAAAGCAGTTTTTGAAGTACAGAGTTTTCGAAGCCCAGAGTTTTTGAAGGCTCAAGTACACTTGCATGATAGATGAGAAATACTTTGATATTCATTGAGTGCAGGCATTTATTGGTTTAATTTCCCCTGGAAGGGGGTGGGTGTGTGGGTGGGGGGTGTGTGTATGAATATGTAGTCTGGAGCAGCTTTAAGAACTAGCTCAGCACATAATAAGTGAAGCGATTTTCTTCAAAAGCTCATTACTGCTCCCATCCAGACTGCAAATATAGACATAGTCTTAGACAACTAATTTGATTCTGGACATTTAATACTTGTCTTCTACTTCCAATGCCTCTAGACTGTCCTTTTTACCCCACAGATTTTCTATCTGCTGCCCTGAAAGCAATAAATGATGTTTGAGTTTGTGGGTTTGGCTGATTGCTTGTTTTTGTTGGAGGTGGTTAGACTTCATGCAGTCAGATCCTAATATCAGGGCTTTTGGAAATGTATAGAAAACATGATATCAGACTATCTTTGCAGAGAATAAACAAGTACTGTAGCTCTCCTGGAGACACATTATATCATTTGAACTAGCTCATACCTCTAGTGCTCTGCTGGTTCACGCTTTACTGATTTATGGCAACTATAATTAAGCAACCTTTCAGCATTCAGTTAAAAATTTAAATTATTTTTGAAGACAAAACAGACAAACATTAAAAAATCCACACAAAAAGAAAATAAAAACCTTAAAGAACCCACTTTGCTAGCTTTAACTTATTCAGGGAATTGTTATTTTGTTTGTTTTAATTTTGAGGATAAATAAGTTTTCCTGCAGTGCAGTTCTGCCAGCATATGTACCTTTACTAAATGAAAGTGAGGTGAAAAGGAGTAATCAGAAATATGCAGGATTAAATTAAGTCTGCCTCTAGGCATGTTTATATATGCAAATTAGGCAATAGAATACTTCAAGGGCTTTTGTTAAGTGTTTTGGAAAACAAAACTTGTGGGCTATTTTGTAAGGGTCAGTTCTGAATGAGGCATTTGAGCACAGAAGTTTAGTACATTTCCAAAACTCAAGAACACTTATTTTATCATATTTCCTTCCAAAGAATCCATATCAATTTTTAACTATTGAAATATGGCATGCAAGCATGTACATATTGTATATTTATTTTGTGTATCAAAAAAGCCAGCACAACCTGGAATTTGGCTGGACAGGGTACTGGACCATCTTGGAGCAGGGGGATGCCCGTAGGAGGCTGTGACCCCCTGAGAGGCCTGAACTGGTCCAGGTTCCTGGAGTGACCTGTGGACCTTTGGAGATAGAGCCCAGGCTGGAGCAGATTTGCTGCCAGGACTCGTGACCCCATGGAACAGAGAAGTTTGTAAAGAACTGTAGGCTGTGAGAACTGGCTGGTTTGTAAGAACTGCAGCAGAAGTTTGTGGAGGACTGTCTGGAGCAGAGGAAGTGTGAGACATTCTCTCCCTGAAGGGAAAGGAGTGGCAGAGACAACCTGTGATGGGCTGATTGCAACCTCCATTCCCCCGTACCCTTGCACTGCAGAAAGGGATGATGTAGACAAAATCAAGAGTGAAGACAGGCAGGAGGAAAGAATTTTAAGATTTGGACTCATTACCCTACTCTCATTTGGGTGGTAATAAATTAAACTAATTTTCCTAAGGTAAGCCTGTTTTGCCTGTGACGGTATTTGGTGAGTGATGTCTCCCTGTCCTTATGTATGCCCTTATGTCCAGCCAGGGTCAAACACCACACAGCACTTACTGAACCCATCAAATTCTTCATACTTTGAGGGGAAGGACAAATATGAAAGTAAAGTAAGACAGTGCTATTAAAAAATATTGAAGAATCACCTCAATTGAAGAAGTTTTAAAAGCTTTAGAGCTTTACAGTGACAGACCTCATAGGCCACACAGCCTGTGTGAAATTGGATTCCTTGTGATTATTTCTGGGCAATAATTCAGAGCAAATAACATCAAGAAAGCCTTGCATAAATCCTGACAGAAAAAGTGGATTTAAATCAAACTAATAGGTTGCAAAACATATGAAATATGCTTTGTACTGTGCCTTGGAGACACATGGCCAAATCCATATTCAAAAAGTAAAAACAAACCAGAGTGATTTGAAGAATAAATCACTTGTCATCGTGATCTTTAAAAATGCCAGAATTTAATGCAAAAATATAATCCTAACATTTATTGCAGCAAAAATAAATGTCAACATATTAGACTTAACTGGCTAAGCCTTGTGGTAGCATTTCTACAAAGTGAAAGGAACATGACAAGTTGTATTTCACGTTTTTTAGAATAAGATTTGGTCTTCTTTATCATAACCAGTAGATTTAAACACTTTATTTTAATTTACTTCACAGTATTGAGAAAAACATTGACTCAGATAAGAAGTGGAATACCATATACGCTTTCCTCTGAAGCAATCAATCAACCTTAGGAGCTAAATATGTAATATGACAACACTTGAGTTTTGCAGTGGAATACAAAATGTAACATAAAATGTTTGTGACATTTAACAGACATTGCTTAGAAAGATATCTGCTATATCTAGAACATCATAAAATTTATAGTTTGCTGTTGGTTATAACAGGTATATCTTCATAAACATGTAATTACACATTACTATGCAGAATGACTATAGCAGAGCATCTTTTGAGTGTTGGTGGGTACATATCCAGACACAATCACTGTTCTAATTCCTTCTCAAACCTCAATTTTGTCTAACACTTGTGTACTCTTCCTCTCCTTCCATTACTTATGATATTATCCTCTGCAAGCTGCGTTCCTACACATTACTAACATAAATATGTATAAAAAACATAGGAATCATGGAGACTAGCAGCTTTTAAAACTTGTGTTTGTAATAAGTAATCCAGTGGCAGCAAAACAATCCTTCATGTGGCAGAGCTGCCAGAAGTCACTGATGTATCTCACTGGTGTTGCTGCTAGTGCTGGTCTTCTTGGAACTCTCTGGAAAACCGAAATGATTTATCAGAGTAGATGAAAGAGAAAAACCTAGTGAGACAAAAGAGAGTGCTGTAAGTGCTATAAAGTGGCCTCTAGTAACATGGATAAGCTCATTAAAAGTGTCCAGAGTGACAATTGGTCCTTTTTACTAAAGCCAATAGTTGCAGGAAATAGAAATCCCCCAAACAGCCAGTTTTTAGCAAGTAGCTTGAAAAGACTATCTTAGAGCAGAGGATGATCACATGACAAGTTCAGAAGATCCAAATTTATTTTAAAAGACTTTTTTTTCTAATATCAGACATAAACATTTATCCCAATCTTTTCACTGCAATAAATGAAATTATTTTAGTTTTCACATGGTTGTCAAGCTTGCATAGGTTTGCTTAGTAAAAGGTATGAGCCAACAGAGTTTTTATGGGTTTGTCCAGGGAACCAGATACTTTCATTATCCTATATAGGGACTGAGGGAAGCATTCCCTTTCCTGGTACACATAGGCAGAAAAGCTGGTCCAAACTAAGTGCTAGATCTAATGGAAAACTTTACAGCCTCTGCAAATGCTTATTTTTGAGGAGACTCTCATATAGATCATCTCCCACACTGCTTTGGCAATTGGCATAAATCAACTTTTGCTCTCAGGCATTTTAATTAATTTCACTCCCTTGGAATGCAATTCTAAAATGGGCCCTATTTCAGATAGATTATATCCTTTGTTGCTTGTAGGGGGCTTTAATACCTTGATAAGAAAATTCCTCTTTTTTATTCACATAAAACACTATGTGACAAAAGTGTATGCTATATACTTCACATACCAGTAAAATGAGAAGTTTAATATTCTTTCATTTGAATGACAACATGTATGATTACATATTTAACTCTGAAGTACATGCTAAGAAAAGGAGTTGGAGCATATATTGATTATTGCATTTAAATTTGAAACTAGTTAGCATTTTTGATAATAGAAAAGACTCACAATTGTTTGAGTGTCACACAGCTTTGCATAAATAATAAAAATTACAAAAAATCTAATTACATACCCTAAAATTATGTTGCAATTAAAGAGTGATAAGATAGCATAATATTATTTTTTAGAGGAAATCAAGATTCTCTTTCAGTGGAACCTTATTTCTGCCTAGATTTCATATCTTTCAACTTGCAGATACATAAAGGGGTTTATAGACACCAGAAACTGGTAGCCACTTAAAAATGTTTAAAAATTTCCACAGAAAAAAAAATTATTGAGCTTTTGATATATCACAAACTACATATACTTCTGCTCATATAGTTTTGTAGGTTACATGAAAAATTCCCCTTATTTTCCTCGCCAAAAAATCCCCATTGTATTTTTATCTTCTCATAAAACATTCACTAAAGCAAATAGAATATTCAGGTAGCAATATTCTATTTTATGTTTCCTGTACTTTGTAAAGGAGCTTTTTTTATTTTGATTTATGTTTCATTGCCCCCTGCTGTTTGATAAAGAACTTTTTTTTTAAAGAATCAACATCTCAGTGTACTTTCTTTACTAATGAAAAAGGAATTGGATTTGAAATCATCTCCTCTAGTTATGATCTCAGATTCAATATGCGCATTTTTTAACCTGAAGGACAGAAGCATTCAAATAGTGCAGTCATTCAATTAAACTATTATGGAAATGCTGCAAAATGAAAAAAGTGCATTCGAGTGCCATTTCCTGTCTTACACAAAATAATGATAAGCTTTAATGGTATTTTCATATGCAGTGTTTTGTCCCTTTTTACTTACTGTCATGAGATACAGAATGCCTCATGTGAAAAAGGAGTTTTCCTTATATATTTAGATATATTAGCCCCTACTCCTTGAGAGGGATTCTCTGGTGCTTGATGAGACTTTTCACTTAGATATTCTTATCACCTGTCTAACATAGTTCTTTTGATTTTAAAAATTATTTACCTGAGAAAGCTGAAGACCTTAGTTCATTTTTTTCTGGAAGTTGCACAGAAATTTTGTGCAAGCAATATTTTTTCACATGGATAAGAATATTTACAAGACTTCTCTAGTGGAATCTTAATATTGCAGACCCAGATATGACAGATGTTGACTGTGTCCACCAGCAAAAAATCTGTGTCTGTTTACCCTGTGAATGGTTCCCTTTTCAATTTATCTCATGCTATGGGAGCAATGGTTCTACCAAATTTTTTTTTAATAAATTAGATATATAGGCAATGACAGCAAAAGCTTGGTGCAATGGGCTTCCATAAGTCACAAAATCTCATCAGTGCCATTAGAACTGGGGAATATATTTAAAGTTGTGTGTTTACTTTAAAAACTGATTTTGGAAAAGTTACACTTGGGCTTCTAACCCAAATCCACAGATATTTTATAAGGCAGCTGAAGCCCATGCAGAAGAATAGTGACATTTGTACCACTGCCACCACACCTAAGAGAGAGATCTACCAACATGAACCTGAAGACTCAGGTTTAAATCTGATTTATCTTGGCTGATGAGATAGCCTGAATTAAAACCTCTGGTCTCGGGCTGCACCAAACAGAGAGAGCATGACTTACCCACAACACCTTCTTTTAGTAAAATGTCATTTTATTTCAGTTTGTCAGAGGCAAACTAAGAACACAGACAATTAATTAGCTCAGATGACTTGGATGACTTGATAATTTGTCTGAGCCCTGAGGCTTCTTATTAAATATCCACAGTTTATAATGTAGTACAGAGCTGGAATACCCAAGCCAGATCAGATGCTGTGTAGGTGTGTTACATCAGTATAAATGCTCAGCTCTATACAAGTTAATTTAGAATATTCCTTGCTTAAGGGAAAATAAAGCTACAGATAGAGCCACAAATGCATTTTTTTTCTGCTTCTCAGCTAATCAGAATCACAAGCCCTTTTTCTGCAAAATATTTATATCCTCTATCTGCCCACATCACAGAAAAGTGAGGAACTAAGCTGATTGCCCAAAGAATTACTTCAAAATTACCAAATGCCAGAGAGATTTACTTCAAAAAGAATTTTTGTGTATTTTAGTAAGGTTTTTGATACTGACACTCAAAGTATCCTTCTGAACAAGTTGTCCAGCTATGGGATGAGCAGGTAATGGTGTGATGGCCAGGACTGAAGGACAAGGCTCAAAGGGTTGTAGTGGGTAGGGCTGCAGCTGGCTGCTGACCAGCCATTAGTGATGCTCTGCAGAGGTCAATTCTGGGGACAAGTCTGCTCCTCGTAAAGGAGAAGTTGTAATGGAATCATTAAGCTGTAGAAAACCTTTAAGATCAACAGGTCTGACCTTTTGGATGTGTCTTGTAGTACAAGGAGTTGAGGAATAACATCATTGCTCTCTGTGTCTTCCCAAAGAGGAGAAGGGGAGAAGGAGGTGCTGAGCTCAGGACATTTGTGTATTGTTCAAAGCTGCATCAGGGGAGGTTCCTGACTGAATATTGGGAAATATTTCTTCACTGAGAGCATGGGCAAACTTTGGATCAGGCTTACTAGAAAAGTTGCTGATGCCCCAAACTTGTCAGTGTTTAAAAAGCATTTGGATCCTTATCATATACTTCAACTTTTTTGTCAGCCCTGAAATTATCAAGCAGTTGGACTAGATAATAACTGTATGTCCTTCCAACTGAAGTATTCTGTTCTGTTCTGTTCTATTCTATTCTATTTTATTCTATTCTATTCCCACTCACCCAGCCAGCATCTATGTTTTGTCTGCAAGAAAAGAAAAAGAGCTCAAGACAAACAACAAAACAGAGAAAGTCTCTGAAGGAGAATGAGAGGGTAAGTTCGAAGGAGAAAAAAAGAATGGTGGAAGACTATAGCAATGTGCTTTCATGGAGGAAAGTACAAGGAAAAATGATTTGGAGAAATAGGGAGGTGACAACAGGAATTTGGGAAAGAAGACAAATGGATACAAAGGCATGTACATGCTCAACAGCAGAAAAAATAAACTGTAGTCCAAGGTCTAGCACTGGAATCTTTGGTAATAATATTATTATGAATTTATGAGTCTGTATCTTGTTCCTCTTGCAGCACTCTCATCCACTCATATATATCCACATATTTCAGGTTTTTTTGCAGACACACCCCACTGGATCCAAACTTCATATCCTCAAAATAGGAAATTGTGTATTTGCTTCTCCAGAAATTCCTCCTACAGTCTTTATTCTAGCTAGTGTTTCTTTGTTTTTCTGAAACAGAGTACAATGTGTTACAATGTTTTCAATTTGTTTGTTATTTGTTATTTGTTTAAAATATCTTGGTATTATTACCAACTAAGAATTTATTTGCAGTCTTGTCCACAGCTGGAAATTGTTGATGGAAAAGACTGAATGACAAATTATCATTGTTATTTATATATAAAGTTTTAACATGTTACTACAAATCAATGGTGTTAATGTTTTTCTCTTTACATTCTGGCTGCAGCTTTATTGTTTTGAAGTTTGTTGAATTTAATTTTTGAGTTCTGGAATCTATTTATGCAATTATTTAGCAACATAGCTATTGGCTATGAAACCTACCTCACTTCCAGCTTATTTATGACTTTAAAATCAGCACTATGCTGCAAAGATCTATGTAAGATAAATCCTAAATGCACATTTTCACATTTGGGAAAATTTTCTAGTGAGTTCTCTTCCTCAGTGGCATACTGTTCTGATTTTTCATCCTGATCATTACCTTCATTTATTTTGTGAATCTTTACAACTCTTTGAAAGATGTATTCTGTCTGGTTTTCTTCCTGGATATTTGACAGGTTTCCCAAGAACTGTATTATTAGGAAATACCTTTTTGTGCCACTTTAACATCCCAATATTTTTTTTCACTTTAGCATCCCAATACTTTTCTTTGTTTCCCTTAAGGATCTGTGCCTCTTAAAAGTGTAGTCTGTTCTTTATCTATCCATACTTCTTTTTTTTACTCATTCTAGATTATAGTACAAGTGTCAGAGATCATTTCCTTTGACCAGTATAGAATGAATTAGGTCAAGTATGTTCCATATCTGAGGCTAAGCTATGAAGAGGCTTGATGTCAGCTGTGGGTGTTACACAACACCATGAAGACTACTGATTAGTTCTGTAGATATGTAGAATTCTGTACCACATCCTTTCTTTGATGCTAGTTGCAAATATTACTATTCTTTAACAAAGTTGAATGAAATAGAAAATCTTCCTATTTTTTTATAAAAATGGAGGAAGTAATCAGAACTGCTTCTCTACAGGTTTTGTTTTTCTCAGTCATGTTCTTCTCTCTTTCAGTGCACCTGAGGTCTTGTAATCTTCCCTAACCATGCCAATTGTTCCAGCTTATTGGGTTGCTCATAGAAACAATAACAGAAGCTGTTTCCAGAATATAATTTGGCACAATATTTTATTATCAAAATAATTATGCAAGAATGCTTGTTATGTACTTATGAGGCACAAGGACATGTCTGAAATATTTCTCAGCTTACATAACCTATTCTTCCCAAAGAAGAAACTATACACAAACAATCATACATAAATATGCAAAAACCCATGATGATATACAATAATAATAAACTAATATAGTTATTGTATATCTGCTATTGCAGGTTGCACTTCAGAGATTTTTTTCTTTTCTATTATTTGCAATAGAAAAACCATTCTTTCCATTAAGACAGACAAAAAAAAGTTGTAATAAAGCATGTCACCATAGCAATATATTTGACATGCTAGGTTAAGAATATGTTTGAGGCAAACCAGAACCAGTCCATGTAAATGTCTGCTAATTTCGATTCTTTGAGTAAAATTCATACATACCTAGATAAAATGGGGCAAAAACCAAATACACTTATTATTGTTTTCCAAAAAGTCTGATCCAGGTGACAACCCTACTTTTCTACATAAACTCCAAAAAAGCATTAAGAAATAATCTTGGTTTCAACAGGCTATAATGTAATCAATACAGGAAAAAAACAGAGAAAAATCATTCTTATTTGTGATGTTAGACAACAGTGGTTCACAGAAGTCTCACAGACAAGTGATAGAAATAGCATCTTACTTCCAAAAGGGATTCAAACTTGTAATTAGTTATAACTTTTACCCATGTAGAAGGAGAAAAACTATTAGCCTTCCATACATACTAAGAGAAAATATATCACATGGTTTATTTTTTTTTTCACACGTATCTGCAGGTATTTTAGTTCTGTAAACAAGACTAGGTTCCATTTATAGAAGCCAAACATCCTTTTTTCAAAGCCAAGGGGAATGACTTGAACTGAAAGAAAGGAGGTTTAGATTAGTTATTAGGAAAAACTTCTTTCCTGTGAGGGTAGGGAAGCATTGGAAGAGGTTGCCCAGAGAAGTGAGTGCCCCATCCCTAGAGGTGTTCAAGGCCAGGTTGGATGGAGCTCTGAGCAGCATAGTCTGGTAAAAGGTGTCACTGCCCATGGCAGGGTGGCTGGAACTAGATGATCTTTAATGTCCCTTCCAACTCAGGCCATTCTATGATTCTATAAATACTGACTTCAGCACATGCACCTTGTTATTTTTTTTTTTTCTTCTGCATGACAGCTGTAGGGTTAGGAGAAGTATTAAGCTGCAATAAGCCAAGACACTGAAACAGTCTTGTCTCACAATACATTGACTGAGACAGGACTCCCTGTGCAGAGAGTGCTTCTACCAATTATTATCAGCAGATAGCCCAGATGTTCAGATTTAACTCATAGAGTTTGATTTTAAACCATTCAGGTTGAAAAATTAAAGCCCATTTTACCTGGATTGTTGTTTACAGTCCTGCTTGCCTCTCTTTGCAATATTTTCAGGATGAGAGCAGATGTGTGATACTAAAATTTGAACCACACTGCTCTGGCAAGCTCAAGAATTGAGCCAAAAGCAAAAAAGTCTGTTCAGAAATCTTTGCTTCTTAGGTTTTGCATGAACATTTAAAGAGTTTCATCACCAAATCAGAGAATTCTCAGGTTTGAAAAGGACCTCTGGAAATCATCTAGTCCAATTCCCCAACAAGGCAGGTTCGTCTGTGTTTGTTCAATTTTATGTATTTGATAGTAAACTTCATTAGAAATTTCTGGGTTTTTTATTTTGGATTTGGGTGAAAAGCTGATTGACCTTTATCTATGGAAGATATACTAAATGCACAGCCATGCTATGTGTACCAAAGCAAAAAGGAGCACTTTATTTTTATATATGCATCTGTATCTATGTATATATGTACAATTTGTAGACACATATATACACATACTGCTATTTGCCTGTGTGCATAGACAGCTGTAAAATGAGAAAAACATGGTTTCTGTACAAATGTAATAAAGAATATAATAAATATTAAGAAAGTAAGGCAGCTGTACAGTGTTTTTCATTATCTTCACCATTCAATGCATAATTCTAATATGTAGTTCTGCTCAGTGTCAAAGGTATATAAAATTATTATATTATTCATGAGGTTCTCTAGCTTTGTACTATATGAGTTTACACCCTATCCTCTTTGCAAGCTGAAATACTTACTGCAGTTACAAAAGTGCACAAGTCTTTGACAAACTCAGTCACAGTGAGAATTAGTCTTCTGATGGTCTCATTCCCACGCCTTTATTGATTCTTCCAGCTGTCAGTCACACAGATCATTGTCTCTACCCCATGGCTTTGTTTTCCGTGTCTTATTCAGAGCGACCTTTTTTTTTAGGTGGAATTAACTATTCATCCAGAAAAAGGTACCACAGCTACAAATTGCAAAAGTTCCATTTTGGTTGACTTGATTGGTCTTAAGGCCATGACAGATCTTTATCTTTCTGTATGATTTTAACCACTGGATCTTTAATGACAGATCTTTATCTTTCTATGTGATTTTAACAACTGGATTGGTCGGTTGTTGATATACTTACTACACTCTCTGTGTAACATTCTAACTTGTGAAGGAAAACCTTTAGTACTTGGTCATGATGGCCTGCATACTGAAGTCTCATTTCACCTTAAATTTTCTTACTGTTACACCCTGATACAATTCCAGAGAACAAAGCCTGCGATGCATCCTTTCATTTGTAAGGAATCTTATGATGATCTTGACAAGTAACCCAAGGTGGGTTGACCTTGGTGGAGTCCCAGGTACTCAGCAAGATGCTCTAGCAATCCTCTCCACAAACAAGACAGGGGAGAGAAAATATAACAAAAAGCTCATGGCTTAAGATAATGATGAGGAGATCACTAAGCAATTACAGTCATGGGCAGATTAAATTGTACTTGGGTGAAGTTAGTTTAGTTTGCTACCAGTTATAAAAGAGTAGGATAAGGAGAAGTAAGAACAAATCTAAAAACATCTTCCTCCCATCCCTCCCAGGCTCAGCCTGACTCTCAGCTTCTCCACCTTCTCCTCTCTGATGGTGCAGGGGGACTGGGAATGGGGGTTGTGGTCATAAATCCTGCCAGGAGCCTGCTCCAGCAAGGGCTTTTCTTGGGTCACAGCTTACTGAGAAGATTTTATAGCTTCATCCCAGCCAGACCCGATACAGTGAACAACAGGATACATGACTAGAAGCGCTATGCTATTTTGCACACCCAGGGAATATGCTCCAGCCAAAAAAATAATCCTTAGAGTGTTATTTAAAAATTATATAAGTCATTATTAAATTAAATAAATGAGCAAGTCAAGCACTTACATTTAGAGTGATAGAATCTGCCATCATATTTTAAATCATGTTAAAAAAGCAAAGTTATTTTTCAAAAGTTTTCTGATAGGAAGAGATATTTAATTCTTTGAACTCCTGAAAATAAAGAAATAAATAACTTAAAAAAAAAAAAAAATCAACAGAAAATAAACCAAATCAAACACAAACTTTTCAGGGAAACTTTTGGTGTTTCAGCAAAGTTTTGGTGTTTTTTTCTTTCCCCAAAATACTTATTATTTTGTGACAGTCAAACAAAATAGATTTTGTAAAATACTAGAAGAAAATAACAAGTAGTATTAATGGTTTGTCAATGTTGTTAGAGAGTGATCAATTTTCTTTTGCAAGTACTAGAAAATGTGAAGATTCACATCTTTCCTAAGTTGAAATTCACTAGGGATTTAAGAATTTATTCAAAACTGTAATTGCAGATGAAGTCTTCATGTTCTAAAGCCAAGAGATGCCAATGACAAAGATGGCACCAAGCTATGCCAGAGAATATGAGAGAGTGAGAGACACGAAGATGCTGATAATGACCCAAAGAGTAAGGCTGAAGCATACTTGGTGATACATAAGAGCTGTCCCTATTAGAACATGTCTAATGTTCATGACTGAAAAGAAGCTATTATAAATAGAATTACGAGAAATGCAACACTTTATGTTTTCAACATTAAAATTCATATGTTTTCACACTTTATAATATTATGCAAATGGAGATTTACATGGAACAAATTTATGGACTATAAATTTATGCCATAAGGAATAGGTAAACAACATTTGAAAACTTCCCTCCCCAAGATTAACAGAAATTTAAAAAAAACTTTTAAGATCTGAATTTGTCTTTAAACACAGAACCTAAGTCAAACGCTTCTGAAGTTTTTAGTATTTTCCATTCATGAGCTTTCCTTCCAAGCAGAGAACATAGAGTGCATTTTAATGCTTGTCTGCAGAATATGTGGTATGTATGAGGGAGAAAAAGGACTTCTTATAGCAAGAATGTGCATGGAAACTTCAGAATTAAAGGAAGTTTGTCTTTCCTTGCCTTTTTAAGATTTTCAGTTGAAATGAGAGCTTTTCAGTGTTTTTTCATCCTCTTTTCTCTGGTTCTATTTCTAAAGTTTGAACTTGTCACAAGTGATTATCTTTTTGAGTAACTTGGAATACATGGGAGCATTAACATTAAATTTACACATAACCACTAGGAGGAATAAAAATATTGGCTTCTTCACATGCCTACATAAAAGTACCAAGTCAAGTACTGATTCAAATTCTACTCTATATGTGTGCACAAACAGAGGAGACTGAGGGGAAATCTCATTGCAGTTACAATTTCCTTGTGGGGGGAAGAGGAGGGGCAGGCACTGATCTCTTCTGCATGGTGGCAGTGACAGGAGCCAAGGAAATGGCATGAACGTGTGCCAGGGGAGGTTTAGGTTGGATATCAGGAAAAGGTTCCTCACCCAGACGGTGGCTGGGCACTGGAACAGGCTCCCCAGGGAAGTGCTCACAGCACCAAGCCTGACAGAGTTCAAGAAGCACTTGGACAATGTTCTCAGGCACATGGTGTTGCTCTTGGGGATGGAACTGTACCGGGCCAGGAGTTGGACTCAGTGATCCTTGTGGGTTCCTTTCAGCTCTGTTAATTTTGTGATTCTGTGATTTGCAATCTGTAGTCCCGAAACAGTAATTTGCTGATGTTAGGTCTAAAAGATAATAAAAGTAAGGAATGTCTCTAAATTTCTTTTATAGTGATAGGTGAAACTTAAATCTTTAAAATGTTAAAGATGTTTTTTCAAACTTAAATTTTCTTGATCCAACCATTGTTGACACTAATAGTAACAGAAGACAATTTCTCAAAAATGCTTTATAAGGTTAGTAATAAAAATCAAAGAAACAATGAGGAGACTTAACAAAATGCTTTATAAGTTTAGTAATAAAAACCAAAGAAACAATGAGAAACAATGAACAAAAATCTGAACCTTTCTCTTTTTTGTTGTTGTTTGGTTGTTTTTTGAATTACTTTTTCATCCTATACTTGTTCTACTTGTTCTTTTACAACATTTCTTCTAAAGCACTTTCAGTGGCAAAATTTTTGTGCTGGATTATGTAGTCCTGAAGGCTTCCTACTCACTTGCAGTAGCACATATACATTCAGTAAGATTTCACGTAAAAATTAAAACTGAATGGAATTCTGTCCATATTCCTAGTTTATGGAAAGAATTTCCAAATTTTGAACAACTGTTTATATAACACAGGAATCTTGCTTTTTTTTAATGGATTTAAGGTCTAGAAAGTGCTAATTCATTTTTTACCACGGTATTTTTGAATGAAAAAATAATCAGCCAAAGTTATTGCTCTATTCATGAGAATAAATCAGTCTTTGCAACTGTCACATAGAGAAACTTGTATTTACTGTGATACTCCCTCTGTACTCTGTACTTCCCTGGAGGTATAATCTGTGTTACATTGAAGAAGTGATTTTCCAGAGCCTTGAAACAGCTGAATTTAAACAGAAATCTTCTGATAAGAGCTAATTTGCAATTTAGATTAACCTGAAAAGAAAAAAAATCATTATTACTGTTTAGGAAAAGCTAAAATTGAGACTTTTCATTTTCTCTGGGTAGCTATTTTCTAGGGCAGCTTAGTGATCACTCTCAGAAAAATGAGTGCTTCCATCAAAGTGTTACAAAATTGGGTCACTTCTCTAATTGCAGTGAAAACAATTAAGAATTTCACATTGTCTTTTATTAAGCATTTTATTGAGATATGGAGGTTTTGATCAGAAAAAAAAGCACTTACATTACTTGGATTACTACATGGAATTACATTATCACAAAAATGCAGTGCCACCACATTGTTTAGAATTGACAATGGCAGGTGGACTAGTTTTTAAGCATAGTTTTTCCTTAAAGGTGTTTTTAAATTGACTTGCCAAAGCTAAAGTACGACAAAGGAATTAAGATCATGGTTGATAAACAGCTGACCATTTGATCTCTTTCTGGTGCTGTAACACTGGAGGCCAACACAATTTATGAATTGTATTTATTAATTATATTTAAGACCCTTTCAATGAAAATAGCAAAGTAGGAATTTTGAGGTTTGTATTACTTCTCTCCTTAATGAGACTGTTATGGGTTCTATCAGCTTGAGAAATCACAGAGTTTTTGCCATAATTTGAAATGAAAGAAACCATGTTTTATAGCAAGAAAGACTTTTTCTTCATGTGGATGACTTGATCAATGTCCACAAGAATCCACAAGAACCAGACTCGTGTCAGCATAATCTAGAAGAACTGAACATGACAAACCCACTTGTAGATAAATAAACTGCCACTGCATCAGCTCAATAAGACCAAATGGTCTAATTACTGAAACAGCTTAAGTTGGAAGCAGTGAAGACTTAAAATTATATGTTATTTGAAGATGAGGACATATGTAGCTGGGGCACATATTATTAAAAGGGAAAATGAAAAAATCCCTAAATATGTCAGAAATCTGCATTATTCAGAAGGTCACTATTCAGCAGTCATAGCAGATTTCTTCAGCCTTTAAAAATTTAATAATCTGTGTACTTTATTAGTCTTTGCATCTCTAAACAAGGATTTTAGCTTTTAGAAGTTTTCAAGTTCTGCAGTACTACAACACTTCAGGTTTTCTAGTGCTTTTGAAAAGAAAAATGAAAGTAGATGCTGGAAAAACCCCATGTGATGGCTTAATCATACATCTTGGATTTTCTGACACTTACTATGTCATTCTGCTTCATACCATAGCTGATATAAATAGGGTAGTCTTCTCCTAGGATTTATACACAGCTCCTCTTAATATAATAGCATCTACTAGCATCATTTTACATTTTCCTATTAACTGTAATGTATGTTTGGTTTAATGCTTTTGAGTTCTTTTTTTACTGACCCAGACAGAAAATATGTTACACAGCCATAATTTACTAGACTTTAATGACAGCTTGTATGGTGTCACTTCACCAAAGTGATATGTTTTAGGTCTGATTTTACAAAGCATTTAATTGATTTCCTTTCATTAATGAATGAAGTCACTGTAATTGTCTACACATGGAAAGCAATCAAGAAATTTTCATCTTTTTTTTCCAACACCACTACCTCCTGAAGGCTTCAAGTCATGTGTCACCCATCAGTCAAGTAGAAACATCTGTTATCCAGAAAGAATTGGATTAAAATAATGTTGAAAAACAAGATTGTCCCAGTATAAAGGTTCATAAAAAGTGTGGCACAGACTTGCCAAGAAAAGCAGGGTATGTAAGATTAAAAAAAAAATTAAAAACCCAATCTGGCTACTGTCTTAAAAGACCATGAAAAATTGTTTCTCCTAATACATTAGAAACAAAAAGAAGGTTAAGGAGAATCTCCATCCTTTATGGGATATTGGATACAGGGGCAAACACATTGAAAAAGGATGAGGAGAAGTAATGTAAGGAGGTAATCGATGGTTTCTTTGCCTGAGTCTTTAATAGTAAGACCAGTTGTTCTCTGGATGCCCTGAGCTGGAAAGCAGGGAAGAGGAGCACAATTAAGCCCACATAATCCAAGGGGAAATCAGTGACCTGCTACACCTCAAGTTGAACACACAAGTTTATGGGGCTGGATGAGATGCACCTGAGGGTACAGAGGGATCTGGCATTACTGCTCACCGATCACTTACCAACAGTCCTGGCTATGCAGGGAAGTCCCTGTTGGTTGGGGGTTAGTAGATGTAGGGCCAGCTACAAGGGGGGCCACAAGGAGGATGCAGGAAGGGCCTCTCAGCCTGAGTGCTGGGAAGGTCATGGAGCAGATCATTCTGAGGTGCTGTCACACAGCATGTGTAGGACAGCCCTGGGACCAGGCCCAGCCAGCACAGGTATATGAAGGGCAGCTCCTGCTTGATCAACCTGACCTCTTCTATGACAAGGTGACCTGTGTAGTGGATGAGGAAACTCATCCTGTCTACTCAGACTTAAGCAAAGCCTTTGACACGGTCACCCACAGCTCTGATTCTGGAGAACGTGGCTGCTTATGGCTCGACAGGAAACACTCCTCTGAGTGAGCCTTGGAATGGTGATACTCATGAGTTCAAGAACAGAGATTTTTGCCTCAGTTGCTGGCTCAACAGCAAAACATCTTCTTTTTCTCCTTTGTTTTTTAGCTGCTACATGACTTGTCAGCTAAAAAGCACCACCAAGTTCCCTCCTCTGCAAGCATTTCACCAGAGCCCAACTGCAATGTCTCCTGACTTCAGTGCACTCCACCCTGTTGGGTCCTCCTTGGATTGTGTGTGAGGAATTGGTCATGATGACCGCCTTCCAGCCAGGGAGCAGCCACCTTCCAGCAATCACATTATCCTCCTTAACATACATTTTGTGTGGTGAGCTGGGAATACTGATCTCAATCTCCATCTATTAAAATGCAATTTTATCCCCAGCCTTTTTTCCCACAGGCTTTTTTTCCAGCCTTCGTGATTCTGAATATATGATAACAGCTCCTGTCCCTGGTATATTCTAAGTTGGATATGTGATCCAACTCGTGTGGAAAATATTAAAAATGTTTGAAGGAAATATATTAGGTGAGCTGATGTTACATCTGGTCCTACTGCTCAGTTTGGTATTGTTTCATTGAGGTCAATATGGACTGATGCTGGCTCAGAGCACATCTGAGTTAGATGTATAACAATCAATACACTTTTTGCTCTATTGCTTAGCTAGAAAGCTCTTAAGATAAAACCAGTACTGATATTGCTGAGATTAATCTATGATAGTTTTCACCATGACAAATAGGAAAAATTTGAGTAGTTGTACTAAGCAATTTTGGAATTTCGTATTCTAAAGCAATTTCTTTTTGAATCAGTCTCAAATTCTCAATGAGGCAGTGCTCTAGAAGTGTCAACTGTTATTTTTATTTTCATATGGAAATACTGAAACTAATCAACAATACTTAAACCACTTTCTATAAACATCTGTTGTGGTTAAAGAAAACTAATGTTATTGGTCAATGGTCTTTAAACCTGCTGGAAGTTGTTAATTCCAGTTAATTAAAACAAAACAAAAACAAAAGAAATTATCTGGCATTTAACTGTATGGAAAGCCATTACAATTTATTTTTGACTTAAGCACACAGGATGCTTTCCTAAATGTTGAGTATGGGAAAAAAACCACAGAAACATAACTGATACTGCATAGACTTGATGTGCTTAAAGTAAATAAAGAATATAAAAGCTGCTTTATTGCAGTCTTTATTTAGAGGGACTTTAATATTATTTTCTAATGGATCAATTTCATCCCAGTATCTTTGGGATGAAGTCTCAAGTGAGCAAGGACAAATCAACATGTATTTCTTTATTGCACGCTGCCATTCCTCTTACAGAGTCAGTATGAGCCCTCTTAGCAAACTCGTTATGCTGTTATTCCTCTCTGGTGCAATGTCATTGACAATATGTTTTGGACTTTCACTATAATTTTCTTGACACTCTAGAGAGCAAATGGCTTTAGAAAGCACTTCAGAACCTCATGTCAAAGTTCTTAGTTGATATAAATGTATTTAGGCTCCTTGAAAAAGAAAGAAAAACAAACCCTAGACCAAAAGAATCCATTCCAACCAAGTTAGATTAGAGAAAATTGTTTTCAGAATTAAATATTTCTATACAAGCAATATCCTTTAATCTTTAAAATGTATTAAGCTTTTAAATATTTGTAGACTCTGGATTACAGTGTACTCATTCAAAATGAGGAAACAATGACTTATAAAATTGAGGGGTTTTTCCTTCATATCAACTCTAGACTTCTATTAAATGCAGTGTGATATTTCACAGGTGGAATGGGGGTGGTGGAGCACAATGTAACTCCACCTCTGAAAATGTTAATACAGAAGTTTTCTAAAAATGCTAGACCAGAACCTTCATGGTGCTATCTCTGAGCTCAGAATACATCTGTGACTTTTTGGTTCCATAGTTTTAACAATATTTTCTTTTCTTGCTCAGTAGATTCTGGAGATTCATGTTATGCCAAGGTTCTTCTATCCCATCCTAGCCATGTGTCCATTACCTTGCAAATGGATTAAGGCCTGGTTTGCACTTTAGTCCTGATCTTTTACTCATTCCTGCTGTATAAACATAGCATAATTTTCAAGCATATATATGAGGTTTGTCTCAGAGTGACATAAAGCACCTGAAGAATTTGTGACCAAAACCTTTAGAAGTATCTAAAAGTCTAAAAAGGTCTAAAAGTAGGGAAAGATCAATTATACTGTGCCAATCCACATCTCACCAGCAATCACATCCTATATTTTTGGAAATTCTGTTGGCTGTTGTTAAACAAATTAATCACTTGGACTTCTTTGTAAGTTTCTAAACTGTGTGGTGTGAAAAATAGAGTTTATATGTTGATGTGGATGCAGAAGGGAAAGCTGAGAAGTGTGAAGGACTGTAGGCCACTTTCTCATTAAGGAGATGACATATGACATAATTATTGTCTTGGACATGCAATTTTTATGCAGTATTACTTCTTTTGTTATTCATTGCTCAGCTTAGCCTCTAGTGAACTGCCATCTGTATGCAGGAGACACCTATGAAGCTATTTTTTGGGGTGTATACAGAAAACCTAGTGAGTTCCCTTGCACATGCAAGTGAGATTTCAGGACTGAAGGTAAGAAACCAGAAGTTTAAAGGACACTGAAATATTTAACTTTCAAACAAAGCTTGAAAGCATATTTGTAGGTATTGCAGCCTTTCGGATGCACAGTTGTAGAACAGCTGAATTATTACAGGATGCCTCTGGATGACTGATTTAAAATCCCTCTTGAGACTGAACTAAAATTGACTGTGATATATAGTTGTTTGGGCTTGAGATAGGTGGGTGATTTGGAATATGGTACTATTCATAAAATTGCCATCTAGGTCTGAGCTGTGTGCCACTTTGATAGTTTAATTATAAATCTATCACTTAAATCTTCCTGAAAGATGGGTTGTTGTTCAAGCAAATTCTGATTTAATCGAGCAATACAAGATGAGGTTCTATGGTTTATAAAGGAGAACAGACTGGACGGTTATAATGTGCCAAAGATGCTTTATTTTTCCCAAATTTGAAATGTAGAATGCTATCCAGCTTAAGAAAAATAAATGTGCTATAGATCAGACTGCTTTTTAAAGTGCAGGTTAAACAGATATAGTATGATTTTTAAAATCTACATTTCCTTGGACTAATTTTAATTTTGCTGTGTCTCATAGGATTACAAAATAGGATAGTTCTACGCCTAGTGATCTGGCATAATTTCAGCAAAAATTCTTGTGATTTCATTTTGATGAATATCACTTATTTAGAGTCAGGTTTTTACATTTTTGCAAAACTAGGGCTCAGGCTTTCATAAAAGTTTCAAAAGGATCTGAACTTCTGAAGGATTCATTTAATCATTTGTAGCTCATATTATCCTTTAAGGAAATCATTATTTCCTAAGTTAATGAAGTTACATTAGAACTTTGAACTGGTACTAATTAATATAGAAAAGACAATGCATGATAACCTGTATTTAGTTCAAGTCTGGTGGGCTTGTGAGTACTGTGTTATAAGAACTAGGTTACTGAAGAGGAAATGCTTGGATAATGCATGCTGTTCAGTAGATGCGACCAGTGCAGTGCCTCAAAAGTTGTGAATATGGTCAAGGTGACTCAAGAAAAACAAATATTGGGGAATTATTTACAACAATAAGAATATGTTTGTAGTGTTATATATATTTCTTTGTACATGACGCTAATTATTTATCTGTATATGTATATAATTATATATATTTATATACGTACACTTTGAATTTTCACGTCAATTACTTTTTTGAAACCACACTTCCACAAAGCAATCTGTTAAGGGCCTACTAATAGACAGCTCTGTTGTTGTCTGTTAGACTGCTGACAGCTCTGCTCTGTAATCTTCTGTGTGCCACACACACGGTCATGTGCTTGGGAAGTGGTGTAATTGCCAGAATTCTGTTGGCTGAGAACTTTGATCCCAGATTTTCTTTACTGCCACCCAGGTGCTTTCAAGACTACAACTCCAAGTCTTCTAACGTTCTTTTCATTTACTGGGTTTAACAGGCAAGCAGTTATCTGGAAATTTCACTGGGTCTCATACCCAGACCAAAACTTCTTAAGCTATTGGATTTTTTTGAGGAACTGAAGCAAGTCCTAAGAATCTCTGAAGTGCCATTGGCCCAATACCACACTTTCAGTAACAATCAATGGAAATTTTCCAGGACAGATCTTCACAGAATAAATTGGATGAAAATTTTCCTATGATCCTTTCCTAATTTCTAACAATTTCTGGATCAGACTTTTGGACCAGGACTAGCACTAACTTTTTGGGGGGGCCTGTTAACTCCTGACAGCCTTCTGTTCTGGGAAGGGACTAAATCCAGCCAGCAACTAATCCCCACACAGCTGGTCACGCACACATGAACAGGCACACACACACACACAGACACACACACAGACAAACACACACACACATGGACTCCTGGGGAAATAGGGGCAAGAATCATAAAATAATACAAACATTAAGGTTGGAAAATACCTGTAAGATCACTGAGTTCAGCTGCCAGCCTTGCTGACCACCACCATGTTCACCATTGAATCACATGCCCAAGTGCCATATCCACACATTTTTTAACTCTTCCAGAGATCATGTCTCTACCTCCAGAATCAGAAAAGTCAGAATACTTGTGGGTTGAGACAAAAGGTTTAAAAGGTAAAACAGAAACTGTGCAAGGAAGCAAAGCAAAGCAAAGGATTCATACACAACTTCATATGAGCAAGCAGGTGTTCAACCATCCCCAGAGAGCACAGCTCCATCACATGTAACAGTGACTTTGGAACACAAACACCATCACGCTAAAAATCTCCCCTCTTTTTTCTTCCCCCAGCTTTAAATGCTGCTCCTGCTGTCACATGGTGTGGAATATCCATCCCTTGGGTCAGTGGGGTTTGCCTGTCCCACTATATCCCCTTCCAGTTTGTTGTGTACCTGACTCCTCACTGGTGGGCTGGGCTGAGAGGCCAAAAGGGCCTTGGCTCTGTGCAAGCAAGGTTCAACAATAATAAAATACCAACGTTTCCAGCACAAAACCAAAACACAGCTCCATACGAGCTACTATGAAGAAAAGTAACACTTTCCAACCAAAACCAGTACTGAAAGAATGTAGACTGTCTAATATTAGGGGTTAATATTTGTCATTATGAGTTCAATAGCACAATGAGGCATAAATTTCATCTTAGGAAAGCAAACTTTCTCAGGACAAATATTGTTTCTGTTAAAGCCCCTTCATGTGACCCTTTATGTATGCAGTTCTTGTAATGCCTTAAAGCTAGTAGAAAGGATAAAAATGTCCACTGTGTTTCATCTATGATGAAAAGCAGCAGCAAAAGTTAAGGAGCAATGAATTAATTTGCCACGCTTTCTGTGGCTCTATGCAATATTCTCTATACACATAACCTTTCAGCATGTTGATACCTTGGAAGAGAATGACATTTTTCATAAAAATAAGGACTTCGTGATTTTAACAAATGCTGTTAACATGTTTTATGTCTTGAAAACACTTTATAAATGCCTATTTTTAGTAGTTTAGATTGAAAAAATCAGGTTTTATCAGCAGGAAGTACAAAAAATTGACTAAATTAAAAAGAAAAGTAAAAAGAAATAAAAAAATACTAAAATAATTTCACTTTCTTTTCTACTGTTCCCCTTTGCTTCACAAAGGAAAGACTGTATTGATCATTGAAATTCTTCTCTCAAGAGATGCTTGAAATGACTGTGTCCTTGAGAGCACTTGTCCTAATTTAGTGTCTAATTAAGAGTCACATACCTATTACTTACTTGCTCTCTCTTATAGTACTTCTGGTGGTCGGGGGCTCAGGATATTACAATTCTTCATGACATAGAAATATAATAAAAAAAGAAAAAATACTTTTTAAAAATGTACTAGCCAAACCCCCAAGCCTTGACTTCAGAGAAAACATACTGACAAAATAGGAGAGGAAATCTCAGGAAGAAACCAAACTTCAACCTAATAAAGATATTTATATAGCTATGTAGCAAGATGCTGTGATCATGATGCTGCATTAACACAAACTAAAAAAAAGCCCCACTTCCATTGGAAAATTAGCATTTCAGAGTTTTATTTAGGCCAAATATTGTCACAAACTGTGCCATGGATCCCTTGTATTGGTTTTAACAAAATTTTGGTAGCTGGTAGGGGTCTGTGGGGATGGCTTCTGTGAGAACACGCCAGAAACTTTCCCCCATGTCAAACAGTCAGCTCCAGGTGGCTCAAAGACAGAACCATCACTAAACAAAGCTGAGTCAATCTGATAGCACCTTAGCAAAAACCTTGTTAAGGAAGGAGAAAAAATACTGTGCAGCAGTAGCTGGGCGAGAGGAGTGAGATGTGAGAGAAGCAGCTCTGCAGACACCGAGGTCAGAGGAGAAGGAGGGGAAGGAGGTGCTCCCAGCTCTGGAGCAGAAGCTCCCCTGCAGCCTGCAGGGCATATGAGATGACATATCTTGTTGTCCTAGAGGTGGATTTGTCCCAAAGGAAGCTGTGACATCATGGAGGGTCCCACTTGAACAGGCTCCTGGAATGAACTGTGACCCTGTGGGGACTTAAACTAACCTGGAGTCAAATTGTCTGAATTGCACCTTCTACTAGACCTGGTTTAGAGCCCCATCCAACCAGATCCTGGATGTTTCCAGGGATGGGGCATCTACCACTTCTCTGGGCAACATGTTCCAGTGTTTCACTACCCAATTTGACTTCACTCTAGTTGCTCTGAAGCAACTCTGACATTCCACACAGAAAAATATCACTTTTTTTGACCTTTTCTTCCTTTATTTTAAAGAAATTCTTGAATTCTATAAACTTCATTGAATAGTTGCTGCTTTAATACCAAACAAAATTAATATAGCATTTTTGCAAAATGTCTGGCAGTCTGAAGCCCGTGAATTCATTCTATTAATGACAATAGATAGAACTCAGTTATATTGCATGCTCTTCATGAATAGAAGGCCTTTAATAAGGATAAAAACATTAAAGCATATCTCAATACATAGGAAGACTTTCTTAATAATATCTCCACATAATTACTTCAGTGTTCTTACCTTATAGTTTGAAATAGAAAGTTTTACCCTACTTCTCCTTTCTCATAAGCACCTTTTTCTTATTTAAATTTCACTTGAGTAGAGGGATTTACATGTTGTTAATTTGTCCCTTGACTTTTTTTTTAAGCTTCTTGATTCTCCCAGTAAAGAATGGCAGGGGTACAAATTGGCAGAGATTTGAGAATCTTCTTCCAAAAATTGGAGATTTTGCAATAAGAAAATACAATCAAATAACACCCTGAGGGCACAATGTTCAAAACTTCTTTTACAAGCATTATACATGAATTTACTCTTTAATTAAAAAACTTGGAGTGTAAGAAGGAAATTATATGATTGGTAACATATGATGGAAATGAAGCATGAAAAATTTTCTCTGGACCAATACTACTTATATATGAAAATCTGGTATTATAACCATTCCTTAGTCTGGATTCTGCAGCTGCAGGCTGATTAAAACTCAGCAGGAAGAGCTATAATAAACAAATACCACCTGCTGCAAGAACAGGTGTTTGTGTCTTCATTTAGAAACCAAAGTAAAACAGAAGATGCCAAGGGGCTGAAGTAGATCAGTATTTGGATTGACATAATTTGTTACTACTCGTCCTTGAACTTAAAAGCATATTATTGTGCTTTCAAGACTCCTTGATAGGGATTCAACACTAGTTTCTAGTAATTAAGAAGCTCTTTGCCTTCTCTGTTCAGCTATCCATTCTCAGTATTATGTGCATTCAATGCAAGTATTTGGTTCTCCATTCAGGGGTATACAGCATAATGTTTTTGACTAAGAATATTCTATGCACAAAAATAAGTTAAACCAGCATTTTATATTTTATTTAATTTCACTAATCTCATCAGTGTTTGATTTGGCACATTTTTAGTCCAAACAAATTAATATAGTCATTGGAATTTATAATGATTGATCTCTTCCTCAATGGATTTAATACATGTTTATAAAAGAAGATTTGCATTTATATAAAAAGAAAAAACCATTCTGTTTCTGATATTTATCTCAGTGGCACTTCTGATGCAGAGAAAGCAGATGAGTATCTTTCCCAATAAATCTGAGTGTCCATTCAATGTGTCTTTCAGTGTGCAGCTTCTCAGTGGTGACTTTCATATGCAGATTTTTTTCTTCACTGTAAGAGCACTTAAGAAATAATAATCAGAGTACCTGTCTAGATAAAAGCAAAAATTGACGCGCTATGTAATTGTTCATGTAAACAATACAGTAAAGCACATAGAAATGATTGTGATATACCTTTAGCTAAACCAGAATCAATAGAAGTAGATGGATTGATCCTGTACCAGGAAAGTTACTTTCATGTTACAACAAGTCTCAAGGTACCTGGCGAAGAGATTTTACTTTTGTCTGTGGTTTACAGTGGATGACTTCAAGATAGTTCATGGTAGCAGATAAAACTTACAGCCAGCAGGCAGACGCCTCCAAGGTAACAAAGTTTTTGAGAGCTCCATTTTTTTTCTCTTTTGCGAGAGATTTTACACATAAATAAGTTCTGAAATCCCGTAATACTTAAAGCGGATGTGAGGAGTTATTACTGGGAATACAAGCAATATCACAAAGTCATTTAAAATCTGCACACTGCCAGAAGTATGGATTAGAAAACAGAGAAGCTGAGAACTGGAAAGCTTTTGGGAAGATTTAGCATATTTAAGATGCAAAAATTACTTTGCTGACTTATTTAGGGAGTCTGCATGGGTTGAACAGGAGCTGGAGCAGCATGCTGCCAAAGGTAGGATTACCTGGGGGTTTGTTGTTTGTTTTTGAATTTCTGACAGTCCAAATACTTGATAATCTTGGAAGTAAGTGATGTTTAAATCATTCTTAAATCATTTTTCAACATCTTACAAGAGGGAGCAAAAAAATCTGTTATTTGCTAAAATGGCCATAAGCACATTGACAAAAAGGTGACTGCATCTCTTTTATGTAATTGAGTATTGGAGGATAAAACTTCTGTCTTTCAAGAGGAGAACACAAGTAAATTTCATTATTTCTGTAAAATTGGCTTGCACTGATATTAAAAATGTCTGGAACTTTTTTAAAAAAATGTTTGTTATATTAAATATAATGAAGTATTAAAATGAGATTTAATGGAGTTGAGAATACATTTTATAACAGAACTAAATATGACTTCTAATTCTGCTCTCTAAAGCCTAGACTTTAGTGTTACACATTTTTTTAGAATGTAATGACTAAAATAATTAAATCAGTAATATAAATACATTTTTGAGCAAAATTAGATATAAGTATGAATCAAAGAGCTGGGAAAGAACTTAAATACATTTTAAAAATTAGTAAAGAAGAAAAGATAATTTTTTGACATGGCTCTGATATAGATTACAGGATGTAACTAAATTGAGTGAATATTCAAATATATATGGAAACATGCTATAATAATGAACCTTTGAGAAGTCAAATTACATGAAGAGTTTAGCAAAAGGCAAGTTAAGAGAAATCTCAATTAGCCTGTACACTCATGAAAACAAAACAGATCTGACAACTATTCTGTGGGTAAAACCTTAAAATAAATGGGTCGCAGATATGAATGAAATTTTTTAGTTTTAGGTGAAGATACCTATTGCCTGTCATAGTTAACTGTTTTTTTTATATATATAAAACTTTCAGAATTGCATGTAAATTTATACAGAATTTGAGCTAGATCAGCACTTTCTCCACTTACAATCTATAGAACTTTGAAATAATTTGTTAGAAAATGAAGCTGCTATGAAATTGGAAAACTATATAAATAAGTAGAGCAGTGAACCAACTACTCAAAACCATCAATGAGTTTTGCCAAATGTTTGCCCATATTTGGGATACTTCTCTTATAAAATCTGTAGTTGAATGCTGAGAAATAGAGCTGCATTTTCTTACTTCCCCTTCATTCAGAGTGAGGCTTGTAGAACTAATCTTATTTCTTCCTTCAATATCACATGGAGCACCTATCACACCTCATACCTATTATTTCCCTTTTCTTTTACAATATATAAGCTAATGCATAACTGATATACTAGCTTGTTTGGGGTTTCTGTTAATGATCTTAAACATTAAAACATTTGCTGTTGGAAAGTTTTCAAAACTTGGGCAGCCTAGAAATGTAGTGTTGCATACTTGTCACACCCAGGTACTGGGACACTGTGAAAATACATCACAAAGGATAAATAAACATGAAGTGATGTGGTGAGGGGAAAATAGACATGAAGTGATGTGGTGAAGGCTGCAGCCCCAAACTGAGGAACTGATCACAAACAATCAAAGGTTATCTTTGCCTACCTTGATTTTTGTTTACACATGTAATTTCTTATTTTACCTCATAGATGACAGTTTTGGGACAAACCAGGGTGAACCCTTCTGCCTGATTTTATCTCCAGTGATGTAACTGAACTAGGCTACACGGGTTTCTTATGAAACTAGCTGCATAAAAATATGCAACTACCCATATGTGTAATTTCTTGACTAGTTAGCTAGGTTATTTTCATTTAAAAAGCTGTAGCAAATTTCATTTCAAACATTGACATGGTATGAAGTCTACCTTAAATTACTGCTCAAATAAATTATTTCAGATCTGAATAGATTAGCTCAAGATGAGCTGGAATACAAAAAGTAATAGATACATGTTTTAGGTTATGTAATTTTTGCTGACTTCACATATTTGTAACATATTTGGGGCTGAAAAATAGTGTGTGAGAGAAAGCCTGATGAAAACTGCGACAAGTGCTAATTGTTGGATATAGAGCAAGAGTTTGGCCTCAGTCTACTTGGTTAGCAAGGGCAGTATCACCTTGCAGTGATGTTCTAGTTTATAATGTAAGAGACAGTTCCTTGATGTGGGGTGAGATCAGCACACCATGTGTGGCCCTCAGGCACCATGCTAAAGGCTGAGCCCAGCAAGGAGCAGTTTCACACAGAGACCAGGCCACCAGAAAGGAGTCCAGGAGTCAGCAAGAGTCCCTTGAGCCTCTGGATCAGAACTGCCACTCCAACCTGGACTGGAAGGGCAGGGATGTGGCTGCAGGGTGTCCTACGTGCTCTGTAGGATTAGCCTGTCTGCCTAGATATTGCTATCCATCACTATACTGAAAATTTTTAATAAATAAATGGTAGATTATGTCAGAATGATGATGTGGTTCTGTTCTCAGAGGCACTGCAACCAGTAACCTCATTACAAGAGTTAATTCCCCTTTAAATAGAAAATGCTGTGGTGAAAGTGTTTTCTTGTCCAACTGTTTATGTGTCATGGTTCTTCTCTTCAAGAGAATGTAGATAATTAGAGCTTGAAAATAACCAGAAAACAAACAAAAAGCCCACAAAACTAATCAAATCCTGCTTCTGCACAAAAAAAAAAAAAAGGATAAAACTCATTGTTTCAAAGAAAGTACTGAGAGGTAGGCAGCAGACACAGAGCTGTCTTCCAGAAAGAAGCATGTTTCCTCATTATTGCTACACAATTTAACAAAATCCTTCAAAACTCTCTTAAATTCTTATTTTCTTATTTTCACAGGACTGTGAGAGAGATGTACATGAAGGCCCAAGATATTACAAGTTCAGGATTTTTTTTGTTTAATTGTTAAATCATTAAAAGGATGGAGAATGGTTCAGGGAATGCTTCTCCATTTCTTAACTTTGGGTGTTTTTTCTGTATTTTGTAGTTCTGGAAGCTTTCATGTACTGGATTTATTTAAAAGAAAAAGCAATGAACCTATTTCAGTGCTTTCAAAAGCCCACAGTGATAACTGAATTTCAGGCAAAGGTTTTCTGAAAGTTTTCAGATTCTTCAGATGTTCTGAAAGGTATTCTTTACGTTCTTCTTTAACTGAGTTTATTAAGTAGCTTAGTCACAAATTGTTCCCTATGACTTTGATGTGAAATGCACTGTTTATTTTGGAAATGCCTGCAGTGTTGCTGGTCTGTGATGTACATTCCATTAGTGGCTGTTTCCCTCCCCCCCCCAACAGTTTCTGTGAATTATTTGAGACAGAGTAAAAAGCAAGTTATTATTGCAGTATATGTTATTATTCAAGAAAGTGAATCCTATTTTCCTGTCTTCCTATGGAAAGCAGACTTTGCATGCTTCATTGGATTTAAAAGAAAAAAGTCAGGAAAGCTGCTAAAGCTCTGCAATGACTACATAGTATGCACATGAATCAAATTTAGAATCTATTTCTCAATTATTAATATTTCATTTTTTCAGAACTTGTGTTCATATTGATTTTTCTCTGTGGTTGCTTAAGCCCTACTCAATTCATCAGTGCCCACAGTGTGGATCTTTATACTCCTACACATTTCCTCTAAAGCTAATGAAGAAATCCTGGATGTAGAAATCTGTATTCATCATTTTGTTTTAAAACTATTCAAACACACACTTTCACAGTCTACATGCTGTGGATCTTTGAAGCCTTCAATTTTTGAGTCTAAGAATTCATTTCTTGAGAGATATTTTCACCAAGTTTTTTTTAATGATTGAATACAGTGAATGGATAAGCAAACAGAAGGGTTCAAACCTTTGCTAAGAGATTCTGTTGCTTTGTAGTTCAGTACATCCTTATGTGAAAAAGTGGCTGGGATTAACTTAATTTTCTTCATATCAGCCCCTATGATGATGAGCTTTGGATTTTTGGCTTAAACACTGTTGGTAAAATTTCAATAATTCGGCTATTGCTGAGTAGCTCTTGCAAAATGGGCTCTCCTCCCTTGTCTGCCCTACTGCCCAGCCAAAATGAGCAAGATGGCTCTGGCAAGGGGTGGAAGGAGACACAGCTGGGACAGCTGGCCTGGATTGGCATTCCGTTCCAGACGATGTCATGCTCAGTAATACATGCTGGGGGAAAGGCCCAGAAAAAGGAGTGAGCGAGTACCTGTACAGGCATTAAAATTGATTACTTTAATTTTAAATCTCTAAAATAATTTTTTTAATTAAATTTAGGAAAATTCTCTTAAAATATGTCCCCTTTCTTGCAATTCTATGTTTTCTTTCCCACAGTCATTTTAGTTCTAATTTCTTACTTGAAATATTGATCTTAAAAATATTCTATTTTATATTTCACATTCACTCATTTTCCATAGTTTACAGAAAGGTTCTGAAAGTAATTCAAGAAGCAATTGCTCAAATGATTGTTTTATGAAATATAACTGTGATGAAAGATAGAGTTGAAAACCTTTTTCTTATCTCTATCCTCCAAAGTCCTCAAGACAAATATGGTGCTAAAATAAAAGTGTAACGACCTAGAAGTTGTACATGACAGTGCCAGGTTTTTTACTTGTATGTCTGTCTTCTACAGGACCTTATAAATGATCAGTTATGGTGCCAAGTGGGTGGCAATACCTATTAAAGGCCTGATATAGAGCTATAGACATGATTGTTGAGAAATTATTGTTCATGTATTTTTATTCTAGTTTGTTTGTTTTCTAAAGCAAAAAGTCATGATCAATCAGCCAGAGATATTGTAAATTAATTATCATATTTAGAGATATGAGCTTATTCTCAGGCCAAAATAAAAAAAAAATCTTGGATATTGCTGTATTGTGTATTGGCTGTATTGTGATCCCTATTTGTACACATTATTTTTGAAAGAAATTACTGTTTTTCGAAGGAAATTTTTAAGATCAGGAAAGCATAATTGCAAGATATTAAAAATGATCCTTTACAACAAAATGGAAAACCATAACTAATTCATTAAAAGAGTAAAAAAAAAGGGTGAAATTTTTTATCAATTTTTCCTATATATATTGCCTGAGAACTGAGGAGGTGCAGGACAACCTCTGTGCAATAAGGAATGCTTTGACTGAAGCATAACATTGGAGGGGAGGAAAATTTGATTTAGTAAGCTTCCTTGCAGGACAAACCTACAGGGAAAACAGTAGACCAGACTGTTCTAACATAGATATAGACAGTTGAAGAATGTCTTGGAGCTGCTGCTGCCAAAAATGTCTTTGGAAACCTTGTATCTCCAAAGCCTTTGGCCTAAATACTCCCATAAAGAAGACTAGAAACTCCTGGAGTTTTCTATAAACCTGTCTGCATACATGTGTGCCCCTTCATTCAGCTACAGGTGGTTTGATTCCCACCTGAGTCCCAGAGACTCAGAGATCTCAGCCTTTTCATTGTCCCTTTTCCTTGTCACTCATCAGCCAGGTAAAAATGTGAACAGAAAGATAGATGGAGAGAAGAGTGGTTCAGGTAGAGTTATTAGTCCCCATTAACCTTTACCTAGAGAATTTCAGATCACAGTAGAGAGAACCATCGTCAGTTTAATGTTGACCTAGAATCCCTGTCTTAATAACACTAAGATACAGGGGATTGAAACCTGTTTCCCAGAGCTCATAGTCCTATTTTTAAGTGTTGAATACCTACCACTGTGTTGTTATTCTAGATACAAAGGGGTGGATCAAGTTCCATTACAATCCTTGGAAAGTCTCCTGAATATTTCTGTGGATGTTAATGCATACCAACAGTACATACAGCAAATTACACCAAAAACAGTCTTCAATGGAGTACCAAATCTCCAACAAAGGGAAAATATTGTCACTTAAAAGTAAATTGTTTCCCACAAGCAGAATTTATTCATTAAAATTATCAGCATTTTGAAGAGGCAAGAATCTATTTACAGGACATAATTTCTCTATTGTATCTGGAACCATATTAAGCTTAACAGCACTCACCACAGAATCACAGAATGGTTTGGGTTGGAAGAGATCTTAAAGATCATCTAATTTCCAGCCCCCTGCCATGAGAAGGGATGCCACCCATTAGATCAAATTGCCCAAAACCCATCAAACCTGGCTTTGAACACTTCCAGGGAAAGAGCATTCATATTCTGGGAAGCCTGTTCCAGCATCTCACCACTCTCACACCAAAGAATTTCCTTCTAACACCATATCTAAATATAGCTTCTTTTACCTTAAAACCTTTCCCCCTTGTCCATGGACTTAAAAATTAGTTTCAAAAATGTTTGCTTTACACTGGGGATCATCATCTGGAAACAGAAGACACAAAATGGGAAATTGCATCAAGAACTGTAGGCTAACAGCATGATAGGGTTATAAAAAGAAACATCTATTTATCCTAGGCTTTATCGGAATATTTCCTGTAGCCAAAATCCCTCTTTCTACATGATAAATCTACAAAAGCTTTTCAGAGGTTATGTTCAGAAAATGTTTTCCAAGAGTAACTTTTGGTGCACCTATGTCTAGATTTCATTTAGTTTCAGCAAATGGGATGTTGTGCCTTACTGCAAAGAAGGCTAGCAGTATCCTGTTGTGCATTAGGAGTGCTCAGCAGACCGGGGGTGGTGAGAGAGCAGCCCTGGGGAATGCATCTGGAGTGCTGGGTCCAGGTCTGGGCCAGACCACTAAGAAGGGCCTGGAACATCTGTCCCCTAGGGAAAGGCTGAGAGAAGTGAAACTGTTTAGCCACGAAAGGAGGTTGTGGTTGCAAGAGTTCTATGATCTTCAGTGTAGACTCTTGTTCAGTGATCTTTGGGCAGGAACCTTTCCTGCTTTATTCTAAACAAATTTCTAAGCCTGGTTTATTTTAGAGTGGGTTACTTCATGGCCTCAGTTTATTAACTCTTGACAGCCTAGCTTGAAATTAAAACTGGCCCTAAAAGCATTTCTCATGTTTGAAACTTTTTTAACTTCAATATATATTCTTGTTCTTTTAATGAACAAACCTTCTTATAAAGCTAGCTACACATAATTCAGCTGCAGGCTGGTTTTTTTCTTAATTTTATATTTCTCTGGCAAATATCACCTGATTAAGCAAAATCCATATTTTCATTGACTGAAATTTTCAAAACGTTGACAGCAGGCAACAAGCTTTCAAAGAAACATCTGTTCAGATTGAAATACCATTTTTTTCTATAATCAAACCCTTGCCTTTGTGCTCTGCTATTTTTTGCTTTGCTCTTACTTTATTCATGAGGACTACAAATATGCTATAAAGCAATTTAATATTTGTTTTGAACTCCAGTTCCTTAAACTACTATTTCTACAACTTTCTAGCAGGCTTTACTATGTTTTCTGAACAAAACTAAAATGATGAAAAATAACTCATCTGCCTGAAATGGACTTCTGGCTAATTTTGTCATGTTCTTTTATAATAAACAGTGACAGAATGATACCCTGCAATAGTGCATTCTGTAATTTCTAGGCCTATACCTATGAATGGTACTTGACACCTAAATGTTATTCAATTTCTTATGTTTTTACTTATGGGTTTTTAATTTTTGCATGAAGGAGAGAGTTGTTGTGCTTTTTTCAAGGTTTCAAAGGCAGAGTTTGATGGTAGAAGGAAAACTTTTCAAGTTCTGATGCGATGTCACTGTCAGAGCCTTGTTTTTTTCTTCGGCCTTTGATATAGAAAAAGCGCTCGTTCCATGATACTTTGGAGACCGAAGCATTGTGGTGCTATGGGAGGGAATCAAAATACTGTGTGGAATAAGTAGAAACATTTTTGAGTAGTTTATCTGCTTAGTTTTCCTTTCATATGAGGAAGTCAAAATTTCTTGTGTGTTGATTAATTCATATTGCAGTTCTAGGGAAAAAAACAAGTTGTTCCATTAGCCTAACTTTTTATTTAATTTTGCACTTAGCAATAAGATTGTTTCTCCAAAGGGATTCCTGTAAAGGTACTTACCTACTGTGTCTGGCCTCTTTACGCAAGTACAGTGCACATTTTTTCCACACAAAATTTCCTGTTGTGATGGTTTTTAGCCCAGATTTTCCTTTAGGAGAAGGTCATGTTGAAATATAAATAACTTTCAATCATTTTGCTGCTTCTAGTACCAGTTTTGTTATAAAATGCAGTCTTCAGTAAAAGGGTGGGGTTTTTTCCATAGGAAAATAGAGACATTGTTCTTATGTAAAATTTTATGCAAGTCTATTAGTTGTTTGTGCTTGTCTGCTTTATAAATTATGAGCTACAAAGATATATCAAATAATTTGTCATCTATTGAGAATGAATACTGGGAAATCATGGAAACTAGAATTCTCTTTCAGTAAATGGTTTTAGAAAAGCCATTCTGGTGTGAGATTGGGGGTAGAAAACTATGTGTCTCCATAGATAAATCTCTGTAAATTAATTTTTTAAGTATTTATATACATAGCAAAGTAGCCTTACTGTGATAAAACAAAAACAAAAACAAGAACAAAAGGCCATCTATGAAGTTGAAAATGAATAGCTGAAGTGGAACATTTACAGAAACACTGAAAAACCTCTTCCTGGTTGCTATTTATGCCTATTGCTACATTTAAGCCCAGCAAATATCTGTCTTTATCCTGTGCAATTTCAAAGGTCCTAAAGAAGTTTGGTTTAGCATGTATATATAGTCCTCTTAACTGTGTGAGTAGCTAGGCACATGTTGGTTTAGGCCATTTGGCTCCTTTCATTCTTGAATGGAAGTGATTAGCCCAGTAATCATTTTAAAAACACCGTTGAAATATTTTTTACTGCCTAGAGACTATACTTTTCTGAACTGCTTAGAGAACAGTCTTCAAAAATAAATTCAGCTTAAAGTTAACTATAGATGATATTATTGTATCTGGAATAGCAAAAATAGATTCAGAAGAAAAGGAAGTCTCTCCTTCAAGCCAGTGAAACAAACCATATGACCCGGAGTTTAGGAAATCCTTTGTGATGGTGAAAATTTGCATTCTATTTATGGAACTGACAGCATGCTATTCACTCCCATTTTATCCTAACTGTCCATGCATTGTACAAGATATTATTTTAAATGAGTGTCAGAGTCAGAAGGGTACACTTAGACACATTTAGTCTTTCTTTTGCTCTATGAATCTAGATTCTTTTCCTTATATAACACCACAAAGCTTTACAGGAAGAAAATGGAGAGTGACTTTCTCTTATCCTATTCAAAAAGCCTATTTATTCTTTTGGCAATTATCCAGAAAAGTACACGTTTTGTGTTGGAATGCTCTTCAGCAGGCACAAAAGCTTCAATCTGTATTTTTGTATACTGCAATTATACAATAGGTTGTAAATAGAGAAGTGTTCTATAAGTACTCCTGTGTAGTCATCTGCTTCCCTGAGGTAACCCATGTGTGTAGAAATGAATCTCCTTGATGCTCAGTTTTCAGATTTCAGTTGTCTTAACATTCTTACAAATATTTTGACTTTAAAGAGGCATAGTGCCTACCCTGGCTTGGGCTGTGCTTTAAGGCCAGATTGAAAGCTCTAGATTGATTTAGATTTTCCTCTTTCTCTCTTCTTTTGAAGAAGATATATTTTCTGCTTCTGGTAGTAGTGGCTTTACTATTACAAGCAGCATAAAAGCAAAATGATCAGCATTATAATACCAGTCTCTAAACACCATGTCAATAACATTACCTTAGTAAAAAGTGTTAAAGTAGGGTTACTCCCACTTAGTTGACATAGTATTCACAGAACAGCAATTGTGATTTGTTTTGATTCTGAGATAGTTTCAGCTAAAGATTGAATACAACCAAGGGTCTTTGAACATTTTCAGAACAGGTGCTTCAAACTGATCATATTCTCACATATTCGGGCCTGAATATAGATCCTTATTTTGTTAGGTGTGCTTGACTGGAGGTTCTGTAGGATGGTTAATTTACCATTTTCATTTTCAGAGAAGATATTAATTTACTTCTGTGTAGCACAATTCATGAAGAGGAGGCTGCTAAATAAGAGTGTAAAACTAACATAAAACAGAAGTTGAAATTGTGATACATGAAAAAAGCCTGCAGCTTGGCCACTGAACTTATGGGATTGTACCAGAAATGCAGAGGATTTTAGGGAATTTTTAAGTTTTATTTCCTTTAGATTTTATAGAACCAGCATGACCCAGGGAACTTTCCTCCAGTAATTGCTCTTAAATCACTTCATGAAATCACTTCTCTTCTGTTCAACAATTGTATGTCAGGACCTAGTTATTTCTGGAAGTCTGACAGGCTTTGAAATACAGTTTGCAGTATGTGAATCCAACATGAAGTGGTAGTGAATTACAAACTTCTGCAGTATCCCAAAGTACTAGAATTTTTTTGTGAACATAGCATGATAATTACTCACCTGCAACTGTTGAAGTTCTTATTACTGCAGAGCTTGAGCATGTGAGGCTGTATTTAATCTGGCTGAGATGGAGTTAATTTTCTCCACAGCAGCCTCATAGCTCTGTGCTGTGCATTGGTATTAGAAAGGTGTTGGTAACACAGCAAAGTTTGGGTACTGCTGAGCAGTGTTCCCACAGCACCAGTGTTGTCTCTCCAGCATTCCTCCTCCCATCTGTGGAGTCTGGGGGACATAATTGACCCAAACTGACAAAAAGCAGTATTCCATACCATAAAACCTCTTCTCAGACATAAAAGTTAAGAAAAAGAAGAGGGAGGAAATCATTTATTATTATGACATTTGTCTTCCAGAGCAACTGCTATGCATGCTAAGCCCTGCTTCCCTGGAAGGGCTGGACCTTGTTTGATGATGGGAAATAAAGAATAAAATATATTGATTTTTTCTTTGCTTTGTGCACTCAATCTTGTTTTTGCTTTACAAAACTGCCTTTATCTTGATCCACAAGTGTTTATTTTCATCTTATTTTCTTCTTCCTTGTCCTGTTGAGGATCAGAGTGCTAGAGCAGTGTGGTAGGAAACTAGCATTCAACCAAGGCCAACCCATCACAGAACCACAGACAGCAGTTCTGAGATACAAGCTCAGAACTTTTAGTTGGAAAACTACTAAGTAGGTGAGCTATCCACAAGCTGATGTGATGGGCTACACCTTAGAAAATGTGTTCTACAAACGTGTGAACTAGCAAGAATTCTGTAGTCTATCTTTGACTATTAAGAATAAAATAACAGGCAGGAACCAATGTTAGCAAGAAATAACAATCTTTGTTCAACTTTTCAAGGCTTGAAGAACTTTTTCAGTTTTGTCTGTCCTAATCTTAGGCTGTCTGAATAGAATGAGTTTGTTTAACCACATCATTAGCTTACTAATTATTACTCAGTTTATTAATTATCATTTTATTAATTACTACTCAATTTCTCAGTTTAAATTTATATTTATATAATCATGTGGTGTATTTCTTCTATAGATGGTAGTAGAAAGTAATTATGCTATATAGAAGGAAATATTTATCACAGTAACAGTAGTAACTATTTAAATACAGAAATCATAGAACAACAGCAGTCTTGAAAGGGACACAGTGCAGTGGAAAAGGCTGCAGACATTGATGTGATATGATACGATATGATATGATATGATATGATGATATGAAAAGGAAAACATAGGATTATAAAGGAGATCCCATAGCTATAAGTAACTCACCAGTGGTCGTTAAAAAGAAATGGATTTGATTGCTGGGCAAAAGCAATTTTTGGGATCAATAAAGAAAATTAAAATAAATACTTAGCATATGTAAGATTCCATTTTTTGTCTATAAAGTAAAATTTCAATCAAGAAAAGCAAAGTGCAAAGCCTTTAATACTATTTTTTTATTATTTTCCTCTTGTTATATAAAAACTAAACGTGGGCCATTAATCATTGACTAGTCTTAAGGTTTCAACAAAAAAAAATTGGCTTTGCATATGGAAGTGTATTTCCTGTTTTTCTCAGTTCCAGCCAAACATTGCACTTAACTGATTTCAGTGGAGTTGTGTTGCTTTGTAGCAATTAGAAAAATGGGTTATGTTGTTGGAACTCTTCCAGTGTTTTCAATGTCAGTAGCTGATTTCCATTGTCAACAATTTAATGCATGCTTACAATTCAGCATCTTGGGATATTCTCTCTTAAAACAGAAAAAACAGTTTCCCCTCCCTTCGGCTTTTTTAAAAGGAGAAATAGGGCTCTTTATCTCTGCATACTTAACTGGACAAATGTAAAATTGCTGTCTTCCAGTACACAGAGAGTATGTTACCATACTACTAACAGGCCACAGCCTTGCAGTAAGTATACAAAGGCCCAGAATTTTAACTGACCCTGCTGGCTTTCTCTGAACTTGGCCTACCTGGAACAGTTTTAGCAATCTCTCTAGTTGCTAAAAAGCTAATTATATATTATCTAATTTATTTCAGGTTTAGCTTAGCATAATTTTTTATTGCAACACCTACTGTTATAATAACTTTTTTATTGTACTTAATGGCTACTAATTCTGTTATATTAATATTATTACTGAGAGATAGTAATAAGCAGTGCTTATTCTGGAGAAAATTCATTATCTATTACTCTAGAGTAATGATGTGAGGATATACACCTTGAATGTCTGCACAAAAGTTAAAAACAGAATCCCTGGGGCTATAAAGAAATTATCAGTAGTCAACTAATAGGCATTAAAAAATATTACCTTGGAAGCTGGGAACCAGTTTTAGAGGTAAAAAAAGAAACACACATATACCATAAAACACACAATAATTACATAGCAATCATAGATTATGGACAAGAAAAGGGGAGCTTTAGAGCATATATGAACTTCAAGCAGACTGTGGAGTGAGAGTGACATCAATTCCCTTCTAGTAAAGAACTTGGAAATACAAATGACTTCTCATCTGCAGGTGTGTATTGGGTTCTTCATTTATTTGGTTGTTTGGGATTGCTTTGGTTTGGGTTTTGCTGGGTTTTTTCCTCTTGTTCAATAAAAATGGAAAGTTAAGAATAATACCAAAGAAACAGGCGGATACTATTCAGTTGGATCAGTTTTAACTCTATCATGAAAGGGAATGACCAGTAATTGGATACACTGGTCCATAATGGTTACTATCACTGTACTGATAAAAATTCTTCTTAGATTTTAATTCTTCAATTAGAATATCAATAAATGCTTGGGCTTGCATACGTTTCTCTAGCCCATGTAAATTTTATGATGTAGTTGATCTTCTACTGGACCTTTAGGATTGGTTCTAGTTTACAACTAATACCTAGTTCTGTTACAAGAACTAGCTCTGTTACAACTATGTGATACAACTATGTGTTGCGCTACCTGCTATTACATGAAGTTGCACAAAGCTGAGTTGATAATGATGTGAAGGGGAAAATAGAGTTGACAGAACTCTTTAGGGGATTTGGGTTATTTATTCTGATTTCTTTCTCACAAACAGCTCCAGATTTGAATCTGCTGACACTAGTAATCTTTTCCTTATTGTCATATATTCATAATAAAGTCTGTACAATATATTGCTATGGTAGAATGGTAAGTAATTTCCACAGTGATATCCATTGAAAGTCTGCTTTCAACTAACATGAAGCACTGGATGTAAAAAACTTGCAGGATCTGGGTAATTAGAGACCTGTCTGTGTGACCTCACTGTCTAAGACTATGCAACAGATTATCTTGACTGCAGTTCCACAACATGTACAGGACAACCAGGGAATCAGGCCCAGCTAGCAAGGGTTAAGGAAAGGTGTGTCCTGCTAGCCACCCTGATCTTTTTTTATGACTGACCAGCCTAGTGGATGATGGAAAGGCTGTGGATGTTCTCTACCTGAACTTCAGTAAAACCTCTGTCTCCCATAGCATTCTCCTGGAAAAGCTGGAAGCCCATGGCTTGCAGAGGTGCTCTTTTAAATGGGTAAAAGACTGGCTGGACAACTGTCCCAGAGAGTGGTGGTGAATGTGCTACATCCAGTTGGTGTCCAGTCACTGCTGGGGTCTCCCAAGGCTCCTTTGACAGTGGCACCAGTGTTTTTTAATACCTTTATCAATGACCTGGATGAGGGGATCAAGTGCACCCTCAGTAAGTTCACAGACAGCTCTAAGTTGGGTGGGAGTGTTGGGTTCTGCAGAGGGATCTCAACAGGCTGGGTTAACGGGCCAAGGCTCGTGAGGTTCAATAAGATGAAGTGCCGTGTCCTGCTCTTGGGTCACAGCATTTCTACGGGCTTGGGGAAGAGTAGCTTGAGAGCTTTTCAGCAGAAAAGGACCTGGGGATGCTGGTCAACAGTTGGCTTAACGCTGGTCAGTGTGTGCCCAGGTGGGCAAGAAGGCCAATGGCATCCTGGCTTGTGTCAAAAATAGAACAGCCATCAGAAATAAGGAACTGATTGGCTTCTCTTTACTTAGCACTGATGAGGCCACATCTTCTATCTTGTGTCCAGTTCTGGATCCCTCACTACAAGAAGGACATTGAGATGCTGGAGTGTGTCCAGAGAAGGGCAAGAGATTTAGGGAAGCGTCAAGCAAGTGAGTCATACAGGGATCAGCTGAGGGAGCTGAGAGTGTTTTGCCCGAAGAAAAGGCTCAGGGGAGACGTCCTCACTTTCTACAACTGCCAGAAAGGAGCTTGTAGCCAGGTGGGGTTGGCCTCTTCTCTCAGGCAATTAGTGATGGCACAAGAGGAAATGGCCACAAGCAGTGCCAAGGAAGGTTCAGGTTGGACATCTGGAAGAATTTCTTCACTGGCAGGTTGTCAAGAATTAAAACAGGCTGTCCAGGGAGTAGAAGAGTCACCACTTCAGGAAGTGTTAAAGAAACTGCTGCACCTGGCACTTAGTGCATGGTTTAGTTGACATGGTGGGGGTTGGTCAAAGATCTTGGAGGTCTTTTCCAATTTTATTGATTCTATTGAAGAATAGAACTTTATTTGGAACTGTAACAGCTGTTTAAAAGGCATTTAAACTTTCAAAATATGTTACTGTATACTAATAATTCTAAGTTACTCTAACATGTAGATGGTGCAAGATAAAGCTTTTAACACTTAGCATGTTCAATTATTTTCTTTTTATTTTCCACAGAGATAGTATTTTCTTTAAAAACAGAATAAGAAGAAACTACTTCAGAAAGTAAAATTATCACACAAATATATGGTGATAAATTACCTTCTATCTGTGAGCCTTTATTTTTGAGAGACAGTGAAAGCTGTGAAAGTGTATCAACTTAGCCAAATAAGTGGTTTCTGAATATTCATTCAACAGTAGATTTACATTAAATGCTGCACTACTGCATTGTATGTCAAAGCCTTGTCTTTTTTCAGATTTTTAGAATATTGAAAAGTTTAGAGACTTTGTCTAAGCTTTGCCATAACTGACAACTGAGATGAAATAGAAGAGATGAACAGTTTTCATATGCAATGGACAGAACTGCTGAATACTGTATTTTTTCTGGGAACGGATTGGCAGCAGAATGAGAAAGGGACTAGAGGGATCTATACAATGCAGGCAGAGAAAAGACTCATGACTATAAAACATAATGAAAATACAAAATATCTTTATTAGACCTTAAAGGCATTACACATATTAAAATTTTTCTCGAGTTACAATATCAATTTTCTAATCTTATTCAGAATATTGCTTAATAAATGAATTTGCTTACTTGAATGATACAATATCTATTCTTTGGTAAAATTTGAAGATACAGCACCAGCTACAAGAAGCAGTATAGTCATATTACTGAGTTGTGTGGTTCAAGATAATTACTGGGAGACACTGTAAGTGAATCCAATGAAATGCCTGCTCTCTGCCTCTGCTGTTATGGCATAACATCTTTTTTTGGAATGGTGCTCCATTGCCCAGATGCAGCAGTTCATGACTCTTTGGAAGCACTAGAATTTGTCATTGAAAGCATGTTGAAGTAACAAGTTTATTTGGTTTGAATCCTGTATAGTGATCATAAATACTGAACACAAGGTAAATATTGGCTTATCCTTTAATTATGGAAACAAGGAGGTGGATGGAAGGAGAAGGAATTTGTTATTGTCCTGCTAAAATGTTGAAATTTGTACAGCTTTATCCAGTCCCTTCTGTACACAGTGTTTGATTAGCATTGTGACTTCACAGTGTTCATTTTCGAAATATACTCTCTCTAAATATCACCTTAAGCATTGGATTGCATCATTCTTCCACTTTGTAAGATATAAATTTTATGATCTAAAGACAGCCACTGCTGGGAAGACTCCATCAGCTTCCATTTAACTGAGCTCAGAGATCATCTAATGTCACTTTGAATCTGGAAGGAAACTAACTCAGGTGAGAAGGGAATCCTTAGCAACCTAGCCTTATAACGAGTAATATGGATTGAATACCTACATTAATAAAGGATATTGTACATATAAATGTAGGTTTACTGACCTGTGAAAGGGTTAATTATTTTTAAGTTCTTGATTTCAGAGGCAGCTTAAGTCTTTAGTAAGCTTATCAAGTTTGGTATTTTTTATTCTGGAAAGAGAAGATGCATAACAACAGTGTTCATAAAATACTTCTGAGATTGACAGAATGTGTTGCAATGTAGTCTCTCACCTGAATGTCTAATAAGCACATCCTAAAAACGTCAAAATCTTACACTGAAGATTGGAATAGCTTCAGGCAACCTGCAGCATTTTGGGAAAAGCCATAGAGATAGAAATGGAAATAGCTCTATGTAATTAAAAATCACTAAATTAAATAATTAAATAGTAAACTTATTTAAATAATAAATGCATTTTATTGAATCAATTAAGTATCATAATTAAAATTTCTGTATTTATGTATTTATTTATTCTACTTATATAATACATTAAAGTTTCAGGAAAACCTCTCTTTCAGAGATTAAAAAAACAAACAACTACAACCAAAACCAACCAAACAAAAAAAAAACAAACCAACCCCACAATGCAGCAAAGATTACAACTTTGTATTTTTTTTAGTGAAAATATATGCTTACCAAAACCAGAGATTTCAAAGTGATGTTCCTTTTTTTAATTTCTCATAGAGATGAGATATGGAAATATAGGCTAATGTGTTTTACCTTCTTGTATCTTGTCTTTTTCATGTTCTAAAAATACTGAAATAAAGGATCTGTTTTTGAGGCATTGGATTAAAGATAATTGGGGCCTTAAAAACTTTTGATAATAAGCAAAGGGGAACAAAAATGATCAAAAGATGTAAAAATCACCATCAAACAACAAAAAATAACTTGCACATTTAGTATTAAATATGAACAAGCATGCTAATGAGATGATAAATAATTCAATTATCTGTTGCAGAAACTTAAAAAACTACAACAGCTGAAAAGCAATCTTACCTGATAATAAATAATAAAAAAAAATATGAAATTGCAACAGTCATAGTGATGACGTTAAAGTTCCCACCACAGTTCTTTATGTTTTGGGGGTTTTTTAGTACCTCTAGGATGAATAGATTTTAATTGGAAAAGAAAGGGGAAGCAGACTGGAGTAAAAACACTTATGTTAAATATTGCTTCATTATAATTGCTATTTGTTTTAGCCAATATAGAATATTTTTTAAATTGTATAACATAATATTTACTGTTTCTTTACTATTTACTGTAATGCTCATTATATTTCTTGATTGACAAAGGCATTAGTATTTGATAGGCAGAAAGACAGTTCATTATGCAGATCAATAACTTGAAGAACCCCTTGTTCGAGCTGATGTTTTTTATATATACATTTTATTTTAAGAAAGGCAGCAATTTTTTAAGTTGAAGATTTATTTACTACTTAACAATTTAAGAATTTGTCCATTATGGACAAAAACACAGCATTCTTGTAGGGTTTCTGGGAGGATAAAATAACTGGGGCAAGCCCCATACCTGTTTTGAAGATGGCTATGATCATTTCAGCTGAGCTTGTGTATGTTGGCTGAAGGAAAGATGTAATGACCACAGCCATTACAGCCATTAGTAGTAAAAACCATGACAAGGCATGGTCCTAGACACCAAAATTCAATTAATCATATAGCTTTGGCTCAGAGCTCTCTCTCAAAGTAATTCCTGGCAGGTTTAAAGGTCTAGAATGCCTAAAAATCTTTTCTACTTACTTGAAGCCACCCTGTTCTCACATTTCAATTTCAAAAGCCTGGGGAATGGGTCATTAGTGTCCTAGTACACCTGCCATTAATAAGGGGATAGTTGTGTTCCTATTGACTCATACTGCTCCCTACTGCTTTAACTCAAAGTACATGTACACAATATATACCCATAAGTCCCATTCTATTAATTACCATGGCAGGAATTAATCTCATCCACTTTTAGATACCAAAGAGTTCTTCAGTCTATATGCAGCCTAAAGTCAAGAAATCAGCTACCCTAGAGTATAACCCCCTAAAGTCAACAAATCACACCCTAGAGTATACTGTGGTGGTGGTCTTGGCTTGCCAATGCAGGTATTGTCAGCATTAGTTGTGTAGAGCTATCTATACACTGCTATCTGAAATTACAGTTCAGTTTTAGTTGAGGACATAATGTGGATACTTTTCCACCTGAAATCAGTCCAAAACAACAACAACCCCACAAATTATTAATTTAGGAAGCTGATTCAAGAGTACTGAAAATTAGTCTGAAATGTTTGCTGGATAAGGAAGAGATTCATGTATATGTATGACTGTATTTAGACAAAAGGTTCTCTTATACATAGGGGTTTTTAAATGACAGTTAAAGGCACAAATCAGGTAATATTGATTTTTGGGAATAACATATGTTTTTCTACTCACTGTGTTTCCAATTTTTTTTCAATTTAAATGCTTCATAATGAACCTTTGTCAATCTGTTAGGGATCTGTGCAAATATAGTTCTTATTCAAAATCAGATTTTCACAACTTCTGTGTGTTTTTTAATGTTTGCAAACAACCTACTTAATAATGAAATTAAAAGTATGATCCTTAATAAGCAAAAGAACACCTGATTCTTACAGCTGTGATGCGCTGTCTTTTAGGCTTACATTTTTACATTGAGCAAGTAAGCAGAGTTAAGAAAAAAACTCATAGAGCTCTCCTTCAAATTGTCAAGGTTTTTCAGCTTATCTTCTCTTATTCTTTTTCCTTTGGCTTATGTGCATTTTCTCTGCTTTGTCTCACCCGCCATGAATAGCATGTTTTGAGGTAAAAACTCTTAAGGAGGCTCTGATCCAGGGGTCAGTGTGAGTTGGTTGTGAATTAAGATCAAATGCAATGTCAATGAGATACTTCAAAACAATAAGCCTAGAAACTTATAAGGGAATGACTTTTTTTTTATTCCCAGGTCTTCTATGGCATACTTATTAATGTGCATGATAATTAGTGGTGGGGGGGAAGAAAAGAAGTCATTGTTGTCTGTCTATTGACTAATTAAGTACTTCATAGCTGCACTTTTAGATTAGCCTTAAGACTTTGAATTCAGTCTTTGAATGGCTGGAATACATAGAACTCTGGCATGCAACCAGCCCTCTTTGTAGCAAGCTCTTTTATGTAGAAAGAGCTGCAATTTCATTAAGTGTTTGGATGCAGCCAAGCAAGACAGAACAGTTAAGATGTAATGAAAAAGTGATAGAAATTATGATCCCCATTATAAAATAATCACCCGGGAGAAGAAGTTGTCTTCTGCTCCTGTGGTGACATTCACTGCAATATCTGTATCTGAAAGCAGCAGAATTTCAGAATTAAATTGAGGTTACTCATTGTTTCCACAAGTGCTTGATGTTTTCTGAGGACACAATGCAAAGAGACAGTAGCCTTAACTTCAAAGTACTGGTACTTTTGGAAATCATCAGGTCTTTGTTTGGTCAAACACAAAGAAAATCTGAGCTGCAAAAACCTTTAGCACAAATGCAGAAATGAATCCTCATAAAATTGAAGTTACAGTTTAAAAAGTAGTTAATTGCAGTGACCCTATGTCCAATAAATGTGCCTGTTCCCAACATTTGCAATGATAAATTATTTAAAATTGGATTTTTTTCTATGACCTTGTTATGTTATCATAAATTCCACCAAGCAATATTTTTTATTTCAATTCATTATGTTGCATGTTTATATTTTCATCAATAAAAAATGTTAGAATAGCTGAACACCATATACTCCAGATGATACCTCCTACATAGATACCACATTCCTCCTACATAGATACTGTGGACATTCCATATACTGGAGAATAGTCAAAATAAAGGCCTTTTACTGCAGTGAGAAACCCTTGTTCATTACAATGAGCTGTAATAAACAGGATTCTTTTTAAATTTTCATTTTTTTCTGCTTGATTATGATCAATTGATCATTTATGATCAATTGATCTTAATCTAAATAGATCAAAATCTATTTCAGCAAAAATCAAGAAGTTTACATACTTTATTCTCAGGATCCAATTTCAGTCTTATCAACCATTTTGTGTTGCCCTCCATGGTCTACAAAACAAATTGTTTTCAAATATTAAAGGTAGCATCTACCCATAATAGGCTGTGTAGACATCACATTACATATGTCATGCCATCTTTACCTTGAGTAGTTCCACTGTGGTGCCATGGACTGATAGCTCTTTAGCAGTTGCTGTACGTTAAATTCAGTTCTAGAGCACTTCCTTGAGTTTAGTTTCATTTGAAAGGGAATTCAGTCTGCAGGATTCAAGGTTAATCCACAGCAAACACCAAAATTAAGTGAAAGGGATGACACAGAAATGCTACTCAAAAGGATTCTCCAGTTCTGAATTAAAACACTAACTAATGTGCTATTTTACTTCAGACTTTTATCTAAACAAAGTAGTGTAGGTTTGTATTTAGAGAGAATAAAGAAAGAAAGCACAATTTGTTGAGCGATGTGCCATCTAGGCCTCAGACTATTCTGCTACTGAATAATGGTAAGATACCTACAGTAAGAGCATAGTAAAACTGAAAATACCCAAACTAATATAAAATGTTTTAGTGAAAACAGCAGATCATGTGTAGATGAGTAAAAATATTCATATTCATGAACTTAAGATGTATTTTAGGACTTTTTGAAGCAGTAGTTTCAAAGATGGCTTTTTTCATTATGCTAAGGAACATGTGAGTGCTTTTAAAAAGTATTTCCTATTCTGTTTTTTTATTGCCTTTTGCTTTGATTTTAATGATAATGTCAGCTGACATCTGGTGTGGTTTCTTTTGAACATAAGTACAGAATTACAGCAATAATGTTTCCATAATTTTTCATAGGGTGTACCTTATAGAATAGAATGATTTTACTTTCCACATGTATCAAGTCAGCATGTTTAGCAATAAAGGAGCTCATTCCCCTTTCATTAGGGGAAATCCTGTATAATCAAGGTGAAAGTATCTCATGTGTGCACCACTGTAGGGTGAAAATTCCATTTAATCTCTCCATAAAGTTTTCATATATATTTCCATGTGAGCTGTTATTAAGTGTAGAAAACTTCTATGAGAATAAAAAATAAATAAGTATTAGATCTTACTGCACACCCCACTCCTCAGGCCTGTATCCCAGCCAGGCAACAGCCATCAATCCACAGTGCTCCACACCTGCCTCTGGAGCCCCCATCTAGCCCCAGAGTGGCCAGGTGAATGGAGTCCCACCTGGGAGAAGGGCCCAGGAAAGCCAAAGTTTATTTAACCCACGACATGAGGCAAATACATGTTTTGACCTGAGCTCTTCTTCGAATTTCCATCAGCTGAACACTGCCAGGACTATGAGTGGTATCTATACTAGTTCTTTTCTATCTATTTTCTCTCTTTCTTCCTCTAGTTCCCTCTTCTCAGAGTTTTGAGTAACTTAAAATCAGATGGGCTTGGAGTTTTCCTAGTTGAGATGGGCTAAGTTAGTGCTTTGTGGAATGTTTTATGTTGACTGAATGCTGCTCAGAGCTTTTTGCCAAGGTTCTCTGATCTTCTGAAGTTGCCAGTAAAGTTTTTTTATTGTTTTGCCCTCTTGAGCATGCCTTCTCAGTGTTTCTGTAGTGCCTCTAATTCATAGTACATGAACAAACACAAAGATCTTCTAAGAGACTCATAGAGCAAGTTTTTGGGCTCTTACTCGTATCTAGACAGCTTTTGCATTTCTCCAAGAAAAGCTTGTAGTTTTGCTTATCTGCCTGAACATTAAAAAGATTTCTTTATGTCCAGGTAGAACGTCCTGTATCTCATGTTTTGACCATTGCCTCCTGTTCTGTCACATGGTCTCTGTGTTCTTGTGGTCAGTCTGGCTGGGATGGAGTTGGCTTTTGCCATGGCAGCCCCTATGGTGCTGATTTTTGCATTTGTACTAAACCAGTGTTGATAACTTACCAGTTTTTTTTCTGGTGCTGAATACTTGAGTGGACATGATCAGGACTTCCACTTCAACCTCTCTCCAACCGCTTCTTCCCACAAAAGCTAGTAGGGTGGGGATGGATAAGAGGTTGGGAGGAGACATACATGAGGCAGCTGACCCAAACTGACCAAAGTTTCCACAATTATATTATTTTTATATAATAGTGAATGACATAATCATAAATGCTGAGGGAAAAGGAAAGGACACAGACACTTCTGTGGTTATGTTATTTGTCTTCCCAAGAAACTTCTAGTTATCCAGAAGCCTTTCTTTCCTAACAAGTGGATGGGTGTCTTGGTGTTGATGGAAAATAGTGAATAAAATTTTTTTATATTTGCTTCTATGTGCAGTTTTTGCTTTTCCTTTTAAATTGTCTTCATCTCAATCCATGAGCTGTTCCATCTTATTTTCTTCCTCTGCCCCATTAAAAAGGGATAGCATTTATATGATCCCCTGAGCCTTCTCTTTTTAGGCTGAATTAAAGAAATTACACTAGTAAATTCTTGTGGTTTAAGACTGAAAAGATAAAACTTTCAGAAAGAATAAGCAAAGGCTCTGACCTCAATTTTCTCCTTGAGAAAATTGAAATTGTCTTTCCCTTATGCAAGAGAATTTTTCTTTTTTTGCATATTATTTTATATTCACACAATTCTTCTGTGCCTTCCCAAATACAGCACCTGTGTGACAATATCTAGAATCACTGTGTATTGCAGCAGTTTTTTCCAGCCCATATTCAGGAGAGTTCTATTTTAAAAAATAAACCTTGAGAAATATTTGTTTTCTCAGTGCATTGAAATGGAAATCTAGTCAGAAAAACACCTTTAAAGTAATCTTCAGGAAAGACAGAGAACACATGGCCCCTGTACTTGTGTTAGGTGTCAAAGAAACAGGTTTAAATTAAATAAACTGAGCTGGACAAAGGGCACATTTCAGGAAAAAGACTTGATTCCTGAGCAACTGATTTTACTTGTTTACTTCCAGATTCCATTTTAAAATTACTTAGGTTATGTGCTGGGATTGTAAGCTGGAGTGATGAAAAGGAAGTAGGCTACTACTTAAAATAAATTCTTAATACTTGACACTTAAAGTCTAATCAGAAAATTATATCTGTCTAAATGTTAGATTAATTTAGTTACTTCATATACCTGAACCTCATATTCAAAATTTTAAAAATTTCTTGGAGGTTATAGTAGACAAAAAATAAATTGTGAATAATGACAGGGACCAGGTGATTGTGTGTGCAAATGTTCAGAATTGAACTGATTTCTCAAACAGTTGGTTTAGGCTGGCTATACATTTTGGGTAAAATGTGAGCTAAGAAAACAAATCCTGAATCCTTCAAATAACAAAAAACCAAACAAACAAACAAAAAAATTATTAATTAGAAGGCTGTTCATGGGATCTGCACATACACAATTTAGACAGAGACAACACTGATCTCAAAGTCCTGCAAAGGAAGTGAAGAGTGGTGTTGAAGAAAGGAGCCTGGAAAGTGGCAGCAGATCTGTATCTGTGCAGTCAGGGAGACTTGTCTGGATATATCCTGGACCTTAACTAGTCACAGGTGGGACTAGTAAATGTAAACAGGTGTCACAACAGAAGCCAGTATGACTTTTTGCCTGACTGAAAACAGTCTCTTCACTTGGGGAAGAGAAGACTGGATCTAAGGAATATAACTCTAGATCCCATCTAGGAAGCTGAAGAGTCCAGTAGACTAGCCTAGTTACAGAATGTACTGTCTTATAAATTCTGAAACTAACCTAGTACCCATATCCACTACAGTATTTTTATTTTGTCCCACCTGTGACAAGTGTATAGTTTTGTTTTAAAAAGAAAAAAGGTTTGAAGTAAGGAAAAAAAAAAAAAAAGAAGGCTAAGCTACATATCATGGATCTTTAACAATTATGTGGTAGCCTTTGCTGCATGAGTGGCTCCTCATTACAGATTCTTTTCTAATACAGACACTTCCATTGACTTGCCAGAGGAAAAAACTGCTGTTTTTTGTAATGAGTTTAGGGACTAAACATAGCAAAGTGACTGTAAGGCTGACTCTTAGCTGGGATAGATACATTTAGAGATTTATGAAACCATTCTAATTGTATCACTTTCATATTGTGCAATAATATGAATAAATAATTTTATAGATTTAAGATAGTGACACTCCTGTCTGCTGAGGAACTGATGGGGCATTGTCCTTGTTACATCCAGTGGTTTAGGTGACTGATGAAAAGTTTTGTTAGGGAAATGCTTTTGTTTAGTAACTGTGTTCATCAACCTGTTACAATTAAGCTTTCAAATTAGAATGTTCAAAAGTTGCTGTTGATGACCTGGTGCACAAAACAATTCTAGACTATTCATTCCAAACAACAATATGATTTAATAAAGGAAAGCCTTACTAGATGTTTATGTTTGTGAATACAGAATATTCCTGTTTGTTTATTTCTCTTCTTTCATTATTTCTTCTCCAAAGTAACATTTGCAATTGATGATTTTGCAAAATTTACCTCATGTTTTACTTTTTGAGAAATTGTGACTGGAATTTAGCCAGATATCTGACACGGATAGACACATACAGCACAAATAGGGAGTACTTTACCTCAGTACAGTTTTTGCAATCATAAAATGTCTATTAATATCAAGCATACTAGTCTTGCCAAAAAGGACTTGTACAAATTCTTAGGAGGGAAAGTAAAAAGGAAATACAAGAAGACAAGTAGGGCTGGGAGGAAAGAGGCACTCTCTAAAACTGCTGACTAAAAGCACTTTGTGAGGGAAAGGGCCAGAATTATGTTATAAGACAAACAAAGAGAAAATATAGCAGAACAGTTCAAAGAAAAATGCTCTGAAAGAATTTACTGCCTTGTGGCTAGAGGTGACATTGAAAGTAACATGGACACAAGTTGATTAAGCTGCTGTCAACGTATTTGGCCCCAGGAATCAGTTGCTATTGATTTACAGCTTACAGTAAAGGAAAAATGCAGAAACTTACAAAAAGAGCTGTATTCAGTAAATTCTATTAGCATATTCACTGCAAAGGATGAAAAAAACAAGCTGGAATTAATCTAAAGAAAAACTCACATCAAAAGACTCTGTTAGAACCAAAAGTTCTTTTTGTGTTGCAAGCCCATGAGAAAAATGAAAGCACAATAGATATTTTTTATTATTTTTTATTTTCTGCATCCTTAAAATAGTAGACATTTTAAAAACAGTATTTAGTATATTAAATCAGTGTTTCTCTAAAAATAAAATATGACTGTTTAGCTCATAAAAGATTCACAGCATGTTTATTTAGACATTCTGAAATGCAAAACATGACCCCTCTTCCCTGAATAAGTGATTGGCTTCTCAACTGTTTGGACCCGAATACGAACAGAAGCCAGTCAGACCTGCAGAACATGTTGTGCCTGTCACATGGGGAGCTATAGCTGCCAGGAGAATTGTCAAAGACTATCAAAAAGCACCTTGCAAAAAGAGATACAGATAGTGCTACTGCAGAAATACAAATGGAAATACAGGAGTGGTTAGCAGCCATAGGTCACCTAAATGGGCTATCAGCTAAAATCAAACTAAAATATGGACAGCATAATTTATAATACCAAGACTTGAGAAACTGGTGCCTTAGAAAATTCAATTAGGTAAATTCTACAGACAATCAGAAACTAATAATAATATTAATAATAAAGGTGCTTCTTTCCCACAAAATATTATATGGAAAAACACTTTTGCTCTGTAAGTATCTAAAGGTACCTTCTACCCACTTAAGCACATCACCAAGATGCAACCCTACCTGTAGTTCATATTTCTGTATCTAATTTTTTTAACAGCTGTGGATAGCAGTACATTTTCTTCTTTCTTATAGTTTTAGCTGGTTGGGTGTTTGACCTGCAAATTATGTAGTGAATCATTGCATAAGAACTTCATTATTTTTCTTAAGTTTTTTTCTTTATCAAAATAGAGGTAGTAAAAATAGTTTTGATGTTGAATTTATGTTGTGTTTCTTGATTGCTTAATACAGTTTCTAATTTATAGTCTTGCTACATTTTCTTTGTAGCCCAGCCCATTCAGAAGAAAGAAGGAAAACATGTAGTTGTCTGTTCTTTTCTTGAAAAGCAAAAAAATAGCTGAAGCAGCTGGATCTGCTCGAATGAGAAGCTGTAGCAGATAGGGGTTGGAACATCAGTCAGACATTTTTACATGCTTGAGACATACAAGCTCAAACTAGATACCATGAACTATGAAAATTAATAAGGTGCCCAGGAGAATGGATAGTCCATCATGGAAAAGGGTAAAAATATTCATTTTGTGAAGCTAATAAATAATGTGTGAAAGAGGATATGGCAGCTACTCTGGGATACATGAGGAACAATGTGGTTTTATTAAGCTTCAGGATAGTACTGAGGCAGCACTGCCTTATAAGATAAATAGTCCTTGCTGAAGTTTATCAGTCTACCCTTCACCTAGTATGACACGTCAGATAAGAATAAATGAGTATCTCTGAGGAGAGGTAGTGAGTGTACGAGATAGTAAGGTGGTTCCAAGTATCAGAGTTGTAGTGACACTATCTTAGACCACACTGCTTTCTCAGTTACTAAAGTTGAACTACTTTGATAAATATAGCCTCCTAGAGAAGTGAAAGTGCTACATAACTCAATCATTTCACTATGCTCTGGAGATTTTAGGTGGTGTGAACTGAGGAGATTTTAGGTAGTGTGAATCGTGTGATCTCATCCACATATGCAATCCTTCTCCACATAACCAGCTGTCTGAAGTAACAAGTTGCTTTAACAGATTTATTAAATAACATGGTTGCAAGTTTAGCAATCTGCTTGTTTGTTCCTGCAGGCTTGGTTCTCACTATTTCCTGGGAAGTTTTTACTTCAGAAACTTGCAACCGTAGGAATGATTTTTCTCTTTCTGCAAACTCAGTGAAGTCGTTTCTGCTGAGCTTTGTAACTCTACAGAAATTTAACAGAACTTTCATCCACCATGCAAGTTTTCTTTTATGTGCAGACATTTTATTTTGGGAATGTTAAAGTAACTTGATCTCACTTATCTTACCAGAAAACAATTAACTGAGTGAAACACAAGCATATAAGAAGAAATTCAACTTAATATTAGAGATCAGAAAGTAGCTTTTATTTGAGTTTCTCACCTCTCTGAATAAGAACTGCCAAAAATCAGGAAAATTATCTCAGGGAAATATTTCTGGATCATAAGAATTCACATTGCACTACTCTATCCAAAAACATAGTTTGTGCGTGTTAGTTCTGAAGGCACAATGGCACATACAAGTATAAAGATAAAACAGCCATGAGCATTTAGATACCTGGAGGGTAAAGCAAAATAATTAACTTATCTACTGATAATAATAATAATAATATATTTTGTTCCCCATGAGTATTAACAAATAGAATATTTTTTCCCCAGAAGCAAGTGTATATTTCAAACAGAAAGGAAAACCAGAAAAATACTGAAAATATGAAATTACTTCCAAGTTAGGGTAAACGAATCTTTTAAATTTCCCTTTTAGTGTACAGGAGAGACATAGGCCATCTCCACTGAGATCTGAATGCATATTCCTAAACTTATTGTTTTCTGTGGTTGCAAGGGAAAAGAGAGAGGCAGATGGAGTTCTGTTCTTTGCTTCTCTGTAAAGACTAGTATTCTTATGCAAACTCATATCAATTCCTCTTTTTAAAGAAATAGGTATTTTATTGAAATAAAACTGATTTTATTAAATCACAAATAGTCATCAAAGACTGACTCTTTTTTTAGTAAGTGATGCAGAATGACTTCTTTGCTTTTGGACATATAGCTACATTTGCTTTACCAGACCTAACTTATCAAAGAACCAGTCTGTTTCATATGATTAATATAGCTACCATTTTCTTATCAATTAACTATATGGTTTTCTGTAGATAAGTTTTTGGTCATGGAGGCTGTTGACTAAAATTCTGAAAAATGTTTGGCTTAATAATTATCCTGGTAAAATGCTGTTAGGAAATTTTTAAATTTCATTGGCATCCTCTATAGACAGGTATTTCCTGAATTATTTTGGTTTGCCTGCTTCTTATCATACGTTGTTTGTCATCAGAGCTTGATGATGGCAGCTTTCAGGCCCAGTGTTCAAAGCAGAGCTTATGCCTTGAGACAGGGTTCGTTCTAAGACAGATCACTAAAGGCCAGTTGGTGGGATTTTCTGGAAATTATGAGATTGTTTGGACTAGTGTGGAACGAAGGATATCCTACTGTTTTCATCATTTACCCTGGATTTCTTCATAGTTGGTCATACTCATTTTGAGCTATTTTATACTTGGCACCAAAACAAAATAAAAGGTCAGTTTACCATTCCAAGCAGTGTGATGTGTAAAATCAGCTTTAAATTTATTAGAAAGTACATCAAACATACATAGAGATTAATAAACAATGTAATCAGAATATATGATATATTGAAAAATGCAATTTCTTGTGAGAAGACATAGATGAAAGTTGTGTATTGGACTCTTGGAAGATGGTATTTCACTAGTGATAGCAGCAACACTGACTTTAACAATAAATTTCTTATATAATATTTTGAATGTAAATTTACAGAGTAGCTTGTACAGGTAGTAGCAGATAATGTTATTTTTTTAATTAGTTCTTTATTGCCATAACAAAGCTAAACTAAAGTTCAGTGGAAGCCTTTACCATTGCTTTCAGAGACTTTGGAAAAACCCTAAGTAAACAGTACCCTAAAAGTAGTCAAATGAAGAAAAATATATTTAATGCAATGTCGTGATTGTTTTAAGGAATAGCGATAACAGAAGACAAGAAATCATGGTGAAATAGAATGGGCAGGTAAGGCTAAAGTGTAGAAGACTTTCAGAACAGGAATTAACTCCGCAGAGGCAACTCAAGCAATAAAGTCAGAGAGGGAATGTAGAAACATGAAGAGGAATTTGGAAAGACATGCATTGAAAGTGTCAGGTCTTTTCATTTCTGATGATCTATAAAATGGTGCAGAAAGATTAGAGAATATAAAATTTTATATTCCTGGGTGATCAGGAAGGTAATGAGATTTTCAAATGGCATTAATGAGTATTGAAATAATGCTTAAATCTGCAAGTCTATATTTTTCATCATACCTATATCATGGGCAGGACAAATATAAGCAAGAAAGAAAACACAATTCCATAGTTTGAACATGATTACTAAATAAAACATTTCCTTCATGCCACAATAGTGCTTACTTCAAAGTTAGTATGGTTTAGACTTCCCACAGTGTGTCATTATATGAAAGTCTGCCTTACTAGTTACTGGTGTCAGAAAATAGCTCAATATTTATGAAGGAGTCAAACACTTAGCATAAGAATGAAGTAATTCTTTCCATCATCAAAGATAATCTCTGAACAATTAGCAGATATTTTTAACTACATTATAATAAAATTATGGAATATATATTTTGTAACAAGATGAATACATAATATGTATATCATTTCAGGAAGAATTATGTTAAAAGAAAAAAAAAGTCTATGTGATAAGTTTTCTTGCTGGATTTGTATAATAAAAAAACCTTGAAGAGATCTGACTCAGCAACAGTCTGCTATATGTCATTGTTTACATCCACAGATCTAATCAGAATGTACATATTTAATAAAATATCATAGTGACATGTTACTTACAAAGGGATGCAGTCAGTAGTATCAGTACTTGACTAGATATCTCCTATCCAACATGCAGAAAAGCATTGATGTTGATTTTTTTTTATTCCTCTCTAAGAGATGCTGATCATTTTCCCTTCAAATTAAAAAAAAAAAAAACCACAAAAAAATCTAGCTCAAACAAGGTTATCACAACACTCACAGATCAATGTATGTACATAGTTCTGATAGATCAAGACATTTCAGGATAAAAACCATGGAGTCCATCTTGATATCCTAGAAATCCATCATGGTGGTGCACTTACAATCTTGATGGGTTCTTCCTCCTTTATATGGTAATTTAATTTTACATGAAACGTTTTTTATAAACCGTTGTAGATCTATATGAGAAAAGAGGTTGTAATTGAAGCATTATTCTATTCAATCAGTTAATCCCAGTGGTCCAAGGACCTTCCTGTGTAATTAGCATACATCCTCCATTGATACAACTGCAGACATCAAAGAATCCCTAAAAGTATAACTTTCACATGCATCTTATAGAACTGTAATGATGTAGAACTTACTGTAGATAGTCCTTCGGCTTGTGATAATATTTTCTCCACAGTTTTTGATATTTTTCTAAAGCTCTATCAAAAAGTAACTGAAAACAAAACAAAATAAAGAGTCTTTTGTACTTGGTATTTCTTAGTCCATATATATTTTTGTTGCTTTTCTTTAAAAAATTATTCATTTCTCTTAATTTAAGATTAGCTGTGTTAATAATCTATTTTATGTTTAAAATGTTCCGAATTCTTATTTAACCATAGTGGGGGAAAAAAAAGATATTTTAGAAATAATTAAGGGAAATAGCAATCCCTCTAGGGCACATCCATGGCTCATATTAATTAATTTTAAAAGGCTAATATTATATCTCCATCCTGATCTACTGGCAGGACAGAAAACAGTCATCATTGCAACAAAGTGAAACTGCTTAGGTGACAGCCTTATTTATTTGTGTTCAACACATTATGAGGGATATTCTCACACTTAGCAAAGCAAATAATAAGATAAAATGTTTCTTGGTTGAAGATATATGTTATGGTTTATATTTTTATATTTATTTATCTGGAAAATGTAAGCAAAACCTTTCATAAATCTCGGGCAAAATTCTAGTTTATTGTATGTAACTGTTCTGTGAAAAACTATAAGAACAATCAAAAATGGAAAGGAAACCACATTCCTTCTGCTCAAATTAAAGAAACAGATTATTATCAAAATTCTGACAATTTAGAAAAACTATAGTTCATATATAACCTTTTTTGCATTAGGTCTTATTACTAGCAAGAGCAATTTATAAATGGAGGTTCAAAAGTAAGTTTATTAGTCTTGGTTTTGAAATATGTGTTTCTGCATAAGAACAATGCTGTTAGATGCTGTCCATTGTCTCATCTTGGAAAACTGCTTGTCCCATAAATGGACATTTACTTCTGAAGTGGAATCATAGAACAAGTGACAGCATCATTCCCAGAATTTACCATGGAAGATTAGTTTGCCCGTGTTGAAAACAGATATACAAATGAAATGACAGAGTAGTCTAAATAAGGAAAGTGACATATAGCATACACAAATAACATGATCCCAATTCCATTTTTCAGTGGAATTTCCTGATGGAGAACATTCTTCTCCTCCCCTATCCCTTTCCACAGGAAACTGTTTCCTGCATCATTGAGATGAGAACCAAAGTTTATAATCTGATGGAGAATTAGAGCAATTTTTAACTTGCAGATCATTCATAAGCTATACTTTTTGTAAGTTACTCTTTTCACTGATAGCAAATGCAATTTAGTCTGTCTAGAGCTTTTATTTTTCTCAAAATTTGTATTAAATATTAAACTAATACAGCCGTATAGCAACTGTAAATGATTAAACCTACTATAGTAATTCAAACACCTTATTTTTTCCAGCTGAATAAGATCCTAACTCTAAACACTGCTATAATGAATCATGATATATTAGCATTTCAAAACAACAATAATGACAGCAGTGAAAAATATTTCACAATTCACTTTTTTTGTAAAATCAGATATGGCTTTAATCTTTATTATAATGTCACCTGCTGCTGCCAATATGCTTAAACATCTTTCTCAGTTTTCCATTCCCTCAAAAATTTTTATTCTTATGCATATCACCTGTGAACATCATTCCCAGCTTCACAAGGGTGTGACATCCTGTGCAAAGCAGAAGGCATTTTCTTAGCCTGTTTACTTCTCATCTAAAGTTAATAAATATTCTCTAGAGATCTTGCAATTTTAACCCATTAGAAAATTCTGTTGAGATAGAGGAACATGCTTGCTGCTTTCAGTCCTTACTTAGAGCAATTAACTTTATATAGAAACAACTGAAATATCTTAAGCTTTGCCTCTGTTCAGCAATGAGTGGATTCATCTTAGGACAAAATTATTTTTCTTATATCTCAAAGGCTGAAAAGTTTTTACTACTCTTTTACAAAACAGTTTTTAAATAAGTACGTGTCTCCTTTTGTTTTCCCCTGCAGAACAATGCAAGGTAAATGGTTGTTTACAGAATAAAGAATTTCCAGTAATTAAAAAAGGGCAAAGAGGTATCAACTACTTAGGAAAATCCTTTCTTACTGTTCAGTTAGATCAACTGTAAAAATAGCTGCCCATTTCATAAAATGAGAAATAATCTAGGGGAAGATGGATGTAGGCTGATAAAGGAATAGAATGAAGATTTAGCCAGCATAGATATAAATCACTAGATTATTTGCAGAATCTTTTCATGGTCTCTTGCATCTAATAAGAAATAAGGTATGTAGAATTAAATCCTAATGTAAACTTAAACAAATTTCTGATAAAAAAAAGTTCAATTACAAACTATGAATATCTGCCTCATTTTATACTTCTGTGTTAACCCTTAAGTTAATGAAGGCATAGCATTGTGCTTCTCATTACTTATATGATGAAAACCTGTATCTGGACCACAACTAGTATTTGCACAAACACAGCCCTATTTTCCAGTGTAGTCAATTGCCTAGTGGATCATGGAACAAGCCTTATTTTTCTTATTCGTTTTAAACATGCAACTGGGAGTTGCATTTGCTTTTCAACTCTGACATGTAGTGAAAATTCATTGTACCAAACAGTTTTTTTTTGGATTTATTTAGCAAGAGAGATTTCTTTTTGTCTTAAAATACAGTTAAATTGCAAGTGTATGAAATTAACTAGGACTAAAGGAACAACAACCAAAAATGGTTCTTTGTACATCCAACCCAGAGATGACTTGGATGTTCAAACATAAAATAAAGATACTCTGGATTCAGAGATGCAGGTCCATCAAAAGCATTTCCTCTTCTCAACCTTTCTTACTGACATCTTAGTACTAAAATGCAAAGCAGATGGTCCTATTTGGTAGTTTTATATTTGTGAAATACAACCTTGTATCACTTAAAATGTTCTGATACTCGCTGAGGTGAGTTTTCAGGATTCTTTTAGAGAAAATTGTCCATCATAATAACGTAAGAGTCAGTGAGCCCAGGATCAGATACATTGCTTAAAGGAACTAATTAATTAAGTGAGGTTGAATAAAACAGCATGAAACAGAAGAAAAATAAAGTACCTTTTTTCCTCCCTGTTCCTGCACCGTGGTGACTAATGTTTATTAAGTCCCCACAGTGAGATGCTGAGAGATTTTTCCCAAGATCTCATGCTGTTTTAAAAGGAAACAATGGGTTGTGGTAAAATCAACTCGTGCTGAGCTACATTAACTGCACCATGTTATCAGCTGATAATGGTGTTATTAACACATTACCCACTGTGTATATTTGTGAATTAGGATATTTCCTTCTTAACGGAATTGAGCCATTTTCTATGAAATGGCAACTATTAGGCATTTTTGACACCATTTTGGAGAGGTTGAGAATACAGCCCCATTTATTGGTTGGGTTTTTTTGGATCTTTACCCTTTAAACTTCAGGAAGTATGTTTACTTTTACTCCACTGTCTTGCTTTGAAAGAAAAATATAAAAGTACATTATGTTGGAGAGTGCACTAAAAATTCTGAACATTCCAAAAGGTCACCCACTAATACAACAGTAAATAATGACTCTTTGCATTATGGAAAAGCTGTTGCTGAAGTATAGCAATTGGCTTTTCCTAGTTAGGTGGTATTGGCCAAACTCTGGAGTGTAGTAGAAAGTCAAGTTTCTTGTTCTTTAGAGGAGAGTTGGAGGTAAACATATTTCCTGTAAATTCAACATAATCAGTAAGTGTACCCAACTACACATTTGTTACACATGACCAAATAAAACAAAATGTACTCTTCCTAAAAACAATGAGTCAAAACATGTCGCTGTGATTTTCATGCTTATTTGCTTCCTTCTTAACCTGAGACCATGATGTGAATAATGATGTAATCATTATATAAATACTGGGAAGCAAATGGAAGCACAGTTATGTGATTAAAAATTGCCTTTATTTCTACTTTCCTGTGTAAGGAAAAGTACATGCTGCGCAATTTGTAAACATTAGCAAAAACAAAACAATAATTTTCATCTGTGACCTTACCATAAAATTACTATAGGAGGCAAACTGAAGCATTTTTTAATATTTGACAGGTAAAAATCCAAGGACTAGGATTCTGGACTAGGAAACCCTGAAAGAAAAACATTTCTTTATATTTCATGAGATAATGAAATTTTAGCTCTCAGTCTATTCACAGCTTCATAATTTTTCCTGAAAATATTTCCAGTTGAAAGTAATTAAATAATTAATATACTTATTGAAATAAACAAGGATGCATTTTGCTAGAAGCTGTAAATTTTCAGGGTAATCAAAAGCTTATAGTCTTTTAATTTTGTTGTACAAAAAGGGTAAAGACTTAAAATCAAACAACAATATGTGTGGATATAAAACAATATTATGTAATCTATGTCATATCATAGAAGTTCTTCACATTTCAGTAACATAAACACACAACTATAAACCAAAAATGTCTCAAATATGTAATTTAATAATTATCTTCTAAAGGTTTTGTGAATTAGCAGTAACTGATATTAAGAAAATATTGAATTATCTTTCTAGTTCTAATATGCATTTTCTTCAAGCTCTTGGGTTACTTTTTCATCCTCTCTGACTAACCTCCTAATTTTTATTGTGGATGTAATAAATTTTTCTTTTGTCAGACCCATCTGTATTTATATTTATTTTTTTTAAATTCAGGCTTCTGCTTTCTGTATGCTTGGATAGCAACAATCACAGTGAAACTCATCTCTACAAAAGCTTCCAAATGCTTCTACGAAAAAAGAAAAAAATCATGAGAGGATATATTTTTTTCACTGCAGAAAATTATATCTAAAGGTCTTAAGTTTACCTGGGAGCTCCAAATCTCCTTGGATCTCCTGGACCATTGAAATGGAGAATGAAATGAAATTCCTATACATTTGCAAAAATTTTAGCTGAAACCTTTTAGTTTCCCTTTCCCAAGCCAAAGGGGACCAGATTTTAACTGGTTTGGGTTACTTTTCCCCAGATTATACAATTTCAAGGCAAGACAAGACCATCTTTTATGTGCTTTTTTTTTTTTTTACCCAAACACCTCTGCTGCAGACTATATACTTCAGCCAATGCTTCATTCCAAGTACAAACATTTCATCAGGTGGTATTCAGCATTGTGAGTAAAGTTCTGTGTAGTTTTGTAGCCCTTTTCTAGCATATAGCCCTTAAGCTATCAAGGCTTTTACATTATTTTTCATTCTGCGTAGTGAAGTAGTCCCACCCAAATTCCACTGCTAAGTATGAGAACATGCTTAGAGAAAATTCATAATCACTTAGAGAAAAATATTTTTATATATATAGTATGTTTATTTGTTATATACTTATACATAATTTATACCAAAATAGACCCAATGCTATAAGAGATTTCCAGTTTCTATAGCTTGTATTTATTTGTTGCATACCATGCAATACAGTGTTTCTAGTGCTTTCATTGATATTGCCGTAGTATACACATCACCAAGGACACACATGGAAGCGATGTTCTTTCAGAGGAAGAATGCCCTAGGAAATCTTGGTGCTAAGTCTGACCAAGGGAGAAAATATATTGTGTTTAATAGAGTCTTTTCTGATTTCTTCTTGTTTGTTTTTCCTCTTCATAATCAAAACAAACCAATGGGTTTTTTATGTAGATAGCACAAGCACTGAAGAATTTGCAGCAGATGACTTGGATTAGTATCAGACTGTACAAAGTTGTACCTGTGAGAGGCTGTGCATCTCTAAGAGTTTCAAGAAGCAATGTAATAATTCAGTGACTATTTCAGAGTGAGCCGATGTCCCTCTCAGGGGTCCACACATTTAAGCTCTTGGAAAAGGTGTTAGCTTTGCTCTACACCACCTTGCCAAATGGATTTTAAATAGCATCTTTAGACACTGCTCTTGTGACCATTCTTAGAGCCCATAGACACTGAATACTATACAGAATGATCTTTCAGTTAATGCTAAAAGTTGGTGAGATAATTCAGAGCTGGAATTGGAGTTACGAAAATAGCCCAAAATGAGACATTTTCAAGGCCGACATTAATAAAAATATCTGATGACATCAATCAAAAATAGTTGAACTCAAGTGGCAATGACTTCACTAAATATGTGTAACTTCCCAGCCTAACTTTGCTTATTCATACATTTTGGTAATCTGGAAAAAAATGTCATTTTTCATGCTAACAGATAAATGGAGGCCAAAGTAGCACTAGTGCAATGATGGCAGTTTGCTGTATATCCTTACCCTATATAGTTCCTTCTTGGAATGCTTTGTATGAAAATCCAGTGCCCACTCAGAAAGATGGAATAGGAGTTGCAGGAAGGATTTTATTGCCATCCCTCTTTGCTTTTGTGTTTTCCTTTCCCTGTTTTCTCTCCTCGTATCTGGCAGGGAACTGGAATGATAAGACAGTGTTTTGTGCAAAACTATGCAATAATATTTTTAATAAGTAGGCTGGAAATTCTTTTGTTATAAAATATTTATTTCTAAATACATTTATTTGCAATGAAGCAAAGAACAAGAAAAACATATTTAGTTTGCAATTGAAACAATATAGTATTGTTTTCAAAATGTGTGTTGCTAGTTAATTTCACTGCTACATTTCCTTATTAATTTATGCAGTTCATTAAGTTTAACTGGCATCTACAGAAAAAATGATCTTACAGTTTGATTTGCAGCAGGGGGAGATGTACTCATAATGAATGTCTTGGTTATGCTTTCCCCACATATTTTTAGCTAGGAAAAGTGTATTCCTAGAGGGATGTCTTCTGAACAACATAAACAAAAAGTTTCTCTTTGCATTTCTATTAAAAGAAAAAAACAGTGAAATTATTAAAAACAATTATGTGCTTCAAATTTTAAGTATTTAATAACATTTCTAGGTACAAGTTGTGCAATTTTAAATCTCTCTGGAAATGAAAAATAAATGTAATTATTTTTATTACTATGATGCATACATATCTTGGGGATTGAGGATTGATTGGAAGAAATGGCATCCACTTGAGTTAGAAGGCCAAGTGACTGAGGGAACTAAAAATTCCTCATATGGGCTAAGGAAAAACAACAACCAATGTGCAACTGGCAAAGTTTATATTTAAAGAGATTTCTATAGATGAAAATTGTCACTTCAACTAAGTTTCTTTCTTACCATGCATTTTTCTTAAAATCACCTGAAAGTTTATAGCTAAGGATCAGCTGTGTATGTGTATATATTTCAATATGACTGCTAAAAACAAGACCATGAGGGGGAAGTGTGTCATGCAGCAACAAATGACAGGATTATTTTAATTGTATTGTTCATAATTGTATTATGAATTGTTAAATATACCTGCGTTTTGTTAAAGTTTTATGCATGCATAATCAAGGTAACAGTAGTTCAGCACAGCAATGCCTTGTAGTAATAGGAGAAATCTGGCAAAATGAGAATTGTTTTGAGATTTAGAAACCATTGTAAATAAATCTTGTGTGAGAATTTTTCCAGAAGTATTGTGAAAGACACCACTTATAAAGTTGAAAAGAGTAAGCATTGGCAAAGCTAATATGCACGTCTAAATCAGGATCTTCTTTGAAGCTAAAGGGAAAAAACAGAGTAAATTAGGATAAGACTTTCTTTTTAAATGAATATTCAAGTTTTTTGCTTCAGAAATGAAAAAAAACAGGAATAACACTGTAGAAGAAAGAGTGTGGCTTAGGTTAGTCAGGTGGAACTGGGTTTACTTAAAAGTCTGAGACATTATTATTGTTTTACAATGTAAATATGTTTTGTCAGTATCAGAGACACTTGATGAGAAGCAGTCTCATGCTGAACAAGTGCTACCCCTGAAAACCTCTGTACAGCTGGTGCTTGAATGAAATAAGAATCTGGTAATTCTAGGATAGTTCTAGGCAGAAAGAGAAAGTGCTCTATAAGTGAAAAAGAAAAAATACTTAAATATTAATAGTGTGAACAAAACACAAACGGCTATTACTGTTAATTCATTTATGTTGGTACACATACTCACAGTCCAAATTTTCTAATTAGCACAAAAATAAACCTTATTAGCAAAGCTGCAGTTAGCAGCTGTTATATCTTAAGGAAAAAAACAACAAAAACAACAAAAAAAAAAACCAACAGAAAAAAACCACCAGACTCCTATGAAAGCTGAACTTGTTCCTCCTTTGCCAGGTTCAGAGACAATGGCTGTGCCAGGCTGCTGGTGCCAAGGCGGGGGTGAGGTCAGGCCAGGACTTCAGCTCAGGGTCCCAGCCTGGATAAATGAGATAAGTGGCCCAGGCCGGCTGGTAAGAACCCAGGACCAGTCTCAGATGAAAGCAGCTGGCACAGATAGAAAACCAGCCTGGGTCTCCCTGCTGGTTGTCTGGGAGCCTCCACTGACTCCTCTGCTAGATTGTGCTTTCAAAGACACCACTGCACCATCTTTAGCTTGGCAATGAGCCTCAGCAGCCAAATCCACCAGAGCAAGGATGCTTTCATGGTCATTTCCCAGTATTCTCAGGGACTCCAAGCCAATTCTTTTAGCATGGGTTCTGAGGTGTTGTGATAAGCTGTTGGAATTCTCTCAGGATCCAAGGAATGAGACGTTAATTAAGAGGTTGTCTTCCTCCTCTTTGTCAGGAAAAATGCATTCTTGAAAGTGACAGGCTTTTCCTCGCTCTAGGGTCTACTTGGGGCCATTTTTGTCTGTTTTCTAACAGACTTTATCCTTTGCTCTTTGTTTACTCTTGTGTAACTCTGTGTTACTTTGGCAAATAGTGTCCAGTGCATATGTTGGATATGCTTGCTTCTTTCTGTTACCACAAAAATCTGTTTTTCTCAGCTTCTAAGTTTGTATTATTAACAGAGGAGCTGTTGATATACTTGATAAGTCTAATATGATATTGTGTACATACTCTAAAAGCCTCTGCTGTCACCCCAGTCCTGTACTCTTAGATGCTTCATGATTATTATAGGGGCATGAATCACACATTCTCCACAGAATAACTAAGTCACATTCCTATCCATGTAGAATTTGCTAACAAGATTGTAACATGGACTCATGTAAAGCCAAAGTAAACAAAAATTAATTAATAGCCTCTTGGTCATTAGATAATTGCTCTTTCAGCTTAACTGATGAAAACAAAGCTCCAAGCAGGTTGAGTCCAGAAAAGGTATGCCTCACAGCCCAGCTTGAGGCTCTGCAAGGTTAGTAAAAACTCTTATTACCCATGGCAATACTGAGTTTGCATGCTACTTTTTTAACGAAAAAACTTAGCAGTCTTGCTCATATTTTCCAAATTTAGATATAATCATTTAACCTACCATTTGCCTTCTAGGAAGTTGGTGTCAAGGTAATAGTTTTAATAATTCTACTTTTCTAGGCCATGACTTTGTACCATGACACGACCTAAAATCAAATCCTATAAATGTGAATGTAACAACTTACACAGTAAGTAGTGCATGTTCACTATATTCCTTTTTTTTGAAGTGTTTGTTCTTGTTGAAAACAGGACCAGAATGCAAGAAGATAAATGAATTATTAAGATTGTTAAATAAAGATTAATTATGCAGTAATACGTCTATGATAGATTGGAAATAGGGAAATTCCACTTGTCTTGAAGTATTTCTGTGCTGTATCTAGGACTTGTATGAATCATTAACATTGTTTATCGTTGATAATATCCATGAAATGCATTTGTCTGATCTTTTAAATTTTTCAATATTTACTTTTAATAAATATGTCACTGACCCATAAAGGCTTCATAAAATCTTTCTCTGTATTTGTGATTCTGTTTAGGACTTATTGTTCCAGTATATTGAAACAATAATGGCAAATCTTTAAAGCCAGTCATTGAATCCAAACCTACCTAAAAACAAGAGGGTACTCATTTCTATAAGGAACATAAAAATCACTCCTTTTGACATCACTACATTGCACTTTATAATTCACATGAATACAAAAACAAGTAAAAAGTAGTCATTCTTTGCAGACCGTACTGAATAATAGAACTTGTATTAAGAATCATGTGTGATTTCAAAAGTTTTTAGCTTCAGAAGGTGGCGGATAAGAGAAAGTGCATTAATATGCATACAGCACTTCCAGCTCAGAAATCTGTGATCCAGTGAGACTAAAAAAGTATCCAGAGGAAATATTGCTACATGTTTTTATAGTCTTGTGCTTTCTTCTCTGTCTCTGCTTTTGGCTATTATCAGGGAAAAGGTTGGATTAGATGTACCTTTGAGCTAAACTAGTACAGCCATCCTATTTTTCTATATTACTTGCCACAAAGGTATGACTCATTTATAATCATATCTAGTTATTTGCCTGAAACTAAACAATGTGGGGACAAAGGGACTCTAAAAAACATCATAAACACTTATGATATTCCTTATCAAGTGACATTTAACACTTGGCCTTTGAAAATCAGATCAACACATTTTAAATTTAGATAAAATATAATTAACAGTCCTATAATCTACTAAATTAGAATCACTGCTGATATACTAATCATCCTGTCTCTGTGGACCATCTGAAATTTTCTTCAGATTGAAGGCTCCAGATAGAAGATACAAGAGAATCTACAGGAGATGCAATGTGTTCTCCAGAAATAAGATCTATTCCAAGAATTTTGCAAGCAGCTGTTGCCTTCATGCATCCAAAAGGTTTTTTTGGCTGGGAAAGGACATGATATGAAAAATCTGAGATAAGACAAAGATGGTAGCATAAGTGATAAGTAAGAATAACAGGGAAAGTTCACAAAAGGAAAAAAAAATTATGCAAACTCACAGAAAAACCCACCGATCAAAGAAAAAGAACCAAAAAGTTAGGACAACCAAGAAGTTGTCAAATTAAGGTTGAAGCTGTCACAATGGTAAGGTCATAGATAGATTGGGATGAAAAAGGATAAAACAAACTTAAGACATTAAAAATAGTAAACAGAGTGAAGAATTAGTGCTAGAGTGGCATGGGTACACAAAAGAAGAAAGAATGACTGCAAAAAATGAAGACGATGCAATTTAGTTACAAGATTTTAGAAGTAAAAAAAAAGAGTCAGAAATTTGGGAAAAAGAGTGGAGGCTAGAATTAACTAACAATGAGAAGTGGAATCATTGGGATGGACAGAATTAGATAAAATATTGTGGTGGTGGTCCTATAGAGCTACACTGTTGAAAAACATAATTTAGTTCAAATTGATTAGTAATATTCAGTAAGAAAAAGCATGTATGATCCAGGTGTTAAATCCTGTTCCAGGGAAAATCAAGGTTAAAAACTACAGAATTACTATTTTAGTATAATTGTTGAATGCTATAGGACCTGGATTGGATTATTTTTATGCATGTGCAAGAAAATAACAGTGCAAAGAAATTAAGGAAAATATGAATATCATAACATTCATAGAGAATTCATTAAATTTGGTGGCTCTTGAGATGCATAACTTCTCTTTCGTGCCTCATTGTGTATCACATTAAGGAAGTGATGGCTGGAAATCATTTTGCAAATAGATAGGTAGCAATGGTCAATAAATTCCTTTCACTGCTTGACTGTGTATATGCATCTATGACATCATTAATATATAATTTTACAAGCAAATGATGGCAAACTCCAGAGGTTATTCTTTTGTCTTTTTCCCTTGTCTTCTTTTTCCCTGCTTTTCAAATGTGAAGTTTCGAAAGTGATTTTGTTCCAACATAATTTAATAGAAGGGAAACCATCATGTAACATCCAAAAATATTGGCTAATTTTCAAGATTGTACCCCTGGCAGTATCCACCCATCACAGTGTAATATTGTCTTAAAAATGTACCTTACAAAGATGTTCCTTAATGGGACTGCACTACTGCTGGTAGAGAATTACTGTAGGTACACAGAGAACATCGAAAAATTTATATCCCCTGATAATTTGAGTTATATTCATTCTGTCTATTCAACCAAAATGTGTTTAACCAAATAACAGTATGGATCTCATGTAGCAAAAGTGCCCGAGAAGGTAAGAAGTATTTTCTGGCAATTCATGTCACATATTTGACAATTTGTTTACCCAAAAAATGGAATGCATGTGCAATTTTAAGAAATGGGAATCCAGCTGTGCTAGGTTCACATTTGAATTAAAGATCTGTCAAGTCCTTTTTGCAATGATGTTACCCTGTCAACAGTAATTCTGTTTATTTCTGCAATATAGTTTAAACATAAGTAGTTTTACTTGCCTGCATGCTTTATGTTAAAAGTTATCTATTTTCAGAGGAAAACACAATCTAAATCTGGAATTATTTATTTTACTTAATATTTTCTCAGTGTGGTTTTTTCTGTTCTTCATACTTTTATATTTAATTTCATGAAAGAATTTGAAACACAATTATATAGAATATTGACTGATATTTCAGTTCTAATAATGAAAATCATAAAACTCTCTTTTTCCCCCTCTTGAGGAAATCTGCCCAAATCCCATTCTCAAAATGAGATCCTTCAGGTTTTACCTGCCACCTTCTCCCTTTTGACTTGAAAAAATTATCTCTGATAGCAGTACAAACTATATTTTTTGAATCTTCTATTTTCCCTCCATTTTGTAATCTTCCCATTGCTCTCTTCATACAGCTCTACTAAGGACCATATATTTGTTATGGTTTAAGACAGAAAGCAGTGTTCAGAGTTGCCTGGCAGCAAGTTTGTAATATTCTCAGTAATTAGGTCGTGGGAATTGGGAGACAGAAGAAATGGATCTTTGCAGCCCAGAGGGAAATCTGCTAGGGCCTGACTGATTCCAAAGTTTTGGCATGGAAAACTTGTCATTTGATGATTAGTTTCTGAACCTCTCTTATGTCAAATAGTGTTGTTTGTTCGTGAAGCATGCTGCAATGGTCTCTCCCCAAGGCTCACTAGAACAAACTATGTGGCAACAGAAAGTTGCTGGGAGTATCAGTAATTGCAGTCAATATGATTTAATGGGTAACACAGTTTAGAAATTCTTTGCCTAACTGCATTTGTCCTGTTCATAGAAGTGGAGCAGAAGGCCTCTCATCAATATGTACACGTGTATATACACAACATATATAACGTATATTTAAACATTATTTCTAGTGTATTATGTGATAATAAATATTAAGATATTTGTTTGAAAAATATAATAGATCTGGAAGCTGTACATATGTATTTTATAAATTTATATATTAACATAACCTTAGTGATCTTCCACACTAAGAAAGTTTCAATATTACAGACTTCAGAAAGACAAAAATAACTTAAAAATTATTTCAAACGATTACTTGGGAGCAAGTTGATGACTTGAATAGGGCATCACTGAACACTTCTTTCAAATTGCTGCACATTGCTATATAAAAGTAGGATATTATATAGTAAATAAAGGCAACAAAAAAGCATTTTCATTGCTGGTATATTCTAAACCAGAACATTTTTAAGTAATTCAAAATATCATAAGACTTGCAAACTTATCCACATAATTTGAAGGACAAAGTTTAAAAATTTAACTATGCTGCAAATTCAATTGTATAATTTGTTTCTTTCAGATTAACAAAGTAGAAAGTTTTCAAAAATTCCTACACATGGTTAGGTTTCATATTAATTGGCTGTAGTATGAGGCAAAGTTTCATAAGTATGAGCATGGAATGATAGAACAAGCCATGAAAATACAGTGATAGTATGATAACCAAGGCTGAGTAAACTTGGATGCCATGTGTGAATATGAAATAATTTCTACAGCACAATAGAGTACAGGCTGGATTCTATCTTACAAGTTTATCTCAGGCCACTCTGTTATGGTCTCAGCAAGCGATTAAGGTCTGAGACAATATCTACCTGCAAGAATATGAATGATGATGTTAAAAGATAACAAAGACATGACAAATAAAAAAAACCCTGTCATTAGGAGCTGGAGAACCTGTTTTAAGGTGCTAGGAAACCAACTAGAAAACAAAGTAAGAGCGAACTGTGGCATTAGTGCACATTCTGTCACAGACCACTAAAAACAAGGGCAAAGGGGGCACAAGTAGATTTTGTCTGTTAATGCTCACAGTAAAGGAAGTGATTCCTGCTAAGAACTTAATTCTGTGGTGTTGTATGGTTCATAAATAATAATGAAATACTATAGTGATCACCATAAGGTGAAAGCCGAAAAGTTTTTATAAGTCATAGCAAAGAAAGATCATGACGTCTAAAAGCATCGTATGCCTTAGCATATTTAACGACTGATTTCAGAGATAAGAACCCTCATTGGCCTGCTAAAACAATAAGTAAATATCTCAATTGTTTTAAATTATCATAACTCTGTTGAAGTAATTGAGGAAATATTAGTTTATATCTGCACAGGTTCTGCCACTTTAATCTATGTCAGTTCGGGACCATTATTAGGTAACTGACACCACAGACATGACAGCAGTAATAAAAAATAATAACTGAATTGATCTTAAATCCTGATATTATCAGATTGAATTGAAAGAGAAGAAGAGCTAAGAGAAAAAAATATCCTTTGTGAAATCGAAGAGTTATAGAGTTGTTAAGGTTGGAAAGAACCTCCAAGGTTATTGAGTCCAAGGTCCATCAGGTGCCAGGCCCAGTCATTTCATTAATACTTCCAGGAATGGTGACTCCACCACTTCTCTGGTCAGCCTGCTACAATGCTTAACTACACATTCCATTAAGCAATTCTTCCTGATGTCCAACCTGAATTTCTCCTGATAAAGCTTCAAGCCACTTCCTCTTGTCCTCTCACTGGTTGCCTGGGAGAAGAATCTGATTCCCACTTGTCAACAGTCTTCTTTCTGGTAGCTGTAGAGACTGATAAGATCTTCCCTGAGCCTCCTTTCCTCCAGGCTAAACAACCCCAGCTCACTTACCCTCTTATCTATGCTCTCAGTCTTTGATTCTGTCACATTAATGAATGATCCCATATTAATCTGTTAGGTTGTTACAGGGCTAAATGACTCTGGGGAACATTAAAGCTCCTCACACACTTCCAAACGTCATCCTAAAATGGAATGATGGGTCTTCATGTTTAGGATGCCAGTGTGGATTGTCTGAAAACGAATGTAAAACAAATGATAACATGACCTAGCAAATATCCTTTTTGTCAAGGAAGATGTAACAAGAAAGTTACCTGACACACTATGTAGAGTAAATTGTCAGGCTGCACATATCTCTGTTCTACTACAGCTGAGTATTAAAGACATAATACTGTAATTCTGCTAAATAGGTCAGTCATAGATATACAACTATTTACAAATCTTCAATATTTCTAATATATTAACCATTCACATTCATATTCACAGTTACAAACCTTTTCTCTGTAATAATAGTTAACATTTAATATGTAACAAAATTGCTCTTAGATATGTATACGATTTGGAAGGATGTAAAATAGATTACTAGGTTTTACAAAATATGAGGCGATCGAATCAAATTTGTATGTAATTATTTAGGAGGCACTTGTATTATGTAGCTAAATTTATAGAAAATATGGTTCAGACAGGCAGCCAAATACGAGAGATTTCCCATGATACTGTGTTTGTGTGGCAAGAATTTGGTAGTGGGAGGCTACAGGGTGGTTTCCATGAGAAGCTGCCAGAAGCTTTCCCCATGTCCAACAGAGCCATTGCCACCCAGCTCCAAGATGGACCCACCGCTGGTCAAGGCCAAACCCATCAGCAATGGACGTAGTGTCTGGACAATAACATGTTTAAGAAGAGTAAAAAAAACTGCTGCAAAACAGCAGCTGGAGAGAGGAGTGAGAGTGTGCGAGAGAAAGATCTCTAAAGACACTGAGGTCAGTGAAAAAGGAGGGGCAGGAGGTGTTCCAAGCACTGGAGCTGAGATTGCCCTGCAGCTTGTGGTGCGGCCCAGGTGAGACAGCTGTGCCCCTGCAGCCCATGGAGTCCCACCGTGGAGCAGAGCTCCACTTGCAGCCCCTGGAGGGCCCCATGCCAAGGCAGGCAAATGCCTGAAGGCAATTCTGACCCTGTGGGAAGGAGGTCTGATGGCAGCACTTGTGACCTCATGGGGGACACACACTGGTCTGTTCCTGAAGGACTGCACCTGGTGGGAGGCATCCATGCTAAAGCAATTCATCAGGAACTGCAGCCTGTGGGGACAACTCACACTGGAGCAGTTCATGGAAGATTGTCTGCTGTGGGAGGGAACCCTTACTGGAGCAGGAGAAGAGTTTGAGGAGTTGGGACTCCTCCCCAGGGGGAAGAGTGGCAGCATGTGATGAACTAACCAGAGCCACCATTCCCCATCCCCCTGTGCTGCTGGGGAGAAAAAAAAAGAGAATTAAGTTAAGCTCAGAAGGGAGGAGTAGATGGAAGGTGATCTAAAATTTGGTTTCATTTCTTATTACTCTACTCTGATTTGATTGGTAATAAATTAAAATCATTTCCTCAAGTTCAGTGTGTTTTGCCCATGTTGATAAGCAGTGAGTTATGTCTCGCTGTCCTTAACCCATGACCCTGTCATATTTCCTTGTCCAGCTGAGGAGGGTAGTGATAGACTAGATTAGATAGGCAACGGCATCCAGCCGATGTCAAACCACCACACCTGTTCAGAATATTTTGTTGAATACCAAACTAATTTTTTCTGTTCATGTAACATCAAAAAAGGTGACATCTGATAGGAAGCAACTTTTTAGTTTATGGCATGACAGTTACCTTGTGCATAAAAGAAAATGGTTTACTGCATAAACAAGATCATTGGAATTGTTGTGGAAAAACAGCTTATTTTAAAAACTTCTATATTTTAGCCTTCTCAGGACATGATGAACATTTAATAACGAGTTCATGTAAAACCCTGTCATTAGGAGCTGGAGAACCTGTTTTAAGGTGCTAGGAAACCAACTAGAAAAAACAAAGTAAGAGCGAACTGTGGCATTAGTGCACATTCTGTCACAGACCACTAAAAACAAGGGCAAAGGGGCACAAGTAGATTTTGTCTGTTAATGCTCACAGTAAAGGAAGTGATTCCTGCTAAGAACTTAATTCTGTGGTGTTGTATGGTTCATAAATAATAATGAAATACTATAGTGATCACCATAAGGTGAAAGCCGAAAAGTTTTTATAAGTCATAGCAAAGAAAGATCATGACGTCTAAAAGCATCGTATGCCTTAGCATATTTAACGACTGATTTCAGAGATAAGAACCCTCATTGGCCTGCTAAAACAATAAGGAAATATCTCAATTGTTTTAAATTATCATAACTCTGTTGAAGTAATTGAGGAAATATTAGTTTATATCTGCACAGGTTCTGCCACTTTAATCTATGTCAGTTCGGGACCATTATTAGGTAACTGACACCACAGACATGACAGCAGTAATAAAAAATAATAACTGAATTGATCTTAAATCCTGATATTATCAGATTGAATTGAAAGAGAAGAAGAGCTAAGAGAAAAAAATATCCTTTGTGAAATCGAAGAGTTATAGAGTTGTTAAGGTTGGAAAGAACCTCCAAGGTTATTGAGTCCAAGGTCCATCAGGTGCCAGGCCCAGTCATTTCATTAATACTTCCAGGAATGGTGACTCCACCACTTCTCTGGTCAGCCTGCTACAATGCTTAACTACACATTCCATTAAGCAATTCTTCCTGATGTCCAACCTGAATTTCTCCTGATAAAGCTTCAAGCCACTTCCTCTTGTCCTCTCACTGGTTGCCTGGGAGAAGAATCTGATTCCCACTTGTCAACAGTCTTCTTTCTGGTAGCTGTAGAGACTGATAAGATCTTCCCTGAGCCTCCTTTCCTCCAGGCTAAACAACCCCAGCTCACTTACCCTCTTATCTATGCTCTCAGTCTTTGATTCTGTCACATTAATGAATGATCCCATATTAATCTGTTAGGTTGTTACAGGGCTAAATGACTCTGGGGAACATTAAAGCTCCTCACACACTTCCAAACGTCATCCTAAAATGGAATGATGGGTCTTCATGTTTAGGATGCCAGTGTGGATTGTCTGAAAACGAATGTAAAACAAATGATAACATGACCTAGCAAATATCCTTTTTGTCAAGGAAGATGTAACAAGAAAGTTACCTGACACACTATGTAGAGTAAATTGTCAGGCTGCACATATCTCTGTTCTACTACAGCTGAGTATTAAAGACATAATACTGTAATTCTGCTAAATAGGTCAGTCATAGATATACAACTATTTACAAATCTTCAATATTTCTAATATATTAACCATTCACATTCATATTCACAGTTACAAACCTTTTCTCTGTAATAATAGTTAACATTTAATATGTAACAAAATTGCTCTTAGATATGTATACGATTTGGAAGGATGTAAAATAGATTACTAGGTTTTACAAAATATGAGGCGATCGAATCAAATTTGTATGTAATTATTTAGGAGGCACTTGTATTATGTAGCTAAATTTATAGAAAATATGGTTCAGACAGGCAGCCAAATACGAGAGATTTCCCATGATACTGTGTTTGTGTGGCAAGAATTTGGTAGTGGGGAGGCTACAGGGGTGGTTTCCATGAGAAGCTGCCAGAAGCTTTCCCCATGTCCAACAGAGCCATTGCCACCCAGCTCCAAGATGGACCCACCGCTGGTCAAGGCCAAACCCATCAGCAATGGACGTAGTGTCTGGACAATAACATGTTTAAGAAGAGTAAAAAAAACTGCTGCAAAACAGCAGCTGGAGAGAGGAGTGAGAGTGTGCGAGAGAAAGATCTCTAAAGACACTGAGGTCAGTGAAAAAGGAGGGGCAGGAGGTGTTCCAAGCACTGGAGCTGAGATTGCCCTGCAGCTTGTGGTGCGGCCCAGGTGAGACAGCTGTGCCCCTGCAGCCCATGGAGTCCCACCGTGGAGCAGAGCTCCACTTGCAGCCCCTGGAGGGCCCCATGCCAAGGCAGGCAAATGCCTGAAGGCAATTCTGACCCTGTGGGAAGGAGGTCTGATGGCAGCACTTGTGACCTCATGGGGGACACACACTGGTCTGTTCCTGAAGGACTGCACCTGGTGGGAGGCATCCATGCTAAAGCAATTCATCAGGAACTGCAGCCTGTGGGGACAACTCACACTGGAGCAGTTCATGGAAGATTGTCTGCTGTGGGAGGGAACCCTTACTGGAGCAGGAGAAGAGTTTGAGGAGTTGGGACTCCTCCCCAGGGGGAAGAGTGGCAGCATGTGATGAACTAACCAGAGCCACCATTCCCCATCCCCCTGTGCTGCTGGGGAGAAAAAAAAAGAGAATTAAGTTAAGCTCAGAAGGGAGGAGTAGATGGAAGGTGATCTAAAATTTGGTTTCATTTCTTATTACTCTACTCTGATTTGATTGGTAATAAATTAAAATCATTTCCTCAAGTTCAGTGTGTTTTGCCCATGTTGATAAGCAGTGAGTTATGTCTCGCTGTCCTTAACCCATGACCCTGTCATATTTCCTTGTCCAGCTGAGGAGGGTAGTGATAGACTAGATTAGATAGGCAACGGCATCCAGCCGATGTCAAACCACCACACCTGTTCAGAATATTTTGTTGAATACCAAACTAATTTTTTCTGTTCATGTAACATCAAAAAAGGTGACATCTGATAGGAAGCAACTTTTTAGTTTATGGCATGACAGTTACCTTGTGCACAAAGAAAAATGGTTTACTGCATAAACAAGATCATTGGAATTGTTGTGGAAAAAACAGCTTATTTTAAAAACTTCTATATTTTAGCCTTCTCAGGACATGATGAACATTTAATAACGAGTTCATGTTTTTACCATCATTTTAATTAGATAACACCTGGGTGGATATTTTTCATATTCAGATGGATTTTCTTGCTGGTTCACTTATGAGTGAAGATGTACGCTATAAATTTTGTGACATGTAGAAGAAAGTTTATTGTTCAGCCAGGCTAAGATGAGCTGTTGTATTAAACTACTAGTTATCAATTTCCTAATTGTCAACAGTCTACTGTAAAATGAAAAAGAAACCCACAGAGTTATATACTTTCATAGCAGAGATAAAAATCAGAAAGTACCTAACTGAAAACTTTGATGATTCTGTGTCATTGTCTGTGAAGTTTCCATTTCATTTTCTGGTTCTGAGCTATTCTACTGATACATACCTGTTGAACAAGTCAAAAAAATTCTAGTTTCACATCTTGTAGTAAAATTTCATATAAATATCTGGTTATATGTTTTACATTAACTTGTATTCTTCATAACTTTTCAAAGTCCATTAATACAAACCCCTTAAAGCATTAACCATTAAAATAAAAATAATCAAACAAAGTAACATCAGTATAGTAAGGAGGGCAAGGTGTCCTCGCAGCAGAATTTCTACCATTGTACATTTTATCTCACAGCTAGTTCATCAATATTAATTCTGTTACCTAACACAGACTGGAATGATTTTGCATTAGTTTCTTAGCTGTTTCCAAGAGCTCTGGAAGAAGGTTATAAGGGAAAAATATATATGAAAGTTAAAAAGAGAAAAGCAGAATAATTAGTTGATAAAATGTCCATTGAAAAACGTTGAAATTGTGATGTTTGCAATGCTAATATATTTTGCAAAATTATCCTGTAATTCACATGGCACATTTTCTCCTGAGTTATCATTTCCATAGTGATACTCACTTCTAGGGTAACCACAACATACTTTAGGACTCAGTTGTTCAGGCAAAATTATTGTGAAAGACCTGTCAGAACTAGTTCTGTCCTCCCAGATATTTTCACCAGGATAAATATATAGGGCCTGATTCCAGTTTACTCTAACTACTTTAGATATACAGGTTTTCACTGATTCTGTATTTTGAAATTATATTGCTGTTCCTCAATTGTATATGATAGACGAGGCAGGTGTGCTACAAACTAGCTTTCACTAAGGCATTTACTCATGATCCAATATCTCCTGAGTACTTACCTTGTAAGCTTTGCATCTTTCATACACAAATCTATGTTTCATAATGTAATGCTGAAACATGGTTGATAGCAGAATACCTGCTACTTTTATTTAATGATGTCCATTTTTAAACTAAGAAAAGTTAATCCCCAAGTAAGCTCATGCATAACAAGAAAATAAAAAAGGAGACCTTTAAAAAAATTAAAATATTTCCCAATGCAATTATTTCTTTAAAATATTATTTAATTTATTTAAATCAATATATTTTCAAGCTGTAAATTAAATTCTTATTGCCTTTCACTGATAAAAGAGTTCCAAATGGAATGCAAATTAGTATGGTTCCTATGAAAATGGATGTGATTTGCCCACACCAATAGCAGCAAATGTCATGAATATAATTTATCATCTGCCAGCATAATATACTATATACAACTGTGAGGTGACACCCTGGCAAAGTTCTTTTTCAGACATAAACTAATGCATTACAAACTGTCAATCTTGGTCACAAAACCATACATTTGAAGACAAATGAGTATAAAAATATGCTGGGATATTTTTATTTTGAACAGTAGATTCCCTATACCTGATTCTGTGTATTAACTTGCTTTCTTTTAAACTCATTTTCATTTTAAACTGTTTAATGGAGAAAGTAGGTGTCATTTTAGATCCCTATAATTTCAAAATCCCATTTATTTGCCAGAAGACAGAATATAACTGAAGAAACATATATATTTCTCATTTGCTTATAGGTACCAATAGAAAAAACAAAGATTTTTATAAATTAAATACTTAAGTCTTCATTATTTTAGAAATTCTTTTTAATTATCAAATGGTATTGGCAAAATGAGCTAATCAAATAAATTATGCTCATGTTTCATAGTATATGTAATAAGCACAATGCTTTTGTCACACTGTTGACAATATTTAGCCTGTGCTACAAGTATAACTGCCACTACATCCACACTTTTAAAGTTATAAGTACTTGGAAGGAGAATTTTTTCCAACCTCAAAACTGGTATGCAGTACCCCACAAAATTTAACCTTTTTCTTTGTTATTCTTGAGGCATTCATTGAGGAAAATATATTCTGCAGTCTTTTTTCACAACATAATTCTTTTTCTTTCTAAGAGACACCGAATTGTTTTAACTCAATTTCTTTAAGCTTGTATTTCATTGCTGTTTCTATCTGCTATACATCCTTTATACCTGAAGAAGTAACTTTTAGGCTCCAAAGAATTTAGGAGCCATCATTAACATTACAAGTATAAATTAAAGAGTAATAATGATATACTCTATGTTCTCATCCCTTCTGAGCATCAGTCACTATTTTGAGAGTGAAATTTGGTTTTGAATAGAGTAAAAGAATACCTGAGAACTGGACCCTCCTCATTTAGTGCAGGGTCTATTTACCCCCTTTTCTGTATTTATCCTTTCCACCAAGGAAATGCTTTAATGTCACTAATTCATAGGAAAAGACACCTATTAAAAACTTGACCTAGTGTTTTTCATGAGAGCAGATGTATAAAGCTAACTATTAAAATATGGTATCTATCTGCTATGACTTTTTGTTTGGATACTCATAAATATAATAATTGACTTGTTTTCATAAGTTTTCATCAGAAACTATTGTACTGTCAGTTTTCACAGAAAGTGAAAGGGATTTTTCTCATCCGGCTGCCCTATTAGATGAACTTTATCTTACTTCCTCCCTATATTCCAGGCTGCATCAGCTCTGACAGTTAACAGACTCCTGTCAGTGATCTTGTGTGTTTCATTCATGTCAGTGCTTAAATCAAGGTTATTATCTTTTCTATAGCAATTTATATTGTTCCCACTTTTTTTGCCTTATATTTCCAGTATTTTGTTACTCTTAGCAAAAAAAAAGCCCTCCTAAAATTCTTTTATGTATTGTTGCCATTGCCTTATATCTTCCAGTATATACCAGCAGATTTTTTTCTGTACAAGAATAAAGGAATAGATAAGCAAGACAGTGTTCCCAATACCCACCAATCTCATCTACTGATTAACCTGGTGATAGGTGAAGAAAAAATACTATTTGCACTGGCAGTTTCCTGGAGGTGAGTGAAAAGGAAATCTCCAGGTCGTTGGCAGGGTTGGTCTGTTAACTCCCACGTGCAGGCAGCGTGGCCAATGTGCCACAGGATGAACCACAAAGTGATTTGTAGATCAGGGCAGACTCGCTGCAGTGTGTCCACCCTCCTGTAGTTCTAAAAAGACATATGCTTTTCTAAGTTTAGGAAAATGTAAACCTTCTCTGAGGAGTACTAAGCCTAACTTTGCTCATGAATGTCAGAAGTAGAAGGAAAGCACAGGATCATTTGTTCTGTGAAAAAAAAATCTCATAGACTATAAAATCTTTTGTACTTCCTAAGAACATCCTTACCCAGGTTTGCCTAGGTTTCATCTGGAGTTCTGCTGTGGGGTTGCTTAGAATTAATCAAGTATAAAATGTTTTGAAAAAGGTTTATGATTCAAATAATAACTTGTAAAATTTTAAAAATCCACAGAAACTTTCTGACCAGCTTTATTCTTGAATGCCCAGTAGAGTTGATTTTTTTTCTGCAAGAGTTTTTAGCCATGCAAAATCTGCTGTTAGTGAGAAGGACACAAGAACTAATGCCCTAATACAATTGTTTTTACTGGTTCATTTTTAATTTGTACTTGCTTGTCTGTTTAGGGTTAAAATTCAGGAATGGTGCCAACATTTTAGGTCTACATTCATTTCACTTAGTGAATGCCCCCTGAAAAGAGACTTTGGGCATGAACACTAAAGCAAAATTATGCTTGGGCACTGACTCACCCTTCTTTCATTGATACTGATCTGGAAAGCAATTCTTACTTTTTTTCTAACCAGAGTATTTCTTCGATATTTTATCTTTACCTGCCCACATGGTGTAAATGCATCTTGTTAATACATCTTGTATTTGCATCTTGTTAATTTGTCTTCCTAAATTAGTCTTTTAAAATAATTTTATCATTTTTAATCTTTTTTTTCTACATCTATAGCTATGTTATCATGATTTCACATACCACCCTGGATCCCAAGAGATATGACAGTTTAGAACAGTTAATGGTCTGTTTCATAATTACCGGAAACTGAATACTGTCTGTGTTGGCACACTGCAATAAATTTAAATACCCAGAAGCTAGGAAGCCCATATGTTTGAGTTTTCTATTTAGAGGTGTATCCTGGTGGAATTTCTTACATTTCCTAATTTATCTCAAAGTTCTGATTTTGTAGGTAGGTTAGAAACAATGCATTTAAGTATGTCTCAGCATATGTTCACTTTAAAACCGCTTCACTTTTGTTTGGTCTTCACCCCTTCATCACTTTTCCTCTGTTGAGTTTGCAAAGAGGATGGCCCCAACTGTGGGAGATGTAGTACAGCTTTAACACACACTTGTGAGTCTTGGAGGAGCCAGGCACTGAGCACAGTCAGCTGTGAGTCCATAGAAATGAATTGCACATAAATCAAGTGAGATGCCGAGATTCAAATTGCATTGCAAACCTGATGCTTGAAAACTTGAAACATTGGAGACTGTATTTGTTGTTTTGGCAAGACTTTGGGTCTGCTGACACAGGAGCAGCTAGGGAAGATGAATATGAGAGTAAATTATCTGAGACGGAGTTCGGTTTTCATCACGAAGTTTCCTCTGCCTGAGTAGTTGTAAAATGTTATTTTGGGGCACACAATAACAAAGCATAGTGTCTGCTCTCAGGCTCTCCTCTGTCTTAAAAAAACCTCTACCGCTAATATCCTTCCCCAGTATTTGCATATTTTATTTCTTTTTTAAAGCTCAGAAGTATACGAGTACTGTAAATATGCTAGCTGCAATCACTGCACACCAAGGACAAAACAGTGTAAGTTTGTTAATTAGAAATCCAAGATGAGTGCTTCACATGTGAGGTAAAACTTTCTCCCCACAGAATTAAGACTCTTATCCAGTTAAGTAGAAGGGAGATTTATTTGGACCTACATAGACAAAACAACTTTCAACTTTTAATGTCTTCATCACACATATTCTGAAAGCAGGTTTATTGTAGTGTGTGAACTAGATAATGATATATAGTGAAATTTTTATCCAAGAAATAAATAAAAGAACAAAGAAACTATTTAAAAGTTCAATGCATGTCACCTTATGTCTATATCTTCACCATTATTTATATTGTGTTAGAGAAAACAAACATGCCAGTCATGGAATATCAGTCTCTGCTCATACCGGGCAAAGTACTAAAAAATGCAAAGTACTAAATTTCATGAATATGTGCACATACCATATGAGAAAAAACCTACAGCTGTTAAGAAATTCTTTATTCTAGGAGATACTTTTCACTATTACTTCCTCATTCTATTGTTTTAATGGATAAAATATTCTAATATTGCTTTTATTCTAAATTAACATGCAATGTTTGTTAAACTTTTAAATACTCTTCATTTTGCTATCAAAACTATAGCACAGTAAACTCACATTTTTACAATTTTTTTTTCTACTGAAGAGAAAAGCCTATGCTGAATCTGATTACATTAAATCAAGACCAATATAAATAAGCGGGGAAAATACTCTATGATGCTAGACAACAGCCTCCATATAGTTTGAATTTAACCAGTTTCATGGTTCATTATTACACAGCTTTACATTCACTTTCTGTTTTATTTTATATGTGTTAACATTTTATTTGTCCTAGCTGGTCTATATTAAAATTAAAGTCATTATGTCAGCTCAGTAAAGATGTAGGAAACTCAAAGGGTATGTGAATCCCTGGGTTGCAGGGATATCTGGTTTGAGTGGGAGTATTGGGTGAGTAATTTACTCACTAGTAAACAGAAACAAGAGATAGGAGAAGTAGTAAGTAAATACACATAATTAGTCAGGAGATAGCAGCGAGCATAACAAAGATAAGAGCTCCCATGCCACCAATGGCTGAGCCGCCGACACAGTCCCTCAAGTGTCCCCACGAAGAAGCTCAAACATAACTTTGTAACTGATAGGAAGGGGGAAGCTACATTACCATGGAACTCATGGGAATGAATAAACTTTTTGTGGGATATATCAGGGGCCTGGTGGATTATGCAAATCTTGGTAGGGATGTTTGAAAAGGAATGTGGAAATGTGCAAAACAACTGTGGGGTGCTCAGAGGAAGAACCAAAAGTGGAAATGGAGGGAGAAATTTGGATCAGGGAGGAACAACAGAGAAGTGGGGAGAGGGGAATAAAATATCACATTTAAGCAGGATGCTGACAGTACAATTTTTTGGCCAAGCACTGTGCCAGTACTATTAAACTCCCAAGTTTTGTAAAAGATGTTAAACTCTCTTCCTATTTTCTATGTGATTTAGCCCCTATTTTCTCTGTGGTACAGTTTATTATTCTGTGTGTGGTATGTGAACCTCAAGGTGGACTAACTGGCATGTAGGAGATGACACTTGAACTCGGGCTGCAGGGGAATACCTGCTCTGGCACATGGAGCACCAGCATCCTTCTCTGACTCTGGTGTTCTCTCTGCTGCTTCTCACCCTCTCTGCTCTGTCTGCTTCTGCCTGTCTGGCATGTTCTGCCCTGTCTCAGAGAACTTTCCCTGAGGTGCCATCAGCTTGTCTGAGAGGCTCTGCTGTGCCCTGTGGTGTGTCTGCTGGAATGGGCTGGAGCTGGCTCTCCCCCCTCGGCTCCAGCTGCCAGCACCATGCTACGTATTGACAGCAAACCTTCCTAGTTCCTATAGCAGGTAAATAAAAATCTCATTCCTGAGTCAGATGCCTTGTGTATTGGAATAATGGAATGTGTAACGCTTTTTAAGGAAAGCTGCAACCTTTTAACCAAGACATATCACGAAAGTGTGTCTAACATAATTTACATAGTGCTGCATGAAGTATAGAGGCATTTCAAAGCAATATTTTAAAGGCTTATTCTGTGTTCAAATTTAAAAGATAATTCATCAGTAAAATAGTCACATTGTGAGATATGAGTTATTTGTAAAGCACTCTGTGATACTCTGTGATTTTATCCATAGGGACAAAGATGCTTTTACGCGCTCATGCTTGGGAATTTCCAGTCAAGAAGAGATGTAGCTATGCTCTCATTTCTGAAAAGTGAGACCCTGATTGCTGTTATCTTTCCCCTGGTAGTTTGGGACAAAATGAAAACAAGGAGATCCTCGGCATATCCTGCTCCAAGTTCCCCTATCTCCCAAAAGGAATTCACACTACTGTGTACCTCATGTCCAAGATAAAATACTGAGATGTCATATGATAAAGTATTTTGATGCCACAGACAAAGTATTTTCAAAGTCCTTTATGGATGGTTAAGAAGGCAGTATCTCTTTCTGAGCTAACTAAAAAGTGAAGAGAGAAAGACAGCATTTGTTTCCCAAAGGTAAGCACCTACCTGTAGCTCCAGGTAAGGCCCATGAGATTATAGCTCTAGGTACAAAGCGCTCTAGGATTTAGTTGCTGAGTTATTCAAAAGAAACTGAAAGGTTGGTTTGGTTCATTTCCTTAAAAAAGAAAAAAAAAAAGAAGACAAAAAAACTAACAGAGACAACATTAGTGCACTTGTTTAACAATAAGGAAATCTGCCTCCTGTGTCTCAGCAGCCCCATCTTGGGCAGTGCCATGGGTGCCCACACATGTGGATAGGTCCTTTGGGCTTCTCTCCAAGCTTTCTGTGCCACTGCACTGCCAAGAGTGGAAAGAGTGGAGAGCTGTGATGATACAAGCAGGATTCATTTATCTCTAGAACAGGAAGGTAATTGAGCTTCTTTTACTCATTTCTATTTAAGTAGAACAACCTTTGTACTACAGCCCATGGGTGTGAAAAGTCAATATTTTCAGTACATTTTACTTTTGTACATTTTAAAGGATATTTTGTAATATTTTTACATTTACTTTTTCTCATTTATTTCTAATGAAGTTATCAAAAGAAAGTTTGTGACTTTTTCTTTTGAAGACAAGTTTGAGTAACACTGAGTAATGTTAATAGGATATTATCTGTAAGGTAGTCTAAAAGTAAACATTATGCAGAGTTGCCAAATTATATCAAAAAGTTCTTAAACCACTATTTTATGAGGTTACTTTTAAAAATTTCTTCTTCTTGGGTGATAGAGAGCAGTAGTGTAGAAATGTTCACTCAGTACAAATTTTCTTTAACACTCATCAACATTCCTCAAAAATAACATAATTAACCGTAACTTTGAAGGAAGTCAACATGATAAAAAAGGAAGATTCACACGCCTGGTTAAGGAATGTGTTGACTGAAACAGAATTACTACAAAATACAGAAGAACATGGAATTTTCTTTTTAAATTCAATTGATAATTGATTAATATTTTAAACTGTGAATTTAAAAAGTGTATCTTCAGTATTTTTATGTTTGCTACCTTTGAAATTATACACTTATGAAAATAAGCATTTATGTCACTAATATTAAAGCAGTAATCAACCAAAAGCTAGTACGTCCTCTTTCTATCTAATAAATGTGGCTCTCACTAATGACACCTCATAAATAAATGATGAATTTTATGTTAAAAATTGTTATTTTCAGTCACTTAGTCAAAACTGAGTATTACATGTTACCAGAGATTTTCACAGTCCTTAAGTGACTGCACTGCTGGGATTCATTACCCGTGACATTCACCTGTCTAATTATTTGCTGGAAATGTACACAAACAGTCAAAATATTCAGGTTTGGGCTTTAAATCAGCAGATTTTTTTTTAATATTTCAGCCTAAAATTTGCAAGTTTTAATTTCTTAGCTGACATTCTTGATACAGTAAGTAACCCCGGACTGCAACGGTGTGATAGAGGAAAGTAAAAAGGTAAGAGACAGGTGATGCAACATTTCTTTCCATTCCAAACAAGGGATCTTGGCTGATATCTAAAGTTGTACTTCCAGAATTTATAAAATGGTTTGGAAGATCTTCATCACAGTGAATTTGAACATAGAATGTCAAATACATATAATTTTAAAATGTGAGGAAAATATATAAAGTCTGATGACTAAATATAAACTTTCAAAGGCGAACTAAAAGAGAAGCATATAAGTATGATAGTCTTGTCAATCTAAGTACCTCCCAGCCACCATTTAACACTGATAAAACTTATACATCAGATCAAAGCAGGTAATAAAAGAATATTCAACAAAATGATTAATGGAATGCCTACGAGTATAATGAAAGGTAATTTGAGAACCTTACAACAAACTTAAAATCTTTAAAGTAAATTTTAGTCCTTCATTGAAATGACATTTATTTCCTTTTTCTGATGTCTCTAGGCAAATAAATTATATTTATAGTAATTGTGTTAAATAAACCATACATAATAAAAAACACAGGGAAAAATTAAATTCTATTATAAGAAAGGAAAAATCCACAGCAAAGGCTAAAAAAAATTCAGTTTAAATGTTTGTTTGTGTTTCATGGCTATCATTAGACTGGATGGACATCTGCCTTATTTTAAAAGACTACTGCAACTGTGCAGTTAGTGAGTCCTTTTGTTTGTTTTTTTGTAATTTATCAGTCTTACTTATTTTTCTGTTTACTTCTATTTTATATTTGAGGTGATTTCAGAATTTTGTGTTCTGTCTCAGGACATGTAGTGGCTTGGGCCAAGACTCTGCCCTGATACAAAGCCACATCCAAAGCAGAAGCTTCCAAATGCGCTGAAATTCCTGTTCATGCGTGCTATCCTGTGGGCTGCAACACCAAAGTACAAGACTTGCTGTATAAAATTCTCCAAGAAAAGAAGCTGTGTGCTCCAGTCCTGCTGAAATCAGTGACTTCAATGATTGACTTCAGTGGATGATTGCTCAAGACCCTGTGACTGTGAAACAAAGGAAATGTACACATATCTCTTTTAAAAAATCTATTACACAGAGTCAACAATATTTTATCTACATTCATTTCACTTTTTGTAAATTCCACACTTAAAAGTAAATCATAATACAGATTAGCTACATATTGATTTTAACTGAAGCTGAAAAAATTTGATGGAGTATCCACTCAGCAGTACTATAGTAGACATACATGTCACAATCAGGCAAATATTTATCTGCAAATAGAAGTTCTCAGGAGAAAAGTTAGTAAGTGAGTTTTCAGTGTTTAACTCCTTTTTAACACAGATTTTCCTCCCCTTTCATTCTCCATAAATAGATTGTAATGCAAAACATTAATTTCTAAATTTTGACAAATGTCTCTCTTTTCATCTTCCAATTTTCTTTAGTTATAGCATAATTGCAATGTTCAAACTGCACAAAGAAATAAAATCTAGCTAAAAAAATGAATAGCTAAATTGGAGGTAACAAGTTCTCCTCTAAAATAGAACAAAAATCTGAACAGATAAATGGATAGACAGTGGATAAATTTGCCATTATTCAAGGATGGTTCCACCACAGGTTAAGTACTGTAGTATTTTCTCTGTACAGTATTTAAATATTAAAGTATTATTGTGTATAGCCAGCTCTTTATGATAATAAAATGGTCAGTTCTTTAATTTCAGAATATAGCGATATTTATTATTATGCTTACTTTTCTATGAGTGGTGAGTCTAATTATCCAGATAGTGTTTGTATAGACCACTTCTGTATTTTACAGGTTCAAGCTATTTCTTGTTCTAGTATGTAGTATATTTTATTATATGGCATATAATTATTATGTAGCCAATACAGAGTTATAATAGTGACTGTGTGCTGCAGGTTGGGGAAGGTTGGGGAAGATCCTCCCCATCCACTCTGCCCCTATGAGGCCACATCTGAAGGACCGTGTCCAGCTCTGAACTCCCCACTCCCAGAAAGACAAGGAGCTACTGGAAAAGGTGATTTGTGGGACTGTAGCATCTCTCTCAGGAAAAAAGACTGAGAGAGCTGGGCTTGTTTAGCCTGAGGAGGAGACAACTGAGAGCAGGTATTACCAACACTAAGCAATATCTGGAGGGTGGGTGTGAAGAAGGTGAGCCTGACTTTTCAGGGTACTCCTGCCCAGGGGCAGGACAAGGGGCAAGAGGCACAAACAGAAACACAGGAAGTTCAATATGAATATGAGGAAAATGTCTTTATATTGAAGGTGTCAGAGCACTGGAACAGGCTGCCCCTAGAGGTTGTGGAGTCTTCTCAGGAGATATTCAAAACAAACCTGGGTGTGATTCCATACAATCTGCTCTCAGTGTACCTGCTTTACTGGGGGTTGGATTAGATGATCTCCTGAGGCCACTTCCAGCTGCCACCATTCTGTCATTCTGTGATTCTGTGATAAATGTAGATCAAATTGTTGTCATCTGCAATTTATCAGACCTAGTGAGTCAATAACCTTGGGTACTGTAAAGCAAAAAATCTTTTACAAGAGTAGGATAATAACAGTTTTGCTTAGATTTAAAAGCTACACACTTTACAGGATTAGATGCTTCTAATCTAACATTTTATACACGGTATATATTTCTCAATTCCCCTTTTTTGTGTAAAACAGTAACAAATTCTCTATTTCAGTTTCTTATTCCAACCTTTAAATATTACTGAGCTCTTCAGCATCTACTTACCTGCTGTTCTAAAATATCTGGAGTCAGTCTTGCTGTCAAGACTGTTCATGCATTTTATATTAATGGCCACTGAACAAAACCAGAAATGACCCTGGGACTCCCAAAACTAGTGAATAATTAATTTATTTTAAATAACTAATTGAAATAAAAAGTGAGAATCAGCAGAATGGATTTGCTTTTACTTACAGAAAGGAAAATGTATAAGGAAAAAATAGAGAAAATGGTAATACTAATGTCAGTTGGAGAAAGATAGGGACATGTAAAAAACTATGCCCAGGAGACAGACTACTGGGAGAGGAACAGCTCATAAAAGCATTTATTAAATTGAAAGTAGGAGCAAATGTAGGTAATTAATCATTGCAGGGCCAACAGAACTATGAACATTGCATTTAGAAAAACATCATGACTGAAAATCATATTAAAGTGTATTTTGTGTCTATAAATAAAAGACAAGAACACCAGTGTTCTATGATCTGTTATGAGGTATGAACAGATAATTCAGATAAAACAGAATACATTTGAATCAGGACTGGACTGAGCCAGTGTGGTGGATTGAGTTTGGGTGGGCACCAGATGCACATCAAAATCTTCCATCACCCACCTTCTCAGTAGGCTGTGGAGGAAGAAAATTGAAAAAATAATAAACCCCCCTATTTCTAGTCTTAAATTAAATCACTAAAGTGCTAGGTTAACTGGCATTACTGATTCTAGTTCCTAAATTAAATATTTAACTGAATCTCTAATATTTCTCAATGTGAATATTACTGATTAGCAAGATTTTTGGACTGATGCAACATTTTATTTTTAAGTTTCTTATGTACTACCAGCTGACACACATTTGTTTGAGTTTCCCTTTTAAAAAGAACTTGTAGGGAAATTACCATATTCTAAAATGTTATAGCTTCCTGACAGTCAGCATTAGTGAATTCATTGTTTTCAAGACAAAAATGTGACTAACAAATTCCAGGCTAGAATTAAGAAAATTAGATGATATAAGGTCAGATTAAAAAGACATCTAGAAAGATATTAAGCAACATAATGTTTAGGTCTTCCACATCTTTCCTCCTGATTTTTAATTAGATGATCATCTTTATCAGATTTGAAATATCCACTGCGGAGGCTGCTCCTGCAGTACTCAGTGCAGTAGACACTGAGGTTTTAATGCCATCAGGTACTTCCTCATGCAGAGAGCTGGGAATGCTGAGGAGTCCGTGAGCCAACCTGCAAAGCTTACAAACTTAATTTGTTGCAAGCTGGCTTTGGGTGTCATGGGAGTCAGTGTGCTGTACAGTCACAGGTTTGACAACACCATTCCCCTGCACTGTCCCAGAATGGACTGGGAATGACAGTGTGTTGTGGCAATCATGAAAATACCAATTCTATTGAATAGTTTTCAGACCCAATTAAACTTAAAAGTGTTTCCAGAGTACCTCTTGAAAGCAGGAATAACTGTTAAAGTATAAATTATTTATTATACAGTTTCAATAGTTGTATTCTTAAAGAAAGAATAACTTTCTGAAAAGAAATATGTGAAATTCATGTAATGGGTTTAAACTATATTAAAAACCACAAAACCATGGCACTGCAAAGGTTAACAAAATAAATTAAGATTGTTTAAATCCTGGTTTCCAGTGAACCACGGTTTCTCAAAATTCTCAATTGTGAAGGTTCATGAGAATGATAAATTGTTCACTTTTATGTCAGCATGGGGTATTGTGCAAGGAAACACAATGTTCTTTTTTAATGGTGTGTAACAACAGGTTATCCCAAGAAATATGCATCAAATAATTTTAAAAATTCATGGTTTGCTGAAAGTAGTGGTTAAAAATATACCCATTTCCTTTTATAAAGAACTGAAGGAGTTTAATTTTAAAACATTAATTTTTTTCTTATCTCTCCCAGTAGAAATTTTCTGCACTGGATTAGGAAATTCAGTATTTGATCTGTTTTGTATTCATATTTCACAGCTTTTTTTCATTAGTTTGGTCTGCTCTCTCTTTCAGGATTTCATGCTGATTAAAGAAAGCTCTCTTTGAGTATTTTTACACACTATTGAGTCTGATTTTGGATGGCTTTGAATCATTCACTCAAGAATATATTGATGCCTGTAATATGGATCCTTAATATATCTATAACCATAATGATATTCTATTGACCATACAAAATAAATCCCAAGCAGTAAATAAAAGGGTGTACATATAGAGACATATTTTCATGTAATTTCTTGTTCAACATTTTAATTTCAATAAATTTCTTAATTACCTTCTATGATGTAACCTGTTTGTTTTAAAGTCTAGCTAAGAAAGAAGGGGAAGATAAGAAGTCTTAGTTAATGTTAATATTAATAATTACCCTTCAAGGATTATCTAATACACTATGACAGGATCACTAGTCATATTTCCTTCAACAATTGTCACATATGTCTTTACATGTGAGCTCCATGTGTGTTTACCCTCCAAGAACAAAGAGTAGAGTTAGCAAAGCGCTGAGCAGAAGCAAATGCATCAACCTTAGCATTATTTGCTAACATAGAGATTAGTGATAAGTGCTGTGTTAACAATTTTTCACACATATGTGGGGCATGGACTGAACACAACCCTGCCTGCCTATGAAATTTAACAGTTACCACCATTATATGTTATTACTCTTTGGAAACTTTCCATCAGCCACAGACATCTGTTCTTTAAAGGAATGTAGCAGTAGGGCATGTTCATCAGTTACAAGGAGAAAAAGAAGAGTGAACTTGATGATATTTGCTCATAAATTTCACAGATACTTGCTCACAGCAGAGGAGTAGTAAGATTTCAGACTGCTGCTTGCTACTGTACATAACAGAGATTTTCTTGAATGTGTATTCTTCTACAAATATTTCTTTCTTTCTTTCTTTCTTTCTTTCTTTCTTTCTTTCTTTCTTTCTTTCTTTCTTTCTTTCTATTCTCTTTGAATCTACTCTGTTCTCACAGACAAATCTTCCATCATCCTACTCAAATGGAAAGTCCAGTTAAATAGTTTGGTTTTAATTACATTTACACTATGTGGCTCTTCATAACTCATTGTTCCTTAGTGTATAGCCTTCATTATGTAATGTACTTCTACAAAAAAAAGGATAAAATTAGAAAAACTAAGAGACAAAATGAGTTCTTTGTAGTGAAAGGAAAAGATAAAAAGAATCTTTTATGAATGTACTATAGAACAAAGTAAAATATATAGGTTAATTACTTATGGGAAAGAGAACAAATTATGATTTAAACAAAGGAGGTTTAAGTAGAATTTTCTTCAGTCTTTGCGAATTTAATTGTGTCCAAACACATTACAACACTAATCTTAGCACAGAAATAGGACTGTAGGGCAGAATATGAAAAGAAGACACTGAGGAAAACTTTACTTTAAGTCTTCAGTGTTTGATGAATTGAGGAACTAAAGGAATCCACCCTACTTTAAAAATGTTGAAGTAATCTGAGTTTCTAATCATGCCTGAGTATTTGATTCTGAAATTCACGCTTAAAATTGGAAAGGGACAAAAAAATAGAAGACAAAAAGAAAAAAAATAGAGCAGTGTTTTCTGTCTGTGGAGCAGAGCAGTATTTAATTATTAAAAATTAAATTAGTCGATAATATTAATAATAACTAGAAATGTTAAAAAGCACCTTGTATTGATCAATAACATATCATATCAATCCAGTTTCTTTTTCTTTATGCTAATAGTGCAGCGAATAAGGGGAAAGAAAAGACTACAATATTTACCAAGGCCATAGTAAGATTTGGGGACTATATAACACACTCTTGTGAGCAACTTCACCAAGTATGGTTCACATTTTCTTGGTACAAAATTGGTGTACAGTTGGATGAAAACCTACATTTAATATTTAGTATTATTGATTCACTGTCTATTGGAAGAGTTTCAAGTGAGGCACATTTTTCTATGACTGATTTTATTGAATATTTTAGTTCATTATTTAGATGTTGATATATAATAATGTGTACAGATAGTGTTAGATAGGGGGGGTTATGAGTGCTGTAGAAGATCAGAATTCAGTGTGATTTACAGAAAATGGAAAAATTACCTGAAATAATCTATAAAAACAAAGTATAAATGTCACAAATAAGAAGCATAAATAAAATATGTAAAAATATGAAATTAAATTGTCTAGGAAATAATGTTGCTAAAAATAATGTACAGCTGCAGTGGGGGCACAAATTAGACAAGATTTTATATATTGCTAAAGGAAAAAAAAGCAGTTATATTCCAAGATTCACTTAGCCTTAAAAAGTATTTTGCATTATATATGGAGGAAAACATTTCTGTTTACATTTGGTCACTGGCACTGTACAAAAAGAAATCATTATTTATGTTGGGCATATGACATGTTCTAAATGAGCAAATGGGACTCGCGCTCTCATGCCTGGGACTGAATGGAAGAAAGGAGGATGTACAAATTGAGATAAAAATGGGAGCATAAGAATAATCTTCCTAAATCATAGAATCATTGAAGAGTTTGGCCTGGGAAAGACATTAAAGATCATCAAATTCCAACTCCTCTGCGAAGATCCAGGACATCTTCCATCAGACCAAATTTCTCAAAGCCCCATCCAGCCTGGCCTTGAACACTTCCGAGGATGAGACATCCAGTTTCTCTGGGCAACCTTGTTTCGGTGTCCTACCAACCAGACAGTAAAGATCTTCTTTCAAATACAATCACCTCAACTTACACAGTTTAAAGCCATTCCCTCTTGTCCTATTCTTACCTGCCCTTGTAAGAAGTCCCACTCCAGATTTCTTCCAGGCTTCCTTTAGGTACTGGAAGGCTTCAAATAGGTCACCCTGGATCCTTCACATCTCCAGTTTAAACATCCTCAGCTTTCTCAGCCTGATCTCAGAGGAATCATGGCCTCTCCCTGCCTCTTATCAATTTGGTGACCCTCCTCTGGACTTGCTCCAAAGACTGATGTCCTTCCTGTGCTTGGGAGCCCAGAGCTGGGTGCAGTACTGCGGGTGGGGTCTCACCCGAGAGGAGCAGAGAGGCAGAATCCCTTCCCTTGGCCTGCAGGTCACATTTGTTTTGATGCAGCCAGGACACAATTGGCTTTCTGGGCTGCAAGAGCACATTGCCAGCTCATGTCCGGCCTCCCATCCATCCACCAGCCCCCTCAAGGCCTTCAAGGCAGGGACGCTCTGTCTCTTTATTCCCCAGCTTGTGTTGATACCAGGGGCCACCCCCACCCAGGTCTTGGGTCTTGCACTTGGCTATGTTGCTGTAATGTAAGCTGTCCTTACAAAGGAGATGTCTTTGCAGAAAGAGATACCAGCTTGCTAAACAACAATAAAAAAAAAATTATTTCAAGTTTGATAGGAAGAGGGCACGTAGACACAGTACCATTAACAAACTGAAAAGGACACAGGCCTAAGAGTCAGCAGTCAGTGTCCAATGACAAACTAGGCCATTATAACCTTGCTGCAACATGAGGATGTGGGAGAGTAGGGCCCTGCCAGAATAGGAAGAATAGTTTCAATAGTTGCAATGAAAAACCTAAAAGAATGTAGAAGTAGGTGTAACTGTATGATAAGTAAACCAACCAATCCTGAACTCAGCTTTGCAATATGCATGAACTTCATTAAATCCAATATAAATGTATGTGACTACCGATCAATAAACTGAGATCTGCTGATCACCCATATTGGCGTGCCGCTTTTCTCCCGCCGATCCTACAAATGGTTTTCCTACATAAGAGGAAATGGTCTAATTGTAATGTTGGTCCAGAGTGCAGTAGGCTACATGATATCGCAGAGAAATGTTCCTAGATAGGACTTTAAGGGAAGATTAATTGGATGCTCTCAACTTTGACATAAAAAATCTCACTTTAGAGAAACCACATGGTGTTTTGGGATCATCCCTAGAGGTGCATTCTTCTAAATTTGTAATAAAATTATATTTACTGTTTTAGTACTTTGTAACACTTGGGAGGCTAAATAATTGCACAGGAACACTTTTGTGAGACCCTTAACTTTTATTAATGTGATATATATCTACCTACAGAAATATTCTTTGATGTAAAAAATAAAAATAGTTTCTTATATTAATTGTTAATTGTATTTTGTTCCCCCAAATGCTTTGGGATTGGTAGCTCTAAGATCCTTTGGTACTTCTATGTGTTTTGCAAAATTGTGTTACTGTTAAAAGTTATTAGTTGATTTAGGGATAAATGGTGAAAAAGTAAACAAAAATTTTAACCTACAAGTTAATTCAACCACTCATCATTTTGAAAACCAAAAGTTTCAGTTTACATCAATTATTTTTTTCCTATCTTAATTTTGCATAGTGGTTTTTAAAAATTTATCTCAAAAAATGAATTAATATATTGTTATACAGAATCTAATTACTGTTATTTAAGATAGTAATCCTGTATTTTAGTAATCCTATTTTTTCATGGTTGTTTTATTATGACCTACAAAACCAAAAATATTTGTAATCTGTTTATTTTTGATGCATTAACTACTCACAATGAATAGGTAAATTATTTTAAAAATAATACCTTCAGGAGTATACATTATCTCAATTTACCAATGATCAATACTGGAAATCACTAACAGACTCTAAAACAATATGTTTTTTAGAATGGATGGATTTTCTTCCATTTACTCCTTTATTGTATCGTGGAGGCCAGACTACTGACAGAGGCAGGAGGTACAATATTATAGGTGAGAGAGCAAACCTCCTGACAGAACAGCTTTGACACTGTTGCTCATCACACTATCCACAGTTTATGTTAAATGAGTGACTAAAATGTTCCCAAGGGAACTCTGAACATTGCAGAGTTCCTTGGCAACAAGAAGTGCCTACAGAGAGCCCTGCCCATCACATTTTATTGCCTTTCTCTTTTCATGTCATCTTGGTGCTCTAAAGCCCCAGTGCAGTGTTCTTCCTGCAGGGGCATTTCGCAGTTCACAGATAATACAGGGTATTTTGCAGTTCACTGCTGTCTTCTCCCTCCCGTTCCTGTCTTCTGGACTGTTTTAATTCACAGACTTCATATGAAATCTTCATCTTAATGTGACAAATACTGCTAAAAATGGAAAAGAGGTATTTTGCCTGTGTTGTTTGATTCTGTTATTGACGGGAAAGGCTAAGGCTAATTCCATACAAATGTCTAACTGCCATTTTGTCCTTTTAATATCTTCAAAACTGTTCAGAACTTTGGCTGTTTGACTTGATGGACAGCTTTGTGTTTCAGAACTTCAAAGATATTCATTTTATTGAAAATTAATTGCAAAGGTAGCTTTTGCTGCACATATTTTGCTCAACAAATCTACAGGATGATTTAAAATATCTGAGTATCTAATAGAGCACCCAAGAATCTCAGAAGCACTCTTATTCTGATTGTTGAGCCTTAGCTCAGCCCCCATCATACTGTGTCTTTTTTTTTTTCTTTTTTTTCCAATCTAGGGTGCATTTCAATAAATCAACCTGTGTTGAAAAGAATTGGAATTATATTTTGGAGGGTTATGTTCATGCAAAATTGTCTGAGTAATCTTTTTTAACAATATTATATCTAAATTGCTTCACTGAGGCTTTTTCCTGAAACTTTGGGTTGTTTTTATTTTATTTCAGGCTGTAGTAAATCTTTTGACCTGTTTTATAAATATCTGAAAACAAAATTAATATGATACATGAAAATACTGACAGATCATCAACTACAAGAACACCAGGGAACATGGCACAAATTATATCTTGATATGTTTTCCTACAAGAATGTATTTCTTCTGCTCTCTGCAAAAAAAAAAGAATGTTCTTGTTTCTCTACATTGTTGAAATTGCAACATTAAAATATTTGAACATGTGAAAGGCCTCTTGAGCACAATCCCTTGAGAGCAGTCTATGTATCAGATGGTAAAACAGCTAGATTGTATCTGAATAAAGTGTGCAGACTCCTGCCTCCAACTGAAGTCAGTGGTGAGACATAATTTTTACTCTTATGGAACAGTTCTTTTAGTTGAAAACTAACAGTAAGAGAAGTCAATTTAAAAAAAATTTTCTTTATGAACAGGATTATGAATAGGATTTGGAGAAGAAGCGCATGTACACCATTTTTTCCCACTGTAACAACTGCATATTGAATCAAGATTGCTTGCTGCTTTGAAAAAGCTTTCCATCAGGCCGTTTGAAACAGCAAGATAAGTTAAAAGCATCTATAGTTACACCTGTATTGATATATAATTATTTGTGCGTGTATATATTTAATGTGTGCATGGATATTTATTTATGCATACATTATAGAAAATACACAAATACATCATAAAAATTATTGTATGTTTTATCGATGTCATTTAATGTGATGTCAACAGGATTATCATGGAAGTTGCTAAAACAACATTTCATATATTCACTGATTGCAAGTTTTTCAAAATGTTGTTAAAGAATCACAGATTACCTATTTGTTTGTTTGGTTTTTGGTTTGTTTTTTTTTTTTTTTTTTTTAATTCAGGTAGAGTTGAAGACAGTAAAAATAGTGTTCAAAAAGCCTAATGAAATTTATGGGCACAGGACCACAGAAGTGGAATATATTCCAGGTTATTTGGTTTGGCTCTTTCATCCTTTTAAATCACTATCACATAATATTATTTTCATAAATTGCTTAAACTAAAGAAGAACTATTTATTTAGTTAGTTAGTCAGTCAGTAGTCATTCATTTATTAATGCATCCTCATACTGGAAAGTTTTTTCAGAATGTCTGACAATTTTTCATAATTTCTTATCACTTTTGTCCTAAAAACTTCATTTTCCCAGGAAATTAAATAATAATTGTGCAGATTGTTTGAAAGAAGAATGACAGAAAAGGTCTCCAAAACTTTTTAAAAATTATGTGAATTATTTTCTGTCTATCCTGGAGCCCTACTCTGAAACTTAACTCCTACATCACAGAATTGCACTTTCCTGCCAAACAGGTGCATCCTGCAAGAGCTGCAAAGTGAAACAATGATGAGACAATAATCTTATACTTTCCCTTCATCTTCTTTTGCAGCAGGTGAGTTACACAGCATGGTAAAAATTATTGTTATTAATCCTGAGGACGGTTTCCCTATTTTGAATTTGTATTTAATTTATTTATAATTGAATTTCAGGTCATTTTTATTATTTTAGTTCCATGTCATACTGGTATTTCTTGATGTTCTGTTTTAATAACAGCACCTAATTTTGTCATTATCAGCTTTCATTGTTATAGTCTATTATCTCATTATGACTAATGAATCTATTAACCAAGTTTTATCCCAAGACTAATCTTTAGCAACTTAATCAGTAATCTCACCCAAGACTGGAAGTTCCTTTTCCAACACTATGCCTTTCTGCTTCTTTTTTTATCGAGTTTACATGTTGAAGATATTTAGCCAGTATCTATTACTTTACTTATATACTCATGGGTAACACCATTTCAGATGCTGGATGAAAAATAAAATTATGTCTACTACATTCCAATGCCTAAAAATCAGTCAAAGAAAGAAAGCTGATATGTGAGTTTCCTTTAATCTGAGAAGAATTCTGTTCTGTCACTGTCACTTCAATAGCAAGTATTTGTTTTGCACTATTACTGGGTAAACAGCCTATATGCTGTAATGCAGTCTGATAAAAAAAAAAACGAAAATACTTTTGATTTTTCCTATTGTGCCTCCATTTTTGCAAAAAATGGAGGCACAATAGGAAAAAAAAAACCAAAATATCTCTCTTCTATTCATCTTTAAGCAATCTCTGTTACATTTTCTCTATATACACATTCTACATGATGCAGAAGTGGAATCAGGCATGTTTGTTGGTTAAAATTTATTGTCTAATATTTTGAGGTTTGCAGCAAACTGAAGCAAACAGGTAACAGAAGTTAGTTTTCTACAAATATAGTAGAATATGAGTGGATAAATAAATCTCATTATCCATTGCTCAGATATATTTCCTCTGGTACTGACTGCTGAATTTTTTCTGCTGGTATGTGATTACTGATAGCTCTAGAACACTAAAACCTGAAACACCCTACCTGGTTTTTTTTTTCTCTACAAGCTTTATTTCTTTACTGATAATTTGCCATCCTCTACAAAATATAATAAGAAGGAATACATTTAAATATGGCATGTAAAAATGATAAAGTTTGGTGGGGTTATTTTAGTTTTGAGCAGAATCTTTTGCAAAAATTGATGTTGAATATGTAAGGGACTGAAAAATAAATAAAGTTTGGGTATTTATGTGAAGAAACTAACAAATAGATGATGTTTTACAAATAGTCAGAAGTGGTTGGAAAGAGAAATGTGTATATTAGGATGTGGTAATAATTATTTTGATAATGAAGGAATGAATAAAAAAAGGACAAACCAGACAAAAAAATTCATTATAATAGTGTTTATTTATTACTCAAAATCTTAATAAAAATCAGATTTATATTTTTTCTTGTCAGAAATCTGTTATAATAGTTTGTTGACATGTTGATTGCAAATATTTATTCCCTTAAATTACTCCCCATTTTTATTTTAAAACAACACTGTAGAAAGAGTTACATGATATTCATAATGCTTAATGAAAACATCAATTTATGAGGATATTTTCATTGATTTCTCCAAGCTTTTATGTTGAAAATATTTTTTTTTTAAGATAGATAATTATTTTTTTACTCTCCAGCATATCTTTGAATATTCTAGTTTTATGTCCCTTTGGTTAAGCCTTGTCAAGCAAAGTCCTTTACTGTAGATCACACTGGAATAGATATTTCATCATATGGTTATCTGACTTCTGCAAAGCAAATAACAGTAATCTAGTGACTAGAATTTAAATATACAGACAACTATTAAAATAAAAATATAACTACATAATATATAAAATATACAAATAATATATATTAAATACATAAATATGTATTTTAAAAGTATTTTCAAGAAAAAGTGTTTTTAAATTGAGATAATATATGGCTTGAACTGCACCAAAGATCCAGAGTTTTTCACGTTGGGAAAAAAAAAAAATATATTAGAAGCAGAATAGCTATCAGCAAATTCTGCAGCAAATAGCATTGTAGAGATAAAGCTGCACAGAATATTTTCTGGAAGTAAAGTATTTTCTAACAGTTTTGGGGAGGCATCAGTCTTGCCAAGAAGGGATGAGAAAAAAAGAGGAAACATTGGTAATTTGCAAGTTTTATTCTGGTATTTTCCTCTCTTGATAATGGCAAAACTTAAAAGAAAAAAAATTTAAAGGTCAGGACCTTGGATATTAGATGATTTAAAGTAAAAGCACAATTTAGAAATAATCACAGCATAAGTATCATAGCTACATACCTCTGTCTTCCTCAAAAGAATTTTAAGGAAGAGAGGCATAAGAAGCAGCTAATACAATGCATGCCTGTAAGTAGTGGAGATGCTCTTCTAAGGTGTCTTTCTGACCATTTCTGCCTATTTTCATGCGGGAATTGCAAAGAATAGTAAGCACAGAAAATTCCAATACAGTATGACAATTCAGTCATATTTTGAAAAAAATATATTTTGATTTCACTTTACCTACACAAATGGAGGATGAGGATTTCACTGGAGTTCATTTTGTGAGTCATGCACTGAAGAATTCAGAATCTAGAGCCTTCATAAATTAGAAATTCTACTATACTAGGTACCTAGTATATTAAGACCAACAATCTTTTTTAAAATCCTTCACTGTGGAGATAATGAAGTAAAAACCTTATGAAACTCTAGTGGGTGAGTCACTACTGGGAAGTAAAGTGACTTCTATTCAAAGAGACTTCCTCAGGCATTTTCTTTTCATGACATGTCAGTATTTCTCAGCTCACATATGGTGTTCAATTAAGCTTAGCTGTTTATATCTGCCTGGTTTGACTTTTTGACTCTCCCTTTTCCATCAGATGCAGTGGTTTTACCCCAAAATGCTTAGATATTTTATAATATGTGACTGATAGAGAAGTTTTTAACATCTCGGTTTAAGAATCACTTTCCTCTTTGATTTAATGGGCTGCGCTGAACTTTCTAACCTCGGTAAAAAAAATAAAGTGTAAAATAGGAATATTTTAATATATTGCTCTTAGGTTAGGAGAATATGAACTTATTACTTTCATGTCTTGAAGACTCTGCCCATGGTTTGGATAAATAAGATCATTCACACATTTATTTATAATTCTAGCAATCTAGAATTTAAATTATAAAACACTTTAACATATAGAGCATTTGAAAAAATAATAACATATTATATTCAAAATATTATTTCATTTTCTCATTTAAAATATGCTAAATATACTTATTGAAAATACTTACAGATGTAATAGTAATCACCAATTAAGAAAATTGTTATGAATTTCAGACAGGGAATGATAGTTGGAAAAAGCTGCATTTTTCAGAAGTTAGCTAGTTCTTCCACCAGTTCCCCCAAGACCCACAGATGCACCTTGTCAGGTCTCATGAGCTTGTACACTTTCAGGCTCATGGCCTCAAATCTGATTTTCTCTTACAGTGGGTGATTCTTTCCTTCTCCCAGTCCCTGCCTTTGCCTTCTGTGACTTGGGTGGTGTGGCTGGAGCAATTGCCAGTAAAGAGTGCAGCAAAAAAATAATTGAGTACCTGAGCCTCCACCATACCCTGGATAAGCAGGACTCTCATTTCTTTCCTGAGAGGGCCTGCATTTCCTCAAGTTTTCCTTTTACCACTGACACCAATAGAAGCTTTTCTTGTTCCCCTTGATGTCCATGGCCAGGTTTAATTCCCCCAGGGTTTTAGCTTTCCCATCTACCTGGAAAATCTCTCTGTATTCTTCCAGGCTGTTTGTACTTGCTTCCAATCTCTGTAGCTTCCTATTTGTGCAACGTTTCTCCAGGAGCTGTGTGTTCACCCATGCAGCCATCATTTTGTGCTCACCTTCTCTTTGATGGCATGCATCACTCATGAGTTCCTAAGAGGTGATCCTTGAATATTAACCAGTTTTATTGGGCCCCTGTTCCCTCCAGGACTCTATCCCATGGTACACTACTAAAGAGAAGAGCCCAAATTCTGCTCTCCTGAAATCCACAGTGAGCTTGCTGTGCGCTCTCCTCACTGCCATAAGGATCTTGACCACCACCATTTCATGGTGACCAAGCCATTCTTGAGCTTCACATTCCCCACCAATCACTCCATGCTGGTGAGAGCCAGGCCTGGCAGACCATCTCTCCTTGTTGTCTTCTCTATCACTCAGAGAAAGACATTTTCATCACAGCATTCCAGGAACCTTCCTGAAGTGTTTATGCCCTTCTTTGGTGTCCTTTCAAGAGATACCAGGGTGCTTGAAGTTCCCTTATGAGGACCAGAACTTGTGAAGAGGAGGCTACTCTGATCTGTTTATGGAGGGCCTCATCCACATGGTCTTCCTGGTCAGATGGCACAACACAATAATGTTGTCTGCCCCTGCCCTTGTTTTAATCCTGATTCATAAGCTCTGTCAGATATTTTTTAATTTCAGAATGTTGAGGGCAGCTCTATGGTTCTGAAATAATTCAGCATATTTAACTTCAGTGAAAATACTTTTTTTTTAAACTAGGAAAAATACTTACTTGTGGTTCATAAGATACATTTCCATAAGATTTAGTACCAAGCAAGTATGGATAGGGCCAGCACACTCAGAAGACCAGATATTCATGGCATTATGTTGAGAAAATAGTAGCTACAAGTGCATAGCCAAGATAGAATCTGATCCATAATGCTAAGGGAATGTTTGCTGGTTCCTTTTTAGGTTGCTAAGAGAATTAAGTTGCTGTGATAAAAACCAATAGATGAAGAAATTGACCTGTGGTCACTTGAATGTTACATGCTCAGTATGACAGATATTCTCTCACTGGGCATTATCTCTGACAGCGTTGCAAGGAGCACTTCTGCTTAGATAAAGAAACTACAGTTGCTTTATTATCAGGATCATCTTTTAGGATTTAGGAAGTCTTCTCAAACCAAAGAGTTGATAGGTACATACCCGTCCAGGACTTCAACAGTGATTGCAGGGTGTACACTTGAAGTGTTGGAAATGTACAAAAAACTAATCTAGCAATAATAGATGAAGATTCTATTCTTTAAAACCTAGAAAAAAGGACAATTTTATTATATGTATTCACTTCTGCTTTGAGCATTTAGTTTAACATTTAGCACTTAGCCCAACCAGCAGAGGTGATTCATTAATATGTGGAAGGTCAAGGTTGTCACGTAGAAGAATCTCAGTAAGATGGGGAAATGAATCTACAGGTTCCTCCTGGATTTAGCAGACATGTGAAAATCTTGCATCTGAGACAGAACAACTCTCTGCCCTAGTGCAGGCTGCAGACTGGCTAAGGAAGCAGCTCTTCAGAAAAGGACCTATGAGTCCTGGTAGACTAGAAACTGAAAAAGTCAGCAATGCGTGCTTAAGATAATTGCCTACTGGGCTGTGTTAACAAGAGCATAAACAACAGCTGAAGTGAAGTGCTTATTCCTTCTACTCAGCATTCATGAGGTCAAATCTGAAGCACTGTCCAGTTTTGTGGCTCCCAGTAGAAAACGCATAAACAAACTGCAGTCCAGTGGAGTGCTATTAAGTTTGTCAGGAGTTTGGATCACATGTAATGTGGGAAAAAGCAGGAGCTGATTTTTTTATCCTGCAAGGATAAAATTAAAGGTGGATGAACTAATTACAGTGGTCCAAAAAGCTGGAACCTGACACTTAAGTGCATGACAGAAGGGCAAGGGATAATGGTAACAGGCTGCAGCAAGGGAAATCCTGATTGAAGGAAAAAGCACTTCAGAGTGATGGTGATGCAGGCTGTCCAAAGAGGCTGGAGAACCTTCCTCTTAGAGATTTTCAAAATTCAAATGGATATGACCATAAGCAACCTGATCTTATTTTCAAATCAGCACTGCTTTGAGCATAAGGTTGAACTAGGTGTGGTCCAGAGAGGCCTTCCAACATAAATTGCATTCTGTGATCAACATAAAAAGTGGCAGGTTCATCATCTTCCTTACAAGCTGTTCTGCAGCTCTCAATTAGGTACACCAATGGTAGTGTATGTGAAAAAATGTACACACATCTACTGTCTTTTAGACATTGCTCTTGATTAATTTGGCATTGAACATCACAACTGGATCTGGAACAAAAAGTGCACCCCTATTTTTTATCCTTTTTTTTTTTTAGCTAAGAAAAAAAACTAATTCCCTTAGAAATAAGTATAAAAATTGGATAGTAATGGATAAAATAAAACTTTTAGGATTCTCTACTAAGAATAATATTTGTATGTGTTCAGATGTAATTTAAAAAGAGGGTTGGCACTACTACTGCGCTGTATAATTCATAATAACCAAAATGGATATAGAGATGAACTGCACTGAATAATTAGTTCTGATACTAGTCAAATATAAGTGTTATTTACTTATTTATTCTCTACCTCCTTATGTTGACCTTACCAGGTATTACACAAATGTATTTCTCATTTAACAAGCAGCAGGAAGATCTTGGACATGCTACACTGTAAAAAGAAAATCAGTAAGAACACATAAAATAATGGAAAGCAGAGGTATACTGTAGAAAATAATTAGGCTGATGGAATTCCACTGCTTAAAGGGAGAGGCTGTGATGGAAAGAGAGGTAGGAAAGAAACCTTCAAAAATTATATCCAACTAAATGGAGACAGCTTTGACTAAGTGAGTAAAGAAATATGTTTTACAGGCACTAAATCTCATTTGTCCTGAGGAATGTAAAGCATTTCAGAGATACAGATTCTGATTGAAGAGACGCCATTAGAAAATAAACCATGTGTAATGAATAGATTCAATAGAATCAGGCAGATTGCTAGGTACCACATACTAAAAATAAGTTTTCAAACAAATGAAACCAGACAAATTCCAGCTATCAATTTAAATCTTGCTGTGTCTGTGTGACACATGCCATTAGCTCCATATAGGATGTTGGTACTCAAAATATTTAAGTTCTTTTAGCTTCAGAATATTAATTTGTATCTATGACCTGTAGAGTAGAAAGACAATAAAGTTCTGTATGCAATTCAACACTGGCATCATAGGAACATTTTCTACAGCATTTTATCTCTGTGGTTTTTCACTCTCACATCAACATAGATCTTAAAATATCTGTGTCTGATGCAACTGTCAAAAGACTTAAACAAACTCAAATGGAAAAGGTCCTAACCTGAAAATGATGGCACACTAAAGGTCTTTTGCAACAACGTGGTTAACCAGATTATTAGGAGAAAAAGCCCCAAAACTGTAGGAATACATGTAAAGTGAAGGAAATAATGTATCACCTTTCTCAAAGGCTCTATAAATACTAGTTAGAACACTTTTTCTGACATTTTCCTATGTTACATTTCTAAGCATTAACGTGTAGCCTCAGTATGCATGTACTGTCACAGCTGAGCATCCTGATGCAACTCCAACCAAAGTGTGCTTGTTCCTGAAATACTGAATGTATCTCATACTATATCTAAGCATTAAAAGGAAAATCCAAACAGAGACACAATGTAAAATGATAATGGGCTTAAAGCATATTTAATGGCTGATGGTCAGGAGAAGAGGAAAAGTTATGTGTATTTTATTAGTTACTTAAAAGAAATAGATTATTTAAAATGTCTTGGAATTGTAGCCATTTTAGTTTCAAATTATTACGTACCTTAAAAGAGAAAAGAATCTTTCCACAAAGTTTAACCTAGATATTGGAGTATATTAATGGAAGAGGAATGAGAAATTCTAGAAACAGTCCTTCCTGCTGAAGTGCAGCCTATGAATTTTTTTAATGGTATTCTCTGCTTTTTGTGACTGTACAGATGACATTATTGTTAAATTGCTAAATCAACATGGTTATTTGTTTATGATTTGTCCAAAGTTATTTAGCTAAGCTCCAATTATTTATATGACACTGATTGAAAATTTAACAATTACACGAAAAATCATCTGAAATTAAATTAGAGTTTGCTTGCTTTCACCTTCAAACATTTGCTGTCTGACTAGGTCTACCTATACTGTGCTCTTCTTTGCCAATGATTTTTTTTTTCAATCTGTAAATGGAATATTTCTTATTATCTAAGAAATATTGCCAGGTTGACATCCTTGCTTCATGTGAACAACTTGGAAAGACTGGTAAATAGATTTGTTACTTCTGGGGGAGATTATCACACATTTCATATCTTGGCATTTCTGGTCTATAGCTCATCTAAAAGGCACCAGCTTAAATCTTTGTCATAGCCATCTGTGAGCTGTAACACTTCAGTTGCAATATATAAAATTTTGTTTTGAATAAATTATTTTTTTATTATATGGATTATTTATAATTGCCTGTTGCCACTCCACCACTACTGCATCTTTCTGTATTTCAGTGACATTTATATTAGGATGATATTAAATATTTTCTGGCTCTGCTCTCATGGAACTCACAGGATTGCCTTGCAGAATATGTCATAACTTCCTGCCTGATGATGATTTTAAATTCTATCAAAGAGGTCTAGGCTTTACTACAGCTTGTAAGTGATGCAAGAGTTGCAGTGCTTAGTACTATTTGTTACAAGAACTTCTATATTTTTTGGGGGAAAAGTAAATATATTTATGTATATTACTGCTTGGGAATTGTGACATCCCTCCTTTGGAGCTACCAATTGTGAAAGAAGTAGCACATATTCAGAAGTGCCTTTGAGATGCTGCATAGAATGGTAATATGATATGAATTCTTCAGACTGCTTATTTTCTTATGTAGGTTTCAAAATTCAGGAAGGGAGTTTTAATTCCTATCAAGGTCAGTTGAATTTATGAAGCTACTCCATCATATTTTCTAACTGACAGCTTAACAAACACGAAAAAAAAATTTAAAAATTCATGAACTGTTTATAGTCTTCTCTGAACTGTAACAATACTATATATGCTCTATGGTATATTAAATTTACATTATTTAGTATTTTCATTCTCTTTATTCCTTTACAAGCAATGTAATAAAATACTAATTAAAAACCGCATTTGCCACTGAGGAAATTCAAGATTTGTCTACAGTTTCAATGATTAATTAACTTCAGTATATCCTTAGGTAAGTTGTGCCTGCAGACATAATAATCGTAGGTATAGATATGCTCTTTCAGTCATGGGTTGCATTGGAGGAAATGTGTAGAAGACCTTTCAAAAAAGAAACAACTAACTTTTCTTTCATTGAAGCAAGAGTCCTAGAAATAATACCTTGGTGATAAATTTTAGAAACCAAATAAAGGAGCATTTGAGGATTTATGACTCTTCTCAACTTGTTATAAACCAGACACAGTGCTCAAACCAGTCTGTGTATGCATTCTGACTTGGACTTGTTACTCTGGGGAGAGGAATGTAGACTGGGACAGGGTTATGATGTTTAATTGAGGTTTTTATTGATATTTTACTTCTTTTATTTCTCCTGAGACTCTCTTTGGCATGTGTCCAGGTTTATCATCCTCTACTGTTCATTAGTTTATGTATTAAGAAAATAAAGCATTGTGCACTAACCAAACAGAAATATAATGTAGCTGTAGCAAAGAGGCAAGCTAAGCAGCATGTAAAGAATTGCTCTCTGTGGGGATATTAAGGGCAGAGTAGAGATTGGTTTATATTTCTTCAGAAACTGGCTCTGTGCTGCTCCATTTTGAGATTTATGTTATCTCTCGGGAAGTCATAACACTTGCAGTTAAGTACACATGTGGTCTATAAAATAATCTTCAAACTAGCTATTGATCAATCAGTCAATTCATGTAAAAAAAATAAGGAAAAATATAAAAAATTGCTTTTATTTTACAATATTAATGACTTGGAAAATTTAGTTCAAAAAGTTTAGAAGCTCTTTCATGTTACACAAATAAAATAACTGCAAAAACATTTTGGCAGGGTTGTTTTGCATTCAGAGCCTAAGCAGGCATATTTTGCTATAAAATTCATTTGGAATTTTGTTTTTAATTGTCTGTAGAGACTGAGAGATTCTTGAGATTGCTCATTCACTTCCTACTTCTTGGGGGAGGAGGGAAAGTGATCAGCAAGAAAACAAAATATTGAGGAAAACAGTAAAGCAAACCAAAACTGTGGTATAAATACTTCTGTGTATGCTCCCACTCTAAATTACAGACCCAACCAACTAATACCTTTTGTTCAGGTATTAATTGAAGTAAAAGTCGATTAAAAAAAAATCCAGTTAAGGTCTTATATGTTGATTTGAAGAGAAGTTATTCATTTTTAGATCCCATATGAAGAAATAAATCTGTGGATTACTTAGACCACATTGCAAGTATTCTTTCTTCTGATGTGGCCAACATGGTGTTTGCAATGCAGATTTATACATTGCACTAATCTTCATCCACTGTCTCTCATCTCAGAATATTTTGATTTCCATCATTTTATATAAGTAGTGTAATGCTGAAATTTAATAAAGAAATTTAAAACAATTAAGTTTTATCTTTTTTATATCCTCCTGAGAAACAGAGGATAAAATTTTAAAATATATTATTTTTTCTTTTTTTTACGAAAGAAACCCCCACAAATAATTTACTAATAAGTTCAGATTTCACGCATGAGTAACAAAATTTAAAATTCTCTTTAAAGATTAGAACCCAAAAATATACTTTAAAATCCATTTTAAAGTATTTTTATAAATTTTAGCAATCCATTTTTCAACTCCTTGAATATAAGAGAAAGCCTGTTTTCAGAATCTAATTGACCAGTGATAGTCCTTCAAAAGAAATCTACACAGGAGGAACCACAGAAATGTAGGTTTAGGTTTAGATTGCTACCTGAATCTGCAAACCTTCAGTTCCTCACTAGGAGACCCAGGATAATATTCTTTTTTAATTCTGGAAATGGGGTAGTAAAATCTTAACTACAAGTATGGAGTGGTTCATAAAGAGCAAATATGATTAAAAAATGACACTGAGATCAGGAACATAAAATCATATTGCCAATAATAGTACCATAAATGTGATGGGACAGTCAGCAGGTGATGGATGCAAACAGAATAAATTTGTCACACAGAAAAAATGTGCCATCATCACACTGATTATGTTATGCTCTTGTTAAAGTAAAATTACCATGAACATTAAAAAAAGAAAAAAATTCCTTGACTATTCCTTACCAAGTAACTCTTTAAGGTGTGGCAGCTCTTTGTATAGAAAGTACTTCTGAAATGCCATTGCTTTTACATGAATTTAGAAATATATCTTCAGATATATTAGATATATATTTTTCTAATGACTTTTTCTTTCTAATATACCTTGAGAAAGTCTGCATTAAGGAAAGAAGATATGATGTAATAGCTAATCCAGGAGATGTAAGTAAACAGGGTTTATTACTGCTATGATAATTAATTATAAAAGAGGAAATATTTTTATATGAATAGCTTGTTTCAGAGGGAGAACTAACCTTAAGTACAAATATAGTTGGATTAAATAAACATTGTGGACAGAATATTTTCTCAGGACTCACTCCTGAAGAGCCAAAGCTATTTCTTTAGAAATAAAAATCTGTATGTTTTATTTTTCTGTGCCATGGACAAGACGCTTTATTGTTTATATGTAAGTACTTAAATACTGATTTACTGGTAGTGCCATTGGGGCAACATTGGCGATGTGATGATCAGAAGGCTATGATCAGAAAGAAGTTTGGTCCATACAGACAAAACACAACCCTAGCTATTATTGCTTAGTCAAAGTAATAGGAAAAGAAATTGGAATTTTTGTTTGTTTGCTTGCTTATTTTAGATTTCATAGTGCTTTAGAACAGAATTTATTTTACAGTGAGAAAAACCATTTGTCTTGTGTTAAGATCAAAGTCTTTTATGGAGAATTAGGCTCCATTTGAATCAAAGCATAATGTATTTTGACATGAATAAAGTCTGTATTTGTAATCCTGCACTCAATCAAATTGAGTAAAGCCACCACACACAAAAGATTTTACTCAGTTTTCAACTAATAACAGCACAACTATTGTGAAAGTGATTTACCAGCACCTCTAACCCTTTTCTAGACAGCAGGTTCTGTCTAGTTATGAAAAGAGATGCCATACAACCCTCTACATTCAAAACTGGCTTGATTCTACCCAAATCCTAATTAATAAAACCAACCAATCATGCAAACAAAAACCCAGGTAACACTGGAAAAAACAACAGGCAGAGAAAATCTGATAATCTTTTTTAGGAAATATTATTTATTTAAAAATACTAGCAAGATATGAACTTGCATGGACCCTTAAACACTTAGAATTATATCTTTAAATTGTTCTTTTTAATTTGAATACAATGATAAAGTTAGTCAGAGGAGCAATGTCAGCTGCAAAATCAGATTTTTGTTGAGATTTTTTCATGGTTTCTTAGTGGTAAAAATTACCTAGTTGAACTGAGAGTTAACTCTAGTTAAACCACGGTAGATCCTTCAACATCAATGGAGAGATGGACGTATTCGTGGAAGATAAAAGTGTATCTACCTCAGATATATGCAGTGAATGTACAGTTCTTGCACTTATACTGACAATAGGATTCATCTTACTTAAAGGTGACAAAGAACGTGGATAACTAGAGTAGGCTAATCATTAAGATCTGCTCACCAGAGGAGAGAGATAAATACATAACACATAGCTCCATGTGAAGACAGGTTCAAGGTAGGTTGAATGACTTCAGTTCCAGAACTGCCTCTCTGTCTTTACTGCCTAGAGAGAGATTCCAGATGTGCAGCTATGACTAGAGACTCAGCATTAAGTTACGAGACAAAGGTCTCACCAGCCACTGCTTCAGGTGAGCTTGTCAGAACTTGACCTCAACTGATGGTCCTGCATAGATATGTAGAAGCAGCATACATATTTTTATGTATTAAAATCTGTACATTTGTGAGAAATATATTGAATTCAGATAATTGATAAAATGATAACAAGTGTTTACCTTTTTTATTATTTTCACTTTCTCAGCTGCCTATCTCCCCAGCCTATGCCAAAAAAAAAGTAAAAAAATTAAGTCAATGACAAACTCAATAACAATTCTCATTGCCCATCATCTTCCTGGCAGGAGTGGTGATTAATCCACTGACTTGCTGAGAGATTTTAGAGAAAAATGTAGAACTTTATTTCTAACAATAAGATTTTTACTTCCCTTCAAAATTCTGTCAAAGTTCCTATTTCAAACATTTTTTCAAAGTTCAAAGGTGGGCTTTAGACACGTTTTGAAGCAATCCCTAAAAAGGATAAATCCTTTCCTACAGTTTTGTGTCAAGAAAAAGAAGAAAGGAGTTTTCCTGAAGAATGTTGATTTTGTTTTCCTTCTTCATTATCTTTAATGTGGAAGAGTGCTGAGTGACTGAATGGGAATGAGGATCAGATCTGGGCAAAAGACCATCCCCAGGAGATGTTTCTTGAGAGACGTTCCAAATTCAGTTGCAGTAAGAAGGATGAGGTGTTTATTAGCATGCAATTGTATTAGGATGTATTCAGACATGACTCAGAGCTGCGATCAGCAAAATATAAATAATTTTAAAAAATCATCCACATCTTTTACTTAAAAATTGCCCATTTTTTATCCTGTGGATCTTATGTAGGGCTCAGAACAAAGAGAAGAAACTGCAAGACAGAGGTGATGGATAGAGAACTGTAGAATAAAATTTTCGCTAAACAAGGCTACACCTACTTTGCAATTTATTTTGCAACTTGCAGTGGGTTACAAAGTAGTTCAGTAGGAAGAATTTATTAAAGGACAAAACTAGTGGATTTACTGATGTAAATCAAAGTAAAAATGTCAACAGCATTGAAAAAGTTCAGTCCCTCTCATGGATACCATGTCATGATTTCATTATTGGACTTAAGTGCTCAATCTCTCTTTAAGGGAAATTGCTTTAACTGACTTTGTATCACCTAAAATGATACAAAAAACTATTTCTTTGGTACCTTTGCTTGTAATTTTTTTTTGCTTATATTTTCAAGACTTCTTAGATGTTACTGCTGAGAGCTGTGAGAATGCAAAAGAAAATCAATGAAAAGGTTTGCAAAGTTACTGCTAAAGATGCTCACTGTGCCAACATAATACAGTCCCCAGTGATCCTGTCCTCTATCAGAAATTGTATCAAGAGTCACTTTGTGAGAAAATATCATGAAATACACTTTTTCCATTGAGATTCTCACTGTATTAGCTGATTGGAAAAGTAGCAGCAGTAGGTAAGAGTTTATAGCAGGAGTTAAAGAGCAATAGCTGCTTTAAAAGCTGCTGCTTTGATCCACAGAAAATGGATCCATTATTACCCTGAGATGTACCCTTACTTTTTCTTGTATGCTTATGTGTCCAGAAGAAGAGTAACATGCTCATATACCTATAATGATTGTCTACACTACCTCAAATGGTGGGTCTTAAAGCTGAAGAACAAATCTGTTGCAGTTTAATTAAACCTCAAAATGTTATCATTTCTCTACAGATGGAGATTAGTCAGATTTTAATAGACATTGGAAACAACATATAAAAGTTTAAGGACCTATCTAATATGAAAAAGGGCAATGTTAGATCTCAGTAATTCTCTTGTAAAAGTTAACATTACCATTCAGGAATTTCCCTGTGGAGCCCTACCATCTCTTTAGATTGGCTTCATTGCTTGAAGGTCCCTCTGAAATAATTTGAACAATTAGAAATTCAAACTGAGTTGAGCAATATGTTCAAGACAGATTTTGGGTTTTAGTAAGGCAAGAAGATGCTGCTTGTGAAGATTTGACCATGGATGTGAAATGCTATTTGTGCTGACTGTGTTAGCCACAGTAGAACAAAGAAACAGAAACATAGGGCAATGTGGGCAAGAGTACTCAGTCTTGAGCTAAAAAATCAAGAATTCTTCTAGGGAAACTAATCATATCTTATAACTCCTGGCATATGATTTTATTTTTCACATATTGAATATTTTAATAAAACAGTTAAAAAAGAATATTTTAGTATTTCACATCTTTTCAAACATACCTCCCTAGTTTTATCCTGGACTCATATACAGAACACAAACACACAAAGCATCAGTTTTTAATAAGAATAAACAGAATAATAGATAAGCAGTCACACAAAATTGTGGTGTTAGTCTGTCTCAGGATATGTTGACATAAATCATTAGCGCTTTGTTTTTTAAGTTTGGCTTATTTGTTTATTTCTTTAATATTTTAGATTCCTAAAATCTACGTATAACCTTCAAATAACTACAAAAATAAAGACTGCTTTTGACTTTCTTTTTTATCCTTGGTTATTTTCAGCCTTCTTACTTTCTCATAACACTCTGTCCCATCTTCCTCTTGAGGACAATGCCCTTTTGTTAACAATTGGTTATGTCCTAAGGGGACAAGCATTCTGCAGATAGCAGTGAACCCTGACATATTACATCTGCTCACTCCAAGGGAATGGACTTCTCCTTTGTTTCCTTACTTATGCATTCCATCATCAACTTAATAAAATATTTGGAAAGGAGTGTTCCAACTACCTGTTCTAAGCTTGCCATTTCTTCCCCTTTTAGTGGCTGGGCATCCAAGACTCCAAGGATCAACTCAAATAAGACACAGCCTTGATTCACACAGGAAGAACTGTGAGAAAGTCTGCAGAGATATAAGAAAGGAAAGACTACAGTTAGGATTGTTAAAATGACATTATTTGGTGCAGAGGATTCAGGAGAGAAAAAACCTGCATAGAAGGTTATAAAATGTTAAAGAAAGGAAGGGTAGTTGAGCTAGTGCAGAAATGATGACTGAGGTCAAGTTATTCGTGTTAACAGACAGAGTGGAAGATGCCAGCTGAGCAATATTGAAGTCTTGGTCTGGCGTTTGCAAAGGCTGATGGAGCAGCCTTTCTTTCTCTCAAAAATGCCAGTCAGGGCAGCAAAGACTGCTTGGATACCTTAGCAGGGTGAAAAATCCACTAATCCCAAATCCAACAGTTTCCTAAAGGTTGGAGTAATTTTCGGAAGAGGAATGAACACTTGTGTTATTATGACCTTTATGTGCTTTTTCTCCCAAGATTTCAAAAGTGTTAAGTGTAAAAAAATTGCAACAGCTTCCAGTGAATACAACAGATGATGTATAGTTATCCTACCATAAATATTGTGCCATTGAAATAGAGCTAAAAGGTTTTAAAAAATATAGAAAACTTACTAGAAATTAAGAAAACAGAAGAATCTCCAATTATTATGCTTAGGAGGTTGCTGGTTCTTCCTAGCCTATCCTAGGGCATTTTTTTGTGTTCATTTGCTTTCCTGATACACCAGAGTCTTTCATTTAACTAGATAGCCTTCCCCCTGTAATCACTAGGTTTTTCTGTCACATCTCCTTTCTATATTAATTACTAGGCATATAGGTAGCTTTACAGGGTTTCAGAAGAGGTCTAAAAATCCTAAATATTCCTTTACAGGGATCAGACTAGACCTAGAGGCATGTATAGAAACTATTAGAGGTTCAACTTTTAAAATCTGAAAGTCTCCAGCTGTTCCTATGGTAACCAATTAGATCACTGGATTGAGAGGTACAGCTTGTTCTGAAAAGGGAAAGTTTTAAAACCAGGGATTTCATACCAGTTCAAATACTGAAATAGACTGCTATCACAAACAGTGGGCAAGTACTCTTTGTTGCTTTCCTCTGCTTCTCCTATTGAGTTAGTTTTTTCTCTCTTTAGCGCTGTTGTGGCTTTGTGTGGTTTGATCAAGTAGCCATGCTTTTGTACTGGATTGCTCAGCCTTTGGTCTGCATATATAAAACTCCACAGATCAATTGTATGAATTTCCTTATGTGGGTCTTTCAACAATTTTAAACCTGAAGGAAGTAGTTTTAATAAGAAACAATTTTACATATAGACTAAATATGTACTAAATCCAGACTTCTCATTCAGCTGTACTATTGCAGCTTTTGTCTCCTCCATTGATATAATAAACTACTGCAAAATATTTCTCCACTGCAAACCTATTAAAATCCATAAACAAAGGTAAGACACTTATTTTTTGCAAAAAAAATCTATTTAAAACTGTAGAAGTATCTTTTAATACATAATTTATGATTAAAATGATTAATAATTAAAATATAAGATAATATTTTAGAAAGATCAGAAGATTAATTTGTATTTTAAATACAGAAGACTCTTTCTGTGTGTCTGGAATCAAATAGTCAGGATTGTTCACCACATGTGTATGTGAGAGAGATAACATTCTCACAAGTTTGTTACAGTCTTAAATGGTCCATATTTATCAAGGAAACAGAACTGTTAAATCACACTGTACAACAGCAAAGCACAACAATAACTCAGTCATACTGAACAGGGGTTTCTCTTCTTACACATGACGTCACATTTCTGTGTTCTGGTAATATATTTGAAAATGAGTATTCTGTCCATGAAAGACCACAAATTGCTCCCTCAACTTTCTTTTGTGCCTCACCTCTGGTGAGTGACCTCACCAGATGTATCTATGGCTGGTAATTTTAGGTGAAATCAAAAAATGGATTTGGAAAAACACACAAAGTTGCCCTGGATGCTTGTCCTGAAATATCTGATGAACTCAGGTGGTTAGCAGGCAGATACAGTAAGCTCCTTCAGGGAAAGTCAGTTGTTAGAAATGTAATGCATCTATGCTAGGGAGGCATCCAGTAAAGTTAAGAATTAAGAGGAAAAAAAATTCGATTTTAAGAAGGTAGTCCACATGCTCACTTCTATCACTTCATTGGTCTTACTGCTCTCTTTGCACCATGGTTTTGATAATGTGAAAGAGCAGAACTACATGGGTGTGAAACAGGGTTGAGATAAGAGAATCACTTGCCTAGAGCCCTTGTGTTTTTTCCGATTTCTTAAAAGGCAGGACAGAAAAAAAATAGTAGTAGTATTGTAGTGACCTTGTAGACAGCTTTAGCACTTCTGTAAGAAATTCTATTTAATGATTTTATACATTTTTTTAATTAATAATTGGAGTTTTTAAAATCCCTAATCATTGTAGATATGGTAACTCAATCCAGGAAAAGAAAACAAAAATCAGAAATTAGAAAGCAGACTTTTTCCATCTCTAACCAATTTCACAACTGATAAAAGCACATGCATATGAATGTACAAAAAAGAAACACTAATGAATATGCAGATTTCCTATTGGTACATTTTTCTATTCCTTACATGGCAGAAAAGGAAAGGGGAAGGCAGAATTGTACAATCTCTTCAGTGCAAAAGATAATCTACTGGGTACTGGAGTTCTCATAATATAAGCAACCCTTTTGTGACTTTCTTTTGCTGCAGGTTTGTAATGGTCCAAGGCATTTTAATAATTAGTCTACAGGGAGCCTTAATAGACTAGGGCAACTCGTAATTAATTTAATCCCCAGTACATGAGTTGACCAGGAGACATCAAACCACATTTTAGCTTGGAGGGTCTGTGAACTCAGAGGAAATCTCATTTTTTAGCTACTGTGGTGCTGCATTTTTACCTTCTAGCATAGTGTGGTTGTAGCTAAACACTTTGTGCCATTCTGTCCTGTAGCAACCAGAAGCTTTTATTTTCAGTAGAATTAATAATAAATGAAGATGGCAATTTCAGCATATTTTTAAGGTGCAAAAATTGTCATAGGATGATGTTCATATGTGGTTAAAACAGTGTGAAGTGATTTCACTTAATTTTTTTTGCTATTTCTTTATTGTGTATTTCTGATGCTTAAAAAACTCTAAAGCTGTTTAAAATACATGTAAAATATACTGATAATCTTTTTAACCACTGTAGGTTTTAATTAGAAATATTCTGTACTTCTATGATTTGGTACTGAGGACAGTATTCAAGTACAGGATTATGCTCCAAACATGCTTTATATTTCTAAGTATTCAGTTTGTACTAGATATTCTATTCTTGCTTCTTATCAAGATTTTTGGTAAGTCTTAATAGCAGAAGAAAAAAATTAACTTCCAGAGGCAGCCTTTCTCTTTTCATTTCTATGTTACTATTCACATATGCAGTAATACTTTTAATGAAGGGAGTGTTGCTTTAGGAATATAATCCTGAGGTACCTAAAGCTGTGTAAAACTAATGATTATCACTGGATTGCATGAAGTGACACTGTGGGCAGTCTAATAGTGATGAAAGAGAAAGTGTCAGTATAATCACAAAGCACCCATGTGAAAGACAAAGCTATTCTTTAAGGTTCATATGCTTCTGAATAAACATTGTTAGCAACAGAATCTATTAAACACACCTATTTTTATTCTTTCAAGTGAGTTGTTTTGGTGTTGATATTTTTAGCATTTGCAGCTGATTTCCAACTAAATGTATGAAAGGTACATTTAAATTAAGTGATTTAAGAGAAAAATCATCGGGCAAAGAATTTTAAAAAAAGCTGTGACACTAAGATACTGTTTAGCTCTTCAGGGATGCAATTTGTTTGTCCCAGTTGCTGAATGCTTTGGGGAAAACACTTTCCTTAATATGCATTCCATTAGAATCTTAATCAACATCGCTAATGTTACAAACAAGTTCAAAAATAGTTGTAATCAGGTTAACCAAACCTTCATCTGGACACATACAGATATCACTGTCAAGGAAAGGATACTAATTTAACAGTTGCACAGGATCTGAATCAGTGAGAGAACAGAGAACATAAACACTTTTGTTATATATAAAATTATATAGTATTAGGATATTTCCTGAAAAGGGATTTTTTTAGCATTATGGAAAGAATCAGCTATATCTATGTGTATGGCACAGTGAAGCATTATAAGAACTCAAAAATTGTATCATTAGTAAAAATGCACACACATTTGTTCCTACTATTAATGTCAAATTTAATTCACCTCATTAAAACACTTCCCTTCTATTTCAACAATGTTGCATGTATTCAAAAGCACTGCATTTTATAGTGAATTCAATTTCTTATATTATTAATCCCCTTATACAAAGGAAAACTCAATCTCTTAAAAAATCTTGATGTAGTCAGTTTAATTTTCATAACTATAAATCTTTTATAACAAGTGAGTTTTAATTAGTTGCTGTCCTTGGCCATGTACAAGAGGAAGGAATCATCCTTCAATTAATCTATTGTTAGGTTATACTGAATTAAAAAGTCCCATATGCTTAGGATGTTCAGAATACTGTCCTTCCAACTTAATAGACATTGACTCATAAATTTCTAATATTTTTCAAGTGTTTCCCTTTATTGCTGTTTTAGAAGAGATGTCATTTTTTAACTTAATGGGCTGATGGGATAACACTAGAAAATAATTCCAAAGTTGTCTCTAGATATACTCAGCTATAAACTGAGTTGAAATCTCCAAACAAACATCCCTAAACTTAGATTACTTGAAACTTGTCAATTTTCCAATTTACTTTTATTTGGAGTATAAAATTAATGGGTGTTGGGTTGATATATGGTCCAACTGAATTCTGGAGCTAAGGAACAGTCTTGATTAATCCCCATCTTTACTTCATTTTATATTTCACCATTCTAAATTTGTCTGCAGTTTCATGGACTAATGTGGGTTGCAAAATACCTCAGGAAGTCATCCCGTCCCGCCTTAGGCCCCAGAGAGGGTCAGACCAGGTCTGCCAGGTCATTGTGCAGCCACTCTTGCAGATCTCCATGCATGGAGACTGCCCAACCTCCCCAGCTCTCTGTCCCACCGTCCCATCCCTGGCAGTGTGCAGGGCCAGGCTGGACGGGCTTTGAACACCTGGTCTGGTCCAAAGTGGCCCCAGCCATGGCTGAGGAGTTGGAAGTAGGTGATCTTTAGAGAACCCTTCTGACCCAGGCTATTCTAGGATTCTGATGAGGAAGTTTCTCTTTTCTCCCCAGTATTTAGCTGAGATTTTATGTTTGGTTTTGTTGAGAGCACCAAGAAGGAAAGGGACAGGAGAGATATTAGATGTAATTTATTCCTATGACATTGAAAGGAAAATAAAGGTTTTATAGTGACATTTCAAGAAAGAGGTGTTTCAAATGACCTGGAACAGAATGACTAAAAATTATCTAAAATTTTTTTTATCTAATGCTTCCTTTTCACAGTTAGGGTCACTTTTTTAGTGGAGGAACCAAAGACTATGTTTGACTTTTAATATAATTATATTGACCTAATTAAGCAATGATACAACAGGAGTCAAAATATTTGAGTAGGTGATTGTTGGGCTTTTTTCTTTGTGGAATTTCCAACAAGCTAGCTCAATTAGATAAGCTGTCTGTGAGCTAGAAAATGTAACATAATGTGCTACAACTACAATTTTTGTCAGGGTGGCAAGTGAGATACTGCATAATTAGAAAAGCAGCACAATTGTCACTCTTTCCTTAAGGACAACAAGCTTTGTCTGCATGGTGCCAATGGGCCCCATGCAAATACTTGGTTCACAGCCACATCGTTACCACAAAAATGTGTCCGCATTACTGCAAAACGTGTCTGAGATGTGAAATAAGTAATGTTACAGGTTTTCTTCATATGTGAAGAAGTGAAAAAGGATTAGTTATGCAACTTCTATTAAAAATTATTCAAAAGCTGAGACTAACTTACCCTAGATTGACATCTCTGCATTATTCATCTTAGCTCCTCTCATGATCCTGCACACATTAAGCATAAAGGAACATAGCAGAACGGTGAATTTTATATATAAAGATCCCTAGATGTCTGAAGTATCTCTTCTCTGCTTGGACAGCATAAGTCACTTAAGAAGCCAGGGCTCTCACCTATTCCCAGTTAGTATTGGAATGTAGTGCTTATTTTCAAGAGATTTCAAGTTGGCAGTGCAACCTTGTGACAATGAACATGAAGCCATATGGGGCTCTATTAACAAGAGTGCAGATGGATCTTCAAGAGATGTAGTTTTTCTTCTCTATTGTGCAGCTTGGGAGGCCGTGCCTAGAGCACTGTTCTTGTTTTTTGGCTCTTCAGTGGAAAAAAAAAATCACATCCTGGAGACAGTCCTTCAGAAGGTAAGCAAGATGATAGAAGGGACTGGGCTACATAAAGAGTAAGGAGGTGCTAGGGGAGCTGGCTTAAGTAAAAAAAGGTTAAGAGGGGATCTTCTTGGTCTCTTTGGTTACCTGGTGGGAGGTTACAAGGATGACAGAATCAGCTCCTTGTCAGAAGTACACAAAAATTGATTTTGCGAGCAACAGACAATTGCAAAAAAGAAAATTCTGTGTAGGTATTAGGTGGAAAAAGATCACAGTGAAGGGATAAAATACTGAACCAGATTGTCCAGAGACATTAAGGAATATTTATCCTTGGAGATGATCAGAACTCAACTGGCAAATGCCCTGAACAAGCTGTTCTGACTTTTCAGTTGGCTCTGTATGAGGCAAGACCACCTTACAGGATTCTCCTCCAACATTTTTTTTCCTGTGAATAGTATTATAATTCCAAGATTATATTATTCTATTTTTAGCTGTGGTTTTAGCTATTACTGACCCTTCCTGATCCAGTTTAATAGGTTAGCAGTGAGGCAGCTGCAAAAGTTAAAAGGTTTCCCCAAGATTTACAAATCCACTGGTTCCACGGAAGATTATTTGATCTGTTGAGTCAGCAAATAGCTGGCAAAAACTCTTTGAGAAAGCAAAAGGCTTTTTCATGGGAATTTTAGATTAGATAGGTATGGACTAGCTGATGGAAAGTAATAGACCAAGGAGGGAACTCTAGTAGTAAGGTAGAAATAAAGCTAGGAAAGGTTTGAATTGGTATACAGGAAATAGGAGAGCAGCTAAGCTTATTTAAGTAAGGGATAGTCTAAAACGTGTGGAGAGAGCACTGGGAAGAACTACTACTGTTGTCATCTTGTTGCAGGGGTTCCATGCTGTTGTCTCCTTCTTGCAAGAGTTTCATACCCTCTTGCTGTTTCTTGTAGGCAGCTCCTTGAACACTGCTTCTTTCTTCTTCACAAAGCAGCCACCTGACTCCACTTCCTTTCTCAATCACCCACCCCGCTCTTTTATAGACTCTTCTTCTCACTGGTTACAGCAGTGGCCTGTTAAATTCAGCCCTGTTCCTAATCTTTGATAACTGGCCCAGCTGCAACTCCTTAGGACTAAGATTACTTTCTACACTATCTTTATTTTCTCATATTCTATCTCCCTACATACTACCACCACTTAGGTGAAGGCAGTGCAGGATGGGCTGACAGAGTTGAAGGAAGTCACAAAGAAAACTTGAGGAAAGTCTCACAAAGTATAGCAGCAAGAAACCAGGTTGTGTACTGAGTGACACTGAACTGTGAATAAAACATCAAGGCGCCATACCCATTATCACCCTGCCACAGGCAGTTTTAGCTACAAGGGACTAAAAAATAGCACAACTGTGTTTTGAGAACTATGCTAACAAGAACAAATAGCAACTACATGGAGATATTCTGGGTTAAATCATCTGAGCAGCAAAGTCGAAGGTTAAAAAATTGTTCAGGTCACAGGGTAACATGACCTAAAGAGACAATAACACAGAGTAAATCAATCAAAATCCCATTTATGTAGAATTGTATTCATGTAGCATCTTTCTGTTGGTTAAATGCTGTGAAAAGGGAAAGATGATGTGGAAGAATCTTATAATACAGCTTAAAAAGGTGGTAGATGGTGTCCAAGGTATATAAATTAATAGTAATGAAATAAGTATCAAGAAATGTACTAAATTAAAAATAGAACCATATAATGATTGGGGTTGGATCATCCTGTCCAAACCCCCTGACACAGGCAAGGATTCTTTCTACTAGACCAGGTTTCTCAAAGTGCCATCCTATCTGGCCTTGAACACTCCAAATGACATCCACTACTTCCCTGTGCTACCTGTTTCAGTACCTCACCACCCTCATGGCAAAGAATTTCTCCCTAATGTCTAACCTAAATCTATCTCTTTGAGTTTAAAGCTATTCCCCCCATCCTACCTCTATATGATCTTGTAAAAGCCCTCTCCATCTTCCTTGGATGCCCCCTTCAGGTACTGGAAAGCTGCTGTTAGGTGTCCCTGACTCCTCTTCTGCTGGCTGAACAGCCCCAACTCTCTCAGCCTATCTGCATGGAAGAGCTGCTCAAGCCCTCTGATCATCTTCTCTTAGTAGTGCCATTAAAATGACAGCCCTGGATACACAAATGAATTGGGGGAAATAAAAAAAGAACACGGATTACCTAGTGGGAGGTTATCTAGTGGAGTACTAGTCTCAGCTTTAGTGTAAGGGTGGAAAACCTTATATTACTCATGTTATGTATGGACCACCCACCAAAAATTTTGATTAACTGACTCTTCACAATTAACAATTTAGATGCTTTGAGGGAATGGTAATTAAAAATGAGTTATTTTGTCCCATGATTCATAGCACAGATAGAAAAATAAAGAAAGAAATAATTTATTCAGCTATAACTGGCATTGATGGTATTATGAACATGTTGCAACCCAAACAAGAAAAAGCTACAAGTAAGTCTCAGCAGTCCATAAATCCACATGCAAAATTCCTTTTGTCACTACGTACAGCAAATGACCTGTTAGGAAGTAGCAGTTCTCATTATTACTCCAAGAGTTTTTGGGCATTAAACTATATGAAGTTTGGCAGTGCTGATTCATTAAATTAGAAATCCATTTACTGCATTAAAATAGAGGCACAGGAACAAAGGATTGCATTGTGTGGAAAGAAGCACAAATGAAAAAGATAGAAGAAAATTCAATTTAATCTGATATTAGATGCATGAAGAAATTACACGCTATCTCTGGATATCAGTATTTGAGGTGAAAAAGTGTTTAATAGATTGACTTAAAACATATACAGACCAAATTTTTTTAAAAGTCAGTATTTTTTTATTAAACATATTTTTGCTTTAACTTTGCTTTAAAATTGTTAAATCGTTCTGATTTTAAGCATGTATTTCTGGTAGAATCCATAATGAATAAGTAAATTTGTATTAGTGAGAACATAGTAACAATTAAGTTATTATCAGATTTTCACTGTATGAAATAAAAAGAGAATGTCCTTATTTGTTTTTACCCATTTCTGTGCTTTGCAGTGCACATGTTAGACTAAACACCATCAATAATCACCTGCCATACTCTATTCATGTCTTTAATATAATCTTTGTTCTGTAATTAAAAGTTAATGTACTTGTACAGTTAGTAGTGGAATTGTGGAATTGAAGTATTTTATTCTTGCAGTATGATATTTGTCTTTACTCTGGAAGAAAAAATGTAGACAAATATTTATATAAATGAAAACATTACTTGGCAAATTTTGAAACATTTCAGCAAAATTCTTCAGCTAGTATTTTAGTTAGTTAGTTTGCAATCCACCAATATTCACTTTGATCTAATTATGAAGTATATCTATGCATTTTACTACTAGTAATAAGGTTTAGATTGCTTTTATTTCTATTAGAACTGTAGAAGCAATAAAGAAATAAAAGTAGACTTTTTCCTCTCCCTTACCCAGTCAATGAAGTGATTTAATGAAAATGTCTTTAGTCAAAATCCTCTTCTCAGCCTATTGAGAGCTGAACAGCTTCACTCGTCCTTACACAGTTAGGTCAGTTAACCTGGTGGTAGTGATCAGCTGGATGGAATTGAGTTTATTTCTCAGATTCAAAGAAATAAGAAATATTAACTGAGACAGTAAATTAATCTAGTTAGCTCACTTTTGCTAATGAATGAGGTCTGTACAGCTTGGATCAAGACCAAGGTATTATGGGTGAGCTGGATTGTGGAATAATGGCTGTATTAAAAAAATATTGAGTCAATAAAATGGAATTGCCATAACACTGTTAAACTTATGCTTTAGAGCATATAGTGAAAGTAAAACAACTAGGAATTCAAAAGTCTGGTCTGTTATAGAGGATTCTATACTTCTACAGTCCTAGTGGTGTGGTAATCTCCCAATTCATAGATCTCAGCTCTCTGATCCACTCTGATCCATTAACATAAAGGTATCAGATTAATTTTACTTTTCTTCAGGAGGATTATTCAGTGGGAAATGATATTTCTGTAGCTCCTCCCTATCTTTTCTATACTTAATAGCTTTTCTTCAGATTATAGTATTAATCATTTCCATAAAATCATAATGTCTATTATATTCTAAGTTATCTGAATATCTGAAAAAAAGCAGACTGAGTTTAATATATATTTCTAAAGAAAAGAAAAACCTTCTCTTTCTGGAACAAAGTTTATGTTCTTTATACAATTTAATGCACTGTAAAGAAATACGTTCAAATAATTTCTAGTGTTAAAAGAAGTACTGCAAAGATGCTTATTTGAAATTATTTTATTTATGAATTGAATTTTAATTTTTTTCAGCATTTTCTATGTCATGACTGTTAGTATTGCAATATTTGGGGATTTGTCTCTCTAATTTAGCCATAAACCCTGCATACCTGTTAACAAAGCTACATGGAATATATTTGAATACAGGGGCACTGACATACTTGGTAATGTGCAAAGTATATCAATATAAGTGAATACTGCCCTGAGCCCATCTCCATCTGACAAAGCACCACCCTGGCAACAGCCACGGCTCAGCAGAGCACATGTTTGCTCTTGGGTCATCTCACTGTGCAGGCAGAATATTAAATTAGCATTGGTCCTTCCTAGCCCACGAGCAGATTTATGTCAGCTTCTTAATTTTTCACTAGTAGCTTATATTAATATTCTAGACTGTAAACATGTAAGGAATGAACAAGTATCCCATTCAGGATAGATTCAAATATCTAGTCAGGATAGATTCAGAATGTCTTTACATTTGGAAAAACAAAATTTGTCATATGGTCAAGGTAAAGAGCTAGGACAGATACATCTTGAGGAGAATTAGTATCTCTCTTCACATAGGACATAACACCAGAAAATTCTATGGTTTGTTTTCAAAGAAACCAGAACCCCTTAATGCCAAAACCACAGAATATGAAACCTGCAAATTAACACTTAGGAACCTAAGTATGTGTCATACAGCCTAGTTCTGCACTAAGACCAAAGCAAAAGAGAAGTCCCAAAGGAATGAAAGACATGAGTTTGTCATACCTCCCATTTTATTCTTCCATTCTTCCTTGCTTTGTCCTTTTCTGAAAATGACAAGTAAAAACTTTTTACCTCAAGAAGAAGATTCATTTGCTGTTCTATTGGTGCAGGGAGCGAGAAAAGAAAAACAGGTAGAAGGAAGAAAGTTTTACAGGAATGCAAGTGTCATCTCGTGAGTTTCTGTGAAAACAGAGCAGACAATCTTGCAATATTTTAATTACTGTGTAAGACAGTCGAGAAAAAGTACAAGAAGAAAGAAAAAATAAGAGTAGGTCAAAGTTTCTTAGTTAAAGTTTTGATTTTCCGAAGTATTGAGCCTTAATTTATCTTTTGAGATCAACACTAACTGTAGTTGACTTACTTACTGTGAGTGACCCAAAGGTACATATACAAGATTTAGTACATAAAGACATTGTTTGCATCTGAAGTTTCTATTAAAATTAACAAACATCTCTATTTGTGAGTCTGCTGTAGGTACTTAGATAAGAAACATGGCCTAAACACTATTAACTTCACTCTAATCTTTTTAGAAAAAGATTGCCCTCCTAGTCGAGAATACTAGGTTGTTATTATTTTATAGGTATTATCTTGGTAATATTTTTTTCCTGTGGACTATTTCTGAAATTCCTGAAAATTCAAATATTCAGTCTTTCTGAACTGTATCAGCTTGAATCCCTATAAATACAGAAGAATTTCACTTTTACCTGCAGCTACTTTATCAATTGACAGAGATCATTCTAATATAATTTGTACCTAGCTTCTTATTGACCCCTTTTTATTTCTAGATAACATATTTTAAACAGCCTTTGAATATTTGCATTAATAAGAAAGATTCACAGCTCTAAATAGGCTGTTAAAGAATAACACCTACAATGTTCCTCATTTTGTAAAGTGTTTACTTTCTGAAAGGGGTGCTAGGTTAGGCATTTAAAAATGGATATGCCAATAGTCATTAATCCTTTAAGAAATCATGAAGGGTCATGCCAATGAGTTTCTAATAAAAAATTTCCCATGGGTAAAATATACCTAGTCTTATAAAAAAATGGTGTCTGTGCATGCAAGGCCATCTCATTTTATCTTTTAATTCAAATTGTCAAAACATGTAAAGTAGTAGTGGGATGCCAGGAGCAGATACGAGACCAAAGATCTTTTTTTATTTCATAACCTCTCATCTTCAGGTGACATCATAAATCCTTGTCACTGTCAAAAGGCTGCAGTGAGCAGTAACATTATTTCCCCAGCTACTGTAAAATACCAGCTGGTATCTTGCATAAACTGCACGGTAAATCATGGGAAAACTGCAATGTTATTTTACAATAGGGCTGTAAATAACCTGTGCCTTGTTCATAAATCTGTATCACCAGCAACAGCCCAAATCAACAATAGCAACTTTGAAACTGAAAGGATCTTTCTCCTTGCCTGTAAAACTGCTCTTGTTATTCTGGTTTTGCCTAGCGTCTAACAACTATATACTCACCTGCTCTGTGAAAATGAGCTTTGAATAAATATTTGAGATCTGTAATTTAAATACATGACAGCTTTTGTACTCAAGACTCACTATATTTTCTGATTCAAAAATGAATGTATGCAAGGGCATCTTCCCATACTGTTTTTTTATTATTGCTTAAGTGGCTTCCCAACAGTACAAGAGCAACAATCCACTGAGCTTTGATACAAAAGCAAAATATATAGATTTCTCAGGTCTGGGTCACAATTTATTTCTGAAGTTACTCAGACTGTCAGAGGAATTAAAAGAGACAAAAAATCCAAATGGATGGTCATAGATAGAGCATGTGAGTTTTTTCTATGCATTGTATTATGGCTCACTAGGGCACTAGCAGTCATATTGCCTATCTTTATAATCCTGAGCAGATTGCCAGTACTGGAAAAATAATTACCTCTACACAAGATATGGTAACCAGGGGATATGACTTGCTCATATTTAGTATTCTGTTGTGTTTATTAAAACCCATATATAAAAAAAAGCTTACACATTTTTAAGCAGGAGGAGTTTCAACTGTCTTGTTCAAATTTTATATGTTTTTCAGTGTGCTCCTCAGAAAGCTGTTAAGGGAGTTATTAGAGCAATACCTGCCACTTTCTTACTGTCATTCTATTCACTGTCCCTTAAATACTATAAAAAGTATCTACTAAAAATTCAGAACTGTGATAAAATCAGCATGTCACCTTCTTCTTTGCCCCTTTCCACCACTGTATATTTTATTCACAGTTGCTTCATCACTAGTTGTCCCACAAAGAGTTAAATTTAAAAAAGTATGGAGTTTTAAATTATTTCACGTTTCAATTTGCACATAAGGAGATACCAACTTTAAAGATTCATGCATGCTTTTACTGAGTGGTTATATATTTTTTCAATTTTTTTACTTTCAGATTTAGCAAAGCCCTGCCAGAAGACATTTAATGCTGTCATCGATATTCACTCTACTGTCAGGGATATTAAACTGAGAAGAAAGACCTGGCACACTGACTTCCTCTTGAAGCTTTGATAGCATGTTGGCTACAGCTTAGCAGTGTGAAGAATAGTGTTGCACTGCAAGCAAAACCGGGGAATTTTCTTCTTGTCAATTTAGAAAAGTTGTGAGGAAAGTCAGCTTTAGACCAGATAGGCTTTGCAGATTAGAAGGATTACAGGTTTTGTTTCATTTGCTAAGTAAAAATTTACCTAATTTCTTTTGTCAGCATTGACTATACTGTTACAGGGCACTGGACTTTAAGAGGTTCCCAGATTCCCAAGGGCTCTTTTCCAATTTCAGCCCTCTACCTATTCAGTAGTATTAATAAGAAAATGTGCAAAACATCTAATTTTAACATACTCAATTGACAGCAATGAACCTGGAAAAAAGGAACTGATATATGAGTGTATATATGTGCAAGAGTTCTAAGTATTAGAAACTGGAAAGATAGCAGGTGATTTCATCCCTCTATTCATCCCTGGGAAGTGCTCACCTGGAGTGCTGTGTCCAGTTCTGCAAGGGAGACTTGGGTGGAAAGCAGTGAATCCAGTGTAGAGACAGAAAGGTGATTAAGGGATAGGAGAAAGTGTCACATAAGGAGAGGCTGAGAGACCTGGCAGTCCAGCCTAGAGGAGACTCATGATGGGATCTTCTGAGTGTGAATAAATACCTGATGAGAGGGGTCGAGGAAGACAGAAGCAGACTCTTCTGAGTGATGCCCAGTGAAGGAACATGAGGCAACTGAAACACAAGAATTCTGTTTAGTTATTAAAAAATAAAACCTCCAATAGTGATTAAGTATTTGGACACCTTTCTGCAGAGGGATCCAGGTAGATGATGTAGGTCCCCTTATGCTCCTGCCCTTTCTGCAATTCTTTGTTTGGGACTTGCTGAGTGACAGTTTTAAATTATTACTATTAATGTGGATTGTCTGTAAGTAGAAATGAATGAGTTTAAGTACTGCAAATCAGCAGAAATAAGTGTACCTTGATTTAAGGATAGAGGGTAGAAATATTCCTTTAACAATTTGACACATTTCCTTGACAATTTGAAAGATAAGATTCTAAAATTCCAACTAAATTGAGATGGAAAGTATGCTGGCTGTATCACCTAGCTAACCACTCAAAAATACTTGAGAGTTACATTTAACCAGAAGTTGAAAGTCATAAAGACTATAACAATTAACCAGACAAGTAACCTCCAGAAATCATTTTTCCTTAACCTACTATCAAGTTTCAAATACATCTGGGGTTTTCACACATACTGCTCAATGTTCCCACTGCCTCTCCTAACTTCACATTTCGATTAGACACTGGTTATTTTCTCTCTGATGATAAAATTTGTGACATCAGTCAGAAAGTTTCTCAATGTTTTGTTCCCCTGCTTGGAGTTCATGTGGGAAATTTCCAGAACATTCGAGTTGTGCTGACTGGTGACTAGGAAATGCTTCTTTCCATGCTGCATTGGGTAGGAGAGGTGGTCTTGATTCTCATCTGCCTTATTGCTATCTGTTCACTCATTTATACTGTTTAAGACACTGAATTCAAACTCTTTTTGCGGACTTTGAGTAACATTTAATAGCAATAGCATTGCATTTACTTGCTTGACTCTTTTCACTCTCAGAAACCAAATGGCTGGCTAACGTAAATTGCCATGGCTCCACAGTCTTTGTTAGCAATCATAAAAGACTGATCCTGAATTTTTTTACTGCTTTAAAGCAGAAGAAATTTTGCAAGCTTTATATTTTGTTTAAATAAGAACTGTGAACTGCAGCTGGAAAACCTAAACCAAACACTGGCTTTGTAATTCTTACTTTTAACTGAAAACTTAGAAATATGCTGCAGCTTCCAGGGTTCTATGGTAATATTTGTCTTAGCAATTTTATCAGAATTTTAATAATGTCATATATAGAAGGCTTCAGAAACTGAGAGTAAATATGGGTATTAGTCATCCTTGGCAATTAGTTATATAGTTAAAAAGCTACAGAATTAAAATTAATTTGTTAAATTAGTTACCTAATTGAGTTACTTTTAAAATGAAAGCTGTTAAAGTATTTAGAAAGAGCAACAGGTTTGTAATATCACAATCATACCAGACTACAGAGGATTTCCTTTTTTTTTTCATTTTACCAGAAATAGGTGTGACATGGCCTGACTGGTCAAGGTCCTAAACAATCTGAGTTACATTTTGGGATTTGAGCAGAGTATATCCAGAGATCCCAGCACAATTATTAACTCTATTTAGTTTAGGCTAGTATTGAACACAAAGGATGACTGAGCAAAGAACTGGCAAGCTGTGCAACACATATTTTGCAGACACTTTTATAGAGTTGGTTGTGGCAGTTAATGAGTTAATAACATTATAAAATACAGCTGTTTAGTCTAGGATTTTTTCAATGTATTTTTCATATCTATTTCATATAAATGACATACATTCTTTTACAGGGTGGGGCTCAGGGGAGCCAGATTCAGAGTGGGAGAATTATTCTGGGAGGCATTTGCATTCTAAAGGGGTTGTTCTACAGACAACAATATTTGGAATTCATGTGTATGCAACAGAAATTGAAAGCTCAGAAAAAAGATACACAGAAAAATTGATTACCTTCTAGGGAGATAGTCTGAGCCACTATCTAATCAGGACATTTTAAGTTGCAGCTGAAGAAGCTACTGGGAAAGTAGCAGAATTTACTCAGCTCTTATTCTACAACAGTGAGCTGAAAATATTTGAAAGTATTTTGGATTTCTCTTAGGCTGAATTTTATAGTTAGTATTTGAAGAAGAAAACGTGTACCATTTCTTAAATCTCTTGAAAATTTAATTTTGTCGTTATCAGACGAGAGAAATAGTACAGAGTTTTATCATTACAAAGATCTTTTTCTCCTATGTCTTCATGGAGTCATTTCACTTGCATAGATACACCACCACAACTGAGAAATCACAAACAGATATCTACAGACTGGAAAACAGGCCAAGAATTATGCTAAAAAATCTGCCTCTCTTCCAGGGGTTGGAAAGCAATAGGGAAACTGAAAATATAGAAGCCTAGGATCTGGCTTAATTCAAATTAATACTGCAAAGGTTTAAATGCTCCTTTAGTTGATATCCACTCAGTTGTAGATACTCAACCATCTTCCCACAGGCACATATATAAGCTGGTGTTTGGTTGCAGAGTGAGAAGAGAGAGCTCCCTTCTAACTACTTTGTTCAGGCAAGGGCTTTCTCTCTGCTGTAGTAGGTCAGAGGGACAGTGATAATTAAGGAATGAAGAAGCTGGCATTCCCTGTAAAGGAAGCCAACCCACAGGAAAGAGATAGTAACAAATGGAAACTGTAGGACATCGCTTATTTAGAAAGCATCTGAATGTTAAGGATCAGTGAGATTAGTCCCAGGAGAACTCTTGTTTCTCTTGTTGTTTTAGAGAGGTGTCAAACTACAGAGGAAGGGCGAATGCAAGGACAATAGAAATTATAATCCAAATTGTTTATGTCAGCCTAAGCCATGTTCAGTTATTGAATTTGTATAAGATCCCCACCAGGACATGAATAAACTCTAGATGGTACAAGTTTCCTGAGCACAAAGATTCATGCCTATGACCAGAGAGCTTGAAGTTTGTGCATGGACAAATATTCCTCTTGGTTTACAACCTGATAGTCTTTTCAATTAGATGCAGGAGTGCACTGAATGGGAGTGTGAGTCATATTTATTTTCCAATACGTCATGAAAATAGCTTCAGTTCAACTGTAATGGTTCTATAAAAATATAGAAAGTTTTCAGCTATGGGCAGATCATAACTTTTGGATTTCCATATGCTTTGACTGACATACATTTTGATCGCAATGAACTCATTGGGCACAGAAACAGAAGCTCTTCACCCAAAAATTACAAACTGAGATCCAGAAAACAGAAAAGGGGCCAATTGTATGTCTGTTCTTGAATTTTTCTTGCATACAGTGAAGCTGAAACTGCTTTGCTTGTTACCCCTCATCTCAAATCCCACAATATTTCATTGATGCATACTAACAGCTCTCATCCAGAACTAGACCTAGAGAGTGGATCTGTTCTTATGGCATGCTATGCTCAACACTTAATGATCCATAGCTGACAGTGACTGAAAGCCACTGAAAGCAGAACGACTATGGTGGGTGTGCACAGAATACTCCAGAGATGGCTACTGTAGGACATTGCTGGGATTTCAATATCAGAACATAAATAAATATACAATTGCAATACAGTAATATTTAAAGGCAGAGGGAGCGGGTATCTAATTTGGCTTAGTTTCTGAACCTTTAGTAACATCAAGCATTAATTTCTCCACATATATCTGAACAGATATTTTACTAGATGATGGTAATACCAATTATTTTTAAGGTAGTCTGATTCTTTTCATTATAAGGTTTTTACCTTCCTTTGTTCCAAACATCAATAAACTTCATCTATCTGGGTATATGTTTTTCCATTGCAAGTGATTGCTTCAGATTGATTTTCTTTGTGGTTTTCATTTTTTGTTTCAGCTTTAATGTCACATAAAACAGCTCATTTATTTCTGAGAATTAAACCAGAAAATAATATATTGTTTGCCAACGTTAAATAATTGTGAGACTTTTTTAAAAAACATCACATTTCCGAACAGTTACTTAGAAACTGGTTGGAAGGGGTCTTTGTTTAAAAGGTAGTTCCTTGGTCTTCTATATGAATATCTGATCTGCTAAAAATTTTCAAATCCAGTGTTAATACATAACATAAAGATGATTAATAACACACATATCTTTGCTTATGTAGAACATTCTCTGTTCTAGTACAAAGGTGAACTTTTAAAATTTGAATCTCTGGGACATTACTAAATAGAAATTTTTTGATGGTATTCATCGGGAGATGTGACAGAAAGAAACTGAGCAGTTCAAGTGAAATCCAGTCCAGTAGAGACCAGAAAGTGTAAATAGGAGAACAGAATGGAAATAAAAATATGAAGTTAGCAGTGAAAAAGGCAGCATGAGAAGAAAACTTCCAATCTTAACTTTCAACTTAAATCTGATCTTGAGTTTCAACAACTAATTGGTCATAGAGACTAAGGATAAAGGTGGGAAAATTGTGGAAAGCCAGAGATATTATTTTTTACAGGTAACTTTCCATTTCATATAAAACATACTGGATAGAAGACCCCTATGTTCTGCAAATAAAGTTATGCCTGATTGTCAGTTCCCATTTTTATCCTTAGACCATGAAGTAAAGCTGTCATGGTGAAGTATCTTTTAGAGTATAAACCAAAGCAGACCAAAATAAGATTAAACCTGAAACTGTCTATACCTACCTGGACATTGTGAGATGGGGCATGGTAGAAAATACAAGATTTCACTTGCAGTACCTAGAATGCAAAACGTCTAGGCACTAATAAAGGAGGAACATGCTTTCTGTTCTCCAAGACAGCACACTGGTGCTGATTTCCACAGTACCTGCAACTGATAGACTTTACCAGCCCTGTTTTTATATGTATGGCTGAGCAAAACCATGGGGAGCATTTAGGATTAAGTAAGAGTCAATAAGTGAAAAGTTTAATACAGCTAAGATTCTATAATTACTTGAATTAGCAGCATAGGTTTATAGGACAATTCAGTCTGGGAGGAACCTAAAGAGTTTTCTAATCCAGCCTCCTGCTCAAACCAGGATCAACTGATAGATCAGACCAGGCTATCCAGATGGGTCTGGAAAACTCTCAAGGATGGGTATTTCAGATCCTCTCCGGTTGTTCCAAATGCTTGAATCTCCTAATACTTAAAAAAAATTACTTTATATTCAGAATCTGACTTAAAATTAAGACTTTATGTCATACTTTTAGACAATAGGTCTAAAGAACAGAAACATTTTGTAAAGATAAGTGACATCTTGAAAACAGAAAAGATTTCAAATGTCTCAGAAAAACAAAGGTTTAAAAGCAGAAATCTAAGATATTGGTCTCATATTACATGTAGATATTATCTACCTAGATGACAGCTATACTGCCTATATTTAATCTCCAGCACATTATTTACTATAGTAAGCAGTGATTTGAAACTAAAGGAGAGTATTTGGTGAGAAGGTATGAGGGGGGAAATGCATTATAGTATGTAAAATTTTGAAATCGGGAAAATGTTTCATTATGTATTAATAAAGATTATAGAAAACTTGGGCAGAATATAATTCCTTTTTGTGTGGAAAAGTATCGGGCCCCAAAAAAAAACATCTTCACAAGTGAAGGAAATTCTTTTGACCTCAGGGAGGTGTGGGACTGAGATTGCTACATTGAGAAGATTTGGATCATTAGCTTCAGCGGTATAAGGCTCAGTTCTTCATGGACAAGGACATCTGCTTTTAGCCCTGAGAATGACCTTAAGACTTTTTCAATGAAGAATGGTGCATTTAGTAGAACTTGGTGTTACCAACATTTACCTACAGATTTTAAGGTTTTCTTCTTCTTCCTGTTTGGAATATCTCAAAGAAACGTATGTCTTGCCCTCTCCAACATGTACTGGCCAACTGTAATGGTACCCATGCTTTATCATAATTAAGAGAAAGTAGAAAAAGTCCCTCAAGTTTCTAGAAATTGTTAGAATTAGGATAGGTTTATACTTCTGATTCAGAAAAATAAAACAGAAATTCATAAAATGGAAATTATTAATGGATTCAGTATTGCCATCTTACTGCTAATGGTTTAAATAAATTATTGGTATAGAGATTCCCTTAGCTGTTTAAAAATAGCACAAGTATCTCCAATTATTCATGTTTAATGTTGCTCAGTGAATGAGAGTGAATTTTTGACCCTATTAATGCCTTGTTAGAAATGAGATGGATGTCTAGAATTTTGGGGATCATATAGTTCTATTACAGAAGCTATATAAGAGAAGTTCAGCAGTAAGAGATGTAGATTAATTAGAACCACTTAATGTTAGGAATTTTTACAGATGTTAAACAAAAACTTAGAAATACTCTTTGTATGTGTCTATATGTGGATGCACATATATGTCCATGCATATAACACAAGAGAGGTTTAAAGAATACCAGACAAAACAAGAACAGGGGAATCTATTCAGTGTCAAGACAATACTAAAAGAGACTATTGTTTGTAACGTGTTGGAAATGGAACAATGGCCTCCTTGTTGAAGGACCTTATAACTTGCTTCCAGGTGTTGTTTTTTGATATTGTTCCTGAAATTATCAAATGCCTAATTCTGTTAGCTTGGGTATAACCACAAAATCCCAGTGCAGGCCTGCGGCACAGGCAAGTTTTTTCACATTTCATATGCATTGTGGTAATTTGCAATAAAATATTATTTCCTAGATCCTGTGCAATTTTTGAGTTTGATTCTCCTAATATCGTAATTCTGTCAGGCTATCACTCTCCAAGCTGTGTCTTTTGGTTGAAGTGTAAGTTTGGTTGAAGCCACTTTCATGAAGTGGCTTGACATATAGAGTTGTATCAAGCTGTGGGAGAAGCCAGATCTGTTTTGTAGCTGCCACTTTAGACTTTGAACTGTAGCTGTAACCTTGGTACTTTACATTTTGGAATCAGGGTTACAAAATCATTCATATCCTCATTCTTTTATGCCTGTCCTGTCCTGCTAGGGGATCCTTTATTATTTAACACTCTATATATATATATGTATTATATGTGAGTATTCATGAGAAATTGTGTGATGATACAGATACATATTTAGGTGACTGAAGAGAATTACTAAATTCCTTCACAGAAGAAAAGAATAACTAATGTCTCTTGTTTATTTGGTTTTTTAATCCTTTACCATTCCTGGTTATGACTATCAAATTCAGAGATGAAAATATTCTTTCCGTGTTTGGTATAACTGACATCTTAAATATAGGAAAAAGAATAAAAAAAACCTTGCACAGTATTGCTGGATTCACCTGGGAAATAAGTGTTGGGGAAATAGTTAAACTGAGAATTGAAAAAATACAGACCATGGCTAATTTAGTCCCTGCACCTGCAAAACAGTCTGTCCTTGAACATAGCTGTGTTACCATAACAAAGTGCTGTAGTTAAGAGACTAGAGGCATGAGAGAAAGAAGATATAACTCCTTTGGTATGAAGAAGCTGATATCTAGAATATAACCAATAGACTGCTTAGCTACAGAATATGCATGAGCTTATTACTGTTGTAAATAAATGTCTGCTGCTCTATCAATAAACGAAGTTTGCTGTTCACTCATATTGAGTGCCCAAGTTTCCCTGCGCCGAGACAAATGGTGTGCGACAAATAAGGATATGTGACTTGCAGACTTGCAAAAGTTTTCTAACATTTCCTGTCTTCTCTCCACTCTTGATCCAGTTCCCAGGATGTTTAGGACTCCCAGGATTCACCTACATCACATGCTGGCATAGAAATCCCCCAGGAAGGATAAACTTTCTCTGCTGTAAAACCAAATGGAAGGAATAGAACTATCCTGACTCCCAAATCAGGAGTGCAAATGTTTCTATTTATGCATTATGCTACAAGTGTTGATCCCATATTTGACCAGTGTGGGAAAATGCATGTCCTCAGATTTTAATAAATCTAGGCAAATCCTACTTTCATATTTTGTCTTCTCCATAGTCATTTTAATGATGATCACAAAAAATAGAGAGTATGAAGGGATTACTTTCCTGTTGTGTATTGTACAATTTTTGTGGAATTAACTGTGTTTCAAAGCAAGAATAACCTCCTAAGGAATATTAACTAGCTTTGTAAGTACAAACATTTTCAAACAGAAAAGTGCTTAGAAGGCATTTACTGGGTCTTTTAGATGGGGCTTATTTCTTATTTTTTTAACTTACCTGGAATAAGGCAGCATTCATTTATCTTCTGGACAGGTATAAAAAATATATCAAAAAGTTATCTGCAAAGGCTTACAAAATTTCTGTGCATCTGCATATTTCTACAGCACTGCAATTCAACAAACAATTAATACTCTTGGCAAAGTAACTGGTTGAAGGGTTAATAGCTTCTGCTACTGAAAGGATATTTAATGTGGTTTTAAACTATAAATGAAGAAACCTATCACAAATTTCAGTACCCAATACTTTTCATGTTTTCATTACATTTTATGTACTTTTAACCATTACAGAATGATAGGAGGTTTTATTTTCTTAAGATATTAATATTTATGCACTTTCATTATTGCCAGAAAGCCAGCTTCTCAACGGTCAGATGAGGTTGTCTCCAAATTGTAGAACTACAACATTAGTTCATTTATTATTAATAGAGCTCATAAATACCCATGCCATCCAAAATAGCCTTAAACAATTTCACTTGAGCATGATCTGAATTATTTTTTCCCCATGGAGTTCTATTTTCTGGTGTATAATTATGTGTCATCAGCTGTGACTGGAAGAACTCTGCTCCACCCCATTTTTTACAATAAATGACAGATATTATAGCCTACAGCTAGTAAAATATTTGACTGACTAGAAAACAAAAACAAGCAACATAGAGTGGTTATTATTTTGTACAAAAATATAACTAGATCACTAATAAACTTTTCTTAAGTCTGTTTTATATACAGTTTGAAAGACTGTTCTTGAAAGAGATGGAGTCCAGCAAAACCCCACAACAAATTTAAAGTCATTGCAGCAAAGAATGTAGTAAGTGACCTTTAAAAATATTTGAACAGTGCCTTTAAAAATATTTGAACAGTGAACTACACTAGCCCTTGTATATATGAATGAACAGATTTATAAATAGCTAGAGAAAACATTATCCATAGCTGTATACTGCTCCTAATTTGTTGGTTTGCAATGAGAGCAAACTACAAACTCCTAGAAAGTAGGAAGTTTTCACTGGGCTGTCTTTCCTTAACATACCAAACTCTGAAGTAAAGATATTTTTTTTTGTTGACAGACCTGTTTATGCATAAAGGAGACAGACCAGGGCAGGCCCCACAATGGGTTCAAGACTTTCTGCAACTTAAGTACATTACCATGTTTGTGAGCAGTGTTGTACCATATTCCAGTCTCCTAAGGTGTGATCCACTGGAGAAACTTCAGTTTAACTCCAAACCAAGACTCATAATTCTTGCCCTCTACACCCTATCTTTCTGCTTTAAACTGACTGTCTTTCAGATTATGAGCTATGAATTAATAGTACAATGGATCATCCACATGGAATATTAGCTAAGTACTTATTTATTTGGTATTTAAAAATATATACATTGCAACTAAGACAGGAACAAATGCTTGTCATTTGCAGAAAAAACTAAGTCAGACAGGATGAAAATAAAAATGGCTAAGATTAGAGCTGAGGGGGTAAATATATCTTGACAAGGTGCTAAAAGGAATAGCACTGTGATGGGTTGATCTTGGCTGGATGCCAGATGCCTACCAAGGTGCTTTGTCACTCCCCACTTCTTATCTGGACAGAGAGAGAAAATAAAATGGAAAGCCATTCACAGGTTGAAATATGGCAGTTTGCTAAAGCAAAGGTGAAAGGTCCTGGATGCACAAGCAAAGAGAAATAAAAAATTTATTCTCTCCTTCCCATCTGCAAGCCATGTTCTCCCACTTCCTGGGAAGCAGGGCTTCAGCATACGGAAGCCAAACACTGTAAATAACAAATGCCACCCTTTCCTCGTCCATTTCTTAGATTTGCATCTGAACTGTGTCACATGGGATGGAAGATCCCTTTGGTCAGTTCTGGTCAGCTGGCCTGGCTGTGTCCCCTCCCAGCCCTGTGATGGGGGAAATGCTGAGAGTCAGCTCTGCTGCTGTGCCAGCCCTGCCCAGCAGCACCCAGAGCACGGCTGTGTTAGCAGCACCTTTCCAGCTGCCAGTGCACAGCACAGCTCTGGGAGGGCTGCCGTGGCAAAAATTAACTTAATCTCAGCTGGACCAAATACAGCCACATACAATACTGGTAATTCAAAATAGTATTCAAAATCAAATAGACTCCTGGAAGGAAAAGTGGCAACAAGCTCAGGAGTTGTATAATGACTTTCAACCCTGCCATTGGAATAAATATATGAGCAGTTTTATTACAGAGTCATCATGAAGCCTGTTTTTTAAGTACTTGAGATGGATGTACATAATCTCATGAAGTGGTAATTAAAACAATACAGAGGAAGAAAAATGTCCTTTTACAAGGGAGTTTGACTTAATTTTGCTAATTTAAAATGAAAATTTATATTTACTTAAATTAAAAATGGTTGGCAGAAAATTTCTCCAAGTTAGAAAAGAAAAGGATGCAGGTAAATGGCAAATGCCTGTAAATACTAATGTTATTTTAGAATTCTTCCTATGGCCCTGGTCCTGTTGATGTTGATTTTTCTTTCAATGAGACTCTAGGATTATATTTCTTAAGCTGCATGTATGCTGAGGTGCAAAATTAAATGTGTTCACTTTCTGATATTTTGATATAAAATTAATTTTACATTAAAAAAGAAACAAGCTAACAAAATCCCAACTTATGAAAGAACGACAAATGAATACAGCACTACTATATAGAAAAGTAGATATAGGCTTTGTCTGATCATATTGTCAAAAAATCAAGATGCCATGCAGATAAGGGAGAAGGAGCCTGCTGGAGAAAAAAATAACTGAAAAAGAGATGTATCCAACATTGACTGAAAATGCTGAGGAACCTCAAACAAAAATAAATAAATAGCTTCTGTTATTGAGATTAAAAAAGAAGATAGTTGAGATAGTACTCTCACAATCTGCAGACTCCTTTGTGCACAATTATATTTGTTATTGTATTTCCCTTGTAAAGCATTCAGTGACTAAATTTTAATTAAGAGAATCAATAACACTTTTATATGTTTTTCTTTGGAAAGGATAAGATCTTAAAACTAAGATCTTAGAAGTACTTGGATTAGACTTTAAAAAAATAACTGAGTACATATTTTTTCATAGGATCATAGAATCATGGAACACCAGGTTGGAAGGAACCAAGGTTCATCTGCTTCAACCTTTCTTGCAAAAGAATGGAGTAGGCAAGACAGTCCAGCCTCATGTCCCACAAAATCCTAGGTGTCCAGTGCTGGGAAATCCACCTCTTCCCTGGGATGATTATTCCAATGGGTGATTGTTACTATTCTGTAAACGTTTCTTCTTGTGTCCTGTTAGATTCTCCCTAGGTACAACTCCTACCTCTTGTATTTTCCATGTAACTCTTTGCAAAAAGGAGTCTCCATTTTCTCTGTAGTCACCCTTTAAACACTGGAACAAGGTCTCCCCTAAGCCGCCAGTTCTCAAGGCTGAACAAACCCAGCTGTCTCAGCTTTTCCTCACAGGTCAGGCTGCCCAGTTCTTTGAACATCTCTGTGGCCCTTCTCTGGACCCTCTCCAGTCTGTCCACATCCTCTGCTGTACAGTGGGGACCAAACCTGAACACAGTACTCCAGACGTGACCTGACAAGTGTTAAGCAGAGAGGGACAATGACTTCTTTATCTCTGCTGGGGATGCCCACATTGATGCAGCCCAGCATCCTGTTGCCTTTCCTTGATGCAGCAGCACACTGTCCACTCATATGCAGCTTGCTGTCCACAAGATCCTTCAGGTGCCTTCCCACAAAACTTCTCTCCAGCCAGGTTGATCACTACCTGTGTTTCACTCCAGGATTATTTTATCCTATTGAAGGACCTTAGTGTGGGGGGATAGAATGCAAGAAAATAAAGATAGCACAGAAGGTAATCTCACCCCTGAGGAGTTGCAGCTGTGCTAATCACCAAAGATTAGGAACAGGCCTGCCCTTAACAGGCCACAGCTGAGTCTAATAAGGATGAGTGCTATGAAAGAGTGGGTTAGCTGGATGAGGAGGGAGCTGGTTTGATGTGGTGTGAGGAAGAGGAGGCTGTGCTGCAAGGAGGTGCCCATGAAGCATCACTGAGGTGGTATGGGAGCTTAGCAGTAAACTGGCAACACCTTACATTTGTTCATAAGGCCCACTTTTCCAACCTATCCAGGTGTTCCTACAGGGTGACTCTCCCTTCTGAAGTGTCCACTTTCCCATTCAATTTGTCAGCAAATTTCATCAGGGTACACTTGATCCCATCCAATATGAACGGATTAAACACTTCAGGGCCTGATACTGATCCATGGGGGGCAGCATTTGTGACAGGTTTACAGTTTGAAAAGCAGATGTGTTCTAGCATACTGTGGGTGTGTCTGGTCAGTTTCCCACCCACAGTACGGACCACTGGACCACAGTGTATCAGTTTCTTTAGAAAAAGGTAGTGGGAAACCATACTGAAGGTCTTGAAGAAATCTGTGTAGGCAACGTCCAGTGCTTGGCTAATGTGGGACATAGGAAGCAATCAGGTTTGTCAGGTGTAATTCACGCTTGGTGACTCTGTGTTGGCTTTTCCCAAACATAGGCTTCATCTGTCTTGTGGCAGCCTGCAGAAGGTTTCATTATGTCACTTCTTCAGGGTCTGAAGTAAGACCATATAGTATAAAGACTTTAAATTTTGCCCATATATTGTGCTACGTTAACCTAACATCTTGATAAAAATGAAATAAGGCAGTATAACCCAAAACATACCTGAGAATTAACTTCTGGAATCTGTTGGATTTAGCCATTAGTAAAATAATTTTTCAGGTCACATTTTTCTTATGAGAACAGAGGTTCCTGGTGAATCTATTATCCAGTTTCTGTGTATGTTCTGTAACTGATAAGTTATCAAGAAAGTCCCTTTATATGTAAGAAATTCCATTAAAGACTTATTGAGGTTATTAAGGATTATGTTAAATCATGCCATAGGAATTCAAGAAGAAAAAAAATAGGCACTCAGAAGACACACAGACAAAAAATTGAAAATTGAATTAAGCTAGTTTCTACCTATTTATTTAAGCATAAAAAAGACAGTTTAATTAAGCATGGTTTTCATGGATTGGACAAGTAGCTGGAGTTAAAAGAGGAGTTTGTTTCTTAACTGCTGGGGTTTTGTAACTAAAAACCCAAATCAAGCATGATTGATATATTTATAATTATAGAATAAAAAAGAACAGCAGGATGTGTACTACAAGTATCAGGACTGCAAAAAAAGTTATTCACGATAGAAAAATCATTGACTAGATGCTTCTAAACAGATTTTCCTTTTGACTTCCTTCATATGTAGGCACAACAGAACAAGTATGTATGTCTTTATCTGTATTTTGAGGAACATTAACATTTTTTCAGTATTAGTTTGTCTTAAGGTGTTCTCAGCTATCAGTGTAATCCTTCTGCCATTTTCTCAGTTAAGCTAGCACAACTGTTTGCAGGTCTGGACTGTGAGTTTGAGAAATTGATCCAGAGTAAAAATAAACCATTTTTCCTAGTTACTTTGAACAAAAGGAAGTGAGGATAAGGAACATCAGAAATGTAGGGTCTGCCTGAGATGGCACAGGTGCTAAAAGGAGTGTTTATCAAACTATAGCCTTTCATGTTTTATTCTGTCACATACCTGCAAAAGCTTGAATTTAGAGGTAATTCAGTTGCAAATCCTCACTGACTGCACTAAGGATGCATGCTATCCTTTTTTTCCCTTGTTCTAACTATTACCAGAGCATGAAGGAGGGCCTTAAAACAAATATGGGGATATCTAATTTTAAAATCTATTTAGTACAAATTTTAGTTGGGCTGCAAAGCAGTGTCATTCACTGAACATCTTGAAAACTTCTCTAAATGGAAGGAGAGACAATAGAAATCCTGCAAAACTACAGATACTATGATAAAAGAGCTGTCTCAGGGTAACGTACAGCAAACAGAACCTGACTATATTTTCAACGTATCTGTTTGTCTGTTTTTCCCAGAGCTACAAATAGGTCTTGAAATGATATCTTACACATTCTGAAGATTTTGACAAAGCATCTTCCTACTCTCAAGAAGTGTAATTATAACTCATATGGTATGAAATTGAGCATCAAAAATCCCTGAAGCAGAGCCCTGTGTCAGCCTCCCTTAATGCTAAATACATTCCAGGCTGTGGTGATGTGACAAAGCTAGCTTGAATACAAGAAGTGCACACTTCAATATTTGGTAGTCTTTCAACATATAACTGCCTAAAAAAACCCCACAATAGAATTTTAAAGGCAGCATTTTTATGTGTTTTCTACTACATGGACACAACACTGGTAGCTGCACTCCAATGTCTCAAATAATCAGGAAAAGAATTAAGATTACTTTTTTTTCTATTTTATAACATGTAAATTTGGTGATTAAAAATACCTATTGCCTGAAATCTAATTTAACACAAAACACATGCTGTTCTCATTGCATATTTTCAGTGAGGGATGCTAAACAGATTGCAGTAGTTTGCTTGCAACTAAATGAGAGATCTCAAAGACAGCATTACCAGTATAAAGATGGCAATAAATAATGATTATTAATCACAACAAAAAGCATTAAAAATCCATCAGGAGTGTATATATAAAAGAAATTTCCAAGCCTTATTGTTTTGAATTTCTCAGAAACTTAGTTTCAAAACACTTTGTGAAGGATTAAATTATTATCAGGCTTTGCCATAAGCAAAGTCAATAACAATTTTGACCTTGCTGACTGATCAGTGTGATTGCTCTTGAAAATCCCATATGATTATATTATAATTACAGTTTATCAAAGTAATATCTGAAACATTTTTTCTGAGTAAAATGAATATTGATGTTAAAAAATGAAAATAATTTTGAGACTAGAGAGGATACAGGGAAAATAGTGTCTCTTATTCAGCTAATATGCATAAAATACATTCTTTTTATTCCACCAATGTTTAAAATTTATTTCATAATTATTTTTTCAGGGTCAAGTCATATGTGCCCTGACAACAGGTTTTTGGGTTTTTTATTATTTCCAGTATTCTTTATCCCCATAAATTGAGTTTTAATGTTGAACAAAGAGATGAGAACGCTTGACATTTTCATAGATCCAAAATAAGTTCTGTCTGAACTGACAGTCTGGGCTCAGGGTCCCACATGGGGCAAGCAAACACCAAAGCCTGGCAGTGACAGCAGCACCAGTCCCCAAGGCAGTGCAAGTGCCCCCTTGAGGCTCCCTCTACGTCAGCCAGCATTGATGTTTAACCTGCACTGACTTTGGCATCTGAATTACGGTCCTGAAGGCTTTGCTGTGCCAGGCACTACCCTGACTGCTTTGACTTTAGTTGTATAGAAACATCCACTGGCCCTGGAATGGTTGCAGGAAATATCTGTGGGATCCTTCTGGGATGGCCCTCCATTAGAGCCACTTCTCCTGAGCCTCCCTGAACAGCTGGAGACTGTGTGGGCAATCTGCATAAATGAGCCAGTCCCTCCCTCCCAGAGACCCACACAAGTGCTGGTTTGTCAGCACTTTCATGCTTCCATTGATTCTTCTATGATGTATAAATTCCTATTTTATCATGTAGGAGAAAGTTAGCATTCATTATTTAACAATTAAATCATCTTATAAATGGAAACACTTTTTGGAACTTAAAAAATTTTTATTATATTTAATAGTATGATTTTTGGTCTTCTCAAAGTGCAGAATATAAAAATCTTTCTGTATTTCTTTATGACACATTTCTTCTCAAACCCCTACATAATTGTAGTACTTAGCGTACCATAGAACACCATTGGAAAATATCTCAGTGTACATGAAACAGAAATCCATACTGGAAAGCCTAATGTGTCATTTCCATTCTAAGAGATTTTTCAAAAGAAACATTAAAATAAACCAAATATATTATCTATGGTGTCTAAGACCCAGCTGCAAATAATTGCAAAGTTTATGAATCTACTGTGTCTTTAAACTGATTGTTTTTTTCTAAAATCAATTTGGGATCATGAATTAAAAGCTCCATATAATCTTTCAAAAATTTGTATTTTTATTTTACTATTTTTCACCATCTATTATTGTGCAAAGTGCTACCCAAGTAAAAACTTATAATACTGTAAACTGACTTTTTAAAGTATGAGGAAGTTGGTTGGGCATTATCTTTTTCTTCCTTTTTTTCCATTGAATTACCAAGGAGTCACCCTACTGCTCTTTACAACTATGTGAACTACGTGAAAAGAGGCTGTAGCAAAGTGGAGGTTGGTGTCTTCTCCCAGGCAGCCAGAGACAGGACAAGAGGACATGGCCGCAAGCTCTGCCAGGGGAGGTTTAGGCTGGACATCAGGAGGAATTTCATCACTGAAAGTGTTGTGCAATGTTGGAATGGGCTGACCAGGGAGCTGGAGGAGTCACCGTGCCTGAAGGTGTTCAAGGTATCACTGGATGTGGCACCCAGCGGCATGGTCCAGTTGACAAGGTGGCGATTAATCAAAAGTTGGATTCGAAGATCCCAGAAGTCTTTTCAAATAGATTTCACAGGATGTGAAATCCTTCTTACCCAACCTATTTAATTTTCTACAATTTTTAAAACTGTTATAATTTCAATTGATTGAATGTACTGTATAGAGTTGAATAAATTGGTTCTGACAATGTTCACTAAAAACTCAATATATATTGATTAGTAATGATTGTTACAAAAGTATATTGTATTTTGATCACTCCTACTTATGACTTTAAAGAAAATAATTTTACACCTCTTTATACACTGTTTTATAAAAAGAAGGCAATTTTAACGGACTTGAAATCTGTTCAATCCTTCGATATTGTGAGCCAGAGGCTTGGAGAAGGCTACAGCAAGATACACTGGCCAGGATCAGCACTTACATTTATTTGGTTTGTCATGTTTCTACAGAGCAATTAATTTAATTTGGAAATATCATATTCATAGAGAACTGTACACTCAAGTCTCTTTGTGACTTATTTAATTGCCTAAGTAAGAGAAAAGTTAGAATGTTGGAAAGTCCTGTTGCTTACTTGTGCTGTAATGGAAAACTTTATTTTAATAAATATACAATTTCTTTTGTGAATAATCACTCAGATTAATAGTACTTCATTATATATTATATTCTCTCTATGTTTCTTTTTATTTATGTGAATAGGGACTGAATAATGTCATTATTTGGACCCTAGTCCATAACATAAGTCACATTCAGTGAATGGTAAATCCACCTGGATAATTTCCAACATCAAAAGGGGTAAAACACAATATTTATTCCCCTCAAAATATATTCTTAGAAGGCTATGTGTTAAGAATTGAATTCTAAAGCTAATATTGGGAAACAATTTAAAACTAATTTTGAATTTGCCCTTATTTTTGTTTCTTTTCTGTTTATTAAAACAGGGAAAAGAGGGAAATCCTATTATGGCATGTTTCCTTTATTAAAATGATATTTTTGAAATATGTTATTGAAAAGAGAGGGGTTGTAGATGAATGTATTTTATACCCATGAAGTATGTGCTGTCCAGATGGAGTTCAAGCAATAATCATAAAAAGCAAATCCAAAATTAGGCTGCATTGGTACTACTTGGCCATTCTCAAGTGTCTGATTAATGCTAGAACCTGTTAAGGTGTCAGGCTTCTCTAAGGGACTCCCCAAAGAGTGAGGCAGTTTAATGAATTATTTTTCATTTTGATTTCGCTCAGAAATAAGTTGTGAGTTCACCAAAAAGGGTAGGGCGGTCTCTGTTCACGCAAGGAACTTTACATTCACAATTAGGGCAGAACAGATGTCATCCTGGTGGCGGTGTCATGGTACAGGTCAATGTCAGGTGCACAGTTTGACAAGGACTAATTGAGAGAGGTCAGAATAATAATGAAATTATGTCTGACTCTAAATATCCCATAAATTCCAGGGATGGAATGATAAGCACAGCTAGCTACAACTGAATGTAAAGAATATTGTGCATTCCAGTGTCATTATTAGGAATTATTTGATATTTATGCCATTATTATATGTTTTATACAAAGTAAGAAGTATTTTTTATTTTTTATATTTCTTTTTAACTGCTCAAAATTGACCTTTTATTTTTTGTCTTGGACCAGCCCATGCATCAAGAGTTCATCTTCTCCTCATGATTAAGTCACCAAAACTAAACCAAATTCAGTTTACCTTCTGACAAATAGATAAAAATTTTATTTTAATACTGCAACAAAAACACCTTTAAAGGCATTGATGAATCCTTCCAACCAAATCAGGGTTATACTGACCTTCAGATAAGTTTGTCCAAGATTTTATCCATTCTGATAATCCTCCATTATTTAATGACTAAAGGTTTTGATCAAAGATTTTTTTTCCCATTTGCACACAAGTTAGCCAAAGTCAATTCCTCTCTCAGTGATCTTTAAAGTGTTTGGACACTGAAAAAAAGTTATAAGTACAGGTAACGTGAAGGTTTTTCAAGAAATCTCAAGATCCAAGTCACCTAGAAAACTTTCATGCTGAAATATAAATAAATATATTAGAGAAGATATGCTGAAGTAATGATTGCATTTGCTACAGATTGTGATTTTCATTTAGCAGAGCGAGGAAAAAAGTTCACTAAACTCTTTTACTGAAAACTGGTTTTCTGTAGTATATGGAAAATATTCATTATACACATTGTTACACTAAATAGCCAAGTAGAATAATTCCTAAATTTTTTGATATCGAGGCTGTAATTTTTAGAAATATATTTTGAAATTAACTGTAATTTCATAGTCATAAAATAATTTAAGCTGGAAAGGACTTCTAGGATAGTTGAGTCCAATCTTTAACCTACCACTTCAAAGTTGACTACTAAGCCACAACTGCAAGCACCACGTCTACAGCTCTTTTAATTACCTCCAGAAATGGTGACTCAATCTCTTCCCTTTGTAGCCTGTTGCAGTGCTTGACAAACTTTTCTGTGATGATTTTTTCCTAATATCCAATCTGAACCTTTGCTGGCATGACTTTGAGGCCATTTTATCACGCTCTGTAATTCATTACTTGAGAGAAGAGGCTGACCCCCACCTGTGCACTGCCTCCTTTCAGGTAGCTGTAGAGAGTAAATACGTCTCCCCTGCTCCCCAGGTTAAACCACCCCATCTTCCTCAGCCACTCCTCCTTAGAGCTGTTGTTAAGGCTGTTCACAGTCCTACTGCCCTTCTCTGGACACATTCCTGAAGGGAGTGACCCAGAACTGGACACACACTCGAGGTGTGCCTCCACCAGTGCCGAGTACAGGTGGATGATCACTGCCCTGCTCCTGCTGGCCTCACTGTTTCTGACACAGGCCAGGATGTTGTTGGCCTTCTTGGCCACATGGGCACACACGGGTTCATGTTCAGCTGGCTGTCAAACAGCACTCCCATAGAGCTTTCCAGCTACCTTCTCCCAAGGCTGTAGCATTGCCTGAAGCTCTTCTGACCCAGGTGCAGGATCCAGCACTTCAGCTTAAACTCATCAAACTGGTCTTGGTTTTCCTCCAAGAGGTTGAAATCCCTCTGCAGAGCCATCCTACCCTCATGCAGATCAACACTCCCACCCAAACTGGTGTCATCTGCAAATTGGCCGAGGGTGCACGTGATGCCCTCATTCAGACCATTGATATAGATATTAAACAGGACTGGCCCCAGTACTGAGTGCTGAGGAACACCAGCAGGATGGAATTCCACTCACCCTCACTCTCTAGTCCAAGACATCCAGCCAGTTTTTTACTCAGTGAACAGCTCACCCATCAAAACCATGGGCAGCCAATTTCTCCAGGAAAATGCTGTGGGAAGCAGTGTCAAAGGCTTTATTAATGGCAGACTGAACAGGTAGACAGACAGTCCACAACTGATTTAGGTAAGCAATTCCTAACTGTAATAGAAAGGTGTTCCAGATATACAATAAAAATCCCTCCTACTGCAACCAATTATTTTTGTTTTGTGTTTGGTGGCAGCATTGACAACAAATGATTGTTCTTGCAACAATTTGTATATTGGAATGTTGTTAACACCTGACACACAGGTTGTCTTTTCAAGACTAAATAAGAAAGGCTTTTAATATTTTTTATTCGTTCTTTGAGAGGGTCATATTTTCCACATCTATTAACCTTGTGTTGCTTCTATCTCATCCCCTCCTTTCCTTAGGACTTAAAACTGCATTCAGTAATCCTCTTAACGCTTCACAAATGCTGACTAGAGTGAAATAGTTACTCCGTATGTCTCAGGACTTACATATTTTAAATCATACTTTTTCTGCTGGTTTTGCAATATTGGTTAATGTTCCATTTGCAACCCATTGTAATCCTGAGCCCTTTTTCTGCAGTATATCTGCCTAGCAAGACATTCTGCATTTTACATTTTCCTTCCTAGGCAGTTTGCATGTCTTTGTTATATCCTATTTTATTGCTTTGTACCATTTCTCCAGTTTATCAAAATCGTGTTGAATATAATTCTACCTTCCAGAATTTCTATAACCTTCCTGGTTAATGTAATCCACAAATACTGGTCCTTTGATTGTAATAAAAATATTGCATAATGCTGCACTCCAGTTATTTCTTTCAGACTGTCAGTGAACAGATGCTAAGATGTTTCTGCTAAGTGATTTAACTGATTTTACTGTAATTTCCAACGGGAACATATTACCATACTTCTGACAGTGTCATATGGAATTGTCACATGTCAGCAAAGGAAAAGTACGTAAATACTTCCTTCTTACTCACTTAATTGCACTGCCATGGAATGGTATCAGATTGGCCTGCTGTGATTTGCAGCTCTTTTGTGATTTCAGTAACTCTCTTGTGGTTACTTTTAATCAACTTCAGATTTTCTAGGTGCTCAGAGAGAAAAATCACTGATTAATAATTTATTGTCTTAACATTCTAAGTACAAGCTAGGGATGATACATAAGATTCTTTTTCTTTTTAGTTTACGAGTTGTATTTTTCCATTAGATGTCCCCTCAGCCTTTATCTGTTCTGAAAAGTTCTCAAAGGTGACTGCTAATGATTCAAAGAAGATTTCAGATCATAAATACCTTAGGGAAAAATGTTGTTAAGTTGTGGTGATCTAAGAACTTTTCTGTCTGTTAACCAATTCTGGCTTATAGTTCTAACACTTAGTTGCTAATGTTAATTATTTAAAGCTTCTAGACACAATTAACCTTTTTGGTGAAGAATGAAGAAAAATTTAGTGAAGATTTTGCACTTCTTTATGTCATCTGTTATTTGGTCCTCATTTGTTTTAAATAATAGAAATTTTATTTCTTTCATCTTTTCTTTATTTTAATGAATTTGAGGAATGTTTTCATATTTCCTTTCACCCAAGTTTCATATAGTGTGTATTTGTTCCTTGGCTTACTTTCTTTATAGTTATTTCTTTATTTCTTCTTTATTGTTAGAGCACCATAATACCCATATATAGGAACAGACTCTAAAACAGGTCAGACTGAGTCCTGTTAAAGACAATAGGAATTGTCACCAGTGACTTACATGGAGAAAGAATTTTATACTAAAAATAAAAATGTTTTACTAGGGCTTGGATTTGGCTGGGATAAAGTTTGTTTTCTTCACAGTAGTTTGTATTGGTCTATATTTTGGATTTTGTGCAGAAAACACTGTTGATAATACAAGGATATTTTCACTACAGCTGCTTGCACAGAGTCTTTTCTGCTTCTCACTCCACAGCAGCAGCAAGGCTGGGAATGCACAAGGAGTTAAAGGGGACACAACTGGGACAGCTGGTCCAAACTGACCCAAGGGATATTCTACACCACATATGCCCAGCATATAAAGCTAGGGAAAGAAGAGAGAAGCAGGGTGGTGACATTCAGAGGGACGTTTTTTGTCTGGCCAACTCACCTTTCTGTGTGATAAGACCAGAGTCTCCTGGAGATACCTGAACACCTGTCTGCCAATGGAAAGCAGTGAAGTCCTTTTATTGTTTTCATTGCCTGGACAACTTTTACTTTACCTATTGCCTCAGCCCATGAGTTTTCTCACTTTTCCAACTCTCTTCCCCATTCCACTGCAGGGGAGTAACAAAGCCCCTGAGACCAGTTTAGTTGCCAGCAGGGACTGAATCACAACAGCCCTTGGAGCAGAGAAGGGCCACACATAGAGTCTCAATCACACCCCAGAACTGAAGGCAGCTGGGGAGGATTGACCATGGTTGGATGTCAGGTGCCCACTAAAGCCACTCTATTATTGCTCTCCTCAACTGGACAAAGAAAATACGAAAATAGGCTTGTAGGTCAAGATAAGGACAGGAAAGATCACTCAGCAATTATTGTCATAGGAAAAAGAGAATCAACTCAGGTAAATTAATTTATTGCTAGGCAAAACCAGAGTAGAGTAATGAGAAATAAAACCAAATGTTTAAAGCATCGTCCCCCCACCCTTCCCTTCTTCCTAATCTCAACTTCATTCCTGATTTCTCTACCTCCTCCCCTACCAGCAGTGCTCAGGGAATGAGGGTTGTGGTCAGTTCAACACATGCTGTTTCTGCCACTCCTTCCTCAACAGAGAGTGGATTCCTCATACTCTTCCCCTGCTCCAGTGTAGGGTCTTTCTTGTAAAAGACAGTCCTTCACCAACTTCTTCCACCTGAATCCTTCCCACAGGCTACAGTTCCTCACAAACTCTTCCAGTGTTGGTCCCTTCCATGGGGTACGGTACTTCAGAAACCTGCTGCTCTGTCATGGATCCCCCAAGGGATCACAAGTCCTGCCAGCAAACCTCCTTCCATGTGGGCTCCTATCTCCAAGAGTTCACAGGTCCTGACAAGAGCCTGGTCCAGTGTGGGCTTCCCACAGGGTCACAGACATCTCTGGGAATCCATGGGCTGTAGGTGGAACTCTGCTTTGCTATGGACCCCCGTGGGCTGCAGTGGCACAACTGCCCCAAAATGGTCTTCACCACGGGTTGCAGAGGAATCTCTGCTCCAGTCTGAAGCACCTCCTTCCCCTTCTTCACTGACCTGGGTGTCTGCAGAGTTCTTGCTGTCCCGCCTTCCTTGTGTCTCTCTTCTTACAGCTGTTCCACTGCAGTTTTTTTCCTCTGCTTAGCCATGTTGTCCCAGGTGCCTTGGTCAGCAGTGAGTCACCTTGGAGCTGGCTGGCATCAGCACTGTTGAACATTGGGGAGCTTCTGGCAGCATCTCACAGCAGCCAACCCTGTAGACCCCCCACTACCAAACCTTGCCATGCAAACCCAATACAGCAGCACAGCCATGTTAGTGCAGCTCTCCACCTGTCTAATTAGGTTGCCTCTCAGTGGGAAACTGATTCATAGTTTGTCAGCGTCTCTGCATGAAGCTACTATATTTCACAAAACTTTTTAAAATTTATTAACAGAAATTTATTCACAGCTAATTAACTTTATTCAGAGCTAATCTCTGAAAGCAGTGCCACTGAGTAACACATACTGAACATATTCAAAAATAATCACTTAGAGCCCTAAAAATTTAATGCATATGATAAATACCCTTTATTATTACTTTCAGTCATGTTTTACTGCATGTAATTTTCAGATGATCCTTTTTTTTTTTTTGAACACTATAAACATCAAGATCACTGCTTATGTCCCACAAAGCTAGTCTTTCTTTAACTTTTCTGTTCTGACCAACTCTTTTCCTGTTCAAATATTTTAATACCTAAGTTCTCTTTTTGTTTGTGAAAGGAGTCAAGCATACATTAAACAAACTAGATCCATGCTGCCTTAAGAGTGCATGTTGTACAGGTCCAGTTTTGGGGAAGACTCATTGAGAAGTATCACATCTCTTGGCCCCCAGCAATATGTTGATAGGAAAGAAATTTGCAGTTTTATATACAACAAACCTGGAATTTGTGCCACATGATCAGCTAAGTTCCAATAAACCCTTTTGAGATAGCGATATTTAAATACAAACCTTTATTTATTTACCCTGATGCTACTAAAAAATATAAATAGCTCCATAGCTATTATAAATTTGCAAGACCTCAGTGGCTCCGAGAGAATTAAGTATATTAATGACAGTTGTAATATTGCCTTAATAAGAATAAAAGTTGGACTTTCATTGATTACCCATGTCCAATAAGGAAACATGGACAGTTAACATTTACTGCTGTAGTACATTGCTGCCTTTACAAAACACAGTACCTAAGAATTAATATAATTATATAATAAAGTTTTCCCTCCTAAAATCTAATAATCCCAGGGCTTTGGTGCAACCATCATCTATTTATCTTTTCATTGTATCTTTATCCTTATCAACCTGCAAACAGCATCAGAATGCTAAACATATACCTGATGGATTATTGATATTATGCTCATGAGAATGGCAGGCATGAAGTATAAGAACAGAGTTCAGCCAGCAAGTATGACATAAATTATGTATAAGTAGCTTTTAGTGTCGAGCACTTTGCAAAGTTCAGTAAGTGCATGTAACTGAAGTTAATCACCCTATGTCACCGCAGGACTGTTTCTTTTAAGAGTGTCTGTAAGGTTTCTTCCAACATGCTTAAAAAGTGTATCATTTTAAGAAATATCTCATTTTAATTATGTCAGCAAAAAACTTCTTTAAACATAGAAGGAGAAAGTTTACAGGATCATTGCAAGTCCTGGGAACCTAATTACAACTGAAGTCTGATTTAAGATCTAATCTAAGATTTTATGACTTGAACTAATGGGGTTCAAGTGTTTGAGTATCAGCCCCATCTGTTTTCCATACTGTTACTGTTAGATTGCACAGAAATCGTTATCATGCTTTCCCTCAGCTTGAATTTCAAGGATGTGCAACTTAGGCTAGTCCACAGAACCAGGATTTTTTTCCTTCCTTCAATCACTGTATCTGCATACTCACATTGTGTTTGTACATGCTTCAGAATCTGTAGACTACTGTTAAGGTAGGAAGTGACAGGTTTGGTACAGCAAAGATGATGAGATCTCACCACTTCCCTCTTTAGCTGTACCAACTCCTTTAGTGTATGGTAGACATTATATATTAAATAATTATAATCAAACATTTCCCCAAGATATTTAAAAACATAAAGGAAAATGAAGGGAGTAAGGCTTCATTATTTGTTGAAAAGTGAACAGAATTGTACTACTCTTTTTTATGGTTTATTTGACTTTTCTTATCTTCTTTTAATATTATATTTGATAACATTTTATTGTTGTTAGTTCTTTAGCATATAAGCAGGTGCACTGGCTAAAGTAACAGCATATAAATGAGATAACCTTCCTTTCAATCTTCATAGTGTTCAAAAGTGAAAGGATTGCTCTAACATACGCACAGGCACAGGCACGCCAGCACACACACACCCCCCACACACCCCCACACACACAGCCCAGTGGGATTCAAGCACTCTAGCTGGTGGAAAATCAGGAACTACAGAGGAAAGTATTTTCTTGTTTGAAGATTTGAAAGAGCCATTCTAAGAGAAAAGGGAGGAGGCCTCTGATGTTAGGGATCTTGCCCCTTTCATGTTTCAAAAAGAGTAAAGGAAGTTCCTCTTTTATCAGCCTGAGGTAGAAAAGAAGTGGCTTTCCCGACTCTAAATATTTAAAGAAGCTCTCATAAAACTTGAAAAAGGTTTGAGCTGTTTCTTTGCGGGACTAAATTCCTAAGGGTATAGGAAGACATACGTTGATATTTACCTCTTATGATATTTTACTTCTTCTGTTATAGGTGTACCATGGGACATTGGTATTATTTTCTATACTTCACAGTAATTTGCTTTTATATACTCTCAAGGAGTCTATACAGTGTAAAATCTAAATAGAAAGATTTTTACTTCTCTTTACTGTGGGAAAATAGATATAAAAAATAAAAGGTGAAAGGCTACCGAGATATACCCATGATATATATTTACTGGTAGATTTCACTGTTGACCTGAGACAGCCAAGGCAAGGCTCATCATGTAGCAGAGCTCACAGAGCATGCCAGGTCACACGAGGGATTCCACTATTGAATTTGAATGGTTGCAGAAATGGGGTGGAAATAGCTGAATTTGAGGGCTAGCTCATCTTTGAGCTGAAATGCATCAAACTAAACATCCCAGAGTTTAGCTTAAAGAAGTCTTCTTTTTGTTGAAAATGAATCACTGAAAAATGAATCAGTTTGCAGTTCTTAAAAAGCATTTTAAAACATTATCATATGACCATTTAAAAGTTTCCTTCTTAGAAAACAAGATAATTGCAGGATATTTTTAAAGATTGTAATTTTCTAAATTTTAAGCAAATCATTCTGTCTTGAGTTGCATAGATATTCTCTTCATGTGAACGTCAATTATTCTCAGAACAGTCAATAATTGTAAAATAAGAGAGTTTATTGCTTGAATGCCGAGGAATATTCTCTCTTGCTCCTATATATTTAGTATAGCATTATTTATTTGTAGTACAAGGGTACCTAAAGGCATCAGAAAGTGTCAGACATCCATTGCACAAAGCAGTGCAGAAATACATGGGAGGACACCAGCGTATGTGCTGGTTCACAGGCCAGCTGACAGCCTCCAGTCCTTCAGGCACACATGACTATCAGCTCTGTCTGTGACACCCTCACATGCCTTGAGCAAGTGGTGAACTTTTAAGGTTGGCTCCTCAGCCTGCACAGCTGAGAAAATGGAAACAAAGCCATACTTTATTCCCCTGACTTTAGAATCAGCCAGGGGCAATCTAATCCATACTGCAATTTACAGCAGCCTGGCTGCCCAAGAAGTTATTCTGGCAGCTGAGAAGCACCAGAGCCTAAGGTCATTCTCCACTTCTCCCAAAAGTGCCTGTATGCAAGGGCTAGAAAGTGAACAATATTAAGCATTGTTTTTGCTTTTTCAGCTGAAGTGTCTCAAAGCAGCTAGAACAGAATTGATGATTGTCCTGTTAATATTGTGATTTCTCTTAGTTTCATTATTGGAAGAGAGTAGCCATTGAGAAACAAAGGGATGCTTTATTTTAATAATTGATTTATTTTTCCTATATGTCTAAATGTCAGTCTGTGGTAATTCCACATATGGATATTTGATTTTTTTTTTGTCAAATGCAATCAAATTATTTCATTGGTCTTAAAAATCATATACTGCAGCCATTTTGTCTCATATTTAAAAAACATTTTTATTGCTTGCTCCTGTGTGACAATTTGGAAATTTGATCTTATAACAGGGGATGATTTCTGGTTGGCTGGGAACTCTTTAAGAGTGCTTGCATCAGGATGCAATTTGCATTTTAAATGAGGAATTCCTTTTTCCGCTCTTTCAAATTACAGTGTTATCAAAAAATGCCAGGGAAATTTAAAGTAGAAATTCTTTGACCTCCAAAAATATTTGCTACTTTACTTTCAAAAAGTTCAGAGGTAAAATAAGCCACCTTCTCAAAAATCTAACCACCCACAATCCCTTGTAGAGAGAAGAGTACATTTTGAATCAAGGGGATGCAGGTAAGTAGTGAATCACACATTTCAGGGGACTGTCAAAAAGGTCTCTCAATGGATACATTAGAATGAAGGAGCCTCAGGCCAAGCCCAGAGCAGAAGGCAGACAGTGGAAATAGTGGATGAGATATCTCTTGTTCATCTGATGAATATACTCTCCAGAGGAGCCCTACTCCACATGAGACAATCTAAGCTGAAAAGACTGGAGAAACTTGTGAGATAGAAGTTTTAAAAATTTGTCTTAAATCTCCAGATTTGATTTGCCAGCTGAAGATAAGAGTTGCTAGCTCATTAACCTTTATGGCATTAGCTGTCTTGGAGGCACAAATAATCTACAGGTTTGGCTGGGATAGGGTTAAATTTCTTTGCAGTATTTTGTAGGGGGCTCTGCTGTGGGTTTGTGACTGTCCTGGTTGCAGGGAAGGGGAGGAGCTCAGTGCTGATGGAAACAGTGCTGACTATTCAGGGTTGGTTTAGTTGCTGCTGAGCAGCACTGACACAGAGCCAGGAACATCTCTGCCCCAGCCCCAGCCACCAGTGAGTGAGCTGGGGGGGACACAGCCAGCACAGCTGACCCCAGCTGACCCAAGGGATATTCCACACCCTGTGGCATCATGGTCAGCACGTACAGCTGCAGGGAGAAGGAGGAAATGGGGATGTTTGGAGTGATGGTGTTTGCCTTCCCAAGTCACTGCTAGGCGTGATGGAACCATGCGCTCCTGGAGGTGGAAGAACGCCTCCCGTGCCATGGGTAGTGGTGAATTTATTCTTTGTTTTGCCTTCCATGCATTCAGGCTTGCTTTACTTGTTAAACTGTCTTTATTTCAGCCCATGAGTTTATTTTTTACTTTTACTCTTCTGGTTGTTCCCATATCCCACTGGACAATACTGAGCATGAGGCTGTGTGGTGCTTAGCTGCCTACCAGGGTTAAACCACAACAGCCCAAAAATGAAAAACTCTGGAAAATACAGGAATAAGTTACTAAAATGTTGTTTAGGTAAATTCCCCCCAAAGCTAGATGGAAACTGAGCAGAATCCTTGCAGATAAAGCTTAAAATTCAATACCTAAATCTAGAGGTAGGCTTCCAAAGACAGATTTTAGACCACCTGAAGATCAATTACATTGAAAGCATAAAAACCGCAGCTGGGCAACTGATACCACACACTGAAGTGAATTGGAAAGACTTAAGATACAACTGTGGGTATTCACTTGTACTTCTGAACTGGACTACAATGTAAAAGGCTTTTGGCCGCAATTTTTCTTTCTTTATCCCACTCATGCTTAACTTTTCAAGTTAAATGCCATGATCATTTTAATTTGGAGAAAGAGGAATTATTTTCTGCAAAATTTTGGTACAGAAACCTTCCTGGATTTTCATTAGGGTTTCTTCTGCATGCTGGAGTTCATGAGGATTCTGTGCTTAGAGCAATTCTTTAAAACTGAATCTTTAAAGACTGTAAAAAGGAAGACAATGTCTAGAGGAGGAAGTGTGAGGAGTAAATGTAGGTTGTTGTTGCCTTCTTTACTGAGTGAAAATAAGTTAGGGACAATGCTCTGTTATAAGGCAAGGCAGAAGGTTGTTGGTGCAAGTCTGGAAACAAGGATGCCCTGATGTTACCATAACATCACCATAACTGCAAGTCTGTGATCTTTTTTTGCAAAAACGTTTTGAATTAATTTATATAAATTTAAAATATTTTCATATAATCTCTTTCCCCTTAGAATAAACAAGAATAAATTTCTGCCACCTACAATAAAAATTACTAACAAAAAAAACAAGTTCAGTGAGTCAAAAACCAAGTGAAAAGAAACTCTAGAGCTCTTGTGGAAGACTAGGGACCCAGCTTTCCTGCATCCCAGAACTGTTTGATTGTCTTTAAGTGAATGCCAGTGTACACAGATTATGTCAGAATACTAGTGGGCAATTTACAATATTTCCACTGTAAAACCTTTATTTTCTGCAAGGAAAATACTACTGAATATTTCTAAGTAGAAAATGAAACCACTCTAAAACGTCTCCTTTTCTTAAATATTCCCAGACTCTATATGTTATTAAAAAAATATTAACCATCTCACTGGGGACAAATGTGGTAAATTATTCTAAATCCATTAAATACTGGTATCTGCCTATATGGGTATAGAAAACAAGCATTACAGAAGTGTTCTTCCTATAATGAACCAAAAGGTGTTTTTTTAGTTGTTTTCTTCTTTGAGGAAAATGGTAGAAGAGCTAGAAGGCATATCAGAATATCAGTGTATTCAGATTCCTGTTGTTCCCCATACAAAGTTATTATCCAAACAGAAAATCTCTATATTCATATTCTCAAACGCACATTTTTCTCCTGTTCAGTTCTTGGCAGATCTGAGTAGGTTCTTGCATAATTTTCCAGGATGAATAAATCTCTGTGTTTAGGATGTTGTTAGGATGAACAATGTCAGTTTTGGCTACTGTCAGTTGTGCTCTAAGATAGCAGAACCTCTGGGCTAAACCAAAAGACATTCATTTAAATAAAAACACAAGTAAGCAGTCTCTACCAGCTGATGAAATGCTACACAGTGATGATGGTGGTGATTTACCTATGGTGAAATTAATCTTCCCTAGAATGTCTAATGATATCTAATACTAATCTAATACAGTTTTTATATCATAGCAAATTGAATACACCATTAATATTTCTACTTGAGCGGTTTGGTTACAACATCCATTATCGTACATTGTAAAACTAATGATGAGAAGGGTTTTGTAGGGAGCAGAATGTGAACAAAGTCCAGATTCTGAGAAATACTTAAGATTCTCATAGCAATGACAGCAACCTCCAGAACTGTTTGGTGTCTCTTTCAAAGGCTTACTATAAATAACTTATACAATGTTATTACTGCTTCTGAATACGGTTTCTGGGGCAATGCTGGAGGAGGCTGAGATACCCTACTCCTAGCTGAATGATTGGGAAAGAATATTATACCAGTTTGTCCGAGATTGTCAAGGCCACATCTTAGATCTTCTCAAGATTTTCAATCTTGACAGTGTTTCCTGCAGGCCTCTCTTTCCTATGGACTTGCTCTCATGGGAAAGAGAGGCCCACAACAGTACTTTTAACACCTCAAACAGCAGCTTCAAATGTGCATTACAGGAAGATGAAAAAGTCAGATGTTCATAGCCTGCAATAAATAACTGCAATAATAACATTGTACATCTTCATTTGTACCAACCCCAACTAATATTAATATAAAACTGAGCAATTACTAGACATGTACTAGCCTAGATAGGAACAGAAGTTTGATCCTGTAACACTGCAAGTTCTCTCCAATTCATAATGATGCCATGAGGCAGTAAGAGCAAGGTTTTTGCATAGCCCATAGGGTCTGGAGTCTCTCATAATTAGCCCATAATTTCTGGAATGTGACTACCAAAAAGGCCTCATTTGCAATAGTCAGCAAACTTCCCTTCAGTTTTGTACACTCTCTATGCTTGTTATTTAAAGAATCTTTAATTAAATTGTGTACAGACAGAAAAATATTCAAAATAATCTCTTTGAATGGTTGTCTCTCACCAGTAGCTGGACTTCATTTAAAACAAGCTAATGTCACTTTGAAAGCAAATAAGTGAGTTGAGCAAATTCCTGGTTTATAAGCCACTTCCAGCAATGCACTATGTGGTCCCATTTAGAGTGTGGTGGCAATGCTGGATTTCCTAAGTTAAATGCAGAATATTTCTTAAGCAGAAGCCTACTGTGACTTTCTGACCCACCACCAAGCACAAGCATCGGTATGCTTAAAATGAACATATTAATCCAGGCTTGATGTATTCTGGAAAGTACCATGTGTATAGAAGGAAGGATCATCTGCTCATCCTAATGCTGAGGTACACAATACCTACCAGTCAGACCAAAAGCAATCAGTCAGTTCAAATCAAGATGCAAATATATTCCAAAGGAAAGGGGAAAGGAAAAAGGAAGGAAAGAAAAAGGAAGGAAGGAAGGAAGGAAGGAGGAAGGAAGGAAGGAAGGAAGGAAGGAAGGAAGGAAGGAAGGAAGGAAGGAAGGAAGGAAGGAAGGAAGGAAGGAAGGAAGGAAGGAAGGAAGGAAGGAAGGAAGGAAGGAAGGAAGGAAGGAAGGAAGGAAGGAAGGAAGGAAGGAAGAAGAAGGAAGGAAGGGAAGGAAGGAGGGAGGGAGGAAGGAAGGAAGGAAGGAAGGAAGGAAGGAAGGAAGGAAGGAAGGGAGGAGGAGGAGGAAGGAGGGAGGAAGGAAGGAAGGAAGGAGGGAAGGAAGGAAGAAAGGAAGGAAGAAAGGAAGGAAGAAAGAAGGAAGAAAGGAAGGAAGAAAGAAAGAAAGGAAGAAAGAAAGAAAGAAAAAGAAAAGGAAGAAAGAAAGAAAGAAGAAAGAAAGAAAAAGAAAGAAAAAGAAAGAAAGAAAGAAAAGAAAGAAAGAAAAGAAAAAGAAAGAAAGAAAGAAAGAAAGAAAGAAAGAAAGAAAGAAAGAAAGAAAGAAAGAAAGAAAGAAAGAAAGAAAGAAAGAAAGAAAGAAAGAGAAATTTAGTTAGTTTACCTTTTCTTGTGTTATAATTCCCTAAGAATAAAAAGTTGAATCTTGCCCTTTACTTCACAGTACATACAGTGTGTTTGCTGTGTACAGAGAGGGAAACATTCTTTCCTTGAGACCCTGTTCTGAATCTATCCTTTAAAGAGGTTAATTTAAACATGTGTTAGTGTATGAATGAGGGGAAAGAAATACAAATGAGACAGATTTTTATTTTATTTTTCAGCTCTATGCCTTGCTTTCTTGTATGCCTCCATTAATATTGCAGGCACAGGTTTCCAGATTGCTTGCAGATTTAATATTTATTTTTCAAAGTTTTACTAGCTTATTAAAATTAAAGGAGAAAACAAAAAATTACCACAGCATTGCTGCAACTAGGAGATAAGTTTTCCCTGATAATCAGAAGTGACCATCTTAATTTAATTAGGCTTTTCATTAGTTCCATGGAAACTGATTTTTAGTCTCTGTTTTTATTTATTATCATGTATCCGTCCTTCCCTTTAATATACTACTTAGCTTTTTTATTAATCTGACCTTTTTGTCTCTTAATATATCTTTTTTAACCTTTAATTATTTGTAGAGTTTACATCTTGATGAGAATTATATCTGCACAGTTTTTACTATGTATATTTGCAAAAAGTCTGTAGGTTTTAAACATAAAAAACTTTTAACTTTTGTAGAAACTCTCAATATCACACTTTTCTGGCTTTAATGTGGAGAGTCAACAGTTCAAATAGTAAATAAATTTAGTTTTCTCTTTAACATAATTAAAACATGCATCTTAATAAAAGTTACAACGATTTTTAAGTCTCTTATGAACTCTACATTAGAACACATCTTTAGTTCAAGAGCCAAAGCAGTATTCAAAGGATTGATGAAGGTGAAGAGCTGAAGCTGCATCTTCATTTTAAAGAGAAGTAAAACTCCTGTAAAGATCAAAACATAAGGACACATTGGACCAGTGACTTCACTTGTTATCATCCTACATAACCTACAAGTAAATTAAATACTAAATATAATTATTTGGCATGCTAAAGGCCAGTTTTCTCCTAAGATCAAAAAGGGAAAAGATGAAATTCATATTGAAGTTTACTTCCTTTCCTTGATATAGGCAAAAAATGCACAAATATCACAGGTCAAGGCAGAAAGCAAGATTTTGAATAAAACCTTACAGATGGTCATATATATTCCCAATATATTCCCATATATTTCCCCAATATGACAGAATAATAATCACAGAGAGCTAAAGTGATTTTTGTGTTTGCACTTATTGTTCCATTGTTATGAAAGGAGTATATTCCAAGTAAAAAAAATGTATTTTGAGACACAGGATATTAATGTATATTTTCTTGAAATAAACTGAAATGCTCAAACTCATCTTGGAAAGGTCTAATGAAAAAATGAGAATTGCAGATACAGATTTTTATTTATACAGTGCATGTGTCTGTACATGTATGTAGATACATATGTATTTTATGTACAATATTTTGGACTTTAAAAGAAAATCTTTTCATTACCAGTGGTTGTAATCATGTTTTTTGTTCATGGGAGTATTCAGAGACAAACAAGAGGCAGTGGAAAATATTTTAAAGAAATGAAATGACTGAAGTAATAGAAGGTACTTCACCCTGCTTTGATGAAATAATACCTCTTTTCAGGTCTCTTTCACTAAAGAACATAAACCAAAAATTATCATGAATACTGCTCAAGTCTCATGGAAAAGTGTATTCAGTCAAACAAAACTGGCAACTGTGTTGAGACAGCAATTTTAGACTTCTCTAAGGCTTTTGCAATTCTGTCACATGGCATTTTTAATTTTCTATAATGCAAGATTTTTAATCAAGAGGAAACACATTAGATGAATTAAAAAAGGTCTTATTGGCAGATATCAATGAGCAGGGCTGTCCAAGGAAGGTCTCCTGAGAGAGATTCCTCGTCCAACACTATTCAGTACATTCTTAGAAACAATCTAGATGATGAAATAAAATCTTAACTGATTAAATTTGCATATGACACAAAGATTAATGGGATACTAAAAAAAAGGAGGGCAGTTTACTGTTAGAATTTAATCTAAATCACTTGGTCAGATTGTCGGAATCCAACATAATGCAGGTACAGACTAATACACTTTGCAACAAGATCCACAGGTTATTTTCTTATCAGCTAAGATTTCTTGTCCGTAGAAAGCAGTAACTTACAAAATATCTGGAGGTCACCTTTTAAGGCTGCTTCACCAGGAGCTCACAGAGCAATGTTGTGGCAGGCATTACTGGAATGAAGGCTCTTGAGCACAATTTAGCAACTTTAATCTTAAAATATAATCATGATAACTAATAAAGGAATAGCTCTGAAAGGATGGTAAGGGAACAAATGAACATTTATGGCAAGATGTAAAATATGTAAATATGTATATGCAAAAGTATAAAGTTGCAGAATAATTTTACAGTTCTTAAAATAGTCTGTTTATTCAAAAATAGTTTGTTCATTCAGTTACGATTATGATCTCTAGCAGCCTTTAGTCAATGAATCGCTGTGGAAAATTCATTGGAATCAACCATTTTTATGCCTTTTTCCTCTTTCATGGCTAAAGATATCTTTTTACTCATAACAAACAAAGCTATGTATATATCTGACATACAAAATATATGATCAATGTTGTGCAAATCTGTTTATGAGTGTGCATATATATGTATAGAGATATATTTTTATGCATGTTCATATGCCTACACATCTTTTTATTATTACATTTTTATACAAATGCAATATTTCTACACATTTTTAAGTCAGAAAATATTTTATTTATATGTTCTAATACACAACCTGCAAATAGAAGATCTCTTTTTTCTTTAAGCAGAATATAAAGTCAAGAATTAATTTCAGAGAGAACCACAAATGATGAATTAAATGTCTTTTGAAACTTCAAGTCCTGTTTTTCATGCAGTATGTAGACAATTAAAATTAACAAAATTCTGTATTAAACCTACTCTACTGACTTCACTGTAGTTCTGTAGTTTCACAGTCAATAATTTTTTTTCTTCAAAATGAAATACCAGCAAAAAACATACCATTTTAAGATTAACATGAAAAAGCTCTGACCTGTTCTGCTCCTTTTAGGACCTTTTTGGTGATGGAAAGAAGCACACTGTGGAGTCTATGTCCTTTCCAGCAGCAAGTCCTGTGAAGTGAATGCAGGATCTAGGCTGCAACATGGGAAAGAGGGAAGGAGATGTCAGTCCACCCAATCTTATAGTGGTTATATCAGTCTTTATATCAGAAAACCCACCAAGGAACTTTCCATGTCAGAGCCTAGTGTGTGATGCATTGAGCTGTATTAAAATAAGGGAGTAGAAATAGGCAACAGAAATCTGTGAACCAGAATTTGCCAGCAATAATTCCTATCCACCTCTAGTGTGCGCCACACTGTATATTTAAACTACATGTGTTATGCATTGCAGTCTTGTTACCATTTCTATTTTGGTTTAAATGGGGAGATTGGATGTTGCAGACATCTTTTGTGAAAAATGCTTCCTTTAGGGTTTTTCCCTTCTGAGAAACCAAGAGGCCTCAGAGACAAGATGTAAACAATTGTTATCTGCTGCTGTGGAATACAACAGGTGCACCTGTGATTGGCCCATCTCTGATGTTTATAGTTGGTGGCCAATCAAGGACTTCAGCTGTCCCGGACAGAGCCCAGGATGGCTGCTTTGTTTTCATTCTATTCTATTCTTAGCTAGCCTTCTGAGAACTTCTTCCTTCTATCTCTTTGTAGCATAGTTAGAATGTAATATATATATAATATAATAAATCAAGCCTTCTAATTATGGAGTCAAGATTCTCATCTCCTCTTCATCCTCAAAAACCCTGCTTCCCTGAGCGACAATAATTGGGTATTTGATTTTATATTTTCTACAAGCACAGTCTTTGAATAAGTGATTGAAAACAACTATGTAATACAGGTTAATGAATTAATATATAATTTTACTTTCAAGAGTTTGACCAAAAATTGATATTTATGCCATGTGAGTGAAAAAATATTCAAAAAAAAAATTATGCATCACTCAAAGAGATGAAACCTCTAAGGTTTTGTTTGAAAAATTTGTTTATTCAGAAAAAAAGTATTATAACACCTTTTTTCTCTGGATATTGTGAAGATGTGTAAACAAGGACCTGATATCTCAGTTTAACCTTAACTTTCGGTTTGTGTGCCAGAGAAATCTATAATAAATAACATAAACTGCCAGGTTTACATTTTATCCACTTATGAGATTATTTTTTCTCTGGAAGGGTAGATGGGTAAATCAGATTAAAACCATACCTGACTGTCATCCAGTAAACCCACTCTTCCAGTTATGTAGTTCATTTTTCTCTTACCTCTTTGAATGAGTTTCAATGTCTAATAAAACTTTATTTACTGGGAGTGCCAAGAAATGAGTCAATAAATTTATTGAGCAAGATATGAAATAGAAATGTCAAAGATGAATAAATTTTAGCACAGTGTTTACCTTATAATTGTATTTTTTCATGGAATTCAATTTCTCTGCAGACTCTGAAGCATAACAGTAGCAGAAAATGAAGTCACAATACCCAAGATGAGAAAATGTAAAATAGTAAACTTTTTTCAGAGCAATAACTGAAAACATTATCAATGTTGTAAGTATTTAATAAAATACAGCATTTTCTGTATTACAGTCTAAATTCTAGTCTGTTCACCTCCATCTGTATGTTCCTGGGAGAACTTTGTTTCTTTCATTTAATTTTTTATACCTAAATAATAATCTGGAATAGTCAGTTTGTCCCTGTATGAGTTTCTGTGGTACTTTTCACTTGTATGGTACCACAGGCAGTAAGAGCCAAACCAGGAATATAAAGCATTTAGCCCAAGCTACAAACAAAAACATGTTTTATATTTTGCCATGAGAACTTCTATAGAATTTTTCAACTCTTGGTGACTTTGAAAAAACAATGGCTGCTGGGATACAAACTGATGTATTTTTAATCCCTATTTGAACCACAAAACTTCCTACTTCATTCAATAGAAATTAATTATCAATTCAACTCTTCTCATCAGAGCTGTGGCCTGTTCCTTCATCAGATTTACTACATTACAATCTAGGATTCTTCTGCACACTTACTGTACACTACACACAGCTGAGCCCATGCTTTTCCAGACAGCTTGGATTCACACAGACAAGTCTCAAAATTTCTTGGACAGCAGGAAGGATATGTATGAACCTTCATCACCAGTGTCTGCAGTACAGCTGCTGTCATTATAGTAAGGTCTAGAGAGATTTGAGTTAGCAGCCAAGCAAACCTGTCACTTGCAATGTTTGAGTCTGTAGCCTTCACTGGACTTTGATGTTCTGAGGACTCAAGTCTTCTAGCTAAAAATTAGTACAGGTTTTGCATTACACAAATCATGGTGACAACTACTGAGTAGACACACGATTTGTTACTGCTCAGTGCTTTTTACAGTCGTAAGTCTCAGCAATCCTCATTACAGTGCCTGCATATTAAGTGCAAGTTAGGATTAATGAATTCTCAGCTGAAAAAAAAAGTCTCAACCTCAAAACGATAACTGTTTGACAGCTTGTAAATAGACAATATTGACACTACATTATCTAACACTCCAGCTCTTTTTGTTTCTTTGGTCCAAAAATATAGAATATTAGAAAATGCAATAGCAGTATTTATTGGTCTTTCCTACCGGCTCAATGAAATTCAGTTCTTGACCGGAGCTTTGTAAGGGAAATAATTACAAAACTGGAGCTCACAAAAATATTTAGGCAAAGATTTTAAATCTGTCACAGATAAAACAAAAGGAAGAATTTGACGTTTTTAGCTGAGATTCATACACATCTACAGAGGTTATAGATAGGTTCAGTACTGTATTATCACTGACCAGACTTATCATGTTTTGCTACTCAGAATGAAGCCCATTTAGAAACAGCATAAAAATAAACATGACAATAAGCCTAACACAATTTTATTTCCAATTGCTTTAACAAAGAAAAGCCTACCTCCTTTAAAGAATGAGAGAAAATCACAGAATTCTTATGAAAGGCTTCTTAAAGTAGACCAAATAATAAAGGATTTATTTTTATGTGAATGTATGGTACAACAGAAGTACTGAAAGAAAATTAATGAAAACATTGAGTAGCATAAATTTTAAATGGCTGCAAAGGTATATTAGGACCCAGCTTTACTGCTGTTCAAATGGACCTATCAAGTGCTAAACTATTTCAGCTGACAGCACTGCACAAAACAGGTAAGATCCTTATCCAAATAGGAGAGCTTGTCTGTCAACTATCTGGATTCCTGCCTTGGATCCACAGGTGAAGGTATAAACAAACTTTAATAATCTGCCAGAAATTTATGACCTGCTTATTATGACAGTTTTTCTAGTGTAGCTAATATTTTTTATTTAATGGATAAATAGTCTTTTTTTTCAAAAGTGCTTTAACTCTATTCTTATAGTTTTATCAACAATATAATAGTATATTTTCTGATATTAATTGCTTACAGACTATTTGCTCTTTGTGATTAACTGTTTCTGAACTGAGAGCAGCTTTATTATAGTTAGCTTTAATCTCCTCTTGATCTCATTTTTCACATGCTCTACAGTACCTATAATCTTAAATCTGGGATTCATTTGCAGTTTAATATTAGGAAAATAACTTCAGATAACCAATACTGCTTCAGGCTTAATGCCATATTGACCCTTTTATAGTCAATATTTAAACATTTCAAGAATATTTTTATATTAATAAAATATTTTCGCTTCAAAAGTCAGTTACATGGATGTAATCTTGCATTAAAAAATTATTCCTCTTGAATACAGGGAAAACAAACACTGGTGCTGTCTTAGCTCAAAAATCCACACCTATGACTTCATCATCAATTTGGTCTCAAATATTTTTCTTTCTGATTCCTCTAATGGTTACATTCACAAATCCATAGGATTTTTTATATGGATATATGCCATATAAAAAATCCTATGTTAATAGCCAGGGAACTTTCTAGTCCACAGATTTTTGCTTCTGGTGAGGTCCAGGCAATGGTCACCCATGATAACGTTTGCTGGTGGCTTTTTTCCTCTGTTCATTTATGCTGAGAGGCTTAAAAAGGGGATAACAAATTGCTATTTATTTTACTTCTGTTGTCCTGTTGCTACCAAATTCCATGTAGGAAAACTTCCCATTCTGAAATGGGATAGGAGATTATTTTAGGTGGTGGTAGTGGATAAAGTGTTGAAGGATTTGAATGCTCCTTTTGTTAGGCACAGCATGCTTTAAAAGCCTCACAATTTAAATTTTAATTCACACTCCATTTGCAGAAATAATAACACTTCAACATTCAAAAGTATTGAAGATCAGACAGGTGTTTTAGTATAAGGACATTACTATTATTAAATCCATGCTACCAGAACTCATTATGAAATCATGGTTCTATAATCACACACAGTTGTTAGTAGCCTGGTTATTTTTACTTACATTTGACTAAGGCAGAATATCTCTGCGGTGCAGCTTCCCTACTTAGCTCTGTGAAATGTTAGAACAAAAGAATACCAATTTCATAGTAAAATCCTAGCACAAGTGTTTCATTTGCTATGAAACAGAAATCTGTATTAGGTCAGAAACAATATTTGTAATGGTAGATTTTAATACTACAAAATAAAAATTTAAAAGCAATGAGATCACTTGAACATCTCATTTTTTGCACTCTGAAGAGCTTTTTAATAACTTTCTGACTGTTCAACCTATGATAACAATAATAAATTATATCTAAATTAGATATTTGCTGGCTGATTAATAAATGCTGAACTTTTTGTGGGTGTGTGACACCGTTATGCATCCATGAAAGGAAAAATAGCATTTGGAACTAGATAATTAAAACAGTTACAATTCCAGGCAAATGTTATGTTCCAGTGTAAATTAATCTTCTGCCACAGCAAATTACCAAAATTGGTCTAGGCACTTTAATGAAAGCAGAGTGTTAACAGGCAAATATAGAGTCCCCTAAAAAGCCAGTTCCCAAAATGTGTAGTTACTCAAAAAAAAAACCACTGAGAAGAAAAGTATTAAATTAATATTTCTAAACTATGAAACTATGAAAGCCCCTTTTTTGAGATAGGAAGCTCAGTGTTGAGTTTTCACCAAAGTCATAAAGACATTTCTCCAATTTAATTGAATCTGTTTTTACGTTTTCATCAACAGGTGTGCAACATGGAAAGTTATTTGGACTATGAAAGGCATTAGCTCTCTTGCTTTTGTTACCTTATCCACTGCAAGTATAGGAGCCTGGATTCAATTTGACCCATTCTGATGCTAACACATTATTATAGTTCTTGTGTTCTGTGAGGTTCTCTCAAGTTCACCTCTTGAAAATTCACCTCTGAAAGTCCTGAGAACAAAATGGGCAGCTAGATTCATTATAGTCTGATAAAAAACACAGTAATTTCAATTCTCTGAATTTGAAAATGTGCAAGAAATCTATCTTTGATTACTAGGAAGTATCCTGAAAGATAGAGTTTTCAATCTACTTGTAATTGGACAGAAAACAATATTACAAAGCCACTTGAAATTCAGGTAAGTTCTCAAACAGCTGAAATACAGGAACTGGCTTAAAAAGAATGGACTTCCACCTTGCTGTGGTTTGTATGGTCTAGTTAAATATGTGTGTTCAGAAATAAATATGTATATTGAATTTCTAAAGGTTTTTTTCAGCCTGCTAGAAGTAAACAGCCTACAGTATTTGTGAGGTGATGACCAGAAATATAATATTTTACTAACTGAACTTGGACATTGAAAGGGAATGTACAAGAGGAGCAAGCAGTAACAGGTGATCCAGGAGCAATATAAAGCTGCAGTCTGATTGTGCAGGGATGGGTTAGGAAATCAAAGATCCACCTGGGACTGAATCTGACAAGGGAAGGGAAGGGGCACAAGGAAGGGTTCTACAACTATATAAACAGTAAAAGGGAAGCTAATGTAAATGAGGAACCAATGCTGAATAGGGTCAGGGTCTTTGTGACAAAGGATATGGAAAAGATGGGTGCAAGTCCAGGAGGAAAGTCTGGTTTATCCTCAGTGGAGGGGAGCAAAGCAGGGAGAACATAACCAATCTGCACATACATAAGTCCAAAAACCTGATGTGTTGCGCCCAAAAGTGCTGAAGTCCAAACAGCATGTGAAGGGATAAGAGTTTTGAGATTTAAAAAGAAGAGTTAAAATATTAGTCACTCTAAGTTGTTCTTCCAGTATTTAAATGTAGTCTTGGAGTTTTGAACTTCTGAAGTTCAAATGAATGACAAACTAGGGTCAACACTTGACTATGGTCAAGCTAGAACACAAAAATAACTCCACAGACATTTGTTCTTACTTCATGGAAATTAAGGAATTAATCCATTCTAATGATCAAATCAGCTTGACTAGGAGAGGCAGGTAAAAAGACTTTCTCAATTCTGATATCCATAGAAATGTGTAACATTCTCAGCTTGAAGTCCTGAACCCAGTTACTGCAAATCAACCAAGCTCTCACTTTTCTGTCATACTGACATCAGTTATATTGATACCAATATTGACTATATTTGGATTGGCATGAAAATAAAAAAAAAAAAGGTATCCATTTCACTGATTGGAGCTCAATAATGACATGTTAGCACAAATGATTTTGAGATAAATACTAAAGCTCTTAGCCATTTTACCTCTTAAGAAAAACAACTTTGATCCATGTTTAACATACATTTGAATGAAACAGAACTTTATTCTACATTGATTGAAGATGGCAGAGTGATTTTTCATTGTTGAAGCCAGGAAAGATTATGACTTTTTGTTGGTTTGGTTTTATAAATTAAATTTTATTTAAGAAAATGAAAATATTTGAGAATTTAGTAGATTCCAGACAGCTATGATATATAGATTGTATATCTATAATTTTAAAACTAAATTAAAGTTAAATAACTTTTCTTCAGTAATTTTCATGGTTTGTATTGTTATATATTTAGCTACAGCTACCTGATGACACTTAAAATCCTTGAGTTATCTGTAATGGAACATCAAGCATAAAACCAACCTAAGGGTGCCTTTTGCATTTCAACACGTTTTCTAGTCAGCATAACAAATGCAGAAAACAGGACTCATTAGTATTCCTGTCTATTAAAGGTCATCATAAAACACAAACATTACATTGCCAAATATGATATTGAATTTAACTGCCTTTTAAATGGAAACTTTAAGCACACTTAAGTTTTCTCTTATGACTTTTATTAATTTGTCCATATATCTACACTAATGTATCTCTGCCTCTTTGTGCAATGGTGTGCCCAGTCCCCCAGCCTGACCTTTATTTCACGTGATTTTACTCAAACAATAATCAGCAGTGGCAGTAATGGAGGTGTCTGCTCTTGTCACAATTGCTGCAACCCACTTGTAGTGGATTTGGAGGAGACAGAGAAAAGCACAGCAGCAAAGAGCTAATCTGAGCAATGTGCCTCCCCTAAACATGGTGCTGGTCAAGAGCCCAGTCAAGCCAGGCTGGGAAGAAAATAATTCTGTAGTTGGTGTGCAAATGTGACTGAAGCAATTACCTTAGTCCATAGATAAGGGACAGAGCCCACTGAGCTCTCCTGCACAGCAGTGGGCTGCAGACCAGGATGTCCCCTGGAGTAGCGGTGCCTCTAAAGGTTATTCCTTGAGACCGACAGATTCCTTCTCACAAGAGATTCTCATTAAATTCTCATGCTAAATTTTGAAATGTTAGCTAAGTGATATAAAGAATTTATTGTCCACACAGAATCCTTTAGATATAAAACATTGATCAAGCTCTGGAAACAAGTCTGAATCCAAATACACCTAAACTCCCCCTTGAGAAGGACAAACAAGTGTTTAGAAGGTGGCCCTTTCTGAACTTCATGACTCAAGAGGTCTCCCTGACAATTTTGTTTGACCCAGTCCTCTGTGCAGTAAATAATTTAGTGTACCTTGCCATAGAATCTTGTTAAACCAGTGTTTCACTTGCCATCAATCTTTGTTAAATCACTAATTTATATTAATAAATGTGTTGCTACTTCTATTTTACAAATGAAGTGTATCCCTCCATCTGTAAAAATTTGTCACATAATTTGTGTTTACAAACAATGTGGAGAAATATGTGAATAGGTAAATATTAGCAAACTATCATGGCTTCTTATGGGAATTTTGTCCATGCAAACATGTTGAAATGTGCCCTGAGGCTTTCTGGAATTCAGACTTCTAGCCACCAGTGACTGCTTCAGCTGTTGTTGTTATACTTATGAATAAATGTTCAACGTAAAAACAGTCAATTCTCCCTAATGTCTGGGCAAATATGTCCCCACTATATATGGGCTTGCACAACATATAGCTTAGGTTAATTTGGCTCTGCTTTCAGATGTTTACTGCTGGAAGGTTAAGGGGAAAATAACTTTGAAAACCTTTCTTACTCCAAAATTCACAGTAGACTGAAATAGCTTTGGAGTTTTCAGAAATTTTCTGTTATAAGTAGCAGAGGCATGAGTGCTGACACTTCCAGATGAGGAAGCTCACAACAGAAAATTAGTTTCTTTTTCCATATGGAACTTATCCTTCCCAGCCACTGTCTCAGGAAATTCAGCAACACACTGAATTTGAGTCTCATTGTCTCGAATTTTTTCTTAAACTCACTCTGCTTAACATAGGAAGGAAGTAAAAAACCAATGTGTGCATAGAGTAATTAACAGAATTTTTAAAGTCATCCTTGGAAACCTTCAGCAAACTCTTCCTTGAGAGAAAACAATTGTATGTTTTGACCTGGCAGTTTCTTTGAACCAAGTAAAAGATTAAAAGAGGACATACTGTGAAAGAGATTACACTAACTGTGATGTGCAGGTATTGCTGTTTTCTATTAGACAGCAAGAGCACTTACTTGATTACAGTTTTCTAAAAGCAAGATTTGTGTTTGCAAGCAAAATATCTAAAAAGGAAAGCAGCTTATGAAATGATTTATCAGTAATAACCAGCATCTGGAGCCAAAGGCTGAGAGAGACTCGGCCTCTTATTCAGCCCCTTCCAATGCCTCTCTAACCAGAAAATCAATTAAGTTACTTTAAACTAACACAGGCATATCTGGATAGCAGAACAGAATTTAGCCCAGAGGTATTGCTTTTCAGCCTCTAAGATGATGATCATCCAAGAGTTTGTCTGAGGGAGAGAGGTCAGCAACAGTGTGAGACAATCAGATGGTGGGCAGAAAAAAGGAAAAACAATAATAATAGTAATAATAAAAAATTTGGTTTAACATGAGAACTGAGTGGGTAAGTAAGAGCTAAAAATTTTATTCTAATTTTGTTTTCATGGAACAGTGACTTTAGAAAAGAGACTATGAGAAAAATAATTCTAACAGTGTCTGAGTTTGTCTGTGTCTCAGACCATTAAACTGGAGTGTCTTCGCTGTGAACTGAGGTGTGAACTGAGATAATTATACTAATTCTTCTGACTGGGAAAACTGACGGTAATGGGAGAAAAAGAGCAACTTTTAGAGGGCATAGAAGAAGCCAGGTGACACAAATCTTTTCCACCTAAAAGGATGCCACAGTTTATAATGGGAATTCAAACGTGTGCGAGAATACTAAAAAAGAGAAAGAGAAAGGTTGCATCTTCCCTGCCTTCCACTGTAATTGTACAGCTTGTCCTGTCCTATAAACATCAGGAGGCATTTGAAAACCTTCTCAATATCTCTTCCTCAACTCAGTATTTATTTCTATCCAGTACAGCTGGTCACAGTAACTAATCAGTTACATTAGTCTGCCCTGACAACTCTACTTCCCCGTTTCTGATGCACTGCATTCAGTACAAAAATGTACAGGACAACAACGCACACCTGCCCAAAAATTTCTTGAACCTATTACTTTGGGACTTAGCAAGGAAAGGGTTCAAAAGGAGACCAGAGGGATGGAGGAATATAATGGCAATTATGTGATTACTGTTGTGATCAGAGACTGTTATTCCATCATTTTGCTACAACTTTCAGTTAGCAATAGTGCTGAAATAAATGGTTCCACACATACCCATGCCTGTACATTTGATATTAGCATTTGTAGGGCCATGGAAAGAAATTGGGTGATGGAATTAATTTGGAATACAAATTAAAGTTTTTTCAATACTTTTGTATTGCTTCCTTGATGGTATTTTTTCATGAGTTTTCATTTCTTCACTGCTTCCAAAAGTGAATATTGTACTATATAAAGAAACTTATATATGGTGCTTCCATAAAGCGTTATGGTGCTTGAGCTCCTCCAAAAGAACTCAGTCCCTCTTGTTATTGGCAGGAGAGACATGAAGAACCACACCTTTTGTTCCTCCCAGTACTGGGCAAAAGGATAAATGGTGCCTAGACACTCATCAGTTGATATGATCACAAATCAACTCATATGCTTTGGCCTTTCCTCAGCAGCAGCAAGTTAATGTTTCCAGGTAGTGGAGAAGATGGGTACTCACCTTATACCTAAATCTGCCTCAGAAAACATCAGAGCTTTCCAGTCTTATTAACCAGAGAAAAATTTTCATGTTTTGGATTTTTTTAATCTAGGATTTATTATCTTTTTTAGGACTTGGAAAAAGCCTCCTATTCGAAGAATGTGAGCACAAGATCTGAAAAGAGTGAAGGCTCAAAGATCCTATTTTATTCCAAAAAAATCTCATAATCAAAGCCTTACGAGCCTTACTAGATTATTACATCTGAAAAATGTAAATGGATAAATTTTAATATCAAATATTTATGTAATGCAATGATGAGTTGCAAAAGCTGAAACCTTTACTTCAACAAATTAGCCAACTAGTCAGAAAAAAATACCAGTTGATTTTTTTGCCATAGGCTAAATCACAATGAGAATTTTGTGCTCTGGATTATGAGTCAAAGGAAATCCACTGCATTATGCAGAGATAAGTATAGGGATGAAATGAGGGAAAGACTGGACAGTTCCTTTTCCACTTCACATTCTGGAAGATTTTGTAACTCTTTGAAAACCTTCTTACACTGAGCAATTTGAATATGTCTTCCTTATGCTGCAGCCCAGAACAGAGAATGTTTTAATGTGCCTATTGCTGATTTCACCCTTTTGTAACACATCTGGGGCCAGGGAAGGTGAATGACAGAAGCCATGGAGATAACAGTGATAACTGCTAATCAGCCCTAGATATAGAGAAAGTCGAAGTGATTTGCCTCAGGCTGCCTGATTAACAAGGCCATTAGCAGCTTGTGCTGATGATCCACTTTACAATGTAATAGAGAAGACAATTACCCCATAGGAGGTGAGATCAGCACATCATGTGTGGGCCTGAGACTTAATATCAAAGGCTGAGAGCAAGATGAAATCCTTTTGCACAGAGGCCAGGCCATCAGTCAGAACAAGGACAAGGACACATCCAGCACATCCAGAGTGTTCTGTGAGCCTGGGTCCTGCAGCCAGTCTAGCCCAGACCAGAGGGAAAAGGACTCTGACTGGTGTATGATGTGTGAGACACAAACACTAGACTAGAAGTTGCTCTCTCTGAGCCATCCTGCTTAATAAATGAATTTGCAAGCCACTGAATGATGTAATTCTCCACATGACATGGAGAGGTGTGATTCTCTATTTTTCCCTACCCAAATCCAAAAAGAAATTATTATTTTCATAAAAATCAAAGGAGATATTGTTATCAAAACAATTTTCCCGAGGTGATTTTTTCCCAGGTAAATTATTAGCTTGTCTGTTTCCATGGGAGAAAATACATATGTATGTAAGTACCACCTATCTGCAAAATGTGAATGAAATTACCTATGAAGGTAATATGTATTTTTCACTCAGTAATGTGATTTTTCTTTTATAGAGTCCTTGCAAATGTTGCTTTGCAGAAGATATTCCTGTAGATCTGCTTCTGCCCCCTAGAGCAAAAGAGTAGTTGTCATGGGCTGGAATGGCAGAAGAGATCAGTTCAGGCAAGGAGTAGCCAAAGCTACATCTTATTCCCTGAAAATTTATCTCTTATTTCACATAATGACAACAAATTCACTTGTCATCAATCCCTCTTTTTAATTCATATTAACCATGTCAGCAGTCCAGATTATCAAACACAGTTCTGTTGAGTCCAACCACCCTCCTTGCTTCCTTCCACCTTAAACTTATCCACCATCCTCAAGGTTATCAAAGAGAGTCCTTCAGCCCTGGTAACATTCCAATCATCTGATCTATCTTCAGCTCCAACTCTGAACTATTCTTCTTAGGCTCATTGCCCTCACAAAACAGGGAGTCTAAGAGTACCACCCTAGTGTGGGGATTCCCATCCATGTGTCACACATTCATATTTACTGGCAGGGTCGTATGTATATCATTAAAATTGGCATGCATATATATAACAACAGTGCACATTTATCAGATACCACCTATTTCAGGAAAAGAAGGTGGCACTTTGAGAGAAATATTTTATTCTTGTCTTATATGGCAATCCTCCTCCACTTATTGCAAGTGTAGCAGAGATGTCTGTGGTGTTGACACAGCAATTGGAAAACTACATCTTTTGGTTAAGAATTACTTTCACATAACAACAGAAACAACACACATAATTTTGATTTTTTTTTATTTTATTATGTTAGGAAAAATCTTGCATTGTTTTATTTTAATGAGGTAGTTCTGACAGTTTTCACCTGAAATAGCTGAATGTGAGGACTAGAACTAGTCTCAGCATAAAGCTATCTGCCAGGGAAATCTTCTTCAACACCTGGAATGTCGTTGATAATATCCCAGACCTTGTAAAAACTTTTTCCCTGCTGAAATGAAGGAATAATAAAACCATTAAGTAGTATAGGGGTTGGCTAATCAAAATTCTGTTTGCTTCAGGATTCCTTAAGCTCAAAATGAGGCAGGAAATATTGTTGACCAAACATTACAGACAGAAGTAACTGATCTGGCTTTTCCCTTTGTTGGCTTTGAGTCAATAAAGATAGTATTTAATTACATGTCACAAATGGAAACAAGAAGAAACTTAACTCTTTGGAATTGTCAAATTCATTACTCTGTGTTAATGATGTTTATTTTACATTGGGTTTTTTGTAGATCCACCTATCCTCTATGATGTTTCCTTTCTCAGTTACATTATTATCTGTGGAATTACATTATGATAATTACAAATGAGAACACATTTTCAACAAAGACTCTGGTTGTCAGAACTTGCCACAGTCTTCTGTGTTTTGGAATAGGTATAACTGATGACTCAGAATTGTATGTAACCAAATCATCTGCCAGCTACAGATACACATTAATCCCACTTCCTTGATCAGATGTCAGTTTTACACTCTGCTGCTCTTTCTTTAGCTACCAGCAGTTTGGATTCAAACCTGTTGCCCCCCTACCCCATAAAAATCAATAAAGTTATAGTTATTTAAGAGTAAATATAATGCTTGGTTGCAGGCAGCAAAATTGACTGAAAATCTGAAGCAGTTGAACGAAAGAAAATCTTTGCAATTACACTGTTAACACTGGCAACTAAACAAAATTAAAATATTTGCTTTTGGCCATTTGAGTATACTTGGGGTGTTTGGTATCGCTGTTATAAAAAATAAGGATAGTAAATAATATCTATCAAATTTTTTTTGTGTACTTTTGTGATTTTTTTTTATTTTTACTCTGTGCATACTCCAAAAACAAATTTCAAGTCCAATCTATAGACCAGAAATTCCAGCACTGCCAGTGTGAGAACTGTCTCTTCTTGAACAAAAATCTTAAATAATGACTCATAGCTACCACTGACTTAGCTAGAGACAAAAAAGGATGGATTTCAATATTTCCAGATGTTAAATTCACTAATATAGAACAGAATAAACCTCAGGGTAAGACGAGAGCAATGTGCCTTAGGGGAGCCACATTGCTCACTGGGATTTGCAGTGTGAAAAATATTGTTTATTTCATCGAATCCCATTGTTCCTCTGTTGGGATATGGAGGAACAGGAACAGGCCCTTGGTCTACAATCATTGTCTCTAATTTTATAGTTGGAGGACTGGCATTATGTCTGAAATAATTTTACCGGCAAAATTTTAAGACTAAAGCCTTAAGCAAGGAGTTTTGACTGTTACATTGTGATATTTTTCTACAGTGGTCCTTTCCTCTGTCTACAGGAGTTTATAGATACAAAGTAATTTTTTTATTAAAACGAACAAACAAAACCCCCAAAAAACCCAAACCTCAGTTTCTTCCTCTGATTGTTATGTAATTCTGGAAAAATATGATGCAGGTCCATAGACATTGACAGGAGGTAGGTGAAAAAAGAGGCAAAATTGTCTTGCATAATTTTTTTTCAATAAATTAGACATAATATAAAATATTTCAAAGATCACAGTAACAAATTACAGTACCTTCGGGAATCGGTGTTTATACAATGATGGATATATCAGTGCAGTCCCTGTGGGAAGGGAAGAGCAAGAAAAGGAATAAACAATTCTAAAGATGTGTCATAGAGCAAAAAAAGGTAGGATTTACCTAATCTTTCACTGTCTAGAAGTTAAACATGTAGTCTAAGGCACTTGACTTAACCCCTTTATATATTGGAAAGGAAGGAGATAGGCTTCTCTAGAGGACAATTTATCTTACCTTTCTTAAATGTTGGTCTTAAGAATGGATGAATCACTCTAAGATGTCATCTCTTTTTATTCCTTCACCTTGAAGAAAAGGTTTGCATGAATGGCAAGCTTGGATTAGGCATCAAACTTTGAGGACTAAAGTAGGTCAATGGCTTCTTACCTTTATTCAAGGCATAACTCTTATTCCAAGCGATACATGCATTAACTTGGTCTCCTAAAAGCATAGTTTTCAAAGGTGTTTATTCTGCTGCAGATAAGCCTCTACTGGATTTTAAGACTGTATAAATAACCAACAACTTCAGCCTTGCAATTATTTTGGCCCAGAAGCACAAGGACTTTACACTCTTAACTCATGTATATACACTTAGTTCTTCCTTGATTCTACTGAGAATTAAGTTTTTGAATGGGACTTTTTGGTTTTGCTGCATATTTGGACTATTAAATGGCCACTAAAAGTTGGCCCTATATGACTACAGAAAAACTGGATTGCAACATGATGTCAATTTTTTTAGAGATACCTTTAGTTATTTTACTTCTCATGTTAAAAGTTTATTTAGGTGAAATAAACTCATCTCAGCTAAACTTAGGTTCACTTTTTTCACTATGACAGTGCACCAGAAGCAGGTTACCCAGAGAAACTGTGGATGCCTCATCCCTGGAAATGTCCAAGACCAGGTTGGATGGGGCTTTAAGAAATCCATTATGGTGCAAGATGTCTCTGCCCATGGCAGAGGGGTTGAAACTAGATGACATTCAAGATCCCTTCCAACCCAAACCATTCTATGATTCTATGAATCTATGATTCGACAAAGATGTTCCATTTCTTAGTACAAATTAGATATTAAAAAAAAAAACCAAAAAAACTAAAGAAAAACCCTTCTGGAAAGATTAATCAACCCATATGGACTTTTGTGTTCCTTGGACTTTGGAATTTGATGTCATTCATTTAGAGCTAGAATATGTGTCTATACATCATACTGCTGAAAAAAGAACAGAAACGCTACAAGTATTCTTAAGCCAAAACAAGCTACTTTGAAGACTTGCTATTCTTGAATTATAGATTCACAGTATTTCAACGCATTATGGTTCATAATATACAGTTGTGTAACTTGAAGCACAATACGCTTTATGTAACGTTACCATCTTCAAAAACCAGGAGTCTTTGAAACCAAGTCTTAGAAAAAGCAGGCATACAGAGTTGGAAAATACACTGTATTTCTTAGCAAGGAATGTCAAGTTGCTCTCTTATTATCTACACAGGGAACATCAATCCACAAGCAACTGCATTGGAAAAAAATATGCATTTGAATTTATTACAGATGGACAGATTTCAGTCAAAATTAAAAGTGCATATTGCAAAAAAAGAGAAAGCAGTAAATGAAGAAAAAGTGCATTAGTGCATGTCATATATATGTGTGCACGTGTGTGTGTGTATATATATGTGTATATATGCACAAAAGAAACAAGGCAATTCAGTATCCTCATAAAACAGGTATGTGGGGAAATAAATACTGAAGATTCCTAATACACTACAATACCAAAATCGGATTTTCTAGAAAAGTTTAATTTATCATTCAAACAGATGCTTCTGAGACTCCTTCCAGGAGCTACTCCCCAAATGCTAACGCTTACATGTCACATTCTTTTCTGAAATCTATTAAAATAAGCTACCTACCCTATCGACTTTGAAGAGTTAGCATATTTGGGGAAAAAATTATTGTTGCTTTATTGTTTTTGACATTTTCTTCACAGATTGTCCCACAGACACAACATCAAAGAGACTGCAGAAATGTCCTGCTCAAAGGAAAAGTAAAACTTAATCAAATATTTCTTTATTTCAGGAAAACAGTTATTGAAAGAGAAAAAAAGTGCATCCAATTGTTTTGCAATTGGAGATGATAATGACACAATTGAAAATGAAAATTGAAAAAAAATCTAGTGAAACTATTAGATGCACAAGTTGAGATTCACTCCATATTACCTAAACTTTTAATTTCTGTCTACTGATTTTCTACATTCTGGGACAGTCAGTGGAAATGTGTCTCTTAGTTTTTAGAAAAGGAAAATTTTTTTACCCAAGATATGGCAATTAAATCAAGAAGAGAAATCTACTCTTTTGATCTTCAAAGGTACTTTTCTCATTTCTTTAATTACAAAGAAATTCACACACTGTAGGCTTTATTCAATCACTTTAAGAAGGGTTACTGATGCCTTGCTCATGTCTTTTGACATGGGTGTCAGTAACAAGGGCATATAGCCAGTCCTCCAGCTGCTTAGAACAGTGGGTCCCCTAAAAGTTTTTAGTATCTGATGGCCTCATGGCACTGCCTCACATATTGTAATATTGCAGAGAGTTTCAAATGGTGCCTGACCTGTATCGTTATTTTTGAGAAAGTGAATCGATATCTTTAAGAATGTTAGGTCATTAGAATTTAAATATGAGTGTAAATTATGTGCCTTGATTAAGTCTATTGAAATTGTCCCTCAGTAAGTAACTAATAATTGGAATAAAAGTCCTACTGGAAGTGAGCATTAAATGAAAAAATACAGGTGATAGGTGTATCTTCTAACTTAAATAAACAATTTGATGGACCTTAGAGAAATTTACATTTAATTTCATTTCATCTGATCTTAAGTCTGTCTGATTTTGTACATCAAAACCACCAAGGCACACTTTAAAATGCAAACATATAATGCCAATCCACCATTTAACAGGCTTGCTTACATTTTATGGCCAATGAAATATAACATTCACTACCCTCTGTAACAACTTTCAGGACTGAATTATATTTTGGCACACTGAAACTCCCTTTCTTTCTCTTTCTCTTAGATATTTCTTCTGGAACCTTAATTTGACAATGTTAAACTATAATAAACTTAGCTCTTTAACAGAAAATCCTATACATTATTCTACATACCAAACTGTAGCTAAGACAGAGAAAAGGCAAGAAAAATCCTCTCAGAGAGTGGTTAAGTGATGCTACAGACTTTATCCCATATTATATAATAGATATTTCACCCTGAGGCTCATGCTGATAAAGTTTTTTGTCTCAGTAATAACCTCTATAATAAAGTCAGATCATATGGATACAGTATAATTAGTCCTCAATTTTATTTCACAAGACATATTTATTTGTTTCAGGTATTCAAAAATGTAGGCAAAGACGAACTCTCTGGCTGTATGGAAAGAAAGTAGAAAGGAATATTAAACAAAAGGCTTTGAGAAAAAAACAGTGGGAGCCTGAGAATGTATGAAAGGGTCTATTGAGTTTCCAGGGGTATTTAGAAACTTTCAAAGATCCTGAAAAGCTGAAGGCTTTGCTTGTATTGCTCTCTTTTCAGGATTATTTATTATTCTGTTTTAAGTATATTCTGTGTTATAAGTTTTAGACACTGACTATTAGCTCTAGATTCCCTGGATATTAAATGATGTCAATATTTGCCTCAGAAACGTGACAGTGCCCATTCATATTAGACTGCCACTTACAGAGATGAGATTGCCAGGTTTCTGTTAAATTAGGTTTATTCCAAGAGCATCATGTTTATAAAATAGCCAGTTGCCAGGCCACTGGTTTCTTCCTCACTGTCCAGGAAACTTGCAAGGGTGTAAGTATCACCAAAAACTCAATACAAGAATCAAAACAAGCAGCAGTATAGAATATTTCTCTTTTTTTCTTGAAAAGGGAGTAAAAGCAAAAATCCCCCTCTTTTATTTCTCCCCAGTATGACTTGTATTGAGAGATGTTGAAAGTATGTGAATGCTTAATTTGAGAATTATGAGAATTTTTTGAGTACTTACTTTTTCTGGACATGGATAATAGTGTGCTGAGCTTAAATATTAAATAATAATTAGTATATTGATGACAATATTGTCTTTAATCAGTTACATTTTTAAAATTGTATTATTTTATCATATTATTTATCCATGACATTTCTACAACATTTAGGAATCAGTATCTCATTGACATACTTCAAGTAGATATTTTTATATAGAAAAGTACATACACAGTTGACCTTCTTATGGACAGAAAATAATAATGAAAATGTCTGTTTTAAAACTCTATACTTGATCTAATATTTCTAATAAAATATAAAACAGGAAAAAAAAAGCCCAACCAGAACTAAAAAATTGATTAATATTGCTTTATGAAATAATTTCATATTTTCAATGGGTAAACATCACAGATGGGGTTCAGAAACTCAGAGAGGAAATACTTATAGAAAAATCATTGTGTCAGGGCTAAAAGGCCCTGTAGAATGCCTAGTCTGTAGAAACATCTTGAGCTTCTATCCTGTGTGAAGGAATTTCTTAACATCACTACATAATGCAATTTTTTGTATTGAAGACTGAACTGATCACCAGATTTACAGAGTCTGAATATTTCAATCTAAAGATTCAAACCAAACTGCCATCCCTTTCTTGAAATGTTTCAGCTGTGACTTATTCTGAATATTCAAAATAATCATCAACTGTGTTCTACCAAAGCATAAAAAAAAAAAAAAATAAAAAGAGAAGTAGAAAATATGTTTGTGTGCTCTCAGCAGAGAAAGCTGAGAGTGAAATGCTGTCACTTCCCTGTGGTACCATCCTCTAGCAATCATTTGAATTTGTTTTTCAACTTCTTAGCTGTACTCTCCCTTGCTTTCCTACCCAGAAATGCTTGTGTCTGTCTGTGCCACTGGGCTCTGCTCAGCGCACTGCAGAACTTGGATGCCATCCAGGGAGGAGCTGCAGACTTTGCTCATGCCCTACCAGGGGGGAATCAAGATCTGGCGCATATGCAATGTGTCATCCAGTTTTCTCAGAACTTGTAAAAGATCCAGCTGTGCTCTTAATTTGATCAGGCCTCAGGCCTTCCACAGCACATCAGTTTTACTTGATTTATATTCTAGAGCCTACATTAGATTTCTAGGAATCAATGAGAGATAGATTCTTACCAAGGTCCTCGCACTGAAAGAGAAAAGTAAGGGTCAAGAAAATGGAATGGATATAATGCATTCTGTAAACATGTTTTCTGTATGTTTGTTTGGGAAAGAAATTTTCTTGCAGAGTATCTCACAACAAGAAGGATCAGAGAAAACAATTTTTCAACATTTATATATTTTTATTTAAAAAAAAAAACATAGGAACAGACAAAAACTGGCTATTTGGCTACTTGGAAATTAATTTTTTTAATTGTTCTGAATATACAATATCCTTCATTTTGTCCTGTTATTTTAAAGTTATCCTTTAAAATACTGAAATAATTCAATTGTTTCCATCTTTTTTTTCATATCTTGACAAAAAGCACCTTCTTGAAAGCAAGACAAATTTAAACAAGGAAATCTGAAATCACAAAGGCAGCAAATTCAGATGACCACTGCAGAAACTTTTTACTCTAATAGAAAAGTTACCAGGAGTGGTGCAGTAAAGTGAAACAACAAATTATATGCATACACTGAAGGAGGATATTTTCAAAAGTAAGAATCAGGTACAAAAATCCAATCCCTTCAAAGGAAAAAAGAGCACTTCTTAAATTAAGCAAATAAAGGAATGTTTACTTTTTTTCTTTAAAATAGTTTCAGAGGGTCAATTTTTTTTTTAGGAAGAATAATTGAATAATTGAGACATACCTAATTAAGATATTTCTTATTATGTCTTTTGAAAATTTGTTATGGAAAACTTCCTGTCTAACCATTCAGGAGTCACAGTCCTGCCACCTGAGGCTTTAACCACTGGCACTGAAGTTCTGGATTGTTCCAGTGACCCAAGGGGACCCACCTGAGTGCCTTCCTCACCACATTCACACCGTCAGACCAGGTTTTCCTACCAGCCTAACACCAGGTTTCCCATAGCAGAGTCTCAGGCCTTTGATTCCTTTAAGTAATTTTCTCATGGAACAGAATAACATCTCAAGCTGGTGTTTCTGAGGTGGGACCCCTAACAAAGGAAACACTGAGGTTTTGTACCCCCTCAGTCTAAGTGGATGAGAGTCTGTGGCAATTGGCTCCTGCATGTCTGAGTGTCTGGCCACCAGGCTGGTGCCACAAATTCTCATGATATTTGCAGTGCAAAGACTGGTGCCAGTTCACAGCCTCTGGCCTCTGGCTCACACCACCCAGAGCTCAACCTGCAACAGGTACTGTAGCATCACGCTGGGCTACCTGCACTAAATGTATTCTTTGGCATATTTTGTTGGTAATTGGAATTAATAATCGAATGAAACAACTGAAAGTCAGAGGGTTGGGGTTTATATTTAGGTACACATGGGTTTGGTAGCACTCCTTAAGGAATACTGCAGAAAATGGATGTTGAGAGTTTTTTATTAAATTATGTAAGCATAGCACCTTGTGGCACACAATCACAAAATCACAGAATGGGCCAGGTTGGAACGGATAACAGTGGGTCATCTGATCCAACCTCCCTGCTCAGGCAGGGCCATCCTGGAGCACATGGCACAGGATTGTGCCCAGATGGTTCTTGAATATCTCAGGTGAGGGAGACTCTAAAACTTTACTGGGCAATCTGTTCCGGTGCAGGGACACATGGACAATAACGAATTTCTTTCTCATATTCAGTTGAAGCTTCCTGTGCATCAGTTTCCACCCACTGCCTCTTGTCCTGCTGCTTGGCTCCGCTGAGCAGAGCCTGGCTCCATCCTCCTGCCACCCGCCCCTCAGGTACTGACAGACATTGAGGAGCTCCCCTCCCAGCTGTGGCTTCTCAAGGCTGAACAGGCCCAGCTCCCTCAGCCTGTCCTCATAACAGAGATGTTCCAGTCCCTTCATCACCTTTGTCACCCTCCTCTGGGCCTGTTCCAGGAGCTCCATGTCTCTCTTGTCCTGAGGAACCCAGAGCTGGACACAGAACTCCAGATGAGCTTCACCAGGGCTGAGCAGAGGGGCAGGATCACCTCCCTCAGCCTGCGGGCAATGCTCTCCCTGATGCACCCCAGGGTACCACTGACCCTCCTGGCCACAAGGGCACTGCTGGCTCATGGACACTTGGTGGCCACCAGGCACCGCAGGTCCTTCCTACAGAGCTGCTCCCCAGCAGTTCAGCCCCCAGCCTGTGCTGGTGCATGGGAGTTTTTCTCCCCCAGGTGAAGGTTCCTTTATCTGCCTTTGTTGAACTCCAGAGAGTTCTTCTGTGTCTATCTCTTTGACATCAAAATTTAACTCTATTAAAACTTAAGAAACAGTGAAAGAATAATTGACCCCCTAAAGCTGCTAGCATATGTTTTAAATATAAGAAAGAGTTAGTCATGCATGTATTTACAATATTTACAATCTCTCAATACCATAGATATGAGAAATTAAATACATTTTTTGTAAACATGTGAGAAGCAGCTGGAAGAAACAACAAACAATAAGAGGAACATTACAAAAATTGATAAGGATCTTAACATTTGAGCACTTTGGCAGGTTGATGGCAAATTTATTACAGTTCTATAGGGCAAAAAAAGTCTGAAAAAAGGTTCCAAATATTTTTAGCTTACTACCAAAACAGTTTGTTCCTTAAAATATTAAAAAAATTTAAAAAAGGATTTGTGAAAATGTGTAGATGACATAATTATGCAAGTTTCTGAAATTTTGAATAGTCATTAGAACCCCACCTTTAATTTTATTATGCAGTGGCTGCATTTGTGGTTTTGTTTTGGTTCAATATGGGCCTTTCTCACTGTCATCCACCATCACCAACATTGGATGTTTTCATCATCATTGACTACTCAGACATTCTGATTGAATCTGTAAAATAGTTTTGCTGGAAATTATAAAAAAAATCATACTTGTTTCATAGGAATAAAGATGAAGTAACCAATTTTTATCTCCTGGTGCATTTTTGAGGAATGTCTTAAAGAAAATAGGAGGCCAGATACAGTCTTTACTTTATCCAATTGGATCTGAACCCAAATTTCCCAAGGAACAGAACTGATCCTATTTCTGTTTCTCCAGCTGTTGATTTTTCCCTTGGGGCATAATTAGGGTTTCCATATGCCCAGTTCCTACTTCATGCCATATGTGTTTCCTTTATATCTGTACTTGATATCTCGGCATTCCGATATTTAAAGAACCTTGAGCTCATTTGACAAAGTATCAAACAGGGGTAATAAGAATAAAGGAGAACTTCGGTTTAAAATTTTCCAACTTGTAATAGGAATCTAAATACTCAGTTCTCATTGAAGTTGTTGATAACTGTGTATGCAAATGATTAGAAGCTAAAATTAAATTATCTAAGACGAGAATCTTTCCTTTCCTTCCTTCATTCCCATCTCTGTCACTGAACTGGAAGTTCTACTATTTGTTCTATTCCCATATAAAGAACTGTGTCTAGAAGAGGTTTTGAGGCCAAATACTTTACAGAATGTTGCAAAGTCATCAAAAATACATTGTTGTGTTAAATAATATTCTTTTAAACGAAAAAAATACTGAATATATTCACCCATAAATCAAAGTTCTCAGTATTAATTAATGTTCAGATAGTGATGGGCAAAATCTTGAAGAATAACCACTTAGTACCAAGAAGTATCAGGGCCATTGGGTTTCAAGAAATATATTTCTTAAAATAAATTCGTAAAACAGAGGAGGTAATCCAAAAAAACATATTTCTGAAAATAAGCTTAGTAAAATTTCTGATCATAAAACTTCTTTCATTTTGATTCTATACTTCATGTAGAATTGACTATGTGGCATTATTTACTTTATTTAACACAGTTTCAGTAGAAATACGTGAATAATATCCATTAATGCATTCCCAGGTAGTTACAAACTTGCAGGCATTCTCATTTCCACTCACTTCAGAAATCATCTGTGTTGTAGGAAGCGCAAAGTACCATCTCAAGATGATAAAGGAAATTTATGTCTCCTTTCTTCTGTTGTTTCTACAGGAGTATCTGGATGAAAAATGCAGCATGTTGGAGGCCATTCTGTGGTCTGAATTCAAGTATTATCCCTGACTGCTTATACAGGAGACAACAAACTCAAGTACTTAAACCTCCTATTAGCTGATGACATGGACACAAGCATGAAGACGTACAAATATCCTGTGGTTCTTTTGCTCTTGTTATGACTCAGTGAATCTCCTAGTTTTAGAAAAGAAAGAACATACTGGACTTGTTTAGTACAGTTCCAATAAAAGATTAGTACTACCTTTATAGTGTCAAAATGGCCAAAACCCATGTGAATGACTAAAATTTTTCATATTAAATGATCCATTTATATCCCCCCTTCTGTAGCTTCATACCACTAAACAGCATCTTCAAGAAAAAGTAAGCAGTATTTTTACCACTTGATGTAGTTATTGGTGGAATTGATTTTATGCAGAAGATGTTGAGATACTCCATGAATGCATAGAGCCCCCAAGTATTTGGCAGTTATGACCTGTCCCAAAGGGTAATGCTGTGTCTTGAAATATGAGAAAGGCCAGTGCAAAATATTCACCTCTCCTGAGAATTTAGGACTCTGTTCCCTCCATGATGCACAACATATTAGAGTTTAAATGAGTTACAGCAGTGATTCACTGCACATTAACACAACTTAAGTTCCCTGAGGTTCTTTCTCCATCTTTTGCAGAGTTCTGCAAAATGTGAGATTCCGTTAAACAAAGAAAGGGCTCTAATTTTTCTGCTTCTAAGAAAGGGCTTTCATTCTGCAAATAAGTGTACTTATATATTGTTTACTCTATTCCCAGATGGGTAGGAATAACAATTCCAACAACAGTGAAGACTTTACTTAATCATCTTAGTGTTGAACTGACAACAAAGCCAAGTTGAAAGCCAGCTTTACCAGCATATATTTCCAAACAGAGGAAGTGAAATAAAACAGAGGATGCTATTAACATATACTATAGTTCACATTATGAGAACAACTTTGTCTTAGTATCTTTCAGAAAACTGAATTGATAATATTTTTCTGAAAAAATGGCTTATACTATTCTGTCAGTGTTTTAGAATCATAGAGCTATATAATTATAGAATAGTTTGGAATGGAACAGACCAAAAATCTAGTTCCCATCCTCCTGACATAGGCAGACCCTCTCCCAGATCAGATTGCACCACCGAGCCTGGCTGTGAACACTCCCAGGGATGAGGCATCCATAACTTCTCTTGGAAAGCTATTCCAGTAAGTCACCACCCTTGCAGTGAATAATTTCTTTTTACTATCTAATCTATCACTACTTTCTTTCAGTTTAAAACCAATCCCCCTCATCCTATCACTACATTCCCATGTCAGTGTCCATGTCAGTACCCTTAGGTAGGGACAGGCTGCTCTAATTCCTCTGACAGTTCCCACAGGACCCACAGACACATCTCATCAGCTCCCATGGACTTGTGCATCCTTGGGTTCTTTATGTGGTCTCAGACCTGATTTTATTCTACAGTGGGTAGTTCTTCATCCCCCTAGGCCCTACCTGTGCCTCCTGCAACTTGGACAGTGTGGCTGAAACACTTGCCACTGAAACACAAGGCAAAAAATTTTTGAGTCTCCCAGTCTTCTCCATATCCCAGGTCTCCCATTTCCTTCTGGGAGGGCCCTGTGAGAGACTGGAAGGATTGCCGGCTTGAAACATTTTGTGTGTGTGAGGGGAAGGGGCAGGCTGGGCCTTTCCCTGGTGAGGTGATGGATGCCCTGCTCCCAGTCCCGTACCCCAGCCCAGCAGTGGCTGCTTATCCCTGGCACACTGGAGGCAATGCTCCAAGCTCCACCACTGGAGCCCCAGTCCAGCCCCAGAGTGGCCAAATGACCTGGGAGAGAATAATTAGCCATGTATAATTATTATTTGACTGAAAAATTAAATTATTACTTGATGTAGTTCTCTACACAAGCTTGTGGTGTAAGACGTGTCTTTTGTTAAATTTTGATGGGAAGCAGTAGAGGGGTGTTATAAGCTATTGCTGCTTGAAGGATGAAGAGCGATAATGATTTTATTCAGATCAAATCTTTGATCAAAATATCAGTAGAACTTCTACCCCCATAATGTGCTTTTGAGGCTGATGTGTAATGGTTTTTCTTCACTGATACTTTAGATAATTCATCTCACATCTATTTCTGAGTAATGCAGTGTACCTGTAGCTGCTCCTGATGGTCTTATGAAGACTCAGTACTTTAAACTCAAGGTCTAATGACCAAAACAGCTTCTAAAATTGAGCACTGTGTGATTATTCCAACTTGTGGAGAGATACTAGGGAATCTCCAGCTGTTTGGGTGCTTGTTAAAGTCACTGGTGCTCACACAGCCTGAATTTACAAGAGTTTATGCATTCCATTTAAAAGAGAACATTCTGATTTCAGCTGGAGTTAATTTGCTCATCAAAGTAGCACAACTATGAGTTTTACTCATTTGGGATTCTTATCATGAAGTTTCCTTCCACTTCAGATAGGTTTAATAAAGTGAATAATAGTTTGAGAAATTCAAGCCTTTAGAATATAATGTCAAAATTATCTCAAAAGTGTGAATGTTTATAGACTAATGAAAAAAACTGCACAATCTCTGGGTTAAAACAAGACAAAAAAAAAAAAAAAAAAAAAAAAACCCACTGAAACCCAAAACAAAGAATTTGACTATCAATGTTCTCACAATCAGCTCCCTCTCCCTTGGGAGTTGTGCACAGAAAGTGCACAAAAAAGAGTGAGGCTAGGACAATAAAGCAGTATTAAAAAAACTCCCTCATAACTGAATATCAGTGTTTTGATTTGTTTTATGCCCATTTTGTCTGCAGTGTGACAAAGTAAATGTTGTAGCATAGCTAAAGTTTCTTTGCATGAAGAAAGACTAAGAACTTGAAAGCAGGAAGATTTGAAGCACATTTAATTTTAGATAGAGCAAAGCTGGAACATTTAGTAGTTATGCTAGAGAGAAAATTAAATTCATACCCCAATGTATGAATTCCTTTAGTTTCTTCAAAATAGTCTTAGAGATCTGCTACTAGCTAGTGATTCATTATGCTCTTCTTCATAGCTATTTCCAGAACACAAATCAGTGCCTGACAATGTTTGACTCTTTAGAGCTATGAAAAGGTAAAATATATACAGATATATAGGTATAGACACAGCCATTTTGTTCCCCCAGCTGTATCTGAAAAGAAGGGTTAAACTAACACTGAAATTTCCATTTTATTTTAAGAGCATTTAGTTTGAAAAAGGCTGACTGCTAGCATCAATGCCATGGAACAGTGTTGATGCATGTGCTTATATTTTTTGCTTTTCTCCAGGAAAGGAATACAAGCTGATTTAAAAACTAGAGGAGAGAAAGAAAAAGATGTTTTGAATTTATTTGTAAAACATATATTTTCTACATTAAATTATTGGATTGTTCTATATTTTTTTCCTTTGTTTAAATTTTACATGCTTCACAACCATGGCAGAAATGGGTGATTTTTATCCAGTGAACAGTTTCAGGGTTAAAGTATTTGGATGAGTTGAGTAGATACCACAAAGATGGTAAGGAATAGCAGGTGGGAATGCATCAGGGTGGGATACAACCACCATCTATACTTATAGTAGATACAAATTCTTTCTTAATGGTGAAAAATCCTATCTCTGAAAGTACTAAGGTTTTTGTATCATTTTGTCCTTGTACAAGAATGAGAGACACTTACATTAGTATGCTATACCCAAATTATGTTTTGCTGGAAATCATTACTGTTTAAAGCAGAGTGGTTTTGGCCATCAATAGGTAATAAAATAAAAGTGTAGTCTATTCAAAAATAAAGTTTTATCTTATGAAACTAAGATATATTTTCTGTTTTTCAAATATAATTTTTTAGTAGAAAGTAATTGCTATCAGCACTAAGATAATACATTAATTGAGTATTTTGGATGTGAAGTAGAATATCTGAAATAAAATCAAGGACTGCATAAAGGTCAGACAGAACTGATGGGAAGAAATAAACCAAGTCATTGAAATGTTACAAGCTACAGAGCTAACTTGGATAAAGCTGAGCAAGGTTTAGGTTTAGGAAGAAATTGAGGTAGAGGAAGAATTAGAATACATTGACGTGGGAGAAAAATTTGCAAAATATTTAGCAATCCACTGCATTTCAGTATGTGAATTCAGTAAGAGCACTTTGGTTCTTTATCATATCTTTTTTGTGCAACTCACACGAGAGAAGTATTTTGGGAAGAGATTGCAATGTTTGAAGTGAAACATAGTAAATAGTGATACATTAGGGAAAATAGTGCAGAGGATCACAGAGCACAGACCATATTTAGCAAATATTACCTACTTCAGTAGCTGTGTCTAAAGAGAATGCTTGTTGGTAAGCTTGATTTTTTCAGTTTATTTTACTTTCAAAATCTTGGGAATCACACAGGCAGTTTGAGCTTTATACCAATGCGAGAGTAAATTACGTGTTCATGCTTGGGTAGGTAAGTCAACTATTTGTTGGTGGTTTTATACATAAACACCTCTCATTTCTGCTTTTAAAACTTTATTACCCTGGAACACAACATCTGTTACCAACATGCTACTTTAGCCCTGTCTTAACTCTGTCATATACCCCAATAAGATAAACATCTAGCATTTCTTCCACTTACTGACTGCAAACGTGCAATACCAAAGCAATTCAAGCAAAATGCAGGTGGGCATGGAAGATTGCAGATCCCAGAGAATGACCAGCCACAATTCAGTCAGGAAACTGTGATTTTTGATGAAAAAATTACCATGAAGAACATTGGTATATTGTATACGTGTTGCTGTTTCCAAAGGCAGGTTGGGGGTTAAAAAAATTACTTAACAAAACATGAGGGTGACAATTACTATTACCTTTTTTATGAATATTTAAAAAAACTATTCTATTCAGCCTTGTATTTAATCAAGTATTTCTTTCTCCTCCTTAACCATGCTTAGTCTATTTACAAATAAGTCAACCCTGCATCTGATATACAGATGTTCAATGCACACTTCTCACATTGTAAATTTTGCATGATTATTCTTGCACAGGCAGTTTTAGTTGGAATAATGAACTCTGAAGATGGTCTTGTACAAAAGACTTGGATACTTTTCTGTTAGTTTTTTGTAATATATATATATATATATATGACTTATGTATAAAGAAAAAAAATTATTTAAAGGACCAGGATAAGCACATAAAAAAGTATTACAAACCTCACAAAGTCTGCATGAGAACTATAGTAAAGGTGAAATCACTGATTTTACATAAGATCAGCAGATTGCTCTAGCAAAACTCACTGCTGTGCAAGCAGCCCTATCAAGAAGGGCACATGAAAGGTTGGTAGAAATTCTGTGCAGAATTTAGATTAGCTACTTTAGTGTACTAATATAAGTTTTAATATCTTCCTTAATAATAAAATTCATTTATATCCCAGACGTCAGGTTATTGGTCTCTTGGCCCCTTCGAGGAAGTAATTGAGCACCTGTATGGGGACAATGTGAATTGAGGAGTTCTGATTAGTTTTCTCTAGTTATAAATTATTTATCACCTCATTCCATTTTCCTTCTTACACCTATTGGGACGTTTTCACAGTCTTGTTGCATAATAAGAAAGTGAACATCAGGATTCTATTTGCTATGGTTCACCCTCATGAGCCATTTAGCATTTTGTAATTCCACAGAAAAAGCTATCAGATCAGCGGAAATGAAGTGAGAGTTTTATAGATGTTTTCTGTTATATGATTTCTTTTTTAAAAAGGTAATGACTGACATATTTAAAAATGAGTGAATTGACTGGCAAATCTTAACCTGTGATGTTATAGAGGACATATACTGCTGAAAGAGCAAATATCTGTCCTACTTCCAAAATACATACATCATAAAATACATACAAAATGCTTATATTTATTCATGTTGAAAGCGAATACCAAGTTTTAACGCAGCTTAATACATTTAAAGTGCACTTCTGCATTTTCCATTTTGGAAAATGGCTCTCTTAGAGGGGAATGTTATAAAACAGTAGTCTTTACAATCGTGTGATTTTTCACACCCACTTCCTTCTGTACAACTTTTATCTTAAAGGAATAGATCACAGTTTCTTTCCTTCCATCTGCAAGTTAGACAAGATGGTGGTGTAAAATCTGTGAGCCAACATTTAGTCCTATGAATAGAAGATAGTCTTTTGTACTCATTGACTCCAGCCCATCAGTTTGGGATTAGGAACTGTGGATTAGTGCCTTCTCAGACCTCTTATTTATCACATAAAAAATAACATAAAATATGGTGTCATGTATTTGGGTTTGCATATGAGAGATCATACAGAAACCAAAACATCTATAATCAAGCACTTGTTAGTTGGAAAGGACTCAGTGGCTGCAACACTTGTTTGTAGCACAGTTATGATCTGCCACTCTGTTACGATTAAAGGCCAATACAACAGCATATAGTTTATTAAAAGACTTGAGTAAAGTTATGAAGAGATCACAAGCTGAATACTGTGTATGCTTCCAAGAGTTCATGCTGCAGAAGGGTGTAATTAAATATGACCAGAGGAAAGAACTGGTAAAAAAATATCATCAACTTTGAGGCCTACTTCTGCAGCAGCTTTCCAAGGTGGGAAAGACACCAAATTCCCTGTAACTACAAGTTAAAAGGTGGGGGATGAATGCCTCTGGTAGCAGACAACTTGATCTGGGAGCCCTCTTAGCTCAATCTCCCTATGTTCCTTTAGCATTATTCCAATGAATTGCCATTGTTGCATGCTGGGAATACTGGATATGCCTAAATTCCTCACATGATTCCTGTCTGTTGGACTCAGCCCCTCCTTGTGTGACCTGGAGAAGGTGACTGGTTCCCCCCAAAGCACAGACTTGTTTGAGACCTAAGAGAGGCAGTTTAGCTTCATCTTGTGTCATGTGAGCTTCAGTCCAGTAATATTTAGAAAAAAAAAAAAATACTGTAATTCTGCAAGCTGAAGTCAGTCAGAAAACTTACAATGACCTTAATAATTAGGCCAGGCTATGACACAGTCTCACATTGTTATTATTTCTCTATTTTAAGGGTGGCAGGGACTCCTCATAGATTGAAGTTTCATCTAAAAAGAGTATATGAATGACACTATGTTCCTCACCTCCTGAAGAAACAATGCCTCCCTGAGACCTCACCACCCACTTCTTTATGGCTCTTTATCACACTATTTGTAGGAGACAGTATAGCACATGTTGACATCCTTTTGGCTTATTATAACTGATTTGAATAATTTGATGCTTTGAACAAAACTTTCCTCTTCTGTATTGCCAATAATATGATATATATTCAGGGAAAATATGAAATTTCTTGTTAAGAAGCTACCAAATCCAGTTTTATGGAAAAACTGGGTGGAAAGCACTGATGATATGTGATGTATTCAGTAACAGATCACTAGAAAAAAAGAAAACAAATTGAATAATTCTACACCTAATTTAATTTGTCAGAACATATTAATCACATAGAGCCAGTGCTGCCCTCTGACTAATAAATTAATTTTCAACTGGTATAATAGGGATTGTGATCAAATGTCTGAAGGCAAATTTAAACCCCCAATTTGGATATTTCCTGAACATGGGTAGCTGTTTGACTGTCTTATTCTTACCATTATTCAATGGAAAAATAATTATTTTTGGTGGATTGCATAAGGAACCATCTCATTTGTTTTGCAGAAAGAACAGACACACAATTTGCAACATCAAAAGGCAGCTCTTCAGAGGGAAAACAGCAGGTCAGATCTTCACTTAATGCACTGCAATACAGCCAGGTAGATAAAACCTGACACAGTATTTTTCAGTACTCCTCTTTTTCATTACATCAAATTCAGGTTTACGATCTAATAAAATTCCAGGCAGGAACTGTAAATTCTGAAAGAAAAGGAGATTCAGGTAATTTCTAAAGAACAAGCCAGAAAATGTTTTGTTTTAAGAAATTACTACATCCAAAAAGGTCAATGTGCTTCTACTTTGTAGACTGAGTTCACAAAATGCATCTGGAAGGAAAAATGTTGAGTAGTAGAGGGATTCACTGTGAGATGAAGATAGTTGAAGACTGATAAAATAAAGGTATTAGCTATGCATTTATATTAATGGTTTACTCAAAGTGATTAGATAATACTAGTCCTCATTCTAACACTAGAAATTAACATTCACCTGGAATTGAATGATAATTGAGAAATGCTATTGAAAGATATATTCCACAAGCTTTTTTCTGGTTGGGATTTTGTGGAGGTTGTTTGTTGTGGGGTTTTTTTTTTTTTTTTTTTTTTTTTTTTTTGATGCAAGTAAAATTTGGATTATGAGGCAAATTTTGAAAATAAAAAGGATTATTTAAATTATTTAAATTGATTGATTCCTAAACAATATAATTCAATTCAAAGGTTTTTTTTTCTCACAGATGGTAACTGAGCCCCATTAGACCAGAAAAACAACCTTATTTTTTTGTGTGTGTTTTGTTTTTGAACTAACCAGCCAAGAAAGAAAATGCATCTGTTTTCCCTTTTTATCCAATTTTGACTGCTTCCAATACTGAACTAGTTTCTTATGGCAACTGCATGCCAAACTGTCTGGAACACCTTGAGAAAAAAAAAGTGGTTTTGTTCTCAGGAAAACCCAAAACCTCTCATAAAAAGATACAAAATAATTTCTGTTCTAGAATGAAATGCATTATCATGAATTGTGCTCACAAGGATGAACTGAGCCATAACTATGGCTCCCCTGGTATGGCACTGAGGTATAGGATTGCCACTGAGATAACCTTCCAGTCCTGTGCAGATGACGTGCCTCTTATATCTGCAGTCAGATCAGCATCAATTATGTTCTTTGTGTTCTTTCCATTCAAAGGAAACAAAGGTGAACAAAAATATTTTTCAAGCTACTGTCAACATTTTCCTTTCTGGTTTCCCAATTTTGAAGAAAAACTTCTTGGCTATTTTCTGCATATTTTGGATTTGTTTCTTTGAGGTTTGTCACTCTAACACTTCAGTTTGACCATTAAACTGATAAATGATAATTTTAATCAACTCCGTTCAGCCACATCCATTGCATCCTGAAATTAGAGTGGACCTGAGTCATCCACTGGTGAAGACAATATTGGCAGAGAACTGATTCCTCAGTACATTAATTCCATCTGTTAAATAATTATACAATATATTGGGTGGACTCAATGATCTCAGAGGTCTTTTCCAACATAAATGAATCTGTGAATCTCTGAATCTGTGGTACGAATGTGCTGCTACTTTTTCAAAACCGTATGTCCATAAAGTATGTTAGTAGATTCATGGCTCATATACAATTCCAACTCTAAGTAAAGAAGGCAAGGATCTAGTTCTAAAACTCTATAATTTCTTATGTGGGTTTTGTTTTGTTTATTTTTACTTATTTTCACAATATTCTTCTAGTCTGCCATATTTCAGATAAAAAGTGCCGAGTACATTAAATTTCTTTCATTGATTTTCTTTGTGCAGACTATAATTATGTGGACCACCATAAGAAATACTTTTTTTCCAAAGGATTGCCCTGAGAATTACTTTCAGTGTTGTGGTTATTGCTCCGAGTAGCAAATACTCTGTGTAGAAGGAGACTTCTTGGATTCAAATTGCTTATTTGTCAGTCTGTGCTATAAAAAAGCATGAAAAGAATTTTTTTATAAAAGCGTTCCACTCTTCATAAAAAACATATTTAACAGCAATTAAAAATCTGATATCTCTCTATGCCCTCAGAGAGCAGATGAATAGGATCACTAGAGAAATATTAGATGCTTTACTAGTTTCATATTTTAATTAACATTGATTTAAAACAACACTTTCTATAAACCAAAACATTATTACCCTCACAGGATATATTTAAAAAAATTAAAATAAATTGTTGCATTACAATAGCGATGAAAAATTACAATAGTTTATCATAGAATTGGGCAATGTTAACAAATTCATTTTATTTCCTCACTGATTATTTCTCCTTGCTCTGTTCTTCCTGATCCGTTTGTTTTTTCTGTGACTTCTTATCCTAAGTAAGGTAAATTTTGGAATTATATTACAACCTGAACCAGGAGACTTCAGTATAAATCTGGGATTTTTCCCTCCTTAAGGTCTGTGCTATGAGTTTACATTAAAGTAGTAATGGATGACGAAAAAGCTATAGTTAAGGATGGTTGCCTAAATAATAATTGATATGTAATTTGCTTTTTCTCTTTAGATAAAATTATTTTGTTTTCAAGGAAAATATTCTTAACATTTGTTTTATTTAAACTTAACTGGTAAAGTTAGGAATAAAAGACTGGTAATGAAAAGCTGAACATTGAAATATTTCAAATTTAGATTTTGAAATAATGTATCATTTTGATTTTTTTCCAAAATTCAATTATCAATATAACTATCAAAAATAAACAAAAAAATAGACAAAAAAGTTTAAGTGCTAATGAAAAAAGAGTGGTTTCAGGTAAAATTTTGTTTTGAAGAGTGATCCAGAAATTCCAAGGAATTCTAAGGGATCTACATTAGTGTTTCAATTCCCATCATGAGTGTAGTTTCAAAGCAACTTTCCTGAGCACCCCAATGTTAAGAGTATGCTCTGTTTAACATTAGATAAGAGACCTCGAGGCCTTCACACTGATTTCCTTCCAAAAACCCGAAGCCAGGAGGCAAACATTAGGAGTGTACCTCAGGTATCAGAAAACTTAATAAGCCTTTGAATCACAGAAATACCTGAAAGCAGGCACCCACAAATAGAGCAAATATTGTACACCCAGCACCCTAAAGATGCATCTCCTAGTGCCACACTTTTCGCTGATGCAGACACCAGCTTTGAGCTCTTATCTTAAGAAGATGAAATGGAAGGAGAGCAAATACAAGTGATATCTAAACAAAGGTTAGAGAGGAATTCTACCCAAAGGCTGATGCCTTCTCCCTCCCCAAAAAAATATTGGGCACTCATGCAAATGATAAATCCTGAAAGAAAATAATGGAAGAAAAACAACACAACACTAGCTTCCAGAATTAGTATTCCTCAAAAGAGCAAATAAAAATGATCCCTGATAAGATAAGCAGAGGAATATGCTCAAGTTCAATATACCAAGTTCATGCGTAACAGGAATTTTGGAATAGCGATTTTTTTTTTACTGAAAATTGCAATCCCTTTAAACAAAGGGCAGTAGTCACTCAAAATATGTAGAAAATGCTATAATATTGGCAAATAAAAAACCCACAAGAAACCCCCAAAACACCTTAAGGTGTGTTGCCCTTGGAAAACAACTGAGAACTAATTTTATTCCACTGTGTAAGTAGCTACACAGGAAGAAAATACATACCATTACAGGGCTGTGTAATCTGGGGGGGGAGGCATGCTGAAAATTATGTATTGAAGCAAAACTTAACTATATTCAGATAAGAAATAAAGCACACCAATTTAACAGAATGTCTAATTAACTACTGGAACAAATCATTAGAGGCGTGGAAGATTTTCTGTCTCCTTATACCTATAAAGTACAACTTCTAAATGCTCCACTGTGTTGTCCTTTGGGATGATTGATGCCTCTTTCCTGTACTTTGTCAAAACTGTGAACTATTTTCTCTCATTTCAGTATAAATAGATCACGTATGATGTGTGAAACTTGGTGAACAAATTCAGTATATTCTTAGGCAATTCTTTTCAATTTTGAGCTCGCATGTGTACGTCTAGTTTTACCCTCAGTAGGAGTTTTTCCAAAAGTTATTTTAAAAAAATAATTCTGCACAGCTTTTTGAGAAATATATAACTATGGAACTAAGAAAAAAGGAGTACCAGAAACACAGTTTAAACCTTAAGATTTGTTGGCTTGTGCGGACAAAAACTCTTGAGCTCTACATTGATGAAGTGGGAAGATTAAACATATGTTTTACTTGCTACCATATTTATTTGCATATGCTGCCTTCTAGATGATCATATGGTCCTTTTACCTTTTGGCAAGATGACATATTCCAAAGAAATATGACAATGTGATCAAAGTTTGTAAAATGTAACTATCCCATATTATGCTTTCTTCATCTGTTTATTGTATAGAGCTGAAAAAATGATTCACAGATAGTTAAATACATTGCAATTGTTTTTCCAGTGATGTCAGTTCAGGCATGCTCATGTGGATTTTATAGTGTGTCAAGCCCCATATTTACAGATGGAATGGGATCCTTTGAAACAATATTTTTGTTCCAGAATATAGACTAACCAGTATCTTCAGACCTGTGCCTTTAGTAAGATAATAACTTCCCAAACCCTCTGGCTTTAAATTAAAAAAGAGATTGGGAATGGTCAACTGGGACCCAAGACAACTGGAAGGAGCCAACTAACTCTTGTGCTGTCAGCTTCAGCAGGGAAGGAAGGAACTCACTCAATCTGGCATTAGCAGAAGACATGTTCCCTGGTTATCCATGCATATAAACATAACAATAGCTCTTTTAATAAATTGCAGTATGGTCTCAGCAATGTGTTCACACAAGACAGGGAGTATTACATCTGCCAAGTAAAATGAACAATTCATATTTTCATTTTTCAGTTTGATTTGTATAAATGAGAAAATTAAAATAGCCTTTCTGAGAAAACCCTCTGTGTCTCTTTTCTATTATTATATCTTCCTGAAAAAGGGCAATTGCACTGTATCATAAAACACAATCCCACATAGAACATAAGTTAAAGATATACTAAGGCTCATTTTTTATATAGATTGGTTTGTCACTGGATCAAAACCATAACATAATGACTGCCATAGCCAGATCAAGGATTCATTTAGGCCACCAAATGAACTTCCTCTGTCTGTTAGGCAACTATTTGATGTTCTCTTGTTCCAGGAGAGACTGTGAAAGGCTAGTGTCATTTACTTGTTCCTTTGCCATCAGAAAATAACAGAAATCTGTCCTTCTGCTCCCTGCTATCTCTATTGAAACATTAAGAGCATGGGTCTTTGTTTAGTGTTGTGGGCTTCCCCTCTCCTTTTATGACAGTTGCCCCATGTTATTAGTTTTATCAACCTTCTATCAGTCTTTTAAAGTTTTTTGTTGCCCTATTTTCAGGCTTTGAACAATAATCACATTTACACAGAGACATAAAGATATTTTCTATGTAATTTTCTCTTCTAATAAACTGTAAAATTTGGAAATTTGGGGCCTTTTTTTTTTTTTGCTTCTGAGGCAAGACTCTCACAGTACTATCATCACACCAAGATTTCACTTCTGACAAGTCTGTTCAGAGTTCATCAAATTAGGTAAAAACAAGAATATGAGTTGCTATTGTTGAGGGTTTGAGGTGAAATAGTCAATAAAACTAAATATAGATTATTCACTAAAATTCCTGCACACAGTTAACAGAGAAAGTCTATTGCAGCGATGATTCAGACCAGAAGCCTGAATAGGCTGCCTTCCTTTTTTTTAAGCAATGTTATTGCTTAAGACACAAATCTGGCTTAATAATGGGGCTGCCTGAGGCCATCTTATTTTTAAGGAATGATAATTTACAAAACATATTTTGTTGAGACAGAATCCTATTGAATGAATGAGCAATGAAGCCCCAGCCATATACTTAACTTCTTTTGAGCATTTTCTGTAAATATTGTTACTAATATGTAGATGTGGTTGTGCTGGCTCTGAAGGACAGGAAGCTTTCCCTTTCCCATTCACGTGGCTGCCTGAGGAATGGAATGCTCAGGTGACATGATGCAGCTCTGCAGAGGGCTTCTGAGCCCCCTCCACAGCGGGACTGAGCTCACTCTGAAGTACAGTGTCAATTTGTTACTTTCATCAAGCTGGTGTAATGTTGTCAGTAATGAGTTGTGTCGAGCTGCTTACTTCAGAGCTGAGAAAAGGGATATTCCGAAATCTATTATTTGTTATTCTCAGGTTCTCCTATGAAAATAAGTTGTCTCAGCTAAGTGGAAAACAAAACATAAAACAACTTTGGTAATTTTCATTTTTTGGAAGGTTTAAAAGCTATCTATCCTCTACTGTCAATAAAAATATGAATCAATGTGCTAGCTGGGCACGAGACAAATGCTTGATGCTGTATCAGATTTGAAAATTCATAAAGCTATCTTGTTGCTTATGGATACAGCTTATGTCCTCTCTGGTTTCTTGTAGGATATTTTTGTTTTGTTTTATTTTTTTAAGTATTATTCAAATTCCTATGCTTTAAAAAATAAGAAATCTGAAATAAAAGCAATCTTCAGTGGAAGACGTTGGTTTAAAAAACAAAAATGGCAATGAACTGCCAGAACTCTATCACTGGAGTGGTACAAAATAATGCAAAATTTCATGTGCTCTGTTTCAGCAACCAGACTATGCATTTAAATGCATTAGACCAGAACAGACAATGATAAATGAATATATTGGTACCTATACATACTAATTTCCAAAAGAACAGCAGAACAAATAATGGCCTTAGTGGCAATAATATTATATAGATTTTGCTTAGGGGAAGAAAATCTTAGCTGTGCCTTGAACAACATTTTTTTCAGTTCTATTTAGGTGATCAGAATAGCATTATGCCACAAATAGAGTAGTCTCTGACTGTCAATAAAACAGAACCTGAAATGGCTCCTAAACAAACCCCCAGATTCTATGATAAAATAGTAATATTTTGATAAGAATTAGAAGTGATAATTTTATTCTTTTCTTCATGACTGCCACAAATTTCGTTTATATGTGCCTTTTTGTTCTGTAAACATTTTTATCAATAGCAAATTTCACAGATTCCCATGGAAGATAAACAAATGCAAAGACTACTTTAAAAAATGTTCCTAAGGTCAACTAGAGCTAGAAATGAATGTGCATTCTGTTTCTGGTTCTTCTCTCTGTAATAATTCAGAGTAAATTATAATGTATTATGCTGTAAGTCCATAACCTTAGAAAATAAGAGCCCAGTTGGTGCTTGACTTACAAGAACAAAACAAGCTTACAGAGCACAGGTCTGTGTTGTTTGGCAAGTAGTCAATAAAACTGTACCTTATGAATTTCTTTCCTAAAGGTTCTAATCAAAACAATTTATTTCAGGCATGTAAACTCTGCTGTTCAGACTTCAGCTACTGTCAGTGCACGATATCAGCATCCGCAGGAGCTTCAGCCGCGCTAAACTGAGTCCCAGAGCTCCCCCATCTGTCTCAGCAACAGACAGATTTCCTGCTGGATCAATGTAGCGTGTCAGCTACAGGAAAAGAGATGTGGCTCTTTTCCAGCTTTTACTGGCTTTTACAATAACTACTTGAATAACGGAAATCTTCCCCATTCCGAGGACTATATTTCAGACAGATATACAATGGAAGATAATTAAAAGCATTATTCCACGTGAGTAAACTACAATGAGGAAGGAATGCAAACTAAAAGCCCAACTACACAGAATGAATGTGGACAGAAAATTGTAGGCAAATATTTAGCAAATTAGAAATCCTTAAAGTGAATGTATGCAGTCACAGGGAATTGTTTTTGCTGCTAATCTCTTCCTAGTATGTCTCTGAACTATGCATATTTAGGGCTGAAACACAGTATATGAACATGTATAGGTTGGCTATTTTTCTTGAACCTTATGGTCATTTTAGTTTGGAACATTAACCAAATATTTTTTGTCATGTTAGAGATAAGGCTCAGATGGCATATATCATAAATTTACTGATCTCTGAAGTTACATTTTAATGCATCTTCCTTGATAAAACCAGCAAGCAGATTCCAGTCTCAGCAACATTTTTTTCCTAAAAACAAAAGAAAGTGTATATCCTGTTTTTCTGAAGACCCCCCTAAGGGAAACATACTCAAAGAAAATGAAGTCTCCTATTTTAGATTCTTGTTGTGCAAACACAGTGGGTTTCCACCTGCCCCGACACGCTGTCAAGCTTCAGAGGATGATATCACTTCTCTAAATGAGTTCAGTTTTGATTTCTCCCAGATTAACAGCAAATATCTTTTAGGTGAGATAACTTTTATTGAAGATTAAAGGGAAAAACAAACGAAGTAAAACATAAAGTACACCTAATATATGGCTTTTGATATCACCAACTGTGTCAGCCTAGCTCCTAACTCATGGCTCTGCTCTTCCAACAGGGTTCACTTCACTCTTAAAGGGTAGTCAAAAAAATAAAATAGCCTCATTCCTCTTTCATATTGACTGACTTTTTCTAGTTAATCTCCTGCTAATGAATAAACAAGAACATATTATTGTTGGACAATTGTTTTCACAGGAACATGGTAGCCTGTAGAAAAGGTTTTTAAATAGTTAAAGAATTATGTGGTGGACCTAAAAATATCATTACTAAGCAAATTATTCAATTATTTGATGTCTTGGGATCAAATCCCTTTGTTAGGGATGCAGCAATCATGAATTAGTAAAAACATGTGTAAGGGTTTGCAGATTTCAAGTATAGGAATATTTTTTATAGGAATATCATACTAATGAGGCAAGGAAGTATTCATGTCTGGTGTTCTAAGGTAGTCACTAAGATCAGAGGGCACTTGTGTACTTACAAATCTTTTTCAATCTTTTTAAAATTGTTTTCTTCAATTAAATGAGTTCCATTCTTTCAGAACAGACAAACGGATGTATGATATTGATCCACTGATCCTTGGTTCTTGCAGTGCCTGGCTTTGGTCATCACTATCCAGCTGCGCACCCTGTGTCGGAACTGACAAGGACTGATGCTACCCATGTCGCCAGGAACCTGCCAGAAAGCGAGCATGTGTTTACCTGCCCACTTCGTCTCTTCTCACTGTACTTTATCCTCATCTGAATTTTTTTCTGGAAGCTGTGTTCTTCAGCAAGGTGAGCAGGAAAGATGCTGTAGAACTCCAACAGTGTTAATTAAGGAAAGGCATATGTAATTATTTAACACTTTTATTGAAAATTTGCTTTATTAATTTTCCTGTATGAATGAAATCAGATTTTTTTTCAAAAAATATGCAGTTGATTATTGAGGGCATAATTGTGTATTTTTATAATTAGAGGTAGCTTGAAACTGGTCCAAAATGTTAGTGCAGTCAACATGAATCAGTTTAACACATCAACATTATCTCATAAGTAACCCTGAGAAAGGCTACCTTTATTTTATTTCTGACTTATGGAACAATTTCACACTTCAAATTTGTGCTAAAGAGACAATTTCTAGTACAGAATCATTATGACTTCACTGAAAAAGCTACCTAGGCTTATATGTTATTTAATACTGTTCTTTTTACTTTAATAAATGTAAAAATCTCTGTCTAAAATTCTTTCAGCAAGTCACATCATTATACTTCAGCTTCTTTCCAGACTCTTCTTTCAGAAGGTGCTCTTTGCTTCATAAAATGCAAGTGACCATGATATGTTAAGCTCAGGTTTGATAATGAGATGTCCATTATTTCAAATGCATTAAGAAGAAAACATACAATTAAAAATATTATTAGGAATGCTATGCAATAAATGAAGTTGCTCCTCTCCATCTCAGGTACAACTGAGATGAATATTGCTATGCCAAAAATCATAGCATCATAGCATAATTCAAATTAGGAAGGGACTCTAGAGGCCATTTAGTGCAAACCCCTGTTCAAAACAAGTCCAGCTAGATCATGTCTAGGCAGTCCTAGAGTTTACCAATTTCAGTGATAAGGGAATAAGAAATACCTCAGTCTGTGCAAGCAATACAAATTTTAGATAAATGTATGCTTACATAAGCCAAAAACCCCAACATTATATTCTGTTATTTTTTAACAGAAGCAAGAAGATAAAATTTATGCCAAATTTAGGAACATATGTTATTTGGCAAAATCTATGGAAAAATATAAAGTAGCAATTTATTGCTGCTGTTTATTTTATTTAAAAAATAGATTTATCTTTCAGATGTTTAAAGAAAGCAAGCATTAAAGTAAGAAAAGCCCCAAAACAGTTTGGATCACTCTGAGAGAGCTAATGGTGACCACCACTCATTTGTGGTAGTAGAGAAGGGCCAGAGTAAGAGACATCAGAGTTTTCCTAGACCTTCATGAGATATATGTTCACTTTACCATACCACAGTGCATTTATTTTGTTAATGCTGGAACTGTGGCAGAAAACAAAAAAATCTGTTCTGGTGTTTTGAAATGTTATTTCCACCTTAGCACCTAGTTGAAGCAAGTTTCAAGGACAAAACCAATTGAAATTGAGGACAAGGCAGCTATACTAAATGTATCTCAAAAGTTTTATTTTAAACTAGCTCTAGTCAAATCTTATCTAATATCTGTTAGCAATTTCAGGCTCACTGGGTACACTGCTTGGAAGTGCAGTTGAGTTTCATTTGAAGGGAATTCATCTTGTGCGCTCTGAAAATGTTCTGCAGTGCAAACAGAGGGGTAGCACACAAGAACAACACTTTTTCTTTAAAAAAAATCATTCCTCTCATATCTAAAACCATGATATAGGAGGATCAAAAGAATCAGAATTACAAATATGGCTTATTATATGAAGAAATAGCAATCTACATTTCTTCTAGATCTGGGAGGTCAACCTTAGAAAACCATTTAAATCTTAGCATCTGTATTTCCTCTTATGTAGGCACCTAAATTTATTATCTGGTTTGGAGTGCTGGGCACTGCTGTGCAGGTCTCAGCAGGGTCCTTATCCCTGGCCTTCTCATTGGCCTTCTCAGATCCAAAATCTCAGTGTGGTCTGATTCCACCACTGATGTGACTTTTACATTAGAAACTGACACCATGAGTAGTCTTATCCAAAATTCCAGGGGTGGCATTTAATAAAACAACTGACATGTTAAAACTAAGATCCTTAAACCTGAGATCCTTTCTTACTGATACTTTAGGATGGCTATTGTTTATCAAAGTTTTTACTGGATTTAATCAATTTACTACATCTCTTTTATAAGGAGACACTAGATGCAGCCTTTCTGTTGTGGTTTGGGCTGTTGTTTGCCTATGTTGTGGTTTTTGTAAAATCAAACTATTTTTAATATATTCAACGAATGTATTGTATTTCATATTAGACTATAACTTTCAAATTTTGGAAAAAGACACGTCTGATATTAAGAGCAGTATTATGATACCTATGCCAAAGATGTTTGCATTGATCGCATGATGCAAAATGCAGGAATTAGTTTAGGACAATACATTTTCCCTCTGGGTGAGCATCTAAACCAGAAAATTATACAGACAATTGCCATTATTCTTCTGCAAGGTAGGATAACATTAATAAGAGACAGATGAAGACTCTCTCTTGCTCTCAGAAAGAAATGAAAAACCAAACCAGCCCAAAACTTTAATCAAATTTAGTGATTTTTCCTGAAGGATTAGTGGACATAAAACATTTCATTTTAGAACAGGAGCACATAGATACTTTTCCTGTCTCATGACTGGCCAGTCTCAACCACTGCTCAATTTGAGAGAGGTCAAATAATGGCCATCTTTTGTCCTGTATTTAAACAGTAAGTTAAATTTTCTCTGCTAAAAAAACCCCAAACAAACAAACAAAAAAAAAAAACAACACAAACAAACAACCAAAACCAAAACCCCCCAAAAAACATCCCGAATAACACCAAACATAGGAAACAATTATCTATCATAGCTAAAAGATGGACACAGGTACAGGGAAAATACCTGGTTTTCCCCACTGCATTTCTTTTTCACTAGTTTATTGATTCTGCTACCTTTCTTGTTGCTTTGCCTCCTGTTCTGAGGTATCTGATAACTTTTATCCCTATTTAGCAGAACTGGGAAGAATTATGGACTGTAAACCTAGAGGAAATATGATAGTGGCTGGCATATTGATGTTCATCATTACAATCTATAAATCCTTTTATTAAATCAAATTTACCTTTCATTCTTCAGTATAAAATTTTGTGAATCTAACAAACAAACAGTACACAGCTCCCTCTCTCAATTTTTTTCCTATTCCTCTTTTTCCTATTAATAAAAACACAGTAAATCACCTTATTTTCCACATTTTACCCCAGAAATTTCATTGTAGTGGAATGCTATACAGCTGAGAATCAACATCAAAGTAATGCTCTCTGCCTTGTACTGCAAGAGTTTCACATTGTAAGTTCATTAGTTAATAAAAAAGAGTATCTAGTAAAATTGAGCTTAAGAATTATAACAGCTTCATTAAATCAGTCTTTGTCATTGCAAAAGAGTGGCCTTGTAAACCCTGTAGGATTAAACAGAAGATCTCTCCCAAACACTTTGTCCTTCTGCCACTGTAGTAACCCCTTAATACCATGGAGAAACATGGATATTCAGTGTGTTGGCTCATACACACAGGAATAAGAGAGTCTTTACTGCCAGCTCTGCAGCCTTTCCAGAAACAGGGAAGCAGACCTCATGATGTGCATATATAACAGTCTTTAAACTGAAACATTTCCTCTCTGATCCACTGTATGTGCAGATATGCTGAACTGTTCACTGCTACTCGTGTGCTCGAATGGGAACATTTGCAAATCAGTCACAGAAAAAAATGGATGATTTTTTCTTACCCCTACACTTTTAATGCAGCTGTGCTTTGCTCAGTGATGTAGAACTCTCTCAATCTCTCCCAAACTCCCCAACCCATTTATATATATGGGATATATATATGCATATATTTTGGACATTTTTGCTGTTATTAATTTGAAAAAACTCCAAGGCTGTCATGTAGAAAGCAGTGGGAAAATTTTCCTCTTATATTACCATCTTCTTGTCAATAGAGGCTTTGTTATTTTCGACAAAAGAGTGGCATTAACACAATAAATCTGTAGGTAACCAAGATGAGAAGAACTGGTTTTGTTTTTCACAAATAGGTAGCAAAGCCGCTTTCCATCTGATTCTTCATTTTGGTTGTACTGTCTTGTAAGGGTTACAGGTGCTGGACCTATATTGCCACCTTCCCTTGTAGTTCCAGAGACAAGACAGCTTGCAAAAGAACTTCATTTTGCATTGCTGCAGTGTGCTAAATCCTGGGAAGGGTTTCCAAGTAGTTTGTCAAATCCATTGTCATTGTATCAGGTTTTTATACACTTTTTAGTATGGAACAGAATTAGACTCAATGATGTATACATACATATGTGTGTGTGTGTGTGTGTGTGTGTGTGTGTGTGTGTGTGTGCAGAGACACAAAGGAAGGCAGAAGGAGAGAAATAAAAATAGTTATCAAAAATAATATAATCCCATGATATTACTGCACATACATAACCTGCTCAGAAAGCCACCTAAGGTACAAAATGTTAATTATCAGTAGAAATCCAGTAGAAAAAGGTGTAACACTTTCCACCCATCCTTGAGACTACAGGTCATTCCTTTGTCATTGCATGCTTCTTTAATTGCTCATGTTATTAGTTGACAGAACCTGTTAACCCTAGTAAGGTTAAATTATTTTCTTTAAAGGCAGAAAAGAAAAGGAGGATAGCAAAACAGAGTAGAGATGTAAAATTAGTCACAATCATGAAATGATGCTTGCAATATGGGCAATAGCCATTTGGAAACTTGAACCTTTGGAAGTCACTTGGCTAGGAAATTAAAGCAAAAGGAAAAACAGACCCTCCCCTTGATCTTTAAAGCAGAGAGAATCTCAGAATTTTCTTCCATCTTGCTACTTGGAATGCAAGAAGTGAAAGAAGCAGGCTCATTTCTTATCTGGCATGAACTAAATGACCAGCAGTGAAATAATGTAAAAATAATTGTGTTTTTACAAGTCAAAATTCCTTTTGGAAACTGATCTGGTAGTCTGTTTGTTTAAAGATAAAACAGCTAGCTGGAGTCAGTGAGTTTTTGGACTGAAAAATCTCATCTCCAGGATTCTTCTTTGACTTCTTTGCTTTACTAAGTGTTCTTGGACAGCTCCAAGGAACATTGTCCTGAACAGAAAAAAAGTTTACTTTATTCTCAAGTTGCAATTATCTTCCCCAAACCTCAGATGGCTCTGACACAGCTCATTAACATGTCATGCCTACCAGCTTCATTCTTTCACCCAGTCCTGCCTCTTCTTTCCCTGAGGAGCTTTTCTGCTCAGCTCAGCTCAGCACAATACTTGCCAGCTCACTATGGGTCCTTCAACCACGAGCGATGTGAGAACATTTTGCTGGGGCTGTGTGAGTGAAGCTTTGCACATGTGCCTTTTCTTTCTGTGCTAATTGCCCAGGTACAGGAGACTAGCAACTCCATCACAGCAGACTCTGGATTAAGGTTGATTTAGGTCACTGAGTAGCCGTGATGGGATATACACTCTTCAGAAGCCCTCCACAGTTTCCTGATGTGTTGTGTTTAATGAAGAGCAGTAATTAACCATGACCAACCTTGTAATAACTAACATGCTATTGTTAATGAGACTATAACTTCAAGTATCTCTTTGGGAAGACCAATGTAAACCATAAAAAAAGGAAATTAAAAATATGATGAAAAATGTAGGCACAATGACCATCACAAAATTTACTATGAAATTACCAATCTTAGGTAAAAATTAAGTTTGAAGCAAATTGACTTTGTTGATGCACTGAAATTTCAACTCACAGTAATAGTTGTTTGAATTATTTTGCGAATGTAGGTAATATTTTAAAAACAGATCTCTCCTTTGTTAAGTCTTAGATTTCACATTTGAAGTTTATCTCTTTAGATGTTGACCTTGATTGCTCTGTTCTCTTTTTGGTTTAGGCCAGTTACTCATCCTAAAAGAAGTAAAATTCCTACAATTTTTATCTGAACTAACTTGATAGATACCTACAAAAAAAAAAAAAATAGCATGGAAGGTTTTGATTTGGGATTCAAAACCTCAAAACCTTTTGCTTTTTTTATTTGTTTTCCCTAAGTCTTGTTTTTTCACTTCCTCTTCCAGTTTTGGTAATGGTAAGCACTGCACTTCAAAGCAAAAGCTCCCCTATAAAGGAAATCTATAGGGGTTATTTTTCAATATCACATCTATTCACACATTGACCCCAGTAACTGTTTATCCAAGTGTCCATTAATGGTCTGCTCACCTTGGAAGAAAAAGTATTCTTTTTAAAATTTTTGTTCAATCCATTTCAAAAGTAGAATTAGAAGGGGAAAAAAAACCAATCTTAATGAGATATAGCAGGAAAAGAAATAACAAAGTGTGCCTACAGGGGTATTCTGGGCCTTTTTCTAACATAGACATGTCCAATGCCTAGCAAAGGGCAATGCAGAGGCCTAACAGAGCAGTGCTGATTTTGAAAGTACATAGTACCAAAGAATATCAGAATTATTTACTAGAACTACTTCAGCTGTTCTATTTCACCAATAGTATTCACTTACAACCTGCTTTCAGCTGCCTGGTCTTGCTCTTCCTAATTTATTAAGTGCCTTCCTTGTGGCAGTTGTGGGTCTGCTTATTATTCTGCTTGGTGGGGGTACAATAGGAATTTCAATTTCTGAGTTTAGCTATGCCAAATATATATCTGACATTGATTTACTGGAATTTTTTGTAAACCTAGTTTGACATTGTCTGTGTTCCCAAAGAGAAGAAAAATCACTGACATTTAGAAATTGTTCCCTGTTACAAGATAATGTTCTTTCTCATCAGAAAAAATAAACAAGACACAGGATGTCAAACAGATCTTTCAAAATGCCACTCAGAATTTTCATTTCAATTTTACTTATTTTTATCTTGAAACAAAATATTAGCCCCACTGAAATCAGCATTGAACTCCCTTTTTATAAGGTCTGTCGGAAAACAGTGTGTGGGTGGTTTATGCCTCTTAATGTCTTCTCCAAATATCTGTCTCACCAAGTGCTGTTATGTTGTCACATAGGCTCTCTGAGACTGACCACAATTGACTATGTACTTCTATTCAGAGAAAATGATTTAAAATCTTCTCTTGTAATGTCTTTCTCAAAATACATGATCTGGAGAATGTGCTCATTAACCACAAACCCAAGTCAGATTTACTATCTGTAAACTTTCAGTAATAGCACTTCAGTAAAAAAGAAAAACCAATATGTTCATTTATATAGCTTTTCAAAGGGATATTATGAAATCACTTCATTGGAGCCTACAAGGATTGACAAAAAGCATCTCTGCAAGTATCTGGTTAATTTGTTCAGCTAGCAAAAGCAACAGCTGAAAACTGAAGCCAATCAAGTTCTGAGAAGAAGACATTTTCTTTAAAATAAGGAAGCAATGATATTGCAACCATTTTGCTCAGAGACTGTTTTCTTCTTTGAAGCCTTGCTAAAGAGGCAGTAAGTCCAAGCTTGTCTGATTTTTTCAAGTTTATCTGCTTGTTATAGATGGATAATGAGATGATTTGCTCTCGCAATGAAGGGACAACTATTGTGTGAATATTAAGAAAAGCTTTAGTGATGTATAGTTATATTATTGTAGTTTAGAAGTCCTCTGTTCTCCCATAGCTCCCTTCCATCCTTCCCCCTGTATTGTTGCCATCAGACAGCCTGGGTTCTCTAGGACAGGTAAAAGAATGCTACACATGCATCCCTTGCATGGGCCAGCTGGGAATGGAAAAACTTGGGGCTTAGGGGGTGTGGCATGGCAACACCTGACCTCCAATCAAGCTACAAGAAAGCAGTTTCCACCAATAAATGGCAAAGAAGAGCTGACTGACAGATTTTGGGAGTGGTCAGGCCTGGCTGATGTAACCCCCCCAGGGGTATAAAAGACGGGAGCATCCGTCTTGAAGAGGAACCAGCCACATGGTATCCACTGGGGCTGGTTCCCAGCTCTGTGAATTTTTCCTTATAGTAGTATAGTCCTTTTGTTGTACTTTTATCAAGGTTTAATAAACCTTTTTAAATTTTCAAAGTGAGCAGTTGTTTCCCACATGCTGGTTAATAAAAACTATTCGTTCTTCCCAGACGCCCTGCTTCCTTTATGTTTATATTCAGGTGTCTTTCTTACATGTACACTACATTTCATTGTAATAAAGACAACTTCTTTTCATAAACCACTGAGCGAAGCACTGTGAACTTGGTGAGGATTATCAAACCATGACAAACAGATCTTTCAAAATGCCACTCAAATTTTCATTTCAATTTTACTTATTTTTATCTTGAAACAAAATATTAGCCCCACTGAAATCAGCATTGAACTCCCTTTTTATAAGGTCTGTCGGAAAACAGCGTGTGGGTGGTTTATGCCTCTTAATGTCTTCTCCAAATATCTGTCTCACCAAGTGCTGTTATGTTGTCACATAGGCTCTCTGAGACTGACCACAATTGACTATGTACTTCTATTCAGAGAAAATGATTTAAAATCTTCTCTTGTAATGTCTTTCTCAAAATACATGATCTGGAGAATGTGCTCATTAACCACAAGCCCAAGAAGTCAGATTTACTATCTGTAAACTTTCAGTAATAGCACTTCAGTAAAAAAGAAAAACCAATATGTTCATTTATATAGCTTTTCAAAGGGATATTATGAAATCACTTCATTGGAGCCTACAAGGATTGACAAAAAGCATCTTTGCAAGTATCTGGTTAATTTGTTCAGCTAGCAAAAGCAACAGCTGAAAACTGAAGCCAATCAAGTTCTGAGAAGAAGACATTTTCTTTAAAATAAGGAAGCAAAGATATTGCAACCATTTTGCTCAGAGACTGTTTTCTTCTTTGAAGCCTTGCTAAAGAGGCAGTAAGTCCAAGCTTGTCTGATTTTTCAAGTTTATCTGCTTGTTATAGATGGATAATGAGATGATTTGCTCTCTTAATGAAGGGACAACTATTGTGTGAATATTAAGAAAAGCTTTAGTGATGTATAGTTATATTATTGTAGTTTAGAAGTCCTCTGTTCTCCCATAGCTCCCTTCCATCCTTCCCCCCTGTATTGTTGCCATCAGACAGCCTGGGTTCTCTAGGACAGGTAAAGAATGCTACACATGCATCCCTTGCATGGGCCAGCTGGGAATGGAAAAACTTGGGGCTTAGGGGTGTGGCATGGCAACACCTGACCTCCAATCAAGCTACAAGAAAGCAGTTTCCACCAATAAATGGCAAAGAAGAGCTGACTGACAGATTTTGGGAGCGGTCAGGCCTGGCTGATGTAACCCCCAGGGGGTATAAAAGCAGGAGCATCCGTCTTGAAGAGGAACCAGCCACATGGTATCCACTGGGGCTGGTTCCCAGCTCTGTGAATTTTTCCTTATAGTAGTATAGTCCTTTTGTTGTACTTTTATCAAGGTTTAATAAACCTTTTTAAATTTTCAAAGTGAGCAGTTGTTTCCCACATGCTGGTTAATAAAAACTATTCGTTCTTCCCAGACGCCCTGCTTCCTTTATGTTTATATTCAGGTGTCTTTCTTACATGTACACTACATTTCATTGTAATAAAGACAACTTCTTTTCATAAACCATTGAGCGAAGCACTGTGAACTTGGTGAGGATTATCAAACCATGACCTTAAGCGTCTCCCTGAGCTTGATTTCTGTCAATTTCATATTTTAATTTTTTTTTTAAATTAAAAACAATTGAACAAGTCAGCCAAAAATGTCTTCATAGTAAGAAAAACAAGAACAGGACAATCTGTGTCAGAAACTGATTTCCTAGTCTATCATAAAAAGGTTATATGGAGGTGGCTTTTTCCTAAAGTAGCTTTCATTAGGAAAATCATTGTGTGCCAGACAGCTCATGGCCTGTGTCTCCATTCTTTGTGAAATAAGATCTATAAAGTCTAAGGGAGTTCAGATTTTAAAAAAATACACACCATGCTTCTTATATTTTTAAAATTTTATAAAATCACAGTATTTTGCAATTTCTTTAGAAATAACAAAAAAAGAAAAATTTTCTATGAGGTGTCTTCATGTCCTTCAAATGTTACACATTTGTATAAAAATAATTAGAGATGAAAATTAGCTCATATTCTTCTTGTGTTCTACTGTAGTTTTCTACCTCACTTTTTAAGGTGGGAAATAAAACCCAATGTTCAAAATTTAAAGTTCAAATTTCTAAATGTCTCACAACTGCAGATGAAGAAAACCAAGAAACTATATGGGGTACCTTCTGTTCTCCCAGAAATGGAAGCAGTGAAGTTGATACTACTGTAATACCAGTAAACTGGAATTTGAGGTCTAGGATCTGCTGTTCCAAAGCTGCTCCTGAAGCAAGGGCTTACAGACACCAAAACAGCAGCAGCAGCATGCCAGGTGCAGTTCTGTTCAACTCTTGCATATCAAAATTGCAGAAAACACAATACATCATCAACTGCCAAGCCACCTAGCAACCCTTGAAGACAATATGGAAGGGATGTGTCTTTGCCTCTGCCTTCAGCACCGTCAACAGTGTCCATCAATATAAAAGAAAGAGTGAGTGGGAGTTCACCTGAAAACATGAAAAATTATTCCTAATTCAGTATATAGCTGGTAAAGCTGGAAGTAAAAGGGAAGGCCATAATGCACTGCATTTTCTGCACATTTTCCAGAGTTCAAATTGTCCCCCAAAACACTGAACTATGGCTCTAGTTTGCATCCTAATTTGAATACAAACTCTGATTCTACTCTTGAGCAGAAGTAGTGACTCAAGGCCCCTGGAACCAAAGGAATCGTTGTCTTTGGTTTCTTCCACAGTTTTGGCAGACCTGCCAAAGGGAGAAAGGCAGACCTTTCAGGGGAAGTATAAGTATTAATATTAGATTGAATGAATCACAGTGGTTGAGGTTAAAGTGAGGTTTGTATTTAAAATTATGGATTTTTGGAAGTGTCTTCATCCTGCTAAATGTCTAAAGCCAGAATGGGATGTTTGGGCAACCTCTCACTGGGTTTTTGCCAGGCAATGACTACTATGAATGGAGACAGACCTGGTTTAAGAACAGATGCACACACACAACTGCATGAAAAGTGTCAGTTCATCATTATGCAACAGCCAGAACTCAAAACTGGTAAGGAGCGGCTCAGGATTTGCTCCACCATGAGCCACTGATGCTATAGTTAGTATTGACAGCACAATTACATTTAGTCTTAGGAGAAAAAGAATAGGTTTATTGCCAAATTAGCAAACACTAAGTTAAGGACTGTTTGACATCACTTCAGCTTTAATGTGGGCTATAATTTGGCTGTGACAGTCAGTTACTATTAAAAGTATTTTAAAAGTTAGAAACAGCATATATTTTGGCACAAAGACCTCCATTTACTGCTGTGTTCTGCAAAGCCCACAAAACTAATCTGGACATTCAAGTCACAAGGAATAGTTTAGTATTTAGAGGCTATGGATAGGGTCACAGCTGGACTATACAAAAGTTGGGTTATAGAGATCTAGTCATCAAGAGAAAGAGGGCTTGCTACATTTCCAAATTCTCTGAGGCCTATGAGGATATTGAAAGATAACTGCTCCAAATAAAAAATTTATGAATCACCACCTTACAGCTCAGTACAGAAATGAAATTAGGCCTAGAGCTATTTGTGATTAAAGAGTTCAGATTAATGTCCTCACAGGGCTCAAGATGCATGAGTGAATACATCCCACTATAATATGTCATATTGCTTTTTCTTAGAATTTTTCTGGCATGTATATTATAATATGTTTCTGTAAAAAATTGTAAATAAAGCACCGAGAACAAGAAAAACCTCACTGTTATGAATTTTCCTGTAGAAGTCCATAGTAAATCAACTGCACCAGTGCTGATGGAAAAAAATGTCTCTCAGAATAGGGAAAAAGAATTCAGAATAAATTAATTCAACATATGTTAAATATGTCTCACAGTTTGATTACTGAGTTCATTTAACACATATTTCTGAGCTCAACTTGGCTATCTTCCTTGCTTTGCAATTTTGTTTTACAAATTTTGTGCTTGACACTTTATGTAAGATGGGAATCACACTCCAAGACTTACAGTAATACCAGTGTAAATTGGGCAGAGAAGCACAGAGCAAAATGGTATATCTGGATATATACTGATGCCCCTGAGATGAAAATATATCCCACTTTCTTGGACAGAATTATGAAAAAGAGTGAGCTGAGAATAACCTAGGGTATATACAACTGTCTGCTCTTCAGAACACATTCTTCCCAAATCCTATATACTCTGACAGATCCACTAAACAACTGTTTTCCAGTGACATCTCAGGAAATATTTTCTTTCTTTTTTTTGGCAGGTGGTTTCCTTTTTATTTTCATCTAGGTGTATATTATGTTTTTGAGATAGAAAATGAGATACCGAACATTATATTACTGGTTAACAGTTTTGAATATTTAAATGGGAGCTATCCACTTGTCTATGACCTTCCAAGTTTAAAATAACCTTAGTATGTGCTTGAGACTTAGTGTTGTTTGCACATATTCAGAACTGTGATTCTGAAATGAAATTTTCATGAATTTCACCACTGTTGTTTGGTTAAAGAGTAATTAAAATTCCTTAAAGGCTCCTTAATATTATTTTCTTGCTTAAAACTACTTTTTCATTTAAATTGATGAAGGAAACCAATAAATCAAATGGTTAGACACACAACATATAAGATGTCTAGTCAAGGCAAACAGTTCAAATTTAACCAGTAGGAGGAAATATAATTGTCAATGTGGCTGAAAAATTCAAATGGCTTATATATTTGCAGGCACTGGCTTTGTAGGCATAAACATTCATGCAATGAAGGTTTCAATTCACTATACAAACTGAAAACAGCACTCTACAGAATGCATTATTGAGTGTAAACAATTACATAGAAGACTAAGAGCCAAGCATGTGTCCTGGCGTCAGAACCCAGGACATTCCTCCAACTGCCCTGGAGGACTTGAGACCCTGGCAGGGGGCTCAGAGACTTTGGCATGGAGTCAAAGACACCTGTGCCTTTGATTTTAACTCATGGAAAAAATTACCAACTTTGTGTGAAGATTTACAAGCCACAAGAGTTTGAGTAGAATGATAGTAAATTTGTCACAGGGTGAAAAAGTGGAATTTTGGGGATTTAGAATGTTGGGTTCAAGAGGCAAGATGGACGAATCTGGGCATGTCCTGTCCTTCTTCTTCTTCTTCTTGTCCTCCATCTTCTGCTATAATAGTGACACTTCTGGATTGGTTTAGAGTAGAGACAAAACTGTCTAACATAGGTGATAAGTACTGGAAAATTATTGTAAATAATGTACACGTAGTTTTTAGTGTACATTAAAAAAACTAACACCACCCCAAGGGCGGTCAGTGTGTGCCGCAAACCAACCTGCCTGACAGACCTCAGTGGGTCAGAAAAAGAATGTTATAGATGTGAGAAAATAAACAACCTTGAAAACCAGAGCCGAGGAATCTCCACCTCTTCTTCAGTTGTGAGGCTGGGAAAAAAGACTTTCTAATACCTCGGGAGCCATTTCAGCAACACAAAAATACCGAGATCATGGTGTGTCAGTGCCTCAGTGCCAGCCTAGAAGAGGCCTTGGTGCCAAGGACGAGGGCACTAGATACACTTCTGTCTGTACTAGTCAACACAAGAGAAGAGTATATCACAGTATATTATTATTTTTCAAGCTTGTTCTTCCTCAATGTCCATTACAATTTAACCCTGTACAAGACACAATTTTTAAAATTTGTTTTTTCATGCTTATACTAATATGAATTGAAGTAAAGAAGTCCCAGCAAAAATTTTACATTGTACTTGTAACATATCCAGAAACACTGGAATTCTTTCTAGAGCTGAGAATATACATTTGATTTTTTTCTTTGTTTGCATTGTCTGAACCAAACAAATTGGTTGTGAATAGTTTACCTCATGTACTGAAATAAAACTGGTTATTTGTAATTGAGCACAGAACTCAAAGTGTGCTGTTTCAGGTTTCAGACTGGATAGGTGTATGCCACAAAGAGGGAGAAATATTAAAAAGTGATGCCATTACTGATTTACTGGAGGTTAGGCACTGAATAGGATTTCTTAAATGTAAGTCTTTTACTTGCCCATATTTTTTATATGTGATTTTTCTTGTGGGAAAGAAAAATGAAGGATTTATCATGAAATTCAATTATTCTTTACCCTTAATATATGAATCCAGACTTATCCTGCATGCAGCATTTTCCTAATTATTTTGAAAAGAGTTGGAACACTTTTTGGACTGAGATTACACAATTCCTGTGTTCTAAAGGATTCAAAATATTTTTTTTTCAAGAACCTCAGTCCTCTTTTACCTCATATATTCATGCATACCACTGAAATATTCTAAATTGATTACTTTTTTTGAGATGCAATAATTGCAGGTTAAGAAGCAGGTCTGCTTTTGAAGAAAGATGAACCAGAATTTCCTCTGTGATCCCTAGATTCTCAGAAAAATATAGGAGACTATGCACCTAATTTTTCTCTGGAAATATTACAATAACAAATTAATAGAAAAGATGAAAAAATAGTGCAAAAAAGACCTATGTCTTATCATAATGAAATTATTTCTGGAATTTTTTTTTTAATTTTTAGTTTAAAAAAAAGTCAAAACTACTTTGCAAGAGTGACAAAATGACCCATGACTCTTCTATAAAGTCATGAATGAACCCCAAAATCTCCTTACTGATTAAAAAAACCTGATAAAAAATGTTAAGTCTTTTTCTCCCTATACAGGCAGCTAGCACTGGTGATTACTCCTAGCTTTTGATACAGTGAATGTCCTATGGTGGCTCTTTGAATCCTTGTTTGTTTGCTTCTGTGTCCCAAGTTATTCCTCCTATCCTAAGGGGAAGAATTTTAAATGACATCCTGGTTAAGGCAAATGTAAAAAGGAACAATTTATTCATACCAGCTAGAATAGACAACAGAGTAACAAATTTTATAAAGACAGATGAATAAACAAAAGGGAAAAAAATCACATTTAATTTGATCATGTCAAGATTACCTCATAAGAATATCTCTCTCAAACAGCTGATTTGCCACCTGCTTCTCACAATTCCATCCTTCATGCTGCATTTCTGTTTGGAGATTCTGATAAAAGCACCCATCCATGAGAAATAATGTCCTTTCTTTCACAGAACACATTCAGGACTGGGCCCTCAGGGACTACCCTCAGATATTCATCGTGGACAAGCCTGTTAACTCAGTTAACCTGTTCTCCATTCAGTTCTTCTGGAGAGCTCAGGAACTTTTAATGTCTTGTCCCAAAGCTGATTTTAATTTGCTTTTATCCAGGAGTTACTCTGGCTGCACTTAGATTTGTATCTGTCTTCTTCAGATGTAGAAATGATACTGTCTAGTCTTGATAAGATATCCCATGATTTACTAAACAATCCCCTGATTCAACAGAGGTTAAAACTCTTCTTGACGGAGTCCAGAATGCATCTCCACTTCCATGAGTTTAGTTAAGATAAATTAAGGACTTCAGCTAGCCAGGGCCAATGACAGCTTCCTCACTAAGAACTTTTGGGAAGTGAGATAGAAACAAGGGTTTTGATCACTTTTTCCATAGGAGCCTTGTTTAGTCAGCAGCTCTGCAGCTTGATCCTGAGCTGCACCACAGCTGGAATCTTTCCACCTGAACCTGGTACTTTACCTCCTTCATCCAAACCTGGACATAACTTCCTAATGTGACTTTGACTCATCACAATAGACTTGCTGAATTACTACTGGCCTCAGACTAGAGCTGATACCTCTTTCCAGAATTAACTCTGACTCTGGCTTTCCTTGCTCATCATGCTGACACCTTGCAGGTGAGCCAACTACTCCAGCTGCCGTGCTGCCATCCTCACTTCATTCGGGGCACAGCCTTCCCTGGGAGTCCCTGCCGTGCCCCTCCCTACAGTGACTGAATAGCATGTTTTACTGTGGATTGTGTCAGGACATTTTTGTCCGCATGAATCTACCTTTGATAGAAAATTCAGATACAAGTGGTTCAACACTACTTAACTAAGACCAGGCTTTGGCTCTCCATCTTTGTGCTTTCAGTGTGTTTGAAATGACTGCTTCTCAATGCTTTCCCTATAACCACAAGCAGTGCTGTGTTCTCCAGCCCATCCTCTAAGCACCAGCTGGGGCTGGGTCCCTAAATGTCTGTGCATCTGGACCCCAGTTCCTTCATCAAGGCAGCCTTACTCCCTGTTGGATGCAAGTGTCAGACAAACACATAGATAAGCATGTCCTGTACCTTTAGGTATGAGAATATGTATTATTCCTTGTAATACAGCAACTGGCATTAAGTTTATCCCAGCTTTCCATATCTGAACATTTAAACAGACAAAAGAGAGATGTTACAGGCCATGTTCACAAGAAGATGTTAGTCTAGATTTGCATCTAACCTCAGAGATGTACATAATGCTATTCATGTTAGCCTGAGGACAGCATGGCACAGGAGTAGAGAGAAGTACAATGACACAGTAGGGAATAGCATAGATTAAAATAGCAAATGAGGGAAGAATTTTCAAAAATTATGGAACTAGCAAAATGCATAAAAATAAGAATGCTAGAAATATAAGCCATTTTTGAAGGAAAAATATATTAACCCAGAAAACCCTGATAATCATTACCACCAATATCTGGAAGAGCTGCAAGGGGACAGTTTAATAATTTAGTATTACAAAGCAGAGTTCAGCTTCTCAATCTTCTCTGCAGTGAGTGAGTGCTAGTGTGCTTCATCAAGGTCAAGGATGAAGGATGTGATTGTAATGTCAGATTTTACATGAAGTCCTCTAGTAACATCTAACTAAAATGTTTATAAAACATAAAAAATGCTTAAGATAACTCTACTTTTGACTATCTGTGCACATTTAAGAGACAGTAAAATGAAATTTTAAAAATGCATGTACATGAGAAGGCTAAATAGCAAGAGATAGTATTATATCCTACCTTACAATAGCTCCATCATAGTTCCTAACAATTGCTACAGAAAAAAACTGTATTTTCCCACCTTTTATTTCTTCTATATTTTAACAATATTTCCCAAAATTTCTCTGTCCTACTTTTTTCCCTAAAGCAGCTTTATGGAGCTGAGGCCAAGATCTGTGCTTCTATTCCTGCTCTGCTACATACACTTAAATACATGCCTATAAATGAGTGAAGAAATCTACTTATTCAAGGATCATATCCATGCTGCCAATACAGAGTTCAAATAAAGTCACTGATGAATCAGATACTGATTTGCTACCCTGACTTCTAGAGAAAGACTACAATTTCCTGCTGCAAACCGCTTTATGGGTCCTTAGATACATCTATGAACATTTCTCAGAGGAATTCTCTTTGTTTTCAGTAGTTCTTCTTCTTCAAATTAAATATATCTTAAAGGGATTTGCAAGCCTCAGCTGCATAAGCAGCTAAAAGTTATATTTTATATTTATATTTAGACAATTCCTATTTTAATGACTTTCTCATGGAAATTCACCCTCATGGCTCTCAAGGAAATTTGAATTTTAAGAAATAATGTTTCTTGGTTCATTAAAGTTGAGCAGGAAGGACATTTCACTGATTTTTTTTCCCTCAAGAAGTTATATAAATGACTAGGGGGATGGTTTGGACTAGAGGTCCCTAGAGGATTTTCCTGCCAAAGAGCAGCTCCTCAAGGACACTACATTAGAACTGCCTACCTGTGCGCAACATATCTGTCACTATTAAAGGGAGGGGATCACAAAAGGGCATATGCACGTCATATATTTTGTGAAAACACTTGCATACTGTGTGCACCGCCAGGTTTTATGGCATGCACTCGGGACATTGTAATTCCTTTCTGACTGCTGGCAGCTCTCATCTGCTGCTGGACTGGGGAGAGCCAAAGCATGGGAGAGACTTGGCCTTAGGCCACCTCAGTATCCCCAAACCTTTGCAGGCAATTAAACAGGAAACAACATGGATATTGCTTGTCTGCACAGCATAGGAAGGAAGTTGTAGTTAAATGCAACTTCTTCTGCTCTCAAGTAGCGTGCAGTACCATTTAAAATCTGATTTAGAATGGCAGATTCCTTTTGTCTTCCAAAGGCGAAAAAAAATGATGAACAAAAGGTACGTGTAGTCTGAGTATAATTACCAGGACATAAGCTATGTATTTTTTTTTTCTGGATGGTTCTTCAAAACAAAGCTTAAAAATGAAAAAGCTGAAATAGTAGGAATAGCTCTTTGAAGATTACTTTTATATATGCCTCAGAAAAGTATAAAATGGAAGATAAATAAAAATAACTCCCTGCAACACAGTAAAAAATCTGACACTTCAAAACAGTAGGTTCTTTTATCCCCAGGGAGATAAACAGAAGAGTTGAAAACTACATTAAGGATACTTTATGGTATAGTCTTAACATCTAGGAAAGAAGTTTGGCTGTCTGCCACCACCTTCTGAATTAGACAAGCAACTTAGAGCAAGAAAATTCATGCTTATTCAGCAGCACTTTAGGGATGCTCTTCTTTAATATTTTAGCTTGCAATGAAAGTTTTCTTCAAGATGTTAATAAAGTGAGATGTGATTTTAAAACTTTTGAGTAGAAAACAAAATTGATGTACAGTTTCTTTTCAGTTTAGACTAGTTTCTTATTTCCTATCTTGTCCCTCAGGTTCTACCTTTCAGGCTTTGAATGTGAATTCCAAACACATTTCAGCCTAAATTTCTACAGATTTTATGAAAATTCTCATTTTGTGACTGGATGAGACATGCACAACATATTTTCTTTGAGGTAAAGGCTTTAGCATGATTGTACTGCACTACTATCCTTATTATTCTTGTTGTTGTTCTTTTGATTATTATTCTTGTTGTATAATAATAAATGCATGAGCCTACATAAAAAAAAGATGTTATAATCTCCACAGCAACTGAAAATATTAAAGCTTCTTCAGTGTAGGTGAATGCAAATAGAAAGCACAGAATCAATTAAACTAAAGCTGAAAATTTGCATTGCTCATGAAAAGACTTGCATATATGTAAATTTCCTTGGAAATACATTTTCAGGTTTTTTCAGGGTTTTTTTTCATTTTTATATGAATTCATAAATTGCGTGATGAGATTTGCAAGTCAATGCAGAAGCAAGAAGGTAAAGTGGAGGTTGCGTTTTCATACAAGTTACACAAATGTTGGCTCTGTGGAATAGGAGAATTTAAAAACCTTTAAATGAGCTGGCCCAGGCACCACAACTTGTGCAGACACAGGGTCCCAGAACACACTGCAGGTTTACTTGTATCATTCCCTCTGTATGCCACTGTAAATTAAGAGTCATGCTAGAAACTGAATGAGCATAAAATTTGTATGTAAACAACAAACACAAACACATCTACCATGATCCATGAAGAATTTTAGAGCCTTTGAAATGGCTACCATCCAAGTAAAATTTACAAGCAAGGCAACCCAGGCCTTTTATCCTCATTCCCTAACATAAGGTTTTATCCAGTTTATGACAAAGGACACGAGCACTCTCACTAATTTGCTCTTCCATGTTACAAACAAAGCCTGGGAGATAATAGTAAATGACTGCTCCCACTATGTTAGACATTCTTGCATGAAAGAGAGGTTGATTACAGTTGGTGCCTATAATTACCCAAAGAGGGATGAGACTTCAGTATGTACTATGCCTTTCTTGTACAAATACTAAACTCCACACCCTACAGTGTAATGGATGTCTGTAAGAATGCCTGATTATTTAAAGCACCTTTTTTCTTTTGTTGTTTCCATCTTTTTCTCTTTTGTGTGTCCGTGTGGTGGATAGCTGTCCATTTTATCCATCTGCAGGTGTTTTTTTTAATGGGTTTATTGCTGTTGCAAGGACAGAGCTGAGTGGGCTGCAGCATAATTGCAGATGGGAAGCACACTGTGAAAAAGCTGATGTTTTAAATGTCAAGTCAATTTTAAGGGGAAAATGGTCCAGAAAAAATATAGATCTATGATTTAGGGACACTATTTTTAAACAGCTGATTGCTGGTAACTGAAGTAATGTTCTAACTTCAAGCAATTATGAAGTAATCCTATGATTTTGAAATTCAAATTTGTACTTTTTAAGGGAGAGCCAACTTTTCTTTTTAATATTGCCAGATGACTGACTTAAGAAACTATGAAAAATATTTTAGTAAATCATAATTTTAATGGAATTATATTTTATTTAATTCCATTAAACCTTGTAAAAAGCTTTATTACTTTCTTCATACTTACATTCTAACTTCAATTACTTGGTTCTACTTTGTAAGAATGTTAAAGTTGAATTTGAGCTGTAAACAGATAAAACCAGATAAATTCTTAACACTGTTTTAAGTTTTTTCACCTGTGTTAGTTAAATTTAATTATTGTTTTTCCCACTGCATGCACTAAATATTTTGTGTATCTTTTTGTCAGGTTTTTCAAGATTTTTTTAACTGAACCTTATTTACCATGTATTATCCAAAACTGCATTGCATATAAAAGTAATTAACTTGTAGTGTTTTTTATAAAAATCTTTTTAAAACTCCTATTATAACATCAAAACACTTCCTAAATATACAAATGCATTTCCACAAAGACCCTTGTAATTAGGTTGCACTAGTATTTCTGTTTCTTGGGCTTTTAAGTAGAGATGTAAACCAAAATGAAGTAAAAAATTGTCAGTTTTGTTTGTCAAGAATGCAAAAGAATGAACTTGGTTTTTATCTCTCTAAGCATTTTAATACATTAGGATTCATTCAAAGCACAAGTTCAATTAATTTAAAATGAAATGAAAGAACCAAGAAATTCTGAAAATATGGCTTCAAGTTGCTTCTCTATGGTAAAGGAAAAGCGTTGCAAGTATTGTCAGGCAGAACTTTGTTCAGAAGAGAATTACACGACAGGAAAATAATATATATCTCCATAGTTTTGTTTTTTCTTACTTTAATCCTAAGAACTTCAATTTCTCTTTGATTTCAACATAAATGCTTAAAATTTCTGCAACCACAGTCACTGAATGTAGCAGGAATCCTAAATTTCTGGTCAGGTCTTAAGAATCACACTTCATGTGCATGAGCAGTTGAATTTATATTATAGAAATTTTTCAAATCTAAAAATCTTATATTTCTCCTCTTTGATTTTTTTTGTTTTAATTATATGGGAAAATTCACATTATAATTATTGAATTGCAAAATTTGTTTACAGAAGTAGTTGTTGCTCCTGATTTCTATGGAAATACATTTAACATTGTGATATTTGAAGCCATCTGTGGTTTCTAGACTTCACGTCTCTGATTTCAGACAAGTTGGAGGCACACACAGGCTTAGTTTATGCACATTTATGCAGTGTTAGACGCTGATGGTAGAGCAGGGGTGGCAGAAGAAAACAATGTGCCATTGTCAACTTCCTTGCCTGGGTCTGCTCTCCGCTGCAGGCTGTCAGGAGCCATGGAGCCCCCTGGGGACACGCTGGGCAGGCTTGAGGTGGATCTGGAAAGCAGCATCCTACCCCACTCATCCTGCATCAGAAAGCCCAGGCTGGCAGCTGGGATGGATCTTCCAGTGGGCTGGAATGGAAAAATTACTCTTGCATGGAACAATTTCTCCTATACCTTCTTTTCTTGTTTGAGAAATTTCTCAATGTGTCTGCATTTATTCAACAGAAGTTGTTTCATAAAGCCCTGCGCAGATGCTTTATGTTCATCTAAATAGAAGTTTTAAACACAGGATACCAAGTTTGCAAATGCAAAAGATCGGCTGGTCAGAAACAGAAAACAGATGTTGCACATATTCTTAGAGCTGCTTTTGAAATAATAATAAATGTACAAATCACAGGAAATCTAGCTTATATCCATGCACTCTGGAATATTTAGGGGGATTAAAATATATACAATTAAAATCAGGAACAATTTAATAACATTTACTAGCTAAGTAGTAATTTCCAAGTATCCCAAAGCATATTATGTATTCCTGTTTAGTAATGAAATCCTAGTATTTGTTAGATGAAATGTGTCATCTGATCTGCCAAAGCCCAATAAATCAGTTTGCACATAAAGAAATGGAGAAATGTTTCTTCCTTTGCAAGGTCAAAAGTTTGCAACTGTAGAATACAAAAGGAAAATGTAAATTGGGATCTGGTCAGAACTAGAGCATAAACATTTCTTTTCTACTGAAAAACTTTCATAGAATCTCTTTCCTGGCTAGGAGTGGTCTCAGTGTAGTACCCTCAGTGCCCATTTGAATGACACACTAAGAATGACAAATGTCTAAACAATGCATTGCAATGGGTAAAATATGTCCTGTTTTTTCTTTTAATGCAAGTATCAAAAGCACTTAATTTACTTTGATTTTACATAACAATTTTTATGCACAATAAGGAAAACCTGTCTACAGGTTCCTTGTGTTTCACAGATTCCTTTTAAAGTTATGTATGTCTTTTGCAAGTGCTTTCATTTCAGAACCAAGATTTTCTTTGGAAACCAATGTATTTCTAAACAGTCTATGTCTTGAAACAATTTGAAAGTCTGGAAAGCAATTCTGAAGGATATAACTTTACAGTCATTTTAAAAGAACTCATTGATTTCTCAGTTTTAAAAATCATTTTTCTATTTATCCTTTTGTAAGGACATGTCATTTGAAGTATATTATTTCAGAGCAGGTTTTTTCCACAGTTATCCTTCACCAGTTTGAACTGGTAGAAGTTTAACAAATTATTTTGAAGATTAGAGAATTAATTCTGCCTTCTCTGCAGTTGTTATGAGATAGATAGTATTCAAAATATCACTTTCTATTATACTCCAGTTTTGAAGTTTATTGCTTTAAACTTGATCTTTGCATATTTTACAATGTGCTTTGGACAATACATAACATTGACATAGAATACCATCACATTTCAAGTGGTTTTGTGTTTCATTTTTTTTATGATTATCAGTAAATACTGCAAAGTTGCATACTACAATTTCCAATGTAAAACGTGAACAATTACTATTTCTGAGAGGAACTCACAAATAAACTAGAAAATCTATTTCACATAAACTATAAAATTTAAACTTATGTAACAGGACAAACACATTTTGTCCAGAATCTTTTTCAAACTCCACTTCTTTTGGCCTAGTTTGAATTTAATTTAAAAAAAAGAAAGGTGCTACCGATGTCATGAGAAAAAGAAAGAGAAAACCAAACAAAAGCACTCTTGCTCTTCATTGACTAGGTCTTCTTTTTACAGATGTAGTTAAGGAAGAATACCATGATATTTCCAGCAGCCAAATGTTCTGCAAACCTAAAGGTCTTTCCTCCATGACCCCTATGGCAGCTGACGAAAAGGAACAGCTATGAGGCACTGGTGCTCAAAAATTCACAACCAAATTTGTTTCTAAGGAAACTGTACTAAATAAAGTTTGACGCTCTTTCATCAGGGCTACTGTATCAGTCTGTCCTGGGGAGACAAATTTAATTTCACATTTTTCATTCCATCAGGATGGTAATAGCAGCAGTTTAGAGTCATTTTAACATCCTCTCTATGTCACTTTTCACTGAGTTCTTAAAACTGCTTTGGGGATTATTTTTTTCTTTGTCTACTGGTGGTTAATTTCCTTTAATCCCAAATCTTTCAACCCCTGAAACACGACAGATGTACAGAATTAGCCTCACTTTCTAAATTACTCTTCACACCTTCATATTCTGTCGCTGTGTATATTTCACAAAAATAGCTTCCCTTCCAGAAGCATACATTTCCACATTTCACACCCTTTATATATATGAAAGTGCTCAGAGCCTAACCTTTCTATAAGTGTAATTTCAGTGCACCAGGTATTGACACAATGGGTTCAGTTCATTTGCTCCTTGCTGACTCCTTGTTGACAGGAAGTCAACATCCATTTGAATTGCTTTAGGATACCCTGCCTGATGTCCATCTGAAAGTCCAGAGTGGCACATATCTTCTGTAGGCTCTTTGTCAGATATGTCAGCCACATTTAAATCTCTCAGGTCATCTCAGATGGCACTGGACACCTTTGTTTACAAGGCAGAATCAAACACTGCACTTCAGCACATCATTTTTCTGTGGGACCTCGATAACTGTTTAAAGTTAAACACAGCTTCAGGGCACCTCTGAATGTGGAAGGTATCCCTGCACTGCTGGAGCATGTTCAGTAAAACCCCCGATTTGTTCTCACACAAATGGTAAAATGAGCCCCAAAATAGCAACTTGAAGCTTTTTCCAGGTAATTCAACAAACATTGTTCTCCTAAATGTACAATGCAGCAACAAAATATACAAACCACATGTCAGAAAAAGCATTCAAAAACAAGAAATGAGGTTGCATGGTCTAATAAACAGGAGTACACTATGCAGAAATGGTGATTGGTTTTGTTCATTACAAAATGACAGTACAAGTAGATAGGTATTCTGCTTTTAGATGTTATCTCATTTTCTGTAATTGCTTAGAGAGTGGTGTTCCCTATTATTTTTCTTTTAGCACTTTTGTTGGTTTTTTTTGTTTTTCTTTTTTAAAATGTTTGGGGGGGTTTTGTTTGTTTGTTTTTGGGGGTTTTGTTTGTTTGGTTTTGTTTGTTTGTTTTGTTTTTGTTTTTTTAATTTTTGCTTTACTGCCCTGATGGTGGAGAAGGCTTGCTCCAAACAGGAAAAAAACCCTCAAGTGTATTTCACTCACACGTTGTCTTCAAAGAATTATTTATTCCTGTACACATGTTGGTCTCACTTTGTAGTGCAGGAAGTGTCAATAATTTTCAATGAGAATGGGGTGATACCACCTCAGAATTTGTAACTTTGCTAATGCAGACTTCTGAAGGTCTGCACATGAGCAGCAGCACTAAATACTTGGTATGCTGATGACCTAAATATATTTGATTTACACCAGCAGTTAAAAACTCCTGCTCCTTTGTTCTGCAGAAAAACTTTCAGGGAGCGCCTGTTGACATTTTCACCAGGCAGTCCTAATGAGTCAGAAACACAGGAGAAAATTAAAAAAAAATACAGGGGAAAAAAAAACCAAACAAAACAAAACAAAAAACCAAACAAACAAAACAAAAACAAAAAAACCAAAAAAAAACCAAAACAAAAAAAAAAGAGAATCTTTTCCTCTGTAGATAATTTACAAAAAGGCAATAAAAAGATAAGACCATGCAGAAATTGATTCTTGTCTAAAAAATTTTAGATGGGCAGCAGATTTATGTAAAAGTTTAAGTCATACTATATTTTAAATGGGAAAACTGAAGCCTAAAAATTAAAATCAGAGTCCATCTTTACCAAATGAGTCTGTAGCATGATCTTGCTGACTCTGCTCCGCAGTAAGGGGGCAGTGGGTGACAGGCTCTTTGGTACTTTGATGCCAGCCAGAATTGAACCATGACATGGAACAACACGTGCTTTTCAAAGTTATACATTGAGACTATAGATATACATATAGAACTACCTGAATTTCAGTGCTGTTCTGCTTATATGGTGTCCTACAGTATCCTGTATGATGTTTTGTTTGTTCCTCCAAACGAGAAAGCCTCAGAATTTTAGTGCAGTAATTTGATATTTCATCATTTCTAGGAGATTTAAATGTTCTGAAGTGCAGAAAAAAGCTTTCTATTCATTTGTCCTTTTGGCACAATTTTATAGTATTTCTAATATTTGCAGTAGGCTACATCAGACAAATCACTGTGCTTGTCTAATTATCACCTTTAGGATTTTAATTTTCTTTTCCCCAGATGTCCTAGGAAAACTGTTTAGCTTATTAAGGACTGCAGTAAGAGCTTCACAGACTTCATCTTTACAAAAAAGAGAAAAGATGTGAAGCATTTAATGTAATTATCTTATTCTCAAAAATCAAAAACAACCACTGATTTAAAATTATTACAGTTTTTTTTCTCAGATTCCTACTGTGACATGTGCCTGTAATACAGTTATTAATTACACATATGATTAATACATCATTTTATTAGAATTCCTGTTTACTTGTCTCCATTTCACTGTTTCCTTCCTTTCTCTTTATCTCCATTTCATAAAACATTATCCTTCAGTTTTTTTCACTCTTTTATTTAGTAACTATTTTTCCCCATTTTACCTATTTACTTATGTGCTCGTCTTCTTCTTGTTAGTTGGGATCTACTTTTCATATTGTCTTCCACAGGATGTGTACTGGAAGAGAGGAAAGGTTTGAGGAGGAAGGAATGGCAGAGAGAAAGGACCACGAGCTGACCATAATCTCCTCTTCCTGCGCCACCTGATTCCTTGCTGAAAAGAGCACCAGGGCAGTGGCAACAGTAAGGGGGCAGGACGGGAGACTGGGGTGAAGGACTGAAGATGGGACTGGGAAAAGGGAGAGAACAGGAAAAGACTTAATGTTTGTCTTTTTTGTTTCCCATTACCCAAATCTAGAACTGCATATTTATTTTAATTGACAATAAATATAGTCAATTTTCCTGAAGCCAGTTCTGCTTTTCCTGCAATGCTAAGTTGTAATAGATCTCCCTGTCTTTGTCCTAGCCCCTGAGATTCCTGCTCTCCCGGTTTTCTCCACTATTACTGTCTTCTTTCCCAGAGGTGGGTGGAGGGCAGCTGGGTGGGAATTTGGCTGTTAGCCAAGACTAAGCAACCACACCAAAATTAGATCAAGGTGTGCATAAGTTTTTTTGCACCCTGCAGAAGAAATCGTACTAAACCTTTCTTTCAGTTGCAATCTTCAAACTCAAGGGCTATCCTTCACTATCTCTAAAAAAATCTGGTGGAAATACCTTTACTGTAAATGTCTGACCTGATCAAAATTCAAAATTTTATTTATTTCAACTTCCTATTCTTTTTCTCCTTTCTGCCTTCTTCCTTTTCTGCCACACTCTCTTGTCATTTAGCTTTTTTCTCCTACTATCTCTCTTCATTTTTCTGTGTCTTCAGCACCATAAAGGAAATAAATTTTACCCTCATGTACCATTATGGTCAATACTTTGGTCATATGTGCAATAAATTGCATTTTTTAACAATGCATGTCACTGAATCTTCATTAGGGTTACTGCATCTATGATATTAAGGAGCAACTAAGATCTGGTCCAGAATTCCTCATGGTACTTAATGGAGCCATTCTCTTTTTATGTAATTAACTGAAAAATTAAATTATTGTGTTCAGACTGAGGGCCTCTGAATAGCAAATACCCACTGGTTTGGTTGTTTTTATTATCTCATTATGCAATTTAATAGAATCAATGTTATTGTTTTTTTCATGTCTAGGTTATTGTAGCTAACTTAAGGCATGGTTCTTAGATCATTTTAAAGTAATAACAAAAAATGAAAACTAACTTTTGCTGATGACCATAGTAGTTTTTTTCCTTCCATTTTTTCCTTGTGATATATGCTGCAACTTGTGAAATTATTAATTTCTACTATTAACATAGCAAACACAAGAGAATGTAACATATATTTACATAGAACATCAGATGCTCTTTCACAGATTACTGGAACAGATGACATTTTGTTGTCAATGACATTACCTGAATTAGCTGTGTCATTGCACAAACAGTATGGTTTGAGCATGCATTGGCATAATGGACTGGCAATTCTCAGAACAGCAGTTTTCATAAACTCCAATTAGAGATGACAATGCCAAATAATCATAAATCTTGATGAAGATTGGGAGACAATGATTTGTGTTCTAACAACAGTATGACAAAAAAATTTGCAATTAGTATTCATTGAATTGCATGGAAATGAGCCACAAATCTTTTGAAGAGCAATAAATTTATACAGAGGTGCCTGTCTCAGGTGATTTGAAAGAAACACATCGTCCTACAAAATGAAATTTGTCATGAATCCATCAAAGGAACATTTTCTAGGCCTGTAATTATTCAGGATAGATTTTTGTAATAAAAATACATTTCAATAATTTTTCTTTGTTCTTTCATGATTTTTGGTTTTCATTGTATTATGTTTGTAACATGAATTTGTTTTGTCCTAAGATCTCGCTATAGAAAAATGTAAGCAGATACCTCTAAGGAGTAATGAACTGAAACACAGTTGGCATAAACACATTTGTACTGACACCCAAATGAGTAGTGCGTGGGCAGCAGTTTAAACACCAGCTTACAGAGCAAAATGGCAGTATAACAGAGCAGGAAGGTGATCATCTTTCTCCATATGGCTCTGCTGAGACCACACATACATCCTTGAATGCTGAAACTTCCTGGGTGTTTCAGAGTGAGGGTGATACTGACTAATTGTGCCGCTATTCTCAGACATATTCATTGATATAACATAAGGTGTTCTGGAACCTTTCATGAGATATGCTCCTCTTTATTTCTGTCACTGACATTCCACAGTATTATTCTTGTGCTTGTGTTTCTGAGCCATTATTTTTAATATTCCACTGAAGAATATATAATGAACATGTGTCAAAACAGTTCAAGCATTGTTTTCTTTTAGAAATTAACAAATTATTTTAGGAAATATGTTTTAATTAAAATAAGATCTAAAATTTAAACAGAATTCATATAAAGGTTTTCACAAAACAAAAGTCTCTCTATCCTTTGTACAGCATGAAAACATAAAGGTTCCACTTCTATCAATATTTTTCTCTAAGCACTACACTTTCCAAAATAAGAGAAAATTAGGGAGAGTAATTTGCCTATAGCATTCTTTACTTTCAGAGTTCTAGAGCTGGGTTTAGTATGTATGTAAGTAATTTTGAGATTTTTTGACCCAACTACATTTGCTGTAAGTTTTTTTTCCTCATGTAAGGTTATTAAAATGGAAGAGTGAACTAAGCCCTGTTCTGTTCTCTTCTGTTCTGATCTACTTGCATTCTATCATAGTATAATTTAGTTTTTATTCCTTTCTCAGGCCAAGAGTATGTATGGTCACCACTTTAGAATCTTATCAAGTCCTTGATGACTTGTTTGTGCCAGGATGCTTTGTACCATGAGAACAAAATAAGAAGCCACACTTCTAGGTAACCTCTAATAATAATAATATTAAAGATAATTAAATCAATAGTGTTGATATTATAGCATTATCTAAACAACTAGTGAAATAAAATAGGCTTCTAAATAACTAGTGAAATAAAACAGGCTTCTGTGTTTTAGCTTTCACTTGAAATAGTTTAACTAGAGTCTAATCATTTAACCAGGTGGAATGGATCTGTACTTCTACCAGGAAATATAATTTCCTATTGTGTCTGGACATATTTTAGCACTCATTTCATCATTCATTCCTGCTCTTATTGGTACTTCACATTATTACTAACAATTCATTTATTTAAAATGGCTGGCTTTTTTGTGTTTTTGGGGGGATTTTGTTTTGGTTTTTGTTTTGTTCTGGTTTTGTGTTGTTGTTTTTGTTCTGGGGTTTTTGTTGTTTTTGTTTTTCTTTTGCTTTGTTTTTTTTATTTTAATGAGAAATACTTACTTTTAGAAATAATGCTCTCCCTATAAAATTTATGAGTCTGTCTTTTCTAGTAGTAAGTAAATCATCATCATGATGATTTATCATCAAAATGTCATTATTAGTCCTTATTTGAACCTATTATTAAGAAATAAATTGAAAGTTGATGCACCCCTCTTTAATGTTAGTAGAAAATATAAAAATAAAGGCTGCTGATTGCAAATGGAACACATTGATAGCATCTGTCTCAACCATCTAGTGTTGTGCAAATCTACTGTGTGGATGAAATGGTGCCAGCATGCAGCTTGGAGGACATTGACTCAGGACACAAATTTATGTAAATGAATCCTGTACTGCATCAGTCAATATCAAGATCCAAAAAAAAACTCTCCAGAGACCTAAGACATGCAAATAACTTGTCCAACTTTCACAAAAATTTTATTGGAAAGGAAGTCCGAAATTAGAAAATGTCATTATATAGTGCAAATGACATAATTTGACAAGGGTGTAGGGAAGTGGTAGCAAGTTTCCACCATTCAGTACCCTTTGGACTAGACCAGATCATCATCTAGTTACTAAGCATAAAGTTCAATTCTTTTGGAAAGAGAATGACATTGTAGAAACATTGAAGTACCACATTATACATAAGTTCAAATTTATGACTAAGATATCTTTTGGTTATGCCTGAGGTTTTTCTACATCTGCCCTGACACAAAGGCACAAGTGCGCACAAGGTCAATGTTGTAGTAGAAAAATCCCTGAAGGAACAATTTCAATTGTATAATTGTATAATGTATGCAGGGCAAGAAGAGATCACATGCTAGATATTTGTAAAACTAGGTTGACCCATGCAATATGGAAAGAACTCTAAACCTCTGCTATGGCAAATCAAAACTGTGTCTGGGGTGAGATAGAAAGGTAGAATCATGTGCGCCACCAGCAGCATTGTAACACAGCGGTCATCCTTGTGAGTCTGCTTTCTACCAAAACATAGCTACACAAACATAAAGCAAATTAAACCCAGACACAGACACAAACACAAACACAATTAAATTAGCTCAGGCTTTGAGTGACCCAGGCAAGTCCTGAAACCTGCACTGCCCCATCAATGCAAGTTTATGGATTTCTGTTAGCAAGTCAAAATCATACATACCAAGTTAAACCCAGAACAGTATTTTAGCAAGACAGAGAATAATCAAATAGAGTCTTCACTGACACTGTAGTCAATCACTGGAGCAGACTTCCCAGGAAATGGTCAAGCCTGTCAGTGTTCAAACAGCATCTGGACTACACTCTCAGTCATATGATTTCATTTTAAGTAGTCCTGCAAGGAGCAGGGAGTTCCTTGATGATGCCAATGAGTCACTTCCAAATTAAGATTTTGATAAATCTATGAAAATAACTTTAATTAGAAAATTGGAAATGTTTGCTGTTCCATCCAATATTTTAAGCTCTTTATTGGGAAGTAAATCTTTCAGGTATTCAGACTCCAGCTAAAGAGATAATTTTTAAGTAACACTATCTGTCATCACTCCTCTTCTTTCATCTCTTATGACGTAAAGCTGAGTACCTCTTCCTTTGTAACCTAACATCCTGTTCCTCTTCTTTCTGCTTAGGGTTGCTCAGACCATTTTCTTTTAGACAGAATATTGTTTTTCCTTAGGCAACATTTCATATTAGAAGCTCTTTAGTTTTACTCCCTGTCATTTGTCTGCGTTTTGCTCATTCAGAAATGGTACTTACTGCACTTGGTTGTAGTGGGTTTACATGATTTTTGAAAGTGCAGCAACAGCTAGATTATCTACGCTTAGACAAAAATTTAACAAGTAATAATAAAACTAATATGTTGATTGTTGTCAGTATCTCTATTATGGCATATATTTGATTGTACCAACAATATGCTTACCTGAGGATTAGAGGTAGGCAAGCAAAATATTAATTTGAAATATTACTCATGGTGGTGCTTTAGATGGCGACGCAGTGATTACAATATTAAGCAAACAGCCAAAGCACTGTTCCCTTCCTTGGTCAGGTATTTTATGATAAATATATTCCAGTTAATTCCATATAAATTTTTTTCCTATAAACTGGGGGTTTATGTCTGCACTACCAGTAAGTGCAACAACATCAAGGATGTCTAATCTTTAATTTGGTAGTTGTAGCAAGAGAAGTAAACTAAATTATCTAGAACTGATTAGAAGGATCTCTACATTACATAAATTACTGAAATATTAAAAAAATTATTACTTTTCTTTCTTATCTGTTCTACATCATTATTTTTAAAAGTATTGTTATTTCATCATGCATATGTGATTTTGGGAAGGACTGATATCTTCTGCATTAGTAGAAATAATAAGTAACAACAGCACAGAAAGGATTCAAAAATTAGCTGGTGGTTTTCATCATTTTGAAGGCTAGATACACTTTGTAAGACATAAGATTTCATCCAGTGATTTCCATGGTATTTCTGAGATTTAAAGCCTGACTTCAAACACTTCAAATAGTATCTTTTAAGAGAGACATATACTTTGAATTAAACATTTTGAGTAACACCAAGCCTGTCATACAAGATTTATTCCAGAAACTAATTCTGTGTATTAAATGTTTGACTTTATTTGGTAAATCTGTTTAACTATAGTTCTTAAACTGTGGATTTTTTTTTGTTGCACTTATGTTTCATCATAATATGAATGGACTGTGATTAGACATTATTAAATTCCTGTTAATTAATTAAATAAATTCAATATCTCAAGCTTCCCAGAATTCATGTGTTTGGATAGTTCCTTTTTTTTACATCCCCCAGTTTTCCACATTCTCTAGGAAGTCTGGGATGCAATGCACTATTCCATTAATGCCTTACTACAATGAGCAAAGCACAGGTTTTACTATTTGACATTAGTGTAAATGTTTCTAATTCCCTGCCTTATTTATTATTTTCCTGTTCAGATTATAAAGTATCTCAAAATTTCCTCATGGTATTGAAGTGAAAAATCACATTCAGTTATTGTTCTCCTGGATACAGCTTGCCATTCCATGATCTCATTTTATTTTTTTTTCCATTCTTTAATCCCAGCAGCAATTTGTCTTTTCTCCAATTATTTCGGTTTATTGGATGGTGCTGATTGTTCCAATAGCCCTTAATGATTGATCTGTTCATATTGTTATGCGTCATTTTGCTATTTGCTCAGTTAGATAAACAACTCCTTAATACATAGGTAGGGCTGGTTCCTGCTCAAGGTGAAGGAACAGGATGCTTTCTCAGTTCTGAAGATGGTGGTTTTGGAATATGCTGACAGACAATGGAGATGTTGTTTATTCTGGAACTGAAGAATATAAGCCCACAGATATTCTCTTTCAGATATATGCAGGCATAAATGACCCTAAAATATTGAAGGCAAGCATGGAATTAGACATTTTCAATTTTATGTAATCTCTCCTACAGATATTTTTTAAATTTTTTTTTCTTTAAAAATCGCATAAGCCAAAAAAATTACTGGAATTTTTTTAATATCAAAACTCATTGTATTCACAAGCTGATGTGGAAGTATCATCCTTATGAAGTATTTATGGACATGTTTTATTTATAGAATGCTCTGACAGTTATATCATGCAGAGCACTGAAAAAATAGCAAGGAATTTTTATATTTTATAAAAAATAGAAGCCCTTAAGAAAAAGTCATTATGCCTTTCTAAAATTGATAAAGAACATAATAAACTCTAGCACCTGCTCATTTTCTAAAAGAAACATCAATTCATCTCAATATTATCTATTTGTACAAGTGAGAAATATGCATGTGGAGGACACGAGACAATCCTTCCTACATTGAACAGATGCTTCATACTTTAGTGTTTTAAATTATGTATGATGCATGAATGTTTCTTTTCATTAATGTGCAAATTGGGAATGAAATTTTGCACAAGTTTTGTGTGTCCTGCCTCCCAAGGAATATGGCCAATTAAAATGTGGGGGTTTTTTATCCATATTAAAAAAACTATGCATTGGATACTGTTCATTAGAAGGTCAGTGCTTTCAGTAGATCACACTTACCCACACAACAGACACTTTTAATGTGGCCATTCCTAATTTCTGTCTGAAATGTTGCTGCCTACTCACTTATAACCTAGGGCAAGATTTAGTTTTCTAGAGCATCAACATCAAGTTCCCTTCCTTCCTTCAGTTTTAAAATCTGAGCCCATTAACGATCTGTTCCCTAGCAGGGAAAAGAGAAATAACAACAAAACAAAGAAACAAAAAACCCAAAGAAACAAAACAAACAAAGAAACCCCCTCCACACTAATTTTGTTAAAAGCAGTTCTTCTGAGCAACATTCACAAAGGATCGTGTGGCCTGGAACTCATTTAGGTCAATGTTAACAGCATCTGTCAGTAACAGATCATTCACACCTGCAGTTGCTATCATGTAAGTAATTAAAAACGACAAGAGATCCAATTATTATGAAGTTATCATGCACATTTTCAGCTAAGAGAACATTTCAGCATGTAGGCAGACATTTTTTTAAATTATTAAATAGTTTGTGAAAGAGAAAACAGTTACCAAAAGCCAGTTCTTATCAAAAAGAAAACCTTTAACACTAGTTTAACATTATTTCACAGCTCTTTACCATTGCAAATTTTTGTAAAATTTAGTGGCATCTCCATCCTAAAAAATGTTGAAGGCATGCCTCACGGTGACAGTTCTATTTCCACTGAAACTGTAATTATGAAATGAGAACTACTAAATAATTGCTGTATCGGTCAGTGGATAATTTTCTCATTTGTGGTGAAAGATTAGTACCTACCTACATCCAGTCATGTACTTATTTCTGGAAAGTATCTTTGATGTAATGGCTGTTCTCTAACATAAGTTTTATTCTTAGGGAGATAAAATATAATCATTTTTATTTAAATTTATTGCAAGCTGACAAAACTTGTTTCAATATTTTAGTTGAATTTAATCTTAAAGATCTTGCAGAAACATAATTATTAAAAGCATTTTTTCTTAGCATCAGTAGTTCCCATAACAATACGTAATACCAATATATTTCAGGACTAGAATTCTAATTTGATTATTCCTACATGACTTTCACAGTCAATATACACTATTTGGCTTTGAGATCTCAAAGGGTTGTTCTCTAAAAAAAAAATTATTCCTTCATCCCAAGAATTAAAGTATACTTTCAATTAGCAGAAATTAGAAGAGGAGAATAAGTTTTAAAAATCTAATACAAAGCCTGTTAAAATCAATACAAGAACATTCCATAATTCCATGTGTGTTTTATCATGTCTCTGCTCTTTTTATGTGTTGGAAAAATCTGAGTTTTGCCTGTGAAGATGTCGCATTTAAACAGTGTTCCCCATAGGACTGGTTGGTGAGAAGTCACAGATGCTGATCTCAAGATTGCAGTGACAGAGGTAAAGTCCTTGATTCCATTTGGGAAAGTTTGGGCAACTCCTACTTTGTGAATTCTTCTCATCTGTTGAATGTTGGAGACACTAAAATACCAGGCATGGTCAATTCCTAGAAATTTTTCTGTGTACAACCCAGCACAATCATAGGCACCAAAAGAGTTTTCTAGCAACCCAGATGGTATTTTTTTTCCTATCAATTGTTTACATATTTGCTTAAACAAAATATAGGCTGACACTTATTTAAATATTTGTTTAAATACAGAAGGACATATACAAACCCATCTCATTCAAGAATCTCACTCCTCCAAGAATTTAATTTTAATTCCTGTGATTTTTCTTGGCTTGTATTTGTATATGGGAGAGGATAAAGAATTTTATCTGTGAATTCAAAAAATCTTTTGTCAGCTGGGATAGAGTTCATTTCCTTCACAGTGGCAGGTATGGGGCTATGTTTTGGATTTCTGTTGAGCACAAACTATTTTTATGAACTGTATCATCCAGAAAAAAAATTGGCCTAGAAAAGTGTTTTTTAATACACAGACATTTTGTAGAGGAAAACAATTTTCTGTACTAAAAATCAGGAAATCATTTCAGTTTTGAACAAAATTTACTTAATTTTTGGACTACTGAGCATTCATGCATGTTGGAAATGAAGATGGCAAGCATGACAGCAGGATGAAGCACTGCACAGCATGCTTTATCTAAAAGAGTAGACAGAACTTACACTCACTTTGTGCAATCAGCAGCCCAGGATGTCCTGTAAAGGTCATGTAAGTACAAGTGGACAAAAAGCAGGTGCTTCCAAAATACAGTTATGAAAATGTGAAATTAGAAATAAGGCATCAGGCTGATGGGCTTTAACTTGTCACATACAATAGCTGCAGCCAGCTAACTAAGACTAAGACTTGTCATGCTGAAACTTCCTCTGAAAATAGCACCTGTGTCTCTCTAAATTTTTCACTAGCTGATAGATGTTCCATAGGTACAAGAGTAAAAACATTTATTTTGGATGCAGGACTATATGTTAGCAAATTTTGACAGCAGACATAAACAAAATGTGTTCTTAGACATTTTATTGAAGACTTCAATATCAGTGTTATACAAGCTTTTCTTAAAAAATAATAAAAAATGGAGGTTGAAACATTGAATTGGACTTGAACCTATATCCAATGCAAACATCCTAAAAATTGAGAAGGTGGGAAGGTTTGTGGTTTTTTAAATCTATTTTGCTTTCTGTATATTGATCTGGTTACAACTTTCCTATAAAGCTGACTGGAGCAGTCCAAGCAAGTAAAAAGGAAGTCTGTGCTAAATCTGCCATCCCCAATGAAACTTGTAGTGCATTGGATACCTCAGCTCTTATTGCTGTTAATGCCCTCATTAGGTGAGCTGTGAGCATGATGGAGAACACTGATGGTCTCCAGTTCAGACATTTTATGCATCTCAAACACTGGGCAGAACCTGAGTAAGAGTTCTTATGATCTAAATTTTAAAATTGACTGGAAATGAAAACATTCACTCACAAAGTATTGTGGGACCTAACAACATATGTATTTAAATGGGACCGAGTCCCTATATATTTCAGGCATATTCTTCAGACTTTTTTCTCATTAGGGTAGCTAAATATTTGAGAAAGAAACACCTCTTGCTTAATTTGTCCCTCTTCACTGAGCCTTTATTTCTGGCCATTGCTAAATAGGCCTGAGGCTAAATGGCTCTTTAAACCAGCCTTCAACTTTTCTCCAGGGATTTGAACTACTTCTATTAAATATTAGCATCTACATCTTAATCTACAATTCAGTGTTCCGTATTTTTTTCTATTAGTATATAATCTTTGAGCTAATAATTCAATATTTTAATAGATTTTATTATATATATCTAATCTCCAAAATTTGAGCAAATTTATGAGAAATTACTATGTTTCATTTATAAAAGGAACATCCATGTAGGGCACTCAGTTTTTCAGTACAGCTCCACAGAAAGCAAATTTTTATAATAACTACTTTAATGATTTTATATATTTACACTAGTGTCATGAGATTTTTAGGTTAGGAAATGCACAAAGAGTTTATGAAATGTTTGGGGAGGAGATTCGAACACAGAGATTCCCCAAATACTGTAAAAAGCTGTTGTGGAAAGATGAAATAAGAAAAACATGCAGTGAAAACATCTGGCCAAACTGTAAGGAAGAACTCTGAAAAATTCCCTGAAGGACTTCTGTGCTGGCTTACAGACTTCCAGTTAAAGTATGGACTGTGATGAAATACACACACAAAAAATTTTACTCAAAAATCTCTGCAGAAAACATAGTATGGTAACATAAAATAGGTAAATTGATTAATCTTATTTTGTTTTGATAAATATCTTTTCAAAGAGAAAAAATAGCTCTCATGTCCAGTGCATTCATCCTACAAAAAAACTCTCCAAACCATAACCAAATGTACAAATTTGACAAAGACATTAAATTCAAGTATATCATGAATATGCAACCTATTATTTGCAAAGGAACTCTGTCATAAATTCATATTGAGACAGCCTTCAAAGATGACCAGAAACTTAATGTAGGTTTGAGGTCATTCTAGTTCAAGATGATACATTTGAGATAATTTGCTTTATGTCCTTGTAACATGCACTTCTTTTCCAGAACATGCGAATGGTGCTGTAATTTTAATCCTGCAGATGTTCAAATTTACCTCTATGTAAAGGGCTCAGCAAAAGAATAATGCACTTGAATTAAGTTTTATGTGTCATTTAAAAGGTTTTCATGTTATTTCTCAGAACAATATTCACTCTTTTTCTGTGTGTTCTGGTTTAGTGTGTATATTCATAATCGCTATGGGCAATTGCAGTGATTATAATACTCATTAAAACAAAGGCTACTTAGCATTTAACATAAAATGGTGAGTTTAAGTAATTTTTTTTCTTAGGAGTCCTATACCCTTGCAATGACATTCTTTTTTATTCTGGTATGCAACAGAACTATGCTCTTCACAAGATTGTACTTTTTTTTTTCTGTTTCGATTTCTTCAACTTGACATGAGCCTCTTTGCAGGGTACTGCATAGAGGAAGTGTTAGAATGAAATTTGACACATGGCATCACATAATAAGTGTCTTCATGAGCATCAAGCACTTGAAAGCTTTATCCTCCTATAAATGCTGAGTTTTATCACAAGAACAATTATCTTCAACATGGCAACTTTGAGATGGTTACATGACCTGACGCTTGCTCTCTTAAAGATTACCTTCTACTGCGTTTCATCATAATCAAGTTTTACAAAAAAAAGTGATCCATGGAACAAAAGCCAAAATACACAACCATGAAATTCATGCATGTGAAGAAAAGGAAAAGGCATATTTCAGCTACAGCTCTGTTTGTACATGTCAGTGAGGTTAACTGAACACGTGTTGCGATTACAGCTAAGACAAGGTTAATTTTTGCAGTATGTGGGAGCAAGTGTGGCTAAAGCCCAAATGTTATTCTACATCATCTCACATCATCACCAGAGGCAACAGAAAAGGGAGTCTTCCCTTCCAAGAAGAAGGGGCTGGTTCCTTCCAGTCAATCAAGCGTGGCGGACAGAACGCTGGGGTAACGCTGGTTTGGGTGGTACGGTGGCAGCTGGGTCAAGCACTGCACGCTCTATTTTGTACAACTTTGTTGTTAATATTGTTGCTGTTGCTGTTTGTTTTCTTAACTCAATGTCTTCGGTAATTTTTTTTATCACAGCCTGTGATCTCTGTCTTTTGTGCCTCCAATTCTCTCCAGTGCACTGCAGCAGGGAGGGGAAGGGAAAAGGAGGGAGGGGAGCAAGCACCATGTGATTTGGAAAGTCTCAGTGGGAGCACTGAGGGAAACCATTCTTAAACCACAACAAATGTAAAGTCAGAAAGTAATTTCTGAATTGCATTTAGGAAGGCAGAAAGGCAAAGATTTAATTAAAATAACTTCTAATTCGGTGTCACATTTTAGTATGGAAACTCTTTAACCTAATAGTATTCAAATCTTTTTTTGATTCAAATTTTTACTGAGTTTTCATGTCTCATCTTTATCAGCACAGACTTCAGTTTATCTGCTAGGTAGGTAGAGCAATAGCATAAGACAGAATGAAACATATATTATCAGAAAAAGGATTTATTGGTATGATACCAGAGAAGGTTTAATTTGCATATGAAAGGAAAAACTAAAGCAAGTTTAATGTTACTTAATGTTTGTTTTCTTTTTAAATGCCCAAGGAGAGTGGATCTTCAGAAGATCTTCACCATTTATGTAGGTTGTAATCTGATGGTGTAAATAGTAAGGTAGCTCAGACAAAGAAGACATAAAACAGCCGTGTTACTTGAATAAGAGCAATTTATTAATTGTAACATCACACTTCAAGGGAATCTTTTTTATATGAAATACTTAAACCTACTCAACATATAACAAAATAGTTTCAATATAAAAGTGGGAAGCATTCTTAAAGGACATAGGAAAAAGCACAATGAAAAAAATATAGGTCAGGAAGTGTTCCAGGTGTGGCCCTTTAAATTCAACTGAAAGGGAAGGTATGATTTTCTTATAAAAATGTGGAACTTCCTACTCATTCCATCTGATGAAAGTAAAAGTAAACATATAGATAAGAAATAGGCAGCCAGCTACACAAATCAAGATTTTTTGGCTTAATTCAAGCCTTGGTTTAACTCAAGGAATGACTTTAACAGGCCGCAGATGCAGCCAATAAGAAGAGTGTTATAAGAGGGATTGGTGGGGACCAGAGTCAGTTGGCTGCTGTGAGAAGAAGGAAGAGTTGGTGCCTAAAGAAGCTGCCTGCAAGAAACATCAAGGAGGTACAAAACTCTAGCAATATAGAGCCCTTGGAGCATGATGATAATAGAACTCTTGCAATATAATGGCAGTATCCCAGCAGTGAAGATATAAAGGAGCACATAAAGTGACTCTGTACCATGAACAGACACCATACTTGCTCCCTTTGCTACAAAGAAATATTCCTGGACACCTCTGTATGACTTCATTTGTACATCAAAACCAGATGGACAGAGGACCAGACTTTTTACATATATTAGAGAATTTTACCCTCAGTAGAATGTTCTGCAAGAAACAAATGCCATTAAAATAAAAACGTGCAGCATACAGCCTTACTTTTGAGAATGATTGTTTCTGCAGCTCTAACTTTCTGCTTATTTTGAATCAGTTTACACAGAGAACAATAGCAGCAATAGCATAGGACAGCAGTTAAACTGTAACCCAACCAAAAATAAGTAGAAAACAGAAGTATGTTTAATCACCTGAGAAGAGGTAAAGTTATTGCTTAAAATATCTTGTCAATAACTAGAAAATTATATACAGGTATGTCTTGCAATACTGGTCTTAACTGATTCACTGAGATACCAGGTCGCTAAGGGAACTTGGGGCAAAGGCCAGAAAAGATAATTAGGAAGAAGGAGAGTATTGGCAAAAATATATTCCAGGCTCAGAAAGTGCAGAATCAGGCCAGGCTGGAGAGTGAACAGGAGTCTGACAAAATGAAGAAAAGGCTACCCTGAAACAAAAGACTTTCAACATTACAGGTCAGAGTTAAAAAAAAAGGAAATCTTGGATTTACAGTGATTGCCAAGACAGTGTATTGACAATAGATGGAAGAAATGCAATGGATTCCACAATCTTGCAAGAGTTTGCAAATCCTCAAAGTGTGTGTGAAGCAGGGATTATGAAAATAGGTTATGCTTTGAGTGCACTCAGCAAGCATAAGCCAAAGGGACTGTGAATGTACTTATAAATCATTAGGGATTTCCATAGGAATCCTTGCAGAAGGTTAGTAATACAGTGTACTTAACATCACTCTTGTTGTTTTACAGTGTAAGCTTGCAATATTTCCTTTTATAATTTTAATGTGACTTTTAAGAAGGCTGAATCCAATTAAAAAGCATGTATTTAATGACCTGTCTTTCTCTCAGACTAAGCAAAAGAAATAGAATTTGAAATGTTGTTTAGAAACTCAAGAAATCAATAAAATGAAGTAAAATAAAGATAAAAATAAAATTATTAGTACAGTCCAGGAGAAAAATCATGTACAAAGATACAAATATTTCAGTTTTACTATGTCATATGTACTGAAAAAAGACTGAGGAAGGATGTGGAAAATTGCTCTTCGAATCTGCATCACCTGTATAGTGACTCAGGGCAACAGTCATTTTAGTGAGATTTGACAGAGGTGTAAAATGTAAGGTGCAGATGGTAATTATTCTGCTCTACTTGGCACTGGTGAGGTTTCTGTTGGAATGCTGCTTTTTTGGTCACTGAACTATAAGAAAAAATGTAGACAAAATTGGAATGCAGAATATGGTGACAGGAATATTTAGAACCTTTAAAAATTATCCACAAAGCAAACACAAACCCAAAAAACTGCCTTAATTTGGTCTTAAAAGGATTGATAAAAAAAGACAACAGCCTTCAGGTATTTTAAAGGAAGTATATTTTTGTCCACAGAGAGCATACAGAGAATAGCATGCCTGAATGACAAAGGTGTTCTGACAAGGTGTTCAATATGTCCAAAAAAATATTTCACGTCGGTCAAAAATGTTTAGGTCTGTTGATAAGATATTTAACAGGACAATAAAAGAAGATGTGATTCCACATGTCTACCATTATACCTATACATCAGTTCTAATGAGAGGCTTGAAATTCAAAGTGAGGGAAGGTTCAAAAAGATCAATGTCTATGTCCAACGGTGCTCCTCCAGGCTATGTCAATATTTCACTTCCATTGCTAGTAAGGCTGAAAAACAGTGAACTAATGACTATAAAGTGATATTGGCATGGATGTTACTCTGGTCTTCTGACCTGTGGCAAGAGCATTTTGCTTTTTTAAAATCATAATAAAACAAGATTCCTACATAAATGCCAGTGCTACTCACCATCAGATCGTCTTTGAATTTCTTTCTTAGCTTCTTAGTTTTAACCAAAATTCCAAGATTTTGCAAATGGTTTTCATAACCAGTCATTCTGTGATTCATTACACTAATGAAAGCCACAGTGAAATATTTGCTTCAGATTTTTACATGACTGTAGAGTGCCAATATTTTTCAACCACAATGTTTCAAAGGTCTGAGATGTGTCAAAGCAATTTCAAAGCTATTTTCTCTTTCAACATAGAGTTGAAGCGTATGCATAAAGCTACGTTTTGTTCAGCTGTGTTATAAACCATTGCACTTTCTTCTTGCTCTACTAGATCAAGTTTATTAAGTCACAAAAAACCACCCAAGATGTAAGTAACCTGTTAAGTGGGGTTTCACTTTTGTACAATGTTTTAATAAAACATTAATATGATAGTTTTATTAAAAGTTCAGGAAAGTGACTTGCATTTGTGAACACTTCAGAAAAAATGACAAGTATTTTTGATAGCTAATTCTTATTAGAATGCAAAGCAAACCACCATGTTCACAACCAGATCATCACAGAAAGTTGAAAATATGTGTAACTTCATCTGTCAAGCTTTGATAAGGCCAATTTCTTTTCATGTCCACATTCAAAACACTTTTTATGGGAAGTCTGTTGTTTTCTGTTTGCCTGTGAGTGGATTTGTTTGTAAATACAACAAAGCTCTTAGGCAATGTTAGTGACCATCTTTTTAATACAGAAAGACTCCTTTTCACTGACTCCTAGTCCATATAATTTTTCTGTACAAAGATTATCCACATTGTGTATAAATACATCTATATCTGCTGGACAAGGGTGACAAAACTAACATCTTCCAATGGTTCACACATGTTAATTCTTATTTAAAATAATGTAGAAAATTATTGGCAGTTAAACCTCTCTAGTGTCATCTACCTGCAAAATAAAATAGAGATTATTTTAACAATAGCTAAAATCAATATGTTTTTGACCAGGTCTTGAATATATTTAATATTTGCATTATTTTCAAGAGCAATTAATTTAGCTTGCTTGAATACAGTTCTTCATCCACCATAGGAATTTCATCTTTTCTCCTGCAAGGTAGTTTCTGGTTTCCTGTGCTTTTGTAATTTTTTTTTTCCTAATATTCATAATTTGGTAGCTCATACAAAGAGATAATTTGAGCACATCTGTAGTCACAGGAGCAGCTGAATGGAAAATTTTATTTCCTGTTTTCATTTTTTTCCAGTTAATTTATGCTTGAAGGAATTTTCCCTATTGACTTTGAAATGAAGGTGCCTTCTTTCAAGGTGGTGTCAAAGATTAAATGGTTTCATTTTTCCATTAGCAAATACTTTGTAACACAGCTTTGAAATTATTGTTCATCAGTTGACACAGTCTAAGTAAAGCCCATTTAAACATAATTTGGTCTATATGAGCTAGTTTTCTTTTAGAGTTCTCATACCATTCATCCTTTTGCTTTTAACGATAATAGAATTTAAAACATTTTTTCAGGTTTTTTTTTTTCTGATTAGTACTTACTGCTAAGAGTTCAGTACTTACTGCTAAAATACAGTAAAAGTGAGTTTCTTTTCCTGCACTGTTCCTTTCTTTAGGCATAGGCCCACTGTTAGTCACAAGCTCCACCAGCACAGTTTTTGGTAGCTAAGCTACTGGACATTACTTAAATTTGACAGCCTTGTTATCATAAGAGAAAATTTATAATTATATATTAGAATAAAGGAATTATGTCCACTGCCATTATGTCATTGGTGCCAGACAAAAAAAAAAATAGCTGAAGGTGTAGAAAACCATGGCCTCGGACTCTTTGGTTCTAAGCAATTCCTTAACTGTTGCTCTTGCCTGGAGCAAAATAGTTGTCTAGGCTCAAAGCTGTGGCAAGTGTGACAAAAGAACTTCTCTTTCTCTCATCATTACTGTAATTGAGATGTTCTATTGGCTTCCCCCTCATTTATCCCACTAGCTGTCTTTTTCTTAGACCAAAAATTAACAATATCTCTTCTGAACCATAGAGGCACATAAAGGGTCATTTTAAAAATTGCAGGAGATACACAAATCTTAGATGTGATTGAACAGCAGAAGTATAGAACACCTTGTACAGCTTTAGATACTTAAGTTTCTGTTGGTCTTCTACATATTCCTAAGAAATAAGCTATGGATTTTCTAGATTAGTTAACAACAATTTGAAAACTACAGGACTGTATGAACCTTTAAAGTACCCTCCATGTCCATTGTTTTATAACTCTATTTTTATTGTTCCCCTAAGTTAGTTTTACTGGAGAATGTTATAGCAAAAAAAGTGACTGCCTGCAAATCAAAACTGGTTTTGCATTATATGATGGTTTTAATATAGTAATGTCTAAGAATAAGCTGTAGATTACTCCACGTGATTCAAATAATATGCCATGAAATATGGGCTTAGACATAAAACCTACATAGTATGGAACACTGGAAATCAGCATCAAAATACTAGATAGACATATATTGAAAGCCTTCAGGATGAAGTAGTAAGGTAGGTTTTATCATTACCTTGCAGGAAGAGTACCAAAGAATCACTGATTGACACCTACAGATATTTTATTTAACAGACTTTAGAGATCAAGAATACCTGTAATGTGAGAATTGTGTTAGCTGGACTGGAAATTTACAGATGTTTGAAAACACAACTGAAGACAAACAGAAGTGTTGTTATGATGTGGAGTGCCAGAAGCTGCCACACACATGATTTATAGTCAGTATGAGGCCCAATGTCAGTATTGCCATATGAAGTTGCCCAGCTGCCCCATGAAATGGCTACCAAAAACATAAAAAGGAGAAACAGAGGGTGCTGAGTGGCTGTATTTTGTGCCACTCCTTTTTCTTGGGTTTTAGCTTTCTGTCCCTTTTATATGTATGACCATTTTTAAAACTTTTTTCCTATTGTTAAATAGTTCTTATATCAACCCATGAGTTTCTTTTTTTTTTTTTTGTTTTTTTTTTTTCCTGATTCTCCATCCTGACCCACCAGGGCAGGGAAAAAGCAAGCAAAGCAGCTGCATGGTACTTAGTTGCCAGTTGGGGTTAAGCCACAACAGTGCTTCAGTTTCCAAGAAGCAGGAAAAATGTCTCCAGATAATGGCAATTTCACATCTGTTGCTATATATTCTTATAGCAATCCATAAAAATAATACACTTTGTATTCTGCAAGTGTCTGTTATTCCACAATATAGCAGAAATCCATTAAATATTTCTATGATTAATATATATTACACAAATCATAGCTACACAGTCAATTATATAGTTTCTTCCATGGAAGAAACTCTTATGTGACTAGCACTTTCTTCTGCACTTCTAATTCATAGATTAGCAAAATACTGTTAAAAATACTGTTATTTGTAGAAAATAAACTCTGATTTCTTAGGACTTCTCTGTATAAAAAAAATATTTGAAGAATTTTATTACCAGATTATTTTTGTGTGACAGTCTCATTGCAAGCATCAAACTATGTGAAATCCCAGGCACCATATCTATGCATACATATATATATTTACCTATACATACATACAAAACAGGGCAGACAAAACAATGTGTGCATATATATTATTGTTGTGTACCTCATGTATATGTTTTTATACCTAAATTTGTATTTTTTTTAATTTGCCTGTTTAATTTAAAAAAAAGGGAATTTAATTATTTTTATCTGAAATTTCTAGCTTACTTCTCTATGCCATGCAATGTACAGACATTTGATTCCACTATGTCTGTGGCACCCAGAATATTTTCCATTCACTACAAAATATCCACCCTTATGATTTTTCATATAAATCAAGGTTGAGCACAAATTGGAACCTATCAAGTCAGAAGATGGTTATATTTGCATGGTGGCAACTTAGAGAATTCTTACTCACTTCAGTAGTTTAAGAAATATCTTTTATATACTGTAGAGAGTAATAGGTATGTCCCATCTAGAAAAGAGCCAGAGTGAGGACAGTACCCTAAATTTCATGGGTTAGGACATATGAGGAGTAATGGAGAAGAGGGAATGGCAGGAAGATGGAATTTTGCCACTGGTTAACCATACACAATGGAATTTGTTTTTTCCTTGGGACTCATCCCTTTTTTCAGGTCTGTGCACTGCTTTTCTTCATACTGTGCTCTCCTTCTCAAGGCCTCTGGTATCATACAAGGCATGTATTTCTCTTGGCTGCATCAATATTTTACAGTCATAAATATCCAATTTTATATAGAATAACTGCTTTATCTTTACAAAACTATGGTTGGACCATAAAGAGAGATAAAAGAAAAATAAATTAGCTGTGGACCTTGGAAATTAGATAAATGGATTTCACGGAGAAATCAAGTAAAACAAAGCTACAGGCAGGTCAAGAAAAGTTCAGACAGAGCAGGTTTGACAAGTCTCAGCCCTAAAATATCTGAAATATCAGTAAAAAGTTTATAGTCCATTTCTAGGAATGACAGTATGGCCCTGGATTCTACAACACAGAATTTTGTTCTACTCTCTGCTTGTTTATTTCTGTTTCTACCCATTTGCCAAGTCTGTTTTATCTGATCCTTTTTCTCATGAATCATACATTGAGTAGGGGTAGCAATTTGCAGAAAGAATGTCATAGTGTATAAATATTTGTTTTTATCAACAAAGCTTATGGGTGTAACAATGTCAATCCAACATTCATTATGTTTGGTAGCACACTTCTAAAGCTGTGTGCCATATGTTCCTTTCCATTAAAAGGCAGGGAAATTCCACTAATCCAATGCAAATCAGAGAAGGGTATAATCATAGCAGCCTGCAAAAGGAAGCAAGTGACACCAGGTGAGAAGTGATTGCCATGAATGTGTTGTTTCTGAACCAGTTCTCATCCCATGGTAATAGCTCCTGGTGGTTTGTCTAAAGAAGAAAATGTGAATAGCTGGAGAAGGAAAAAAGGCATAAAATAACACTTAGGGGGCCTAAGCCTTTTTGCTAGTTTTGCTGACAGCATTGGAAATACAGGGAAGGGTAGAAAGTCAGAGATTTTTCAAAGGTTGAGCAAACAATACAGGAAATTCTTTTGTTTATTTTCTCACAGCTCATTTCTCGAATACATTTCCTGCTATGGCGTCCTTCAGCTGTAGATCTGCTACAGTGGAATTCCAAGAGGATTCCACACAGCATTTCTTAGTCTGGACTCAAATTATTAAAAAACTCAATTTGATTTGAAGTACAGAAATTTGCATGTGCTTTCACTGAAATTTTCTTGAAAACAATATTTTACTTGTAATTATTCACTTTATTAGAAGTTTTAAGTGCTAACTTCATAAAGTAGATACTTAAAGGGTATTCCTAATATACAATTTTAGTATATGTACTTTAGTTTCATTTTTTCTTATGTTGTTTTTGTGGCCATTGAGAAGGTCATTCCTCTCTATCATGTTTTCCATTTCCATTTTGCAGTCGTACCTTATCTCATTTTTGTCTTATCTAGACTCAACAAATGAAATTCTTCCTTTCATTCTTATAAATCAAATCTTTCCATACCTCCTACACTACCATAGGCTATTTTTTTTTTTTTTTGCTGCATTGGTAATATCTTAAATTAAATGACATTTTATAAAAAGTGTCATTTATGTTCAAAACAATAAAATAATATCTTCCTATCTTATATAAGATTCTTTCTCCAAGATATTTCATATTGTGAAGAATATGTGTAGTTTCACAGGAAAACCTGCTCAGTTAATATAGTTTAAATCAACTTTACAGATCCATCTGTTCCTATGTGCTCAAAGACAAGCTGATGGGGAAGCAGGCCAGCCTGGCTGAACAGAGATTTAACTGGAACTCAGGTTTAAAAAAAGGAGAGTTTCTGACGTGTGAAAGGAGCAGCAGGATGACTCAGGAGGGCTCACAAAGGCGTTGTGAGGTTGTGCAGGGAAAAACAGGGGCAAAAGCCCAACTAGAATTTAACCTGGTACTGCTATAAAAGGTAATAAAAATGTTACTCTAATTAGATTCAAAACCAAAAGGGGGGCTCAGGACAATCTCATTCTTCATGGAATGGGAAAGGAAATGTTGTGACAGATGAGGAAGAGGCTGAGGTACTCAGTGCCTTCATTGCCTCAGCCTTTAATACTAGGACTAGTTGCCATCAAGGTAACCAGCATTATGAGCTGGAAGACAGGGACAGGGAGCAGGGTGGAATCCCTGTTATCTAGGAGGGAGTGCTGGGTGATCTGCTACACTGCTTAGACATACACAAGTCCATAGGGCCAGATGGGATGCAGCAAGGGTGCTGAGGAGCTGGTGCACATACTCAGAGTCCCTTTCAATGGCCAGAAGGAGACTGAAGGGAACGACAGGCCTATCAGCATCATCCTTAGTGTTGGGGAAGGTCATGGAGCAGAGCCTCCTGTATGCCTCCACATAACACGTGCAGGTAAACCATCAGGCCCAGCCAGCATGGGTTTATGAAAGACAGGTTCTCTTTGATCAACCTGGTCTGCTTCGATGACAGTGACCCACTTAGCAGACGAGAGAAAGGCTGTGGATATTGTTTACCTGGAATTTGGGAGTGCCTTTGACACTGTTTCCTATAGCATTCTCCTGGAGAAACTGGCTGCTCGTGACTTGGATGGGTGCAGTGGCTAAAAATTATCTGGGTGCGCAGGCCCAGCGAGTGGTAGTAAATGGAGTTAAATCCTGTTGGTGCCCAGTTGCTAGTTGTGTTCCTCATGGACCTATATTGGGCCCAGTCATGTGTAATATCCTAATCAATTTTATGGATGGGGGAATTGAATATGGAATATACCTCAGATGGGAGATGACACCAAATCGGCTGGAATTGTTGATCTGCTGGAGGGTCGGAAGGTTGCACAGAGGGATCTGGATGGGCTGGATCAGTGGGCTGAGGCCAAGTGTGTGAGCTTCAATACAGCAAAGTGCCAGCCCTACACTTTGGTCACAAAACCCCCAGGCATCTCTACAGGCAGAGCAATCAGAAAGCTGATCAGAGGAATAGAACCTGGGGGTGCTGGCTGTCAGACAGCTGAACCTGGGCAGAGGCCACGATGACTCAGAGAGACTCTGACAGCACCAAAACATGTTCCTAATGCTCCTCTGGTTTTCATCCTTTCTCTTGACACTACTAAACACTTTTCTGGTTCTATTTGGCTTCTTTTGGAATTTTCTTAGCTGGTTCCTTTATTATTTATGAAGTCCCCTCATAACCCCTTGTTAGTGTATCCTTATGTCATAGTAGTTTATAGCTTCGCTTTTAGCATATTCACTTTTGGCAAAAACCAGAAGAACAAAATGATTTGGCTGCAGTATACAAATACAATCTGTAGATTTGCATTCCCATTGTATCATCTATTGTTTTCCAGGCCACTTTATCAAGGAGGGAAGATGAGCCAGCAGCATGAACAGTATGAGCTGCTGCTCCATAGGTGGCTCATGGTCATTTTCCAGCCTGTTTTTCTCCACCTCATACTCTTAATTTTATTTGTGTTGAAGTATTGTTCTTTTTAGTACTCTTATTACTTTTTGTTTTAATTTTAAACTAGACTTTTAGTTTGTCTAGGTCATTGTGCATTTTGTTCTTGTGCTGCTTCTTGCCTTGGCATATGAAGTGACACAGCTAGCTTAGTGTCATCCACAAATTTTATACGGAGGCTCCAAAGTATCCTTTCTCTGAAATGCCCAACTCAATCAGGAAATGTTGAAAAGGAAACAAATTTTCAACCAAAAGTATATAATTCTCCTATCAGCTTTCCTTCTAGCTCTTAGTTCCATAGTTTCAGGCAGTTAACAGATAATTCTTTAACCAGTTTCTATATTTGCATCAGTGCAGTTTGTCACAGAACTCTTTTATTTAATACATTATTTTGATTCAGTGATACTTTTGCAAACAATGTATAAAATAATTTTTACTGAAATAACTGACTGATTATAAAGTGCATATTTTGTTTGGCCTCTAACTTTACCAGTGCATGAATTAGAACAGACTTTTTCACTAGCAGAAGATCTCATTATTTCTCTAATATTTTTCCATTAATCAGTATGTGCAATTGATGCTGATATGAAAGTAGAGATTGAGTCTCATTAAAGCTCTTGCTAAGAAATATTGGAAGAGTTTAATTATTTTCATTTAAGTTCTTTGAATAACAAAATCTCTCCAGATCATATTTCTCTTAAAAATTTCAAACTCTGAGAAATGAACCTGCTGTAATTTTTAGCCCTAATTAGTAGCTGGTGGATATTTTAGCGTGTTCCTGGTTCAGATATATTTTTTTAGTTATAAAATAGAATTAATTTTTCTTGTTTGCCTACATGTATGTGGAAAGCTACAAAATATTTGAGCAAATATAAAAGGGTTACAGATTCTATAAAATTAGCATCAGTATTGTGTTATCGTTCAAACTACCATTTGTTATTCTGATGTTCAAATTCAATAATAAGAATGGAGCTGAACAATAAATTGAAGCTTTTACTAATCATCTGTTACCTACATTATGGGCTAGATATAAATCTTCATTTTTTTAATAAGACTTTTCAAACATACATAAATAAAAAATAATAACATTATAATGTGTTTCACTTGTAGCTGAACGCAGTACAAGAAAAAATAGATGAAGACCTAGCTGATCACCTAAGACTAGAAAAATAGATAGTCCAAAACTGGGATAGCAATTTTCTGAATCAAACTAAATACTGATTTATATACACCTTCATATCTCTAACTGGCATGTCATTTGTTCAGTGGGATATGGATACAATTGCTATTCATTTAATAATATAAATAATAGAGTACATAAGGCTAGTTTTGTGAAAAATGCTGTGTATAATTTAATATTTAACTTTATCTATCTTTGCAGTCAGATTGTGTTAACATCTATTTTTATATACTTTATAATTGTTTCTTTGTATAGCTTTCATTTTTATATATCAGGTATACTATTGAGAAGAATAACACAAAAGAAGAAACATAAACCCAGTTTGCACTAGAAGTCATGTAAGAACAAGAGGTCAATGATAAGTTATTATATACCATTAATTAGTCTAGATGAGCAGTAAAAATTTGTAATGAAATTTCCCATTCAGAGCATTTATTACCTGAGATTTTCAGAAACCAGATGATGTAAAAACACTTATCTTTTTTAGTTTAACTCAATTTCTTATTTATTCTGATATTTTAAATTCTTATTGTTGACTATTTCATCTCCAGGAAATTTCAACCTGTACAATGATTGTACTTTGAGTTGTGATTTGCACTGAACCTATAGAAAACATTATATTCAATGCAAGTTTAATTAGTTGAACTGCATAAGGGCAGAAAGAGTCAGAAACATTGCCACTGAATGAATCTGAGAGTCATCCACTGAGATACTTCACTTGTGAAAAAGAGTTTACACAAGTAAAAGGTTGTGTAAGGGTTTCAGTGTATAAACTGGGAGAGTTGATGCTAAGGTGAGACGGAATTGGTTCAGGGATGGGTTTGGCATTGGTCAGCAGTTGGGGAGCAGCTCTACTGTGCACCACTTGTTTTTCTTGTGTTTTGTCTTTGTCTCCTTATCTTTTAATTTTTCCAATAATTAATAATTAATAAATAATTATTTTCCAATAACTGGTGTTCTTGTTATGTGAGCAAGAAGCTGCATGCTGCTTAGTTGCCAGCTGAGCTTAAATCACAACAGCAACCTGTTTTGTACCCAAATCAGTCAACTCATAATTTCTTTTGATATTTCCTATTGATTTGGAAAAGGGTTTATCACCTTTTCCCATTCAACGGATTTTCATTTTGGACTGTAAAAAAAAAAAACATCACCTCTCCTTGCTTTTGTTTTCAACTAACCATGCCCCTCAAATGGCTTAAAATTCTCTCCATCTAGTATTCTAGTATTTCTTGCATGAGGAAAATTAGGTTTTTGGAAAGTAGTTGTTTTAAAGAATAACACACATTATTTCAGGGAGTGACATGAGGAGGTGCAGAAAAGGCATAAGTTTGGGAATGTTATTTAGGCCATGAGACAAAAACAGGACTATCTTGTTTTTTAAATAAACCTAAAGCATTTTAAAAAGTAGGGACTTCAAAAGATAGATGATGCTTCAAATTTAATATTGGAATTGTGTTAAGAACATTAGATTGGCATAAAGATCATAGTTTTGAAAGTGCCTCTTATTGTACTGTAAATGAGAACTAAAAAATTCTAGTCTGCTTTCAAAAATGATGAGTTTTTCCTAAACTTGGTGAACTGAGACTTGAGTGTGCCACTGGCCTTGGTGAAATACTTGAAATACTGTTTGAAAGGGAAGAGGAAATAAGTCCTTTCTCACTGACAGAGAAAGTGTTGAAATTTATCAGAACTTTGACTGAGGGTAAACTTTTGAAAACTTTTATTAAATACATTATTTTCACTAGTTTCAGATTATGTTGTCCTCATCAAACTTCTTGTAAATAGATAATTTTCTTCTTTCAGAGGAACCTGGAAAAGCTCTTCAAACTTTCTTCCTTTCCTTAACTTGGTTATGCATATGCTTAAAAGATATATGAAGCAGAAAGCAAGAGACTGGAGAAATACCAGGGAACAGCAATAGGTTTTTTTGTTTCAATGAGAAATGTCATGAATATTTCCTGCATTTTTTCATGTTGAAATATGTACTAAATCATTAATTGTACATTCTTGTTTCTTTATGGCAAATTACCCAAAGGTGTAACAGACTGCAAATTGCACTATGTATTTGCAACACATACCAAATGTTACTAAACTGAGAATTAGATTGAGAATAATAAACTGAGATGTAGATTGTTGCAAAGAAATAAATTGTGAGAACCCAACCTCTGATTTCCCATTTACTCTATAAAATAATGTCTAAAATTGACTGAATACATCTATCTTAAACAAAATTCCTAACATGTGTAAGAAAGAACAAGGGGAAAGAATAAAATTTAATTATTAACTGTGCATTTTGAAAACTAGCCCTAAGTTTGGTATTGAGCAGATTTTGGGTTAACTTCCCAGTCATGCTGGATTTTGCTGCAATAGCCTTCAAATTACAACAAGTGATTGCCATACATTTTCAGTGGTTACTGGCCTGGGATTTGGTTAGGTGTCTTTTTTGTTGCTGGTTTTTTTTTGGGGTTTTTGTTTAATCTCAGGTAGAAACTGAGTAATCAAGATGTGATCATATTAGCATTTTTTTATTGTGAACAGTTTTAAGAATATCTATGTTGCACTGATAGTCCTCATATGAATAAGTATAATGAAAACAACAAGAGATTTTGCAAATAAGTTTCATATTAGACATTTTGGGCCACATTGAATATTAACTAATTTTGTGTCTCATCCTCTTACTTTGGTGGGACTTGAGTCACCTATGGTTGATTTAAAATTGTTCCTTGTGCTATGGACACCGTTATGTCAGGTGAGTATAATTTCTTTTTTCTAGAACTTTGGCAACACTTAGTACATGTTAGCCATCTGTAGAGGAAGTAGAAAAAAATGAGTGCTGAAATGACCAGGAATAATTGAGTAAATTTGGCATACCACTGCAGAATAATTTCCCAGAAAGAGCATCCTGAGAAAAATTCTCTTGTCAAGGAACTTATTTTCCTGCTTCCACTCATACATGTGAAAATTCAGTTCCTTGGCATCCTGAAACCTTGAAGTACTGTTTAAGGTCTTTAATCTTCACCTCTCTTCACTTATTCCTTTCCAACTGCTCTGAAGTATAGGACGTGGCTTACAGTGTCCTTGTAACAATTTATGCTAAATTCCAAAATTTAAATATCTGTTCATAGGTACTCAATGAGGTATTTTTCTCCTATTTTTCTGTCTGTCCACCACATGCCATATGTGATTGCATATTTCCCTTTTATGCACACAAATTAATAAATGCTCATTTATTAAGGCTGATAATTCAGAGGTTTCATATTGGATGTGTAGATTTAACAGATTAAATTATTGTAATCTGGATACACTCATGGGAGAAGAGAATTTAGAGGTCTTTAGTTCACCTTTAGTCTCTCTCTTATTTTCTTACTATTGTACATGTACTTTTTGAGGAATGGAAGTGAGAGTGTGTCTGTGACTGCTCAACAGCCGTGCTGCCACTTTATTTTAGCAGTCCTTCAGTCCACCCAGTTCTGGTTTTGCCCTGCAGTACAGAGGGAAGACTACCCCTTCCAATTCACATTTGGGCTGTATCAGATCTTGAAGACATTTTTCTTAGCACAGGTGTACCCAGAAATGTTTTAATCTTAAAAGCTTTCCCTTTTAAACAATTAAAACTGCATAGATTGGCAGTTTGCTTGAAAGAACTCCCAGACTGAGTGCATAGAATAACCCAGAAAAGAAATCTTGGAGCAAAATAGATATCCACTGTCAGCAAATGGTAGTAGAAAGGAAAATGTTTCAGTTGAAATTCGGATCACTTATTGCTGTCTATGTCAAAACCAATTATTTGAACTTCATTCTGTAGTAGATAGCTGGCACAAATGGTTTTGTAATAATATAATGTACTAATGTGCTGAGCAAAAAGTCCCCTTTTAAGGCAGATAGTGCAGCCAGTATAATTGCAGTTACCTAATTGATGCCCTGGTATATGTTTTCTATCCAAAATTTATATGATGATACTTTTAGGCACCACCATACAACAATTCATTGTACGGGATCACAATCAAAAAGAGAGAACTGAAAATAAAAAAACACCTGTCTTATCAAAGTACTGTTATGAAGAACATATGTAGAAGGTTCTCTCTATTAGAGATCTTTGCCACTACAATGAATTTGTAAAGGGATATGTAAGTGTTTTCTTAATCTCTCAGCACACTTTAGATTTAATGGCAATAAGTAAAATAATTTACCCTGTAAATAAATAAAGCTAAAATTATAAAGTTTCTATCAGCAATAGGAAGATGACTAGCATCTTCAGATGTTTTGATTATACTATCCTCCCATTCTGAACTTTATTAAAAGTCTGCTGTACAGAACAATCCTTCATAAACACATAAGACCACCAAGAACTGTAGAAGTGAACTGAAAAATATTTGATAACAATGTAAAATGACAAAAATACACTCATCATTTATTAAGATACATATTTCCCTATATTTCCAACAGCTTGCTATCCTTCTCCCTATATTTTTCTTTGATCTTAGTGAGTACAAAATAACTAATCTTAAAACCATGAAATTTAAATGTCTAATAATTTAAATATGGACTTAAATAAGAGGTAACTTTATAGCCTCTCTTGGGAGAAAATTTTAGTTACTATTAGCAATCACTCATAAAAAAAGTAGACATATAATATCATATATCTTTCATGCTGAACTCAAGTAAAAGTGTTGTTTAGTACATTGATTTAAGCATCTAACTCAATTGCAGCTCAGAGTATAAGAGACAACAGAAGACAATAAGAGGTGTGACGGTTGGATGTTACAGAAAAAAAAGATTTTAACAGATATGGTGTGCTGGTCACAGCTGTGGTAGAATTAATTTTCTTCACAGTGGCTGGTATGTGGCTGTTTTGGGTTTGGGCTGAACACAAGGCTGATAATATGGAGATGTTTTTGTTCTTGCTGAGCAGGATTTACACAGAGCCAAGGCCTTTTCTGCTTTTTGCACCGCCGTGCTGGCAAGGAAGTTGGGGGTACAGGGGAGGTTGGGAGGAGACAAAGCCAGGACAGGTGACCCAAACCAGAAGGGATATGACCAGACCATGTAACATCATGCTCAGTGTATAAAGGGGTGGGAGGAGGAAGGAGGAGACATTTGTTCTTTGTCTTCCCAAGCCATCATTACCTGTGACAGAGCCCTGCTCTTCCAGGGATGGTTGAGTACCTGACTAGCCATGGGAAGCAGTGAAATAATTCCTTGTTTTGCTTTGCTTGTGTGTATGTGGTTTCTACTTTCCCTATTAAACTGTCTTTACCCACAAGTTTTTTATCTTTTACCCTTTTGATTTCCCTCCTAATCTCACTGATGAGGGAATGAGGAAATGGCTGTGTGAGGCTTGGCTGCTGAGTGGGTTTAAACCATGACATATAGGAACAGAAAAGATGTATTTTATGAATTTCTATGGTGAATCATAAATAGAGCAAGTTGAAGGGTAGAAACTAGTTCAAATCTGACTGCGTGGTAAGAGAGGAGCTAGCAATTTTCCAGTAAATGTTTCTGCTGCAGGAATGTAGCATGGATGAAATTGCAAGCAAATAAAAAGAGACATCAATAGCACTTCACAGTGGAGAAGTTAGAGACATTGTATCAACAAATTGACATGGATCTTCCATGGTGGGTAACAGCACTATAAGCAAAGCATTAAAATGTGTTGTACATTTAGGAATGTTAAATGTTAGGAACAGATTTTATTGTCATTAAACAAAAATACAGAACTGGATTTGGGACAGATATAGAGCCTTCTAATAGACATTCCTTTTAAGAAAGGGTATGGCCATTTCTAGTCTTAAGGTTTCTTGGATTAGATGCACAGCAAAGTGGGAATAGAGATGGCCAGTGTCAAACATAACGCACATAAACCTATATCAACATCACAAAAAATTACAAAGAAAGTAGATTATACAACTGGAGTTGTTTTCTACTAGTTTTATGTCTCTCTCAGTGAAACAACTGCCAAGACAAAAAACCCATCAAGTGTGAGAAGCCACAGTGGAACTACATTGTGAGGCAGCGGAAAATGAAGTATTTCTGTTCCATAATGGCAGGAAAACAGGATTTTTGTGAGGCCTCCATGTTCTTCATATCTGGGTAACTGTAGGTCTGTGATGCACTACAAGAAAGAGATTTAGAAAAATTAGAAGGAATAGTGTTGTATATAAGAGCAATAAGAATTAGAATAGAATTATAGAATTAGAATTCTGGGAATAAGAATTAGCTGGAGGGATTTTTTTAAAATATAAAATTAAACTGAAACTACTTTCCACAAAACTTTTCTTTTAGAGAATATCATAGAATCATACAATGCTTTGGGTTGGAAGGGACCTTAAGGATCATATTGTTCCAACCTCTCTGATACTTTTCACTAGACCAAGTTGCTCAGATATGTGGAAGTTTAGTTTGTCATTTGGTTTTGATATAAGAATAGATGATTCAGAACTTCTTGCAAACTTGTTTGTAATGTACCATAACATTTTCTTTATGCACACTTGAACACAGAAGTGTGATAGAGCCATTTGAAATAGTCTTGGGACATGCACAGATAAACTAGAATTGCAGTAGCTCTCCTAGTCCATATACCTTATGACAAAAACATTGCTCATGATGCATTACTCTGTATTTAAAAATTTGTTAGAGTAAAAAGGAGCAAGAAGTATGTACCTGAGTCCTAAATAGTTCATCTTTGATTAAAAATGTTTATTAGGACTGTTTTTTATAAATACACATTAGGGGAGCTTGTGCTAGAAAGGGTTGTGGTCTCAGTGCTGCCTGCTGCTGCTGACCTACAGTAATATAGGCAAGAAAACCTCAGCACATCATAGGAAATGTGTATGAGCAGAAGCTCTTGGAGAGATCATATCATCTTTTATGATCTTCCCCTTACAGATTCAAGGTACAGGTGACTATCAGAAACAAAATAAGTCATAGGAATATTTTGAAATAATTGAGTCTGAAGACTTATTTATAGAAATGAATCAGATCAGCAAAAATCACATGATTTTCATCTTTCTGAATTATATGGCATTTTTTTAAATTCAGGCTATGCTCAATTATGACCTCTAGCAATTCTAAGTAAACAGTATAAAGAAAGAATATAGATATGGTCTTTGCTTTAAGCCTGATGCAAATTTATACTTAAAGATATTGCCTCAATATGTCTTGTAAAATAATTTTAAAATTCTTTAAACTTTATATTCTTTACTTTCCCCAAATTTTACGCTCTTTTTTTTTGTCTTTAAATTCTACATAATTATTATGTTGATTCTGATACTATTCTTCCATTGATGTTTTGGATAACTTTTTGTAGGTATAAATGGATTCAAACCCTAGACTGGAAAACCTAAGCTCAGTAGGAAATGTTTCTTATGTTAATAAAAAAAAACACTCCAAAGAACCTCAAAAACACTTAACCAGGACTGTCCTAAATTTCTTTAAAAGTGAATTCATGTTTCAGCTCTATTTACTGCGAAAATTTTGCAGAAGTGGCTGCAGTTATAAGTGCAGTTACTTAAAACAGACAGAAGGATTGAGTGCACCCTCATTAAGTTTGCAAACAGCTCCAAGCTGAGGGTGCAGCTGACACACCTGAAGGAGGGGATGCCACCCAGAGGAAGCTGGACAAGCTCAAGAATCGAGCCCACGTGAGTCTCATGCAGTTTAACAGGACCAAGCTCAAGGTGCTGCGCCTGAGCCAGGACAGCCTCTGGCATTAATGCAGGCTGAGGGACGAACAGATGAAGAGCAGCCCTGTTGAGAAGGACTTGGGGTCACAGGTGGGTGAGAGGCTGGACATGACCCAGCCAGGTGCACTCACAGCCCAGAGAGCCAAATGTGTCCTGGGCTGTGTCTGACCACCATGGGCAGCAGGGCCGGGGGGGAATTCTGCCTCTCTGCTCCGCTCTCCTGAGACCTCACTGCAGTAACTGCATCCAGCCCTGGGGTCCTCAGCACAGGAAGGAGATAGGCACATTGGAGTACGTCCAGAGGAGTGCCACAAAGCCGATCAGCACCTCTCCTGCAAAGACAGGCTGAGAAAGTTGGGGTTGACTGCTCTGGTGAGATCTTATAGCAGCCTTTCAGTACCAAAAGGGGGGCTACAAGAAAGCTGGGGAGGGCTTTTGACTAAGGCAAGTAGCAGTCGGCTATGGAATAATGGCTTTAAACTGAAAGAGAGTAGGCTTATATTTACATGTTTTCTGTGAGGATGGTGAGGCATTGGAACAGGCTGCCCAAAGAAACTGGGGATTCCCTATCCCTGAAGGCTGTGTTCTGCCACTGTAACTCACAGTGAGTGGAAAACTTTTCCTTTTGTTTTGCTAACCGTAAAATCTATAACAACCATGAAAATGAAAACTTGTATTTGATGGACATGTACAATGACTAATTCACAATCTGTTTTAATGGCATATAAATTGTGGATTCATGACACAGTAATTTTACCAGTTATATATCTGAATGCAAAACAAGATAGTTTTTTTTAATTATTATTTAGATAATGTTAATTCTCTTTTGTGTTTAAAAGGTCCAAAAGAAAATTTCTCCTTTTTATATGATGCAGAGAGAAAAGACAATATAATGCTCTTGTTTGATATTATTATGGATGGATCTGTATAACTATAGGTTTAAATCTGTCAGTCCTACACTAATGAGACAAAAGTCTGTTTGCAATGAAATGCTGTTAAAAGCGAAATAAATGTGCAATGGTCTTTTAGCTCTAATTGTATTGTGCTGACATTTGGTATAATTATATGCAGTTGAGTATAATTTTCATGCCACTCTAAGAAATTCTGGAGTAAATTGAGGTAGCTATCTGTTTTCAGATGAGTTTGATCACTTTATTTTACCCCAGTCTCAGAATTTAGCTAGAGAGGTCTGAAACCCTGTATTTATCATAATCTGCTTCATTTGTTCAGTCCCCATGCGGCAATTCCAATTAGAATTTTATCAAAGTCGTCCTTACAGCAATAATGATAATCCTTTAGCATCTATCTGGATTAGGTCTCTGTTTTATTCTACTAATGAATACTCTAGAGGGGTCTGGGCAATTTTATAGAACAAATTAACCTTAGAGCATAGCCATTTAAAGTGTTCATTATACTGGACACCTGCAAAGTGTACTGGGCTTAAATGCAATTTAATAGACCCTTCTAGGCCTGTTTTAAAGTATCCTGAAGAGAGTATGAATAAGATGATATTTAAATTATGATGGTTAGATTGGTTTTTTTTTTCCTAGCATTTTCAATAAATATCACATGTCCTATGTATGAAGCATCACTTTTGGAATGCATCAAATATCATCATGTAATTGCAGCTTTTGAAATTTAAAATTAAAAGTTTCAAAACATTGAAATCTGAAATGAATGTCTCTTCAATTCCACTTTTGCGTATAGCATGCTCAAAAATGAATGTCCTACATGTGATACATTTTGTTTCTGGTTCAAATACTCCTCTTATTGCAAAAATTCATGAACTGTAATTCTTAAATAGGATATAATGGAAAGGAATTGGGGAAGAGAGGGCAAAAGAGCAGAGGGAAATGGAAAAGCTAATTGGTATTCTCTGTTTTCAATTGTTCATATCCCCAAGACTACCCCTTTTATTTTTTTTTAATTTAAAGTCAGAGTCTCTTCGTTATCTCATCACACTACAATTATAACATACTCAGTGCCCAGGACCAGAATGACTCATCTGCGTTGTTCATCGATCTAAACATTGTCTCTAGAACTAAATGCAAGCTCAATCTGAACACATCAGACACTGCTTGCATGAGTATTGTTATCATTCTAATTCAATAGGCAAATAATTTGGTCTTTTCTAATGGTTATGAGAGTTAAATAAATGGACTTTATATTTTAATACATTAAGCCAATTTCTGAAAACATGAACATCTTTTCTATACATGGCCAGAGTTTTTTAATTCCATATTATGAATCTTGCTGGAAACACTACATTACAGGAAAACTTGTGGCATCATTGGCTAGAATGAGACAGAAAAAAAAAAAACCACCCCAAAAGCATTCAGCTTTGCATATTCAGTTTTAAAATTTTTTTAAAATTTATTTTGGAGCAGAAAATCTTAAGCAAAAACAGAAGTATATGCTTAGTGTGTGGAAGCATATGTGTAAAATTAAGCCAATAAATGTTTTCTTCACTGAAATCCCAAATAACCTACTGTGGTAGAAGACAGTGACAAAACTGAAAGCACAGATTAGGCTGGATTTTCCAAATTCAGAAGGCACTGGTGGAAAAACAGCAGAGTTCCAGGATTGAGAATTTCTGAGAAAAAATTATAGAGTTATCCTAAAATCTGTGCTGGCAATTTTGCTTAGGCCTGAAAAATCCTACTGCCATCTCAAAAAAGGGCTTTTTTTCACTCTTAACAAATCCTCAAACCTTGGTTTATATAAACAATATAAATTTTCCCCATGTTATCTTTTGCCTTTTTTTAATAAGCTACATCTTTGTAAGTATATTTTAGCTATCCATTGATATCTATTAATCAGTTTCTAGTATTTACAGTGTTTTTCCAATGTCTTGTAAAAGATTATTTGCATCCTCTCTGCTGCTGAAGTAATGACACAGTTTATAAACTTTCATTCACCCGCTCACAGTGATACAACAGCCTCTATTCGGCAAAGTACTGCACTAAAATCTGTCACTAAAAAATCTGAGCTGCAGTCCAAGATTACAGTTATTTGTAAGTATTTGGGTTTTTTTGACTAATGTGATATACTTGTTAAGTCCTAATAAAAACACAGCTGAGTTAGCTCAGGTACTGTGACATGTAAATGAAGATGTGACAGCTGTGTAGACATGACAGAGGGGGGATTTAGAGCAGGTTTAGAGGAAAAAAGAGCCATACGACTCAGTGACATAACTTGAAATTTAATTTCTAAGCAGCATGGGTTTAGCAGGTGAATATCAATGCCTATTATAAAGCTGCTAGTATAAGATTTCTATGTTCTGGCACTCACAACATGACAAGGATCATGTCTCCCCAGCCCAGCACAGACCACATAAACAGCTCTTACTGATCAACATGCTGGAGTCCTGGAGACTATTCTGGCCCATAGCCCATGCACAGAGCCCTTTTCCCCCCACTCACAAAGGTTATTGTCTTAACAGTATATTTCTTTAAAATTAGGTAATTAGACAAAGTCATGGATGATATCGCTAGTTTTATAACTCAAGGCCAATTTCTTTGGCTTTCTCTATATTTAAAACCAATTAGTGTTTGTTTTCAAATTTATTATCACATTCTGGTTTCCTATTCCAGATGAGCTAAAAAGATGTTAAGTCTTTGCTTCAATGCTATCTCAGTTCATACCAGAGTGCTTTAGAGTTAGAAATTAGCAGAGGATACGAGGATATCTTGGCCTCATTTTATTACATTACAGTTCTGGAAGTTTTTAGTTCATAACAATCCATAACAAAGAAATAATCAAAAGTGAAAAGCAACCAAACCCACCTTTATAGCAGTTGGTCTATATATCTTCTGCAATAAAGGTAGTCTTATGCACATACAGAGAGGAATATGTGAAGGCAACACAGCTGTGAGTTTTTTCTCTTTATAGGAAAATTACTAAGACTTTGTCCTACTTGATCATGCAGGCTGCTGTGTCAGGGTCTCATTATCATGCCACAACAAGAGAGAGTAAATTAGAAAATTTTAGCTAGGATTAGACACAATATTTGAATTTGTTCAGGCTAGGTTGTACTCCTGTTGACGTTTTTAATTTTTATTTGATTAAAACTATCATCATTTCCATATTATTTTGACCAAACCATCTTTTTTTTTTTTTTTGTCAGTCAGAAACTATTTTAAAACCCTAAAAACTCAAAAACCAAAAACTGCTTTCACAGCTACAGATAATACCTTATGTATTAAATTCTATGAAAATATTGTACAAATGTGACTGACAGCATTCCAACGGTGTTAAATATCCATGTTCTGATTTTCTGAGGATAAGACAATTAGAGGGAAGCTAGGTACAATATCTTCCTTGGTTCTGATCTTACTACACTCTAGAAACATATTCAGCCTACTCAAATAATTAATGCAATAGCCACAAAAGCAGTACAAAATTAAGTATATCTCCTTTTTCTTGCACATTTTATTTTCTTTCTCTTTGCACCAAGGGTTACTTCTATTATTTTCTGCAAGTCTCATTAGATTTTTATCCTTATGAATTTTTCCGGAAGGTGAGCAGATTCCACCACCCATGTGATAATTTCCTAGTGATACTTTTATGGAATACAATAGCTCTAACCAATATTAGAACTTGTCCAATTCCCACTGTTTCTCTAGGTGGCAAATAGGTTCTTTGTTTTCCTTCTGATTTCAAACAACTTAGCCATTGTCTCTGGGCTGCGCCTTGACCAGAAATCTTTGTTCTCCAGTGCAGCATACAAAAAAAAAAAAAAAAAGCCATTTTGGAAGGACTCATATGCTGTGGCCTGTTTTCAGCAAAAGTGCAGCTTTCAACTGGGGGACTCAGCGTGTAGAATTCATTGTGTAAATGTATGTGGTATTTTCTTGGGGTCCCCCTTGGCAGGAAGGAAATTATGGATCTGACTCTATGTTCTTAGAAGGCTAATTTATTATTTTATGGTACTACATTATATTAAAGAATACTATACTAAAACTATACTAAAGAATAGAGAAAGGATACTTACAGAAGGCTTAACAAGATATTAATGAAAAACCCGTGACTCTCTCCAGAGTCCCAACACAGCTGGACCGTGATATGTCATTATGTAAAAACAATTCACATGTTGGATAAACAATCTCCAACCACATTCCAAAGCAGCAAAACAGAGGAGAAGCAAATGAGATAATATTATTTTCCTTTTTCTCTGAGGCTTCTCAGCTTCCCAGGAGAGAAATCCTGGGCAAAGAGGATTTTTCAGAAAATATGACAGTGACAAATGTAGACTCCATTAAATGCTCTAGGATATCTGAAATGAGGTCAGTAGGTATGACACAAGACCTACAGGATAACTATACCTTAGTAAGGTAACAGGTGAAGGACTAATGGATCTGAAACCTCTGAAGTTGCAGTAGTTACCTGTATTTAGGCAGCTGACTCCCATACTCAGATGATTTGAAAAGTGCTTGACAGCTGCCCTGAGCTGATATATAAATAATCTTGAATAATAACTTCTTAGTATTCTGACCAGACTTTTATTTAGTTTTTATTTTTCTTTAATTAAGGAAAAATATAAAGTATAAAAACCACAGAAAATGTACCTTTGTTAGGAGTGTGCTGGAACAGTATTTCTTTCAAGTTTTACACCTTCAGTTTGCTTAAACCTTCTGGCAGGTATACCACTAAGATCCTCTGTCACTGCATTTCATCAGAGACTTATTAAATAATCCCATCTGCCTGAAGCAATAACTACTACAGGAATAAAGCGATTATCTATTGTTACCTGATTTACACTTTCTCTAAATCTAATGAATTTAAACACACTTTACTTGGTGTAAAATATCACCATAACATTAAGAAGCCATCATTTAAATATGTTCATACAATATCTACAATTCAAACTAATATGTTTTGTGATATAAAAACTGGCCATTTAATGCAGCATGGAATAGCAATTTGAATGAAAATGAGAAAAAAAACCCAAACTATTTTAAAATTACTTGAAAGTAGAGAGTGTAGGTAACAAATGAGAACATGCTGCTGGTATAAAAGCTGTTTCACATTGTGCATTTATAAGGCCCTAAAGCACACAAAAAAACACCATTAAAATCATATAGGAAAAATAGGCAATTAGATTGGATCTTGAAGCCTACAATACTGAGAAGTCTAGGTTCTCAGAAATTTCACAAGACAGTTGTCATTTCAGTCACTTGCAACTGCATGAGAGTTGAGTTTATTCTGTCATTGGATTGCAAGCTCATTCCAGAGGCTAGTTTGAAAATCCAACATTTTTAAATTTTTTCTTGCCTTGTGGTAGAGAAAAATGAGTAATTTTCCTAGAGTACAGAGTGCTTGGTTCTGCCCACATAATTTCTTTGTTTACACATGAGATGGATCCAGCTCTGCCCATATTCTCCTACTTGCTTCTGCCCACACATTTTTTGATCCAGCAAGCATCACTGTGTGTTTGTCCAAAGATGACATTTAAGAGGAGCAGTGAAAGTACATGTCCATATCCCTAGGCTGTGGAGTGGAAAAGCGTATTCCCACCACAGAAGTGTGCATGAAGTGCAGTACTAACACATGTTTGGCAGAGTCCATATGAGAGAGACAAGGGATGCATATCAGACCTCTGTAGGACAAGAGTGAGATGGGGCAGAAAATTGGTCATTATTTTGCACTACTTTCACTCTTGTTCTACATGAATTGAATAATTTCAAGTTTTGAAAACAATGTTCAGTACTGTGAATCAGTATCAATGAATTAAGTATCAGTGAATGAACATATGGTACTAAATATATTTAATTAAAATTAAATTTAATACATTTAATACTAAAAAGCTACTTAGTTAATCAGGAACTCTATTCAACAGCAACTGAAGTTGGGATAAACTTGTTTAAATGTTGATCAACTCCAGTAAATTAAATATGTACTCAAAATATTTGCTAAGCACAAATGCAAAAAGAATGCAAGAGGCTTTTTCTTCACATAACTGAATGCTACAGATGAACTCAGGATTAAGAGCTGTCGGTGTCAGTAAATTGTCTAGCTCATACATCAAAATACACCAGAAAATTTACTGAACATTCCTGGGACAATACTCTGGAAAACACTGTAGAAGAAAGACTGGAAAATAAATATCAGTACCAAAATGCCTATTTTTTAATTCCAGGGACAAGGAGCTTGCCTCTGACCGGCTCCACTCTGGCATACTTATTAGACTACTAGTAATGAACACACCCCAAAAAAACAAAAAAAAACCCCACTATGTATAATGGCTTCAGAAGCTAAGATAAAAAATAAGGAAGACATGAATGGTATTAGAGACCTGGCTCAGTATTTCACAGGAAGATTTTCAGATCCTGACATCATTTACAATAGAATAGGATACACAGATAACAAATCAACTTAATAAGTTGTTTTGTTATCTGTGTAGCCTATTCTAGTGCTCATTCTGAAGACAAATCTTTGGGTGACTCATAAAGTCCAAGAGATTTGACATGTCTGTCTGTCTCTATTTTAGTGGAAAACTTTCATCTCTATCTTAATTTGGGCTGAGAATTCTGACTATTTGTTTTAATGCTGATTGAAGGGCTACACAGGAGTAGTCCACAGCAGGGTAAAAAAGAAAATATTCAGAACAAATTACACAACACTATATTGCTTTTCTGCATCTACCTATGACACTTTTACTTAGTAGTCTCTCCAATATTATTCTGGGAGATTTATAATTACATTTCAGTGAATGCTCTAAGCAATGCTTGAAAACAATAATTCACATTTTCTTACCACCAGCTTTGGGTTTTGATTTTGGTTAATTCTTCCTTATCAGCTGATCCACTCTTGAAGTCAGAATAACATTTCTGACCAAAACAAAAACATCTTCAAAGCTATTTAAGACATGAGAGAACTTTGTCAATCATAGAGAGAACAACGAACATTGTATTTGAGAAGAGTTTAATATTTAAGGAAAACAGTCTACCAACTATCAATCCTATGAAATATTATTTATTTGGTGCACATTCCATTTTCAGAAAATAAACGGTATTCAAAAGATAAAGTTGATAAATGCTTTATTTATAAGATAACATTTTGTCTTTCAGCAGCTGCTTTTCTTATATTGTCCTCTGAAGTTGGTGAAAACAGCAATGTTACAGCATAAATAAAATCTCCTTAAACCTGCAAAGGACTTGAAATAGCAGTTTTTCTGCTTAACAATGGGTCACGTGATAATATTACTTGCAGAAAATGAACTTGCAGAAAATGAACTGCAACTGCAGTTGAATTTCAGATGCCAATCTTCTCCACAAAAGGGAGAGTAGGGAAAAAACTCAATATGTATTTTCATTGTATGCATAGAAAAACAGACAAGAGCCAGGATGAGACAGTTAAAATTACACATTGAAAAATATGCATTACTTTCACAATCATATTTTCCAGTAAACCCTGGATTAAACTAGTCTGGCACTGCAAGAAGCTAATATTTAGTGCCAGCATCTGCAGCTGTCTCAGTCCAGCAAAACTGCAGTTTCCATTCCTTTTAAGTTTCATGTGCATTAATATTAGGTGCTATACAGTTTCTTTTTTCTGCTTTCCTCAAATCATGATCTTTTTGCTCACTTGACTGCACACATTGTGGCTTGGCATGGCCAATTGCAGTTGACATTTCCAGTCGCCCAGGGTTAGCCCAATATTAATTAAAACATCGTTCTAGACTATTATCATTTTTCTTCATCATTGTAATGGATTTTATGCTATTTTTAAAATTCTGCTTCTTTCAGATAGAAATAAATCCTAATCTTACATTACTAAGCAGAAATAGCAGGCTGAATTAGCAATCTTAGTGCCACTTAATGAAGTCCTAACATTAATCTTCCCTCTCCAGTTCCATTTTCAAAACACCTAAAGCTAACATCTATACAGAAATAGCTTTTGCAAATCTAAGTCTGATTAAAACCCTAGCTGATCATTCAGTGCACTCAGAAAACACCTGGAATGGCCATTATTTCTCACAAGCTCCTGGGTCTCATTACCAACCAACATATACTTCTAATAAAATTCCCATGTTAAGGAGTAGATTTACTATGAAAAGCCACTTGTCAAGGATTGTACATTCAGAAACACCCCACTAATTCCTGAGCCATATCAGATCAAGGTGATACTTGCTTATCTTCATGAGAATAATTAGAGTTAATTGCTTATTGCCTCAATTACAACATCAAACCACCTGAGAGCAAGTATTGGCACTTATTCCATCTGGTACCTTCGTCCCTTAACTGTGCCTACATGGAAACAGGGGAGATGTTTCTACATGTGTCAGTAATGCCATGATTTGAAGCCAGTGAACCAAATCCCCCTAACTTTATATCAGTACAGTCTGAATTTCTTCATTTTTAGTGAAAATCCATTATCTTATAAAACAAATATGTCTGACAGCTTTAGATGGGCCAAAAGTCAAGGCAGACTACTGCACCATTGTCTAGATTTCATCAGGTAAGCATGTATTGCTTTTTGTGTTCAGAGTAACTGAAAATCTCTTGGAGAATGAAACTCTAGTGCCTCTAAGCCCATAACATCGTCCCTGAAGCAAAAACAGAATTTAAATTCTTATTTTTTCGTGTCTCTTTTTACAGAAGGTAAAAGAAGATGTACGTGACTTAGGACCACTGAGCCTTTAGAATACACTTTATTTCACCCTCAAAAAATGTATGGGTTTGTTCAAATATATTTATATGTACAGATATTCTTGTACCCATGTGCTGACAAAGTGCAGGCACTAGCAACATGGAATTTGCTAACTTGCAAATACAATATTTACTAGTATCACCAAATAATCAAAAGGGAATTGTTGACCCTTGTTTTGGGTAATTAATCCCTACAGGGCTGGAACTCTGAAAAATCTCCTCTTTAGCAGTTTACATTATCATTTTCTCAAGCATCAGTTTCTCAGAAAGACTTCAGGTGTGAGTACTTTGCAGTACCCACCTTCAAACTAGGTTATCATGGGCTATATTTGTGAATAAGCTGTAGAAAGATCCCATGTACATTGCTTAGTAGAGAACATAAAATTGTTTAAGAATGCTTTAGTTCAAGCTTCCCAATTTTGCCATTATCAATTTTCATAATGTAAATGGAGAGATGTCTGACTGCAAACCACTTTTCCTGCAAGAAAAATATTCTCAGTTTCTAATCACAAATGCTTACAAAAATTGTTTTTTCTCTAAAATTCTCACTGAAACATCTTCACCTAGCATTTCTCTGTTATATAGCTCAGCTGGAAATGGTGTTATTTAGAACTGCTGGTATTACTTTAGCAATCATCTAATGTGCTAGCCATCTCTACAGATTTTTCGCCTAATCTCATGTGCTCAACAAGCTATGTTTTTTCTACTAGTTCTAATAAATTTTGCTATATTTAACACACAACAAAACACAAAACTTTTTATTTTAATATCGGCTTTCTACAGTACTACTACACATTCTGGGCTTCTGCTTTTAAGGTGCTTTTTTTTCTAAACTAGAAATAATGGTACTAACGGTACTTTTTTCTTTTTCCTAATGAAAAATTAGTTGCTAAAAAGGTCAATTATTTTCATAAATACAAATAAATAATATTTATTATTTTGCCTGATTCTAAATTTGTATATGCCTAATAGTTAGTAGTTATGCTTGGAAATGTAAAACTTTTCAATAGATATCATTAATTAAAACTAATTAGTTTTATTACCTGACAGTAATGTTTTCAATTTCTAGTATAAAAATGAGTTTGCATTCATTGTGGTTGCCATGACAACAATATGGATTAGTTGTTCTCCATCAGAACATTCTCAGTGCTTTTCATCATTTTGCAGCTAAAGTTTATTTGATAGTAAGGGTCAGTATTTAAAATTCCGTAGTTCTTTAACTTGGTTTTGAAGACACTATTTTTCATATCCTCTTGGGAAGATGTAGTTTGATGGGAAGAACCTACTGAAAGATGGAGACAATTTATGACACACAAAGCCTAAACAGAAATTTTGTGTTCTGAAACAATTGAGTTCTAGTAATCTTGCATAATTATGGCTGTATCTTTTAAATTGTGGTAAAAGAGGCACGCTCACTGTCCTACTTATTTTAATAAGATTTGTAAGAGAACTTAGACCTCAAACATGGTAATGATCTTAATTGAAGCAACCGGAACAGAACATTACATTGGCATCAAGAGAAGAGCTCATATAAATTTGACCAAAAAAGAAAAAATAGTGAAAGAGAAAAGTGCCATGAGTGTTTTTAACTTAGAGATTTAATGTGATACAAAATTTAAAAGGATTTAGCAAATTAATTTTAAAAATATAAAGGTTTTTACTTTCAGTTGTGTTTAGTCTGTACTCAAAAGGCCATGTGTAGATGCATTGACTGTATTGGTATTAAGAAATTTCAGAATCAAGTAGATCCACAAAAGTGTTGACATGGTAGTGTTAGAAATTGTACAGAATATGCTTCATGCTGAAGAGTAAATATTAAATATATTACATGCAAGTTTTAGGCAGCACATTAGGGATTTACAGCAGATTCCATCTTGAACTGGTCAACAGAAAATGAGAAATCAGAGTGGACCCAAAACCCTACACATTTCAGGGTCTATAAATTTAATTCTGAGCTATAAGAAGAGGTTATTTTCAGTTTAGTATTGCATCTTAAGATCCCATTCTCAGTTTAGTTGTGCAACCTTTTCTTTCTGTAAAATGAGAAGACACTCTCTTTTTAATTCTGTTGGTGCTTGTGCCAGTCTTTTTATGTATCATGTCAGTGAGTGATACAAGAAATAAAAAGACTGCATTCTGTACAATCATCAAATTTAGAGACTTTTTAGCCATTTTTCTCAAATCCTTGAAGAGGATTTATCATACTCATGGTGTCTTCCGGGTGCTGCTGAACTCTGCCATCCTGGGATACACTTCAAGACTTAAGGGATCAGAGAGAGGAAAGTATGGGGAAGAAAGAATCTAGGGATCTGAGACAGGCTTGGCAGAATGGATCCTCTGGCTCCAGCTCTGTCAAGGGGTACTACAAGGAAGATGCAGAGGGACTTTTTACAAGGGCATGTAGGGATAGGACAAGGGCTAATAGCTTAAAACTGAAAGAGGGTAGATTTAGATGAGACATTAGGATGAAATTCTTCACTGAGGGTGGTGAGACCCTGAAAAATATTGCTCAGAAAAGCATTTGATGACCCATCCCTAAAAGTATCCAAGGTCAGGTGGGATGGTATTTCAAGCAACCTGATGTAGTGGACAGTATTCCTGCCTATGGCATGGAGGTTGGAACTAGATGACCTTTAAGGTCCCTTTCAGTTCAAACCATTCTGAGATTCTATGATTCCATGTATGTTCTTTAATAACTGCTTAATGTCAATGGCATTATCTGTAACTTCTGTTTTCATGGATAGTTTCCACAAGAAACTATAATTTTAACTTAGGGACCAGATAAAATGTATCAGAATTAATTTTTTAGCAAGAACAATAACAAATATAAATATGGAATACAAACACTATATCAAGGGGGAAAAAGGGAAGAAAAAAAAAAAAAAAAAAGGAAAAAAGGGAAGGGAAGGGAAGGGAAGGGAAGGGAAGGGAAGGGAAGGGAAGGGAAGGGAAGGGAAGGGAAGGGAAGGGAAGGGAAGGGAAGGGAAGGGAAGGGAAGGGAAGGGAAGGGAACACACCTTGCTTTTCATCAGGACGCTTTGTCAACAAGCAGTACTGCAGTCTGTACTAGCTTGGAAGTAAGCATTTTCCCCTATTCATAGGGATCCTCTATTTGAACTGACAAGCTACTTTTAGACTCCTAAGTCTAATCCATATTGAACATATTAGTTATATACTGTTTGTACAGTTCACATACCATGTTTTACAACTCAATTATACTGAAGGTAAGAAACCCCCTATAATCTAATTAGGATTCCTTTATTTTCCTCCAAGATTACCTTCTCCATCTCACTACAGATATGCAGCAGTTGTGGCATTCTGCTGCAACATGTTGTTGATGCAACATTCGAGGCAAATTTATTAAATAATCTCGGGGTAATATATCTGAGTAGCAAAAACTCATGTGAGGTGTTATAGATGTATATGCAACACCTGTTGTTAGTGAATATGTCATTTCCATCATATGCTTATTTAAAGGTGGAATTACAGAAAACTTGTTACTGTGGTATAATCAGTCTTGATGTGTGAATGCAGTTGAACTAAATTATTCCCTCACAGAACTGGAACTGTGGCTATTAGCTGAACTAGAGCTACAAATGTGGAGGCACTTCACATTTTAGCTAAAAGAATTACAACAAAACGTTTTAGATAATTAATTTTTTACTCTCATTCTACATCACTAAGATTTCCACAATTTAAAAACCATTTGTTGGCATGGAAACATGAGCTTAATTAAATATGGATTAAACTAATTAACCTAAAACATATCATACTATAGACTGTTTGATTTAGAATACATTAAAGGAAACAGAACATTTTTCACAATTTCATGTCTTTTATCTACTGAAAATGTTTTGCTTTCATGAGAATTTACATGCTTGATCTTGAGGCTATCTCCTGAAGATAAGGATACCATTGACAACTGATGTTAAAAATCCCTGTTTCAACAACAGTGGACCCTGTGTGTATACATATTGTCCATCCTTCATGACAGTTTTGCTCTATAATTATCTGTCAGACACAACCGTGTGCCCAGCTACAAATTTTATTTCATATTTGATGTGCAGACACACCAGAAATTGATTGGATTAAATAGAAAATGAAGATACAAAATAGCAAAAAGATCCATATTTTCTGTCAATCTGTTAGACTGCAAGATGACAGAAGAAATCAATTAAGTATTTAGCTAAAAACCTTGCCTGGAAAAAGAAGATTTGAAGATACAATTTCTTTCCTGTAACTGGCTTCTCCCCCTAAAATCACATCATTGCTGTATAATCTTCTACACATATTAATGTTAATAAGCAGTTGTTTCTCATGTACCATTTCCTTTTTGAATGGCTTTGAAGTAGTAGTAGAAGTCACAGTTTTCAAAGGAAATATTAATAATTTCATTCAGTGTCTGACATTACATCAGTTTTTACATCAGCATTACTTCATAGATCTACAAATATCAATTAGTGAAAGCCTGGCTAGATTCTTAGTTACTCACTATTGACTTCAATAGGAAGGTCAACTCTTCAATAGGAAGGTCAACTCTTAAAACAGTCTCCAGGCTTCATGAAAACAGTCTCTCTTTGCAAGGGCAAAGAATAATGACATGGAGGTCAGGCTGAGAGATAGAAGTACAGGATCAGTCTTGGGAGTTTCATCGTTTTTATACAATTTAAGAAATAAGAATGTATTTGAAGATATTTTTCTTCCATGAAGCAACAATTCCTCATAATAGAAATCTTGCAGTCCACCAGGCAGCTGCTGCTTCATTCAAATGCAGAGTTTAGGTAATGTCAAAATGTCGTATTTATGGTATGCAACATGACTATAAATGTGGAGTAAAAAAACCCAACTGTCCCAATGCTGCTTAAATTCTTGGATTTTACTCTTCAGTTCCTCTTACCCTTCTTATTCTCAGCTGAGGGTTGAGGAAGCTAGAAGGCTGAAACTCCATTTAAAAAATATAAATATTGCAGTGCTCTCTTGGGTGGTTATAGATGCTTGTCCTGAAACGCTGGGGTTTCATTTCTTGCAGGATGTGAAAGATCTATTTTATCGAGCAGCTCAGTGTCAACCTTGCCATTCAGCCTTTAGTATGGCACATAGTGAATGCTGCTATGCCTGGCAGGTGGCCTGAGGCTTCCCTGTCAACATTTTTGTCATGCACTGCAGGAACAGTAAAACCATTCATAGAATTCTGTGAACTCCAAACACTTTACTATCACTCTGAGTTTGCACTTAAAATATAAATATCAGTGACCTTTCAGACTTTATATGTAAAAAAAATTATTTTCATCTTTAAAATATCTCATTTGCATTACTGGTTGGTGAAGTGACATCCATGCTCAAAGCAATTTAATGCTGGTTTCCTCTTTGCTGGAATAAGCTTGTTGGATAAAGCACCATAATAATACATCAGGGTCAAAAGTAATATACAAGTTCAGAGCCATAGCATAAGAATTTGACAAAGAAACACGTAGGAAAATCCAATGTGCCTGAGCCTTAGGGTGGTTCAGATGAGCCTTCCAAGGAGCAGAGAAAATCTCTATACTAAAAAGGTAGCAAGGTGAAAAACATCCCAGGAACTTAAGAGTGATTTTATCTTCCATGCTCAGGTGAAATTTGTATTATGGCCCACTGAAGAAATATTAAAAACTTCTGAGTCCCTATTTTGGAAAGAAGTTCCAAACTTTAAAAAAGACTAGATGAGACTCACTTCTAAATCTCTTCAGATTTAGGGCAAAATATTGATGCCTATGTGACCTGAAACTATTACCGTGATTCTAAGAGAAGTTTATAGGACCTGAAGTAAAAAAAGAGTTTAAGCATCTAAGGTTATGGACAGTAACTTAGTGGGGCTTCACAAGCATCTCGAGCACCTGGTATTTAATTCCCACATGGAGGTGCCCAAATTCTGTATCACACCAGCACATTTTTATAAAATGACTTAAGCTTTTATATCTCAGGGACCATGATAAAATAGCTGGAAAAAAAATTATACACTAAACTCTCTCTTCAAATACAATATGAACCATTTAGGAGAAAAAACATCAAAATTGATACTAATTGTGAAAGGGAAGCATTAGGAACATGGTAATCCTTTGTCCACCATCTGTATCCTTCACAACCAACTATAGATTTTTTAAATGTCACTGCAGACACTTATGTCACTCTGTATATTTCTAAGATTTTTTCCCTCAGGGTAAGAAAAGAATTGGTTTCTTTTGTGGCCTGAGAGGTATCTGATAAATAGTTAAATATCTGTTACTTTCACTACAATATGGTCCCCCAGGTAATGGGGACCAAATTTCATTAACAAAATTTACGTCTGTGTAACCAGCTGCTTCTGCAGGTGGTTTGATTCTAAGCCATACTTTTCTGTGGCATAGTACCAAGCAATTTCCTTCATGCAGACCTTTTCTTCCCTTACCAACCAACTTGGAATAAAATTTCATAAATACTGAAGAAGAAATGGCATAAATGGAGAGTACACACAGAAAAAAAAGAAAAGTACCCTATTTTGGCTAAGTTTTTACCATTTCAGAAGCCTCAAGATTTGGCAGAAACAAAAATACCTTTATTTTTTAATTAAAGAAGTGCTTTCATTTCACTCATAAATTCTAATTCAATAAGGAAAACTGGAATTCCTAACCATAATGTCCATATTCACTTTATGATTCAAGAAGGTTTCAATTTTTTACAGATAGACCCACTTTTACATGCCATGTTGAAAAGATACCTAAGGTCATGTTTTTGACTTTAGAGAAAGAACTGAAATTACCATGGAGATATAGTACATTCTGTCCAAGATGCAGAGCACATCTTATTTTGAATCAGAGAGGCAGACAAGCAGATATGTAGAGAGACTGTGCTAGAACCAGAATATGAGTGATGAAATGTGGTAGCATAAAGACCAGCAAGATGCAATTTACTGCCATATAAAGCATATTGCAACGTTCCTTTAAGTTCTCACAGCTTTTAAGGTCTTTGTAAGAAGATATTACTGGTTTCAATAGCACTCTTATCAGCTCAGTGCAAGAACTCTTTCCTCGGGTTTTTGCTCAATGTCTGCCAAAAAAAAAGGCCAGAACTCCTGGTCTCATTTACATCAAAATAATTGTTATTGGAAAGATCTTTTCCTTCAATGAAATATACTGAAAATCTTGAGGTGGTAAAAAAGGCACAGTTACTGTAAGTGCACAATAAAAAGAATTTGTCCAGGGGGAAGTGTTCCATACTTACACTTAACAGAAAAAAAATGGGAAGGATCATGTCTCCTCCAGATATGTTCCTTTAATTCTTTCTTTCAGTACTCAGCATTTGGGCACAATATCTTATTTGGGAAAGATGGACATTTAATTCAGTCATTACCAAAGCTGGTAATAGTCCTTTGACAAAACATTTATCCTAGAAAATAAATTGACAGTTATAAATGAAAATATAAGGTGGAGGTTAATGTTCCCACTCTTTGAAAATTTTAAAAAATCTTCCAAGAATATTATTTCACAGATTAAGTAAAACCAAATGCATAAGAAGGAACAGCCTCTGATCACCATGAAGAATCAAACTTTCAGAGCAACCCATGCCAGTATAATTTAATTCTGAGTCTCTTGCTACAGACAGGAAACAGGACACAACAAACTTAAAACTACATTACTAATTGGTAGAATCTGGTAAAAATCTGGATAAAATGCACATTGCTCTTTTTGAGGTGAATGATTTGCAAAGACATGAAGACACAATTCATGTCTTCAGGACAAGAAGACACAATTTTACCAGAAGCCCATTACCAAATGTCAAAGAAAACTTTATATTTCTCTCTGTAGCTGACAATGTTCTGGTTTTTGATGAAAAGGCTGCATTTCCTACTGCAGTCTGCCTCTAATAAAATTTCATTGTGCAGAAGAAAGAGAAACCAGTTTAGAGTCTTTGTAAGGGTTCAGATTATTTTAAAAATAAGTTTAAACACAACGCTGAACATGGAATTGTTTTTTTGCTTCTTTGCTTCTTCAACAATAACTCCAGAATTTGTTACATGCCCATGCCCATAATTTTTGTACACACTCATATTTTTGAGGAAGACAATGAAATGAAGAAAAAAATACCCTAAGGCAAGTGTAAAAGATCACAAAACCCTCATATTGGCTTTGTTATTTGCTGACTTATATCTGACCCTTATACTCTCATTCTGACCTCACCATAAATTTTTCCTTGTTTAGACTTCAGTAGCATTATACAAAATTTCTAAAGATCTGAGACAAAAAATTATTATTATTTTTTCTTTTCAAGGAATGATAAAGGAAGCACTTGTTGTAAAAAAGTAAGAATTGTATGCTCCAAAAATTGGAATTGCATACTTTTCACAAGAAGTACTTAATTTCAATTAAGCATTTATGTTAATAAAATTGCTGAGGTTTTATTTTGCAAATAAGGACAGTGAGATATTTGTGTTTCTCCCATGATGTAATTCTCAGGTTACTGAAATTATTAAGCAGTAACTTTCAAAAGGATAAAATTATGTCTCTACAGTTCGTTATAAAGATTTAGTGTTAAAAAAGAGTCAGTATGATATCTATGCAGTGTTTTGGCAATATACACTATGTAGGCTGGAGTTCAAAGGCACATCTGTTTTTCATGTCTTCTTGAACATTTACATTCTGCTGCTGATTTTTGCTAAGTAGTTAATAACTGTAAAGTAGCAATACAGTCACATACTCCTTTTTCCTACCTATTTGAGCTTTCAGGGGAAAAACTACTCACACAGGAATAAGTATTAAGGAAACGGAGACTATATCTACATTATCAAGTAGTTTTCCATGAAAGGGACAGTTCTGCAGAGTGACACAACAGAATTACCTTATGTTTTGGAGTATTCTTATTTTCTAGTTGGGCCAGGAGGCCAAAATGCTTAAAACAACTTAAAATGCTTAAAACATTTTTCCTCAAAATGCTTAAAGCAACTTTCTTTTTGGCCAATTGCTATACAGCCTAATGATGAAGAACAAAGAAGCATCTTCACATTGTTGATGGATGGACAAGTGAATAATACATAAAATCAGCGAGATTATCTTCCAACAACTCTTTTGGGAGTCAATGCAGAATTTCTTGCATACACCACCATGCAAAACCCTAAATCAGAGAAAGAGATGTATGCTGATGTTTATGGGACACAATCATTGTGACCTGGGCCCATAAGGTGAGAATAACCAAGATTCTTGTTAATAGAATTCCCTTGTGACAGACTGGAGTGAAATGAATGATTGGTATTTATATATATATAGGGTTTATTTTAGAGAAATTGGGTTGCAATGGAAAGCAGGTATGTAGCTTTGTTTACTATTGACTATAGTAATATAGCAATATAAAAGCGTAAAAAATATTACTTAGGAAAATCTAGAAAAGAAAAGAAAGAAAGAGAGAGAAAAGATCGAGTAAAAATATATGACCACCTGTAGATCTTGCACTGAGACTTGATTGTTGCAATTTAGTCATCCCTTGGTCAAAGTAATGATCTTCATCTGTCAGGGGTGAGTGATGAAGCCCAAAAAATACCATCAGGCTCAGCGGTAACACCCAGGAATCTCCTCTGGGAGCAGGAGATTTCAGTCCTCTGGTGGAAGACCCCAGAAATGAGTCTGGGGGCACTTTGGGGCTCTTTGATGGTTTATGATCCCTTCTCAGCTGCCCCTCAGCATAGCTGAGCCAGTAATGCCTCATCAGACCCCCTCAGAGGGGCGGAGGATGAGGGGGGAGAGGGGAGAGAGGGGGGAGTTTTACAACTGAATAAGTCCTGTAGGGGAGAGAAATCAGCATGATAAGAAACACCAATTTGCCTTGCTTGGTAGTTTACCTCCTCTGTGCTGTGCAGACTGGTGATCACACACACCCAAAAACTCACCTACTCCCTTGGGGGGCACAAACCTGGCCTCAGCAAGGCACTCTAGCACCTCCACAAATAGGCAAATGTTTTGAGTCATTAATCACTAATAGTCCAGTCTCTTACAACAAGTCACCATATCTGAAACTTGCTCTGTCAATTCCACATCTCTGCACTGCCATGTGCATGAATTCCATATCATCGGAAAGACAGAAAGGGAACAGTCCATATGAATGATGAATACAATAGCAACCTCAATAGTTTCATGTCACTGGGATATACTAGATATAAGCAAAATTTATGTGAGTTTTCTGCACTGGGTCAGTCTCATTCTTGCCTTTCATGGTATGCTTTCTGCAGTTACCAAAATTTTTGAAAAATAACATTCTATTTAAGCTATTAGTGTACCTTTAAAACCACAAATAGATAAGATAATTAACTTGCCTGCCATGTCTACAACAGTTTTAATTCAGTTTGTTCAAGATAGCTTCTTTTTAATTAGTTCTTGGCAGACACTGCAATTTTGATAGTAATTCTAAGCCATATTCCCATAAAGTATTTCAGCAATATTCTATATCTTAAAGCTGCAATATAAAACTTGCAGTAAAATCCATTTTCTTGGTTCTGCAAAACGATCTCTGGGGGCTAATCCCCCAAAAATGAGGATCATTTGTATGTGCAGAATTATGCAGGATCATGCTTGCAATTGTCAGTACTAATTTCAGGCACTGAAATGCTTTGTTACATTATTTCTTCAGCTTTAGCCACAACCCACAGCAGAAAATATAAAGTGCAATACTCAGTGTGCATAATTTCATTTGGTTTGTTGTTGGTTCTGTTTGGTTTTGTTTGTATGTTTGTTTTATTTTGGTTTAATTTGGGTTTTGGGTATTGTCTTTCTCTTTGGTTTTGGGTTTTGTTTGGTTTTGGTTTTTGTTTGTTTTCTTTGTTGTTGGGGGGGGTTGTTGTTGTTTTGGGGTAGCTTTTTCGTTTTTTTTTTTTTTCTGTGGTTGTTTTTTGTAGGAGGCAAGCATACTACCAGCATTTACCCAGGAAATTTTTCTGTTCTCCAACACCAAGATCAAATCAGTTTTAGCATAAATGCTTACTTTTGTTTGTCAGAATCATAGATCTGTATTTTTAACAGTATTGTTTTTGTACTTATATACCATAATAAAACAGGAGCCAATTCATAATGAATGTCAAGAGAAAGCATTTCTACACCCTAACCCAGCTGTGAGGTACAGACTGCTTAGACAGGAATCTGCAAGATCTAAAATAGAATGGTAAGCTGCACAGAGCAGAATAAAGCATCAGCCTGTATGAATTACTGTGTTCTTTAGGCAGTGATGAAGCATCACTGTTAGAGCTGGATTTGATTATGACTTGGTTTGAAGCATTTCTATACTGAATTAGTGGCCTTTAAAAAGGCCTTCTCATTGTGGAGACATCTCTACATTACTGGGCAAACCCACAGCAGTATGAGACCCTGAGAAGGCTGACTCATTTTGCTAATGTTTTGGCTTCCACTAGTGGTATCCCCTGCCTCTTCAAGCAGAAAAAGAGAAAGATAAAAATTCATGGTTTCATTAATTTAAATTCCATTTCATAGCCAGACAAGAAAATACAACAGCAAATGGAGGCTTTCACCTCTGTGGTTATACTTGGTGTAAAAAAAAGCCTAAATAGTAGGCTTGAGTTACACCTGGATAAAAATATTCCTGTCTTTCAGGAGCATGTACACATGCAATTTTTCCAGTTTTCTGGCATGAATAAATGCTTTTCTGTATGCTTCAAGTCATATGTTAATGAAAATACACTAATTTGCTAGTAAACATAAATCAAAATAGCTAAGTGATTTTGTACTTCTACTGCAATGAAAATGGACTGTCATTGGTCCTTTTTCTATTCCCATTATTTGATTGCCTTTTCACAACAGAACCAATAATACAGAGAGTTATTGTTAGCTTTAACATTGATCTTAGCAGAGAATGTTTATATCAATGAAACTTGCCAAGCTTCATCCGTTTGTTTCAGTGTTTTCATTCTATTTGTATGACCCAATTTTAGTTCATTGATGATAACATGCTTTGATTTAAACTCACTTTGATGTCAAGTCAGTTTGATTCAAAAATCCTGTTGTATTTAACTCATTTCAGCTTTCCTGATGTGATGTTCTTGTACATCAGTAAGTAAAGATTATCTTTACATTTTTCTGAACTAGCAGAGAATGCTTACCTATAAGATTACCAAACCAAAACTTATAACATTTTTATCTAGCCGTTTCTTTCTGAATGAGGAATAATAAGTTTGTACTCTCCCTTGAAATTTCCAATTTTAACCTCATTCTTGACTTACCAAACATATTCTTCAGTTCTCACTTTCATTTTAATACATTCCAACACTATCTCCTGACAAGATGCCATATTATTTAGACACTGATTTCTTAACAAACAGAAGGAGAACATGCAAACATTATGTGCCAAGAATGTATGTCAGCATCCTGAAAACTGCCAAGTTTCATCGATGATGATTTGCCTTCTTGATTATTTTGACAAGACTATCCATTGCAATAACCTTGCCACTATTTTTTCACTTTCTTAGATATCCTTAAAACCCTCCCCTAGTATTTTCAAATAAATTTCATACTCTCTTCTGTCTTCTGGCAAAAATATGTGCAGCCTCAGGCTCTAGGATTAGTAGTGAATTAGATACAGAGAATTTTAGAGCTGCAAGTGTTAGCTGTAACTTTTTTGTCTGAAAATAAAACAATTTCTCAGGAAGAAAATATTCTGCATTAAAAGTCATGTTAGACATAGTCAATAATAATTTTTAATTTTTTCTAATGTATATAACATTAAAGGTTCTAATTTAATAGAAAATGCAACTCAAGGTAATATGAAGGATGTAAAAGATTTAGAATATATAAAAGTCTTCTAGATTAATATACTCTAGAAAAAATGATAATGCATACCCTTGATTTTAAATCAGAACCAGTGTGGGGTTTTAACATCATAAACTTATTAATCTTATTTTTTAACAGCTCAGAGTTTCATATCTGGTCTGGGATAAGATAGTCTACTGTTTAGATCAAATATTTGATATCCATTATTATTGTTGCAGTACAGAAACAGCTGGAAATTTAGGCTGCAAGTGGCTGCAGCCACTTCCCTTCCCCACACTCCTCCAATGGGAAAGGGACAAAGAGGCAGAGATAATAAATTGAGATAATTTACTCAAAAAAACAGAAATAAATTGAGGAAAACAAACAATAATAGCAACAGTGTATAAGAGAGGGTGATTAAATTACAAAAATGCTTGAGGAGAACCTGACCAAGTCAATGCTACCACAGCCAGCGACACGCAGCTTCCTGAGAGAAAGGAGAAAATGGCAGGCACTGCTGCAGCTATTTTCCCCTGAGCTGGAGACGGCAACAAACATCGGCAGACAAATCGTTTGCACCTTGCTCCTCCCCATACTTGAAACAGAACAATATTGGACAAAGCCTACAAGTTGGACCATGTTGCCCCACCTCCCTGTGGCTTTGCTCCCCTGGAAAAAGGAACAAAAATGGTGCACATTCTGCTGTGCTTTTCTGGTTTTCTTCCATTCAAAGCCACATCACCAAGAAATTATGTGAAGGGTATAAAATAACCCAAATGTGCCCTCATGGCTCCAGGATCCATCTCCCTCACAGCAAGAGTGAGAAAACAACTCTGTTCTAGATGAAACTAGGACAGTTATGGAGCCAGTTCACTGAAAACATAACTTCATGGGCATTTTAGGGGAATCAAAAATTGAAGGCCTTATAAATCACAATCCTCACTGGATTAATCGGGAGATTTTATATTCAAAAGTGGTTACTCTCATATAATCTGACAGCTTTTGTTATGGAATTGTAGGACTGCTTCAAATGTAATTGCTGGGGTTGCACTAAAATTGCACATTTTATAAAGTCTGCCCCATTAAGACACTTTTTATGATAAAATTAACCCATAACTCCTAAAAGCACTTCTTAGTGTTTTCTGCATCTTCATAGTTTTTCTACCTATAGGACCTCATTCTACAGTTTTTACTGATTTTGAACAAACTGGGTTTTTTTAGGTTTTTTCCCTACAAGGTATGTAAATAATTCATTTGCATAGATATAGCCTTCTACTTACCTTCAAGGTGTTTTATATATTCCCTATGGAATACAGTCCAAGGCACAGTGTTATTTCAGAGGGCATAATCTGTCACAGATCCTGTGACATCTCTGTCAGCTCTGTGTAGGTCTCTTGAACATCCTCAAATATCTCAAGGAAATGGTTGAGTCCTTGTATATAGTGATAAAAGCATGCCTTAACCCCCAAAGAAATGGTATTTTCTTAACAAGCTAAATACTTCAAGGTTTTGAGGTCTTCATTAGAAGGAATATTTTCCAATATTCTAATAATTCTTGTTGACCTTTGATGCATAAAGTCCCAGTTGGTACATTTTTTCAAGTTCCAATCAATATGGTCTATTTTTCTAGTGCAAACTCTGTAAGTCTATTTTTACTCATATTGTTTGAACCTTTTAATCAATAAAGATGGTTTGTCACAGTTAAGAATGTAGAATAACATTCACAGAATGTTCTGAGTTGGAAGGGACCCAGGAGGATCATCAAGTCCAACTCCTATGTGAATGGCCCATACAGGGATCAAACCTGCAACTTTGGCTTTATTAGCACCATGCTTCAGCCAGCTGATTTAGTTTCATAGGCTTGTTCAAGCTGGTTAAATAATGTACTTTTTGCTTCAAATTCATTTGGTTTTTTGATGGTGATTTCTTCAGGCTTAAATAATGGCATTAAGATACAAATTTGAACTGGTTTAACATTTGAGCCTTGCACTGCAATTCCTTGTTTCTTGAAATGTAGTTGCAACCTTGTTCATAGGTAAATAGGCTGTTCGTTCTACCTCCAAAGCTGAAATGATTGTCAAGGCATAACACGAGTTATAAAGCAAAATCTTTAATCAAGGCTCAGTGCCCAGGATAATGTTTGTTTCTAGACTTATCTGTGTAATGCATTTGTTGTGCCAGTAGTCTCCCTTTGAAGGTTTAAATGGATGTGTTAACATGCAATGAATTTAGAGTGTTTGATTGCCACTTACATATTTTTCAGTCTCAATTTGTAGGGGAAAAAATCAATGTAGTAGTACTTCACTTACTATTTTAAGTATGAACCTTTAGAATTAAACTCATTAATTAAAACATGAATATTAGTGTATTTTAAAGCAGAGATTCAGATTATACTATGCTGTGTTTTAAATATGACATGCTTACAATATACTGTATGAAAATATATTTAGGTAATTTTTCTTTAAAATGTAAAATATCTTTTTTTTCTGATTAGGTATTGCTGCAAAAGCATTTTCTTCCAGGATTCTTGCTCAGAAGGCACATCACATGGAAAAAAGTCCTATGACCTGCTTCAAAACACTCCAAAGCTTCTTGCTGAAACTTGTAGTTAAATTCACCTTCCACTTTAGTTAATGAGGAAACATTAATGCAGCAAAGCACCGAGAAACCATTTAATCTGAAGAAGGATATTGGTAGAGACACTCCAATTCCTCTCTGTCCTCCATCGATACAGGATAATACAGTACATTCAGGATTCCACTGTCCTTAGCATAACTCCACTGGCATTAGTGGATTTCTGGCAGTGGAGTAGCAGCCTACAGTGAGTCTGTGCAACTGGGGAATTAGTTACATGTATTGACCATTTGTTTGTGCTGCTGTTTCAGCTGATAACCATTAGTTGTATGAGTGATCTGAATATAGTTTTGTGCTGTTAACTCTGACACTCTTATTTGATAGTTTGTTTTTGATCTGTAGGATTTAAGATATGGCAGTGTATTGACCACTTACCATCCTGATTAAAAAAAGTTGTAGCATTATTTGATTTGTCTGTCAAGTGAATTGATTTCCCTTTATTGCTTTTCTTCCTATGTTGCCAGCTTCACTGTGAATACAAGCCAATTTTTATACTTCTTTTACGTGTTTTTGACAACATGATTTTGCTTTTTTTCTGAAATTTCCCTCAATGCAGCATTTGGCTATATGAGTTTCTAGAGTAGAAGGAGCTGAGTTCCCCTAAACCTCACCACAAAAGAACGCACTAATATATGAAGTTAGGGACTCTGAAAAAAATCTCTCAATCACAGCTGAGACTAAAGTTGACTAAACCTCAGGATTTTTCTGGAATTACAACTTTTTTCTAGAATGAAAAATAAACCAGAAATAAAAATAATTATGCAAGCCTTTATTAGGTGGTCAACCAATGAGAAACCTCTAGTTTGTGTATACATAGGGTATAGTGACACCCAGAGGAAAAAAAGCAAAGCCACATTTTCAAAATCCTGCAGCCAAATTCTCTGAATTATGAAAAATGAAATGGTAGTGGTGAAACATGAAATAAAAAAGCGTTATAAAATAATTTATCCAAGGGGCAAAATTAGGACATGTACTTTTCTCCCTATCAGTGCAGGGCTGTTCCTTAACAGCCTTTCTTAACAATTCTGCTGTAATCTGGACACATAATGGTTGTCACTTTGACAGAAAGCATTGCCACTTAGCTTCAAGACATAAAAAACTATGGCAGAAATCTCAAACATGTAAGATTACTTACGCTTAAGGAGAAACCCACCTTAGAATATTAGCAGTAAAATTCATTAAAGTCTTACAATTGTATCAGACTCTTTCAGTAAGGGCAACAGTTCACTTGCCTATTAGAAGTTAATCATGTTATTCTTCAGAACTTTTTTTACCTAAAATCTATAACCAGAATGACTGGAATTCTTTATATAATATATTTCTCACTATCAACAAGTTATGTTCCTGAAAAAAAAGTAAAGGAATTAAGATTTTTCACTTTAAACATGTTTTTTTTGAATTTATAGGAAATGAAAAACTAAAATATTGTGGTGAAACTGCAGAAAGTTTATAATTCTGCATCTCTAAGCTTGGATCATATTTTACACATATTTCTTACGAGCCCAGCTTTCAGTGTGCATAAATGCTGATTCTGTTTCAATTCTTGCAGCTTGAATGTAGAAAAGCGTGTCATTTGGATAGCAAATATCAACATTTCTTCTCTCCAGTTCTTCAAGGAAACAAATGGATAAACACAAGCAGCAGAAATTAGTCAAGCAAGTGATCTATTAACCTAATGGATATAGAATGGGGAGTTCATGTACTGCAGTTTAAATCTCTGGGGTAAAGCTCTTTGCAGCTCTAATTTACCAATTTGTTAAATTTCAAACACAACTAAGAAACATTACAGCCAATTAGTTCCAGTAAGACTATAAGGCTGTATATTTAAATACCCCACTTGTACTGCTGTCCTGATAAACTGAAATATCTCTCATTTCTTTCCAGACTGTTCCACTATAGCAGTTGAGCATAAAAATCTCATTTGGGACAAAAGTGAAAAGTCCTTGAAAATTAAATTAAATTCATTCAATTAGGCTAAAGAAATATCCAAACCAACTATTAGTAAGAAAAAATTTATTTACTTAATTTCTGTCAAATTGGAACTTTAAAGGGACTTCAAACTATCAGAACTGCTTTTATTTTAATTTAAATGGCAACTCTAATTTAACTCTGCATTCATTTATGTATTTATTTATTTATTTATGTTCATGCATGCAAAAATATGAGTTTCATAGGAATCTGGAAAAAATAATAAAAAAAATAAACAGCATGGGGTTTCTTAAGGACTGTAAAGTTACCAAGTCACAGTGAGGCTCTTATGACTGTTATGTATATTCTTCTGTCTAATATTGTTTCTATTTTCTGCAATTTTAAATTTTAACAATCAGTACTTTTGCCCTTTTTTGAGGTTTTTAAGATGTATTTATTTCTTTGTCCCTCTGAAATATACCTTACCATGTTGTACCTCAAGAGCTTTGCATTTCAAATGAAAGCATGACATAGATATATTCAACATACTAAATGAGAGCATGACAGAGAAGTTTGGCAGAAAAAGAAGATGATGAAAGCATATTAAAATAAAAAAATCGGGGTTTTTTAAGACCCTGACCCCAAAAATTACTTGCAGTCACAAGTTTATGATTTTGTTTGTTTGATTGGGGATTTTTGGGAACTTGCATGTTTAGGACAGTCTTTAAAAATTTATTTGAAAAATCACTGATAATATCCTCAGGGTCTTTTTTGATTTTCAGTTTTTAAGCCTTCTAACTTCGATATTCAGTATGATATATGGTTAGGTTAATGAAATGTTCATGATTGAGTAACTGACAGAACATTACAGTAATTAGGTGCTTGGTAATACGTATAGAATTTTTTTGTTCAGCCTTTATTGTGAACATTAAATGTGTGCTCAAAGAGGAAATAAATGCTATGAGTTTATGTGCAGGCATAATATAAACTAGCCATTACAAAAATCCATAGCTGCAAACAAAGAATTATAGAAAACCATTAACAAAAAACAGTGTCCTGTAATGGAGTTGTAGCTTAGATATAAATTGAACTTAATGGTGTCATGTTATCCTGGTGTTGCTTTATCTCCATGACAGATGAATTGGGAACTCTCCTTTTCACTCTTCTTTTTTTCCATAGCAAGAAAATCTTGTTCTTACAATTTTTATGCCTGGGTCACTTCTACAAAATTTTAATCATTGCTATTACTGTGTTTTGTCTTCTGTCTGGTTTGTCCTTATGCTTCCTGCAGTGTGCTGGTCAAAGCTAAATCTCACTGTTATCAGAATACTACATGGCAGGACTCAACAATAAATCTCTGTATCTTGTATGACACTGGTGTTAAAGGCATCCCAGAATTATATATTTTTTTCCTACAAGAGTATCACTAATTTCTGATCATTTAAAAAAAGATTCTATTTGAATATTATTGAACTATTCCTTATATACAAATATTCCTTATTTTATATTTGTATGTGTGGTGTTTGCGAGCAAAGTGGAGCTGTTTGCTTTGTCCTTATTCCATTTTAAAGTCTTTATTTCAAACTGTTTCTCTGATTTATGGAGATCATTCTGTCCTCTCAAGTGTTTTGAAAATCTCATGTTTTGTATCATCCATCTACTTTGTACTTTTATGCTCAATGCCATCAACTAAGCCTTTCATAAAAATACCAAATCATGGTAGTTCAGATTTCTGTGATCTATGGCATTTATAACAAAATTTGGCAACACAGTAATAACTATGGGTCTTTGTGCAGGTTTGGGGTTTTGTCTCATTTTGCTTGAAATACAGTTTAAAATATAACACTAATTTAAAGAAAGCAGAGATTAACCTTGTGCATGGTATTGCTCTACAGAGAATTCATTCTGTAAGGAAAAGGCTTTGCTTACACACACCAGGAAATGTCTTAGCCATATATTAATGCAAGGGTCTCAGAATGATCCCTTGGCAATAATGGATTATGTGGTAGTGAAAAGGAGGCATTTCTTACAGACTATAAGAATTAGATATTCCATGTAATGTGCTAAAAAGATTTATCCTGAATTTATGATTCCAGAACCCATCATAATGCTACAGCTTATAAATTTGAACTAGGAAAGAGAGCACCTAGTAATGGAATACATTCAGAACATGATAGGTAGAAAATTAACCATATTCTACTATTAAGTTGGTCATAATCAATAGCTTTCACAAATACCATAAAATGTCTCTGATTTTCAATCTACATTTCCTTAAAATTAACATCTAGAATAAATTGCTTTTTTATTACTATTATTGTGGGGCACCATCTCCTTGGAATTACTGTTAAGGTCGCATACAATGAAATTATATCTTTAAGTACAAAATTATTTTGATAAGGAATGTAAAAGCCAGGAGATGCTGGCTTCAGATAAGTCAGCATTTAAAATATATTTGACATGCCAACAAATTGTCTGGATAGTTCAGAAACTGCAAGTGCTAGGGAAGTATTTCATAGTTCAAATTTATGGCCTTTTTTCTTGTTGAAATAGAACTAATGACAATCCTTTAGACCAGACACACATTGTTAATTTCACAAAGAGGCTAATAGTTTCTTCATTTATGAAAATAGGTTGCTTTGGTACGCACAGCCTGAGCCTCATTTTACACCCACAGGTTCTCAGGATCCATTCTCTTTCACTCCACTTTAGGCTTTTTTTTCAATGAAAGACACCAGAACTACATCAATTAAAGAGTAATTTAAATATATATGCACACAATAGAGAGAGAAAAGGAGAGAAGAATCAACTGTGAACAGAATGGAGTCTTTTCATCAGTAAAATACAATACATTATTTCTTATAGGATAAAATTCACTTTACCCTGAAAGCCCAAGTAATCATTGTGTGGCAGAAAATGTGTGAATGGGATGAAAAGATAAAAATCAGACACTTCTCAAAGTAAGCTAGGGTAGGGGGCTGTAGCAGAACTTCCCTGTGATGACTGTAACAACTAATCCAACAGAGGAATTAGGGCATCGCTCATACTATGGCATTTGGAGAGCTTGTTGCATTTCCCTGGGTTTTATTGCATGGGTTTTTGGCAGATCTGCTCAGACCACCTAGGCTGCTTTTCTTCCCAACTTAGGCATGAGATATCATAATCTATCTCTTTTGCCCTGGGCCCCCTACTACTTCTTTGAGCCATGATTACAACACCATTGCACCATTACGCTATTACATATTACAAAGGGTTTCAAATTTTTTAAGTTATGTTTCTCTCTACCCAGTTATAAAACTAGAAGGTCAGGTTAGACTAGATTTTGAGAGATCTGAAGTTATTCTCAAGAAATTGGGAATCTCTTTCAAATTAGAAAAACTGGATTGTGATCATATATAAGTATATACATTCTATATAATATACAAGATTACATTGGCAAGCGTGCTAATTTACAAGCCAAATTTTGTCTTGGAATTATGAAATGAAAGTCTAACTTTCTCATGTCTCATTTTGTATGGACTTTTTACATAGATGGAAATATCACAGTTATTCAGCCAAATGCTCTTTTCATGTTTTACCTATTAATTCCTGTTAATAAACTTATATTGTTAATAATCATGGAATTTGGTCCATTAGGACAAATCGGACAACCTTCTGAAAAGGAGTTTAATCACCAGATGAATATGGTACATAATAGATGTTTGTGAAGAATCAGTCTTGTAACAAATACTGAAAGCTCCTCCACTCATCACTCCAGTTCTAATTGTTTTCTCCTTAATTTTCCTTTTGCTTCCTCAAACATGCAATTGTGAAGAAATCAGTAGTACACAGCTACCAGGCGTCATCTAGGCAAGGCAGCTCCATGTTTTCTTGATCCTTAGAGCTTTTGATATGTATCTGCTAGTGAGTATGTGTAATTCTCATAAATACATTTGGAAGTAAAGTTCAGTTTCTTTCTTGTAATCTCAGGAAACACTTTTGAGAAGTGTTTGAATGTAGGTGTTCAAAACCTGTCATCAAAACCAAGAGAAAAGACAGGAAAATTTTAAGGAAGGTAAGTGGCTGATTTTTCTTTTGTGTGTTTAGAAGATCTTTATTTGGTTTTGAGAGTATTTCTGTCTCTATATTTCAGAAGCCATGCATGCCAAAACCCAGGTTTTTGACCTGTGTGAATTGTACTATAAGTTGTGGACACATATTGGCCAATGAGTGTTCAATCCCTCTATGCTCATTTGATTTCCTGTTCTGGTACAAATGAAATACATTACAAAGTCATAATTCTGTTTTTCTAAAGTAAGTTTATATTTGATGAGTAGGCTGGATTGGTTTTCAAGTTTTAGTCTCAAAAGGACACAAATTGGTGTTTTGAATTTACCATAAAGGATTTGATAAATACCTGGCAGGATGTGTCAGAAGTAAGAACACAAAGTCAAACAGGAACTGGAATGTGAAGTTGCATATGTTATCTGAGCAGACATTTCTTTATTAAACAACCAGTGATACATTAGACAGTGTCTCTGCCATGAGACTGAAATAAATAAAAATCTAAAATATCTTATTTTTCACCAAAAATATCCTGAGAAGTACAGATGCAATAGATGACACTGATAGTCCTCTACCAGTTACTATGTTGAGAACCTGCTGCAGGAGGACTGTCCATGACTTTGAGGTAACATCCAGGGCTTCAGTAAAATCTGCGCCTTCCAATATCCAAAATCATTCTGTAGTGGGAGGACTTGAGTCTCTGGAAGGTATTTCCTGGAAAATCCATTGCGCTTCAAAGAGCACCTGATATGAAAATTCTGTGTACAGCTAAATATACTACTATTTGCTACTTATGTGCATTTATAGTTATTTTAGCTGTTAGCACTTTGAAAATTCTGGCCCATTATTCATTGTTCTTCAATGTACCACATCCTGTCTTGTCAGACTTAGGATCTAATATATAGGTTTGCTGATTCATTGGTTTCCATGTATGGAAATGATTTACTGGCTTGCTTGATGTTGATGGACTTGAAAGGATCTATAGGATGAGCTGTTTCTACAAAATCTTTCCAAACATACATGAAATAGTTTGCTCTCAGGGTCTATGCTGTGAAAATGCTAATGAAGTTAGATTTTATGGTAGTAGTGAACTAAAGAGAATTGTTGAAACTTGACCTTAATCATTCAGGACACTAGCTAATATAGAGAAGGGTAGTTCAGAGGTTTAGGCAAATTCCCCGTGAGAATTCAATGCAGGAAATTTTCTCATGTGATAGCCCTCAATGGACTTCTTTTCATTAACTTTGTACAGACAGCTATGAAACACCCAAAAGGTATTTGACAGTCTAATTTGGAACCATAAAGGCTGCTACCATGTGACTAATTTTCTTCACCTACTGATTATGTCTGGCACAGCATACTTCAAAAAGTCACAGTGCATGCAAATAACATGACAGAATAACAGTACTTACAGTATTGTGCTTACTTTGATTAATTATGGTGTAACTAACTGGAAGAAATTATCAGCAAATGCAGCAAAAGGACACTGCTGTTGTAATAAAGATAATCTAAACTGAATCAGCAAACAAGATACATTACTATTGTCCTTATTACGCAGAAAAATGCTTATTTTAGTTGAAATATATAAAAAAGCTTTGACATTTGATTGTATTAGGTTTTTGTTAGTCCTTATTAGGGTTTTATCCTTTTCTTTGATGAAAGATCAACACCAGATGCATACTGAGAAAAAGAAAAGAAAAAGTATTAGCTATAATGCCTAACATTTTTCTTTCACTAATTGTAGATAATTGCAGATATTTTTTGGTCCCTGTGATTTTCATTTTTCTTCATTATAGGGACAAACCTTAGGGATCATTAAAATAAAATAGGAGCAATACCACTGAGCATTCCCAGCATTATATACAGCATATTCACTGATCTGACACACAGAAAAATAAATTCCAATATATATCATGTAACTGAATAATTATACAAGCAATAACATTTAAGATTTATTTCATTCATTTATGCCATTCCTTGAAAATAAGTATAATACATATCACACACCTTCTCTGTCTCATAATTTCTCTTAATATTAGAGTTACTACTGAAGTGCTCCTCAACACATTCTATAGTTTTAGCATACAGTCAAGAGGCTCAGGAAAAGGAAGGAGTAAGTGAAACAAAGTGAGACGTGTGATAGAAAAACGGGAAAACTCACATATTGAAAAGCTTTATGTAGCTAAATTTCTATCTGGATATTTAATAATATCAGTAAATGCAGTATCTTCCTAAATGTCAACTGCTGCTGAACAGAAATGCTGAGAAAAGTTCCAACAATAATGATAAAAGTAGTTCAGGATAATGCCATAAATTAATTTGTGCATATTTTTGTATTGTTATTAATACTAGCTGTAATGAGAGGGTTTGCTGTCTTGGTTTGATTTTTCCAATCAGATAACTCCTTTTTGAAGAGAGAATGAAAGAATCTGCTCTCTTTAAGACTGAGTTCTGTTAGTGTTTCTCTATAATGCAGACAAAGGCATTTCTTGCTCTGCTAGTTAAGGCTGAGAATGAACCAGTATTGGAAAGGCAAAAAAAAAAACCTCTTTACAGCAAACATCTTAGATCTGGTGTATAACAGGTCCTCATTTTCCAGAAGATCATTTGACAGGATAAAAATGTTTTGCTGCTCCTGGGACATTAGTTCTAAATATTTAATGATTTTAATTAACCTACATACAGCTGAAAGTAATAATTTTCTTCTATGGTATGGTGTGTACCTAACAACACCATGGTAAACATAATCTTTTGTTAAAAACTGATCATTTGATCAGTTGAGATATGAGGGGAAAGTTCCAGATAACAAATTCATACAAAGTAAACTTCGGCACTGTAAAAGTGTGTTTAACTCTTCTCAAATTCCCTGCTGATTTTATGACCATCTTTTGAAGAAGGAATGATACTTGATGGTGGCTGCAGTGGCAGGTTGTACTGTTTTATGACAGTTTTGACACTTACAGAAGTAGTTTTCTCTACAGTTCCAAGAGTTCATCCCACACTAAAATCCAGCTCTTTCAATAGCTCTAACAGTATTTCTTGCAGCTATCCTTGTATTGTTACATAGGTTCTTTAATACAATAACTGTACAAGGACTCTCAGATATTCCCAGTGAACAAACATCTCCTGAGAACATTATTGTTGTCTGAAAAAGCACAAGATCTGTTCCAGCCTTTTACTTTAAAGAGTAATAGATAGAGATTTTTTACTCCAGAAAGAAAATAATTTTTTCAGAATTCATCTTTCTCTTTCCATATTTTTTATCCTTATGCTTGTATATTTCAATCAATTAGATCTAAAAAAAGAGCTATTCAAAGAAAGTTATCACGTGGCTGACTTGGGGGTATGGTTGAGGGTTGATTATGATTGTGCTGGGTCGACAGTTGGGCTAGATGACCTTTAAGGTCTCTTGCAACATTGATGATTCTGTTGTTGTGGGAATAAAGTATATGCAAAATTTCCAATATCAATAAAATACACATCCCTGTCAGCATGACAAGAGGAAAAATCCTTCTTTTAAGTCCAAATCAGGAGATCAGTTTAAATGTGTGTACACTAGCTGGCTACTCTGGCATATCTTAATACAATTTATAGATGAGGTCACTCCTATTCATATTCCTATGCACTAATCTCTGTGTCAGCTGTCCTCAGAAATGCCTAAAGACAGCAGTGCCCCTGAAGTTTGTTTTGATTCTAAAATTCCACCTCCATATGTACTTTCTGGTGCTTAGAATCTAATTTGGCCTGAAAATCATCAGAAGTCATAAAAAGGCATTTTTCCTCCTGTCTTCTTTTAACAGGATCTGATCTGACAAAAATGCTCAGAAAATATCTCAATTTAGAGCTTATGAAAAAAAAGGATATTCTTTAAACTTGTTGTGATTCTTGTTTCTTCCAAGTATTTTAGCTTCAGAAGTTTTCTGTAGAGTTTAAAATATGTCATTTCAGTCTCTATGTCTGAGAGTTTCAAAAAATTATGTCCAGTTATTCAATATGTCCAACTGCAAACCTTAAGATGAAATAAATTCAGAGCAACAATGACTCAAATGTATAGCTTAGTGTATTCCTTTGGGATATGCAGGTTCAGTCTTTTCACAAACCATAGTGAATTCAAGTCCTGAAGAGGAATAAGAATTTAAGCAATGCTCTGTCTTTGGGGGAGGGTTATGTACGTTTAGTGGGCCCCTACTGATTTTATTTGGTTTTAAGCATCTAATTTCTACAAGCAGATCAGTCTGGATGAGTGCTTAATCTAGATGCTGATTAGCTAGTTTGAAGCACCATGACATTAAGAAAGAGCTATCATAAATGCGGGGGACTTTTAATATTAAATCTTCAGGGAATAAATGAAAAGGTGGTGTTTAAGAACCAATGTCAGTGTTGAAGTAGGATTTGGTTTCATTTTGTTTTCTCATCATCATTAATGTTTCTGGAGTTCTCTCCTATTTAAGAACCTTAATAAGATATAGCATTTTTAATAATTCGCGACACAGGGTATGCAGTGGAACAAATTCTAAAATAAAATGCAATCATACTGTACTAAGTTGATTCCAGTAAATTGTCCCTTTAGATGTAATGGGAGATGAACAGTGAGAGGGAATCACAGAATGGGACAAGTTGGAAAGAACCACAGTGGGTCATTTGGTCCTACCTCCTTGCTCAGACAAGGTCATTCTAGAACACATTGCACAGAATTGTGTCCAGATAGTTCTTGAATATCTCCAGAGACAGAGATTCCACTGCTTCTCTGGGCAGCCTGCTCCAGTTCTTGGTCATTCATGCAGTAAAGAAATTCTTCTGCATATTTAGGTGGAACCATCAGTCAGTCCATCAGTTTCTGTCCACTGCTTCTCATCCTGTTGGTAAGCACCACTGAGCAGAGCCTGGCTCCATCCTCTGGAAACCCTCCTTTCAGACATAGATAGACATTGATGAGGTCCTCTCTCTGTCATCTCTTCTTGAAACTGAACAGGCTCCCTCAGTCTTTGCTTGTGAGAGGTGATCCAGATGCTAAATTGTGTTTCTTGCCCTCTGCTGGAACTGGACACAACACTTGCATTTCAGACACTTCTCTCTCCCCAGCTCTCCAATCCATGGAAGTCCTCCTGAGGCTTCCGAGGCGCAGCACTCTAGGTTATTTGCCACTCCTCCCAACTTTATGTTGTCGGTAAAATTGCTGCGGAGGCATCTGGAAGTTCATTGAAGGCATTTATTAACAAGTTACACAGTGCTGGGCCCAGTATTGAACCTTGCAGGGCACCACTCATGATGGTCCTGTACAAGACCCTGTGTCACTTCTTATGACCCTCTGTGATCTGCTGTTCGGCCAGATGGGAATGTCAGAGGAAACCAGAGGGGATATTCTAAAATAAAGAAAAATATACAAAGTAAAAATAATTTGTGACCTTGAATCTTAATTAGGTATTTTCTTGGAGGGAGTGCCAGGCATTTTTTTCAGAGAGGCAAAAGACAGTTAAAAAAATCAACAAAACAAACTGTGATTTAGAAAGGCATTAATGAGCTTTTTTTATCAAATACAATATTGAAATCTTTTACTAATCAAACTTAAGTCAAAGACATTTTTAACACAACTTACTGGATATTGTCCTAAAATAAGCAGCACAGACTCCTTTTTCATTGATATAAATTGGACATTGATGCAAATTACACATAATTTATATTGTTTTCCTTTTACTCCATGTCAGCTTCTTAGGTTTGTTGAATCTCATAGTGGTTTTTTTTGTTTGTTTTCTCAGGAAACCCTAAATGGCCAACACCCAGAGATACAGGGCCTCTGTCCCATTACCATTAGGTCCTATAAATGATTCTTAGGTGTTCAAACAGTCAGGCAAAAGAAGCAACAGGGTTGTTTCAGGTTAGTATCTGCAATTACATTACTATTTTATGTAGAATTTTCTAGGCTTCTACCTATCTGTCTTATATTCATGAAAAACTTTTCACTCTGATAAAAGCAGAGAAAGGAGGAGGGAAGACAAGAGGCAGAAAAGTATGTATTACTGCCTTCTATAATACCTCAAAATTGCCTGCTGAATTAGTTAAGATTGGTTCAAAATCAGATTTCAAAAACTGAAGTTATATCTGATCTCTCTGACACACCCTATTCATACAGCATTTATGCAACACTTACAAGGTTACTGTCATTGAACATTTGAACAAAATCTCATTTTGTCCTGACAGATTTCTGTTCAAGAGGTAATAGATGGCAATGTGCCCTCCTAGCCATACAGTTTTGTAAGCTTAATTACTTTCTGCCTCATCTCATCTTGCACAATCAGTACTACTGCATTCATTCTGAGAACTGATCTGCTATTCCGTGTATTTGTACCTAGAATTTGGTCTGTGAAACAAGCCCAGCTTCTTGTATCCTGTGCCAGCTTCAGAGGTTATCAATACATATCTCTGCATGTCCATTCCAGAGTCCACCCAGAAATCTCACAGAAATCAAAACTGTGGGGTTTACCCCATTCCACATAGGAAGAGAAATTATATTCTTATTTCTGGACTATCTGTACCTCTATCTTCTGTCAAAGATATGACCCTCCAATCAGATGTAACCTTGAAAGCATTTCTAGTGGGTCCAGATTCTTTTGGTATGCACTGGCTTTTTCTTCTTTTGCCAAAAAAATAAGGAAGGTCTTCACATTTTAATGAAAGTGAGACAATGAGCTAAACAGGCTACAGTGGTTCTGGATCTGCACAGGAGAAGTGCTGTAAAAACAACAGTTTTTTAAAATGAAAGATGGAAGTTGCAAATGTGTCTATGCAGCAACTAAAAAGAAGTTGAGGGACACAGAATTATGACTTCAGATTCGCATTACTCAGTTGTCACTGCAGATACATAGAATCCTTCTGGTTACCTAATTCTTCCATTGAAGTACCCTCCTGCAAAGAGCAAGTTTGCTACTGTGCAGAGCAATAGGAGTATTTTTAATGATTAAAGATAACTTCTGGCTCTAAGTAATACCATATTCCTTTCTGTATAGTAAACTAGCTTCTAAAAACTTCTTGGGTCTGTTTTGTGGATTAAATATTAATTTTGAAACTGCTGAAACTGAGGCTTTATTCATTTAGCCATACATTTTTTGAGACTCTAGGGTAAGGAAGGTATCTGCATGGGGTGACATATATTACAGTGCCTGTAGGAAACTTATACACTTCTAAGGTTGAATCTGGGGATCAGAGAGTTTTCATTTTGTCAAATGGTATTAGACATCTATATATGACCAACTGACTCAAGTCCTTAGTGTTGAATAATATTTTAATGCTCTTTCATCCTATGCAAAACAGTCAGTTAGAAATCCTGTTATTTCAAAGGATTAATTTGGAGTAAATCTTTGCTTAGTAGTAGTTCATGATGAACAGCTGTTATTTTTCTTCTAACATGAATAAACTATTCCACATATAATGTATGATATATGTAGTCTTAATAAAATCTTATCTTTACATTGAGTGATTATAGAAATGCTGTTTCTGACTGTTAAATTAGGTGAAATAAACTGACTGTGCTTTGAATAATTACACTATGTGGTCGTAATGAAGAAAAATTAGATGGCACTTCCTTTCATTTTATATTTGGGGCTTATATGTGGGCTTTCTCATTGACTACAAGGAAAGAAGAGCTCTCCACGAGATTCTCCAGACACCTCTGTCTAGATAAAACAGTGGCATTGACACTAAGTGGGAACACTACCTGTTGCAGAAAGTATTTTCCATTAAGCTTAACCATATAGAAGTTTCAGAACCATTTTGTCAGGGACCAATGATTCAAGTTATACTTAGAGCAGCTGTCATTCACTTGACTGGTTTATGTTGAATATAACAAAGAGGAAATTCAATGCTTTGAAGGGCTATGTAGCATATACAGTTTTTCATCATTATGAATATATGCTCTCACCTTTATTTGATCAATTGAGGTCCTGTAGATATCTTTTAGTGTGGAGCATGAAATATTCTCAGACAGAAAGGTCCTCTGTTTTCAGTATGGAATTCGTGTTTCATATGGAATTCAGCACCACACACTCAGAAGGAAAAAACCAGAGAGGTCTCTGTAAAGTATAAGCCTGAGTAAATACCACCTTTCCAAAATGATGACAAGTGCTTAACTGTAATTACATACATTTCTAATGCATTTTTTTATCTGCTGAAAACCCTGGTGCAAGGTTTTTATTTTTTTACTTATTGTAAATCTTGGGCTGAACTTTTCTCCTTTCTACAGTGTGATAACTTCAAACTTATCCTCAGTGCCTTGCTGATATAATTTCTGACCCAACTGCATCCTGCTGAATTGCATGAGGCCCTGCAAAGTAGCTTTTATGTTTTAAGGTACAACTACCATAATCTTCTAAACTATCTGATAAAATTTTAATCTCTCTGCCCTCCTTTTTAGAAGTTAGCCAAGGAAAGATGCATTGACAGCATCTTATTTTATTTACTTCTCACAAATCCCTATGTCTGCCATGTTTAATCGTTTATCTTCTTCCTCCAGTTTTCCTTCCCCCTCCCTCTCACTTTAATCTTTTCTTTCCATTTGGCTTACTGTGGCTGAAGTCCAGCTTTGCTTTATTCTAATTATTGTGCAGACTATATTTCTTTATCTAAACACACTCTTTGTTTCCTGAAATGCTCCTGTACTTTATCATTAGATTCTCTCAATGTCATCACTACTTGTGCTTTTCCTGTCTTGATTATTTGATCATTGATGACAGAAAGGATGAGCTGCAGTTTATTAGATTTATTCTGTGGGGCTTGTTGCTAGGTGATACCCCTTAGCCACTGCTATAAATACTTAATAATCTTAAGATTAAATTTCCTTGTTACTTTACATTTAAACAGTGTAAGGTACCTGAACTTTGATGATTTAAAGTGCATTAGAAAACTATTTGGATTAAGGGAGAATTCTGATTGGCTACAAGATTATTGCTAAGGGATGGATTAATTTGTATGAAGCACACGGTTCTGCACTGCTGTTCAGTATTTCAAACTGCAAAACTCATCTTATTCCAACAGTTTGACGTACCTTTTTCAGACTGGAACTGTTAGGAGAGAAAAAACACAACTAAGCAAGCTATTTAGTAATCCTGAGGTAACATTCTAGAAGGATTGAAAGTTTGAGGCTCTGCTGGGTTGTACGATTGTCCTATGCTAATCACATTCCTTATGCTGCTGAATATGGAAGGTTTATCCAACTAAACCTTGCTGTTTAATATTTATCCAACTAAAATTAACTATTTAACTCATGCATGATCTTGAAAAAAATTCCCGTGTGAAATACAGTTCCATGAGTAAACTATGGTTGTTGTTATAAGACTGTCTGCAAAAAGTCGTTTTAGTGTCTGAATATTTTTGTAATTATGAAGAGAGTTTTCTGGTTTCAAACAAGATTTTAACCAGAAACTGGAATCAGAATGGAAAATTTGCATTTGCTGTCATTTTTATCAGTGAAGAGAAGTTCAAAAATATTTTCCTTAGGTCTATGACCTCATTTAGGTTAAATCATTGTTTCATAACCCTGTCAGTATACAGGAACTGTAAACTAAACCTATTTAAAGACTAATTTTGTTGCCCTCATTTAGGTTAAATCATTGTTTCATAACCCTGTCAGTATATAGGAACTGTAAACTAAACTTATTTTAAGACTAATTTTGTTGCTATAGGAAAATAAAGTAGCCTTTTAATCTAAATTATATGTGGGCCTCATGACTCGCTTCATCACGACCCCTCATTTCAAAGATTTTTTTCTTCCTCTTTCTTTGTGTTCTGTTCTTGCTTAGTCCACTTCAGGATTTTTGAAATATTACTGAAATGAGTTTGAGCCACCAAAGAATTAGGCAGTTATTACATCAACTGATCATTTAGGTAGAATGTATAGCTTTACAAAAGTAATTTCTGAATGCTTAATCCTTATTAAGGGTGCAAGTGTAGATAAAATTACAGAAAAAAAAACCAGTCATATAATTGAAAAATGTAGAAAGAAATTAAACTGGAAATAAGTGTGTAAATGAATGAAATTCAAATCTTAGTATCACTTAACAATTCAATGAGCCAAAATATATGGGAGGAGCATGTATGATGAAGAAAAACAACTTCCCAAAATGAAGACAATCTAGAACAAAACAAAGCATAAGATCAAAATATCTCCATAATTTTATTTTGGTTTATTAAAGAGAGGGACAATAATTCATTTTATTTTAGTGCATAAGTATTTCCATGCAGGAGAAATAACTGTTAAGGTACTCTTAAACAAGGTGATCAATACAACCAATATAAAAGCCAGAAACATTCAAATAAGAAGCCTAGGAGAATTCTTTAAAATTCGCAGAAAATTCTATCACTAGAAAAGTTTACTAAGACTGTTGAATTTTCTATCACTTGAAGATTTTCTGTGTTTGTGTACCATTTATTATTCTCCATGCAATGTAGCTGAGTAACATGCAAGGGCCTGTCTTAATTTAAAGGTCAGACAAAATGATCCAGTCATCATAGGCACACACACACACATATATATATGTGCATATATATATATATATATATATATAAATGTGGTCAGGAGAGACTTAAAAAAATTCCCCCATCACAGTGAAGAAAGTAATTAGATAAATATCAGCCCAACCCCCAAAAACTTTAAGTAACAAAACACAACAGCAACCACAAAATGCAAATGGTATAAGGCCAAAACTCAGCAAAAAATGTGTTCTTTTGCTCAGCGCTTAATATTTTCTGTCAAGGATTAGAATCCCACTGTACTGAAAATAATACAAAGAAATAAAACTGGCTTACATTCTAAACTGGCAAAACACAACCACTGAATAAACAGGGTCTGCAGGGTAAGATAAGGTTACTGTCCAGGCAGGCATGTATAGATAAATTAGGTGTGACAATGGCCCAGCCATCGCATGTGGCCATCGATCTAATCAATGGCAACAGAGCTATTATTCATAGGAGTATTTTGGTACATATTTTCTCTTACATTTAAGACATTTTGATTAATTGCATTTGTCTGTATCCCATTTCATGAAAAACAAAAGTCATGGTCATGCCTACTTTATTATTTTCAAACTTACTAATGTAAATTAAAATTCACCTATCAAAGGACAATCTTGATTTCCACCAATATATTTCACTGTGTCATTACTTTAATATTTCAATTAAAGAAATCAGCTGATCACCAATACTTCCCTAAATTTGCTGACCATAGATTTAACATTACAAACCCTAAATTCTGAAGGACCAATTCAGTAACCAACCTTTGCATTTACTATTCATATTTTCACTACAGAATATGAATGACAACTTCAAAGCCATCTCTTCACTATGCCAAAATATTTCACCTAAAATATGCAACATAATTTAATAATACTGAGGTCTACTTGTGGTAGGATACAGTTTTCACCAAGGCGCATGAGAGACGATGCAGAAAACTTCTGACCAGCATTTTCATAAAATAACCCCAATGGTAACTGCTAACCTGAACAGATTTGTAGTAGCTAAGCAGCGTGAAGGATGAGAAGTTATAAAACTAAAAATAAGTATAATAATATTCATTAATGTTTTGAGAATTGTAGTTTTATTTCTCTATAGTAATTATACCATAAGTTGACAACGTTCTGGAGTTTTGTTTCAGGGTTTACTTGGCAAAGAAGAGAGTTATAACCTCATAAACAGGCAGGAAGCCATTACCACTCTTAGCCCATCACCAAACACATTACATGCCTAAGGAGAAATTCCAGACAGAAAGCCAACTAGTATTTTCAGCTTTTACCCACTTCATAAACCAGTATATCCACTCAGTAGGTTACAATTTTCCTCAAAATTTTTACTCATGAGCGATTATAAATGCCTGCCATTTAAGAATTCCTGCCATTTGTGATGTGACATCAGTGTAAGACTGAAGATTATGTTTGTTCATTTGAGTAGAATTGTGTAAGCCTGAAGAAAATAACCTCTTTCTAATTTCCTCATGTTTATTGTGATTTATCAATATGCATCCACAGGCGGTGTCCAAATCCAGTGAAGCTAGAAGGAATTCACAAGGCCTTAGACTTATTAGTGAAAACATAAACTGAACCTCTGAAGGACACAGTGGTGATTTGAGTACACATTTTTATTTTAAAAATAATAATCTGAACCTGTTGCAGTTATTTCAGATATCATGTTTATTGATTTATTGTTTCTAAAAAAAATGCTGAGTACTTTTTAATATATAAAGCTTTAATTTTTAATAAGTAGGGTGTTTGGACACCAGAAAAATATATGTAAAGAATAAAATACATTCTGTTACCAGCCATGGATGAAGTGTATATACTAATCAAATAACTCCACAATTTACTGAGTGCTATATTCAACACTCTATTTAGTAAAAAAATTATGGTACATAATTAAAATATGTATCTCTTTTTTCAGAGCCAGAGGCATTGGTATTCATATTTTTAGATTATATTAACATGGTCTTTTTCATTATAGTGTATTTGTAGAAAACAATCACAGATTTAAATTTTTATTCCTCTATGTACAAGATCACGTTAGCTTTGTATTGGGGAGTTTGACTTATCTTCCTGGTTTTATGTTAAAATATTATCAAAGCATTAGCACTAAGGATATATTTAGAGTAACATAACACAGCATAACATAACATGGAGAAGTAATCTATGTCCCTTTTTTATGAATTCTTGACTGAATCCTTATAAGTGGTATTTCTAGAACAGACAGACAAGATAGGTGTTATTGGGAAGCTTCTTCTAAGGAAACATATCTTATTTTTCAGAACTCTTGACAATCTTGGGAGTTAATATTTCATCCACTGAAATGGCATTTTAAGAAAATCTATGTCACATTATCTCTTTAGAAACCCAGAAAAGCACGTGTATGGTGAAGCAATCTCATACCCAGTTCCTGTAGTTCAGGTGGAAAGAGCATTCAGCCTGCTTCTGGTTCCCTTTTCCCCCGTCTCTTTTCAAGCATGAATAATCAGCATGAAATAGGGGATTTATCTTTCATTCTTAAAATGTGTTATTTTCTCACTCAGAGATTAGCCAAAATATAAAAAGCACCAAAAAAGCGTTGGAAAACTGCTGAGGAAATAGTCATAAACATTTGGAAATATTCCCTCCCATACTTTGCTCTCAGAAAACATCTTTGGAAACTTATATTCTAGGTCACCCCTCAACATAGAAAAGTAGTATGAAATCTAAAAATGATATGCATAAAGACTATTAAAGAAAGTACTACTCAATAATAGATTTTAAAATGACACTATTAAAAATTATTTCTTTCATGGATGGAAAGCATCTTATGTGTTGCTGACTACAAATTTAATATAATAAAATTTATTTTCATATATTTTTCATGTTAAATAGTGTCATTAACATCCATAGGACAACCTAAGTGGATAAGGTAAGCTGGATTTGTCCCCAGTCTATTTTCTACTCTGTCTCATTTTAATGCAAACATCTTTGAAGATTTTGTATAACCACTTCAAAAATTTAAACAGAACCTCAAGAGAGGTTGTGTAATTTTCAGTTCACTGAACCAGAGAATAGTCTCTCAAAGCTGTTTCAGTGTTGTCATTACTTCCACCTACAAAAGAAACAGCAATGACTCAAAGTTGGAAACAAGAATAAATAAGAAAATACCTTCATAACAGATAGCTTTCAGAAACTGCCTATTCAACATTTTTCTTGAGAGTTTTGCCTGTGGTAGATAACTGGAACTTTAATTTCAGTATCTGAATTACCCTGAGTGTATTTCAATATATTTCATCACTTTGATAAAGTAATAATCAGACAACTTAATTTCAGCCCTAAACTTTCCTGTTAAAAAAACAATCATAAGAAACAATTTGCTGAACACCATAAATTTAAATTAGGACCAAAGTGCACTTTCCAAGCCTACATAAATTAATGATGTACTGAATGAAACAGTAGGTTTGATGACTCCTTGTGTGCATGATTTCAAATAGGAATACAAATAGACATTTTTTCCTTAGAGAATAAGGTCTTCTGAATCTCTGTCTTACTGACCTGAAGGCTGCACACATCCTGAAGGATGGTTTCATGAAAATTACATTAAAGAGGAACTTATGTTTCATGAAAATTGTGCTTTGACCACAAATTACTAACAAGCTGCTGTTATATTTGACTAAATCAAATTTGGGACATCTTATCTTCTGTAAACAAGAAATCTTGGAAGTAATGTATGCAAGGAAAAAATACTAGCACTTTGAATTATAAATTCTGTAGAAGTCTGAAAACATTCTACTTTTTATATCTATGTGCACATTGTGAATGAGGGTGATTCCAGACACTAATTCAAAGTAATTTAGTCATATCTTTATATCAAATTACTAAGTCACAGAATATGGGTTGGAAGTATCCCACGATGCCATAAATACTTCCATATATATATATATATTTATAGATAATATGTGAGTGTGTATGCTCACATAATAAATGCTGCTTATGTTATATGGAAATTTATGAACAACTTTAAGGGCTATTCATGTTAGTAAATTCAGTGGAAATTAATTGCATTCATTACATTAACAAATGCAGCAAAAAAAAAAAATTTAAGAATTTTGACAGTTCTTATACTATCTTTTAGGAAGGTTAAATTAGATTCCCTTTGTTAGAAATTGTTACTAATAACAACAGTATATCTGAAATGCTTTACTAATATTTCTATGAGTGGCATAGAATCCTGTTATAAAAACATTAGATCCATGATAGTAATTGTTATATAGCCAAACTAAAATGTTTGAAGTATTAAAAGATCAGTAAGATGAGGGAAATTGTTAGCTTGATAGACTTGATCAGGAGGGCTGAAGGGGTCAGGTTTGTTCAGTGTGGAGAAGAGGCAACTTTGGGAGGATCTAAGAGCAGCCTCACAGTACCCGTGGGGATGTCATTGGGAATATAAAGGCTTTTCCCTTTGGTGCATGAAAGGAGAAGAAGAGACAACAGGTGTAAGTTATATGAAGAGTAATTAAGAGAGGATATTAAGGAAAAAATCTAATATTTAGTATTGAAGCTGATTTCCAAACAATGTAGACATTTCTTTCTGGTTTTGAGGCATGAACAAAGTGGGAAAACCAGGTTATACCTACTTGATAATGCTTTGGGCAGGGAATTGGATGAGTGATCTCTCAAGGACCTTTTAAAACATATACTGCAACTTTCCTGCTCCACAACTTCATGCGTCTGTCAGCGAAATTCAACATTTAATTTTTGTAATCCAAATCATAGAGCAAGTGGTTCATTATTCCTTTCTTTTATGATAATTTTTGAGAGCAAGTATAATGACCTCTTATCATCTCATTACATGTAGGTATTTTAGGTCACCTTTTTCCTCATGTGTTAAGCCCTTTATTACTAAGCTTTAATTTCATTTTATTATGTCATTCTAATGTTTAAAATATTTATTCATGTCTTTTCATTATTTTCCCCATTGCTATGCAGAAGATGTTTAAATAAAGGTTCTATTAAAGTAATGAGTTGAGGCAAGAAGTTTTCAACATGGGCTACCAGTGAAGATACATTATTGTCTCTTTTAGAAGTGCTGGCACGCAAATATTCATACTGAAAAGGGAATAAATGGTGAAATGGAAAACTTTGCTAATGAGCCAAAACAAAATTTTAAAAAATGAACATTGGCTGAAAATCATTTCACAAATTTGTTTTGTAGTAATGGTTATTCAGTAAGGCAGGAACAGAATATTTTCAGTAGCTTGAAAACAGTGCAGATAGGCAAAAGGATAACTGCTACCTCTACCCTGTCAGGTAAATCATCTGGTTCTACTCAGCAAAAACATCTTACATTATTATAAGCTACTCTATAAAAATATCAGATTCATGTCAATAGCACTGAAAAAGAGAGGAAGAATGTTAAGTATTATTAGCAAAAGAATTTAGAAACCCACAATATCTGATTACATTGTTGTGTAAGCCCATGGTGCATACATATCTTGAGTGCTTCATGCTGTTCTAATCATCCTATCTCAGAAAGGTTCAGCCTCTGAAAGTAAAAAGAAAGATGACAAGCATGATCAAAGAAATGGAGCAGTTTTCATAGTAGGAAATACTTAATAAACTAGGACTATTCAGCCTGCAGAACAGGCAGCAGGAGATAGATGTGGTAGCATTGCTCAGCATTGTGTAGGCTATGAAAAAATTGGATTAAGGAGCAATTATTCACTCTCTATCAGTGCCCAGGAAATAAGAACATCCAATAAAGTTATCAGGCCAAAGGAAGTACATTTCCACACAGAATAAAATTAAGTTTTGGATCACTTCATTCAGTCAAGATATGTGGAGACCAGAAGTATAAGGAGGTTCAATACGTGATTAAGCAATTGTGAAAAGTCTCTCAAGCTCCATCCAATACAAGGAAGCAGATGCATCCTATCAATGTTTCTTTTCAACTGCAACACCCAATGACATTAATTCAGCACTGGAAAACTCAGTATTATTGGTCTTGTTGTGTGGTCTTTGAATCCCTTTGATTATTTATAGTAGTTCAAAAATTTGAATATAGATTTTACATAGTGAATTTAAGTTTCTGATTGCATTCAGCTCTTTCTCATTTCAGTACTCAAGGTTTCAAAGTTTGCAAAATTGCAGAGGCAAAAAATAACCTGAATTACAAATGCAATAATGCAAAAACTAGAGAACACTTAATTAAACAAGGAGAAAGTAGATTTAAAACAGATGTAAACAATTATTTCTTTCTTGAAATTTCATCCACAGAAAATTTGGGAAACAGAACTTGCAGATTCAGAAAGGGATTAGAAAAACTGGTGAATAAGAGAAACAAATGGCTACTAGTCTTGGGTGTATGCTGCAGTATTCCTCATAAACAAATTACGGACACTAAGAGAATGCAAGGGAAGTGAAAGTTGTGGGCAGCATCTTCTATTGCTCTGTTGGCAACAGAAAACTATGCTGAAAGTATTAATGACTTGACTTGGCAAGATATTTCTTATGTTGTTACTACAAGTGGAACACTTCATGCTAAAGTGTCAATTTTTTTTTTTTACAATGAAGAGCATTTTACATTTAATGACTGGTATGAAATGATCCAGAGTAAGGGATACCCCAGAAACCAGATCACAGAATTATCCCAGAACTGAAAGGGATCTTGGCCTGGAATCCAGTGGTTTTTCAGCAGTGGTCCAGAAAACTGTATCTAGAATACTGTTTTTTTTCTGGCACAGTGGCTATAGCAATATAACTTAGAAAGTTTAATATAATGTGTGAATTTGTGTTATTTGAGGGCAGGATCCATGCATTATTCTCTTTTCCCACTCTCTACCTCTCTCTTGCATGCTCGATTTTGCCTAGGAGGAGGTAGAATCAAATACGGAATATTCATAGAAACAAGACAAAACATTTGTCCAGAGAAGGACTCTCATGAAAGGTCTACAGAATGTGTCTTAGGAAGAGTGGCTGAGGGAACTGGGTTTATTTAGTGTGGAGAAGAGTAGGCTCAGGGTGGACCTTATCACTCTCCACTGAAAAATTGTAATGAGGTGGGGGCAGTCTCTTCTGCCGTGCCTGCAGTGAGAGAAGAAGAAATGGAGTTAAGATGAGACAGGAAATTCATATTACATGTAAGAACAACATTTTTCACTGTTAGGGTGCTCAGGCGCTGCAATAACTTGCCCAGGGCGGTGGTAGAGTCACCATCCCTGGAGGTGTTCAAGAGGCATCTGGATCTGGGTGACATGATTTAGTGTTTACAGTGGCAGTGCTGGGTGGATTGTTGGACTGGGTGATCATGAAAGTCTCTTCCAATTTAATGATTTTATGATTCTACTTGACACACCCCAAAAGAGCACACACAATCTCATGTATCTGTCCTGGTGCTTGTGGTAGAGTTCAGAGGAGTGTTGATACATAGAATAATAAAAACACAGGACTAGAAAGCCAGAATGACAAATTTTAGTTCCTTTCTCGTCACTAAGTCATTTCTGAGACAAGTTTATCTAACTTGTTCTGAAAGATTGCATATTCTATATTTCCTTATAAAATCATTATTAACTTATTCTTAGTAAGTAATAAAAGTTAAACAAAGTGTTCAGATAGACAGTATTTAGGCTGTATTAAGTGCTTCATAATATTCTTTGCATCATTTTCTTTCTTACAGGTAGATCTATCAAAAAGCATAGCACATAGCAGGCAATCAACAGTCCTTCAAGTTAGGACTAATTTTGAAGCATTCCAGAGTGATCCTGGGTGCATTTGAAGTGATCTGAGCTGTTATATATATTATATAATTCTTGTAGGGAATTACAGCATTGGTCTTTCTCTCTCTCCTTCTCTCTCTCTCTCTGTGTAACAAGGATGTGCTCAATAAGTTGGGTTGAGATTGCCCCTGGTTTTGATGTTATTGTTGGGATGATGAAAATCTTTATGACTCAATAGTTTGCAGCTTTTTCTAAGCTACTTCTCAGAGGTCCTCTATCAGCAATCACCAGAGGCTCTTTCCATGCCTAGATTCTAGGTGTCAGGAAATTTGTGTTCAATGTTTCTACCACTTTATCAATATGTTAAGGCTGCAGGGTATAAGAGCTTCTGTAAGAATATTGGCAGCACTTAGCCTGAACACTTGGAAGTTTGGTGTTTCCCATGAACAAATGGATGTGGAAGATATATTACTTCTGATTATTCATATCTGGAAGCAATATAGATAGTTTTAGCTCCAATCTCTGTTTGCATGTCTAACTACCAGCCTTGGATAAAAGGAAGAAATGTGTTGGGAGCTCTTTTTCTTGTCTCGCAGGGCTTCATGTGATTAGCAGCAACTTGAGAGACAGATTAAAATGCCAGTGAATCTTCAGCTGTCTTTGCACTATGAAGAGTTTAATTGCTTGGAGATGCTGAAACATCATCAAAATGAGGAAAGAGTTTTGAAATGAATTTATAGGATTCTGAAAATATCTGTGAAAAATTTCACCAGAAATTTATTCCTCTACTTCTTCAGAGAACAAATACAGGAGATCTTGAATGTCTAGCCTATTATATTTTCAATTAATGTGTTTACTTACCTGCCTTAGAAGGACCCTGAGAGGTGGCTTTTAAATTTCCATAAAACATAGCACTCCATAATAATACACAGAATGTTTAGTGTGATTTAAGTAATCAGTCTTGAGGAGATCAGTTTATTTTCAAAAGGATCATATCTGCTTGGTTGTTGCCTGATCTTGTCTTTTCAGAGGAACAGCAGCAAGCTCTTTGCAGTATATCATGGATATAGCCTCTGTAAAACTAGATAATGATAATCCAGCTTTTTACATACTTCATTGGACTGTTTAAGTACTTTTTCGGTTTTAATGAGTTTAATTTTGCCTAAATAAAGAAGTTCTGAATGGACAACCCATGTTTTGCATAACAAGAGTGACTAAACTGTAGTCAAAGCATCATGTGTATTACTAGTAGGACATGTTATATGTGAATAAAGGAGAACTAATTTCATCATCTTTGATCTTGGACATTACAAGCATACATTATGTTATGCTCTGTTCTTTGGTGCAACTCTTCAGATTTATATTGGATTGTGTTTCAAAGTGTTTTTTTTATTTTATGTTGAAAAAGAAAGAGTTTTAAAGGTTTGTGTTCAGTGCTTTGGGGCTGGATGAGCTTTAAAAATGTTCCAAGGTCAGAATAATTATTGTGAAATTTTTCTCTTCCATTCAACAACAATCAGGCTAACTCATTTGATGATGTATTCATACACACGTGTGTATATATTTAGTAAAATGCATTGATCCTTCGACAAGACAGAATTATTTATTTAATGGAAGAATGACACCTTTTTTATTTTTTCCACATCTGAGTGCTCTTCATTACACTTAGAAGTCATTCAAGAAAAAGTGGTTGTGAGCTTAAAATTGAAAAATCAAAAAGCAGGCAAACAGTAAGATCACAAGTACACACTGTTTGTTACATTTAAAATTTTGTTGGTTTGCATTTATTTCTAAAATAACATTTCTTGGTATCTCCAATATAAGGAGATTAAAGAGCTTGGACTCGCTTCTAATCTTGTCTTGAAGCTCACTCTAATGTTTTGCTCTGAGGCTTTATGATTTGTCTCTAGTAATGATACTACTGCAGCAGGTGTGGCAGTCTGAGCAGGCTGCTGTCTCGATTCTGGGAGCTGTCATATCCCCTGGCTTGGGGCAGGCAGTTCCTTACTGCAACGTGGCCAGGAGCACCACCTTCAGATAGTGATACGCTACTGTCATGAAACCTTTTTCAAGATTTGCCCAGCATAGAAGACTCATCCATCTGATACTTGCTTGAGATTTTGAGTCCATGTTTTATCATTGGTTGTTGTTTTTACTGGATGTTTCTGGCAGTACAGAAAGAGGGTGAGGAATGAGCCACTCTCTAAACCAGAATGCCTGCATGGACACATTGAGGAAGGATATACCCTCCATTAATGCTGAACTTCACAGACCTGACTTTAGTGTCTGCTCCTCTGTGCATTTCTTCTGTGATTAGGGGAAGTTTCTGGCCATCTTTCTACCTGTGTTCTCCATCTGATATTCAGAAATAATAAGCTGTTACCTGAAAGGAAGAATAACTCTATTAATATCTTAGGGACAAAAGGGTGGGTGGGAACTGAGATCTTCCTCCATATGGAACAACCCAGAGAAATTGAACAGCATCCATCCAGCATGGCCTGTCCACAGTCCTGAGCTAATTGGCAAAAAGATTGGCCAGATGAGTACAGCAAAAAAACCACAAGACTGACAGCTCATATATTGCTGTGCTAAGTGCTTTAATGAATTCCCACCCCCAACAATAGCAATGCCTGTCAATAACATACATTTTGCTTTATTAGCACAAAAACATAAATACAGATGTGAGGGTTTAGATTAAAAACTTGAATTTCAAACTTGAATTGTTCCATCAACTGTGAGAGATGAAGAAAGCTCTAGGTTTGAATTTTTCTTCCTTTTTTATTTCCTATGGGCCAAAAGGGGAAAATCAAGCATAGGCATGTTGCTCTATTTACTTTCCTGCTAAGGAACTTTGAAGGGAATCACAAGTATTTCCATTTCAGCAAAATGCTGTGAAGAATGTAGCAAATAAAATCATTGTGTTTACCTTGTACTTGTTTGTCACTCTTTTAAACCTGAGGTAACAGATATTTCCCAAAATTTGCTGAAAAAGGAAGGTCAAGGGGAAATTTGAGTTTTGGTGGCTATATCTGAAGCCTTGATGTGTCTTTGCAAATGTAAGGTCTGTTCTTTTGTGATTAAATAGAAGAACATTGATATTTATATTCTTTACTTCAAAACTATATTTGCTACATCAAATGTAGTAAGCTCATAAGCCAAAGGTGGGGAAAAAATTACCTTGTTGTGCTTTTGCTAAGGAATTTTCTAAAGGCGACCTTTCTTTCTCAATTCATGTGTTTCTAACTGTCTAATCTTTTAACTGTCATAAAAGAGAGATAGTGATTTCTAACAATATAAAATTTGTGATTTTTTTCTGGTTTTCTAACCTCTATTTTGTATCAGCTTTTAAGTCTGGACAGGATGCTTGTTGAGGGCGATGGGGTGGATGGGACAGAGACACAGGGAGAGAGTGAAGGCAGAAGAAACAGAGCTGAAGTTTCAAAGCCTAGTTATGCGTCAGGTTGGAGGTAAAAAGCTAGAAAGTCTCAAATATTTAGCCCAAAATCATATTCCTGGGGCCAGTTCAGTGTAGTACACCCATGTACAAGCCTTCCAGGTCTGTAGGGATTTGTAACTGAGCAAGTCTCCTCTTGGGAGGAGAAACTGGATTAGTAATGCTGGTTTACCAACAGAAAGGGTTTTCAGTAGGCAAAATGTTAATGGTAGACGGAACTTCTAGTTGTGAAAGAGAATAGTAGCTTTGCAGCAGTTGCTCTCTGTCTTAGGTTTTAGGGCAATTTTGAGATTCTAGCTGACTGAAGTTAGTGTGTCACGGGTGTTACTAAAATTCCTCCTCTTTTTCTCTCCATTCTCTCCTTTAATCAATAATGACCCCAGAGAGACAATTTTTGTTGTTTTCAGTCATCCTGTTATGGACTAAATTAGAATCTAGTGATATATTTAGGACTGTCAAAAAACTATTCCTCTTTAAGTGTACAAGATGCCTGCAGTATAAAAGAAAGATGTGCCATCAAGGGAATTGATGGTCTCCAGATAAGCTGTCCTGTATGTGCAGGACCTACAAGCCTGTCTTGGACTGGTTTCTTGTCTATTTGGTGGTTCTGCAGTAAAGGCATTAAAGGAAACATTTTTATTCCCTCTAATAAGTGTGGTTTGTTTAAAGAGAGGCCTGCACTTGCTTTAAGAGGAGGCTTCACTGCAATGCACGTGAGTGGACAGGTAATAGTTCATTTTTAGCTAAACAGATGTATTTTTTATCTTAGAAGCCTGCATTGTTTGAAATAATAGGCACTGGCAAAGATATTGAATTTGTTGGACACGACATTGTGTTAACAATTTTCTCCAGAATGAAGACTTTAGAAAGCAACACAAAGTATGATGTTAAAGGGCTTGTTTTATTGAGAAATACATCTTTCTGTAGATTATTTGTCTGTACACACTAGGCATGTTACATATGTATTTCAAGTTGGACACCCAGTTGAGAGATGTAGTGTCAAGTGTGTTTTGAAATCTTGGTGCCAAGATGGATGAAAGTTTTGGTTGTCAGCTTCTAAAACAAGGGGTTTGTGGTGTAGAAGGTAAGGAAGAATTATGGCTTCCAGTGCAAAGTTGCCAAATACTCTCTTAGAAAGCTGCTCCCAGTGTGTCTTCTTAGAACAAAGAATCTGAATTTGGAGAATACCAGGGTGTGATACTAGGCATGTGTAGGAAATAGCTCTACTTCTCTGCAAGCTGCTGGCGTAATAATTATTCCTTCCTTATGCCTCAACAGCATGATGATAGCTATCAGCCTGCAGTAAAGATGCTAGGGGAGGTACATACATAAAAACCTGAGTAACAACCACACTCTTAGTTTTGTATGTTTAGCTGGAATGATTCAAAAATATGATTTGCTGGTTTTACCTGATCTACCACAATAGTCTTTCAGACAGAGATTCAACAGTGGCATTTATTAAATATGAAAATAGCAACATTGGATGTCATAAATTTACAGGACTCGCAGTCTTTGATTGGAATGATTGTTTTAGCAGAGAACAAAAATAGCATGTATAGATAACATTGAAACTGCACATTTGTACGGTTACAGACAAGTTTCTGCACTCAGGCAGTGCCAGCACACTTCATACGTTGCCAAGCGATCTTCTCAGACTGGATTTAGGTCTTGAAATATTTGAGATGGTTTCTGAGTGGTCCTGGAAGCAGCTGTAGGGAATGTGTAGCTATGTGTCCTCCTTTCACTAGGTTTAAAGTGCTTACATCCAGGGGGATCAGGGTTGCTTGTCTCTGATAAAGGGGAATGGTTACACTAAATCCCCACTGTTATGTCCGCTATGAAACAGAAGATGTTTGCAAAAGTTTCTTATATGAAAGACATAACTAGGTGATTCCTCTGGCGTCACCCTAAGGAATAAATTAAATCTGTGAAAGTGACACTTCAGTCTCTTGTGGAATTGCATAGTTTTGTAAAAGGTTTGGTGCAGCTTCTGGGAAACTGAACTATCACATGCTAAGAGAGGCTAAAGCAGAGCAAAGTAACTGATGACTGTTGGATGAGAATGAATTTATTTTTTCTGTGCACTGAAGTTCAGTAGCAGGTAATTATCCCATCAATTGTGTTGACCCTTGCTATGATTAGATATTTAAAGTAAACTGGCAGATGTCTGTAAGGTGCTGCCTTGATTTAGTCTTTCATACTGACATATGATATTTGATCAGCTCTAAATTTAATATTAGGATTTCTCCATCTTGGAAAAAATTTCTCATATTGTTTACAGTTTCATCTTACAGTTTCAGTTACATCTGAATCCCACAATTTCAAAGGGTCTATCTGTAGATGGTGCACAGTAATTTAAGGTTTTAAAATCTCTGGGCTTTGATTCAGTATTATGTTTTCAAATATAATGATGGCTTCCATAATGTATGTAGTAAGAGAAAAGAGGAGACCTCCAGGAGAAAATGCAGGTTTCACCAATTTTTTTTCAAGAGGAGATTGTGTTTATGTTGTCAGCCATGATGCCATGCATCAGTTTTATGCAGCAGCAGCAGAAGTGGGAATGGAATTGGAGAATTGAAACAAATGTGGATGACAGAAAGTAGGGTCTCTCCAACCTCCCCCTTCTGAATAATACAGGAATCACCTCCAGGAAAAGAAAGGAGAAAACTGCAGTGCACAAAGTCCAAACACAGATTTCTTGATGCCTTTGTGTGAGCAAACAGTTGTTTTTCTTTATTCTCATTACCTGCCAGAAATCAAATAACAAAGAAGCAGGATGGGTTTTTTTCCATCATTTCAAGAATTAAAGGATCCAAATTCAAAGTTCTAAAACTCCAGCCAAGATTTGCAGCTAGTGATCAAACACAGGCATGCTCAGTTATACCTTTCTCTGTCACCATTAGTGATCCTTCAAAGTACTGCACAAGGATATGTATATCCATAGCATTTGGTTAGACAACACTGTAAAATATGGTATTGCATGGCTGTTACATAAGAATTAGCATTCAGTTTTGTGTTTGTGTTGCTAATTTTAGGTATTCAATATATTTTTCAATAGATGAGTTGCAGGATCAGCTGAGTTATTCTCTTCATATGACCTCAACAAAAATATTTTCAGAAATTGGAGTTAAATAACACATGACTTTGTATAAGACCTCTACAAGGTCATTGTGTGCTCTTCTCAGTGAGAGAAAACATAGTGAAAACAAATATCATGAAGGTGATCTGAGTGACAAATGAGATGTGAAGTTCAGAAAGCGGGAATCATAGTGTTCCAGAAAATAAAGTTTTCTGAGGTGACCAGAAGTACTTTAGAAAGTAGTTTAAGATGTGGATAAGATGTGCTCTTGGTGTCTAGAATGGTGAGATGAGCACTAGACAGAAAATCTTGGTTTGATAAGAAAAAAAGGAAGGAAAACAAGCAAACAAAGAAACAAAGGAACCCCCCCCCCCTCCCAAGCTGCAAGAAAATGCTTAATAAATCTGGTAGTTGAACTATGGTGTCCTTTCTCTCACAAAGAAACAGCTCTTCATGGGTGTTGTTCTATTGGTTTTTAGCTGTTTTCCTTATAAGGATCTGTTCAATATGACCTGGAAAAAGCAATTTGGTCCATAACAGGATTTCTCTTTCTGTTGTGTATTGTTCTCCTTTCATTGTACATTACAGACGTGCCTAAAGCCACACTCAGGATAACTTCTGTGAATCACTTCTCTCTTGGGTGAAATTCAATAAAACAGAAAATAGCAGAAAAGAATGGTTTAAATTCAAAAGCAGTTGTACAAGATCTTAAGAATAAGGAAGCAACTGAGAAGCTTCGTGATGGTTGGCTGCTCTTCGGTTTCAAGAGTGATCCTTGGGTGGGTGGAATTGTTTCCATTGCTGATGCAATGGGCTTTTATAAATTTAAACTTGGAAAACTAAACCATACTAAATATTGAGTTTTCCTGTGTAATGTATTGTGAATAAAGAAGGATTCAAACCAATTAACCCTGGGTTGAATTTTCTTAATGCAAAGCTGTGCAATTTCACACTATGATTGTGTTTCAAGTATTGCTTGTGAAGGCTCTATATACCCTCTTCTAGATCTCTGTTTATGCAAGAGCATATTTGAAATCTTGATTGTAGTCATAGTAAAACTCTGCAGTGGGTAGCTTTGAAGAGCAGGGAAGAAGAGGAAATGATTTTGTGTGAAGGGATGTATATACCCAAAGACTAACTGCATTAGAAACTCTGCCACTAGGTTTAGCTGATTTACAAACACTATGCCCACAGAGCAAGTTGGTGTTATGCATTTTTAGAGCTCTTCACACAATTTTAATCCAAAATTATAAAATGCACAACACATGCATAAGTAGTAATGCATCTGGCTGCATCTATGTGCTTGTTTGCTTGGTTTTTTCTCAACAATTAATACCAATTAGTCTCCACATCAGGCAAGTTTCCAAGTCCCAGGGCATGTTTTGTGCTTGTGCAAACCATAGAACTGCTCTCTATGACAACCATGAAGAAGTAGGAAAAGGACGCATATGTCAAATAACAGACAAAACAAGGAATTCTATAATCAGTGAAAACATAGCTCTGCTTGCCTTCACCAAAGCTCCTTTTACATTTGCAAAGTCGCTTCTCACTTGACTGTTACTGGAGAATACTCAGAAATGCTTAACAAAAGCATCTTTAAGCACTCAAACTCAACCTGGAAATGAGTGTTAATTAAAAGCACTTTAAAAAATTGCCCTGTTCAACAAAAGCATTTCCTTTGACATGTTATAGCCCTTGATACTGAAAAACACACAGAGGAATGACAGAGACACTTCAATTAGCTCTGAAACCTTTCTCAAATAGTTAGAATGAGGGTATTGGTTTATAGATTTGTAACACATAGTTAAATGTCAGAAGCACTACTTTGAACTCAAAAAAATGACAAAATTTTGTGCTAACATGTAAACAGTGCAAGTGATGCAGGGTTTAGATATTCAGGGGTTTAAATTTTTTATTTTAAAACCATTTTCTATTTCCATTTCCAACATTATCTGAGCTTACAAAGTGGGGTATAGTTTGCTGTTGTGGTCATAAAAGACATGGCTGCTACAATCTTATTTATTTATTCAGATTTTATGTGCATTTTATGTAGTCCAACAAGTGGAGGATCTTAATGCAATTTCAGATTTAGTTTCATTTTATTTCTCCATCAAATTACTACTACAGCAAAAAAAAGTGGAATGCAAGCCAACTAAATTACTAAATTAAAATGTCTTTTCTGTTTCATTTTACAGTAGCACTTTTGTCTTTCTTCTTTTTTGTGTTGTGAGAAGAATGATTTTCAATCAAAGAGATGAACTAATATTTGAGAAAATCAGTTTTCTCACATACAGGCTCAATGTCTAAGGGGTTAACAATTTCTTGACATTGTTAAAATTAGTATTTGAGGCAGACTTGGTTTGGTTGAGGAGCATTAACTACACTGCTTCTTGCTCTGAGAGTCTGAGCCAAACAAGTTAGAGAGCTTCTCCCAGGATTAATAAAAAAGCTTGCAAAACTCTGAGCAGACACCTTCAAGGAAACCATTTTCCCTTTGTCCTGCCTCAAGCAGGATTATGTCAAACCTCTTATGAAGATGTCAGACTTCTATGCTTCATTCAGGCATATCATGAAAATCTGCTCTAATGAAGCAAATTATCTAGAAAGAAAAGGGTTCTCCCAAAGTAACCCATTTCTTTAAAGGGTAAATAAGGTCTACACCACCCCTCCCACATGAGCTTTCACGCTGAGGGCAGCAGAACGATGTCCCCAGTGTAGTGCTGGTCTTGCCCAGAGCTTACCAGTCCTCCCAGGGGGTGTGTGCACTGGGTTACTCACTTTTGCATGTGCCACCCTGTCCTGTTTTGGAAGAGATATTTTATACACAAAAACAGTAAAACAGAGATTCTTTTCCCCTTCTGTTTTGTAGTCATGGGGCAAATGTAGGGACAGATATATTAGCCAATTTCAATACACAACCCAACTAGGCAACAATTACTTAAAATAGTTTCAAAATTTTCAGCATAGTGCACCACTTCTACTCAAAAAGTCATTATTAGAGATCCTCGAAGTAAGAGGTGAATAAAACAGTGAACAGTTTTAGTTGATTTCTTTTTTTATTTTAGTTTTTGACTGGCTTATTACCTTACTGGGCCGATTGGCCCAGCAGGTATTGCCACATGTCGTTCCTGAGGAGACTTCCTGCTGGCAAATTGGTTTGAAATCAAGAATTGCATTTATAATCTTGACAATAATAACTATGAGAAACATGCTTGTGAAGGCTGGATGAAAGGCAGATCATCTTTTCTTCCAAAGTTTAGGCATAAGAATTTTCAAACTATGTTCTCTCTTATTTTTAGCAAAGAACTTTTGATGTACAATAAAAAAGCCAATTTAAGCCTTAGATATATTTTAACTATTGAATATGTACATAAATTTGATAAATCAGATAGAGTCATAGTTTTAAGTCCTGAGTAAACACTATGAAACTCTGTTATGTACATCACTATAGCAGAGGAGGATTGAGATACCAGTCATTCTATGGATTTTGAAATTAGTCTAGTGATTTTCTTTGATTTTTTTATATTATTTTCTTGTGATTTTTTAATTAGTTATATAAATAGTACACTTGCAACTAAACTTTTTTTTTCTCTATATATATATGTTTAGTCAACACCTGTCACCACCATGTATTCAGGTGAAATTCCTTCTGAAATAAAAAAAAATATTGTGCCTGTGTAGGAAGTTTGAGTAGTTACTGCAAAATAAACTAGGCTTACCTTAAAACAGGAATTTCAGTTCACTTCAGTGAACTGTCAGTGAGCTGTTCCAATTTTAAGCCTTCAGTTTCTTGGAACAAGTAGTGCCTGTAAACCCCAGACAAGCCACTTTCCATTAGTAAAGAGGAAGTAAAAGCTGTGTGGTTTGGTCTTCTCTCTGATCACATCCAGATGGGCATAATAATCTTTTCAGTAGGATTAATTTTCCCTTACTTTGAGTGTGTACAGTCTAACTACCTTAAGCTACTTACAGGATATGGGATGGCATCCTTTTGCCTAAACATGCACTTGACAGTGTGGTTGCTAACTCAGAGGCAGAAAATTTTATTTAATGTAAAAATTCCACACTTATGGACCATTTTCAGTTTCTGCCAGTTCTGTTAATCTGAGCCAATGTAAGGCAGACAATGTAGCCAGACTTTTTGCTACTTCCTTTCATTTTCCATTGTCACTATGCTACTATGCAAGCAACAGGTCATAACAGAGACACTTATCCTTTAGATTCAAAAATTAGATTCAAATTTCTCTCTGACCTTTATGGACAGATAGCTCAAAATGATGTTTCCATATCAACAAATTCGAAGATGAACAGAATTTCAAAACCAGTATGGTACTTGCTTCTCCTACTGCCTTGAGCAGCAGTGCTTTTAGTTTTAAAACAAGGTAACCTCTGTATGTACTGAACCTTTCCTTTTCTACTGGAGCCATTATCATAACAGTCTACCAGGAGTCAACAACCACTCGACTGAAACTGTGCATAAGTATTTACATAGAAGTGCTGTCAATCTCATAGGTACTGATATATATAATAAACCTTTCTTAGTATTGAAAGGAAATGAGATGGCAATCTTGACATTAAGGATGGAAAAGTACAAAGAAATAGGCACTGGGAAAAAAAATTCCTCTTACATGCCGGTGACAACGTGATGGGCTTTGGAGGAAACAATCATGATCAAACTGTTAAGTGAGATTAAGACAATATCCAGTGATAGGAAAATAGACTGAGAATATGGAATTAAATAAGCAGTGCAAGAAAAAGGGGGAAAATTTTAAGTTTTGGTTTTATTACCTTAAATTCTGGTTTACACAAAGTAGTTTAGGCCTTCATCTGATAGATTAACAGTTCTGCAGAATACAAGTTTGCAATATGAAGATTCAGCCCCATTGATTACCCATGTAGTATATTTCACATGCCTCATTTAATATGCTGCTCTAAAACAGTTCTCAAATTGTGTAGGCAAGTTAAAGTGCTCAGCAGAATCCATCGCAAAATGGCAAAATTGCACACATGAATTGGCAGGAACTCAAATAGATCTATATATGTTCTTATCAGCTTTCCAGACACTGCATTTATGTAATTGAAATACTAAAACTAAAAGATTGATCATGTTTTAAACTCCCTGCAATGCACTGTTGAAAACTAAATCCAAAAATGAGATCAGGTATGCTTAGATATTACAACAGATACTGTGAAGAACTAAAATGTCCCCACAGATTTCTTTGTGAATGAGATTTGCTTAAAGCAAACTAGATTTGCAGGGACAAAGCTTGCTGTTGACTCTACTTAGTGAACAGAGCTCTACAGGAGAGGAAGATTAGGCCCCTGACTGCACCAGAATCATCCTCCTCAATCTCTTTTCTGGCCTCCCTTCACACACCCTCTTCCCTGTGGGCCCATAGCTGCATTTGAGCTCAGATTCTGCTCCTTGGCCCTTGTTCAACTGCACTGTAAGTGTGCTGTGTCCAAACTTGTCTTGGTTTGACTCTGACTCAGCACTTCTGACCCATTTGGTAATCAGTGGACCTTTGGCTGACAGAGAGTCCGGCCACCAGACCTACTCTGCTCTTCATGGCTGGGACTGTCCCCCTGCCTTGCAGTCACCCTTGGCTCTCTCCTTCACTTGTGAATGCTCCAATTGCCCCTTGAAATAAACACCACAATCACTTGATTTGTAATAAGTACACTGAAAGGGAAAATACATGTTATCCAGATTTTAGCTGTATTTTACTGACAAGCTGGTCAGGGTGTTCTGAAAAAAAAAAAACACAAACAAAAACAAACAAACAAAAACTACTAAAAAAAAACCCACAGGAAAAAAAAAACAGGGCTAAATCTTCAGTTTTGGAGGAAGAGACACAATTTAGTCAGTACTGAATTGTAAGACACACCTATTCCACATGCCCAAAATCACCCAAAATACAACTGCACTCTGCCAGAGGCAAAATGGGTTCAGCCACGGCAGAAAAATGACTGGGAAGCAGTTTCTGTGCCCTTTAGGAGCCAAGGCTGGATCCCTGATCAAATAACTATGTGCCATTCACTCTGGGGCAGGCAGTCAGCCCTGACATTTTGCTGGGTTACCTCTGCAAGCAGCCTAGCTTGCAGCCTAGCCTATCTGGAGAGTTTAATTTAAGGCAGCTCAAAAGAAACAGCTCTTTACATGCAATAGTCCAGAGATCTTATTCTCTTTTGCGCATGTGAGACAGAGTGCTAAAATTATAGCACACCATGACAACTACATGTAAGAAAGTGTCTAATGTTATTTAGTCATCAACTTATCGCTCACTTACAGCCAGGAGGGAAAGACTAAATTAAGTGGGCAAACACTGAGGTATCGTAGGTAGTAAGAGTTTTACCCAATGGTTGAAAATCCAGTTTTTCAAAGTGTTCATACATCATTCTCCCCCATCACCGATTAAAATTGGGATATTTTTCAACTCTGGAGTCAGAATATATTAATAAAATTAGTGTTAGGTTTCTTTTTTGAAACAAGGTTATATTCCTCCCATCTTTCCAAAATTTTCAGAGTATTAGTCCAGTAAGACTAAGATGTGAAACAAAGCCACCAAAACAATTAAATTTGAGACTTTATGTAGTCCAACAAGTTGACAAAAGAATATTTCAAGAGAACTGAATATTTTCTTTTATTTTATCAAACAGATAAAATTCTATTTTCTCAATAACAGATATTAAAACACAAGGAACAAGTTAACAGCAGAGACAGGTTTCATACTGGCCAAGCTATTTCACCTGTGTTTACTGGGAGTACTTTGTTAGACATTAGCAAACAGGAAGTTTTATTTCATACGACAAGTTGCACACCTTGCAGAAATCCTTGTAACATGTCCTCTGACCCCCCAGGCCCACATGTCAGATTTGTGCACGGCATATGAGGTCTTCCTAAATGAATTCCTACTCATGCAGACAGTGTTTTGCTCAACACTCCAAAGGAGACAGTGAAGAACTGGCTTCGGGAGCGAAGCTGGCACGAGGAGGCCTGTGCAATCAGCTCACTTACACGCCTGTTTTGACAGATCAGCCCTGGCATGAGCACTGCCTTGCCTAGCTAAATCGGCTCCTAGCCAAATGCAGTGATAGCTAGAAAATAAATAGTATAGGAGGTAAATGTACTGCCAAGGTGCTGAGCAGTCTTCACTGCCCTTTGACATCCAGCATCTTTGGAAAAGGTGACCTCCAAATAGCAAAGACGGGGAAGGAAAAAGAAGCAATATTTACTCTTTCTGGTAAATAAAGATAATGGAACACAGATGTGCCATATGCCTGTGCAAACAGTAATTTGAACAGAATAAAGCAGGGCTTAAATTTAGCTGCTTTTTATTGGAAATGCCTTATGTTTATTATGACTTTTTATAATAACATTTAATTTAATTGAACAATTAGAACCCTTTTTTAATTTGTCTTTATCCTAGGAATGACTTGATTTAATTTGCATTAATGTTTTGTTTGCAAACAGTAAATATTTGAACTTCATTTGACTCTGCTCTGTACCAAGTTGACATTTTTCCTTTGTTCTAGTTTGGTTACAAACAGGCAACATTAAAATCTGGAAACCAAAGTAACTAAATGGGCTCAAAGTTTCCTAGTAACAGAACCTGAAGTCAGATTCTCTTCTCTTCAGGTACATCAGAATTTTGGATTAGGTAATTAACCAATCTTTCACAATACTTTTGACTTCAACATTTTCCATTTAATCACACTGATTTTGATCCCAAACCTACCAAGACTGCACTCATGCTTAAGCACGAGAAAACAGTGATTTTCAGCTTTGGCCCTGACTCAGCATCTTTTTGCTATTCTACAAGTATTTTGACTTCTTACAAACAGAAATAGAATCACACAGTGTTCTGATGTGGTTTTATTGCCAAGAAACATTAAAGCGACAACTGCCTCTCATTTCAGCTACTCCTCAAAATCATCTGAGGACTTCTTCAAATTTATTACATAGTGAACTGCAGAAATTCAAATGGATTTTTTTCCCAGGACTCAGACATCACTGAGTTTATGTGGTATAATGAGTTACTATTCCTTAGCTGTTCTCTGTCATAAACACTTAGTGAAAAAGTTTAAGTTGGTGCATTTTAACCCCTGATTGCAATGGCTTGACAGAGCCTGCACAGATCTGTTATTAATGTAGTAACAGATGTCTAAGTAGTATGTGGAAATAACTTTATTACATTGTGGTAAACCATGAGGGTTGATTGAATTTAAATAACTTTTGGAGGCATCACTATGGGAGAATTGTGGATTCAAAGCATATCTATTGAGTCTTAGGGTAATAAGGCCTTATTAAAATTCTTATTTAGTTCTCTAGAAAGCAATCAATGTGGTTTGTTTTTTTTTTTTTTGTGTTGGGAGAGGTGTTTGGGTGAGCTGGTAAGGACATAGAAGCAGAATGCACTTTCCTGTTCTCCAAGATACTATTACCCTTCTCAGAACTTGAAGATGGGGAATGATGGTATGCAAACCTGTACTAGTGACAATTACTTTCAGCTAAAATTCACTCATGATGGAAATAAGGCTGTTAATCTCAATGGAAGATATTTGTTGGGGTTTTTTTAAGTAATTGAATACTAAGCAGTCCTCTTAGAATTAGGTCTATCAAGAATCTGAAAAGTGAAACATCAAAAGTCACAATATGATGAAATTTGTCTCAGATTTCTTAATTTTCTTCTCTTCATCAGTGGTTTGTTTTTTTTTCTCACTGTTTACTCTCTTCAGCATACATAGGTCACACAGTAAAAATTATAATCCTCTGAATGCAAACACAGGTGACTAACAGCTATGCTGTGCAGTCACACACAAAAAGCAGCAGGTGAGACAAATCTTTGGATGCATTTCACATTTGCATGCAGTGATTATGAGGTATATATTTGCTATTATTCTTAAAATCTCAGAATCTGAAAATTTCTCTGTATTGTGGCTTTTTCCATTACCTTTTAGTTCATAACAATTCCATGCTGATATTCCCATGTGAAGAATTTTTTGTTTATTTTTTCTGTACACCAGGCTGTACCCATTTCCTCTGGTGAGACAAATAGCCCATTAGTCACCTATAAATCTGGGTGGGATTAGGAAGTGGGTGGTAAGCAGCACAGATAAGATACAACTGTATGAGAAAGATTTGTTCTAACAAGCATCACAAAATATTTGTGTCACACACACAGCTCTATTATTTGAAGCTATCCAGCAACTACCTACATAAATCTCCTATGGATAAATTTTTCTCTAGACAGAATAAAATCCTGATGCTGCTAAAGTCCTCCAGGTCTTCCCACAGGGATTTCTCAATTTCTGAGCTGTTGTTCCTATTCTGCTCTCTCCTCTGAGCTATAATACAGCAGTCTTCACAAAACTGCTGAAGATTCTTGGGCATTGTGTAGTTGGTCTTTGCTACCACTGGATGTCTGTGTCTGGCTCAGGTGAGAGTAAAGAACCTACTGGGCTCATTTTGGTTGTCCATTGTATTTTGAATCTGAAGTACCAAGCCATAAGAAAATTTTCTTGATCATATATTCCTCTGATGCAGTGGTTGCCAGTTAGGCCTTCCACCTTTTTTTTATTGATGGTAAATCCCTCATGCATTCCTCTAAGTTTACTGCTTAAAGCAGGGTCTTGAAGGATGTACAAGAATGAATTAATGGATTAACACTGATAATTCAGAAAAAGAGGAGCAGTTATGTCTGTTTTTCTTCTTATGAACATAAAATCCTACACAATTCAAAACATTTAAGCTAAAGACCAAACACTAAATAAAATCTTAGATTTCTAACCTTTTTCTTGGGATAAAAAAAAAAAAAACATAATCATAAAGCGGGTGATTGCTCCTCAATAACGCCCTTTTCCTTACTTTTCATCTGCACCTCCAATTTATATCATCAATTGGATTAAGGGGCTTTCATTTTTTGTTATAATGGTCTTTTTGATTTCTTCTCCCAGGATTTAATCCAAGTATTTATATCTGTATTCCAAACATCATTCCCTTTCTTGAGTGCAATATGAGGTGAGAAAAAAATTGTTTACAAAATCCCTTTCCCTCTTTATTCATTTCCTGCCACTTTTGATTACAAATGTGTTTTACCTGAGGCTTAAAAAAAACAAAAGTACAATCACAGAGTCGCTGTGTACAAGACCCATATAGAAGATTTCAGAAGCTAAAAGGACATCCAAACCAAATATGTGCTCTTGATATGAAAAATCCCTAAGTTGGGATTTCTTCTCACAAAATATTAGACAGTTTAGCTAACAGTTGAATCATAGGTATTTACTTAATCTTTTCAAACACAATTTTCAAAATAGATAGGAGCTACAGATACAGTTTATGAGTGTAGTGGAATAATACTGTATAAATTCTAAGATTTTTTCATTATACTGGCTGTTTTAGATTCACAGATTATTTGTGAAGAAATCCCAATTCTGTGAGCATGTTAGTCATCAAAACCAGTGTGACAGTATTGCATGCAAATTTTTAGTGCCTTGAAAGCCTCTGAAATTTTTCCAGTTCCAGATTTTGTGGGTCCTTATTCAAGTTTGAAACCAACCACTTATGTTGCACACGCTAGGGTTTTTTTTCTCTCTGGATCCACCTGTACAAGAGAGCTTGAAGAACACAAAGAGCTCCAGTGTGAATAGATGAAAGGCCATGACTGAGGAAGAACAGTAAAGCCACTCAGTCCTTTTGGTCATGTAATGGGTGTGGGACCAAATATACGAGGCATGAACACCACTTTAGATCTAAAGAGAATGAGAGGTGTGTTGGTATTTATTGTTAGTATCTAGTAAGACAGCAATACAATCCTCTCTTCTTTCTGCTGTAGAACGTGTGTATAGCTGAAACAAAATTTTATGGAAAGATGATTAAAAAGAGTAATGTGAGATAAAAATGCAATTCAGAGGGGTAAGAATGCTTGTTCATGTACTCAAAAAGTTTAAAATTTGTTTATAGGGTGACTAATTTCAAACAATCCATTAATTTAAAATAATATTTCCCAATGTTGTAAATGCTTAGAATTAAAGGTCCTCTCTGCTATTGTTAGTTTTACAGCAGAAAAAGATGAGTTTAAAAGTTCCTAGCATTCCATTATTCAATTTCTTCCCACTGGTCATCTTGCCAGATTTTCAGACATGCTAAAATGTCAGAAAGAATGGCACAAAGGAAATAACCTTGTACTCAAGACCACTGGCCCATTTCATTCAGTATCATGTTTCTAATAGTAGGCTATGTCAGATGTTCCAACAGATGACAAAAATAAGCAACTCATATTTATGCCCACATTGCCAAAGCCATTTGGATGCCTACATCAAACTGATATTAACCTTTGTGAGTTTAAGCTCTAAGGAATAAATTGCCTTGAGCATCTAAGATGACTTGACATAGCAACAGAATAAAATAGAATTTTATTCCTAACCTGTGGCAATGACCACTTGGCTTATTCACTGGAGCATTAGGGATAATGCTTTTTCTGAGTTCATTTGTGAATTACCTTGTCTACCATGTACAAGACTTATATCCTTTGCTCCTCTGCATAAGAAAATATAAATAGGGTACTGGCATACCCATACCCACTGCCTAGTTGCGGTCTTTGTGCAGATGTTATGTATTCTCAAGTGCCTAATAAAGTATGATGTTATTGAAACCATTCTTCAACAAATTTGGTTGAAATTGGCCAAAACCTTCAGAAATTACAAGAAGGGACTATACTTTTGCATAATTCTCTCCCACACAGGATTGTGTACTTGCCATCAAGACTTAAGGATTTATAAAACTGAAATCAAGATAGATATTTTCAGTGTTTCAAGCAGAGAGAGAGCATATTTTTGATACTGGATTTGCACACAACATGAACAAAGGCTCTAAATCAAAACCATGAGCTGAATGCCAGAGAATACTGCTGTTTTGCCTTCTTACATGTTCTTCTGAGAGATAATAATAACCTTAAGCCATTTTTTATTAGAAAGACTCAGATCCATTCTGCCAGTTTTCTCAGTCTAGCCTCACAGTCCCTATATACAAAAAATTAACTTGTTATAAGTTGCAAGCCCAGTCCCCATTACTCAAAAAATGAGAAAATACCTTACATTCATCTTTGGTTAAGTATATGGAACTCATCAGCTCTGGTGATTTTCACTACACCATAGGGCTATTACTTGTAGTTAACTGTCACACACTTATCTACATTTGGATTTTGGATGCTGACAATGGAGTATGTTATGAAATTTATGGTTTTGTATACTGCGGTTTATCAGTCTGCAGGAAAGTTAGCCTCCAAGGAAGCACAAAAAGACTTGTAGTGAATGTTTGAGCAGCACTAAAATAAGGAAAATATAAAGGAAAAGAGATAAAATACTAATACTTCCTTCAACAATTCTAGAAAGACCATCAGAGGAGGCAAAACAGCTTTCATATACTCAGTAATTAGAGAGGCTCTCTCACTATCAGGAATAAGGAAGCTATGTGTGAAATCAAGGGGCGCCACAAGAAAATAGGAGATCTCTGGTAAAGACCAGTTACATAGTTCAGATTCCACATGAGCTGTCAAAACTCTGATTTCAGGTAAAAACTTTACTAAAAATTGATTTTTCTCCTGTATAGTTCTCTCCAGGAAAACTGCAAAAGACACCACATTTCCTTGTCAGTCACAGTTCATGGGATTCTCTCAGCACTGGGAACACATGACTTTGTGTGTTTATGGCTTTGGGGTTTTTTTCTTATTCTGCTATTTTTGGTTTTGTTGTTTCTTTTTGCTGTCTTTTTCACATTGGTGTGGCAGGGGGGCATTGGCTTTTAATAATTTTGGGTGCAGTTTTGTTGGGGTAATTTTTATGATTGTCTTTTTTTCTTTGTCCTTTCCATTCTGCCTGTCTCATCTCTTCTTCTTCATTAACATCATTCTTTCAAGAAATTATTATTGGGTTCAGACTTGTGGTTGTTAATAGCACTTGCAGAAAGAAATTGAGTCTTTTAAATTCTTTATCCATCCTTTCCATATACATACTGCCTACAGACTCAGATAATTAGAAGATACATAAATATTTTCAATATAAGCAGTGATAATTAGGGAATTCCTTTTAGGATCAAGTAGGAGGAGACAAAAAAATGCCTCAGATTTCCCTACCTGGCTAGATTTTTCTGATTTTGATTGTGTGTTTTCCAGTTGGAGAAATAAGGAATATTTTTATTATTGTTGTTTTGCTTAGATAGATAGTTTTTTTTCAAATGCTATTTACTTTTGTATTAAGAATTTCTCTCCCCAAAACTGTAGTCTATGAGCAGTTTTCTCTAAAATTGTAATAAATGTCTAGGCAAGTCACTATCGTGTCAGTCAGAGGCAGCACAACTTTCAGTGATTCACAGCGGTTATTTTCATGAAAAGTGCTGTCAGAAAATGCTCAAACTTTGTAAAGTGGTTACAGATTTGAAACAGAAAGCTTACATCAAACTCAACTATTTTTTGTCAAGTCACTTAATAAATAAATTAACTAATTAATCCAACCAACACCTAGCTACGATTCAACCAAATATAAACTACCTATAATGGTTCTACACACACAAATACATATACCTGCTGATGGCAGTTCAGGCAGTAGAAGTTGTTTAAATTAAATCATAACTATTGATGTAATTTTTGGAAACAGATACAGTCAATTGCTGCAGTTCCAATCTCCTTTGACTACAAAGGGATATAAAACAGGACTGACCCTTGTTTACAATACTAAATGTATTTATTAGTAACACAGTATCCATGTCTCCTATTTAGAGAAATGAAAATGTCTGTTTTCCCTGAAAACAGCATACGTTTTATCTTCCTTTGGGTATATTTTCATGATTATTGGTTATGAGAGCCCCCTCTTTTAATTTGAACATTTATTGATAAATAGAACAACGGATCAGAAGGAAAAAAGCTTAATTGGAACTAGTCTGGAAAAAAAACTTTAAGCTGTTAACAAAGGAAAAAAAAGTCCTGATTTTCTTAACTATCTATCTGGAAAGGTCCTTTTTGCAAAGCTGGAATTGAAGCTTGGTGCTCAGACCAAACACTTTAAATGTCCAGAACTGGATCAACATCAATAGAAGGAATAATGAAAAATATTTTATTTAACAGCATAGCAGGTTTCTTTCAGAAAAAATATGTGCCAAAATCCTACATCACTTAAAGGATTTTGCATTTATATCCTCATATATACAGGATGAAGACATAGCTGGTATAAACTGGATTAGGTCCCTGAATTCCAGGACTGCTAAATCAAATATTCTTCTTTGTGAATAATTCCTTCATTTCTGTCCTGATGGACTAAGGTACAATCAGAAAAAGAGATTCTGGGAAAAAAATCTAAAATACCTTTCAAAGTATCTCCTCCTTAGAAGAAAAAAAAGCTTGATTTCATATTAAGGATCAGTTCTGATTTGAGGCAAGTTGTTTCACTATTGTTCCTGACATACTTTCTGTCTCCATGGCACTGAAAGTCAAAGTAATTCACTGTAAGCTTGCAGTGGGTTGACATTGGCTGATGTCAGGGACCCACAAAAGCCACTCTGTCACTGCCCTCCTCAGATGCAAAGCGGATAGAAAATACAACAAAAGGCTTTTGGGTCAAGATAAGGATAAAGAGAGAACACTCGCCACAGGCAAAACAGACTTGACCTGGGGAAATTAATTGATTTCATTATCAGTCATATCAGAGCAGAGTAATGAGAAGTAAAACCAAATCTTAAAAATACCTTTCTCTCACCCTTCCCTCCTTTCAGGCTTGAATTTATTCCTGAATTCTACCTCCTCCCCACAATGATGCAGGTGGGTGGGAGATGGGGGTTACCATAGTTCAGGACACTGTCTCTGCCTCTTCTTTCTCCTCAGAAGCAGGACTCCTCACAGTCTTCCACTGCTCCGGCATGGGGTCCATTCCAGGGAAGTCAGTCCTCCATAAGCTTCTCCAATGTGAGTCCTTCCTACAGGCTACAGTCCTTCACAAAATGCTGGAACCTTCCTCAGGGTGCAGTTCTTCAGGAACAGCTGCTCTGGTGTGGGTCTTCCATGGGTCACAAGTCCTGCCAGCAAATATTGAGGGTGGACTTCACTCTGCATGGGTCAGGACCCTGCTCCAGCATGGTTTTCCCTGGTGGTCCCAGCCTCCTTTGAGCATCAACCTGATCAAGCATGTAGTTGCAGGTGGATCTCTGCTCCACAGTGGACCACCTTGGGCTGCAGAGGGACAGCCTGCCTCACCACAGTCTTCAAGGTTTATAAAATGAATCATAGAATTAACGAACCATAGAATGGTCTGGGTTGTGAGGGAACTAAAAGGGTATGGCAGAGTGGCAACCCAGTAGACCAGGTTTCTCAGGATGCCATCCATCCTTCCCTTGAACTCCATGGATTGGGCATCCACAACTTCTCTTGGAAACCTGTTCAGGACTTCACTATCCTAACAGTAAGGAATTTTCCCAATATCCACTCTAAATTTTTTATCTTGCCATTTAAAGCCATTGTCACTTGTCCTGTGATGCCCTTGCAAAAAGTCCTCTCCAGGTTTCTTGAAGCCCTCCTTTGGTACTGGAAGGCTGCTCCAAAGTCTCCTCAGAGCCTTTTCTTCTCTGAGCTGAATAACTTCAACTTTTTCATTGTCTTCACAGAAAAGCTGCTCCAGCCCTCTGTTCATCTTCATGAAACTTTTCTGGACTCAGTCCAACAGGTCCACATTTTCTTGTGTTGGGCACCCCAGAGATGGATGCAATATTCCAGGTGGGTTCCTATGAGAACAGAGAGACAGGGGGAATCTCCTCCCTCCACCTGCTGGCCACACTGCTTTGGGTGCAGCCCAGGATGCAGTTGCCTTTCTGCACTGCAATTGCCAGCTCATGTCCAGTCTCTCACCCGCCGTCACCCCCAAGTCCTTCTCAGCAGGGCTGCTCTCAATTAGTTCTTCTCTCCATCTGTGAGAGAAGATGGAGAGAAGAACTTCTATCCATCTCATATCTAGGATCACCATGACCCAGGTGCAGCACTTTGCCCTTGGACTTGTTGAAATTCATGACGTTCTCATTGGCCCATTTCTCAATCCTGTTCAGGTCTCATCTAGGTCTCTCTAGATGGCAACCTGTCCTCTTGTGTCAAGCGCAGCACTCAGTTTCACATCACCTGCAAACCTGCTGGGAGCGCACTAGATCTCACTGCCTATGTCATTGAAAAGGAGATTGAAGAGCCCCAGTTCCAAGACAGAGCCCTGAGGGACACTACTTGTCTCGTGTCTCCACTTGGGCATCAAACCATTGACTGCAACTCTGAGAGTGTCCACACAGCCAGTTCCTTATCCACTGAATAGTCCACCTTTCAAATCCATGAGTCTTCAACCTGGAAATAAGAATGTCATATGGAACCATGCCAAAGACCTCACTGAAGTCTGGGTGAATGACATCAGTCTGTCTTCCCTTGTTGACTGCTGCACCCACCCATCACAGAAGAGTAAGAAGAACATTGAAAGTTGGGGTGGGTAATTTCTACTATAGAGAACCCAGTTATATATATTGACTTCTCAAGGACAAGCACAATATACTTTGATTTAATGTATTTACAAATGGTAAAAGACTATTTGCCAGTCTTTATCCTGCACCATTTGAAAGTAAGAATCCAAGAAGAAGAAAAACACACATTTTTCATAGTCAAAATACTAGCTTTGAGTGGGGAAAGTGGCTGCTGAAGAATAAGGTGATATGTTGCATGATGTATGAGTGTCTTAAACAACAAAAGATTCCTTAACAGTCTTTCCAGGCTTTGGATCAAGACAAAGAGCACGTAATATATTTTTTTATTTTCCTTTTTTCTCCTTTGTGCAGGCATTTAGACATGATGAAAGAAAGAAACTTGATATCACTGGCTTGAGTAAGCCATTGTGTGGGTAGTTAAGAAAAGTTTTTCATTTCATTTCTGTAGAACTTTTTTTCTCTTCTCTATCAAACTGAGGCATTTAGTTTTCTATGTTCAAAGTGGGGAGCTTCAAAATAGTGTATTGTTATTTCTTTTACAGAGTATTGTAATAATATGGATCAAAAAGATTTAACTTTTATGAGGTAAAACATGGGAGAAAATGAGAAAAAATGTCCTGTACATATACATGTGAGGAAAGAGCCTATGGAGATGACTGAGGAAGGGAATGACAGAGTACAAGAAAGAGATTGGGTTGAGGGCAAGATCAAACTATACATATCAGAGCAGTATTAGGCCAGGTAAAAGTTATTTGAAAATCCCACTGCTTTTTTTTTTTTTTTTTTTCCCTGGAATCTAGAGAGACTCAATGCACTGAGCAGATTTTCAACCACCAAAGTGACAAACTGACCATTTGACCAAGATCCAGGTATAAGCTGGAGTATCCCTCCTACCCCTGGGTGTTGTCTTTCACTGACTGTAGGCTGAACTCACCTTGGGCTGCCAGCATCAGGAGAAACACCCAGGGCCACCTGGTGCATCAGGTGAATGCATGGGACAAAGTGTCTGTCCAGGCCAGCTCAGATTATATCCCCTGAGTGGTGCATCAGGGGCTGTGTTGACAATCACTGGCTTGAGTAAGCCATTGTGTGGGTAGTTAAGAAAAGTTTTTCATTTCATTTCTGTAGAACTTTTTTTCTCTTCTCTATCAAACTGAGGCATTTAGTTTTCTATGTTCAAAGTGGGGAGCTTCAAAATAGTGTATTGTTATTTCTTTTACAGAGTATTGTAATAATATGGATCAAAAAGATTTAACTTTTATGAGGTAAAACATGGGAGAAAATGAGAAAAAATGTCCTGTACATATACATGTGAGGAAAGAGCCTATGGAGATGACTGAGGAAGGGAATGACAGAGTACAAGAAAGAGATTGGGTTGAGGGCAAGATCAAACTATACATATCAGAGCAGTATTAGGCCAGGTAAAAGTTATTTTGAAAATCCCACTGCTTTTTTTTTTCTTTTCCCCTGGAATCTAGAGAGACTCAATGCACTGAGCAGATTTTTAACCACCAAAGTGACAAACTGACCATTTGACCAAGATCCAGGTATAAGCTGGAGTATCCCTCCTACCCCTGGGTGTTGTCTTTCACTGACTGTAGGCTGAACTCACCTGTGGGCTGCCAGCATCAGGAGAAACACCCAGGGCCACCTGGTGCATCAGGTGAATGCATGGGACAAAGTGTCTGTCCAGGCCAGCTCAGATCATATCCCCTGAGTGGTGCATCAGGGGCTGTGTTGCCATTTCTGCCTTGCGGCTCCAGACTTGTCATGGTGTCAGTGACACCAGTGAAAACCAAACCACATTTTCTGACACTATGAAGACCAAAGCAAAGCAGTCAGAAAATTGGAGCTTCCCAGACCATGAGGAGAAATTGAAAAATTCTGAGCTTTTAGATACTGGGCTTTTGTGATACAAGCCAGTTCTGGTGTAAACCACAGATTTGTACACTTGCCAATCTTGACCTAAATCATACCCAATGTTATATTTTGTTACTGGATGATTTTCTAAACATTTATTTTAGTATTAAGGTTCCTTTAAAACATAGTCTGATGCCTAGTCTTTAGTTAGTCCTACTTTTACTGAAAACTAGAGCAAGTATTATAGGCAATTTATGAGGAAGGAACACAAAAAAGAATGTGTTATTATGTGTTCACTTATATGATTCTCCTTGTCACACAGTTTCAGCATTTTTCGGGTCATTTACAAACAGTTTACTCCCAGATGTTTCCAATGCCACAGGGAAGTGGATTATTTTTTAGTAATACCTTTCCCAAATACCAGTCCCAGTATTGGAATGGAGTGTTGAGATTAGCCAGTAGGATTCATTTAACAAAGTAGAACTGCCATTAGGCAGGACGCCTGCGTCCAGCTCACCAGCACTTTGATTCACAGCTTCCTCAAGCCTTCCAGCCAATTAAGGAAGATGTAAAAGGCTAATCAACCCTAATTTGTGATCTTGTTTAGTGTCAGGACAAAAATATTATTTTCTTCCTTTTTTCTCTTCTTCAACAGCAGAATACCAGCTTTCCAGAAGAATTAAAGACATGTCTTGCTAACATACTGGCCCTGTATGACATTTCCAAGAAAACACACTCTGTGGGTTGAGCTAGAATGATCCTGGCAGCTAGTGTATACAATTCAGCAGCAGTCACCATCCAAGAATAGGCAGGGCTGCTGTGTCCTGGGGTCTTGGAGTTGGCATGCTGCCACACTCACTCCTTTCCAAACAGATAAAAGCATACACTGATGCTTCTGCAATCCTCTCTATCTATATCAGTACCCCCCACATATTTTTCTTATTTAGTTACATAAAAGTGCCAGGATTTGACATATTCATACACACTCACACCACTTTATGGGGGCACTCCTAAGCCTGTAATTGAAAGTTATTTAAAACCTGCCAACGGGCCCTATTTTCAACCTCCATTTCAGCTATAGAATAGCCAAAGTGCATGTTTTACTAATCTGTGTTTTTTTACACCTTGCAAACAGGTTTGGCAATGCCTTTTGAATGCTTTTCTGAACATGATTTCATCTCTTGTAACCTTCACCTGTACGCACTGCTTAGGTTTACAACCAGGCTCTGGACACCTCCTTGGTTTTTTGACAAGTTGCAGGAATAGCAAAAAATTTCAAGCCTCTGGCTCAAAAATGAAATGTCAGTCCACAAAGTTGCTGGTAGGGAGAGCTGGTGACAGAAAACCCCAGGGTGTGAGTGAAAGCAGCCTTGTACTTTGACAACTGCAGACTCCAGCCTATTAATTACATTGACCTTAACATCAAAGCATTTTCGGGTAAGAGAGTTAGCAGCAGCAACACTATAAACTCACTGCTTTTGGTGTTATTGTAACAGTTTATATAAATTATCAACTTAAAAAAAAAAAAAAAAAAAACAAAAAACCAAAAGCAAGAAGATACATTTATTTCTTCATTCATTCATTCATTCACAGGAGCTTGCATTTCTTCCCCTTGCCCTCATCACAGCCACCAATTTCCCATGAAGACAGCAGGTACATGACAGACTTTGTTAAAAACAGAACATATCTATGAGTTGATTTGAGTCTTTGCACTAGACATAAGTACCAGGCTACTTCTTGAAGGGTTCTGTGTGCTACAGCTGCACCCACCTGCGCTGGCTGCTTACTGCACTGTGTAAATCTGTGTGGTAGGAAAGCGATTCAGCAGAGACACAGATAATCATTTATTAGAGCACTTTTTTTTGTGATTTAACCCTATCCAACAACCCATACAGCTGCTCTCTCACTCCCCTAGCAGGAGGATCAAGGGTCGAGAATTGGAAGGGTAAAAGGTGGAAAACTCATGGGTTCAGATGAAGAGAGTTTAATACGGAATGCAAAAGTTGTGCACACAAGCAAATAAAAGCAAAGCAAAGCAAGAAATTAATGCAGTTCTCCCTATGAGCAGGCAGGCATTCAACCATCCCTAGGAGACCAGGGCCCCTTCACAGCAACTTGGGAAGACCAATGCCATCTCTCCAAATATCCCTCCCTTCCTCCATCTTCCCCCCACTTTATACACTGAGCATTATTCACATGGTCTGGAATATCCCTTTGGTCAGTTTGGGTTGCCTGTCCTGGCTGTGTCTCCTCCCAGCCTCCCATGCCTTCCCAGTCCTTTTGCCAGAGGGGCAGTACAAAAAGCAGGAGACCTTGGCTCTGTGTAAGACCTGCTCAGCAATAACAGAAATATCTCTGTATTATGAACCCTCTGTTCAGCACAAATCTGAAACACAGCCCCAGGCCAGAAACTGTAAAGAAAATTAACTCTATCCCAGCCAAAACCAGCACAATTAATTATTTCTCTATTAAGATTTTATTATTAACAGCAGATATGTATTGTCATGGTTCACCCAATTACTTCGTCACACAAACTCATATGTATGCAGCTGCAGTAACAGCTGGAAAGCCAGCTCTTTGCCAAGAAGGGAAGCCATACTGATTTGCCAATGTGTGATTTAACACCTCCTCATCTGGACAAAGGAGAGAAAATGTGATAAAAAGCTCGTGTGTCAAGATATGGACAGGGAAATATCACTCACTCATTACTATCATGGGAAAAATACATTATAAACATATAATTAATATATTACCAATCAAATTAAAATAGAAAAATGAAAACTAAAAACTAATTCTTAAATTAGTTTGCCCTCAGTCCTGGTTTCATCCTAGGCACAACTTCACTCCTGATGTTTTTTACCTCCTCCCCCCAGCTGCACAGGTGGATAGGAAACAGGGATTACAGTCAGTTCATCACAAGTTGTCTGTGCTGCTTCTTCCTCCTCAACACTCCTTCCTGGCTCCAGCCAGGGGGCCCTCCCATGGGAAATGATTCTCCATGAATGTCTCCAAAGTGAGTCCTTCCCGCAGGCTGGATTTCTCCATGAACTGCTCCAGTGTGCATCCCTCCCACAGGGTGTATTCCTTTTGGAACAGGCTGCTGCAGCCTGAGGCCCCCACAGGGTCACAAGTGCTGCCAGAAAACCTGCTCCGGTGTGGGCTTCACCCTGCATGGGTCCAAAGGTCCTGCCAGCAGCCTGATCCAGCACGGGCTTCCCACAGGGTAACAGCTTCCTTTAGGCATCCCCCTGCTCTGGCATGGAGTCCGACACAGGCTACAGGTGGCTGGATCTCTGTACAGCCATGGGCCTCCATGGGCTGCAGGGGCACAGCTGCTTCACCACAGCTGCCTCCCTTTTTCACTGACTTTGCTGTCTGCAGAGCTCTTTCTCTCACAGTTTTTTTCTCATTTCTGTCTCCTGGCAGCTTTTTCTCCTCTCCCATATGCATTATCCCAGAGACACTACTGCTATCGCTGATGGGCTCAGCCTTGGTCAGTGGCAGGTCTGTCGTGGAGCCAGCAGCTTTGACTCTGTTGGACACGGCAAAAACATCTGGCAACTTCTCAGAGGGAGGAATCCTGTATCCCTGTTATCTAAAGCTTGTCACCCACACCCAAAACACTGTCCCTTGGTAGTGATAATACTACTGTTAAGCTGACTCAAAGTTTTGTTGTTTCAGATGTATACAGAAAATTCTGCAGGCTTGCATGTGACCTGAGTTATACAATCTGTTGTTGGTGCTAGAGTGTCTGAGTGGCCCCAGAGGGACACTTAATGTCCTGAGATAAACAGTTCTTGTAGATTCAGCAGAACCACTGCACTCTAAAACTTCTCTGTTCTGGTGATATGTTCCAGCAACTGTTCCCAGCAAATGCTTTCACTCTAATTGTCCTGCTATTTTCTGATAAGTACTTCTGCATCCACACCTGTAGATTGCTTGTGAGTCTTATTCACAACCTCTCATACAGAAACAGGCCTTTGTGACATGTCTAAGCTTAGACACTTCTGAGAACACACTGTGCAATACTTCCACTTAGTGTACATTATTAAAAAGATTTCACAGCTTTTCCAGTTTCCTGGCATATTCAGCTTCAGACACATAAAACCCTTAAAAACCAAGGATAACCACCAATTAGAAGCAAGAAGATCTGCAATATTAGGCTGTTTTTATTCCCTCCTCAACAGTCCTCAGTGCCCAGTGCTCTGTGTAACAATATCCACATGTTATTCTGAGCAAAGATTTGGTAATGATGAGTCCCAACTAGTTTGTTCTCAGACGTAGTGATGTGTATAATTTTAAGTCCAACCTAATCTTACTATTATAAAAGACTAGATACTATCTTCTTTAGTAAATGTGCAAAGTGTTGGGAACCCATTTCAGATCAGAAAATAACTGCACTGTGTTAAAAGTGCTGTAAGCTGAAACTTGAACTGAAGGTCTCTCTATTGGTCACTTCATGGTCTGATGAAGATGGAGACCGTAATTTTGAAAGATGATGATCCTTTTTACCTTCTGAAACTCTACTCATAGAGATTGTGTGTGATGCAGTTTAATTCCTGACACTAGCTTCTTCATTCTCCATTCAGTATTCTCACACTGTGCTGTATCCCTTCACAGAAACTGTCAAACAGCACAGCTGGAGTTAATAAACTGAGGAAGGATGCCCATTACCAGTTACAGACATCCCTGTTGTTTGATGCTTTCAGTATTTCATTATCTCTGCATCAGCACTGGTACTCCTGCAACTGAAAAGCCATCAAAATAACACAGCTTGAAATGATAAATGAAAGCAACAGAACAACTGCAGCACAGAGCATGCACTTCTGTGGGCTTTTCTAGGTGAACAGATATTTGTATCTGTGCTGTGACAGTTTTTTACTAGCACAGCCAAGGTTTATCCAGATGTACTCATTGGCTTAAAGCCACTGGGCTCATTTTACATAGCCAATTTTCTATGACTGCTAGGACATCTAAAAAATTATATTTGATTGCTCTTCCTGAGAAATAGATTTTAGAAAGGTACAAGATTTCTTTTTTTTTCTCTTTCATTAGTGGAATGAGAGGAAAAATACAATGAGATCCAGGAAAAAACCATATTGCCACAAATAGTTTTACTGCAAAATTATTGTCAATTGGTTGGAATAAGTCAAATTAATGGTACATTCACTGCTGAACTGAGGTTAGGTATGTGACTCAAGAAGGTACTAAATTCTCAATGAAGAGTTAACATAATGGATCAGAATTCTCTGACCCAGTTTAACAATTAGCTGGAGGTGGCGTCATGTGAAATTTAAATGTACACTCCAGAGCAGGGAGTTCTTTCATTCTTTTCACAAAATTTCACTTGAATTCTTTCATCCCTAATAAACATGGCTAAATTTAAAACAAGAATGTATATTTCATTTTATTGTTATAAGCATTATCTGTTTAGTGCCAACAGCATATTTCCAGAAACTAAAAGTATATTTCTCTCACCATTTTTCAGATCTGCAACGCATTCATATAGCTACTGTATATAATTAAACATGTAAAGCAGAGGACTGAAATTGGTAATTAGCCCTCAAGATTTTGTAGTAGTGTCTGGGAATTAAGCCACACAGTTCCCATGATATTCCAGAGAAATCATTCAACTAAAATTCTTTCACTGCTTAGGAAAACAGGGGCCAGCTTCTAAAGCATTCATAGTCATGGGAGTATTATTTACACTTTTTGATTTCATGTGTTCAATATCTTTCCACAATACAGCTTTGTACTTCAATCTGTATGTTTTTCTATATAAATTAGAAGCTATGCATTTTAATTTCAGGTGTCCATCCTTGAAGAGATGATTCATCACAGTCCTTCACTGATAAATAGGAAAAAAAAAAAAAAACAACCACAAAAACAAACACAAAAAAAAGGACAAAACCCCACCACTTTAAAAATAAATGCAAAGTGCAAAACAAGGAGACAGACAAATCCCCCAGACAAAGAGTCCACCATTCTGATGTAAAAAACCCTGTTCTCTTATTAGTACAGGTAAATATTTTCTTTTGGTGTATTTTGTTATATACCAAGTCCAGCTTGATATTTAGCAGCTAGTAAGATGGTTTTTCAGTATTGTGGTTCAACACCAGCCAGCAGCTAAGCCCTAGACAGCTGCTTGCTTATTCCCCTGGTGGGAATGGGGAGAGAATCAGAAAAGTAAAAGTGAGCAAACACATGGGCTGGGATAAAGGCAGTTTTAAAGGACAAGCAAAAGCTTTGTGCAAAAGCAAAGTAAAACAATGAATTTATTCACCCCTTCCCACGGGCAGGGAGGTGTTCAGCCACATCTGGTAAAGCAGGGCTCCATCATGCCTAGCAGTGACTTGGGAAGGCAAACACCATGGCTCCAAACATCCCCATTTCCTCCTTCTCCCCCCAGCTGTACGTGCTGACCATGATGCCACAGGGTGTGGAATATCCCTTGGGTCAGCTGGGGTCAGCTGTGCTGGCTGTGTCCCCCCAGATCACTCTCTGGTGGGCGAGGTGAGAAGAAAAGGCCCTGACTCTGTGTCAGTGCTGCTTAGCACCCGGTAAAATATCCCTTTGTTTTCAAAACACAAACCCAAAACATAGCCCCATAATAGCTGATATGAAGAAAATGAACTGTGCATCAGTCAAATTCTGCTCATGTAGTTTTAGATGCCCATTAATACAAAGATAGGGAATTTCAGAAATTCTCAGAGCTTCATGAAGATTCAGCTTGCTTTGACAGTTTTTGAGCAGTGTCATACATTTCCATTGCAGAGAATGAAATGATAATTTAAAAGTATGAGGGGAAGAAAAGAATATTTCTTCTCACAATTTTGCATTTGGGCACATGCAGTGTTATGCATTCAGGGTCTAACTAAAAAAACTCCTATATTGTTTTGGGTTTTTTAATTTGTCTTTCCCTAACAGATCCTTTGGCCATATGTATATAATATACCTGGCATATGATAACACAGTAAGTAGCTAAGCCTAAGTATACAGGTCTGGTCATGATTCTACCTTAATTTAGCTGCTTTTTAAAATTTCATTTTATTTTAAATACTGGAAAAGAAATGGCTATTGTTTGGTTTGACACTCAAATACTGTTCTGAACTTGGGAAAAACACTTGGGATTAATGCAAGTAACCAACTCTCGTCTTCCTGATCAAATACATGTGAATAAATTAGTTATATAGTTCCAGACACTTTTATTCATATTTTATTTGTCTGCTCAGATGTTGAATATATGTTTGAAATCTTGTTTTTCAATAAAGGCTTGATACAAATTTCAGTGTTACCAAAAAAGAGAGGAGGAGAGGAGAGGAGAGGAGAGGAGAGGAGAGGAGAGGAGAGGAGAGGAGAGGAGAGGAGAGGAGAGGAGAGGAGAGGAGAGGAGAGGAGAGGAGGAGAGGAGAGGAGAGGAGAGGAGAGAGAGGAGAGGAGAGGAGAGGAGAGGAGGAGAGGAGAGGAGAGGAGAGGAGAGGAGAGGAGAGGAGAGAGGAGGAGAGGAGAGGAGAGAGAGAGAGGAGAGGAGAGGGAGAGGAGAGGAGAGGAGAGGAGAGGAGGAGAGGAGAGGAGAGGAGAGGAGAGGAGAGGAGAGGAGAGGAGAGGAGAGGAGAGGAGAGGGAAATTCTTTCAGCCCATAGTCAGAATTCCCAAAACAGAAAAAAGAGCATGCCCTTATTTGCAATGACAAGTACTTCTTTCCCACTGACAAATAACTGGTTCTTCAGGTTTCCCTATTGGAAAGTCAATGAACTGACTCGTGTGAGACTGACTGCAAGCTGCACACAGACACCTTTTATTTTCTCTTTTCCAAAGTTATTTTGAGGTAATTATTTTCTTGTACCTGAACTGATTGCTGAAACACTTTTTCTTTCCCTACTCTACCCTCAGTCTTTTTTTTAATCCCCTGCAGGTATTTAAAATTAGCTTTCATGTTGTGCCTTAGTCCTACTTTCCCCAGGCTTTGCAAATTCTCTTTTCTTAATAAACATTTTTTTATCATTTTTGTTATCCTTTTTTGGAGTCTTTCCAATTCAGCAAAATCTTTTTTGTATTATGGAGCCCAAAACAGTGTAAAGCACTCAAATACAGTTTCACCAATTCTGCACTGAGATAAAAAATTAATTACCTGCCCCCCTTCTCCTGACCTAATTCCTCTCATTATACTGTACATGCTCAATATGGTATTTGCCATTCTGCAGCATGTCACTCTGTATTCTTCTGCAGAGTTTATGGTTTGCTCTGAGTCTGTTTTTTTTCCTGTAGCCATGGAAATTTCTAAATTAGTCTTTCTCCATGTTACACGTTAGAGTCTTTCACACTTCACATTTAACATGATAAAAGGTCAATTTTGCAGTATTTAGACCCTGATCATAGTAGGGCATGTTGGGGTCTTTGCTATATTCTAAGGCTGCAAAAAACAGAAGAAATTATGTAGTTGGCTGCAGCAAATTCTTCCAACCCTGCCATTATGCTGAAAATGCAAATCTCTCTTTTCTGTTAGAACATATTGCCAGGGCTATTTTGAAGAATTACCTGTGTTTTCCTAAGAAGTGGGGCTATAACTTTTTTTTTATTATTATTTCAATATCTACACTGGCCTACTTAGCTATATATATCTTGCCATCAATTCACATTCGTGCATTCTGGTAGTTATTCTTACTTCTTCACCTCCATTCTTATTTTATTTTTTCTTAATTGAAACAAGGAATTTTTTTTTTCCAGAAATTGCCTTTTAATCACATGGATTACATGACCTTGGTCAAGAAAACAGAGTGGCTGGCACTGTACTCAGGGAATATAAGTATCCTTCTTTCTTCCTTTACCAGCTAGGCAGACAGACCTTAGGCAGCAGTATAAATGCTTTCTATCCCCATGCTGTTACTCATACAGCCTCCAGGACCATCACCAACATGCAAAGATCTTTTGTACGCACAGCATTGTGCAGCAGACAAAACTCTTTGTTTGTGCAGTTAGGAAAAAGCAAATGTTTGGCTTAATAGCAGTTAGGAACTTGACCCAATGACTTGACTCAAGCATCAGATACAGGGAAACATGATTAAAATATTTCCACATAGATCTTTCCGTCACTGTTTTGTAATCTCTAGTTAACACATTCTAGTCACGTGTGTTAGCAGTGCAAAAGTTTCTAAATAGGTACATAGATTTAACTTTGGATAGGAAAATAAAGCCAAACAGTGTCACAGTCATTCCTATAGTGCAGAATTTGTTGCCTAAAATGCAGTTTATTTTACAACTTCATTGTGTACAATGCAAACTGCAAAGAGTGCCTGATGAACAGCATTGTATCAGAAATGGTGGGATGTTTAACCTGTAAAAGGTGCACAGCCACATCATTCCATTAGACCTGACAGATATCCAGTGACAAGCACTGCAGACAGGTACCAGGAGACATTACAGCCTACCAGTTTTATTAGTTCAGTTTTATATTGATGCTGTTGCTCTTGGCCTTACAGTCATATCTCAAGTAACACAGGCTTCTAAAAGGCTGGTGAATAGCCTCAGCTCTAAGTTATCTAGGCTTTATTGCTCTTTAGTCAACAGAAAGAGAGAAGCATCTCCCAACGGACAACTCATTTTTTCATACACCCTTACATTATTGTTGATTAAATATTTCTGAGAAGCAATTTCTCTGATGATTCAAGAGGAAGAGTAGATAGGCTAATTTGAAGCAGTTGACTAACTTTTAGAGAGTGAAAGGGACGTGCAATGAGTGACACCAAGAGTCACTCCAGCGTGCAGTGTGAGCTGCTGCTGTGGGACTGGAATTCTGCTGTCTTACATCTGCTTAAGCCATACAAAATGCTGCATGATTTACCCTTGGTTGGGTGGTGGCTGAGCTGTGTTAGCTATGTGACCACTACCAATTACAGAAGTGAATCTGAGCAGGTGATGACCCTGGCAGAACTGCTGCTGAGCTCTGATTAGTCAGCAGACGCCTACAGCAATTCAAGCTTATGGAGGAAGATCAGCTCTGCATTCAAGTGTCAGCCTCTCCAGCCACAGCTAATAAGTCTGTCACTGATGAAGCCAGGGACACTAAAACTCATCTGCAGTCTTCTGATCAGCAGAGTGCTCTTATTCACATCAGTTTTCTTCTGATGTTGTACTTTGTCACTTTGAAATCTCAGCACCAATGGACAGTGATATTACTTCTTGCCTGTAATGAAGCACTAAGTCAGGATGATGTTGCTGTGAGTGCCCTCTCAATACAGAATGGAATATTTGCATAGATTAGCCTGCTAGCTGATGGTCCTTGACTGCTTTAATTTCAAACACATTACTTCCTATTGAAATGCCATGCAGGTTTGTTTATTTATTTATTAATTTGCATCACTAAAAGATGCACAAATTCTTTGAACAGAATCCCGAGGCAATTTATTTCTTTCCAGATGAAAAATTCTGTCCTTCTTTGTTAGGAGGCAAGTATATGTTGAACAATATAGAGGTATCTGAAAGCAGTGGAAATTATGAAGCAAAGAACAAACACTATTTTTTGACATTGCTGTTGACTGACCTTGTGATACTGTTACTACTGTTTTAGGTTTTTAGCTCATCTCTGATAAAGTTCTATGATAAGGATACCTGCAAGATATCTGGTAAAATGATGAATGACTGGACACATGCAGACTCAAGGTTGACCTCTTGATTTCTACTATTCAGTAAGATAAACTGGAACAATAAAGAGTTAGCATTCAATGTTTAAAATCCCAAAGGTTTTCTAAGTGAAACAGAGGCATAGATCTTCAATCTCCAAAAATTATTTGGAATTTCATAGATGAAGTTAAAATACCTCCCAGCTTCTAGTTTGTGTCTATCTTTTTGATTATAGAGATTGTAGACATAACTATTTAAATATATAGCAATAATAATGTACATATGTAAATGAATGAATGAAATAAACTTTATGAGCCAGAATCACTACTAGTCACTGTTTAATATTGTCACTATGAGTAGTTATACCAATACCAGTGAGTTTTTCAGACTCTTTGAGAAATTTCCAGTACTCCCACTCTAATCTTTCAAGTAGCCTCAGATAGAAGATATTTTACCCAATCTTCTTAGTATATAAAGGTTCAGAGAATCAAAAAATCTAAAATCAGGAAAGATAAAATTTGTCATTAGTCCAAATTTCTGCCAGAACAGAATACATCTCCATACTACATTTACAATCATATTAAATTATTTCATTATTTTATTGATTTGCTAGGTAATTTTCAATAAGACTTCTCCTTCTCTTTTTTATATGGCCTTGTTTGGCACTGCTCCCTCAAATATTCATAGACTAATCATTATAAGTCCTTGTAAACTTTATTTAGTGAAGATGATGTGTGTTTAACTCTTTTAATGATTTTTTTCCAGAACTTAGTGCCTGAAGTTCTCCAATCAATTACCATATTATAAAATTCTCCTCCTTTCTATCAGGCAAGAAATATGGTCAGAAATAACCTGGAGTGAAAGTGTCATTTCACATCTTTACCTGCTGAAATCTGGTATTACAGAGAACAGAATCTGTTTTCTCCATAGTGTCAGAAATAAATAAAAAATATTATGTGCAACATCTGGATGATTATATTTAAAGTCATGTTCCTCAAAAGGAAAGATATTTTACCTTTTACATAATTTACCAAGCTTTATTTTTGTTACCTTATGCTGGTATGTTCATGAAGTTGTTCAATGAGATTTGGACAGCACTGGGATATGTAGGTCATTAGTAACACTACTGTGAAAGTAAAAATAATCTGATCAGAGATTAATCATAATGAAAGATAATGTCATTATTTATTTTTCAAGCTCTCATTCTACACATTGCTATATATACCATTATATTTCTTTTGATTTCTTGAAAAATATTTCAAATTCACCCTAGATTTAATAAGTTAGATCTTTACTGAAGTCAGAAGAATTAAACAGTGCCTATTATGCTCACTGCATTAACCCTACCTTCTGTAGAAAACTGTTGAATTTTCTTTGACAGCAAGTTAATTTAACATGATTTCTTGCTTATGAACTCTTGCTGCTTGCAATTTTCCTCAAGGTGCTAAAGGATTTATTGAAGTATTTCTCTGATCTCATATAGAGTACATACTTAAGAGAGTTATAAAAACAAGTTCTATGAATTACCCAACCTACTTCCTGAATTCTCAAAGATGACATTTGACAGTTCTATTTCTGATGTTAAGCATTTATACAATTTGGCCATGCTGAATGCTTCATGTATATAACATTTAAAAGATGTATTCTTTGTGATGATTTCATTTCTTATACATTTTTCAATATAACCTGAATTTACTATCCACTACTAGAATTTTTACTTTCCTTCTCAAAAAAAAACCCAAAAACAAAACCAAGATATATGAAATACATTTACAAAAAAAAAAGATTTGTACTCAAAACTCCAGCTAGTGACAGTTCATCTATCTGAAGCACAGTTATAGACTATGGAAACCGTGTAGAAGTCCAGTGTCAGAGATTATGTATTAAATTTACTGGAAACTAAAAGAAGAGAGAAAAAAAATCAATGTTCAATATTTAGAGACTAAGAAAATTCCAATCATGTTCTTAGACCCAGCCAAAGGGAATAACTAGGTATGTTGATCATCCCTCCCAAGTCTATCAGGCAACAGTGTTTTATAAACAATTTTATTCAATAACTATATACAGGGGGAAAAAAGATACAGAAATAAAGCAAAAGTAATGTAATATGGTCTCAGTTTGAACTGAAGTTTTAATGTATTTAACATCTGACATAGCACAATAAAAGAAAAAATTTTTAGAGATTGTGTACTTAAGTTCAGATATAGCATTCAAGTATGTTTTATACTATTTCTGAGTGTTTCCTCCCTTCTGTGTGCCAGTTTGATCATACAAAAAACCAATTTGATCACTGCTGTCAACCTAGAAACATCAAAGTTAGATTCTACTGCTTCACAACAGTGTAATAAGGTGTTGGGGAATTTAGATGGTAGTAGGTGGCAGTAACAGATATTGATACAAGGCTTTACAATTCAAAATGTCTGTCTGAGGACTATACAAATCTTCTCACTATGATATTTCAGCATCTCGGATATCTGGTGCTTTATCAGCTCCTGTAAAAGATTCCTAAAGAAACCACCATGAGAGAATGCCTACAGTATGAAAACGCTTTGCAGACTCAGGTTCCTGGCCCCTGGCACTCACCATCATTAATAGCACCAATTTTTCACTGAATTGAGAAATTCAAATTGCAATTAATCCTTTTCTTCACATTCAATTAATAGTTAAGGTGTGCAGAGATTTCTTTATAACTTTCAAGTCAGTGGTGATGAGTAAATACAGTTTTATCTTTAGGATTTGAGTTGTATCCAAAAATGTAAAGCAGTTCAAAATCAAACAGAATCAAAATTCTTTATTCCATCCGTGTCAGCCTGTATTATTCCCCAACTCAGTATTTCAAATGTGAGCCATATCCATTTTGAAGAGTCACATTGTGTTATGGTACTGTATGTAACACAATATGATGAGTGTAATAGGCATGAAGCATCAAAGAAATAGTGTATCTGCTGAAAGTTGATACAATTTTCATTTGACAATAAATGCAATGAATTTTAACCTGTTATTATGAGACTTATTGATACTTTCATATTATTAATGTGATGAAAAATGAATTACATTGTTATGTGCATATGAGTACAATTATAATGTGACTCAGTTCCAGTGGGAATGATGAAATTTCCTAAAAATAATCATGTAATTTCCTTTCTTCCTGTGCTGTCTGTCCCTTCCCTGTCAGTGTGCCATTATGTTACACAAACTTCAGGTGCTTGAGTTCAATATAAGCAGAAACAAGTTAATGAAACCTCACCACAGTATGGGATTTGAAGCTATTTATTATGGGTCCACTGAATTATTAAGTAACTCATCTGTCTACTACCTGGGAAAGAACCTTTTGATTAAAATATATATTGAAATATAGTTTTAGTAAATTTTAATTCATAAATACTTACAAATCACATTGGTGACTTGCAATTATAAATCTGTGGTATGTTCATATATATGTTAGGTCTCCATCTTCAAAATATTTAATTTAAATAAATTTGTTCATATTATAAGGATATGAGTTTGTATAACACACAAAATGTAGAGGTCTGTATTTGTTACATACAAACATGTAATACACACATGCACACACACACGCACATATGGTTATGTATATATGCAGAAAAGAGAGGGAGAAACATGAGGTGACTATTAATATGGCCACCATCTTATTAACATAGTGTGGATGGGTATTTTTAAGTCAGATGGTATCCAACCCTTCAGCAAACTGCTAAGTAGGAACAAAAGGTCCTGTTTTGCATGAGTGTGGGCATGAATACTGTTGAATAGCTGGGAAAAAATAATTAACTCCTGCATCTGTTTCCAAGCAGTCATTGAGCAACAGCAGTGAAAATGAACTGTAAAGAATCTGATGATGATATTTTCCCTAGGTAGTCCTGGCTACACCTAACTAGTTGAGGACATAACAATTAATAGAAGCCTGATGTGGTTCTTCAGAAATGCAGATTTTAAACATCTATAAGCAAGGGATGATAAGGCCAATACGAGTAAAAAAATTATTTTGAAATTAACACTCAGATCAATTCATGTCCAAATGCTACCCTGCCTTGCCCACTGAAGTCCTGTTTAAGCAATTCTGTACTTTTAGATTTTATAGACATCTTTATTTAGTAGAACATTGTGTTTCAATGCAATCTGGGAAATTTCTGATATTATTAGACAAAGTTCATTAAAACACTATAGTTGCTTCATCAGTAAATATTGCCAAAACCACTTTGGGCTTTAGTAATTTCTCTATTGAGCTAGTTAGGGTGATCTGATAGATTTACTCCTTTGAATTTTCAGAATGACAAAGACTCATTCTTCCTGTCCAAGAGTTCCATTAGCAAATTATTTTGCCATTTTCCTCCCTCTTTCTTATTTTCATTTTGCTTGGTATTTTGGTTTGGTTTGGGTTGGATTTTAGTAGTAAAACAAGAATGCAGCAATATCTAAGTTTGCGGTGTCATCAATATTCAAAGCAATTTTGGTGTCTTGGCTAAAAGAGTATAAAAGGTAGAGCTATTTCACCCTAGCAAGGCAGGTATGGGATTTCCTGATAATTGACTTCCCCACAGAACAAAAATGATACTGAGGACCAAAGACATAATCTGCTCAACTTTGTTGGTGATGTATTTTTTACAGAGTAAATTTAACTGACCTCTGTCAATGCATTTTACTGTCACAGTTTTGTAAGACATCTTTAGCCTTTAGAATGGCAAATATGCCTTTTCTCTCTCACTCTCCCTTGTCATGTTTCCCTGTACAGCTTGAGCATTCTTCTGTGAGATTGAACTGAAAGCAGGGAAACACACCCATGAAGCCCAAACTCTGCTGAAACATATTATCCTGCAATGTTAGAGAAACACCTGGCAAGAAAACTTAATCTACTGCTAACAGGAGTAATTCATCTTTGGAGTCAACTGAGTCATTGTGAGGAACATATATAATGATTGTTCTCTGCCCTGCAGCAGTTACATTTTTATTTCAGGGTACAATTCACAATGTTGTTTATTCTGCATACAGCCTCAAGTCATCTAAGGCTCTCAGATCAGGAACAGAGCTAGTATTGAACTCTCTAGGACAGAAAACCTTTTTCAATACAAGACTGTGATTACTATTTGACCTATTTCACTTTGTTTTGAGAGGTGGTATGAAATATGCTCATTAGAGGAACCTGAATTTGGCTTTTTTGCGATAGCTCCACAGTCAGCTTAAATCAAGCTAAATCAGGCAGCTATTAGAAAGGGTAATTCTGTCCATAATTACCCTCACCTTCTCACCACGGCTTCCTTGCTATTTTCTTGCATTAACTTTGCTTATTTTGATCTATGGTATGAATCATATATATAAAAAACCCAAACAACTGCTGAGCTCTATAACCACTCTAGCTGTCTGTCATGATTTAATGTCAAGCAGCAACCAAGCCCCATGCCGTTGCTTGCTGAGTCCTGCACTAGCAGGATCAAGGAGGAAATCAGAAGGGAAAATGCCAGAAAAGTCATGGGTTGAGATAAAGACAGTTTAATAGGGAAAGTAAAAGCAGCGCACACAAAGTCAAACAAGAAATTAATTCACTGCTTTCCATAGGCAGACAGGTGTTCAGCCATCTCCAGGAAAGCAGGGCTCATTCATATATAGCACTAACTTGGGAAGACAAACCTCCAAATGCCACACTCTTCTTTCCCCACTTTATTCACTGTGCATGGTGTCTCATGGTCTGGAATATCCCTTGGGTCAGTCTGGGTCACCTGTCCTGGCTGTGTCTCCTCCCAGCCTCCCCTGTACCCACAGCTTCTTTGTCAGCACGGCAGTACAAAATGCAGAAGAGGCCTTGGCTCTGTGTAAATCCTGCTCAGCAAGAACAAAAACATCTCTACATTATTAACCCTGTGTTCAGCTCAAGTCTGATACACAGGCGTATACCAGCCACTGTGAAGAAAATTAGCTCTACCACAGCCAAACCAGCACACTGTCAAAAAATAGAAACAGAACATGCAAATAGGTACGAGAAGGAAAATTGACCTAAGGGTGCATTTTTCACTAAGCATAATCCTGTTCAAAAGTGATCTCCTACCCACAGTTTTTTCCAGTGCCTGGTTATTATCAGATATAACATGTAAGGAACTGCAGAGCAAGCTAGATCAGAAAGTTCAGTCTAACAAACAGACACAAAGATTTAAGAAGGGCAGGATCATATGAAGAAGGATAACAAGAAGGAGAGCAAAACCACCTGTGTTAGGTCCTCAATTATATTAGATTGAACATTACACAAAACTTCCCCCTTTGATCAGTCTAACTTGATTGTGAAGCCTCAAGGCTAAAAGTTTGATTATGTTTTGATTCAAAGCAGCTTTGAATTAAAGTCAGCTATGAAGACAGCAGTTCTAATGGATTTAATTTATTTCCTATTAACACAATTTGCAGTGAGCACCAACAGAAGGTGTCATTCAAGTCATCAGTGATACACAGAGTCTCAGGTGATAGCAAGTAATGGATGCATTAGAGAAATGTGATGTAGGTAGAAGTGGAATAATGTCTTCTGACCCATGTTTCCAAAAGGTCTCAATTTGGTCTCTGTTGGTCAACACAGCCTTAAATAATGGAGTATGAGATTTTTCCTAGCATATTTACAGACACTGAGATGTGATGACAATGGGTTTTGAAGTTCAATAACTGCCTTTTAGGAAATGTCTCCTATTTCTGAGGCATAGGGCATAGAGAACAAATGTTCCTGATCTCCTGTTTTTTTACTACTTGGGCATTTTTTGGGCTTTTACCATATAACCACCCTTGTAATTGTAGAAATTTTTCCCCATTCTACTAATAGGCAAGATTTCCCCCATATTCTCTTTTCATCTTTCATCAGTGATGAAATACTTTTCTTGAAATTGAATGAAAGTGTTACCCAGAGTATTTAGGACCAAAATATAGCACTGACTTTCTAGAAGGCATTACTTTATTTCCTTATTTACAGATCCTTATGAATCATCAGGATTTAAAGTGTTTTTAAATGTAAATGCAGACTCAATGAAGGGTTTTTTTGAAGGATCTACTGGAAAAACTCATCCAGCTCCAATTAGGCTCTCTACATAGACTTGTACTTTATAAGAATGATTTTGGATTTGGAATTGCACTTTAGATTTAGATTTTGGTTGGCAAGCAAACAATTTGTAATATCTGGTAAAGTTTTGTGGCAGTGATGGCAAGTACTGAGAGTTTAACTCTGAAGTTAATGCCATTAATTTATAATAGAAATCACATTCAATAAAGCCCAGGCTTCAAACAGGATATTCAGTGCCACTAGAAAAAAAAAGTTTCAAATAATGTAGCACATACACCATGTAATACATGGAAATTATATGCATTCTTCCAGTGCTGGATGTAAAAATCAATCCTTTTGTCAAGTGCTTCTATTGTAGACTGCCATGTTGGAGACCTACATTCAAACAAAGGACTCAGAGGGTTGGGCACTTAGCTTCCAGCGAGAGGAGCCCTCTGGCATTCAATAACTCTCCTGGCCGCGGACGACAAACGAGCTGCTGTGGATAAGGCACTTCAGACAAACTTCTGAAAACCCTTTTGATAAAGTCTCACATCTGAGGTTAATGACAATAGCTAAGGTGTGGGAGTCATGTAATAAGCGTAAATCTGACTTGGAAAATTAAAAACAAAGAGCATGAAACAAAGAAAAAAGTAACACTAGTTTGAAGAGAATGGCATTATAGTCAGAAGAAGTAAATAATGAGGAACAATGCAGTATGATACTTGAGAACTTAGATGATTTAAATACTAAAAGATGAAAGCTAGTTCAAAGCAGCTAAATAGAGAGCAGTGACAGGTTCCTAGGGAAAAAAAGGATATCAAACAATTGGGTGTGTCATTAAATATAAGAAATCAAAAGGTAAAAAGAGTCTAAAAGATAATTCTGTGTGCAGCATTAAATATGAACGATAAGTAATAAGATGAGAAAAGAAAAATCTATGTCTAACATTAAAAACAAAGAACATAACCAACTATGCCTAAGTAGGGCAAAAAGGAGTCAGGTACAATTTATTAATATAAACAAAATCTAGAAGAAACAGACTAACTAAGAAGTAAGCAAAGGAAAAGGAATCCACTTTCGGCTAAAAAATCTAAGAGGTTATTCAATCCTAGGAAATGGGAATGTTAAATACTTCTTGCTGTACAGTTAAAAGCTCTTCTAGGCTGTAGCTTTTGCTCACTGTGTCCACAGCTCAGCCAAACTATCACCACTGTGAGCTCAAAAGCCATGCCTAGGGCTTGCCTAGCCCATGTACTTACCTACAGGAGACATTGGAGGCCCAGATGATAATTCTCTAAGTCAAAGCAAGAGAGACTAGATTTGGAAAAAATACTTGAGGCATCAAAAGTTACAGATTAGAAGCACCCCAGAATCTCATAATGGGGTCTCAGAAATACTTGTGAAACTCTGGACCCTAAATGATTTAACAGAAACCTTGGTGCTATGAATTCTTAAGGATGAAGTCCATTAATAGTAAATCCCATCAGTGTTAAATCCCACTGTTCCTGTTATTACTAACTATAATTTAAAAACATTAAGAAATTGATGTTTTATTTTATTTCCTTTGTCAACATGTATAGTCTTCTTTCTTCATTAAAAAATTACCCTATCATAGCTGGACATTCTTCTAAGTTTTTGAGCCCATGCTAGTTTGTCCATAATAAATGTTTCATTATATAACTTACTACCATAACAATTCACTCAAGAGTTAATTTTTGTCATAAATCATGGGTAATTAAGAAAAACAAGGTTGGTTTTAGGGTTTTTTTTAATTTAAAAGTTGGGAATTTTCTTGGTTTTCTCACCATTCTAAATTTAAAAATTTAAACATTCAAAAGTGGAGAAATTCTGGATGCAATAACTGAACTAACTGAACTGATTGTAATAACAGTAATACTGCTAAGAGGACAGCGTAGCTCAGAAACTTATTTGTTCCATTTTGTGGAGGCAGGCGGATTCACTGCAGATTTAGCTCGGTGCAGACAGCTCTGTGAGACTCCTGGTGCCCATCTTTTAGCATGGTTGGTCCAGATTGCTGTGCCCAGATGCTCTTTGCCTACACTGATCATTCAGCCTAGCTTGACTACACATCCATGGGTGTCGTGTGAGGCACGCTGCTAATTGCTGGATTGTATCTTGCCCCAGGCAAGAGTGTGGGAATATTGTAAATTCTAACTGGAAAGAATATATTAATTGTTTACAGCAGGCTAGGCAGCATGCTTACCTCCACAAGGGAGAAAAAAAAAAAAGTGGAACAATTTCTTAAAAGTTAAAAAGTAAACAAAATTCCCTCTACCTCCCCTCTCCCCTTGGAATAGCCTTTCAGACTTCTTTAACTGCTAAAACTGAAATTCCAGTGTTACAAAAATGAAGAATTAGAATTTTCAGGGTGGGTCTAGGGAGATCATTTCTGGTTTGTTTTTGGAGGTTTTTTTAATCTGAAAAGCTTGTAAGTCAATAAAAATAAACCTGCCATAGAAAAATGTTTAATAACCGGACCAAATGTCAGTTCTAACCAGGTCAAAGCCTTAAAATTAAAGTCTTGTATGACGATGAGAGAAACAGGCAAAATATCTTGCAGAAACACAAGAGAAAGAATATCTAAGAGTACTGCTGTTGATTACATCTCCCTCTTCCAATGTAGATGAAGGAGAGTGGTAGTTGGTCACCAATTCCATCTTGGATTAGCTTGGATCAAACCAATTTACAGCAGCTCCTTGACAATGGAGGAGTGGCTTACTATGGAAAGGAGGGAGAAGCTCTTAGACTAAAAGTAAGACTTTCTTTTTAAAAAAAGATCATTTTTGCTATATTATGTAGTGAATGGGGAGCAGAAGACGGCAAAGACTAAAAAGCAAAAGTCCACAAGGTCAGACTGACTAGGACAATTGAGAGAGACGTAGATATCTGACATCTTTACATTTTTTACCATCTTAGTTCTTTTACAGATCTGTAATCTGTTAAGAGTTCAGTAGAAGGGGTCCAATAAACATCTTGCATAATGAGCAACAACACAACAGACATTTGAGACTTGAGAATGAGGGCTTTGTGGGATAAAAGCAACAGAGGTGGTGTAATAACAGAATGGAAGAAGAGAGAACACTTTTTTGATCAGACATGGAGTATACCAGACTTTTATCTCTGGGCTATCTGTACCTATGTATGGGTAGCACAGACCAGAATGCTTCAAAGTCAGGACATCTTCAGTTATCACCAGAACAGGTGCTGGAACCTATTTGTGTACCTATGCTAGCAAACTGAACTGTGTAATGCTATTTGTTAGCATGGTGCCTGGCACAGATTTTTGTCTTTGCCAATTGCCCATTCTATTGAATACATATGCTTCATTTATATTATCAAAGCATGTTTACAAACCTGTAGTAGTTGTCATGTCATTACAACCAGATTGACCTCATTATGTGTCACAAGGCTAGCTATGTTATTGTAGCTTCCCTATACAGGTCTCACAGAACTGAATTTTCTTTACCTGGTCACCTTAGTGGTACAAAATGTCAGACCAAATGATATATTTTATACCTGGAATCTTCTCTTCTTTTTTTAGTCATAAAAAAGGCATAATTGACTCACAACATTCACCTGTAATAATTTAGTTTAGCAAAAATCTTTTTCATGTCCTGTTTCCTTTGGTATTCATGTCTCAAAAGCATAAAGATGTTGAGGACCTCTACCTGCATGTGTTTCATTTCATACTTTATGAGAAAAACTTTGTGTTCTGAAATCTGAGTAAACTTCCCACAAGAAGCAGTTGTAATTTCAGATCTCTATAGATTCCCTAAGTTCTATTTCAAATCCCTTAAAAAGACTACTACTACTTTAGTATTTCAATACATTTCATCTTCATATTTATATGATAACAATTTCATTATTTCTGTTGTTACCAGTTTTTCTGCTCTCAGCAAAAATTTATTGCTTACCCTCCTCATCCTTCTAATTTTTCTTAGTTTTTCTAAAATTATGCAATTGTTCTACAGCATAAGAAATGCTGTGCTGATTTTTTATTTCTGAACATCACATACTGTCTAATTTTCTAACAATAACTTTTGTATTTTGAGAGATGATTTTTTTTTTCCTTAATGGGTAAACAGAGCTGATAATTATGCACAGTCCTGCCCAGTGTCTGTTCTAAAGTTAAATCAGTCATTATATTCCCTGCACACAAACATCAAACCTCTCTCACTTCAAAGGAGATAATTTTTAATATTATAAATCTACAGCTTCTGATGTAACAATCCAGATGTGATTTAACATTTCAGGAAAACTTGAAGAGCTCTGGACCTAGAATTTTCACAGAGAAGCATATATTATTCCTTGTTCATAAAATGATTCTGTGTCCTACTGTTTCTGTTTCATATCTAAGTTCAGCTAATTAATTTGACAACAAATTTTATACAGTATGTATAACCTCTTCAGTATTATGCATGACAACATTTTGAGAGATCAGGAGGGAATGAGAATGAGCAAAAAGATATCCCAAGACCTTTTAATGGATAAGAATTATGTGGAACTCTCAAGATTTGACATGCTTTTCCAGGTGTAGGGACCTGGAGAGCAGCACAGTGGAAAGCAGCCTGGGGCTCCTGGGCAGTGGAAAGTTGAAGGCGAGCCAGCAGTGCCCTGGCAGCCAGAAGGGCCGAGCACGTCCTGGGCTGTATCAGGCACAGCATCTCCAGCTGGGCAGGGCAGGGGATTGTCCTGCTCTGCTCTGAGCTGGGCCAGCCTCCCCTTGAATATCGTGTGCAGTTTTGGGCACTGCAATATAAAATATTAAGTTATCAGAGAGTGTTCAAAGGAGGGCAACAAAGATGGTGGAAGAGCCTTGTGGGGAAACCATATGAGGAGCAGATGACATCAGCTCAGATAACATCCTCCTCAGACAGCAGATGACTTGGTCTGTTCACTCTGGAGACTGAGACCTCATTGCAGTTGCAATTTCCTTGTAGGGGGAAGAGAAGGGGTAGATACTGTTCTCTTCTCTGTGATCAGTAACAGGGGGACCCAGAGAGGTTCAAAGGAGGGCAACAAAGATGGTGGAAGGCATGGGGAAACCATATGAGGAGCAGATGACATTTGCTCAGATAACATCCTCCTCAGACAGCAGATGACTTGGTCTGTTCACTCTGGAGGAGACTGAGACCTCATTGCAGTTGCAATTTCCTTGTAAGGGGAAGAGAAGGGGTAGATACTGTTCTCTTCTCTGTGATCAGTAACAGGACCCAAGAGAATGGCATGAAGCTGTATCAGGGAGGTTTAGGTTGAATATCAGGAAAAATTTTTTCACCCAGAGAGAGGTCAGACACTGGAACAGGCTCCCCAGGGAAGTGGTCACAGCATCAAGGCTGACAGAGTTTAGACTATGCTGTCAGGCGTGTGGTGTGACTCTTGGGGTGTCCTGCACAGGACCAGGATCTGGACTCAATGACTCTAATGCATCCCTTCTAACTCAGCTTATTCTGTGACCCTATGCTAAACAGTTCAATTGCATACTTTGAAAAGTGAGTATCTCACATTTTAAATTCTGTCTTTTAGGTATGTTTTTAGAGAATTTTTTTGTGCCTCACTTCCTTTCTTTCTCAACTAAAAATATGTGAAGATCTTTGCCACAAAATCACAGAATGTCTGAAGTGGGAAGGCACCTCTGGAAATCACATAGTCAAGCTCCCAGATTAAGGTGTGGTTAGTTACAGTGGGTTGATCAGATCTAGGTCCAGCTGGGTTCAAAGTATCTCAAAGAATGAACAGCTCATAGGCTTTCTGGGTAACCTGTGCCAGTGTCTTACCTTCTCACAGTAAGTGTGTTTTTCTGATGTTTAAATTAAATTGCCTGTATCTTAGTTTGTGGTTGTTGCCTCTTGCCTGTCCTTTCCGTGTCTACTGCTGGGAAAAGTCTAGCTCATATTTACACCATGCAAGCATATACTCATTGATATTGCTCCCCCAGGGTATTTTCTTCTAGCAGAACAGTCGTATCTCTCTCAACCTCTCCTCATACCACAGACACTCCCATTCCTTGATGGCATTTGTGACCCTTTGCTGGGCTACATCCAGAATGTCCAGTTCTCTCTTAAAAGAAGACAACATTTCAAATGTGCCTCAGCAGTGCTTATTAGAGGAGAAGGGTGACATCCCTTGGGCAGTGGTAGCCCTCCTACCTATGTGGGCCAGGACACTGCTGGCCCCCAGTGCAGCAAGGACACTAAGGTTAAAATATCTAAAGATATCTCCTGCCTGAATAACCATCATACAGACAGGAGACCGGGGCTGATGTCTTTTAAATATTCTTAGCTATAGATGATGACTGATTTCAATGACAAATCGGCACTTAGGTATTTCAGAGAATGTGAACCAGCAGACATTTGTTTATTATCAGGCAGAAAGTTACAGCAAAGAAGAAAAAACAGGTCAGATCTCTAAAAATCCCTATTCCTAGACTTGTGTTCCTACTTTACTAGATATATGTGACATTAATATAATAGATTTCAAGCTACTGACACTATAATAGATATCTAAAGCTGACATTAATTCAGATGTACTTTTAATCTTGGAAAATCTGAAAGCAGAGGCATGATCAATTCCAAATGAAATAAAATACAAAGAAAAACAACACCATTGTTTTTTCTAGCAAACCGTTTACATTGAGAGCTATGCAGCAGCAGGAGCTCTGACCAAGGAAACACGAAATATAAAAGCTGTCACCTCCTCAAACATTTTTCTTTCATCTTGATTTCACAGAAGAAACTACATATGATTAAGGCAATACCTTTTTTATTAACTTGTAAGAATACCATTTTCAGAAACATTGCTTGTATGAAGAAACCTGGACAAAAATTAAAAGGTGGCACTACAAACATTGCTGTGAGAAAAATAATTAGCAAATTTTTGTGCTTCTTTATCTAAAGGAAGGTACAATAAAGTGGCAAAAAAAAGCAGTAAATTACAACCTGTATGTATTAGAAATCCCTTCTCTATATTGACCACAGTGTTAACATAGTAGTGAATTTTCATGTTTACTTGTAGAAAAGATCATTGTTAGCATAATTTGCAAGCATCAGAAGAGTCATTAGAATGATATGGCCACTCTAAGGAAGCATTCATATGTTACTCAAAGCAAAATAAATTGCTGTAGAAATATTCCTATGCTATAGTGAGTTTTTATAGTGAGGATTGATTTCTTTGTTTCTAAACACTCATTGTCTGTACATGCAAGAACTATATATGTAGTATGTATATGTAAGATTATATATGCTCAACAATAATTGCAGGATTGCAATCAATTTATACCATCACAATTTTTGTCCAAGGGCTTGATCCCTTGAGGATCTGATCTTCAACTCCCAGTGGAGAAGAAGGCATTTTTCCCAAAGGAGAACACTGTGTTGAGACAAGAAGATGCAAAGTCATGCACAATTCTTATATTTGAAAGAAAGCAATTTCAGAAGTTACAATCTGAAGGACAAGTAATTCAAATATCATATTGTCATGACTTTAACTCAAGTAAGCAAATTCAAGATTCAGCAGCTTTTGTAAACCTACATTCCATCCAGGGGTCTCAAGTGACTTTGGTGTGCTATTGGAAGTGCACAAGTATAAAATAAACATCACATCCTGTTGTTGTGATTATACATGCAAAAATTAAAGGGAGAGGTGAAACAAATTAGAAGGAAAAGGTGAGAAACAAGGGTCAGTAACAGTCAGGAGACCAGATGAGTTTTGTAACCTGAACAGTAGTAAAAGAAGGAAAGTAATACAGGTCCCATTTATATTATTTGCTACCTCTTTCATCTTTCCCTCCCTCCTGAAGGAAGCACTATCCACCTCACCTCTTCAGTCTGGAAATGGGTGTCAGTGCTGCAGTTCCATGGGAGATGCAGGCCAGGGTTTTCAGCCCTCTCTGCTCCTTGATCTTTTCTACTCCACTACAAATTCAGTCATCAAGAGTACACCAGTTTTTCTGTAACTTTGGTTTGGGATATGAGAGCTAATTAGATGAAAGAGGCACTAGGAATACTCAGGTGACAAGAAGGTTTCCAATACCTGCAGTGGCAAAGCTCAGCCGGAACTACTCAGGTTCATTTTCATGCTGAATGCATTAGTCTTGCATGTCAATGATGAGCAGCTGCCTCCCTCTGAGAGACCCTACTTTAAGAGACTGCTAAAAATCTTAAAGCTGAATCCACTACTAAGCTATTAATTAGTTTGGTCCAAAATATTAGTCTGTCTTAATTAAGCCAATTCCATATGGACCAAACTAGGTTTGCTAACAGAATTCCAGCCTAAATGGAAGCATTTATATCTAGGAGTATGATATTAATGAGACTCATTTAATGAAGGTGATGATTTTCTCAAAAGATAAAGAATGGGGGAAAGATACCCAATACCTAGAAACAGATTCCTGTATGTTTCTTTTTTTTTTTTAATTATGTGGTCTTAGGTGTGAAAATGTTTTTCAAACATTTTGACCAATATGAGCCACTAACATTTATCTATTGTGCTATGACAGAAAATTGGGATTTAGTAATACTATGCTCACTCAATCTTTCTCACAAAATTATCCCCTTACGAAGTAAAGATGTAGATAGGCAGGATGTTTTCTGATTGTCTGCATTTCCACTGTGGGAACTAGAGTTCCTGCTACATTACTACCACTAAAAAGTGATTGGCAAAAATCGGTACAAAATAACAATTTTCTCTCCAGCAAAAGTGGGGCAGTGAAATGCCACAGAATTTGCAGGGTGCTGAGTCTCCATCTTTCTGTGTATTTTCTGATTAATAATAGAAAGTTCATGGGTACCTTCAGAGTACCCATCCAGGGCAGGAGCATAACCAAAATCCATTTCATTTGGGTGAAAATCTTCGGAATAGGATTTACAGTTCTTCTGACAGACTGAGGAGGCTGCATTAGCTCACAGTCTGAACTGATTCTCCATCTGAACATTTTCCTTACCTGAGAGAACACAATTGCATTTATGACTTATCAAGTTTTTGTTTTCTTAAAAAAACAGTTCATTTGAGGAAGAGGGAGAAGGAATTTTCACTTTGAAAGGAATGTCCTATGTTTGTTAAATCTTTGCAAATCCACCTTTGTTCAATTGAAAAATTTATCTAACAACCCTTGAGATACTATTAAAATCCTACACAATGGTGCTATGCACCTAATTATTATGATATACATACTGTTTTAATAAGATACTTCCCCTTTTCTTTTTTTTGTGTTTTGTTTAGTTGCAAAAAGAAATACACACATTTATAGTGTCAGCATGGGTTCTAATTTAAAATGATCTTGCAAGCACAAATTGTAAGCAAACGAGAAAAAGAAGAAGTCTTTCTAACCAAAACCTATGGACTTGTGTGCAGAAATATATTCAAAATGAAACTGGAAACCACTGGGAAGCAGGTTTAACATATCCTCTCTCTTCAGTCCTTGTAGATTTTAGGAAGAATACGCATTAGTCTTTGGGACTGCCTGACCCAAACAATTTCCATCACTGTTCATCCTGGAGGAATATTCTGATCCATTGCATTAGCTGTTAAAATTGCTCACCTACATTGCAGACAACTCTGCCCAACAGTATTGAAAATAGCACAATTTTATGTGATGATACTGGTCATATCAAATCTCTAAAGGACTTTTTTTTAAATAGCTGTATGAGTTATTTATGTTTTAAACTGCAGAATATTTCTCACTTCCTAAAGCAAAAAGAAAAGAAAGAATAATAATATTTAATGGTATTCTCATTCTGTCATTCATCAAATTTGCAATGAAAACTCTTTATCTTTGGAAAAAAAATATTTTTTTGATTCACAGTAAAGAAAAAAATCACTAGTTCTGCTAATATGAAATAATTTTTGAAAGAATTACTGAAAGGAAAAGGCTATGCACTTGAAATTTCCAGCCAAAATTAATGGAATGGAGAGAGAGGAATCACAGATTGGTATTAAAGGGGAATGAAAATAAATTAACAATGAGTATTAAATAGATTTATCTGAAAATAGTCATCTTTCTATATATGAACTGTCTAACTATTAAACAGTAAGAGAATCTAAAAATTACATAAATAAGCAGCTATCATAAAGGAAGCATTACAGTATATTATGGTGATAAAATATCCTCCATTTTTCCTGCTTCCTTGACATGGTTTTGTCTTTTTTGTGATAGATGAAGAAAAAGGCAGGCAAACAGATAATTTTTTTCACTGTTTCTTGATGCTGATGCTCAAGTGAATGCTTTTTAAAAGAATGTAACTTTTTTTCAGAGAGGACATACCCATAGAAAGATGTAAAGACAAAGCTTGTTAGAAGTGGATTCCTCTCCATTTCCAGAAAATATGGTTCATATTCTGTGTGTTTTGGCCTCTAATTATAAATGTCTATGAAGTAGTTAGGAAAAGGCATTTTTATAGAATCCATGGAATGGCTTTTCTCTTGACTGTTTTTGTCTCTAAGCTCTGTGCTGTGTTCAGATTCAGTGATATAGTTCTTATATCATTGGTTTCCACTGGGCAATGTCCAGAGCAGTTTTTTTCTTCTGTCTTTTTCTTTTTTCTAATTTTCCTCTCTCTCTGGTTGTTAAAGCCTTAAGTTACACCATTTATTTTTAGATTTTAAGTGACTGGTTCCAGGACTGTTATCTCTGCATGAAGCTTGTCATGTACGTAGCACAGCAGGACACCAACTAAGTAAGTTTCCAAATACTGTAAGTAAAAATTCAAGAAAAACCCATTTTGGAATAAAAATACATGTATACACCCTGCAGCTAGTCAACCCTGTTTCCCGGCATCTTAGGGTCATTTTTGAAAACAGGAATTGACCACTTCTTAAAATAAAACAGTTTTGAGTTGAAGATGAAGATAAAGTATACCACTGACTGTCATTAAGCAGCATTTGCAATAATTAACATCTAACATTACATATTTAGCTTTTCTCACTATTTCCGTAACAACAAACAGTGTATTTCTAGAGAGTGAAGAAAAGCACTGGAAAACCATCACCTACATTCATGATAAGAAGCTCAGGGGCACAGTTTTGTTCTTTCCTCCTACTCCCCTGGAAAAATCCAGTATGATACATAAGCACAAGGATTTTGGGGGCTGAGAACTTAATGATAAGGATGTAGCAACAGGTCTTTGGCCAAAAAAATACACTCTATCACTAATTAGTTCACTATTGCAGGAGCAGACTTTGGATTTCTGTCCAGCTAATATCTCTTTTACATCCATATTAATATATATTATCATCCCATTTTGGTGTAATTTTTTTTTCCTTTTTTTCTTATTTTTTTTCTTAAATTTCATGCATTATTTGCATAGACTTCTCCACAAGTATGCAGCCTTCACAAGGGCTGCATGCGTGATGGCTGAGCTACATCTTTAATTGTGACTGATGCATCAGAATGCACACCTCTATTGACTTGATAAATGTTTGCAAATTTCAGATAAGAATATTCACTGCACATATTTAAGACAATAGATTTTACCTGTATGGAGTGAAACATATTTTCTGATGAAAATTCATGAGATGAAATGTCACCTTCAGAAAGCTTGTGAAAAACGACCCTCAGTGTGAATCTTTCTGTCAGAATTCGAGTTTACATTGTTCCAGTGGTGTACCCAGCCCATTTCCAGTGACAAGGAATGTGCAGTGATATGTGTACCTTTCCTGAACCTATTACATGCTGTATCTCTGCACTGGCTTTTTTGCTGCTGGGAATAAGGGCTTGGAGAACCAAAAACAGTGAAGTGTCTGGATGCTGTATTTGTTACTTTAAAAATATGTATTTGTAGCTTCTGTATGATATCTGAGTTCATGATTTTAAGTGCTGCTTCTCAGAAATACGAAATCCTTGAGGTGCTGTTTGTGACAATGTCTAGAAATAATTTTTACTTTATTTTAGAGCACATCAACTCTTAAAATGGAGATTAGGTTTTTATTCTAATGGCATCTGTATTGATGCACTTGGTTTCATATATTAATGACAAAAAAATTGGAGGTGTTGCAGGAGAACAGACTGTAAAACACAACAGACACATCACCTTGGTAGGTTTGTTTGGGAATTCCAAATGCAGAAATGCTGTGGAGTTTGCTAGACCTTTTTTTCTGATTGCCTTTGAAATATATTGTTCATGTCAGATCATGAAAGGACATAAATGGTGGAATTTTGAATGTTCACTTTTGTTTTTCCATTTCTTTCATGAAGAAAAAAGTTCTTATTTTTGAGACAGACAACAACATTAAGAGCTTTATGTCTCATATTAAAAATTTATCGATTACCTTATAATGGTCCTTCTTTTCAGAACAATACAGTATTTCTTATAGAAGAACAAAGCTTATTCTGGTATTCCAACTTTCTTGGAACTGCTGTTTGCAGTTTACATTTGCCTGCAACAGTTCAGTCAAACAGCTAGCACTGCTCTTTCTTCAAAGGTATGAGTTGAGCAGTTGCCGTAATATCAAGGCTTTATATTTCACAACGCTTTATCTACAATAGTCACATAATTTATTGTCTTAATATTAGGTCAAGTTCAGTTATCTTTATTCAAGTCTTCTGACAAAAAGAATGGACTAAAGGGTCCATCACGTGGCCAGCTGTTATTGTTAAAATTATTTTCTTGGGATATCATAGGGAGAACATATCATTCTGGACGGGATGTTACCATTAATTGTTTCCATATGCTATTGTAATTTCTGGAGATGCACACACACACACACAAATGCACACACACACAAGACAAATAAATTCAAAACAGTTTTCACTAATAAAGTGTTCCAATAAAGATGGATCTCCTAGCTGTGACTCAAAAGAGCCTTTTAATTTGAACATGTTTCATTTTAACACATATAGTAGGAAATTGAAAATGAAACTGTGTTGCAAAAAATTGATGTTTATCACTGTTTGTGATGGAAAGATGCAAAGATCACATGCAGTGCTTCAGCCTGACTGTACTGCACACAGCCAGGTCCATGGAAAAAAGAGCTTGTTATAAAACAGAAACATTATGAGTGAATGGGAAGAATATGGTAGCAGTAGCAAAACCAATCAATAGCATGTGCAATGGCATAGCAGGGTCATTATGAGTCACTGTTACTCTTGCTGACTCTCGATATATAAATCAACAATCATTTAGAGTAAAACATGAATGCAGACAAAAGGGAGACAGATCCCCCAAAGACTATAGACTTTTCTGTTCAGACTGGTGGAGTTTGGCAGTTTCATCAGCTCTTCCCTTTGGAGTAGGGCTGCTTCAAGTGGTGAGACCAAGTCCGCTGGCTGCAGTTCAGCTGCACACCAGGTGATTAGACCAGGGTGGGAAAATGTCGGTAGGACAGAGGAGTCCAAGAAGGGTGCACAAATGCACTGGAAAATATGTGAGCTGATTCCTCTGGGTTTCTTCCCATCTTCAATGAGGAATACATGGTAAGTTTTGGGAATCCTTGCCCTTTCCACTGCTTTCTCAGCGCTCCTTTCTTAAAGTCTAAGAAAGTCTATAATAGGAATCTGGGCCACGAAAGAGAAGTAGCAGTGTTCTAATATGAAATGTTTTGTAGTTTGTTGGTTTGAGTTTTTTATGATAAACATCTATTATTTAATTTTTACAATGTTGCTGTGTTTTGCAGATGAACACAGTAGAAACAAAACTGATTTTTTCAACACTATACACATGCAAACACACTCAAGCACTATACACACACAAACACACACTCATGTAAGCGTGTATTTATAATAGGCACGTGTAAATATATCTAATGCCATAGATAAGGAAATTAAGATGTGGTTTCCTAAATCATATACTTAATTTCATGATATCTGACAATTATTCTGAAAACATTCTCAGTACATATTCTTCCACAGAATTTTTCAGCAAATGCTATGATTTACCATAGCAAGCATTCAAAAAAACCAGGAAATAAATTAATTGGTGCCAATTTTATTGTATGCAATGATAATAGTCTTACTCCACTTGAAGACTGCCAGGTTCCTTCCTCCTTAATAAAATCATGTGGTTTTATTCAGTAAAACCCTTATTTCTGCATTCCTTAATAGGAAACTTCAGTATCCTTTAGAGCACACATAGTAGGAAGATTTTCAACAGAAAAGGAAAGTCTATTCAATATATTCCGTAATATTGTTATTTCCATATATTTGTATTCATACAGACTCATGTGATGGATTCTTTTATTTTATTTGAAAACCTTTTCCTTAAAGCAAGCATTTTTCATCTATTATTTAATTTTACAATGTTGCTGTGTTTTGCAGATGAACACAGTAGAAACGAAACTGTTTTCACTTGCCTACACATGCAACACACTCACACTATATACACACAAACACACACTCATGTAAGCGTGTAATATAATAGGCACGTAAATATATCTAATGCCATAGATAAGAAATTAAAAGTGTGGTTTCTAAATCAAATAATTTTTTGATATCTACAATTATTCTAAAAACATTCTCAGTACATATTCTTCCAGAAATTTTCCCAAATGCTATGATTTACCATAGCAAGCATTCAAAAAAACCAGGAAATAAATTAATTGGTGCCAATTTTATTGTATGCAATGATAATAGTCTTACTCCACTTGAAGACTGCCAGGTTCCTTCCTCCCCTAATAAAATCATGTGGCTTTATTCAGTAAAAACCCTTATTTCTGCATTCCTTTAACAGGAAACTTCAGTATCCTTTAGAGCACACAGTAGGAAGATTTCTCAACAGAAAAGGAAAGTCTATCTTTAACATATTCCGTATGTGTGGATTTCAGCATATTTGTATTCATACAGACTCATGTGATGGATTCTTTTATTTTATTTGAAACCTTTTCCTTAAAGCAAGCATTTGTATTTTTAACTTTAGGTAAGGTTCTAAACATTAGCATTTGTGTGCATTTCATTCAGCCTACCTCATCATTTTCTTGTTTCATGCCCAGGGCTTAGCAGTTGGAGTTTAAAAACAGCCAGCTTTAATGTCTATGACTGACATGTAATTTCTGCTTACTTTAAAGCTTTTTTTTTGCTAACTTTGCCTTTTTTAAAATTCTTTCCTGTCCATAATCACAAAGCTACATAAGCTCTTTTGTGGCTTAATAAATATTGTCAGTTTTTTAAAGCTCAGTGTGCTGTGTATTCTTCTTCAAAGATAGTTATTAAGCATATAAAAAGAAGCTTGTTAAATTTGTAGATTCATTTTTTTATTATTCCTACTTCTTATATTTAAATGAGGAAAGATAATCCATTAAAGAGGTTGAACTGTCAAAAACACTGCCATATCTATAATTAAGTATAACCTTCCTGGGTTTAAATAACATTATCAACAAAAGCCTCTAAATTTGAAATTAAATGCTCTACCTTCCATTAACATTATTGTTTTTCTAGGAAACTCAGAGATGCGAATGCAAAGGAGGTATTTAGCTCACAGCTACGACATATCTCCCATTTTTAAAAGTAAACAATAACGAGAGGCATTCCATTTTGGAATATATATGCCTTAGATTACATGTTTAATGACAAGCATATATCTTAGTTCTGCAGAATTATTACTAGAAATGGGAGTTAAAGGACCCAGCAACACATCTATGCTTTGCTTTGCTTCTCATTTTGTGATCAAGAAAACAATTCTGAAAAATACAGTGGAAGCAGTATTTCATGTCATAGATCTTAAAAAGAATCTTATCATTACAGCTGGAGAGATTTGCCTCACTCCCAAAAGTTTGCTCTTTTTTTAAGAAAAATGTTTCTCATAACACTTTAGAAGTTTCCATAAAATAGAAGACACACATAACTGAATTATTTATTGCATAGATTTTGCCGTTATTCATTTGGAGTGTCTGGCAGAGCTCATTCATTATTTGCAATGTATCTGACTTTTAGATTAATATGAACATGATTTTAGTGAATCTGTTATAATTTTCCTACCACGACCCTTACCACCTCATTGCATGACAGAATGTCATGCTGCTGAGACATACACATCTCAAGGCAAACAAAATACAAAAGCCAGCACCTGTGAGCTTCATAACTCACCCTTCCCACACTGCAGATAGCTGATAATGGATCTTCATGGGGTAACCTGAAACTATTTGATTTGAGGACTTCATACATCCTTTCTTCTCTTCTCTTTCCTACACAATCCATTTCCTTAGTATATGTTTATGGTTCGGGTTTTTTTCTTATTCGTAAACTATTTCACATAGAGTAAAAATCACTAACATTGACTTGTGTTATGACTGATAAGGGATCATTTAATCTGAAAATTTGTGACAAAATATTTCAAACAAGAAAATGATGGAGGACAAAAAATAAATTAGTTGTAAAGTATTTCAACTGAGGCTGGAAAAAAAAATATTAGAAAACACTCACTGTCCATCAAGATTTTCCTCAAAGCCCATCATGCCTTCACTGAGTATTTAAATGAAGTCAGAGAAATAGTGATGCAAGACCTGCTAACACAGTAAATTGCCCCTTCCAATTTGAATTTCCCTTACTGCATGAGGAGTTCCATGTCCTTTCTGATTTACTTACCATCTTAAAAGAGAGTGGAAATGAACATTCAGAAATTTAACTTTCATATTATGTTTAAGTCCAGTTAAAATGTATTTCATGGGTAGTACCATGCACTTGTCTGACTAGATATCCTTTGAAATTCTTGTTCTGTGCTGTGCTTTGCTTTTCTTTTAAAGTAGCTGTAGGGCTTATAATGGTGTATATTGAGAACATATTGTTTATTTGTTAGAATACAGTGCTATAAGTTGTCGGTGTAAAAAACTAATTTCCATAAGCCTATATACTATCAATATAGTTAATATATCGTATTCATGTCAAATTGTAGCAAATTTTCAATTAAAATAACAATGTTCAGGGGTAGGAAAAAGGAAACAATTTAATTTAAAGTCAGTCTTAAATTATAAAATTACCAAACCATCTACTAAAGCACTAAATATTTAATACTTAATTCTAAATACTAAAACACAATCAAATATACTTCTCACAACTTAAAGAGCCCAGCTGCCTGTCTCACAGAAGGATCTTGTCACAAGATAAGCCACCACAGCAGGTATTTGAGATAAGCACAGAAGGGAGGTATTTGCAACAGAAAGCCGCTAATTCCAGGCCTGGCAGAGGCAATTTGCTTAGCATATCCTGCTTAATGCATCCCACAAAAATTCCCACTGTGACAAACTGTGGGAAAGGAGGCAATTGTCCAGACCTGTATCATCCCAAGTCATGGGAGGAGCATCTGAGGCCACCAGATGGATACCAAAACCTGGGCTGCATAAAGGTGGTACCCACAGAAGAATGGCTCTGGATCTCCCACCACTGAGAAATCCAGGGTGAAGAAGGACCAAGGGACACTGCTGGACTCACAGATGTTCTTCTGCTTGGTCTCTCTCTCCCCCTAGCCCACTTTCCTTTTTCTTTCTATTGGTCTACCTCACACTCATTGTTAAATAAAATCCATATTATTGACTGTGGCATGTGGTCTGTCTGCACTTAGTTTGGGCAGAGGCATCTCTCACTAATCGGATTGTAACACAACTGAAAATAAAATACGTTTTAAAATCCAGGAAAAACCTTCAAACTCACACTTCAGAGCACATACTACAAACTGAGAAAGTACAGAAAGAGCTTTTTTCCTTACTACACTGATTCATCACTTCTAAGGCCACTGCTACTGTGGGTTTTTTTAATCTAGATTGAGAATTTAAGCTGCTTGTACAGCTCTTAATAATCTGTTTAACTGGCTTTTTGGCAGCAACATTAAACTCAGGCACAGTGCTGCTCTCTCCATCCTGCAAAGGTGAATAGGATGGCTCATCTTTGGGCACATGCTTAACAATACTTGCTCTAGGCTGTTCATGCACATCAAGATAAAATCATCTACAATTTTTTTTTATATTTGGATTGTTAAAACATAAAAAAAACTTTCCTCTGTGAATTCTAATGCTCTGATTTAGGACAAAAAATAGACTGGGATGTTATTGCTGTACAAAACCTTTCTCAAGCACACAGCTGGGCACATGTACATGTGTGTTTCAGATGAAGGTCAGCCTGCCGAAGCACCTTGCTCTCAAGGATCTTCTGAATCCATCCAGCATTCAGGCTTATCTAGTACATCTAACTTGACTCTGAAGTTTTGATAATGATCTCTAAACTCCTGAATAATTAGTCTTGATCATTTCAGATAACATTCCATTTTCTTTCAAGGTTACAATATATTGAGACTCTTATGTTTTTAAGTGACTTTTCCTGAACTGATAGCATGCTAGCTAAAAAAATGAACTTATTCCTTACTACAACTTTTGAAACTCTACTGATAAGGAGCTTGCAAGTATTTTGAAAAGTCAAGATAAGCTGGAAAACAGAAATACAAATATAGATGTTGCAATCTTCAAAAAAGGTTATGAAAACAGCTTCTGTCAGTTACTAGTCAGTAGCAGAATGGCTGTATAACTAATCCCACAGCATGACCTACAGCATGAGGCAGGAAAATCACAGCACATCAAAACGAATAAGACCAAATATAATAAGAAGCTCTGATTTCATACAGTAAAATTATTTATGGAGAAGTCAAACATATTGTGCTGAAGATTTTTTATGTAACATATTCCTAAGAATTGGACGCTTCTTATGTTTCAAAAAAGAAAAAATATGTTGAGATTAGTCTTTGATGGACAAAAATTTTTAAAAATTGATGAATGATGGATGAAGTCTGGACAAAAACCTGATGCAGCTTTGAGTAAGGGAGAAGGCTCCACCTTTTTCTCATTTCCCAGTGTCTGTACTTCAGCCTGTTCTAAAATATTCCTTTGGAAAAAAACAAAGAAAAATACTTCACTTACTATATTGCATTAATAATGTAATCCTAGCGAAACTAGATCTTTTTCCTTCCACTAAAATGCAAGGGATAACTACTACTTATTTATGCAATGAAGCTGAAATCAAATAAATAATGCCTGTTATTGCTCTCCCAAAAAATAAAACAGTTTTAATATCTGGTGTTAGAGTTCCTGCTGTGTTTCTCTGAGGCTTTTTCGTAGCAGAAAATGAACAAAACTCTATTATGGAATCAAAGTAAATAACATCCTAGATATTACTTGTTGTCCCCCCAAAACAAGAAGTTATTGTAGCACAAAATAATACAATTTATTTTAAATAACAGAAGATATAGGTGAAGAAGAAGTGGAATAAAGTTCACTGACCTTTTTCCACAATTTTCATCATTCTTCTGATTTATGGTAAAGATCAATGGTAAACCACATGTGGTTTAGTTACATCCTCTGAAATTGTTTGAATCTGTAGGAGATAAATAAAATAAAATATCAAGCTCAGAACTGTGAAGTATTCACTTTGTTTAAAGATCATTTCCATATTTAATCAGACTGCAGGGATTATTTTTAAAATGTCATGGATTTTTCAGACTGAAAAGTTTCTTCACATCAGAATGTCTTCCCTTTTAGAGTGAAAAATCTGTTGTTTTCTACTCTTCGGCTTATCTCCTATAACTTGATTTATTATTCAGCATTAGCTGCCAAAGCAGTACAAGGGCTTTATTTGGAAGAGAGCTGAGTTTGGACGCGACAAGTTTCCTGTTCCTGTTGTTTTGCCTGAAGAAGTCCTGAAAAGTTCCAATTTCTTCTCTGTGCATTGGCTCTTGAGGCACCAAAACCACACACACGGATGGGAAGAAAAGCCCTTGTATCTACTGAGAACATTGAAATGAAACACATTTGAAAAAGCAACCAAACTTCCACTGACAGCATGAGCATCCCCACTTACAGGTTATTCTAAGTGGGGATTGTTTAACTTCTGAGGAAGTGCTTCTCTTTCCCTCTTTTTCAAATAAGGAAAGGAAATTTTTCCAGTTAAGTTAATGGAAAATGTCTGGAAGCCAACTGTAATGGTCAATTTCTCAAATTTTGACTTTCAGAAAGTGAAGAAGGGGATAAATAACTATTACATTCCTGAGTCCCTGTAAATTAATCAATTTAAACAAAGGTTATATGATAAAAATCATATAACCTTTGTTTAAATTATACTCTAAGTAATTTCAATCTGAGCATTAGTAGCTTTATGAATTAACTATTTATGTGCTGGTTTTCATCCTCTATGGTTTGATAACAAACTTTATGGTTTCCAGAAGTATGTACAGAAAGAGGGAAGATGAGAGTAACAAGTCATACACGAACAGAAGTGTAATGCTTTTGCCCTCATCAAAAATGGGCCCCTGTTGATATTTTAAACAATGATTTAATTGGTGAAATTAAGTATTTGAAACATAAGAAATTGTTAATTCTAAGGAAACATGCCAACATCAAAATGCTAATGAACATGCAAACAAAACAGTCTAGGAAATTTCATGGTTAGATTCATATTTGCTCTTGTGTTCAAGTGTCTTCAATCTGAAATTATCCAAGGGTTTCAGCTTTTAAGCTCTTCATTTTCTGTCCTGCTTTAGAAGCATCCAAAATTTTGTTGCATCTGGAACCTGCAAAGGTTTTTTTTTTTTTTTCCCATAAGAAAAGTTGTCTGCATTAAAGCATTTAATGGAATTTATCAACTGTTCTAGCCTATAAAACCCAAGTGTGTGTTCTTTTATTAGAGAATCATAAATGTTGATACCATTCACCTACAGAATGATATGAAAGCAATAAACTGCAGTTATTCTTTCCCCTTTCAGCTATTTCCAGGAGACCATAATAAACAGGAAAACAGCATTAGTAAGTTCTAATACCCTGCTTTATTTTTTTATTCAAATCAAATTTATCTTAATATAGAAATATTTTATTTACCTTTTTTTTCCCAGCTACTTTGAGTGAAGAAAAATTTTTTGAACTAGACCTCTCATGAGTTTCCCAGAATTAGTTTAAGAAATGGGAAGCTGGATAAAAGTGAGGGTTTCTCCCATTCACTGTATTTTTAATATGCAATTCTTCTCAAACTGTCTGAAGAATGATCTATCAAATTGAATAGCTGATGCACTTTGAAAATTTAGCTCCAAAAGATAGATGACATTTTTTTCATTAGTTTAAAATTTATATGCTACAGTATCTGTCACAATAATAATAGAATCTGACAGTGCAGATCATATGGGTATTCCACACAGCAGAGGTAATGTGTTCTTTGGAAGATAAAATGACAATTTGTTCAAATCATAGATTTTTAAACTTCAGACAAACAAGGTAGCTCTCACTCTATGTAAGTCATTCTTTTAGAATAATTTCTTTGATAACAATACTATGGCAGGATCCAGACCATCCACATTTTGTCTCTGTGGGAATTTAACAGACTGTAGATGTCCAGGAATATCATCAGGAAAACCTGCTCCACAGTGCTGTTTACCTCAGAGACAACAGAAGCCTCTCTAGGGGCCGCTCTGAGCAACCCTTGAGTTCCCATGATCTCTAAACATCAGCTTTAGCCTATGCCCAAAATCCCCCTCTGTCAGCAAAGGAAGGCTCCTGGCTCCTTCATCCTTATCCAGAGGGCCCAGCATGATATGAATGCTAAATACCTTCACCTCCTTCTTAGGGACAGCGTGGCACTCAATGCAAAGCCCAGCAGTCATAACTATGTTATTTTTTAAAGGCCCCAACATATTGATGGAAGAAGAGCAAGGTGGTTTTCCTTTGAATAACAAGTAAAAGGAAGGTCAGGCTGCCAGGAACTGTAAGATCTATTATCTCTGCCTGAAGGACCTTAACTATAACTCCTGTTTCCACTTGCTGCCTCATCAAATTATTATTATTACTATTGCGTAGCCAGGAGCACAAAAACCCTGAGACAGTACTAAAAACAAAAATAAAAGGGTTTTTCCCTCCATTATCTAGGATTTAAGACATTTGGTTATTAAATTCTGACAGGCTGATTAGCTCTACTGCTATACCTTAATGCAGCATATTCCCTCTGCTACCTGAGCTGAAATCTGTGTATAACATTTGCATCCATTTTCAAAAGCTGTCTTGTTTGAACATACCCAAACATAATTTCCTCATTTCCTGTACTTCCAAAATTATGTGTGTTCTCCATCCAACTATGTATTTAAAAACAAAATGAAACAATAAACTAAATTTATGTTCTTAAAACTGCTAAAGGAGAGAAGAATAAATGTTTTTGCAGAATAAACTCAAATCTCTGTCATTGTTATTTTTTTCATAGGAGTTACACTGTTTGTGTCAGTATGCACTGTGAGCAGCGGCACAAATGTCCAAGGACACACTCTCAGGTAAAGAACCATTTTCCTAGCATGAGCAAAATTAATCACAGATCAATCTAAGAATAATCAATAGTATTTCTGAAACAATTTAACTTTTACAAAAGATACACAAACCCAGGAACTTTTGGGAAGGAAATGCAACCAGATGAATCATGCTTGCATTTGCAGAAACCTCTGAGATCTCTTAAAGCCTTTAAATTCAGAGCAGCCACCACCCTTTTCTTTTTGTGCTAGATCTAAGTGGGTGTTTGCAACCATTCCTATTTCTATTTCAACATTCATCATGAAAGGCCACTGTAATAAGCTATTTTCATTTCACAATTTTTTCCTCCTATCCAAGCTTTTAGAGTAAGGAGCTAAAATCCAAAAACAATAGGATCCCTGAATATCAGAATAGTAATTTCTTTCAGATTCTAACCTGTTTCTTTATTCCAAATAATTTGTATGAAATGCAAACCTTCACCTATGTTGGCCCTTCAGAATTTCAGTTTCAGAGTTATGAAAGTAATTACAGCTAATGATTCAATACTTTATTAATGCACCATTTGAATATCTGGTATTGCATAGATAATATTTTGAACTCTTTTAAAAACCAATTCCACCAAAAAAAAAAAAAAAATTAAAATAGGAATAAAATTGCATCTTGGGCCTTTCTCAGGCAATATCTTTGGAAGTTTTCAAGCAAGTTGTCTACTAAAGGAAGGATATTATAAGGTTTATAAGAAAAGAGTTTTTTCCTTACATTGGCAGTTTATCAGTCAGCAATTACTGTGGAAAACCAGTTAGGGCTTCCACACTCTGTATTCTCTTATCTAAAATCTCCATGTCTGCAAAGTAATATTATTCTAATAATTTTAAAATAAAAATTTGGTTGCTCTTCTTCCTGCTGCATCTGTCACATCTACCCCCAGCTAGACAGATACCTTGAGCTTGGTAAGAACGAGGGGTGACTGTGAAAGGTTCTTCTCTGAAGGTCTGCACCATTTCCTCCACAAACAAAATGGTACCCATGGCAGCTCTTAATGCAAATATATAAAGGCAACTTCTGATTCAAATTCAACAGTGATTGAAATTAAATAAAACCTTGAATTTTAACAGAGGATTTCTCTAGTTACCTGGGAGTTTTGAAAAACTGTACTATGCTTCATCATAGTCTCTGGTTGCTACTAATTTAATTTGGACTTGTGCTATTTCAAATTTCCAGAAAGAACAATTGCTCTACTTAAATCAAAATATCTTCCAGAACTGGACGTTTTTCCCTGACACTTTGCTAATTTATTTCTGATAAATTTGCGGTCATGAGCCAAATGGTTGATACCACTCTTTTTTAAAAAATGCATGTGATTGTTAGGCAATAATTTTAACTTCACAGCAGGGTATTTTATGGATACGAAATAAGCCCCTGCTGAGCTCTAAAATTCGCAGGGTGAGAGTCTCAGCTCCTGTAAGCCCAGATGTACTTTTGAAAATGATGGATCTGTACTATCTTAAATTACTTACAGATCTATCCCAATACAACAAAGACAGAGAAATCTTCAAGGAAGCTGTACTTGCCAACTCTGTTTGAAAGACTTTTCCAAATATTTATAAATACCTCTTTTCTTTGCTTTCCAGCTAAGACTGGCATGTGACTTTAATCAATTGGACTTCAGTAAACTTCACACCTCTGTTCTGTAGTGGTCTGTTAAGCTGTTAAGACTTGTGAAGCTTTGTAGGTTTTCAGATAGGCTGGTTTTGCTGACAGCAGCTGTTTCCAGTGTGCAGTAGCTCCATATAAAGGAATAACTCGGGCCTGAGGGATTTAAGCAGACAAGTAGATTTTAATAATTCTGTGCACAGTCTTAAAGAGAATTGAATTGTTTAAATATGAACACGGCTTTAATATTTAGCAAAGGGTCCAAATATTTCCATGGCTAATGTTACACAACACCCTACAGGAGGTTTTGGTGATTTAAATTGCCCTTTAGATCCCTAAATCACTTGAATGGGAGGAATTGTCCATGTTTAAACAACTAGATAGCAGTGCACAGCACATCTAAGCCAAACCTCACTCTATGCAGAAGAAAAGGGAATGGGCGATATCCTGCTCTTTTCTGGGCTTAAAACTAAATGAGACTGAGATTCACAGTCCAATATTTCTCCATTATTTACAAACCAGTCTTGATGGCAGCAAGAACCCTTTTTTTAAAATTAATTTTTATTTTTTCACTTATTTCATTTTACCTTTGGGTGTTCCTCCGGGATGTAAACAATGTCTATTTTAGTCCCCCATCAGTTTCAGAGGGGATCTCAAAATATCAACTCAAATACCCCAGGAAAGATGTTCTGTCCACAAAATCATGGCCTATTTGAAAAACAGTAACTCACATGACAGGGAGATTTTTCTCAACCTGTGTAGCTGAGATTGTACCACCAGTTAGAAAGGATTTATAAGGATATCTAAAGCAGAAAGGCTACATAACGATATATAAGCCAAGCAGTCAGCAGATGTGCGAGAGAAAATTGAATATAGCCAGACATTAAGCTGTTCTCAGATGGGAAGGGGGAACAAGGTTCTATTGTTCTTTTGGGGATGGCTTATTTATCCTTCTGCAATAAGAATCAATATATAAAATCACAATTGGTCCAGAACTTGGGATTCCTTGTCCCCCGGGGAATATCACACACTCAGAGTAGAAGGTTTCTAATCTTACAACTCCATCTTATGTCCAAAAGATAGGTCTCTGGAGGTTTTTAGACTACAGCTGCATTAGCAAACTGATCAGGTCTTGGAGACGAGCTGTAGGGCTGGCTTTATTTACTGTATGGACAAATGTATGTATGGACAAATACCAGTCTTCCCAAAAATGCCAGTGAAATGCTCAGGAAATAGCATGGACTGAGGACTCCTCCTATCAAAGGGAATTTTCCCACTATGAATGATGGCAACCCTGTTTTGGAGAATGATTTGGACAGCATTTATTGACATTATTATAACCTGAATCATATAAGTTTTAAGGAGGAAAAGGAGTTCTGTGTCATCACTTTCCATGTCAAAGTGCATAAAGCAAGGTTGTGGAGGTAGTGGTAATGCACACAGTCATCTAATTTTCACATAAATTATCCTTCAATTACATAAGCATCTCAAAAGTACCTAGCATTGTCTCTCAAAAGCACATTTATGAGGCTACAATTAATAAAACTTCTTCAGTTGGAAAGAGAAGACTTTTATACACCCTGTTATAAAGTGTCTGTGGTTTGAAAGTTTTCATGAATTATGACCTTATTCTCACAATATTTTAAAACAGTATGCCCATCCAATAAGTTTTCCTAGTAAGCACATTTTTATACATATTTTACAGATAATAAGTTCAGCTTGAATTTTTCTGCTACTGTTTTGAAAATACAAGTAGTCATGCAGGTCATGATCTCTGGGTTTAATTAGGTGACCATACTGAAAACATTTTATAAAAAAGATGTAGATAAATAAAACAAGGTCAAAACACTAACTCATTTTCCAGAGGAGAAATGTCCTCTCTGTAATTTTTGCTAGCAAGGCACAAAGGTTACAGTAACTTTTACCAAAGGAGTTACAACAGAAGACTATGATATGGAAAAAAGATCTTACAAATGTGACACACAATTCTAAAGAGAAAAATCTAAATTGCTTGTAATTTGGCTATCTGGAAATGTTTGTATGTGATTTATCTTTTTGTTGCAGCTGGAATCAACTGTGAAGGTAAATTGCTGAAGAAGCAGTTTACTAACCTAGTTTATTCCCATTAGACAACACTGCCTTATAATGAGTAATGGGAAAACAAGTATCATTTTTTATGCATGATGTATCCATTTATGTAGCCTATACAAATCCAAAAATATGTATTTTCATCTATGAATACTGTACAGCCAGTTCTGTTTTAATTTTTTTAAAGCTTCTATGTTGAAAATAAGCATTACTGATAGTTTTTATATTAAATCATTGAAATATGGCCTAAATTTACTAAACCTCACATTAAAATACCCTCTTTAAAAATTAAATTTCATGCTTTCTTTGTTGAACAAGTCTTAAGTAAATACCTCATCAGGCAAAATGTTGCAAAATTTTCTATTCAGCTATCAAGTGAAAAAAGGAACAGCAGAAAGCTCAGAATGAACTGTCTCTTGGAACAACTTGGCTTTTGCAATTGTTCAAAAGTTTGAGGACTTTCTAAACTAGAAACTGTGCTTCTGCCTTATTTACCAGCTACATGTGTACTATCCTCCCTGTATCTGTCTAATCTTTTTCCTAATATAATTTCCTTTTGACATTCCCAGCATAATGAGTTCTACAATTTCAACACTAGAGATAAAAACTATACAGAAATGTGTACAACTTGTAAATATGAAAACTTTTTTTTTTTTTTAGAAGTACAAGAACTGTCCAGAAGGTCTACACAAGGCTTAGTGCACTTTCTGTGATAAAGGAGAGTATGCCCAGACAAGACCTGGGAAAAGAAAGCAGAACAGAGAGACCAGCAATTTAGATATAGAGGGTGATCTGGAAAAAGAGAAAATCTTGTTGGCTGATTCAAAAGCTTTACTTGCATTTACAGGGACTTGTTGAACCAGTCTGTCAAGCAGGCTGTCTAAATGTCCTTGTCATAATTCCAGCCTGGAGGCTGGAATATCGCCCACAGGGCATGTGTTTGCACCTTTTACCTCCCCCCAGGCTCTTACACAAGAGACTTATATAAAGATTTAAGGGAAAGTCTGTTTATGCTCTTTTTCATACCATTCTTTTTCACAAGTGAGAATATTTCGTTACACAAGATAGAGTTACAGAGCTGGGTGATAGCAGGATGAGGAATGTAACAGCAAAATATGGGCTGTTGAGAATGGTTCAGCTGAGATCCAATAAATGCAGGCAATGAATAGAGTATATGTCAGAAGGCTGCCAAAAATGGCAGAATTTTAGAGAGGAAAGGTCTGTCTCACACAATCTGCCTAGGGGACATGTCAAGCAGCAAAAAAAATGTGAAGGAAGGGGCAGTGTGATAAGTTCACGTGGCTTCTTCTGTTCTAAAATAGAATGGTGTTCCCTGAGAGATAAATGCATTATTCAGAAGCCATTTCAGGTCTTGGCCAAGGCTGGACTTGAGGATGCTTATAGAAGTCTGCACACAGAAGTAACCATTTCATTGTTAGTTGCTTGCGTTTGCAGCACACATTAATGACAGTTAGGGAGGTTTTTCAGCATTGTTAATTTCAGTGGCACTTTTTGAAAAGGACATGTGGGAGCTATCATGTACTTGAGCCCTTTTAGTGAGGGCATGGGAAGGTGTCAAAGCAAAAGGGAGAAAAAAACTTTTTCATCCCTGCATGTAGAAAAGGCAAAAGAAAACTGAAATTGGAGACTGAATCAGAAAATACCAATGCACTATGCTACCTGTTCATTTGGTTTTCAGGCCAAAAATAAACTGAGATACAGATCCTGAGATGTAATTGAAAAATAGAAAAGCATTGTGGCTTACAATGGTAAGCTTAATTGTAGACAATAAAGTGAAGATGTAAAGCAGATGGTGAGCAATGTTCAGTGGGGAGGTCAAGTTTTTGCGGATACTAACATTTTAGGGTTTGTTAGTATTTAATATACATGTTAAGAAAACAGCTGAGTGGTGGAGCTTATGTACATTATAAGGAAAAATATTTTGCTCACTCTGTAAAACCCACGATGTTGAAAGTTTAGTTCAGTCTTCTGAACTGTACAGCTCTTGTTTCTTCTAGATATTTTGCACCTTATCTCAAGTTTTCTTCAGCTTGTTTACTGAATTTTCAGTCTGCTTGCTCAGGAGATTCTTAAGCCAGAGCAAGCAGACTAAAAATTCTGTAAATAAACTGAAGAAAATGCAAGATAAGGGCTAGTGTGTTCAAAAAGAAAGACAAGCTGCAAATACCTTGGCAAGGAATTAACTCTTCACAATATCTACACACATGCACAATATGCTGTGTGCATGTGTGCTTCCATCATGTGCATTAAGCAGATTTTATACACAGTGGCAGGTGTGGTTTGTCCTACATACCATGCATAGCAGCCCATCAGCCACTCACTGTTTCCCATTTAATTAATTAGGAAAGACATAAGTAAACTGCTGACAAAGACACAATATCACAGACAGGCTTAGTGGCCTGCCACTGTATTTAATTGATTTAAAAATAATACAACTAGCTGAGAAGAGAGAGCAAAATCTGTGTAATTTTTAACCTATTTATTCTCATATATGTACAAACATAATAACATCTTCATAAAATCAGATAAAGAACATACAGATAGAGTTGTAGAGGAATACATTTTAAATGTTCTGTTACTATTCTTTTAGAAGGTTCATTCACTGAAACTGGTTTTGTGAGGTCTTAAGGAATAAAATGCTCCCTCATGCACTGCTTTCAATTCTCTCTTCATCTGTAAAAACAAGCCACGTAGTGGTTTAATTTACTGTTGATCACTGGGGAGAAAAAAAAAAGGAATGCAAAATTTAAATGACATTCACACACAAAGTTAATAGCTTTTATCACTCTCAGAAGGCAAGTGTAGAGGAAGTATTACTTCATATAATATACGACCTGGTTTCAGCTTTATTGTCTTTAATACTTAAAGCACTGCGGCAAATGTGCATGGACTTAAGACATAGAGTTGTCTTACCAAAGCAATAGCAGTGGGTGGATTTTACTATTACAGTAAATATATATATATACAGTGTATATACATATATACATATATATATATAAAATATATATACATACAGTGTACTGGATTTTACTATTATCACGGAGTTACTTAGTACTTTGCATTCATAGATTTCAAATTCCTAAACTGAATAACTTACCAACATAACATCCAACAAGGAAAAGTGCAGAAAGGTTGGGAGTGAGGCTGGGAGTTAGGAATTTTAGACATTGAAAGTCTCACAAAAGGTAGGGGACTGATATCCAGAGTCCTAGTCTAGTGCACCTACTTACACACTGCTTCCTTCAAGGGAAAAAGGAAAAGAAAAACAAAAAAACCCAGCAAGCTGAAGTAACAGACAGATGTGAAATAAAATAAAACCTTCACATTTCTATCACAACCTGACTGATATCACAAAAAAAAAAAGGTTTTTTTTTACATTTCAATTCCTATCATGGTAAAACCTGTGCAGTTACTTGTCAGAGTTCATGAACAGTGCAAGAAGTTGTGCAGGTGAAAGATCCATGCTAGAGAACAGTTCATCTCCATAATTAGAGCACTCTTTTCTGCGAGTTAAGAGGACTTTAAATCCCTCTGAGGCATCAAATTCAAGAGTTTGGCTTTGGTCAGCTCTAGAAAGAAGATAAGGAAAAGTTACTCATAAAATCTAGCTGTCATTTGTTACTTATAACGAGCCTCAGTCAGAAAAGGTATTTAATTTTTGATCTAACAAAGAAATAAAGTCTAGCAGAGTAATTTCACTCAGTTAATAAATTTCTGCTTTTTAAATTTCTTTTTTGGAGTAACCCCATGAGATAAAAGAGTAACAGCTATGATGATCATTAATATTTTTGAAACACTTGTGAAGTAGCGTCTTATATTAATTCATTTTACTTAGAAAGTGAACTATCTAGTATCTGCCACCATAAATTCTATGTCGGTATTCATAGTTTCTCCTGCATATGGTACTATTTTTTTTACTTCTGTTGTATGTTCCAGAAGGTAGGTTTTGCCTTAAATTAAATGTTTCACTCAGTTCCATTGAACTGTAAATATAAGTCTGCAGCTAAACTAACTTGATCTCAAGGAGGTTTTTCCCTTGTCATCATCTCAGGATAGAAGATGCCATTAATACAATGGGACCATAGCAGATATCCAGTAATGCTGTTACCAATTGGCTAGGTCAGCAGGATGTTTTCAGCATTTTTATGGCACAGCAAACATGGGAGAGATCCCTTTCTGTCAGCCCAAATCAGCTGCATAATGCAAAGAACAGCAGTAAGAACACACAAAGCACCAGCAGAGTTAATGCTGCTATCAATATGCTTTTCAGTTTTCCCATCAAACTGCACACAGTTCCCTCCATATACAAAAATATCTTCCCCTGTTTTCATTTATTATTGTAGGAAATAAAAAATAACTTTCCCACTGATGCCTTCCTCTAGTAAAAAAAAAAATTATGTCTTAGCGAAGGATGAGTAGCAGGACATCATCATTAATACCAGCTGAATCAATTAAAATCCAGTGAATATCAGATGTAGTAGTGACAATGTGTGAATAGCAAATAGAGTTGATTGTTACTTACACCAAATAGTGCTTATTTATATATGTTTCTATAAAACAGCCTCATCAGAGTATGACCCAAAAGAATGAATTTATGCCTTCCAGCCCATCAGCACCATCTACTGTGACTTGACATAACAACAGTCTTTGCCAAAATAAGCACAAGTTTCAGTTGGTTTTTTTCCTTTACATTTGTCTTTCTTGGGATTTCCTTTTTTTCCTACTTACTGCTCTAGAACAGCCTATCAAAAAAGGTTTTTCAGAAATTTGACATTTCTGAAAATTTTTCTGAAAATGTGACTCTTCTTCAGAAAAAATCAACCTGCAGACTTCAACTGGTTGAATAATTGTAGAGTTTTGAAAATGTGTAAGGTGAAAATATATGTTTAGTTTTCCTTGCTTTAAACTGCCAAAGTGGAGGGAAATAAGGGAAAGAATAAAATTTAAAAAATTAAATTCAGCATAAGCTAAATCCTTAGAATCCATTTCTGAAAATGAAACTATAGTCCTCTCATGCCTGGTCAGTATTCAATGGGACAGATCTGGCAGAATGTCATGAGGTTATCAAGTAGATGCCAGACTTTCCACATAATCGTCCCACACAATGCATTTATAATTTTGTTCCTAAGGCAGAGAGTTTTCTTTATAGCTGAAATACCATCAGGAAAGAAGTTTAAACTATTTGATAAAGGCTAGAGATTTGCTATCTGTCATCATATCTAATTTTAGCAATATAACTTTCTCTTTTGTCTGCTTCCTTTCTTCCTTTTATTCAAAGACAGATGAATCTGCAAATCTCTCTGCAGATTTGTGTTAGACTAATGGACTCACTGCCTTAAAAAACCTTCAGTTAAATCTCATCATTTTATTCAGATTCATTCTGGCACAATACCAATGGCTGCAGTGGCTGTTCTGACTGCAGAATACTGCTTGGGCAAATGAAAAGAAACAAGCTCTCTGACAGGTTTCAACAGGGCCTGGCCCATTCTTGGTTACATAGTGCACAGCATTTATGAATTCATGATAAGAAAAAGAGACACTATGATGAAACTAAACAGAAATTAGTTATGACGAAAAAAGGGTCTTACTCTTTCTCACAGAAACTGATGCAAATCCTAAATTTCCCTCTTTAGCTCTCTCCAAAATGAATACTCCAGCACAAGTGACATTGGTCCTTCAGACAACCTTATCAATTGACTTATTTGTGCCATTTACAAAAGATATGCTTACACATGCTTGCCTTCATGGGTGTCATAAATTTTATATGTTTTATTTTTCAGACATTAAATAATTTAAAACTGATTTGCCATACCTGGTACATAAGACATAGATTTTAAAAAAAAGCTGTTAAGTAATGAAGTACAGAAAGAAATTAGGTCCTCAGCATGCTGCATGTAACAGAACAGCAACCTTCCAGAGAGAAGGGAGTGAAAAACCTCTCAATTGTAAATTGGCCATGTTCCTTCCTTTTCCCTCTCATTCAGGAATAAGGTGATTTCTAAAAGTCTTTCCTTACTTTCTTTTAGTGATTTGAAATGACAAATTTCTAACATTATGTGACTTGCTGTGTGCCATTCGGGTTATAGAATGACTACTTCTTTCTCAGGCAGGCGGGCAAATCTAGGAGAACTCAGGAAACAGAAATACATAATTGCATCCTTCAAATATATAAGGGAAACAAACTAATATTTTATATGACCTCTTCATTCTTAAAAACCATATATTTATTTTTGTTACAATCACAAAGTATTGGTGCAGGAACATTTTCTTTTCAGTATGTCCTTCACATTCTCCCCTGCAGTCTCTTGATACTTAATATATTCTTTTCTTTTAGCTTCCAACTCCTCTTTTACCTGTCCATCAACTCTCCATTCCATAGATCCAAGCATGCTTTTCAGTCTTTTTTACTTTTTTTTTCCTAGACAAAAGGAGGTTGTGTTTTTGATTCTTTTCACTGCAGTAAGAGGAGACGGAACTTTAATGGCTTTAATAAAACTTCTCTTCTGTACTCCAATGTTAAGTTACCCTTTCCACATACTGTATTTTGCTGTGTAAAAATTATTCTCTACTAAAGGTAAAGTTTTCCTACTTCAGTAAATGATTACATTTTTAATATTCACTAGTTCGTTCATATTGGATATTTTCAGTGCAGCACAGACATTAAATTACCATTATGAGGCAGGAGTTTAAATGAGCTAGTCATAATCTTGAGATTAAGGACATTCACACAATAAAAACTCAGAACACAATAGTGCAACACTTACTCAAGCACTGACTGTTTTACATAGCTAAAAATGGCAAGCATAAATGTATTCATATTACATTTATACTGAATCTTTTATAATACTGAATTTGTGGTATATATTATGAACAAAAGCTCAGATCATTGTCTATTTTGAAATCAGTGGATTCATTACAATACATTTAATTCAATGGATTATGTCTAATTTAAATCACTGTGGGATAATATTTTAAGCAAGACTACAGCTGGTGAGGTGGGCAGGATCTGGAGCAGGTAATGCTTTTAAAAGCATTAGCCTTTTAAAAACTGACTGAGGGTTGGATTTTCATTCAGGTAGTCTCTGATGAGTTTAAATAATAAATTCTAAAAATGTTATCATGTGATGTCATGAAGGAAGAGTCCTTCAATATTTGAAAGAATCACTCAGTCAGCACCGGTTGAGCAATAAAATAAAAAAGATTTGTCATCATTAGTTCATGGATTAAAATACCTCAGATATAATTGACAAAGGCATTTGAAGTGACAGCTGACATGTAAAAACTTCAGACAAGAATGCTCAAAGATATCATTCAGCTTCTGTGCAAGAAATTGCTAAGCAGACTAAGGACTGTTCAATCTGAAAAAAGACACTAATTACGATATGGATTGAAGAGAATATTGAGTATGGCATATGCTGAGAGCTGACTTTCATGAGCCGACTGGGTAAGTTGTCCCCAGCTTGTACAATAAAAGAACTATGAAGAATCAAAGAAAGGTAGCAGATTCAACAATAATAAAAAAAATAACAATTAAAACTAAAACTAATAATTCATACAGCAGGTAGCCTAGGAGATTGTTGTCAAAGGTTCTTATTTGTGCTGGAAGTCTATATGAGATCCCGGGGGAAAAAAATGAAAGAAAATATCTACTGGGAAATAATAAATATTTCAAAGTCCCCTGTGTTGTAAAGTTGAAACTGAAAAATGGAAGGAAAATACTCTTTTCCAGGAATCCTCTTACAAACATTCTTGGAAAGGGTAAGGATTAAAGTTAACTGTGAGAAATGAGAGACTTGAAATTGTGCTGAAAATTTGAATATTCACAAAACTCAATATAATAACGCAATGTCTTGCATTAACCTTGGGTGTGATGCATTCCTGGTGTTCTTATGTTCAAAATCTGAGTCCTTTATTTCTCCCTGATGTTTTGGGGATTGTTTTATCTCATTTACCACCAGCTTTTATCTGCTGTCAAGAGATCTGTTAGGTGCAGCCAAGTTCATTTAAGCTTTCACTGCTGATAGAATTGACCCATGTGAATTCCTGAAAGCCAAACACATACCCTTGTGCCCCAATCAGATTCTACATGAATGATTACCTATCTTGTAATACATCCTTTGGTTTAAAGTATTAAAGTGATTTAGTATCAATGAAAAGTGATAACTTTTGAGTAATTGATCATGAACATAGAACCTTGGGTCACTGAATACCTTACTACTGGTTTTCATAAGTCAGTATTGCTGAACTTCATGTTTGGAAATGGGGCCAGTTACAATTAAATGAGACTAATTTCAGATTAGCAAAGATTTCTGGTGTATTTTTTTAAATCTAGTGAAAAAGAATGTCTTCTTGTAGGATAAGACTTTGTATATACATGTAAGCTTGTTTTGATGTTCCTGCAACTATTTAAAGAAAATTATATTGAAATATGCTTTGCTTTTCCCAGATTCACTATGCTGGGTTTGTGACTATGAGCTTGCAGAGATGTCCATAAGTGAAAATAAAGGCATATCCCAAGATCTTTCTAGTTGTACTACAGGGCACTCACTCCAGAAAGCAAAATGAACAAAAAGCCTAACAATTTTTCTGCCATGTCCCTGGGAAGGTTGTTCCTGTGAATGGCTGCTCTCACTACAAAAAAAATTATTTCCTATGTCAAGATGAAACCTCTCCAGTGCAAATTATATCTGCTGCCCCTTGTCATCCCCATGTGGGTCTTCCAAAGAGACAGCCTCCATCCTCCTTGTAGCCACCATTTTGGAACTGGAATATTGTGAAGATAATTCCCATTGAGCCTTTTCTTCTCCAGTCAGAAAAGGTCTAACTTTTTCAGGCTTTCCTCACAGGGCAGATTTCCAAATCTTTGATCATCTTCATGGACCTTCATTGGATTTTCTTATTTTCTCCCTGTCTTTCTTGGATTGTGGGGACCAGCCCTGCACGCATCACTCCAGATGTAGCCCAACCAGCACCGAGTGGAATGACCATGCCTGTACCTCTGCTAGCAGTGCTCCAGGGTCTGATCTGCCTTTGTCACTGGAGCAGTGCTCTGCTGACTTCTGCTCAGCTCATTGCCCAGCAGGGCCCCCAGGTTCCTTTCAGCAAGGCTGCTCCCCAGCCACACAGAGCTGAGCCACTACTGGGCTATTTGTCCCAGGTGCAGGACCCTGCTCTTGTCTTTGCTAAACTTCACGCTGCTGCTCCTAGCCCACTCTACCAGCCTGTCCAGGTCTCTAAGAGGGCTTGTCTCTTCAGACACATTGTCATGGACTGAGACTGGCCAGATGCCAGGCACCCACAGAATGTGCTCACTCACTCCCTGCTGCAACCAGACACAGGAGAGAAAATTTAATGAATAGTTCATGGGTAGAGATAAGGACAGAGAGAGTTCACTCATCAAATATTATCAAGGGCAAAGCAAGCTCAACATAGAGATGGGAAGTGAATTTATTACTAAGAAAATCACAGCAGGATAATGATTCAAAACACCTGTCCTTTGCAGCTCTACCTCCACCCCAGTGGTGCAAGGAGGCAGGGGATGGGGGTTATAATCAATTCATCACCTGTGGCTTCTCCCGCTACTCAGGGAGAGGAGTCACTCCCCTGCTGCACTGTGGGGTCCCTCCCATGGAACACAGCTCTCCATGAACTTCTCCAGCACGGGTCCACTCTCCCGAGCAGCAGCTGTCTGTGAACTGCTGCAATGTGAGTCCCTCCCACAGGCAACAGTCCCCCTCAAGCTGCTGCCAACGTGGGTCACTTTTCACAGGGCGCAGTCCTTCAGGGACAGGCTGTTCCAGTCTGGAAGCAGGGCTTCTCTCTCCATGGGTCTCCCACAGGACCACAGCCTCCTCCAGGTGTCCACCCGCTCCAGCATGTGCAGCCTCCCCCATGGGCTGCAGTGGACTCTGCATCCCCTGTGGATCCAGGGCTGCAGGGACACAGCTGCCTCACAACAGGCAGCTGAGGAATCTTGGCTCTGGTGCCTGGAGAACCTCCTCTCCGTCCTCCTCCATTGACCTTGGTGTCTGCAGAGCTGTTTCTCTCACGCGTTCTCACTCCGGTCTTCTCTGGTTGAAATTAAAACCGTGTAACAATTTTTGTTTGGTTTCTTCTTAAATATGTGATCACAGAGCCATCCACCATTTCTAATTGTCCCAGACTTGGCCATCAGCACATCCATCTGTTGGAGCCATGAGTGACTGGCTCTGCCAGACATGGTAGAATCTTCCAGCAGCTTCTCACAGAACTCACTCCTGTAGCTCCCTGCTGCAAAAACCATTCCATGCAAAACCAATACTCATGTCCACCTTACCAACCAGTGTGGTGTTATTAGCAAACTTGGTAAGGGTTCTTCAAATCCCATCATACAAATTATTTATGAAGATGCTGAACAGCATGAGGCCCTGAGGACGCCCTGGTGCCAGGCTGCCAGCCTGAGTAAAACCCATTCTTTGAGTGCAGCCTGACAGTCAATTTCCTATCCACCTTGCAGATTGCCTATCCAGTCTCATCTCACTTTTACCAGAAGAAGGTTGTGAGAAACCATGGCAGATTTTTACTGAAATCCAGGTGAACAACATCTACAGTTCTCTCCTGCTAACAGATTTTTTTTTTTCATTTGCGCTTGGTAAATCCATCCTGGTTTTTCCCAATCGTCTGCTTTTTTTGTTTTTCAACAGTTTCCAAGAGGACTCACTATTATTTTTCCAGGCACTTAGGTAATACTAATGGGGCCTGTATATTCCTCAGTACTCTTCTTGTAAGTGGGTATGACTTTTGCTTTCTTCCACTCATCAGTGATATCCCCTGGATAGAGTTTGGAATTAGACATTTTATGTCCCTTCCAAACCATTCTGTAATTGTGTGACTATGAAATGGTCTGTGCTACAATAAAGCTACAGCTGTTTATACAATATAAAGCACATACATCACTAAACTGTAGAGTAGGAAGGAATATGCATCAGTCAGTCTTTATCTGATGAGCTTATTGCAAGTTAGACTGCAGATTTTTGCAAGCAATAGGCAGTGAGCAATACTGAAGAGCTTCAAAGAATACCTGATAAAATTACAAAGTCATTCCAGAAACTTTCAAACCTAAGAACCTTCACAGCAGGAAAGTAATCAAAGCATGTATGCCCCCTGTAAGCCTGATCTACTGACACTCAGCTGGGTTACAGTATTCCATTTCACCTTTCAAGGTCTTAAAAGCCGTAATTAAGTGAATAATTACAAGTATTGTGTAACCAGAAGAAACATGGGGTCTTGTGAGCATGCCAAAATTCCAGGGAAGCTGACTTCACTGTATTTCTGCAAAATGACTATTTACACATTTGCAGTATATAACAACTTACAGTTAAATATAGTAGTAAATACCTTCAGAAGTTACAGGCTGTGGCAATTCTACTGGGTACACGGCCAGTCAATAAGGACAAAAAATAACTTCAGTAACCATCTGAGCAAATATTTTGGTTTACTTTTGTTCGCTATGCTCTAAGAATTCATTCATCTGTCTTTTAGAAAATAAAATAAAGAGCTGCAGTAAGTAATGTACTTGTAGATACCAAGTGTTAACAGTTGAAAATACTAAAACACTATGATGCACACATTGGAGGACATCTAATATAATATCACATATTCCATACAGTCTTTTTCCATTCTACATTATAATCTGCCATCATTCTACTCAAGCAATGATGGAGAACATTGCATGTATCACAAAAGAGAAAACTACGTAAAAAATAAAAAAAACTTCATAAAGTCTATTTCAGATACTCTTCCACCATGAAAGAATTTAGGTTTTTCCTAAGGAACTACTAGAAAACATTTGATAAATTCTACTATGTTTAAACTAGAACAACTTTATTCCTTCTCATCTTTTACAAAGTATTTTTGTACCACATGGATTCAGGAATATCTTGGAAAAAAATTGAAAGCTTTACAAAATGTGAGGCTTATGGAAAATTTCAATTTATAATGCATATTTGGGGAAAAAATCCTGATATTAAAAGTGAAATTGTAAATACAAAAGTTCTACATGCCTTTGCCTGGAAAAGAAACAAACACCTAGAACCAGTCAAGCAATTGTAATTCTTAATTGCATTGTAGAATTTTTTCATGTTGTTCTGCTTAGGCTTAATAGAACTCATTTAGCTGTAGTTTCAACTTTCATACTCTAGCAAATTTAGTTTGTACCCATTAATTATGACTATCATTGAAGAAATTCAGCCATTAACAGTGCCAAAATCCCAATACATGTATATGCACAAGGTTGGGATGTGACACTAATTGTTATGAAAACTTTAACACAATCCTCTCTTCAACCCATGAAAATTATTACCTCAGAATATTGTTACTGGAAAAAGACTTTATAGCCACTTTCACCATGTGAGCAGTAGGAGACCAAACGATTTCAGAACAGGTTAAGGAGTTGTAATAATTACTGAACAGCTATTATCTCACAAACTAGAAGAAACTTTCCCCAGGGTAATTTCCTTCTTACACTATGAACTTTGAAATTGCAGCTGGGCTTGAAAAAAATGGGTAAAACTAATGCAACTGATATAAGCATCAAAGTTTCGTTCATTAGATCTAGATTTAAGAGAAAAATACAGAATGGTTTACAATGGCCTACATATTTATTTTTCATTACATAAATGCAAAATAGCTGCAAGCATGCCTAACCTAAGATGGTGACAGGCAGTATTTGATAGTGAAAAAGAAGATGAAAGGGCAAAAAGAAACCCTGTGGCAGACAGTGTATTTTTATTCATATGTATTGGCATTAGAAACAGACGTTAAAAGAGGTTAATTCAATATTTATATCAACCTCCAGGAGCAGCAAAACAGTAAAACTGATAGTCACTAAAAGGAGAAGTGCTTTAAAACCAGTTAAAGCCAGACTAAAAATTTCACCTTAGTCAAGACAGCACCTAGTGGTCAGATTTATGGCACCAAATTGTCGGACTAGGCTTCCAAGAGTAGATGTGAGGTGTAAGAGAGAGAAAAGCAACAACTACCCAGAGACAACATATATCATGTGAAAAGCCATGGTATTCAAATCAATAAGAGAGAACACCAAGCAAGATGTAAGAAATCCTGCAAATTAATAAGCATTTATCTTGGCAATTTCTCCCTACACTTGTTCAGGAAAACAAATTCCTAAGGATGGTGCTCATTTTTATTGTAGTGAATAGAAGTCCTTCCATGTCCATTGACAGGATGTAGACCTCTAGTTCAGGCACAGCAATCATAGAATCATGGAACTGTTTATGTTGGAAAAGACCTTTTAGATCATCCAATCATTATCCCAGCACTGACAAGTCTGCCACTGAGTCATATCCATAAGTTCCACACCTACATAACTTTTAGACACCACCAGAAATGGTGATTCCACCACTTCCTTGGGCAGCCTGGTCCAATGCGTGACAACTCTTTTCATAAAGAAATTTTTCTTAATATCCAATCTAAATCACCTCTGGCACTGCTTGAGGCCATTCCCTCTTGTCCCATTTCTTGCTGCTTGGGAGGAGAGACTGAGACCACGTCACTACAACCTCCTTTCAGCTAGTTATAAAGGGAAATGAGGTCTTCCCTCAGCCTCCTTTACTCCAGACCACATAATGGAAAAGAAAACATAAGCTGAAAGGACATGAAGCCATGTGAAGGTAGTAGAAGGTTAGTGCTCAGTGATTTAGGCATCAAAAATGGGACTCTCCCTGTCACATATTCAGGTAAACACTGTGGCTCTCAGTCTTACAGAATGGTGAAGAAAAGCCTCTCAGGCTGAAGCAGTGATTAGGAAGCCAGCTTCTACCTAATTAAAGAGATATTATGCAAAAATAGGTATTTTTGTACCAACTACTTTTGTGGATGGACAGAAATTTTTAAATAACATTATGCGATTATTCCTCTCTTTATTATCAAAACCTTCCTCAAGATTGGGTCATTCCTAATTTACAAGCAGCGGGAAGGCACTTCAGTGCTTTCAAGTTACCAGTGAAATAGCTGGTGAAGACAGGTTTCTCAGGAATTAGGAAATTATGAATACTAGGCTGTTTTATATAATTCTACAAGGGCCTGGTTCAGGTTCCATTAAAATTAATGGAAAGCTGTCCACACCTTTCAGAAGTGCAATGAATCACTGGGAAGTGCTGTCCTGCCTAATAAGTATTTTGATCTTCACAGCCAACACCCATTTATGTAGGTTTTAGATGTCATTGATACTAGTGCATATATACTAATTTCAGCTTCTCTAGTTAATTCTAAATGGAAAGAAAAATACAATTAAATTGCACATTCAGCTTCAAATAAAAATGTTTCATTATATTATTTAAAACCATTTAGCTTCAATTACTTCAACATAGTAATTTTCAACTTAGACTAAAGGAGTTTTTAAAATATTTTTTCAAAGGGGATACTAGCTATCATGAAAGGTACCAGGTATCAAGCCTTAGTTTTGGGTAAATCATTCATTCAGAGAAGATTTAATGGAAACAATCTGAAATGATTCATTAAGCAGAAGAATTTGTACCTCACATGCCACTGTCTAGTTCATAACTTACGACCATGCAGGCCAATTAAAGTCCCTATGGAAGAAACTAAAGGTACTAAAGAAAATATTACATTTAGTGACTTTCAAACAAAAATTGCACTTTAAATAAATGCCATGAGTGAATTATATTTTATTGTGTGTTAAACTGAGAGATGTTCAAGAATTTTATCATTTAATAAAGAATAACTTCTTTCCGTCTTGTGCTCTTTCATATGATTTGATTTGCTGGATTTGTGGTGCTAAGCTGGCTCTGTGGATCAGTTCATGATGACATACTCAGAATCAGACTGCAGTTACATTCCCCTTTTCTTGGTGGTGAAGCTGATTTAAGAAGCCTCTGATGCATTGCCATCATCCCACTCATCAGTTGCAATCTGCCACCAGTTCAATTGTCCAAGTAATGCCACAGTGAATACATATAAATGTATACAGTATTTATGTATCATCATTACATTTCTAGATGTTATTTACATAAATTTTATGTAATGTAAATAACATATAGAAATGTGATTGTATGTTTGTGTGTATATGTTATAAAAACATTGTATACCAAGTAAAAGCCATGATCTTGGTTTAAGAAAAAAACCAACAGGAAGGGGAGGGAGAGGGATGTGAGGAGGAATGAATAGCCAAAACAGAGAATGTCTCCTGCTATCTGTCAGAAAGACAAGGTATGTGAAACCTCGTATGCCTCTACATTACCTAGCTGTTGATAAACATAACTTGACAACTAACCCAGATATAGGAAGAGATTTAGGGCCCAGCCCCAGGAAAGAATATACTATAGCGGGAGCAGTCACTCTCAGACACTTTTTAATCTTTCCCCAGTGCTTAATCTTTCTCTCATTTCCACAAACATTTTTTATAAAAATTCCATTCTTGTTTAACTACTTCACATACTTTTTCCTTAGATTTAACAACCCATTTTTAGGGATTTTGAGCCATTATACCTAGAATGTGTTAGCACTGCAGAACCTAAAGTAGCAGAAAAATATTTGAATTCTTCATTAACAACCTGCAGTACCTTTACAGAACTTACCTAGTCTGTGCTACCATGCCCAAACTGTACCAGGGAGCTGAGTTAACTCATTAGCCACACCAGTTAAATCAGAGAAACAAAGTTGTCTTTTGATTTAATGGTTAGAGTAGCATATATTTTTAAACCACTCAGTCAATCCTGATATTATTTATTTGGAATAACATCAATATGATAAACTAATATTCCTCCTGGATAACTATCCATACAAATAAACCTCCTATGGAAACACCCTACAGCTAGATCACAACACAGTTAGATTGTCTAGTTTCAGAGTGAACGAATGGCTGTTGCCTTATGGAAAGGAGAATATTTCTAACGGATAAATCAAGAACATTTTGACAGAAATGATCTGCTTGTTGTGTGCAGCTGTTCCATGTAAGTTTCCAGATGAATAAAACTTGGGTGCTATTTTTGTAGACTCAGTATGATCTGTGAGGTGACAGGAAACAATATGCATACCTTTAATATGCTACAACAGATTAAATCCCTGTGAGCTTTCAGAAAACATTATTGGGGCTAATGTGTTATTGTTAATGATCCCATGGCTCACCATATGTCCAGACAGTAAAGTAAGCTAATGCATTCTTGGTTTTTTCAAGTTCAATTCCTTCATAAAACAGTCTGATAATGGTATTAACACAAAAGAATGAAACTACAGAGGAGGACACGCTTAGTTTTGTTCCAGGGTTATCAGTATTCAGACTGCATTGCATTCGTTAGTATACACAAAATTTACTTCCTGACAGTAGCTGTTTGTATAAATTCTGACCTCGATTGACCCATATGAATATGCTAGAAGGTGACATTGGAGATTGCTCATTTGCTATAACAACAGGACATGGGATTAATAAATCGTCAAATACTGTGTAATATATTCAATTAAATTTTCACAAGTAGCAAAGAAAATAAAAAAAGCCCAAACATGCTGAGTGCAAGAAAATGTGGAAGACAAACACAAACGAATAATGATGAATATGCCCAGTAGCCACTTCACAGTAATTTCTAAGCAGTAGCAAATGTCACGCAATTTTTGTTCTAGAAACAATAACTTCAGAGAAAAAGTCTAGTACAAAATTTCACTCATTTTCACTAGTACAAAGACAGAAGAACACCAGTGTCAGTGGAATTATCCTAGAAATACCTTGGGTACAACTGGGCTCGATATCTAAGTTCAGAAAATGAAAAATATAGAAAATATTTTTCAGAAAATGTTTGGATTACTTATTTGGTTTTGGACTTCTGTGTTCCATATTTTCAGATTTTTTTCTTATTTTCCCTTATTTCATAATTCAGAAAGTAAGGGAATATATGTACATGTGAGCAGGCCCACAACCAGTCACATGCATACAAAAGTTAGTTGTGAATATTCCAATGGAAAAATGGCAACTTCAGAAAAGCAATCACCATTTTCTACCTTGCAAGTCACAATTAGAAATTCCTCAGAGTTGTTTTGGAAAAACGTATGAATTTTAAAATGTTGACTTTTTCTGTTAAAGTGAATTAAAGGAACTAGTAAAAATTTTATTTTTACTTTTGCCTGAATGTTCTATTGATATAAACAAACTAAAAAAATCATTCTTTCTGGCCTGAGTAAACTAAAACCTCTTCTTGGTTACAGAAAACTCCAACAATTTATAGGTATTTATATAATATCACCATGCAGTTAAGTTTATAAATAATTATTTCTCTCATGGTCTAATTGCCCACTTTGCCTTCCTGACAACCCAAACCAATGAGACAGGCCATAAAAAACATTAAATTAATATGGTTTTCACTGTAGTGGGGCAGTTAAGGAGGTTATGTAAAGAGGTATCCATCTCTCCTGATAGCCTTAGGTAGTTGTCCTGCTCTTTACAGCTGTTGGGCAGCACCTTAAAGCTGAGACTGGTACTAAACTGGAGAGTTATTCCTCTGCTTAATTCTACTGTAATGATGAATAGTTTCATGTAGCCCTTTCATAGCTTTTGCTGGAAGAAAATACATTTTCAGGCATCTTTATTACAGAAGGAGATAATTTTAAAGCTAAGCATGGAAGTCTGCTTAGATAAAACTCTGCACAGCTCCATTCAGAGCAAACAGCTGGAAGCTTAGACTTTAATATTGCACTGACATAAAGTCAAGAAGCTTTCTTTCAGTCAGGCATTGCTCTGACAAGAGGGACATCTCACAGTAGTTTCACAGCTGTTGGTGCCTGCTTTCCAGCTGAGATCATGGCTCAAGGTATGAGTGTTTTTTTCTTCTGTTCCCTACTCCAGCAAAGTTAAATTGCATAGCTAGTACGAGGAACAGTCACCACAAAAGGGTTGCTACTGTCTTTCAGTTCAAATACATCAAATGTAGATGAATTTTGCATGTTAGCAGGGGTGCTATGTATGAGTTTGGGACGAGAAGGCAGTTCCTAACCATCAAGACTTACAAAATATTTTTCACGAGAAGATAGACTGATCTTGAATTTGGCTTGTTTGCCAAACTCCATCTTATTTTCTCAGGATTTTTCTCTCTAGTTTTAAACAGCAATTTTTATAAAAGGAGGGGGAAATAATGTAATAAGAATGAGGAAGTCTTTTCTACAGCATCCATGCATGTAACAATTATAAGTTCATCTCCAGTCAACTACTTGTCAGCCAAGAAGGAAAACATTACTGGTTTTACTCATTACCCAGTAGGTGATCCTACCCATTTCAAATATTATGACAAACAACTTTTTGTTTCATATGGAGCTTTCCTTATACCTTTTGGAAAAGAGTTTAAAGACATACTATTATACAATTATTTTAAAATTAGCCCATTCACAAATTTAATCACAATATTAAGATAGGCTTTAAAACCCTGTAATAATTATCTCTTTAGGAGGATCTCATCACACAGGGCCTTTATTGGACCATCTGCTTTGTCCAATAACATTCATTACAGCCTGAGAATGCTCATGCCTTCTAGATTTATACAAAATGCCATTATGGCTAGTACAGAGTCTTCAACAGATGCAGAAAAATATATAGAGATTCAGTAGTGAAAAAGCCTCTGTAATGAACTAAAACACCACAAGAAATATATTGCTCCACACCTGTCAATAAGCAGTTTTGCATTCCTGTGCATTCAGCTAACTAAACTAGAAATATCATTCTCCATTTTGCAATTAGTTATAGATCTTATTTATTTTATTTTCTCTCCATATGATTAGTTTTGTATTCACAGGGCTGGAGTCTACATTTGTTCATTTCATGCACTGCAGCATGTTGTGGTGTCGGTGTACACTATTTTTAGTTCGCACACATTAAATTATATATTTTGTTCTGACTCAGAGGTGATTTATGGCCATATCTTCTTTTTCCACTCCTTATCAGACAATATGGATAATACAGATATGTCAGTTTGTTTGAATGTATGCCCAACACTCCCTTCTCAGCTTCTTGTTTTAATACCATATACCAGTGGGCAAAGTAGTACTATGCCTAATCCAAATATGTATGGAAGAGCTACTTGTCATCTCAGCAGCTTTTCTCCTGCTGTTCATGCAAACTTCTTCTTACTCACTTCAACACTTTATTACACATTTCTTCCATCAAGGACAGCAAATCACTCTATTTATAATTCAGATATTAAAAAAAAGAAGAGTGAACACAACTAGAGGACTGAGCATTCAGGTTTAATAGACTTACATTGCTTATCTGGTACTCAGATTGCAGAATCCTCAGAATGAAAGGCAGGGTGTAGGAAATGTATTTTTCTTCCTCTTTGTACAGCTCTGGCATAGCCTAATTTATGATAGCTGGAAATAAATTCAGAACATTTAAGCCTTTTTATATAGGTCTCTAGTGTTAGCTCACAATCTGGTTACTACTTTTCACTCACAGTGAACATAATTTTGGTTTATTTTTATTTCTCCTCTTCTCAGCTTTTGCAGAATGCTGATGTGTGTATTTACTTACAGATACCATCTTGAGACTGACAGTTATATTTAAGTAACTTCTTAATAAATATTTTATTATTATTTTCCTTTTATAATCTTCATAATCATTAATCATGTTGAATATCAGATTTAAATTCTGCACTGGATTTGGCAATGTATTTGTAGTGCTGTATTATTTTTAAGCTTAATGTTTATATTGTATATTTGAGTACATTTTATAAACCCACATATGTACTTTTGAAACAAAGTTTATGATTTGTTGATGAAATGCATCCCTGACCTGGAACTCTCTAGTGGATCTTCTTCAGTTTTGTGATAGAGTCTGCAAGACTATGTATATAAACATGTATTTGTTCAGTAGATTTCATTGATAGGTCTATCACAATCTCATGTCATAATGAATGGACTAGGTTTCCTCCTCTATTTGTAGAATGTTGAAGAAAAGCAAAAGTTTTGCTGTAAAATCAGAAGTTTGAACTTTTTGCTGAAAGTTTGAGCATTTAAACAGAAGCACAGCTCCTGGTTCTACACTTTATTACCCATATCAAAAACCAAACAAACAAAACCACAAAAAGCTGGAAAAGAAGTGATAGCAAAGCTTTGTTCAAGAACAGAAAAAATGGCTTTTGTAATTTATCTTTTATTTCCACAAAAAGAAATATTTTATTGTTCCCTAAACTTTGATAATTCCACATTTATGTATTCTGGAATTTTACATGGCAAAAATCTTTTTCTTTTGTGTAAGAACCAAAGCACACCTTTAATTATCTGAATTTCCAGTTGAAGAAAAGTATTATTTTATATTGAGTTCTAGGAAATATCAGAGTTGTTTAAAGAAAAGTATTTCAGTGATTTCCTATATTTCTATGAAGCTCTATCAGGAACAAAATCAAAAGGTATGCCAAATTTTGTAACTGCAATGCTGTAGTATCTTACAGGAATATTTATGATCCTTCTAAAGGAATATGGGTCTGAAATGTCACAAAATACAATTCAAAAAATTAATTGTCTATTTCTCATGTCACATTTATTCAGTTACTTATACAGCTTTGCCTGAGAGAATGTTTTTATTTACTTTTAAAATCTAATTGTTTTGTTTACACTAAATATATTGAGTATGATCTGAGCTCATCTTGGTGGTGCTAAATATTTAATGCTTTTCCTTAGAGCAATTATTAGTTTCTCATTAATCAATGCTTTTAAATATCTGTCTTCATTATAACACTTAAGAACTTTACAGCATGAGCTGCTTTTTCCCTGACTGTCTTACAAATCTATGTCTCAATTATCTCATGCTGATAACATGCCCTGTTCCCTTCAACTTCTGTAGAAATTGCAAATACTCAGAAGCTCAGAAAAGATATCTAGAAAACTGTAAAATCGAGCCCAGCTTCCTCCTGCTCATGAGATGCTCATGTATAAATCACTCAGTACACCCTCTTTGGAAGTATACATTTCATTTGGCTCTCTCTTCTGGTGATAAAGGATGGGACACAAAAACTAACAGAAAGAAGGTGTGACAAAAAGAGAAATCTGCTTCTCAAGGAGCTCTGCATGGTAGCATACGTGTGCATTTACATGCATCAATATGGTGCAACCCTAGTATTCCATTCTGATTCCTATCGTGTTTCCATTTAGATTTAAGAGCTATGTTGATCTAAAAATAGAAAATCCTCCTTACTATAAAAATTAATGATTTCCCCTTTTTTTTCTTCCTAATTTAAATATACATAGATACCTTTTAAGGCCTCCAGAATTCCCTGGAATTTCCTGAAAGACACACACTAAAAATACTTCAGGGGCAAATAGAAGGGGTTTTATTACTACATAAAACCATTAATTTCTCTACACCTCTCTTAGTTTTTTTCTGAAATCATATCATGTGTCCTCTGGTTCCCTTTCTGAATACATTTTTATTCATTCAGGGTTTTTTTTCCTTCACCCAGAACTGTGTGTCTTGAAACTTTTCAACAGCTTTGCAGTTCAGGAAGTAATTATTGCTTCCATTTAACACACAGAAAACAAAAATAAGAGAATGTGCTTACCTGAAGCCATCAGAGAGTGGTTCCAGGACATGAAAAGACATCTCAATTTGAAGTCTAACCTTCTAACTAAAATATGATTTCTCAATTGGTTCATAATTTAGCATTAAGGGAATACATTCAAAGCACAATAGATTATTCCAGTATCTAAATGAACTCTAAGTGTGTCTATATTTTATCTTGGCAAGGGTGCATACATTCAAACCCCAGCATCCATACAGGTGTTTACAAGTAAATCCTTCTCGGATTTCCCATTTTCTTTAGTAGATCTCCCACTCAAAAGACTGGATCTACATATGGATGCTCATTGCTGCTCAGGCAGATATTCACCTCACAGTGAGTGTCGTGACTGCTTCAAACACCCACAGATTCAAGTTTTTGAGTGGTTTTATTTATTCCTGATCACCATATGCAGAGTAGCTCTGATGGACTTAATGTTCATGTACTTTCTTCAGCTGGTTCCCTTTCTGCTAAGTCCAGCTGTTAGACTCAGGCAAAGCATGTTTCAAAAAGGCACCCCCTCCTAATTTAAATGATCATCATTATTTTCAGATCAGGTTTTTAGAAATATATTAGATTGTCGGCCTATATTTTCTGTTCTGTTACCATCAGAAAACTCTTCATAGGGTTATTAACAAATTTTCAGGCCGGTCGCTTTATTTGAAAGTTAAATCTATTAAGTTTATAACTTTAAAATAAAATTTTAAATACTTAAATTATTCTTTCATTTTTTTGTCCCTTTTTTTCCCAAATTTACTCATCAATTTTGCACACCAACACTGGCACAATATATTGTTATTGGTCTCAGAAATCCTGTGTTTATAACATTATTCTTCTACATTTATTGACTATTCTTTTTATTATTTCTGTTTAGTCTTTAGATGAAAAGAAAAGTGTTATTATAATGAAATAATAAAATTATATTTTTTATTATATTTTGAAGGGTTAAAATTAGAGAGTTATCTATATTTAGAGAGACTCCTGCAAACAGCATAAATTATTATGCCTTTTTTTGCAGCAGTATAATGCAACACACATTTCTCTATAATATTCTAAGAAACTATCTGCATTTAGATATTTGTCACTCTGAATTACTCCACATCACATAGGCTTTTTCTAGGAATGATGCTACATAAATGACCACAATTTGCTCTATCAGTTTGAAATAGAGTACTCTTGCTGGCACGGGAAAAAAAATCACACCTATAGCCAAACATCTTTTAGAGATTTATTCTCAAATTTGCCTTCAAATATAATTATTAAGTAGAGCCATATCTCCAAATGGGCAATCCATACAACAGGATCTGCAGTCTGGCTGAGAAGCTGACAGTGAGTTCTTAAATGCATTACTGCAATGTGTTGCCTTTTTTGTCTTTGCTGTAGTTGCAGTTTTGCAGCCACACTCAATGTAAATTGATGAGTTTCATATAAGATATTATAAAAATACCCATTCCAATGTTTGGACTGCTGGCCAAGCGATTCCTTCCAGTTCAGCATCACTCATGTAATGTTCTTTCTCTTATGAATTTCTATTTTTATGAGTTTTTGAAGGAAACTTGCCTGGAAAATGCAATACGGGGCTGCTCAAACAAGTCTGATAACACTGGGAGTTTTGATTTGATCAGAGGTGTTCATGATGATACAAAAGAAGTTGGCATGGTCTCCTCAGCACAATGCCCCATCAGCTCTTATTGTGTAGGCAGAAAAACTAGGGGGAAAAGAAAACTGAGTTTTCAAGATATTAGCTGCTTCTTTCACTCAGCAGACAAAAAAAGCTTTGAACAAAAGCACCCATGTATAAAATGCCCACTTGCCTAACAACCAAAACACAAATAAAAATATAATAGAAACATTTAATCAACAGTTTTTATCTTCCTTATAAATGCATATGATTGCTATGTGATTATCTTCACATACAGACTGGTAAGAATTATAATTAAGGCTGAGACATGAAAATAATATAGCAGAATAAAATCCTGCAAACCTGCAGGCAAACTACTTGCCAGTTTTAAGTATCCCCGATGAAAGAATAGTATACAATACAAAATGATAAAGAGAGGACATGAGAAACACCCTGAAAAGTAGTATTTCATTCTGCTAGGCACTGACTGCAGACATAACCCCTAATCAAACACTTTGGAGGAGTGCCAGCAACAGGGTGAGAGAAAGCAGAAAATTCCTTCACAGAAGACTGTATGGCTGAAATCACCACTAAATAAATTCTGAGTACTAAGGGAAAGTAGCTTCATGTTACAAACCTCCCTCATTCTTGGTCCAGTTCAAAGATAAAGTTTAAAGGTAGCTCATGTCACAGAGAAACAGCCTGGTGGCTGATAGCAAGGCTTACTGACCCAGTGATAGAGTTTGACGGTGGCCAGAGTGGAGGCACATGGAAGCTCAAGCACAGGGCAAGCACAGAAGCCATTTTGGCCAAACATCCTTTCAGTATCCAGCTAAGGTGCCTTTGTCTACTCCTTTTTGACTCTGGGTTAACAGCTAACAAGTGAAATACCTAGGTGTTATCCATTGCTCTTCAGGGCAGGAAGGGCAATGGCTTTCTGCCACACTGAGAACAGATTTTATCCCTAACATAGAATTTTGAAGGCATAAAAGGAGAAACAATGGTTTAAAATAGTAATAAAAATGAAGAGTAGTCAAGAGGCCATTCAGAGACCAAGCAGAACAACAAAGGTGTCAGAAACAGGTGTGGATCAGAGAACTAGTAACACAGCTGGATAAAGCCCAGCAGCTCCTGTGAAAAGAAATGCTCTCACTAAGGCAAGGCATTGAAGGAATTCAGCTCACAACATGCCCATGGTGACCTGAGTGAACCACGGGCTGAAGGAGAAGAAAAGCACGTTCTTTCCAATACTCACCCGACAAGGATCACCACATCAGCTTCTGCTCTATCAGAGTCTTTGAACAATCCTGACTAATAATGAACACTTTGCCCATTCCCAAACTGTGATACAATATTATACAATGTTGTTCTAATGGTTTTCTAACTTCAAACGCAATGTTTGGTTCATCAGTAAGATTAATTTTAAAAATAACAAATGCAAAATGGTCAGATGTATGGGAGGGAAAAGGGTCATTGTCATGAGGGCTTGGCAAGAAAGTGAAACATATTTTTTATTCATTTATTTCATAGACAGTAAGAAAGCCTGGCACAATTCATTTAAATCTGTGATGATTTCAAAGGCAGAACTCATACCTCTAGACTCTGAAATTCCTGATTTTTTTTAAAATCATTATATTATTATCCCCAGAATAGCTCCTGAATTGAGTATTGTTCTTTAAAGGAGAAAGAAGTAAAAAAATCAGGACCTGACTAGAAGGCCAAATAGCAGACTTTGAAAAGTTTCCCTCTTGTTTTAATGAGCTTTAGACAATTTCTTTATTGTATAAGCACTTTACTATTCAAATATTTTTAAATATTTTTAAAATTATTATATACCTATGCCATTTCTAAAATGAAAGCACATCCAAGGTAAAACAGAGTGAAAGTTAAGTGGGAAGCAGTACACAGCCACATGGAAAAGAAAATTTATTTCTAGAAAACTGAAATATCTTCCAAATTTTATTCATTCTCTCTCTTTTATTCTCTCCTCAGCAAGGAAATGGAAATGGACAATAATGTCTGCATTCTCAATATTTCTCAGAGTGACAATACAAAACCACAAAGTGAGTAAGCTTATTGAAAGTAGAATTGTCAACTTCAGAAAAAGAATCAATCAAATCAATAATGTGTGAATCTGACCTTCCAGGAATCTTGAGAGATTAGATCTGATAATTATATCTCAGGCCATCCCTTTTATGGCTTGCAAATGTTATTTTAAAACACTGAGATATTTCTTCACCATAGCAGTGTTAGCAACAATCCCTCTTTTCAAGTAGTTGAAAGAAAAAAAAAAGTGAAATTACTGGTTTTATATAGATGGAAAACTATAGATTTGCACAAACTGAGACATAAACTAAACACACCAGCACAATCCCCGAGGCAGAATGCAGCAGAGTTTTTTGGCATATTTCTCTGCCTTAAACAACTGCAATGCTTAACATTTAAGAAAGCTAGACCTAGTCAATATTTATTACACATTTCAGATTTAAAACACATAAAAAATAAAGCTTTAATTTACCAGTGCCAAGAAAACAAATGAACTCTGTTTCTACCATCATAATATCTGCAGCAAGCATTCAAACTGAAGTTACCACCCCACCATCTACACAAAAGGTAGATTTAAAGAACCAATAAACACTTTTTTTCTCCCCTGCCTTTAAGGTAGACCCAAAAAGATTTTTTAATAGTTATTTTTCTTCTGAGAAACCAAAGAATTTGTTATTTTTGTTGCCTAAGATCCAGCCTCATAACCTGTTTATTTGATATATGGAAAAAAAGAATTCACAAGCAAAACAAAGTTTTTTGCTACAAAACTGGCTCATAATAGTGGAAAATACAGTGTTAAAACAGTCTCTTTTCCTTACTTTTCACACTTTCAACTACAGCTGATCTCATGGCTCCTTTGCTGTCAGATAAATTGCAGGAAAACCTTACAAGCATGGTAATGAGTGTTAAGGTGAGCATTGTGTGATCCTGAGTGATACTTGCCAGTTCTGCAGCAGCAGGGTATGGATGTCTGGATGAAAACAGGTTAGGAGTCAGAAAGCCAAGATTTACTCCTTTCTCTGAATTCCCTGAAATGAAAGCAGAGAGATGAAGGCTGAGATGTCCCCATTCTTTCACAGAATTTTCAATGTAATTCTGACCTATGTCTGATCATACAGAAAACAGTGAGAGAAAATACACAGTTTTGGAATTTCTAGTAGTAACTCTAGTTTATTTAAAATTTCATGTTCTCTTTAGGGAACAATTATTTTAATTACACTTTTGGCCAGGAAAATCTAGAAAGTCTGTGGGCAAGATACTTTGAAACATGTCATTCCCATCTGTTTCCAGTAGGCAAACCAGTCAAGGCAAAATAGAAACATACCAATATTCATTAAGGTTTCTACTTTAAATCATAGGTTTTTTATTTAACACAATTTTATATATTTTTAATATAGTATATTTTGAAATATTATATAGTAAAAGTGTCTTAAATTATTCAATTTGCTTTTTGTTGCTGAAGTTGCTATGTTATTTCCTAGGCTTTTTTCTAAAAGTTTGCTATTCTTAACTACTTATTGCTTAGGTTGTCTTTCAAGGAAAACTTCAAGTGGCATGTAATTATAATATAGTATAAAAACACCTACATAATCACACATTTAAGGAAACATATCCAAAATAAAAAAGCAGGCATATGGAAAGACAATATTCTATGAAGTTTCTGTGTTCCAGTGTGTCACTGTATACTTTGGAAATGCTTACAATCAATGTATGGAAAACTTAAATTTGACATCTAAGCCAGTGTTTGGATTTCTGTGTTCATAGATAGATAGTTCAATGATAAAGGGCATTGCTTTGGATAAACATTACATAAATAATAGGCTGTTTTAAGCATTACGTCTAAAAGTTCCCAAGTGTGTCTGAGGATGAACTGGGCTATTTGGATCATTTTAACAAAGTGAAGCCTCAGGGGAAAAAAAGATGTATTAATTATGTATCAAAAATAGTGGCTATTTCTTCAGTTTTGTGCATTTTAATTGAGAATGTCCATTAAAAAGATCAACAATCAGGTTTGTCATTGCATACAGGACAAGAATGTCAAAGAGCAGGATCAGTTGAAGTGTCCCCTATTGTGCTGCAAAATAGAAAACATCTATTTCTAAGCATTGGAAGTGGGATCTTTTCCTCTTAAAAATGAAATGTGAAAAAATGAAGTGTTCTGATACCTATTAAAGATACATGGAAAGCAGTTTTGGCAGGTGCTGTTAATATGTGTTTCTTCCCCTTAGTCTGAAAATTAATCAGAACACATTAAGAACACATAATTATTTTTTTAAACTCATATTTCTTGTTTTATCCACAATAAGCATGTAGGTCTTCACATATGGCTGATTTATGGTGACAGTTTCACAGAAGAAATTGTCACTTGCTTCTGTTTAAATTGGGGTCTGGAAGGCGATGTGTAACAGCATTCCTGATAATTGGTTCTATTATGAAGCACTGTCATGGCAAATTTTCCAAACACAAACCAGACTGCATAACACTACCTCCCAGGAAAAAAAACCCCCAACACTATCCTGCCTCAGCAACACAAATTTATATTCTAATTACATAGAGTAAATGCAATTATACCTCAAATAATGCAGGTGCCAAACCTGAAATTTGGAGTACGTATTTTAAACAATACAGAGTTTCCACATAGTTTAAAACAAAGACATGAAATATTATGGTTTCAATTCTTCTCTAAGAGAAAGAAGAAAAGAATTCTTCTGTCTTTTCAAAGTGTACTAGACTGCTATATTTTTCTTTTTTAACTCAGTCTCTAGCAGACCTTTGCTACTTCATTAAAACATTTTTCAACATGTCATATATATCTGTGGTGTAGCAAACTCTAGTTTATTCATGCTGAGTGGCTAACCTTTCTGAAAGCAATTTAGCAGCATTTCTCCTTTCTTCCTTTAATAAAATCTCATCTGAATGGCTCTGAAGCAGAACTGGGCAAGAACTGACCTAAACATAAACCTTTTAAAGATTAGAAAAGGAAAACTTGGGGATTTATTTATTTGTCTTGGTTCTGGCACATCAGCTTTGCTTTGATTCTAATTTTCATGCTGTATTCTGTCATCCAGGTCCAGCTAGCACTAAAAAAAAACTTTCCTTGTAAAATTGCTCTCATACTATTTCAAGTGAGAATGGAACCAAGTTTCCCAAAGGCTATCACATACCATGATCTTAGAATATAACCATCTTAATTTATAATGCCTTCACGCATACTGAAATTGTCCTCCAAACCATCAACTGAAATATCAATATCTTTATTTAGGATACAAAACTCATTTTCAATGAATGTGTGATGGTTTGGATGGAATGAAAAATCAGCTTAAAAAGTCCTGAAAGAAATTAAGTAAAAAGCAATTCAAACATTAGTTACAAAAGCAATATTTCAATTTGCATAATTTATTTGGACAAATCACATATTTTTTTCCCAACATTTAATCACTACATTTCCTTATTGCAGACAACATTTCATCATATTTAGTCAAAATTCTCAAGGTCTCAGGAGAATCCTTACAAAATTACATGCCAAATATGCTTGATTATTTATTACTAATCCTTCATATAAATAATGAAAAGTCCTCAGATTGGTCTTTTAAGAGTAGTCTATAGCCACAAATATGTATCCAGAATTACTATAAGGTTTTTCAGTGTAAAATTCCCATTTGTCACTTTTCTCTTGGTGTTGAAGCTATGGTGATTTAAATTGTAGATCAACAAGTAATAAAAGGAGCTCACAGGAGTACCTGGGCAAAGTACTGACTGGCCAGCAATACAATCTTTTCCTCTCTGGAATTCCCAACTGTGCTTCATACCAACCAGCTCTAGGGTAAGTTTAACGATAGAGGTGCCTCATTTTCTCAGCTGAAAAGGAAGAGATTTTCTGCCTGGCAGCCAGGATGTGCATTGGATTAAAACAGAGCATGGCAAAGGCTCATTTCACCACTGCATCACCCACAGAGAAGTTGAAAATTAAATACTTAGCAAAAATAAAAAGACAAAAAAGTCAGAAAACTTAAGCTTTGAAATGTGAAGGCAGTTCAGATAACACAATTTCAACCAAATGAAACTGACATAATATATAACTTACTACAGGAATAAAGAACTAGACTATCTACTCCATTAAAGTGGTGCTGCAATCAAAGATAGGACATATGTATTTTCAAATCCACTTTCTTTGTAAAAGAATAAGTGCTATTAAGTGATCATAATTTTTGTTTTACTCTGTCATTTGATTAAAATAATTTATGTTTGCAAGTTTTTATTTCTTAGGGATTCTTTTCATGACTAAGAGTACAGTACACAAATCTCTTGAATACAGTTTAAACCAGTACTTAATTCATTTTTTGCAGTAGAGAAAGATCCCAAATCAGTTAAGGTGAAATCATTTTAACATCCCCTAACTGAAGGATTCTACCTCATTGCTATGCAGTCTGGTTTTAATCCTATCCACTATTCCCTAGGCACCACATTTTTACTTATATAACAGTGTTGTCAAGCACAAGTGTAACAGGCTGGCCAGGCTCCTTCCCCATGCTTTCCAGGTGGATTAAAATCCTCTAACTAGCCTCTCTAGTTTATTCCTTAACCATTGCCAGTTCCAAAAGAGTACATAGCCTTTAGGCAGGCAAATCCTCTGCATTTCTGTACATTGTCTTTCCCACTTATCTGCAGTGTCTCTCCCTTGACCTAGAGATTTAACTACTCTTTCCTCTTTAGAGTCCCAAACACTTCCCTCAAAGGATCCCTCACAAAAACACACACCCCTCAAGCCTACTCAGAGGCCTAAATTAATTATGCTAATCAGACTACCCTGGCTAACCCAATTAAGTTTAATTAGCTGATGCCTTTCTTCCTAAACCACCTTGCCTTGGGGACATATTACCTCTGCTTTTAAGCTAGCTGCAGAAGACAATCTCCTCTTGCAAACTTGCCCCCTAGCAACAGACATTCAGCAGGGAGAGTCTCATGGCAATAAGCCCCTCACAAGCCTTAGTGAAGCTTCTTGTTTCTTGAATACTTAAAACTGGACCATATTCACATTGGAATTTGGGCTGTGAACAAAAGGAGCTTATTTAGAAAGTCTAGGTTCCATAGGAAGTCAATACTGCCATTAATAATCATCCTTTCTTGGATTTTCTGTGTCATTGCAGGGACATGGTAGCTCCCTGGTCATAGTAAACTTCTCTGTCTTTAGACAGCAGTGCCACTGGTCATCAACTACCCACCAGATCCTGGAGCTTTCATTATTTCACCTATGCCTCCCTTCCATGTCACGGCAGGAAACCTCATCTCCTTATTTTGCTAAACCTGCAGGCAGTGGTGCAGAAAATCCCCTCTGTGACAGATTCCGGCTAAATTCTGTCCTGCATGAAGTGAAACAACCTCCCTCCCTGCTTTGTGAACTAGACAAAAAACTTTTGAGCTTCTGGTTTATCAAAAAAATAATTCTTTCCAAAATTTCCCTCCGAGAAAAGTCTAAATCAAAAAAAGAAAAAAAAAAAAAGTGAAAAATTTCTACCAATTGTAATTCCAAACTAGTGTTGCCTCAGAAATACTGAAAAATCGCATTTTCTGAAAAATAGAGGCTTCTGGAGATCTTCAGATAGCAAACAAAACTTAAAATTCCTTTCCTACTATCTGTAAACTGTTCTCTAGATTATTTCTAGTGCTAAACTAGTCAAGCATTTATTACAAATCACAGGATATTTAAAAGGAAACTAGCAGACATCTTCTTGAAGTACTTTTATTCTCATAAACATGGAATTGTGAAGTCAAAGGAGGAAGAGAAATAAAATGGTGGTACACAATAATCAAACTATTTTTCAGCTAAATAGAAATAAGTAAAGAAGAGGGAACCAAAATTGCAAAATATGTTCAAATTTTGAAGCCTTTTTTTCTATTAATTTTAAAAGCTGATATTATTTTATGCTGGTTATCAAATGTTTCTATTGTAAATAAAGTTCAATTGGTTCAATAGAAACTTTCAGTATAGCTCAAAGCTATTTGCCCAGCTAAGTGAACCCTTCCCATTTTTACTCAACAAATATGGAAAATGCATTACTTTGACAATGATAATAAAACCTTAGCATTGTGTTTATTTCATTTATCTTCAAGTTTAAAAGTAATTGCTGTACTGAACAAACTCTTATTTCCAAGTGCTAAATGAAATGTTATTTTGAATAAATAGACTGTACTTAAAACAAATACTGAAAGAGCCAGTATCATCTGATAAATGATGACCTAGGAAGTTCTCATAAGTATATAAAAAATTGGGAACATCATTATTAAATATTTTAGTCCATTCAAAACTCTGTATTCTAAAAAAATTTTGATAACCAGAAGGGATTCCATTAATTATTCTAAGAAATATGATGCTCTGCAAAGAGTAATAATACAATTTACCTTCCTATTAAGTCATAACTTTGCCTCACATTACTGCATGCTTAGCTTTCCACTGTGCAATCAATGTAATCACAGGCATATATAGACTTATTGTAAATACTTCTAAATTTCAATTATTTCCAGGTTTTTATTTGTGCTTTTGTTTATGTGGGGTTTTTTTAAGGGTGTTTCAGTTTGGGTTTTGGCTTTTTTTTTTGTAATATGCAATTGTTAAAAACATCAACATTTTAGAAATGTTTCTACTGATTTCAGTAAGACTTTCCATTAAGTGAGTATTGCAAGATTACCTTCTTGATTGTACATTCCAACAACATGAATATGCTTTGCAAGTATGGCCTCTATATAAGCACAGTTCTTAACAGGCTTAAAATCCAGAATAATTTGTAGCAATTCTGTACTTTGCAGAATGCAAACTATTCCTATTTCTCCAATTAAATACATTAGCAGTATGCTCTTAAACAGAAATAGGAGTCTCTGACTGAAATAAGAAAGACCCTTATCAAGCTAAATGTTACATTTCCAATTATAACACTTGGGAAACAGTGATAGGGAAAAAATGCTGGCTGTTACATACCAGAAGAAACAAGTCAAAACTTACTTTCTTGGAGGTCTTCTTTTTTCCCTTATCTCAGCTCTACACCGTGGCACCTTCTGACCTATAATGTTGAACATGTTCAGGCTATTCAGCTGTTAGAATGAACTCCAGCAGCAAGTATGAAATGAATTTCCTATTGAAAACATGTTGATAAATGTTGGCAGGTAGAAGTAGTGGCACATGATGGGGAGAAAATTACTTTGAAAATACCCAATCTAATGTTCATATTTGGAATTAAACAAGTAGTTGCCTGAAGTATTGGAATTAAACAAGTAGTTTCCCATGTATTCAGGAAACTGCATATCTTGCAAATTGTAGGAAGATATGGATTCCTCAAGCTAAACAAGTCCTGTGGTGCATATGAAATACAGATAGCATGTTTCCAAAACTGTTTATTTGGAATACAACCATTATTACAACCAAATTCTGCTGTGAAATAGCTTCCTTAGCTCCCCAGAGGTCAGGTCTGTAGCTTGCATTTAGTTCCTAAAAATTAGTGTAGTACTGAAAAGTGAAAGATTGAAATGCTGACGTAACAGACAAAAAATAAATTCACGAAACTTACAGCCTACTCAATGATTTGTTGCTTCTTTAAGACTTATACTGCTTAGCTCAGTACTGTATCTACTTGAGAAAAGCAATCAAATGTATGATTCCAGTACAGAGAATTTACATTCCCTACATTCATGTATAACAAACATGTTCAAGTGAGAGTTTCCTATGACACATGGTATTTTTACTGTTCCAAGGAGTGAGTTTCTAAAAATTCTTCCTTAAACTGGCATTAATGTGAGTCTCTTCCAAAGCTTTAGACAAGTTTCCTAAAGACACTAATACAGCTTTCTAGATAATCTCCAAATCCTCTCCTTCTAAAAGTTTTATATGTGCTCCAAACTGAAAGGACACTGTGAATCATACAATAAATCAAGGAATTATTGCAGTATGATAGGGACTCAAAAAAAGCAGATGGTACATATTTTTCTTGAAGGCAGAGGACATTAATGGAGAGGAATAAAACATAACAAAGAAGTAAAGTTCAGAGGAGACATTCATTTTCAAGTCTTACTCTTCACCTCATAGTTCATCTTGATCCCTCATGGATGCTTCTGTTTTCTGTGATCTCATGTCACAGTCAAACAATAGTGAGTTACAGAATGCAATTTAGAAGGATGGCATGGTATAGCAACAAATGATGTGTCAGGAGAGCTGCAAATGAAAAGTATTGGTCTCTCTTCACTCAGTCTTGACTTCTGAAGATTTGTAGGAAGAAAAAGTAGCCCTCAAGACCTTGAAAGATCTGCAGGCATATCTTTGGAGAGAGAAAAAACCTTCTCTCCCATTGACAAGCTTCCCCAAACTGGATTTCTTTTCTGACGTCTTAACTTTGCAAGCAGGGTCTGAAATAAATTGTCAAGCTCGCTGAAGACAAAAACCTGCTGTGATGCTCCAGTTTCAAAATTTGATATGCTACTGTGTTCATCTGTCTTGAGCCATCACTGCTAGTCTGTACTGGGATTTTCAACAGTAGTCTTTACCTGCTCTGATCTCTAATCATCTGCTAGAGAGAAAGAATAGTAATTAATCTTGGTGAATATTTCTACTTCTCTGCTCTCACAACTCAGTAAGTTCTTTATTGATCTCTAAAACTTTTTAAAAGTAATCTTTCCTTGGTTTTAGAATCTTAATGTCAAAAATTAATATTTTGTGGTGGTTTTAATAAAGGGGAATATGGTTGGTTGTCTCTAGTAGTTAGATATTAGATAAAGCACAAACTAACAAAATATATCTGAAAATACATTTAAATTGCTGGAAAAATTCACTACCTTTTGAATTGAGAAACAGAGCTCTCCACTCCCTGTTTTTTTTTGTGATATTCCATTGAAAAATGAGTCATAGTGTAATTTTTCTTATTTCACTTTGAGCACTATTTATGCGTGAAGCCTTAAATTACATGCATACATTTGATTTAAATGCTTCTAACAAACAGTACCACCCTCTTTCTTCAACATACAGTTCTTAAAACTGCACTGCAAATGGTATCCACAGTTCCTCTCCTTCAGGATATTTTTTAATAAATGATTGAAGCACCTTTTATTCTCAAAATTGATGCAAATTTAAAGCCAAGCATATTTGAGGATTAGTTCATTTAATAATTATGCCAATTTTATAAAGACAACAATACAAAGCTGTCGAGGTTTATATGTGGAATTATATGATTATCTTATGTTGTGGTTGCATTGGCAAGTAATTCAATGTGATAGAAACAGATCAGGAGAGCAAAAAATTGGCACAGAGGCCCTTAAATCTACATTGTAGAGGTCATTGCTGCACCTGCTTGCCCTTTTCCAATCAGAGGCTCTAACTCTGATACATGCTTAGCCTGGGAACACATTGTCTGAGAGCTGGGGTGTTTGCCCAAGGTTTTCAGGTTGTCATGCTACAGATCATAATCAGATAAAATCCTGAGAGCCTTAGCACTGTATAAGAAAACACTACCACTGAGGACATTGCTAACATACTTCCCACAGAGAGAAACAGTCCCTTTCGGGAGGAAATTCACCCCAGTGTGAAACACCTGCCACAGAGGTACAGGCTGGAATCTACATCTCACTTTATAAACTATGGAAATTCAATCAACTAGCCTAGCTATCTAATATCCTGAACATCAAATTTAGGAAGCATACAATCAAATAGCTCCTCCTTTATCACTGGTTCATTTTTGTTTTAATTAGTGTTAAACCAGTTGCAAAATAATAGTGACAATGTTCATACTAACTGGTAAACAATGCTTATTTTAGAAAAATAATTTTCTTTACAGGAAAAATTTAAGAATACAGAATGATAAATCACAAATAAAAAGGAGGAGAGGGAAGAACAGTAAATCAAAGGGAAAGAGGAAAACAGGACACTGGGTGAGTGTGAAAAAAAAACTGTGTTAATACAAAATGTTTTATTTAAACTCACATGAAACCTATTTTCATAAATTCATACAAATTTTTAGCTCTTTTTTTAATTTTATTTTAGGCAATTAAACATAATTAAATTCAAGTTTTATATTTTTACATTTTCACATTTTCATTATATGTTTCCTTTTTCTTTTAATTTTTTTGTTGCATACAATTATTTATCTGACTAAATTTTCAGATAATTTAATCCCTGTAAAACTTACTTTTATTTTGTTTTGGAAAATTTTGTCCTGCTTCTTTCAAAACACCTACTGTAAATTGTATATACACATACAGAGAGAGTTTTTCTTGTAGTTATAGGGACAATTTTATCTTCAGTCTTTTATACTTGACGTGTTGGAGGGGTGTTCATGCTCAGTCTAATGTTAAAATACTGTACTTTGGTGATAAAGGGTATGCCGTCAACATTTGAGACCTGTTATTTTCAATAGTAATGTGGTAGAAGTACTCATTACAGACTAGAAATAACTTACTCCAAGTTTGCCACGGTAGAGTTCACACTGAGTCTTGAGATGCTGACAACAAAGAAAGCAAATACAACTGGCTCGTTTCCAGTAGATGGCATTCATCAAAATGGTATATTTCCAAGACTCAGTATTGTTTCTGCTCAATCTGCAAGTTCAAGGTAGCATCTTAAAACAAAACAGAGTCAAACAAATACCTCCCTTAGCTGGCAGCGCTGCTCATTTCCCACCTCTGCAATAAATCTAATCTATTTTAGGAACGCTTCTTCAACTTTCACATCATACTTAGGTTTCAGATGTCTTCCACGGGTTAGTGGAAATGTGCAAAGCTAGCTGAACTTGAGTTAAAGAGCTTTTCTAAAGAAACATGGTTTTGTCAGCCAGACAAATGTCGTCTCTTGCTTATTTTTCCAGATTCCAGCACAGTGTTTTTACATTAAGCATGAGTCAGATATTTGAGTGTAAATCAGAAGATGCCTTCCAAGTCCTAACTGGTTTTATTCTTAGCTAAGGTAGTGATCTTGGGACTAAAATGCACAGTATTTTATTGTTCCCTTCTCAAGAAATAGTCAAAGTAACACTTCTTATATTTTTAATACTGTAATGAAATCATAAGATGGAAAATTGTAGTGAATTAGGCGGAAATAATCTGAAAGGTTTGGGAATAACTAGAAAAATCTGCAAACATAACATTTTTTCAAGGAAAATGGGGATTTTCAAAACTATGGAAATTCTAATGTTTTAAACAACACCTACAAAAGCTGAGCTACCCAAGACATTTAACTGCTTGAAAAGCAATGACTTGTGCCCACATCCATAGTGCAGCACTCCAGCTGACTTCATATTGCAGGACTGGAACAGCTTAAGCAGAACGATTCAAGGACTGATAGTTGAATTTTCACCTTCAGTCTACTGAAAATGCTGGAATACATACACAAATGGCAATGACGGAATATTTTGGAAAAAAGGCTTTGCATACTTTTGAGAAAAATGTCTCATAACTTTTTAAATCACTTACAAGCTCAATAATCTTTTCACAAGGCTCAACTAACCCAGCATATTCTGATTTATGGAGATGCAGTCCATGTGATGGAGACAATTGCCACTACTGACTACTGTCTACGTGCTGCCAGAGGCTACAGCCATGCCTGTCTTACAAACAAGACATGGTGGCATGTTTTGCATGAGGCACAGTCTAGCACTAATGTAGTTTCTGTGGTTTTTAGCCTGACTTGTTGCTGGTGGTATTTCACAGAGAACCGGCATGCTTTGTGCAGATATTGTTCAGATCAGAAAAAAATAAGTCTCCGTCATCTCCAATCTGCTATATGAAAAATATTCATGTAAGTTCATCTTGTAAAATTATTTTCCCTCATTACTATTTGTATCTTTACAATTAATTTTTATTTTTTGAACTTTATTGGCAAAGGTCCTAGAACATATTCCACAAGGAATTTTTACAGGAATTTTCTTTATTTCCTTTTGTTTCACAGAAATATTAAGCTTGATGAATCAAAGGACCATATTTGCATTACCTGAAGCTGTTTGTTAATGGATTTTTCTCTTTCCAACTGAAGGACAATAAGCATTTAGCAAGCATTCACTTCACATCTGAAGCTGGGATTCTTGGGGATCTAGGCTAAGAAGACATCTAGTTTTCCTCCAAAAGCAATGCAGTGAGAAAGGCATTTCTAAAAGCCAGGACAACCTTCCTGTCCTAAATAACTACTTTAGTCCTTGCAGAGGCATTTCTCTATGATTATTTAAAGGAGCCCAGGTGAACAACTTAAAGTAGGCCTCTAAGTTTTAGACAGGTAATAATGGGTAAGATGAAAAGGCTGAATTCTGTGACCTTTTATTTTGTGCTATTAAATCTTATTACAATTCTCTTACCCTGGTCCTCAAGGTCTCTTAACTCTACACAATATTCGAGTGCTGCTTTGTATTTATAGTTCCTCTCACATTCATGCCATCTGCAAATTTCATTAAAACATTTTTGCTTTTTGTGCCAGGGTCGTAAAAGAATATATTAAATGACATCAGTTCTGAGCCAAGCTTTGACAAATTCCACTGGTAACCTACTTTCAGCCCAACACTTTGCTTTTCAGAATAGGTATAGCATATTTTTCTAGTTTCTTTAGCCAAAGTATAAGTACAGTGTGAAAAACTTGCATTACTTTGAATCTTTCTAGGCTAGAAATATCAAAAATGTTTAAACATTCAGAATTAAATGTTGGAACACTTGATTACTGAAAATTAGTAAAAGGACATTTAAATGATCTATTCAAGGACTTCAGGAGTGTAATTCCACTGTCTACCCATGGGCATCTAGTGCCCTGCCCTCACCTGTGCTGTATGTTGTGTCTCCATATGGGCATAGAGGGTACCATAAGACATGTCAGATGGCACAGCTGCTCAGGCAACTGATTTGGGCCCTTTGTTAATGTATGTTAATGTCAATGTTATGTAGGCAGCAAGGTTTTGGTACAAGGAGGGCTGCAAGTGTGGCTTCTGATGAGGGCCTGTCCCATGCCAGACATGGCCTGGTCAGGCCCATTCCACAGCAGATCCACCACAGGCCACAGCTGAGCCCATCAAGCACAGCTAATCTGGGCTCTGTGAAAACATCTTCACCCAAGATCAGAAAATGAGAGAGAAGGAAAAAAAGAGAGACAAGAGGAAACACCAAATTCAAAGGAGGAGGAGGTACTCCACAATGAAGCAAACGCATGCGCCTCTCTCCCAAAGGACCAAGGCTCATCAAGGACCAGTGCTAGAGGCCCTTGCAGGGATAACGGCCCACAGAAGTCCTGCTTCAGAGCAGGTGCTTCTCATAAGGCTCTGTGGGCAGCAGATGAGCCCACACTGGAGCCAATATTACAGTAAATTACAATTTAGCGCCAGTGTATTCATTAGTAAATGGAAGGAAATCCTTCTCTGAGTCACGGGGCATTTGGTGTATAAGATACACATGAAATAGACAAAGAAACAAGTCTGTATCATCCCAGCATAGAGCTGAAATGGTTTTTTCTGAATATTTAACATGTATAAGCCAGACAGCCACCTACAATAATTGTATAGGCTCCCTACAGTCACTTGAAAGGCCTGGGGGAAGAGTCTGTGGTTTGACTTTCATTGACTATGCAGGGAGCGTAATGATTGGGCTAAACCTGATGCCTTTTTTTGGTTTTTTTTTTGACAACTAAATTTAGCAGGTTATTGTGGACAATGACCATCAAAGTCCCATCTGAAATACATTCAAAATTTTATATTCCTACAATACAAAGAATATGGCTAAGTGAATAGATCACTGTACTCAGTATTACTTCAGTCTCTAAGTAGTGATACATTACACCTGCTGGCTCTACATCCACAATTTAGTGAAAATGAGTTATGATTTGCATCATTAACTGTGATTACAGATTCAAAAATAGACCTATAATGGTCAAATTCCCCATTTTCTGCTAGAAGAGAATTCAAAGCTAGGTGCTACAGAATAGATTATTTTTTCTTAGAATACTACTACTTTAGAGAATTAAATGGGGTATTTCAGATTGTTGATCTATGTTTACGCCAGCTGTGGCAGGAATACAAAATAGGCAAAGTGTTTCAGAGCACCTGAGCAATAAAAATACACTATGCAAAGACAGGTACTAGTCAAGAGGGATATATAAGAGAACTGAAATGAAGGTCTCTTCAGTAACCTCACAAAGGGGTATAAGTACCTCGTTGGGATAATTAATCCCTTTCCCATTGTCATGGTTTAACCTCAGTTGGCAGCAAAGTACCACACAGAAGCTTACATTCCACAATTCCACCCCTCCATGTTATAAAAGGAAATTTTTTTAAAAATGTAAAACCCATGTTTTGGGACAAAACAGTTAAAATTAATAATAGCAATAGTAATAGTAATAGCAATAGTAGTAATAATAATAATAATAATAATAAATAATGTAGTAATGAAAATAGAGCCAACAAAAAGAGACTAAGAAATAAAATCCAGGAAAGGCAAGAGATACACAATACAGTTGCTCACAACCCCCTGACTGATGCCCTGCCTGTCCCTAAGCAGCAGTTGGTGGCTCTCAGCAGTTTCTATACTGGGCATGATATTCTGTGGTATGGAATATCCCTTTAGCCAGATTGGGTCAACTATCCTAGCCATGTTACTCCCATATTCTTGTTCACTTGCTCGCCAGCAGAACATGAGACACAAGAAGTCCTTGATTTAGAGCAAGTTACTAAGCAACAGTTAAAACATCAGTGTGTTATCGACATTATTCTCTTAGTAAATCCAAATCACAGAGCACTGTGCCAGCTACTGTGAAGAAAATTAAGTCTGCTCCAGCTGAAATCAGGACACCCATGATTAGTGAGATGCCATCTAGAGAAAGAAAAAAACATACATAAGGTTCAAATGTCTGAATGGGCACTTAGCTGAGGACACACAGCTGAGTTATTGGCATCTTTTTTAGGATACACATCAAGTAAAGGGGAGCAAACAAGCCCTACTTTTTGCCATTGCTCATTCATTACAGCACACACCAGGAAATAGGATGTCTGGTGTTTTCTGAGTGCAGCCCCAGTTCCACAGAAGAGTCATTTTGGGTACAAGTTGCTCCTTAGCACTGCTCATCTCAAGCGTTGCTCACTTGTTGAAGATAAGCCATGGTAAAAGAAGGAATAGAAAATATCTTCATTAACCCTAAATAGTCATGGGCAATGTATGACCCATGGTAGTATCACAGTTTTAAGGGTGACAGATATTAATACATACTTCTGTACTAATTTTCTTCTGATATCACTGTATTTGCAGTGTTTTATCTGTTAACTCCTACTGTAGTGGCCCAAACATCCTGAGACTCTGCCACCACGCTTCCCACCTCTCCATTCAAGGTCTATAGCACTCTGGAGTTATTTTGCAGGAGTATTTTGGACTAGGCAAGAGAAAAGCTCCCATTTGCCTCCACTGCCATCTCAGTCAGCAACTAGCAGCTCTCCCTGTTATCTACAGGAAAGTATCAAAGTGAAATGGTTGTTTATGTGGAGCTCGACTAGACAGACAGCAGACTCCATGAAGGACTGGTTGAGGGAGACAAGTTGGTTGATATAGGATATTCATGCATGTGAATTCCAGAGTGGGTGATAAAAAAATCAGTCCTAGAGCTTCCAGCAGCATATTCTACTAGAATCTTCCCTATGAAATGAAATCAATCAAAACTTGTCTTTAAGTATTCAGTGAGACCAGATCAATTGTAAAGTGAGGAAATGCATCACCAAAAAGAGAGATAACTTAGCTATTCTACATAGTTTTCCAGAACTCCATTGCCCTTTTTGGAAAATATTTAATATCAGGAAATGTGCTAGTAATATGACTTTTTTTTCCTCTTCACAGTAACACTATGCAAAATCTAAACTTTATAAGCCATTTCTAAGTGTTCATTCTCGGAATATTTTCTCAATGATAATTGATTTCTTTGGATTCTGGGAATTCTTTGGATTCTTCTAATAGCTAGCAACCCAAGGAATAGTCTTTTAAGACTAGAAAGACTATCTACTTTTAAGACTGTAGAAATTGACAAATTTCTTTTAAAAAGCCAAACATAACCCTCAAAACCAAAACAAACATTTCCCTTTTTTTCACAGTTATTTTTCCAGTGAAGGGAAATGGAAGTTCTTAATTTCACTCTTATTCAAAATGAAAACATTCTTGAAATATCAAAATTTCTTCTAGAAGGGGTTTTCAGAGCTCTGCCTGAAAGTACCTTTCTGAATTCATTCAACCACAGAAGCAAATCTGTGATTCTTTTCAAGGGTTCTGAAAAGTTGTATTGTATTTTCACTTTAAAATGCACATTAAAGCATTACATGTGCTTCAATGTGCATTCTCAGCAACAAAAATGCTTTTAACCCTCAATTTTAAAAGCAGCTGCAGGGATTTGTTCCCCAGAGAAGACAGTCTTAAAAAGGCCAATGGAATTTCTAGGTTCCTGAGGGACCATGCTAGGCTTGTTTGGATTGTCTCTGGGGTCTTTCATACAGTTCAGCTGAGGAAAATGCAATTTGTTCCTTATGTTTGCTGATCATTCTTTTTTAACCAATTCAGCAAGTACAAATAGCAAAAAAAAGCAGACTAACCAGCCAACATAGGAAACATCTAAAGTGCACATACTTCCATTTTACAATTACACCTCCAACTAAAATTAAACTGATCAGAATTTCCCCTGAATGTTTAAGGAAGTAAGGATTATAATTATTTTTTTCCCTCAGAGATTAAACATTCACTGACTAGACTGATGTTGGTTTCTCATTCATCTCTCATGGGAAACAGCCAGAAAGAATTATGGGTTAGCTGAATCTATTGGTCACCCATGTCACCAATGTACCTCAATCAACAGCAAACTTCCAATTATGTTCTGTGCAACCATGAGTAGAGATTAAAAAAATCTATACGAAAGTACTTTAAAACCTTCCCCCCCTCCCCCTCCAAGGATTTGGAATGCTACATTAATTGCTTTAGCACATAATCAAAGTTGGTATGAACACTGCTTTAGTTTCCATCTGTGAAATACAAACTGCTCAATAGAAAGTTCTTGTGATTATTTATTTGGAGTGACAGAGAGAAGCCTCAACTAAAATTATAAACTTATTTAAGGACATTGAGCATCACCAAACAGTCCCTGTTATAATTATTTCTCACTTAAAGTAAATAAAATCGAAAAGAGATGATAATTAAAGTGGTTATATGAGTTACTAGCAAAGTTGGAATTTAGAGGCAGGAATAGAACAGGGATTGTCAGGTCTTGATCCAGCACCCAGATGTTTTTTGTGGAATACTCTTTTTTTTTTTTAACATTTTCTTCACTCGTCTGAAAAAGGCAGTTATAAAACTCTCCTTAGGAAGCATTTTCACACTAAATTTTAACAGCCCTAGCATAGTTAGAGGGCAACAATAACTGCATTTTAGCTTCACTTTTAGATAAGATTGCAAGAAAGCCAGGAGACACTCTTTAATTTATTCTTATCTCTAATATGGTCTATTCACCAGCATTCCATGGCTTTTACCCTCAGCTCCCAGCACAGCCTTTGCATATCCTAATATGAAAACACAAGTATAAAATTGAACTATATTCCCATCACAAAAAGGTGGAATATTCTTTTACTTTAAAACAGTAAAGCATTAGTAAAAATATAACATTGCATGGTTTTAAAATATGTTTCCTTCCTACTGAAGGCAGAGATTTCTAAATCTATTTTCATGGAAAGTAATAGTTAAAATTCTGAGTTGAGCAATAGCAATGCATTGGAATGATAATAATTGTAACTGGAATCAAAATTGTACAGAGCCAATTCCCTCAATAACTTGAAAAATATACTCTTTTCCTATGTATAAAAGTAAAAAAGAAAATGTCTTAATCAATGACATAGTGACATGTCTTACTTCAGCTTTGCAAATGCTACTGTAGTCATTCTGGAATGCACTATTTCATAATCAGTCAATAAAAGCTGCATCACAACTTTCCTCTCCCCTAGTTATGCTTACATTATCTCTAACAGATTTTTGAATATAGCAACCTCCTCAAACTGCATGATTCAGTTTTATGGCACAGTCACTATGCCAGACTAATACTAAATACACTTTTTTTATGTTCATGCCTACCACCTTGTACAAAAAATGAGAAAGAATGCCTAACAATTAACAATGTGAAATAGGTCAGCTTCAGACATGATTTCTATCAAAAATAAAGAAAAATTACTAACTTTTCCTTTTGAAACATGTTATAAATCATAAAAGAAAACTTGAAAGAGCACAGTAACTGAAGAAAAGTCCATAGGACCAGAAAAATTTTTTCATTATATACTTAAAATTCTGTAACAAATTACAAATCCACAAAACTGAATTCTAAATACAAACTAAATTTAGTAAAATATAACCATTAAATTATGCTGCTGTCATCATATGAAGATAAGCACTTCTAGTTCTTAGGGCTGAGTTGAAGCCATATTCTTGTTCTTAAATTCTGTTGTGGGAAAAGATGAGGATAATGAAGTGACAATAAAAAGATACTATGATATCTTTTTCCTAGCAAGGTTAGGAAAAGGACTTAGGAAATACATCAAGAGATTTTGCATAAGCTAACTTTTGCTAGAAAAAAATCATGTGAACAGAAGATCAAGACAGTCTAATCTAATTATTTGGAATATACCCACCTTATTGTATAGAGCCAGGGGAATTATAAACTTGTTCAGTAGAAATGTGTTCTTTATTCCCTTAAGAAGTTAACAGCATATGAAATTGCTGATAGAAACCAAAAGTGAAATCTGAGTACCTTAAAAGTGGATATCATCAGGTAGCACAGAACTTGTATGTGTTCTATACAGCTATAGATCCAAAAGTGTAGTAATGAGAAGGGATAGCTTAGAGATTTTTACAACTTGATTATCCATGGTAATATGCTACTAAAATATGCATACAGGATTTCCTATGGTGACTTTGTCAGCTCAGAGGGAAGTAGGAAGAAGTCTTAAAATTCAGAAGAAAACATGAGGACACTCTGAGTTAGGTCAGCTAGAGGGATAGGAGCTCTTAATAAATTTCATTTATAAAACCACTGCCAATTCAATTGTTGTTATGATTTCATAAACACCAAATTTAAAATAGTTCTTCTACCCCAAAAAGAAATTGTTTTCCACAAATCTTGGAATATGTAGACCATAGCATATAGAGAATTAATTTTAAAATATTATTTATGCTTCACCTGTTGGAGCAGTGTGAGGAAGCACCAACTAGAGTATGAGAAGGTGCAAAAGAAGGGGAAGAATTATATAGAATGATCAAAGAGGATATAATGAAACCACCTGAAATCAGTTTAAGAAAGCGAAAAAAGAAAAAAAGAATCTTCAGACTTTGTTGTCAGGGAGTTCTAACAAGCAATAGAACAAAGAGAAGACAATAATTGTATAAATGTTGCAACTCGTGGCATTTAGAACGGGAAAATATTAGCACAGGAAATATCTACTAGGGAAAATACATGATTTACTGAAGACAGGAAGAACCTAGAAAGCTGGAAAGCTGGATTCTAAACTAAATGTGAGTTGCTGTCATCTTGCAAGTATGCAGACTTTAGATGCTTTAGTTATTCTTGTTCTGTTGACTTATATTGGGAACTTTATTAGGTTTAGACTACAAGTTCTCTTTTAACATGTGCTTACAGCATGCCTAACACAACACAGCTTTAACCTCATCTCAAACTGTGCCTTTTTGTAGCACATGGAAATAATGAATACTCTTTTCAATTATTTTGCAGAGCAGAAACTTGATATAGTGAGATTTTGCGATTTTTTAGGCTTCGTATCTTTTAACATGAAAAGTCAGTTAAAGTATCACCAGTGCTGGAATTAATTAAATCATTATAATTAGTGGCATAATCAGTTTATTAGTATTTTTTAGTTTAAATATAGACTGGATAGAACAGACTTGATGAGACCAGCTTATAGTAGTAGCTACAGAGTATAGGCTTCTACAGGCAGGGAAGATGATGTTTGACACTTCAAGGATTCTGCATGAAAGAATACCACTGGCAACAGTCCTGGACAAAAGAGGGGTCCAGAAGAGTGTTTGGATTTTTGTGGATCATGCTCTCCAAGATCAAGAGCACTTAATTTGAAATTGCAGAAAATCAAGCAAAGATGGCAGGAGGCCTGCTCAGATTAGCAAGAAGCTTCTGACTGAGCTCAGATATCAAAAGGTATATGTATGCAAGAGGTAGAAGAAATTTCCCAGGAATATAGAGCCATTGACTGCTTGGTCACACAGAGAACACACAGGAATGTGGTCATAAAAGTCAAAGCCCACCTGGAGCTAAATCTGTAGAGGAATGTGAAGAGTAAAAACAAAGGCTTCTACAGATACATCAGCAGCAAAGAGAAGATGAGGGAAATTGTAGGCCCACTTCTCCATGGAGTAGGATACCTGGTAAAAAGGACATGGAAAAAGCTGAGGTACTCCATGCCTTCTTTGCTTCATTAATGGGAAGATTTGCCTACAAGAACCCCAGGGCCCTGAGAACAACAGGAAAATCTGGAGCAAGGAATGTACCCTCTGTGGAGAAGCACTGAGGGAGTTGATCAACATCATTTTAAGGCCACTTCTTGTTATCTTTGAAGGGCCATGCCAATGGGAAGAGAGAGGGGGGATCCCTGAGGACTTGCAGAAAGAAAATGTCACTCCTATTTCGAAGAATGGAATGGACAAAATTTTGGAGAACCTCTAAGTGATCACCTCAAAGCCTTGGAAAATGATGGAACAGCTAAATGTGGAAGCCACTTTTAGATATGAAGGACAGAAAAGTGACTGAGGTTCAGTCAACATGGCTTTACCAGGGTCCTGACCACAGTGAAATGACTCATTCAGTGCCAAGGAAAGAACAGCAGACTTTACTTATCTTTACTTGAGTGTCCTATGAAATTCCCACAGACTAACAGTGAAATATGTGCTTGATAAATGAACTGTGAGTTAAAAACTGGCTGTACTGCTAGGTTTGAAGGCTTATCACCAGAGAACGAAGTCCAGCTGGAGGTCAGCCATTCATGATAAACCCAATGGGTCAGTACTGGGGTAACTCTGTTTATTGTCTTTATTATTTATATAGATGATAGGACAGAGTATAACCCCAGCAATAATGTACATTTCACAAGACTGGGAAGGGTACCTGATACACAAAAAAAGTCATGCTGTCATTCGGAAGAACCTCAGGAAGCTGGAAAATGGGTTGACAGAGATTTTATGAAATTCAGCAAAGGGAACACATCTGGAAGGGAAGAACACCATGGAAACATGCAGGGACCAGGTGACTGGAGGACAGTGCTGATGTTCAACACTGAACATGAGTTCAGTTCAACACTGAACATGAGTCAGCCATACGCCCTCAGAGCAAAGCAGGCTGGAGCTTCCTGCACTGCATTAGGAGGAGTGTTGCCAGGAGCTCAAGGGACATGATCCTTCCACTTTACCCAGCACTGGTGAAGCCTTACCTGGAGTGCTGCATCTAGTGCTGGACTCCCCAGTACAAAGGAGAGATGGCAGTACTGGAGAGAGTCCAGTGAGAGGCTACTAAGATGACTTAGGGACTGGACTAATCAGCCTGTGAGGAAAAACAGAGAGAACTGTAACTGCTTAGACTGCAAAACAGAAGGTTCAGGAATTTAATCAGTGTCTAGCAATACCAGACAGGAGGAAGTAAAGGAAGAGCCAGGCTTTCATTCATGCTACCCTGGGAATGGTCAAGAGTAAATAGCCACAAACTAAACACAGGAAATTCTATTTTATCATAAGAGAACATATTTTTACTCTGAGGCTGATTGAACATCAGAACAGATTGCCCAGAAAGGATTTGCAGTCCCCATCCCCAGAGATACTAAAAAACTGTCTTGATATGGCCTTGATCAACCAGATCTAGGTGACTGCTTGGAGTAGGTGCATTGCACAAGAAAATTTCCAGAGGCCCCTTCCAAACTCTGATTCTGGATTTTATACAGCTATTAGACTCTGGAGGGTAAGAAGCATAGAAAGACAGTTTTTCAGCTCCAATGCTTCCAATGATGTTAAGTAAATTTACATTTGATGAGGATCTGGCTAAGAGAGCTTTAGAGCATTAGATGGAACAATTCTCATATAAGCAAAACTAGCAAACAGCATAAGAAAATGAGACTGAGTCAAAGAGACTGCTGACATTTAAAGCATGCTTCTCACAGCAAGCATTCAAATTTAAGGAAAGAAAAGTGAACTAGTGATTACCATTAGTGGGAATGGTGGGGAAACATAAAGTAGTGTTGGAGTAAGTCCATGCATGTGGAAAGATGCAAAGTACAGATATCCTACACTCCCTAACTTAGCAGAAATGCAAAAGGTTTTAAAACAGATAGCATAATACATCCAGAGAAACAGTCAGAATGCTGAAAGTAAGAATCAAAAGACAGTGAGACTTTAATGATAAGAAGGATAGGAGAGGTTCAGAGCCATTTCATCTAATAAGCTGTTGTTGGGTCTAATCTTTGTTCCTAATTTGCTGTCCCCTTAATATTCATGGAAATGGCTGAATGCTCTGTTTCTTCAGTTAAGGAGCCTGAGATACCATAGGACTGCAGGAGAAATTCAGGGAATGATGCTAACTCAATATGAATTTAGCTGCTGTATATATTCAAAGGAGACAGCTCCTTCCTTCCTGTATTCTTGCTGACCTATAGAAAAATCCCTCCTGTCATTCATTTCCAAAGTTAGTATTGATATGGAACACTATGCAGTCAGCAAGTCAGGAAATAAAAATCACTTAAAAGTTAAAGCAGCTCACTGAAAATTCTCCATCATCTATGTATTTAAAAAAAACTAATTATTTTATAAATTCTTCTAAAATCCTTTTCTTGAGATTCAATCATTTTTCATTGCCAAATACATTAAAGTTTATTTCTAACTCTGAAACACATATATATAATAAAGCAATTCAGAAAGTATCAGAACATAAATTTATTTTAATCCTTTGACTTTGTTTCTCTTGATGAGCTAAGAATTTCAAGGGAATATAAAAATTCAACAAGGTAAGAGGTGATATCACTGGAGACAGCAATTTCCTTCCTTCATGTAACTAAATAATGCATCATGATAATCATTTGGTTTGTCCCATTCTTGATTCTGTCTTCAGACAGAAAGAATGAGGTGAGACTGTTTGAATTAACTCAAATTAATTTTTTTCTTGCTTAAAATAAGTGAGGTCTATGTGCTAAAGCATTATCAACATAAAAATAAATGCAGTCTATCTTAATTTGACTTTCTGCAAAAAATTGTTATTTACAGCAATGATGCTGGATATATACTAGTTGATATTTCTCCCAGCATAAGTACTTCATGGAAATTTTCATAAATTTTGTTATTTTTTTACTTATTAAAGCACTAAGGTAGTTGAAGGCTCTGGGGAAGTTTGATGTCATCTTTATAGTACAGCTAAAGGGAAAAAATGGAATCTGTGGGGGCTTTTAATATTTTTGTGTGCTCAAATTATGAAATATAAATAATAATTCTAATACAACTTACAGGAAATAGGAGAAATGTATGAAAATTTGCTCTTTATCAACAGCTTTAGGTGAATCTCATTTTTCATTAGAATAATAGCTAAAATTTGACCTCTGAGTTCTTTTCAATTTACAGGGAAAAAATTTGCTTTCTTTCATGAACTTTTACTTCATAAAGAAAATAGACAAAACATCTGTTAGTAATTATTATTTATTCTTATCACAGTAACACTGAAAGGCTCTCACACAAATCAGAGGTTCCATTGTACTTTATGCAGGAAAATGCATTCAAGGAGACAGTCTCTGCTTCAAAGACTCTACAGACAAGGCAGACTCAGTCTTTCCTCTGAAGATTAGAGACGAGGTATTGTATCAGAGAACAATCATTTCCTCTACATTATGCAAAAAGTCTTTAATAGAGACAAGAATTAAATGTAGATATTCTACTGATAATCTTAATTCTTTGATTGTCCCTTCATTTTCAAGTACAATATACTCCCTGGATAGTGGGCCTAATTATAAAGGGTACCAGGAAGCTTTCTGGGCATACAAGTAAATCTTTTGTACCTGTTTAATCTATGATCAAAATAGAAAAACTCTTCCTAAGCTGGAGGAAGATAAAATTAATTTTAGAATTCTGATAATATGTGTAAAAACTTTATCTATTTCTTAACAATTCACACCATGCATGTTTGGATTTATGCTTTGTTAGGAATTAATTTTTGCACTATTTCTTCTGTGATGAACCCTGTTCCACAAAAATCTGTGTTATTGATTTACTAATAGACTGGATATCATTGCAAAATACTGATATAGCCTTTCCTGTATATAAGATGCCTTCAGTATGCATGAAATAATGAATAGATTACAAAAGACTTTAAATTGTCTATTGATCCTAGTGCAGTACACAGTAGCAACACAAAATTGATGAAAACTTGAGTGAAACTAAAAGAAGATCCAGAGATTGAATAGTTTTAAAACTCATAAAGTAAAATGAATGACAGCATATTTTCTCCAACATATCCTCCAATGGCTGAATGTAAATATCTAAGCTCATTAATATTAATTTGAGGTCCCTTTTTACAACCCCTACTGCATTAGCAGAACCTGGGAAACAAATTAAGGAGGAAATGAATTATTATATTTTATCCAAAATCAAATGCAATATACTCTGCACCAAGTATCCTTTGGTCAGGGCCATATCCAGGAAACATTCAGATACTGCCAAGGAGGGTGATTCCACCTGGACAAACTGTTTAAGAGTTCTGCCACTCTCACAGTAAAAAACTGGTTTTCATGTTTTAAGCAGGATTTTGTGTATTTCTGTTTGTGACCATTGCCTCATGTAGCTTTGTGGGACAGAACTGAATAGAGCCTGACTGTGTCTTCTCCACACCCTCCCTTTAGACATTCATTTGCAATGTCAAGATTCACCCTTCTGAAAATGCTGGTCCTCCTGTAAGTGCTGAGGAGCAGGCAGTGTTCAGTACGTCAGCTTTTCCTGTGACAGCAGATGCCCTGTCCCACTCAGCACCAGACACACCTTTACCCTAGCCTGTCTTTGGCTGACTGTGTCATGTAAAAGTGTGTTTCTGAGATTTCGTCTCATTAGGTGTTTTACGTGATTCATTTTTTCTCATATGTGATGTTTAGTCTGAGAGTATTTCCTCTTCAATTTAACCTATGATTTTTTCCAATATGGGGACAGTATATTACAGGAAAAAACATCTGTTATACTACCTTTTCAGGGTTCATTTATATTTTTGTAAAAATTTGAATTTTTTTAAAGTTCTAATTCTCCACTGATATTAAAAAGACATCTCAAAATTAATATCTTCAAGGCTGCTTGTTTTAATCTCTTCAAGGATGTTTTCTCTGATTCATTCTGGGAGCCCAGAGATGAAGTAATGTTAGTACATTTGTTGAAATAAAGATGCTGTGTTAAACTATGCTTCTTCAGCTTTTTTAGCATGTCTGACTTAACTCAAAACTTTATCTTCTTCCTAAGTTTTTTCTAGATAAAGAGAAGACATTCTGAAAATGGACTGCAGTAAGGCAACAAATAATCATAGGCACATTCGAATTCTTGACACATTTTTCACATTGTTATATCAAAAAGTGCCTCCATTCCTTCTATTCAGTTTTTCTTTTTAGCACCTTCATTTATTTTGAAGTCTGTTAGAAGAATTTACAGAGATAAATGTGGGGTTTTATGTATATATATATACATACATATATGTATATGGTTTGAATGTAATACTTTAAAAAATTAATGAGTCATAAAAGAAGTATGTCAAAAAAAAAACAAACTTTAAATGAAGGTAAGAAGAGGATGGAATTGATGTCTCTCTCTACAAGAGACATAAGTTTCATATGGAAATAATTAGGAAGAAAAAGCAGAAACATTACAGAGATCTCTATGTTATTGATGCTAACAATAGGTGGGACTTCAGAGGACAGCTGGAGTTATCCTAAAAAATCTGAATTTTTCCTTTAAAATAAATAGAAATACATCCTCCAGGAAAAAGATGAGCAGAAATACAAAGAATTTTCATTAAGAGTGCTTTCCCCCACCAATTAAATATGTAGCAAAATTATATTATAGTTGAGCCATCTGCCTCATACTATTTTGTTCAAATATGAAAACATTGGAGAGTGGATCAGCTGGATATGTATCTCCTTATAACTTAAATTTGGCCTACTAGTTTGGTTTTTTTTTTTAAATAAAAATCTCTCAAGATGTATATAGTTACATTTCCCTTGAATTATCCTTCCACTATTATTCACCATTGATTGTGGAGAATAAGGTAATGCAGGTTCCCATGATCTCTCATTACCTTTTTCCTGGACTCACTGTATTAACCTTGGTGAGCCACTGGTGTCATCATCCTGTGGAAGCTTTGCTGAACAGGAGCACAGCTCAGCATTTTCTTTGCAAAAGTAGGAGGCACTATTTAGCAATCACACACAAGTCCTTTCACTGTCTGCCATCCACCATCCTTATCTTCTCAGAAGAAATTGTTCACAGAAGGAATTGCAGGGAGTACATCTCTGATTTCACTGTCCAATTATCAACATGTTGCCCAGAAACTTGATTAATCCATTTTTCAACCTGTTTGGTATTATTTATCTCCAGGACCACCTGTGGTAACACATGCCACTAATTCACTAATCACTCCATTAGGCATATATTCCTTTGCCTCTCTTAAGCTCTCATCCTGCTAGTTTCAATGAGTTTATTCAGGTACTGGGGGTTTGATGAAGAACAACAGTCTTAATTACTATCTGCATGACTTGGCCAATATTTATCATCTCCCCAGGCTTTTCTTCCCAAAATGGAGAGGCTCAGCCAGTTTGCCAATGACACCAGTCTGCGTGGTGGAGTCTTCCCTGAGGGAAGAGATGCCACCCAGATGGACCTTGACACACGTGAGAGGTGGGGCTGTGCAAATTTCTGCATTGCAGTGGGGCACTGCCAAGCAGAAATGTGAGCTCAATTGGATTGTGAGCAGACCTGAGAAAAAAGAGGAAAATGGGGATGTCCCATCCCTAGAAGTGTTCAAGGCCAGGCTGGATGGGGCCTGCCCAGTGGAAGGAGTCTCTGATCACTTCAGGGAGATTGAAACAAAATGATCTTTAAGGACCTTTCCAATGCAAATCGTTCTATGACTCTATGATAACTTTAATCTTTTAATATGAGACAATGTTTCATTCCCATAATCATGAGAAGTTGATTTCTCTGCATCATTTTTGACTACATTATAGCCTTTTTGAGATGCAAAGAAAAGCACTGTATGAAGTGCATCAATGTTTTTCAGAGAAAAATAAAAGCTTGTTTCTGATTTAGTCTCAATATGTTTCCTGATGATGCCAAATATTTTTTTTGTTCTTGAGAACAAAGTGCACACTGAGTTGATGATTTCAGAAAACTGCCAGAGAGCCCAAAATATTCCTCCTGAATTTTAACTTCCACTTCCAAGTTCACCATTTTTAAAGTATGATTTGTGTTCTACTGCCTCCTATTTACTCACATAAATTATCATCTTGCATTTCTTTACTCAACACTTGAGTTTACTGATCTTCTTATGGAGTTTTTCACCATCAATGCCACATTTAACTGCCTAAAAGACCTCAGTAATATCTGCAAACTTGAATATTTAACATTACACATTCCCTGTCTCAAGGTCATCTGTGAAAATATTGAATAAAAATGTGCACATCACTGATCTATGAGAATTCATACTCTTCTTCTCCCTGAAAAGAGATCTAAAATTCAGCTGTGGCCTACCCTTCATCTTGCCATCCTATTAAGCCATTAGTTTTTCTCCACAGTAATAGCAAAAAACTTTCTTACATGGCCTTTAAATAGAAGCTTCTCAAGGATTTTAATTTCCAAATCCATACTCATTAGGTCTTCTGCCTCTCCTTTACCCACTTGTTCACTCACACTCTTATAGAACCCCATGTTTCCTGGCACCTAACACAATGAGACTACACCTGTGCTGCATCCAAATGTTATTCCATTTTGTAGATCATCGTTTTGCAAGGAATGGAAGTCAGACTCACCCCGCAGTTCCAGGATTTCCTTTTAAGTCCTTTTTTTCTCAGATAAAAGTTATGCCAGAAACCTGGCAGTCTTTGTAGTAGTTTACACAAGTTCACCACAAATTCAGCAGTTTCCCACCTGAGTTCAAACTCATTGCTAAATGCAGTGCAGTCCTAGTGACTTGCCCACATTTATTTGACATCATGTCATCATTGGATAAAACATACAAAACTCCTTTCTTTCAAAAAAGCTTATGGATTACTTGTCAGCTTGTTTTGTGGCTTTTTTTTTTCCTGGCTCCTTCCACTTAGGAATTCATCATGGAGACATAAGTTTATTATCTGTGGTGGAAAGCATTTTTGTTCACAAACATATGCACTGAAGTTCATAAAGTTTCAAACAAATTGGTGAGTCTAAAGAGATAAGTAGTATTAAGATATTTTTATTCAGTACAGGAGGAAATGAACCAGGATTCCCACTGTCATATTAAAATAACCAAATCTCTAAGTGAAAAGGGAGATTTATTTTCTAGGTACACTTTAAAAGGAAGCAGACACTATCACTGCATGCTCAGTAACCTGTATGTCTGAGGAAGCTCAGCAGATCATACCCCTCAAAGGAGGAAGGCAGTAGGTGCCTAGTTTCTGGATCCCTGAGTTAGGGTTGAATTGCTGAACTACCAGGATTGAGATACTTCTGACAACTGCGGTAACAGTGATTTAAGCATCTGGACAACTTTAAGGTCAGGAACTGAAGTGCTTACAGATTACAGACCTGTCAAATATAAGAAAGAGCTCTGTGGGAGCTCTGGACCTCACAGGTTTAGACTAAGACTTCAAAATATGCTGCTCTTCCACTTCAAGAACTTAAATTCTTTCTGAGATCCTGCCTTTGACAACTGTCAAAATTTGCTTTGAGTTTACCCAGCAATTACACTTTTTTGATATAACCAAGTAGTTGTGAAAAAAATTATAAATGCCAGAATAATTTATGCATTACAATCCTAAAACTCAATGGCAATTATATTTGATGGTTTTGTATTGCTTATCTGTGCTTGCAATAGAATACTCAATAACATGTATAGTATTGACCTCTACTGGTTGTAATATCAGGTACTCTGATAAACTACATATGACTGTATCACATGCTGCCTGTGTCAAAGACATTCCTACAGCTTAAAAGCTGGTTTTTTCCAATGTTAGCTTCTGTCTAAAGCCACTAGCAATATATATCTACTAGTCAAACAGTAAATATTCATGCACTTGTTGCAGAATGTCTCAATTTTAATGTTAGCAAACTTGAAAATAAGTAAAATTTAAAAACATATTTCATGTTTACCTAGCCTGAATATTTTGGTTTCCATTTCTCACAAATCTAAGGTAAAAGTTTCTGTCTGTATGTTTCTCTCCCTGTCTTTCAATAATTCCACAATACTTTCAAGTGTTCAAATCTGTTGACTATTCTCTAAACTGTCCTTTGCTAAGAAATCTCCTGGGAGTTGTGGGAGTTTTTTCTATTGTAGTCAAAGAAATTAATGATGCAGATCTTCTCATTTGTTTTGAAAACTTTGGAAATTTTCAATGGAATGTCAAGGACTTTTTTACTCTTCTTTAAAAAAAAATAAATAGCAAGTTTACAAATGGTATATTACATATGTATGACCTGTATACAAATGTCATATTTTATATGCATACACACTGTTTGTATGAGGAAAGAATTTTCTTATATATTCCCTTCTACACCCTTATTTGGTTATTGTTCCTCTGTATGTGGTCTGATTTTAAAATCAGAATTGTCCAGTAACTAATTGCTCAGGAATATTTTTGGCTTTTCATCATAATAAGAGCCTAATATAATTAACCCATTTTAACCTGATTAACTTGAGTACTATTGCAGAATGAATGAATAAATGATAATATTGTAATTTAAACACATAATAATAGTAATTATATTATTGCAAAAATTACTTATTAGCTCCTGCATTATAGCAAGACTTTTGACATTTGTTAAAGTTATTACTCAGCCACCTCAGAAGAATAAACCAAATAATCAGTTACAGTTTGTTCATTAATTCAAAGTATTATAGAAACTTGAAACTCTTATGCACATCAGAAGAACCCACCAATTATTTGTTAATGAGCTCAGAATAGCAACCTGTCACTGCCGAACTTTGTTAGCACAGAACATTTGCCTACAAAAAGAACTCTAACTTGAAAGTGAACATCTATCACTTTAAATCCTTGTCTAATAAGACAAAAAGTGATAGATTCTTTTTTTTCTCCTTTTTTTTAGAACACAAATCTTGATTAAATTAATAGCAGACAAGCTGATAGTCTTTGAGTCCTAGGAACCATGACAGTCGTCCAGTCTAGCCTCTGATATTCACACACCATAAAATACTCCATTTTAATCCATATAAGCTCATATCTCCTTTTTTAGCTAGAATATCTCTTTTGTAAGACACTGGATTTATTTAAAGTTTTCAGGCAGTGAAAATCCACAGCTTCCCTAGATAAGATTTTGTAAAGATTAATTACTTTCACTTTCAGAAATATGTACTTTCCTTTTCAACCTTGAATTTATCTTGCTTTACCTTGAAATAAGATCCCTGCATCTCGTTATACCTTTGTAGCAAAATTAAAGAGCTGCATTCTGCAGTCTGCATCTTCTTTGTGCATGGGTTTATAGCTACTGTTCATTAGGTTTACAGTATGTTACATGTATCCAGTGACACAGCTTCAAAATATGTACTCTACCCTACATTTTAATAAGAATAATTTTTTATGATCATTCAAAATGTTGCTAAATCAGCATGACCTTCATATAACATTCAAATAGAATATTTCAATATTCTTAGGGGAAAAAATAATTTAATATTCACTTTTGGGCTTTGTTTGACACTGAATCCTGAAGTACTTGACCCTAAAATATTGACCCAGTTTTTATCTACCTTCTTGTTGTATAGTTTTCATTCAGTATATACTGACTGCCATACGAAAGGCCTGCATGAGCACACAGTTGACAAGACATTGGCACTAATTGTTATCACACAGAGTTGAGAAATGGAGAATTGGATTGACTTTCTATCTCAGTGAGACAGGAACAAATTCATCAAAGTTTGTCCATTATCTCCGTAACTGTCAAAGGAGCTGCAGATTAGGTCAGGAGAGATCAAAGACACAGTGCTTTGCTTTCAGTATTTTCACATCCCTGTTCATATGCTGGGAGAAAAATAGCTTTTTGCACAGTTTTTATGAAAAAAAACAGTTAAAAAGTAATATTTTAAAACAAGCATTTTTTAAATACTGAAAACAGAGGAAGGCCACTAAATCCAAATAAGGTTGTGATGTGGCCCAGCATCAACACCCGGCATGGTCTGTGAGTTCCCTTCAGACTGGCTTTAACCTGGTCCCTAGATGAAACACCATCACCACATCTATATTATGAAGCATCAAACATTAGTTTCAACTTGGACTATTATAAAGTGCACAACTAGAGCTCCCAATTTAATATCCTCTGTTGGACATCTGGTTTGTGTGTAACAAAACTTCCTTTGGAACCAAAACAATGTGTAACAACGGCAATTGATTGCAGGATTAACCTCAGAACTGGGCTACTGCTTCACTTAAAATGTTGGAGGTACATCCCTGGAATAGCACCTGTTTAGATAACTGGTCAAAGACTAAGTGCCTCTAAAACAGAGAATTATGTAACTTAGAGAAACAGTAACAGGAAACTACTCCCATCTATTATCCCAGTCACTGAAATAGGACATAACCCCATGTGTCCCATTTACATAAAGAAGAAAATCTGGTTGAAAATGTGAAGTTTATTCTAGCCTCTTAAACTGTGCACTCAGGCACTGACAGACCACAAAAGAGCAAGAAGAATCTGGAAGGATATGTATATGAATACATAGGAATTTCTCAGCATGACTTCAGCAGCTGTCATTTAAGGTGCCAGATCTGAAATTCAGGAGATTTAGATCTCCTGAATGGTCCCTTCAAGTTGTACGAGATGTTCTAGTATCAGACCACTTGATTAAACCAGCTGTCAAGTGTATTCTACCTCAACAAAACACCTAAATATTCTAGCAACCCTGGACACAGCCTTAAAAAAGATGATTTGGGAGTGTTTAAGTCATTGCCCTTTTGTTAGCTATTTGCTGTAACCATATAAAAGTATCATAAATAGCTATTATTGCTTGAAAATTCAGAAGTATACTACTATTTAAAATCATGTAAGGTGGCCTTAAAGTTAAGTCAGAAGACTGTGGTCATGCCCACCAGAAGGTCCAAAATTCACCCCAAATAATCTATAGTCCTTGTGAATCAACATTGTCTTTGCCTCACACAAAACAGTCATTTGGAGCCAAAAAACTGGGTTTAAAAACACTGGGGTTTTCTGCTTCCTTTTATTCCCTTTATGATATGTCATCACACTTTTATTGCCACTCTTCAGAAAAATATCATCAAGTTTAAAGGTCTAAACAGCATTCATTCCTGTTTGTTCTTTCCTATAAATCCTCTAGCCATATTTATACCAAAAGCAATTTGAAAACTTTTCCAGAGGGACTGCATAAAAGATGCAACCTATACAATGTTTTGATTCTCTTAGCTGATAATTTTATAATCTTGAATTTTTTTTTAATTTGGTTGACAACAATGTTCCTAATTTATCTATTTGCAGGCACTGAGGGGTTCTATGTGTAAAGCGGAGCAGATGCACAGTATAAAATATTTACTTTTTCTCAAATAGCTCATTCCATTTCACCATGGCTGACTTTAAGCAAGGACTGTGACTAGAGAGATCTGTAATTTTAAGTAATGCATTCCTACCTTTGAGCTGCAAACTGACTTTCAGCTTCCTACATGGAGAAATAGAGATGCTGAAATTTTTATATAGAAGGGAATGCAACTGGCGTGTTCCTGAACAGGGAATATGCACAACACAGTATAGTGTCAGAGCAGGCTATATCCCATGGACACTACCTGTGAATTATCGCGGTATCCACTAGCACTACTGTGGTCACAGGTCTGTCAGCTGTGCCAAGAGAGTTGTTGGTGCTAAGAGGTGCAGGGAGGCAGGGGTGCTGCAGATCAAACACTGATATGTATTGTTGCTGGAAATTTTTGTATACAGTCTCCTCTGGCTTTTTTTATTCATCTCTCTCCTGTTCTTCTGTTTGAAATAAGCTGTTGTCACATTCAAAGGCAATGTGATAAAGATGCAAGTTCACTTATACATATGTGTTAGGTTACGTGGAAAAAAGGCTTTTCTGCCCACACAGAGATGTGTGAGGCACAGGGTCAGGCAGGGGACACTCAGTAATGTCATCACCTACACCTGCTCCCTGTCTCAACCTGCAGAGCTCTAGGGGAGCATCCCCCCAGTGAAGCTGGGGCCGACACCCCTCAGACTGAGGGAGGTGCAGGATCTTTTGATGACGTGAAGAGGAGGAATTTCTTGACATTGCATAAGACTTACCATGAAAAATTTAAGGGAGGAGCCAAAGGAGGGAAATGGAAGAATCAAAGTGTTTGATGGAATAAGCATGGGAAAATAGATGAATAAGAAAAGAAGATGATCACATGTAAATAGTCATATTTATATATCCATATTCCAGTTACTCTGTTAGTCTGCCTGGCCATGCCCTGTAATCATCACTACCATCTGTCTTGTCTTCTTGTGTAAACCCATTTCTACTTCTTTACCTTGGTGATGGACCTGTGTGTTCTTGGGTTGGGAAGGATCTGAGTGCCAGCAACGAGAGTCAGACTGTGGGTCAAAGGGACTCTGTGTCTGTGGTGCTGGTAATTGCAGACACCAGCCTGCACACACTGTGAGTGATTGTGTGTCACCATGCAAACCCCAGCAAATGTCAGACTGAACAAGTCAGGGAGCAGGATACAGGGCTTGGCAGCCACGTATGGAAGTGGACTCCAGTTTGGGGGGCACCTGAGTGTGCAGCTCTGTGAGGGAGAAGCTACTGGAGGGACCCAGAGGTCAAAGCTGATTGCTAGAGACCACGGGGTCCAGAGACCAGCTGAGAGAGAGAAAAAGAAAGAGTCTGTGTGAGTGATGCACAAGCCACTCACTGGGGAGACTGTGTCAAAGACTGGCTACAGAAGGTCTCCACAGTGCAGGTGTCTGTGTGTCTCTGCATCTGTGTGTGCAGAGGGAGGACTAGGGGCTGGTACCAGCCTTGGAAGTTGTGTGCCCAGCTGCCAGAAACTAGAGAGCCTGGGATCCAGAGGAAGCTATTGCACTGAGCGAGTGTCTGAGCCTTGCTGTCGTAGGAACCCACCTTGCAAATGTGTATTTATTCCCATTAATGCGTCTTCCTCCTTATCAGGCAAGGGGGATAAGAGGATGAGGTCACATGTGCTGGGATTTTTTCAGAGCTGAGTGTTGCTGTTTATTTTGATCTGTGTAGCTGAACATGTCTAAATATAAAAACACAATTTGTGAATTCATGTGCCCACTAGGAATGCATGTTCACTTCTAATAGGCCAAGAGATTCAGCAACACTAATTATACCTGGCTTCAGCAGGTGGACAGAGAATATGATTAGCATAAATACTTTCTGCATACAAATTCCTCTTAAAAATAAGATAAAAATCAGTATAAAGGATGCATAAATATCTCGTTACACAAATAATCGTTAAATATTACACCAGTTATATATTCTGTTCTGTGGCACTTTCAATGTATCATATAGGAAATGCATATAAATTCAAGGCAAAAATGAGTGCCTTTCAAGAGAGAAGTCTACTCTCTGAGTTATCCCCATTTAATTTGTACAACAATGACCCTGTAGCTAGTATAGTCAACTGAATCAATATCATGCATATTTGAAATACAACAAAGATAAATAAATACATGTACAACACTGAATAGCTCAAAGGTTTTAAAATTAGAAAGGGCCAAATCCTGTTACTTCCATAAAGTTCTCTAGACCAGTATGTATATGAGACAGGCAGGATTTGGCTTACAGTCAGCATTAACACTCAAGTCTGATGAAATCAATAAAACTGCTGCATTACAATGTAAATGCATGGCAAACTGCAATAAGACCCCTCCATACTGGAGATTACTGCCATCACAGCAGAACTATAGGAAGTGATCACGTAAGCACTAAGTAACTTCTTGCAAAGTATAACAGATATCTTTACATATCCCAGGTAGAATCCTGGGAGCTGGGGGACAGGGGGTGGGGGAGGAATTCAAGGTCACTTCTTTTTAACTAAATAGTAAAGCAAATATTTTAAAACTGTATTCAGATTTTCTTAATGCACATCTGAATGTACTTAGCACAACTTCAACAACTACAAAAGAAAATAGTTGTAGCCTTTAGTTCTTTTCTGAACTGAGCACACAGAGGTTGAAAACTGTACAAAAACTTGCATTCTTTGCAAGCTTCAGTATAAGTACTGAAAAAGCAGACAGCACCTCATAGGATGAGCTGGTATTCCATAACACCTGAATAATATTACATTGCATATGTTCAACCTTCTTGGACATTTCATACTCTGCAGTAAAATTTACTCCCACAGGTAGTTCTATTACAATCATTAGATTTTTTCACATGAATGCAGGTTCAGTGGATGCGGAAAATTAGTTTCTGCCTCAAGTTTTCTTGTTACCATAAGAGTAAATCACACTATGCTAGTTGAATGTAGATTTCTGTCATTTAACAGGACAAAGGTTTAATAAAAAACATTTATTTACTTTAATAGTTCTTTTCAGGTCTGCAGAAACTTTAATCAATAGCTACAGATTAATTTTCTCTTCTTCTTGATATAATATCTGTTTAACATGCCTCCAGTTTTAAAGCTTAGAATAGAAATGACTACCCCAGTTTTATCACTACCACAAGGTCTCCTGTAAACTACTTAAAGCCATTCAGCCCAAAGTCATACCTTCCAGCTACAGTCCCTTAATGGAGTCCAAGTTTAATCCCTTCTCTGCAGCCAAAAGTGTTTCAGCCCACCAGCCTTTTGGCTCAGTCAGCAGATACCTTTTGCAGTCCTTGTGCAAAAGCTGTGAGGTGATGCAGAGGAGGATCCAGGATTTCTGCAAATACAGAGAAGAAAACCTTCAGATCAGAATACAAGGGAACTGCACTCCAGCTGCATCAGATCCTGTTTCTCTGCCATGCCTAGTGACTAATGCCCAAAACCACTCCAAGATGGGGAGTCTGTCCCCAGCTGGTACCACCACAGCTCTATGCCTGCGAGCTCAGCCGTTTGCAAGGAGACAGCAGAGTGGGGGCTCCTCCATCTGGGGAGGTTCTGGATGCACACTGCATGTGCCCTCTGCCCTGGCCAGCTGCTCTGTTCAGAGCACAGACCCAGCCTGCTGCTTTGCACCATGCATTAGAGGAAAAATGCCAATAGTTTCTTGGCACCCCGAAGATAATGTGCCTAAGTCCAGTTTGAAACTGTGAATTTCTACTTCACGCTAACAGCTAAATCTAGGAGAAGGTGAGATTTCAGGATATGTTGTTCTTACTCCTAAAACCAGTTGCAGAATTTGGACTTAATCCTCAACGAATTCACATTCTGTTACAATTCTCCCAAAAACCCTGAGAAACCTTTTTGTTCACTAATTGAGATCTATTTTAGCTCTAGTAGTTGTAAAAAACCATCTATGGAGCTGAGGGCTTCTCTTCTCTAGTTAGAGGTTATATTTAATATTCTGGTCAGTTGTTTTTGCATATGGATTTGCTAGATAACAGAGCTGCCACATTACTGTAATCCAAAAATTAAAAAGAATCATCCACTTTGTAACATTTTAACCATTTCACTTTCCCAAGTGAGAGTCTTTTCACAAAGGATTACCTTCTTTCATATTAAAGCAATTGATAAAGAATTCTGCACTGCACATAAGGTATGCCAAGCACTACTTATTCTTCCCACAATCCAAAATACTGCTGCAACTTACAAAACCATTTATAGCAGATTGTTACAGGTAAAATGGAACATTGCTTCTGTTCTTTCAGGCTTTGCATGCCCTCAGGCTAGTGATTTACTATACATCCACAATTTTCAGAAGCACTGTCTAAATTTGATATAGCTTAGTCCATAGATGTTCAGTTTCAAACAAATCAGTTCATGTTTTTGGAGATAATTACCTGTCTTTCTATTTGCTATTGTTGTTTCACACAAAGGATCAACTTCCATTCCAGAAAGGAAGACAATTTCAGCACTACTGTATCAAAGAAAAAGAAAAAAATAAACCCAGCATCTGTACTACCAGTTAACATGTCTATAGACACAAAGGATTTCAAAATTAACTTTTTTTATTTTCAGAATGAAGTTTCCTAAAATGAAGCAACAGTAAACAGTAAATGTGAATTAGGACAACACAAAGAAAACCTCCATGCAGGAGGTGGTCTTTCCTTCCCAGAATGCTGTGTTTGTGATATTTTATTACTTATAAGGTTTGAAGATTCCAGTAATGCTATTTTGCCTCCACTTAATCCCCAAAGCTTGAGCAGTAAGAATTTGGGTTAACACTCAATTCTCTCGCTAATTATTTTGCCAAAATCAAGTAGATTAAAAAATAGCCTATTTTGCCAGTCAGTTTTTGTTCATGTTTAGATCTATGGAACTCTCATTGACCTGTGGAACTCTCCTTTTGAATTGATTTTGTGCATCAGGATTACTGAGTCTGGTTAGACAACTCTAACTTGAGTTTCTTTCATTTTAAGTCAACTGTTATGACAATTTGCAGTACTGTTGGCTGCTCATCAAATCCAGTTGTTTCATGTGGAGCTGGCAGTTTAAACTAAAGTGATAAGTAGTGAAATTTTCATAACATCAATACAAATGCTACTGCTAGTCTTTTGACAAAACTGCTTAACCAGAATTTTGGGATTTTTGGGCTGTTCTACTAGGACAATTAAAATCTATTTTTGTTTTAATCTTATTTATGCAAAGTCACTTCTAGAAGAGCACTGGAAACTGAGACATTTTCTTCACTGAAACTTTCTTCAAAAATTATGAATTTGACAACACAATAAGTTAATTGTGTGTTAAGCTGATAGATTATTTTTCTGGATGTATAGGACAAGATAAAGGCTTCACTGAGAAGAGGGACTCTTCATGCATGCAGCTGCAAGATAGAATTTCCTTTAATTTTTGGAATTGTAAGAATAACAGCTTGTACCACATCTGGCCACTTTGAGAATGCAGCCTAAAGGACTCAACAGCCATTTACATCCAGATCAGTGAGCATCTAGGGGATTTTGATTTCTAACTTAAAGCTTAGAAAAGGATATCTGACACTAAAAAGCAGACATCACATCATGTTCTGAGTGAACCTCATTGCCATGGTTTCAGCATGCTCTGTACACACCTTGGTCAAGGCTCCTAATTGGCCCTGAATATCACTTGGAGTTAATGGTAAATAGATGTCTAAGTGTCTCAGACTGAGAAAGCTCTTGGCATACAAAGAGATCAAAACCTGACATGACCGCCACCTCTCTACAATATATTTTACTCTCAGTACAAACTTGCCTCTTTCACAGCCTTGCAACAGTGGTAAGCTTTAAAATCTATAGCTTGTGTGTCACACAGAAACTAAAAGGACCCTTTAGTTTGTAATTTGGATGTGAGGACTTGAGAAATATGTATCAACTATTTCCTAGATAAAGCATTTTCTTATGGTTTTTTTTATATTCTTACCATTAAACATGAGGTGAAGTAAAAAAATATAAAATAGACTGATCAGCTGATTTTATTTCTTTTCATGCTTTTCTGTGTAAAAGTGAATTGCAGTGTTACTATAACAGAGCCTGTGAAGGTGTGTCATGCTAACATAGCCAGTATCAGCACCACCACTAATCTTATCAGCAAGGCTTCTCTGGCAACCTCCTTTCCTACAGTAATTGTCATAACCCATCTGTTCAGACAGGGAGGCTGACTCACGTATCTACATGCTTATTATGCTGCCATCCTTCAGGGTATCACCACTGCAAAGGATTTGAAAGCCTGAAACAGGCCCAGGCAACCCCAGCAGAACCCTGCAAACATTTACATACAATCTTTATGTGTATATGGCTACACATTCAACAATTGGAAAGGAAGCCAGTAAGTATATCAGGGAAATAAATACCTGCTCCAAGGGGAGCCAGCTGAGAACCCATAGCTGCAAGCCAAGATCCCTGCTGTTTTCAAATAGACTGGAGGAAGAACAAAAAATGTACAATGCACAGACAAGATGATGTCCCTTCCGAATTTCAGTAGCTGCCTTTTGCACTGACTTAAAACAGCTCACTGAAAGCTTTTCAGCACTACAAACAACAGTGTAAAGGCACTATTTACTACTGTGCTCCTTCTGTTGGCATGCCAGCATGCAATAATAGTGTTCTGTGCAGCCCTGACAGATGCAGATGTCAAACAACAGAATGTTATCACCTCTGGTATCCAAAGCAGACAGGAGAAGCCCACCAGAATAACTTGCAGCTCCAATTTTAGCAATGTCCATGTTGAAAAGTGACCAATCATAAAAAAGGATTACAACTTAATCTTGTAGCATGATATGAGATATATAAGTCTATTATTGGCAGAAGATTCCAAAAAACAACTCTTAGTACTTGCCTTGTGCACAAGTACTATAAGCTTGGATATTTGCAGTCATTCATTTCTGGTATTTAAATGCTCAAATTTCATTTTAGAGAGGAAAAGATAGGTATTTATGTATCAGTGGAGAATATAGTTGCTCATAGTAGCCATTCAAATGTGAGCAGTTTAGCTCTGTTTCTTCGCTCAAATTGTAATAAAAAATTTTTTTAAAGTTATTTTAAAAAATTATAATGGTAATTTTAAAAATAAACAAAATTTAATAAGAAAAAGTTTCTTTCAAAAGTATGAGGATAGCATAACTATAAATAATTTTATTATAATGCTAATAGTTTAACTGTTAAACTTGTCTTGGTAGTCCATTGTTTCTGTAGAGATACACTTAAAATGAAAAACCTATTTATTAGTTCCACACAAAAAAAAATCATAAAAATATGTTATGGCAACACAGCTAGAATTCTTCATGCTTCCTACAGAAGAACATTATACTTTCTTTGATTTTTTTTTCTTCAATGACAACAAATTTAACATTCAAATCAGCTACAGTTCTATCAGAGAAATAAGCACTATGGTCAAGATATGTAATAATCCTTTTAAAATATTGGTTTACTAATAGCTGTACAATGCACTCAAAAAGAATTGCATAGCTTTTTAATTTTAATATTAATAATTAAATTTAGAAATTCTCATTCCTTTAATATGAGGCTGTTTTATTTTTTGTAATTTATATAATGATGTAAAAGTGATCCTATAACTTATACATCTCTTAGTAATTTTGGTACAAAGTCCTATCATAAATTTCAGGGTTTTTTTCTGAAAAACTGTCTCTGTATGGCCTGGAGTTTCTTTCTGATAACTCTAATCACCTTTTCACATACTAACTCACCAAAATGAAAATTTCCAAAGCATTTACCACTTAGGACTCTTCAGTTTCCACATCCTTAAGTAGGGTTGTTGTAACCTGGATTCTTTTATGAAATAGCCAAAAATTTGAAGCCTTGGAAAAACTCAATTAAGTTTTTGCCATTAACTACTTGGAGACATCTTCATAATATATGCAAATCAGGTGTCAGTCATTTCAGAACTTTGTTTTAATGTAGCCACTGTAGTCATTCAGATCTGCTAAAATGTTCCCACATTGGGTACCTAATAGGCCTTGTGATTCAAAATGTAAGACATTTTCAAGTTTTCCTAATTTTGTTAAGGCTGTTCTAAAGTTTTCCTGTTGTAACTTTATCATATTTCCTGGTCTATGCTGCATGTAACACCATCCAATAAATAGATAATTTTTGTCTACCATCAAAGTGAGGGCTTTCCACCCGAGCAGGAAAAGAAATCTCAAAGCCACACAAAGATAACACAAGAAAAGGAAGAATCAATCAGCTAAAATAGGGCTCTCCTTCAAGTATTAATTTGCCAGGAGTCACAAAAGGTTAAGTACAAAGGACACATGACCTTCAGTTTCCCATCTGCAACAAGCACCCAAAAAAGATGCTTTGTAAATTCCCTTTAAGGATGTTCCATGCCATTGAAGAGGAGCAATAGTGATAAAATCTGTTGAATAAAATTCAGAAGACTTGTTTGAATTGCAAAACTTTTAGTTGCAGAACAGAAACACAGAGGATGCACACAGCAGATAAAGTGAAACCATATTTTCACCTAGTGTACCAAGGTGCTGGTGATGCTGATAACAGGTAACAAAACGTCTCCATGCCAGGGATGCAGCTTCCCAATCCTCAGTGAACCTCATCCACATGACTGAGTTATGAGTCTTTGCAGATACCTTTTACAGGATCACATAGGAGTTCTGAAGCAAAAGAAGAATGGAATTCATTTCTGAAAGGCATAACTGGGGAAGTGGCTTCTTTTTTCCTGCAGTTTTTTCCTAATATTAGGAAAATATACAGCAGACCAGGGAAAGGCTTTACAGAAAACAGAGGTCTGTCTCACCCCCATAAAAACAGTAGTGCACACTATTAATGGTGATAATAAGGAAACCAATTAAAGTTGCTGAGGCTTTAAAACCATAATCACTTTCTTTTAACTTGTATGGACTCTTCAATGCATTGTGCTCTACCAAGTAGGAAGTCTTTTTTCTTTTAACTATGAGCATATATGCTATCACAGCTTATTCTCTCAATGAATAAGACTTTACATCAAGGATCTAAAGGTACTTGCTTGCTTAACAAAGAGAATGATTTGAAGGACTAAAGGGATCCTTCAAATTTCATCATATGTGAAGCAGTTTATATTATATAATAGAAGTGAATGTAAGTCATTTCTCAATATGTTAAACTCTGTTAACCTGGTGAGCAAAATATATTAGCATCACTGTAATGTGTTCCTGCCTGTGTAACACAACAATTATGACACAAGTTTCACAGACACTGAAGATCCCTATATGTGTTTCAGTCCCATGATCTAACTACTAACTTCATGAAACATCAAACTACCCATGAGCAATTACAAAGGGTCTGAAGTCAGTGAAATTAGATTAATTTTGAAAGAGCAAGGAATGAAGAGTCATCCTCTTATCCCTTAATCAGCATCTTCTAACTTTAAAAATTATGCTAATTTCAGCCACTCACCCACTGAAACTTACTAATGAACATTTTCATTACTAACAGATAGCAACTAAAATTAATGACCCTAGGTTACTATATTTTCCAAGTGGGAGGTCCAGGATAAGTAGTAACCTTTTGTCATTTTTTACCAATGTCAAATAGAAAGGTCAAATAGGAGGCATTTCAGAAGCCACAGCCCATAATGAATAGGTGCATCCAATTTAAGGAACTATTGTCCTAAAGAGCATTAAGAATGAATGATTAATGACATAATGATTAATTAATCAATAAATTTGTTGACATGTGTTTAACCAAAAAAGAGTAAGCAGAAACTCAGTGGTGGCATAAACCACTTCTATGAGTCCTGCTTAGCTTCCTATTACTTTGAAGCAAAGGAATTAATTTATCTGCAACCTATGTGGCACTAAATACTGAGTGAGAGATTGAGGAAAATGTTTTCTGAGAATTAATGGAAAGAGGGTGAAGTACTTTTTTTTTCTCTTTAAATTCAAATTTCTTACTTTTAATGTTCCAGTTTTTATAGTTTCTCACACTCCCTAGGTGCAGCTACTTCTTATACCCACATACTTTCACTCTCCAGAGCTACAGCTTGCACTACGGTTCCATGAAACAGTCAATCTGATATTAAGTAGAAAGGTACCAAAGATGGGAGTAAAATAAGTCAGTTGTACGAGACAAAGCTTTGAAAAATTCACTTTGGCTGTTCAAAAGGACTCAAAAATTTTGAAAAGCTAACTTTTTTTCCATATAGACATTATTCCAGATCACATATCTGCCATTCCACTGCTGCAGAAAGCCTGTATGGAGCACTATGAGGTGGTCTTTGTGAACAGAAATGCAACTGTGCTCTATCTGATCAACTTGAGACCCTCAGGGAATTGAGTGCATAAATCCAGCAATACTGAACATAGAGACATGAATTTAATATCAGATGTTGCTTCTGTGGTACAGATTAGAGAAAACCTGAAAGCAGCTAACTCCCCATACTGTCCTTCCTATGGTTTGCATGAAAAGTTAAGGATACATTATTATTTTAGTTTCCAAACTGAGTAACTTCTTCCTTAAACAGGTAAAGCAAGCTGGTGCAAGAAAAACCTGAAATTTTCTTTCAGTTCTTTAAAAGGTCCACATTTGCTTCATTTAAAAGCTAGCTGTCTGTAGAGTCTGTGATGAAAAGATAAGTTAATTGAACATATAGACCCAGCAAGGATCTAAGGAACAGTCATGAGTGTAAGACCCATAGTAACACAATCAGTGAAAACCTAATCAGCCAAAATTAGAGCACACTGAATCAGCTGCCTCTAAAGCTATCAAGAGAAAATTATTGTCCCTGGTGTGAATCCCACTGAGATGAATCAGCAGCAGAAGCTCTCTCTCAGAGGCCTTCAGACTAAAAGGAGAATATTGCCTTCAAGGGTACAGAATTTATCACAATATGGAGTGGTGAAGAGGATTCATGGATTGTGTAAAAATTAGTAAGGAATGTGTCAAGTTAATGGTGGGAATGTTCACTTTTTATGGTATTCTTAATGTAAGGACCAAAGATGGGGAGAGAGCGTAACCAAGGCGAACTGGGAGGAACAAACATGGGAAAATAGAGGAAACATAACAAAACCAGTTTCATGCGAACAGATAGGGAGCAGTTTTGTGTCTTTTGATCACAGAGAGGAGGAGCAGGTTCAGGCTGACTGTGAGACTCATGGTTATGTGAGGGCTGTGTGTGCATTTTTGGGTGTCAGTACAGGCACCACACTTTGTGGGGTCTGTGTGGCCACAATCATGTCACAATTGTGTGCACAGACTGGTAACTGGTGTCTGGGGACAGGGAGCCACAGTGGCTGCACAAGCATGGCTGGGGATGCCTGCAGAAGAATTTGGAAAACTGGAAATATTATTACTAATAAAAAAATATTATTTTTCAGAGAGATATTTCAGACAGTCGCCAAATCATCTTGTGGTCTTAGTAAATGGAGAGTTCAAAGTGAATTCAAAGAGTCTCCAACCCTGGAGATACTGAAAACCCAACCAGACTTGTTTCTGAGTAACCTACTAAAGGTGACACTGCTTTAAGCAGGTGGTCTCTAGAGGTCCCTTTCAACTTCAGCCACCCTGTGATTCTCTGAAAAAAAATCTGCCCTTTTTCCAAAAGGCCTAAACATTATGCAGTAGAAACATAAACAAAAAAAATAAATAAAAGCTCTCAGGAAACAAAAGGCACTTTTCAAGGAGATCTATAGTCTTGAGACCCGGATTTAAGCTTTCTCCATCTATTTTGTGAACTTTGTGCCTCTGTAGTTCCATTAAAGCAATGATCCAAGCAAATCATGTTATACTGGATTCCTTCCATACCCCTGCCAGCTTGGGGTTCAGAGCTGTTTCAAATTCATGTAATCCAAAAGGTGAAAAGATCCTGAAAACTATAAAATAAATATCTAAAGCAAGATCATTATAAGTGGAAAGAATTTAATCAAACTGCCTATTTTTTAATACAGTTAGCAGAAGGGGAAAAACTAAATCCAGAGACCATTATCAACATACAGTTCAATGTGTTGACGGTAAAATGTTGCCTCAGGGGAGAAACTGATACTTTCAAAAATAAAAATAAAATGGTTTTCTATAAAACCTCAACTCTTAAAATATTTATATTCCACTTGAAAAGACTTGTCTAATAAAATACTTCAAGATCAAGAGGAATCACTGAGGCATTTAGTCTGCCTTTGCACATATCTTGAGCTAAACAATATACCCAATTACTCCTGTAGTCACATCAGTAATAAATGGCTTTGACTGAATCATACCTTTCAGAAATAAACATACAGGAGTGATCTGAAAATACCAAGAGGTGGAGAATGCACCATTTCTCTCTATAAGTAATTTCAATTGTTAACACTGGCAACAGTGAAGACGCTTTATTTCTAACCTGAATGTATTTGATTTTAACATTCAGACATTAGTTCTTGTTGTGATTTTATCTGATAAATGAAGGAGCCTTTAACATCCAATATTTTCCCTCCATGAACCTTAACAACTATTAATCACTCAAGATGATGGTGTAATAGGCAGGAAAAAATACTTAGCAACTTCAAAGAATATTTAGAAGTGAGAAGAAACAAACCAAAACTCCTCAGTATTCTTCCTATCTCTCTCTCTCATCACACTAGGAGTACTTGTACTCTTAGTACTCAGGATCTTTTCAACATTTTTCTGGGAGTTTTTTTTTACTATCTGTGAGTATCACACTTCCATTGAAATCAAAAATGGTCTAAACTGTATGGTTCAGGTAGGTCAGAACTGCTAGCCAAATCCCATATATGCTTATTTGGGTATGAACATAGGACTGCTATTTATAAATTGCCAGAATAAAGGACTACAGATTCAGCAGGCTTTTCTATTTTTATCAGAAATTTTATCAAAAGCAGCAGAAGAAAGTTTTTTTTATTTTTCTTACATAGTTTTCCCAGGAACTTAATTCTGTAGAGCAGTGTGTTTAGTTGCAACTTCCAAAATTCCACTTTTAGCATTGTTTAATTTCTAGAGAAAAATCTTAAATATTGTGATTTTTGTTTCCAAAGATATTGACATGATTTGGAGTATTACTATATGAGGACAGTTTATTTGACAGAAAAACTGATTCTATGAGATCAGTGCGGAAGAAAGGAGTGTATTTCACTTGTAATATCTTTTAAATTATAATATCACCCTCCAGGTCAGACATTTTACTTCAGATCACCAGTGTCATTGTAATTCAGGATGTCGTGAGGAAGAGAAATCAAAAACTCTTACAGAAATATATTGTTTTATATATTGTTTTGGTGATTTTTTGAATTATTTTATTAGAACACTGGGAACAAAACTACCATAGTGTCATAACAAAAGAATACTAGCTATTGCACTGCTTCATTATACTTCTTGTATAGCCATTTTGTTTCAGGCTTATTCAGAAAATCATTTTCTCCAAGTATTACAGCATTGAGAGGCAGCCTCTGGGTAAGTACATATCACAGATAACCACTAAGGCCGAATTTTAATCATACCCTTGGTTCTTTTAGCTCCACAAAATCCATCCTTTTGGAGTAATATTTCTAGACTTGCACTAAAGAACAAGTAAAAGAAATATGTCTGCTTGAGCTCCAACAGTAGAACAAATTATGATTCAAAACATTGTGTGACAAGACAGACAACAAATGGAGATCTTTAATTCATTTAACAATTATTGAAATAACTTTGCAAAGACTGATAAATGCATTTAAAGGCAGGAATATATGTAGCCACCTTTAAAGATATATAAAGATATATAAACAGAGAGGTTTAAATCTATAGATGTTCCTATTCAAATTTTATATCTGATTGAGTTTTCTTATTTAAACCAAATTAGTAGGAAATACTAAACTAGAACAAGCTGAGCTCCCAAGGAGAAAAAGTAATTTTGCATTCAGCAAGTTTTGACAATTACATCCCAGTAAAACCAGGACAAACAACCATTTGTCAAAACTTGCTGAATAGAAAGGGTATTTTGGATCTTGCAGCCTTAGATTTCCAGGTTCAGGAATTTACAGAGTCTGAGTTTTAACTGCCTCCACCTGTACAGAATTTCTAAACTTCTTTTGTGAAGAGATAACCCACTTCTTATCTCAGAGTGAAACTTATTTTTTCCATGATATATTTAAAGTGAAAACATACCAAGACCCCACCTCACAGATACAGTTAGGAACTTAAATCTTACTGAAATTAAAGTGGCTTAGGCTCCTCAATGCTAGCCCCAAAATCAAACAGAAATTAAGAAATCCAGTTACAATTGAATTGTGCCTTTGACTTTCCTTCTTCTCTCTGGACACAAATATATATTTAATAAAGGAACAGTAAACAAAATTAGATTTCATAAGGTATATTAATATGCCTGAAGTACTTACAGGAAATCACAGAAACTTTTCCATGCCCATCATTCATCTTACTGCATTTTGAAAGCAACTAAAAGCCATTCCAGGCTAGAATCAAAGAAAAATGTTATGCCCCTACAACACCTTGCCTCCATTGTCAGGACATTGCTCCTGCTTTTCAAGATTTCTACAACATAAAGGAGGCAAGACAGAGTTGTAGCAGGTGAAGTTCCCCAGGCCTTCAAGGAAACCACAAGGAACCATTCAGGCTAGCCTATTCCCAAACTTCCCTGTACAGCCTCATTTATTAACTTAGCTGCATCACTTCTCTGTCTTTCTCTTTTTCTGCCTCTTCTAGATGGCTTTGAACTGGTGACAATGAATGATCTTGTTATGTGTGCGAATTTGAGCAAAAGCCAAGCGGCTCTGCTATTGTTAAGGGCTTCTAAGCTTTACTAAGAAAAGTAGTAACAGTAGGAGGGCTTAGAGCTCACACTAAATTTTACTTAATGATACCCGTTCCTGGAGCCCAGCAAGCTGTTATTGACACATCACTATTTGAGTGACATCTAATTAATCATTATATCACTAACCAGAATCAATAGTTATAACTTTGAGGTCCTTTGTTCAACCTTCCCACTGAATATCTTGCACCAGCTTTGAGTTTAACCTAAAGTGAGACTGTTTAACCTATAAATTGTGTGGCTGTAGGAAATTACCCTGGGGTTTTGTCACCTTGGCATTTACTGGAATGCAATTGTATTCTAGTAGCAAAATAAATGTATGCTTCTCTCCGATTGGAAAAACATCCCTGTCGAACATTTTCCCCTTGTTCCCCTAAAAATCAACATAAAAGAAAAAGAAAAAGCGGACTCATTTTCTTTCACTTAAACTCAACGAGAGTTATCCTGGATGACCCTCCTGGCAGTAGAAACTTTATAATCACACTTTGCTTTTAGAAGCTGGGAAAGCAAAGCATGTGGTGAGAACTATACTTATCTACAATACTATATCTTATTTTTCCTTATATCACTAACTGTTTGAGTTCTGCAATGACAGTGTGGTCACTAAAAACTAGTAATTTTTTTTTTTTTTTTTTTTTAAGGGGAAAAAAGATAAAAAGTCTCAGATCTCCACCTTGTGTGGTTAATAGTGAATGACTCTATAAACACTCTTGAGGCCCTTGATTCAAGACTTGTTAATTACTGTTGAAGATTAAAACATCAAGATGTGATTGCTTTTGCTTTTATTTTTTTATTAATATTGGAACATTTCATGTTTCACCTCGATATTTAGTTTATGCTCCAAATTTTGTCTAAAGTTTGCTTATTATCCCCATTCAAAAGAGATAACATAAGAACAGGTATATGTTAGTCAAGTCCTTAAGAGGAAAAGTTATAGTGGCCAAATAAGAGTCCTACTGAGCTTTTCCCATGGCAGAGTTAAAACAAAGCATGGGTTGAATCTCAGTAGCAGAGTTCAGTCAAATACATAAAGTTTTCCAGTCTGAAGCATAGGAGGAACAAATAGAAACACATCTGCATGTATATATTCTGAGTAGTAGTTTCTTAGTAGAAAGTCAGATTTTGTGCTTAGTATGGATTTTTAGTCACTGCTCCATCACATTCCTATTTACATAACACATTTTTTAATTTCCTATATGAGCTAAATATTCTGTTTCATTTCAAGGATGGCTCTAGCCTCATGTTTTGGGGCAACAAGGCACCAAGATTGTGATGCTGATCTCTTGTTTCTATACATTCCACAGCCAACCACATTCCATAACTTTGCTCCAGCCTAACTTATTTGAATAAATTTCTCTGTCATATCTTGTATGTCAGAAATTAATTGCTTGTTTTCATACATGGAACTACCAATTAAAAGGCTTACTCCCTTTTTCTCCATTGTACCAAATGTCACTAAGTAGCTAGAGGAAGGCATTTTGCTATTTTAATTAAGCATATGGAGGAAAACACAAGAACATGACTTTGGAGGAAATATGGAAAGACTAAGCTGTATCAAAACATCTCAGCAAGTCTGTGGCATTAGAGATTGAGACAATCATGCAGTAAAATAAAAGATGAAAAATTCATATTGAAAAGCCATGGATGATAACCCAAGTTCCATCAGTTTCAATTAATTTATCTTCATTGCACTGAACTCACTAATTACAACTCAGAGAACTGAGCCATATTCCTATGTTTCTGAGCAGAAAAGGTCTAAATTTAAAGAGGAATGACAAGAAACCCCAAGGCTTTTATTAAATAAAATTAAAAAAAAAACCCTAGACATTTTCAGATGAAATTTTTAAAGGGAAAAGGAGAAAGGGGCAGAAAGCAAACTCTGAGTCAACCAGTCCAGTGCTGGCATGAGTGGCTAAAACCTCCTTGTGCCTAGAGGTGACCTAAACATCCAAAAGTCTATCCGATGATAAGCAAAGATAATGAAGTGGTTTCAGGCATTATTAGATCCCTACTGTCAGAGGTACCAGGAAACTAGAATCCATCCATCTCTTATGGCAAGGGGAAAAACAATACCAAAATAAAATGAGGAAAAATTACTCCATCTCATACCTTGAAACGTCCAACAGATAAATATTGCAAAGTCTTTTCTTTTTAACTCTATAATAATGTCCAAATCATTATTGACAGCACATCTCAGCACATCTTTTGCATACAAAATTCTTGGCCTAAATCAGGATGAAAATTTCTCTATTTACTCTGTGGACACTATGTTTTCAACACAAGGAATTTTAACTTTTAGTGTAAGATTCTCTTGAACATTATTGGGCAAATAATAAACCAAACTTCTGATAAATCAATGAGCAAGTTAGGCTGAAATTAAGTTTTCAGACACTGAAAATTTTTAGGTTTGTTTCTTGAGCTTTGTGTTTAGGAAGATTGCTTTTAAGCAACAATAGTCATAGCTTGAAGCATTAGCTTTTCCTGACAGTCTCATTTTCCCATGTTGCAATTTCCATTAACTGCATTTAAAACAAGCCAGAAAGACTATGAAGATGAATGGGACATAAGAAACCCAAAGAAAAGGAAGAGGGAAAAAAGAAGAAAGCAAGCAGTGGTTTACTTCTAATACTACAAATTCCTTCTGTATAAGTAATAAGTGAATTGAATAAATAGTAAACAAAAAATAGGAAAGAAAAAGACAAGCACAAGAGGAGTGGAGAAAGTAGAGAGACAAAGAAATGCATACCACCTCCAGCAGCCTTTATTTCTCCCCAGTACAAGGTATTACAAACATAATTGACTTTTTATGTTGGCAGCTGCTGATCTTTCAACAACAATAGGTAAAGAGCATAATATTACTCTGGTTTATCCATGGCATTAATTAAACATTCAGCTCTGCATCACCTGTGATGATTCACTCCCTCCTCATAGTGTAATAAATATACATTCCTAGTTCATTATGAAGGGTAAAAGTGAAGCATAAAGTCCATGCCATAACAAATCATTTTGCAAGCAATTCCACTTCTTCCAAACACTTTAGAGTAGATGAAAGGCAGTAAGGCATAAAGGGCTTTCAGAAGACCATCTCAATCTCCAGCATAGGCAAATGGCTTCAGAAAGCATGTTTATGTACAAGAGTTTCTTTCTCTTTCCAAATCAATTCAGCACAAGCTGGTGAAGATATATCCCCATGGGAGGTAAGGGGAGCCACATTTTGTTATAGGAAGGAAGAAATTAAAAGTCCAAAGAATGGATCTAAAACTCAGCCTACTAATTTCATGAGAAATGGTTTTATTATCTACCAGCAGCATTCATCATGCATGGATATGAAAGTTTTCCATTCAGGCACCAGTTTAAGAGACAGAATGTAGTTTGAATGAGGTTTCACAGTATTGCCAACAGAATGAAAAGTACACTATAGCTTAATATCCAGGCATATAATATTTTAAAACTTTATGAACTTATAGTTGCCTATACAAATGGGTGGAGTACTTTTGTATATTCAAACAAATTGTTATGACTTCATTAAAAGAATTTTAAAATGTTTAGTTTATACCTGGAGAGGCTTTAGCCAACTATCCAAATTACCTAACATAAAGTAATTTAAAGACATCTTCGACTTGAACATGTGATTGCAAAACTTGTCTGAGCACTTAGTCTAGGAAATATCACCATACAAATGGCTGCAAACATTCGTATGTTACAGCAAGGTATTGTATCCTCTATTTCCTTACCATTGATCCCAGTGGAGTTCATTTTGAAAAGATAATGTTAATATCTGATAGCAATATGCTGATAATTCTATGAGGACTTTTTATGATTCAGCAACCAGTAAAACTCCTTGTCTAAGGAACAGGCATCATATTGAGAAACCATTTTCAGTCCTGATTTTCAGCAAATCAATGCTTTCAAATTAATTTTAATCACAGAAACTAGGAAGCCTATGAAATATTTATGAGAAAGTACATCATATATATAGCAGTTCTAGTCTGTGACTGCAACATATGGTTTAGAAATTGAAACAGGTGTGGGAGAACAGGTGGTCACAGTCATCCAAGAGTATAGCTGGAATCTACCATGACGAAAAGTGAAAAAAATAAAAATAAAAATTAAGTAGCTCATTTAACTGCTAAGGTAACTTGCAGATTTAATGACAGAAGTCACAGCTCTTCAATGGAGAAAGGGACATGTAAGACCTTGTGATTTTGTTACACATTAATATCCTAGAACAAGTTTATGATAGCTGTCTTCTTTCATACTTTGCCCTGACTATATTTTTGTCAACAATCTATAAAAATTTAAGAAAAAAACCAACTCTTCCTCCATCTTAACTTTCAAAGAAGTAAAACCAATGTGTAAGAAATAAATGATATGCGGCATAGTAGTCCAGCTTCACTAAGATGTCAAATAGAATCAACATATCAGCTGGTTCCTTTGTTGACTGATCTTTAGATCCTCTAGATCTAAAGTAGATTTTTCTATGCAATAAAATTAGCATTTGTGCAATACTTGATCTGTTTTGAATTTGCACTTGATTCAATTTGTAGTTGTGCAAACTCTTCAATACATCTAAAATTCACATGTAAGAAAAAAAAATACATTACCTGTACACCTCTCAAATTCCTTGAGTATTCAAGCACATCTTAAAAGATCATTAATCTTTTACTTTCCTCCTTTATGAGGATGTTTCATCATTCAGTATATTTCCAATTTTAAAAACTAAGAATTTCATAGATCTTTAACAAAAGCATCAAGTCCATGAATTATATTCTTGAATGGTTCAGGAGTTGCCCCTTGGGTCACAGAAAATGATCACTTTTTCATGCACTTTGACATTGAAGTACAGTAAATAAGCTAAACTTCAAATATAGCTGGAGTCTGCATTATTTTTCAAAATCCTCAGCAGCTGTTTATTTGACTCTGGGAACTCCTGAAGTCCTGCAACACCAGAAAGGTAGAAGGCTGAATTCAGTCGTGTTTTCTTAAATATATTGGGCTTCTGCATTTAAGATGTATGCACTCTGCTAAAATTGATCATTCTATTTTTTAATGTTTACAAACGAAAATAATTTAAAATCAAATTAACTTGTTCTAACCTCTGCTTGAGATGAAATTCCTTTTGGCATTTGTGTACTGAAAAGCTATTTTCATGTACATAAGAACTGACATACAAGATCAAACTAATGGTCCATCTAGATAGTGCATTAAGTGTGCTTATCAACTCTCACAGTTTTCCTCTGAAATTCCTGATTCAAAAACTTCCTATTTATTTTTAATCTTGTAGACAACAATCAAACCAGACCATTAATTCCAGGGAGCAATTTACCATATGTGCTTGAACATCACTCCATGGATCTCAAAAATGCTAGAAGTGTGGTGCCTAAATGGTATATTTAATATGTTTTTACTAAATTATGCTGTCACATGCAGTCAGAACAAATAGTCTTCCAACAGCAGACCAAATTCATCCCTAGCAACATTACACAGAAGCCAAAGGGGTCCAAAGCCAAAGCCATCCATCTGCATTAAAGAATAAAATAAACAGTCACTACTTTTGCTACTCCTAACACAAGCCAGATAAAATTACTTTAAAACTAGTAAAACCAGTAACTAGGCAGAAACATTACTACAACTGGAAACTGAAAGCTTTATAGTTAAAGCTTTTTTTCCATATAGCAAACCCTTTGAAAAAAAAATTTATTTACAGCAAATTATCTTATTCTTTGAGAGTGCTCCCATATGCAATTAAATTCAATTAAAGTTGATGAGATTTAAGCAGTGTTTAAAGTTAGGCACATATTTAAGTACTTCCCTGAATTAATTGTGTAACTGTCAAACTGTGTGTACCATACCAGTAAGCAAGCTAGGTGTTTCTCTAATACTCTTCTAGGACTTGACATCATCTTTACAAATAGAATATTCTTGCAGGAAAAAAAAATAAGTTCAACAATTAGATCAATAGTTTATGTTCTTGTGCAGGTATGGTTTTTGTAGGTTTTTTAGAATCAATTTTATTGAAAATTAATGTTAGAGTAATTTTTAATGTTCCATTAAGGTGGTGAGGAACTGAAACAGGTTTCCCAGAGAAGTTGTGGTTGCCCCTGGAAGTTTTGAAGACCAGGCTGGATGGGACTTTTAGCGAGCTGATCTAGTGAAAGGGGCCCCTGCCTATGGCGGGGTGTCTGGAACTGGATAATCTTGGTAATCTTTAAGGTCCCTTCCAAGTCAAAATATTCTATGATTCTGTGATTATTTTCTGGTCTTTAAAAAATATTTTAAACTTTAACCTCTTGCAGGTCCTTCACTTGTTCCTATGCATGCAATGCACACCAGATCCAAGAAGGCAGATTGGTTGGTCCTTTGTTTAAATTACTTATAAGTACACTCAACAAATCTGTTGGAAGTACAGCTGCTTAGAACATTAAAAGATAGGCTGTGATTTAAAACATCCTCAACTGTATTTTACATAAACAAATATTTCTGTATTTAGAATAACGTGTCAATAAGTCTATCAACCCATTTCCAGAAAATTTTGTGTTTACTCACAGAAGCAAAGACATGCTTAGCCTAAAGGAAAAGCTGTAACTGGTATTAAAAAAAAATTACATTGAAGGAGGAGTCTGGATGTGTGCATTTGTCATTTATCCATTTTCATCACCTGAAAAAAAAAAAAAGCCCAATTTTTAAAATTCTGGGACAACAGGAATTAAACATATTTGAGGTCTAACTTTTCAGTACTTCAATCACAGATATATAAAATCACTGACACTGTGCTCTTCCCACCTGAGGCACCAAATTAAAACCACTAATAGTGAAACAGGGAGGATATGCAAGCAGTTAATGAATGATCTGCTTCCCCATAAGTACATTTTCAATATACAATTGAATAGTTTTGTTACACAAGCACAATTAAAAATTTAATTAATATCACCAAACTATTTTAAAAATAGGCCATTCAAACTGAATCTGAAAATGATCAAAAAGCAGAGCTCAACAGATGTTTAACTTAAATTTACCACACAGCTGTGTACTAAGAACAAAGTCATTTTTGCCATACATTATCTTCTGAAGGTGCAGAGATGGTTTCATGTGAGCTTAAAGAATCTAATCATAATTATGTTCCAACCTGTTTCAGAAGATGATTCCATTTTCTCCTGACATGATTGTGACAAAATCACTCTACCTATTCCTGTTGTCTTTCAAAAACTAGAAATCTAGAGGAGCTCAAATGGAATCAATCTTGACTTTAAGTAAGTTGGCAAATTACAGAGAATCGGCAGACATCATTCTTTCAGTGGTAGTTTCAAGTACCAAATTCCACTCTTAAGATTTTTAGATGGTAAAACTGAGTTTGTGGAGATGAGCCTGGGTAAAATCTGTGGAGTTTAATTCACACCATTTACTTTACAAGGTACTGGAACTTCATCCTACAGATCTTAAAATTCCAGGATGCTGCTGTTGAGGAAGCTCATTATAGTAAGTCTAACAAACCAAATAAAGCAAGAGATCATTCCATTTAAAATAAAACCATCCCAAATCATGAGAGCAGAAGATATTCTTTGTTTAGGAACATTCTAGGTCTATGAATGTGTGCCTATTTGTACTTGTATGTGTGTGTATACATGTATATGTATATGTATATGTATATGTATATGTATATGTATATGTATATGTATATGTATATGTATACACACATGAGGTGAGGTCTCTGACAAGTTCCACTGCATTCTGCTGATATTGCAAGTTTGCACAGTGCCTTAGGTTATTTTTTAATTGAATTTCTGTGTTTATACATGAGCAGTATTAAAGAAATCCTGGAGGAGTGCAGTGGTTGATACTGGATGGTTTTGTTCAATGCCACGTCATTTTAATTTATATCGAAGGAGAACTTGTGGGAAGTGGGTTGCAGTTGCTTAAGCTTTAAATGTCAAGTAGGGGTGAGGAGGGGGGTGATGTTTAGTTAATGTAAAAGACAGTTTCCTAAGTAGAATTAAAGAGCATAATTTGTCAGCTAGACTATTTATGTAAAATGGAGTGTCCTTTTCAGCTCACAGCCTATTAGAGGGGGGGAAATCCTCTTGAATACCAATTGCATTTCTGGAGAGTACAGCATGCCTCTAAATATATTCTGTAAGAGACTGAAAATTCTTATCTTCTGACCTGCATTGCACCTTCATAGAGTAAAACTATAGGAAGCAAAAAGAAAGGAAATAATTTGGAGCAACACAACTTAAACCATGTATTATGGTTAATAAAGAGTTGAACAGATGTTTAACTGAATTTGTTTTTCTGAAGTTTGATCGTTGATTGGAGTCTGAATGAAAATAACACAATTAACAGTAAAGAAGTGACAAACTTTAAACAACACCAAAAAGGAAATCTTTGGAGTCACTCCAAAACAGCCTTTTCCTTACTTTTCTCTTAATTAAAATCATAAAATAGTGGAAAAAAAAGTTTAAATATGAACAACAATAATGATAATTATAAAGCCTCATTACAGAAGCATTTTTAACCCCAAGATCTCAAAATCTTGTAGAAAGAGACATATTTCAATCCACTGTATAGTGGAGCTAAAAATAAAACCTTGTCTCCCAAGTCTCCTTAGACTGCTGCCTCCTTCCTCTTCCTCTCATATTTCTTCTCAGGGGATGGAGAAAAAGGAATATGTCTGAAATATTTAGTCAAAAGCAAAAAATAAAATAATTTCAGGACTTTACTTCTATTTCAATACTACTGTGCAGAGGGGAAAATCAGAGTTCTCATTCTTTTTGCAGGAACTCAAAGACAGAAATCTGCCTGAAATGTGCAGTATGTATTTAGTGAGTTTGATTTGTCCAAGGTGCTGCTTAGTCATTGCATATAGCCTTTTTCTGATGATCTGCCCATACAATCTGAGGCATAGATAAAAAGTTCCCTGAATGGCTTCAACTTGCTTAGATATCCCAGAATATGTGCTCACAGTTTTCAAGTTCTATCTATATAAGATTTTTCAATGGGGAAAAGGAGAAAATTTGGATAAACATAGATATATGATAACTATGTGACTTGCAGCCATTTGCACTAACAGAATTTAACAAACTTTCTAAGCATGACTGTCATTACCAAGCCTTAAAATCCTCTTGACAGAGCATGGGGAGAAACTAGGATGCATATATTTCAGGGATTTTTATTTTGCTAGTCCATTCATTACTATTCTCCCGACCTCCTATGTTCACAAAGCAAGCAAAACTTTTAACTTCAGCATTGCAAGGGTGGCTTGAAAAAACTCTAACAGTAAGTTTGTCTAAATATTACTTAAAACTAAATTTTAAACAACAGTTACATTCAACAGGAGAGAAACCACACATATACCTTAATTTTATTAGAGTTACCACCCATAGGTCTAACATTTCCCAGAATTAACTGGGTATTTCACATAGTCCTTGGGTCCCCTCCACACCCAGCCCCAGCAACTTTATATATTCCACCAACGTATCTCTTCCTTCAGGCTGTTTTACTCCCACTTGCACAGCTTTCAGAGAAGGAGAAAGAGGAAAAAAAAAGGGGGCCTGGATGTTAAAACTTTTCTGCTTGGCTGCTTCTGAAGCTCTTTTATGTGTTTCTGCTAACCTTAAAATGGCTGGATGCTCTTCTTCATCCCCCGGTTTCTGCAAGGAGTTCCCTCCTGAAACAGTATAAAATGTGACAGAAAACTACTTTCGAGTTTTCACAGAGTGGGAGGAATCACTGGCTGGAATGTCTCATTATTTCTGAAATCCAGATGAATGCAATAAACTGTGTCTGTGTGCTCTCACCTACAGGAGCTGGGATTCCTTTAAATCATTTGGCTTTAACAACAATACAACTTAGGAGAAAGATGTTCCCACTAGACTTACATGCAAACACTTTCTGAAGGAAAACACATACTTCTGTGGTTAATTTCTTTGATTTAAAAAAAAAGGTCTTACTTGTAACATTATTAATTAAAGTCAGTAGATTTTTTCTCCCTCTAAAATAAATTAAAAAAAAAAAAAGACAAGGAGACACAGTTTAGCTATGAAGTAGGCCTTTGAAGAGTTCAGTGTCCTGTTGTCTGCCGTGGAAGATTGATCCTGGATGGATGCCAGGTACCCACCAAGGCTGTTCCATCACTGCCCTCCTCAGCTGGACAGGGGAGAGAAAATAAAAGTCTTGTGGGTCAAGATAAGGAAACAGAAATAGCTCAGTAATTCCTGTCACTGGTACAACCAGATCTTAAAACACCTTCCCCACATCCATCCTTCCTTCCCAGGTTCAACTGCACTCCCAAATTCTCTAACTCCTCCCCACAGAAGCACAGGCACGCAGGGAATGGGGGCTGTGGTCAATTCATCACATGTGGTTTGTGCTGCTCCTTCCCCCTCATGGGGAGGACTCCTCACACTCATGTCCTGCTTCAGTGTGGGGTGCCTCCCACAGGAAACAGTCCTCCATGAACCTCTGCAATAGGAGTCCTTCCCACAGGCTGCAGATCTTCATGGACTTCTCCAGCATGGGTCCTTCCTACAGGGTGCAGCGTTTCTGCAGTACAGACTGCTCTGACATGGGACTCACAGGGTCCTGAGTCCTGAGAGCCCACCTGCTCCAGTGTGGCCTTCTCCCTCCATGGAGCACCAGCACAAACTTCCCACAGGGTCACAGAAGTCTTTGGACATCCCCCCTGCTCCACCATGAAGTCTTCCACGGGCTGCAGGGGGATCTCTGCTCAGCTGCAGTCCTGCATGGGCTGCACCACAGGCTGCAGGGGGATCTCTGCTCAGCTGCAGTCCTGCATGGGCTGCAGGGGGACCCATGGGCTGCACCACAGGCTGCAGGGGGATCTCTGCTCACCTGCAGTCCTGCATGGGCTGCAGGGGGACCCATGGGCTGCACCACAGGCTGCAGGGGGATCTCTGCTCAGCTGCAGTCCTGCATGGGCTGCAGGGGGACCCATGGGCTGCACCACAGGCTGCAGGGGGATCTCTGCTCACCTGCAGTCCTGCATGGGCTGCAGGGGGACCCATGGGCTGCACCACAGGCTGCAGGGGGATCTCTGCTCACCTGCAGTCCTGCATGGGCTGCAGGGGGACCCATGGGCTGCACCACAGGCTGCAGGGGGATCTCTGCTCCGGTGCCTCCTGCGTCTCCTGCCCCTCCTTCTGCCCTGACCTGGGTGTCTGCAGAGCTGCTGCCCTCACACATTCTCACTCATGTCTTCCCACTGCTGTTGTGCAGGAGTCATTTCTTGTTCTTAAACCTGTTATCCCAGAGGCACTACCAACCTAACAGAAGGGCTCTGTCTTGACCAGCAGCAGTTCATTCCTGGAGCCAGCTGGAATTGCCTCAGCTGGACACAGGGAAAGCTTCTCACAGCAGCCACCCTTGTTGCATCCCCACTACCAAAACCTTGCTACACAAAGCCAGTACATCTGTTAAAATTAGCATTCTGTTAAGGAAACTTACTAAAAACAGTGTACCCAACTTTAACAAAAATGCCTTATAAAGGCTGTCTACTAAAAGCATAGCATGAAATATTTTAGTGTAGCTAAAATTTTTGAAACACTGCAGACCTTAATTTGGCATCACACTTGTCAAACAGCTCTGCTACTTGCATAGTGGAGGTATTCATATTCTCTTTCAAATCTGAAGATATAAAACTTCTTTTTTGATGGCTTTTTTTTTCAGTCTTACAGTTCTGGTAATAAGGAATGCCTGCCAGCAAAATCTCTGTAATGATCATCCCCAACACATTTTAAGAGAGTCCAACTACTCTGGTGATTCTCTCATCAATTTCGGTAAATGTTCACTTTAGAACATAATGTATTTTATAATTATACAGTTAGAAATATGAGCATATTGATTTGTGGGGAGAATTGAAAAGTTGCCCTTCACCAATTTTTAGCTTCATCATTGCTGAAAGTGCTCCTGATGTTCTTGTGTTTCTTACTTTTTGCACATATGTCAATTTTAGACCTTACAGATATTTTTAACCTTTTTTTTAAATGTCAAGGTTTAAAAAAATTATACTCAGATTATATTAATCTGAGTTTCAAGGTAAAATTAATTTTTTTCTTCCACAGATCATCAAGCTGCAGCTTGATCTTTTTACAGAGAAAGATTTCTCATCACCATGAAGCATTTCCTTCTGTATGGTGTTTGGATAGTTGATTGGACTCTCAGTTTCTCCCAACCCCTTACTCCTGGAAAACTGAAATTTTACTGAGATTGGAGGAGTAAACAAAAACCAAAATGTTTTTAAAAATAAAAAAATTTACTTTAGCTAGAAGTCAGAATTATTCCTCCAAGGGGGTGACTTTTTTATATGAGTATAGAATTTATTTTATATGATTCCTGACACAGTTTATTTTCCTGTATGCAGTCTAGAGTCAAAGGTGACTTGGCTTCCTGGCACGGTGTATGAAGTTTCCTGGTTTCAACCTGTAGACATTATTTGCATAAACCCAGTCTTTGTGAGCATTTCCACTACTTCCCTTATTCAGACCTGCTTTCAAGAGCATGAATTTTAAAACTCAAATAAAATGAACAAAGATGTGTTCTAGAGATGGATTAACTATGAGCAACATGCACACCCTGCTCAGTGGTGAGATGAGGTTGTTTACTATGTCCTGCCCTGACTCAGACTTCCTATGCAAATGTAAGCAATATTTTTTTACCCTTGTGGGCAAAATTCCCATATCAAAGTCACATCAACATGATAAACAAGTTCATTGTTTTTAAAATGCAGTTATTATGATGATGAGACGCACATACAATCAGTGTTATCAGAGAAATAATTTTAAATTGCTACTTATAGCCAAATAAATACTAAATAAAATGTTTTCTGATGTTCACAATCATTGTCAACTTTCCCTTTCCTTTTTCTTTTAACCCTCACTGCCTTACCAGTGCAGAAACCTATCTGCTTTCTGAAACTTGTGCACCAGCTTTACCCCATTGCTCTCCTGTTCTATTCACTGCTTCTCGCTGCCTTTCCCCATTTGCAAATTTCCACCTCCATTGGATCAGTACAAAAAAGGCTCCAGGTAAAAAAGAAATTCCTTATCTCACATCATTCATTTTACAGACCAGCCTCCCAGCTGATTGCTGCTCCCTGTAAAGGTAATGCAGAAGCACAAGCTGAAGCTGTCTTTACTACCACAGACTGTGCTCCGTGCTCTCATTATTTTTGGTTCTTTCAGCAGCTATCCTTAGTATATAATATTATGCTATCTATCATGTGTCTGAACCTATTTTTATTACTTCTTGCTTGCTTCCACTGGTTTAGCAAATTATATATTGTGGTATTTTTTGTATGTTTCAGTAATGACACTGAGTCTTAGAGTGAGTCTCCACTAACTACTACCACAATTTTGAAATTTCAGCAAATTCCAGTGAATCCTTTACATTTTTCAATTATACTAAAGTCTAATTTAAACTTTTCTTCAGTGTAGATCCTTACAATCTAAGGGATTTTCCTTTTTTTACCATTTTAAACTCTGAAAGTCAGTGGCATACATTGCAAAGTTGCATTATACCAGTATTTAAGGTGAGGTGTAGTGACAATTTTGATAGAGTATCCATCACTGGTTTTGTACTAGTAGCAGTACAATCCACAAAACATGCTTTTCTTCAGCACTACAACTGCACTACACTGAGGAACTGACAGATTTTTCACACAACAACTCCCAAACTTTTTTTGTCTCTTGGCCAGAAATCTGTGACATCTTTCTTTTTTGTGCATACATTGATTTTTCATTTGCATTTTTTATTTATTATCATATGCTTTTCAGCTGACTTACCATCTAAATCTTTCTGCATTGTTTCTAATTATATTACAGGTATAACAAAGAGATATTTTCCTTGGGTCTTTTTATCCTAAATTCTACTAGAAAATAATAAATTGTCTTCTTATTATAGAAATAAAAAAGGTCTACATGATTTCTGTGCATTATTGGGGAAAATAAAAGAGACAGCAGGAAGCAATAAAGATGTATAATCCAATTCTACATTCTGGAAAGAAAAGGGTCTAATATCATTTATGGTGTCAGAAGTAATGTTTCTGGGAAGGGTAGGGATGGGTTATGATTACCATCTATCATTCCTCTGTAACAGTTAGTCCACAGAGTAGCTTGCAGGCCAAATTTTTTTTCAAATTTGCACTGCAAGCCCATCTCATCATGCCACTTTACACCATACCATACCTTTACCAGCTGTGGTTGTTTCAAATCTTGAACACTTACTAAGTATCTCTTTATTTATGATACACCTCGTATTTTGCTTTGCTCATTAGAAAATATCAGGAAAGAAATTTATAGCAACAGATACCTATTTGACCTTACTAGTTAAGGTATAGCACTTAAAGGATACACACATTTTGGCTTGTCAGAGCCATGAAATGTAAGCAAATACTTCCTCTTCCTTAGTATATAATATTATGCTATCTATCATGTGTCTGAACCTATTTTTATTACTTCTTGCTTGCTTCCACTGGTTTAGCAAATTATATATTGTGGTATTTTTTGTATGTTTCAGTAATGACACTGAGTCTTAGAGTGAGTCTCCACTAACTACTACCACAATTTTGAAATTTCAGCAAATTCCAGTGAATCTTTTACATTTTTCAATTATACTAAAGTCTAATTTAAACTTTTCTTCAGTTTAGATCCTTACAATCTAAGGGATTTTTCTTTTTTTACCATTTTAAACTCTGAAAGCCAGTGGCATACATTGCAAAGTTGCATTATACCAGTATTTAAGGTGAGGTGTAGTGACAATTTTGATAGAGTATCCATCACTGGTTTTGTACTCCTAGCAGTACAATCCACAAAACATGCTTTTCTTCAGCACTACAACTGCACTACACTGAGGAACTGACAGATTTTTCACACAACAACTCCCAAACTTTTTTTGTCTCTTGGCCAGAAATCTGTGACATCTTTCTTTTTTGTGCATACATTGATTTTTCATTTACATTTTTTATTTATTATCATATGCTTTTCAGCTGACTTACCATCTAAATCTTTCTGCATTGTTTCTAATTATATTACAGGTATAACAAAGAGATATTTTCCTTGGGTCTTTTTATCCTAAATTCTACTAGAAAATAATAAATTGTCTTCTTATTATAGAAATAAAAAAGGTCTACATGATTTCTGTGCATTATTGGGGAAAATAAAAGAGACAGCAGGAAGCAATAAAGATGTATAATCCAATTCTACATTCTGGAAAGAAAAGGGTCTAATATCATTTATGGTGTCAGAAGTAATGTTTCTGGGAAGGGTAGGGATGGGTTATGATTACCATCTATCATTCCTCTGTAACAGTTAGTCCACAGAGTAGCTTGCGGGCCAAATTTTTTTTCAAATTTGCACTGCAAGCCCATCTCATCATGCCACTTTACACCATACCATACCTTTACCAGCTGTGGTTGTTTCAAATCTTGAACACTTACTAAGTATCTCTTTATTTATGATACACCTCGTATTTTGCTTTGCTCATTAGAAAATATCAGGAAAGAAATTTATAGCAACAGATACCTATTTGACCTTACTAGTTAAGGTATAGCACTTAAAGGATACACACATTTTGGCTTGTCAGAGCCATGAAATGTGCCAAGCAAATACTTCCTCTTGCATCATATCAGAGAAAAAGATATCTTCTGGTACCTGAGGAAAGGTGTGGATATTCTCCTTTCTTCTGGGGAAGTCTTAAGGATGAGGCCACAGTCAAATCTCTATTCATAAAAGAGATTCAGACATTTCCAGAAGGCTGAGGTGGCCTTTGTGTGAAAGCTAATTTCAGAGATAGTGTGGGTACAAAGATAACCTGGATGGAAAAGAAATAACAACAAATTGATACTGCAAAAAAGAACATGTAATTTTAGGGCAATCTAATCTAATCTAGTCCAATAATCATATTGATTAGAGTTAGGCAATTTAAAATATATATAGGCACAAAGGAAGAAGAAACAGATGATGTGACAGACAAGAACGTCAAGATCTGAAAGATAAGGATCACCTCTTGTCTGGTGGGCTTGCCAGCCCCTGACAGGGAAAGGAAAGAGGATTTAGAGTTTAAGAGGGTCAAAGAGAAGAACAGAAAACCTGAGATGATACACATACAGCAGCATCCAGAAAAGAAAAAACATCTAAAGTCTTAAGAAATAATAGAAGGATCTAGACTCTGTAGCAATTAGTAGACTTGACAGGACTTGCTCAGTTTTACTTACTAGTAGTAGGTGCTAAGTAAAGGTAATGCATCCTGTATTCTTTGCTAGTGAAGTGGTACAAGCAATTACATAGTGCATTTCTGCTTTAGCATCTCCCAGTAAGAGAAACTAGCAATTTCATTTCATTGTGAGGATTCAGACCCCTAAAGGGAACCTACAAGAAAACCAGGGAGGGACTTTCAACCCTTTCAGAGTTATCATGGCATATAATTAAATTGCACATAGTTATAGGAGAAGGGGTGATGTTTTTAAAATGAAAATGGGTAGATTTAGATTAAATATAAGGAGAAGATTCTTCACTGTGGGAGTGGTGAGGCACTGGAACCAGTTGCCCAGAGAAGTCGTGGGGATGCTCCATCCCTCAAGATATTCAAGGCTGGTTTGTCTGGGGCTTTGAGCAACTCGGCCTTGTTGAAGATCTCCCTGCTCATGGCAGGTGGGTTGGAGCTGGGTGGTTTTTAAAATCACTTTCAACCCAAACTATTTTATGATTCTGTGATGATTCCTTCTCTCATCTGCTTCAGCTTGCATCTAGAAGGTGGACTGAAAATGTGCCTTTAATCAGCAAAGCTAGTTGAACAAAATGTCTTCCCTCAATCAGCTCAGGCTGATTGATAGCTAGTAAGACTAGTTATGATGTTCCTGTTCTGGATTACAAGAGCCTGCCATTCAAAAAGAGTTACTCATTTTTACCATTTACTCTTTGTGGCAAAATTGCTCTGAATTTATTTCAGATTTTAAAATTATAATATAATGCTCAAAAATATAATGATGCAAAATAATCTATTTTAAATTATCTTTACATAAGTTCTGATGCCAGAAATTGTCCAGAAATATCCCAAAGACCTGATGTAGTTCTTACTGAACTGTTAATTGAAGCTGTAATAAACCCATATTATTCCCCTCTGCAAACTATGTCAATATCTCAAAACCAGATTAGGTTATGAGGAAAAAAAATTTAAAAATAAAAACTCATGCACAAAAAGGTTGTGTCTCCTGATGCAGGGATAGCATACTGTGCTTTGCAAAGATGGTTACTACAAAAAGCAGTATCCTGCATGAACTGTATGGAAATGAATTTTATTTCAGTACAGCGCATTAGAGATCCACAGTCCAACTTTGTCATCATAATTTTTCAGACAATTATGCGTGGGTCCTATCTTGCTAAAGATTCTATCTGTCTTTTACTGCCTCTGGCTGTCATCTGGAAGAAAGTTCTCAATCATAATGTAAAAGACTTTCCAAACCCAGAAGTTAATGGCCATAGCAATAACTGCTATTTATGCATTCTACTCCCCAAAACCTCTGAAGCATTAGCAACATCTGCAAATTCAGAAAGGCATATGCCAAAGCATGTGCTAATAGTAGCTTACTGGCAGCAGTATGATGATGGATTTGGGACCATTTCACCTTAAGAATCAGTATTTTCCAGATTTTTCAAGTGGTTTTGTTTGGCTGATTCTACAATAGCTTGCTTCAAAATAAATTTGGTGATTACATATCTATCCTAAAACAAGCATCTAAGTCACAGAACATTGTGGCAACTTTTTGTACTGTCTCCACAAAAAACCTAAAGGTGGTGTAAATAGAGGGACTGGCAGACACTCTCATTGTAGTCTGGTTTTAAATAATTAGGGCAGGGTTGCAGCAAAACTAAACTAGATGTGAAAATATGGATTGTTCTGACTGCTCCATTTTCTGACGTCTCCCTTTCAGCACACTGTTCTAAGAGACAAAACATTCCTATATGATGTGAGATCTTTCGACTTGAATGCATAATTTATCTATGCAATTCCTATTTCAGAATCTATTGTTTTGAAGAAGTCTCTGGTTCAAATATTTCTTAAAAAATCCTTCTCAAATTATCTGCTGCATTTCAGGGTTAACCCTCAAAGTGCTCTGCCATTCATATTCCACACAGCAAATCAACGGCTGCTGCTCATTTGTGATTCCTGCCAAATTGCTACACTCTGCTCAGACTGAATAGCTCAAGACCCTAATATGGTGACAGCTGCTGGGAATGTTATTCTGTAAAATGAATAGCTGGATAGTATTCTATCAGCTAACAGTACACAGTCTTATGAGATCTTATTTGAATATAGGTGCTGATAGCACATTTCCTTGCAACCCATATGTACTTCACAACATGCTGAGCTTGTTCCCATTGCAATAATTATAGCTGCTTGCAATTCTATAAGTTCATACAAATTCTTGCAGCATCAGGGTCAAACTTCAAAATTTAGCAGTCAAATGAAAGTGCATGATCTTTTTGGTTTTTTAACTGATTAATATAATGTCGTAAATGCCTTTGTCCAAAATAAATAATGACAACTTAGGAAACTAGAATATCCCTAAACCTAAGTCAGTGAGTTAGAGCACTTTCTAACACAGGCAAGAAGATAATGTGTATCATAACAGCCACACAATCATGCTTTTAATAAAACAATCAATCTTCTGATTAGAATTTGTTACATTTCCTATTGCCACCATTTTTGCTGGAATTCTCTTCCACACCTCACTACCTTACAGTACATATCTCTTAAGCCCTAATGCCCTTTTTGTCTTTCTTTTCTTATTTTGAAGATAAACAGTGTGTCTCATTCTTTGTTGCCAAAAACATGGACTATTTACAAGGAACATTCACTCGCTCCCAGTCCCTCCTCTACAATCTAAAGAAACCAATTTAGTGTCATGCTAAAATATAGGTATTTCCTACCAAGTCTGGTATTTTTCTCCACTTTCTTTTAGAAAACATGTGATCAGGCCTCCATCTACAATGGTGCTTGCTCTACATACCTAGCATGGAACAATTTATAGAACAGCCAAACCAATATTTTGTCTTCCAGCCTGCACTAGTGGCTTAAGTTGACTCCCTTAAGAGTGAGAAATTTGGGTATTTTACAATAGTTGATCAATGAGATCAGTGGTACATATCAGTGAGCATGGTCTGCATTGTCAAGTCTGGCCACAGGGAAACAGGTAGGAGGAAAGACTAGTGTAATTGTTACAATGTGTGCATAACTTTGGAAAGCATAGAAAATTTGGGACATTCTGCCACCTTTCTTAAACTGTACTGCAAATTGTACTGCCACATGTGGCCACAAAATGTAAACCAAAGCACAGAAATGACCCAGGCAGAGAGAAACTAAAGTGAAACCATCCTCCCCACACTGACTCCTGGCCTGCACACGCAGCCCTGGAGGGTACAGGCAGTGATGCTGGGAGCAGCCAGGAGCTGTAGTTACAAACAAATGCAGTAAGAGGCAAAATAATTGCAGCTAGCTTTTATTAATCCTCAGTGTCTTTTGTATCGCTGCAAGTATTTTATTATTGATTTTCAACAAGATTGTAACAGCTGGGGGAGGGCAGTTGGTTTGGGCTTTTTTTAAAACAACACGAGTTTTGAAAAAGGAGCATTGAAATTGAGAAGCTGAGAGCAGTATCTCTTTAATTTGGTTAATTTGTGGGGGAAAGGGTTAGTGCTTAAGCAGGTACACGGCACCCTGTCAAGCAGCAGGTGAGTGTGGGTGAGACTGAACATTAGATACTGTCCTACAAATGTATTTTGTGACAACAAAGGGAAACTTACTGCAAAAGCATCGTTTAAAGACGTAGAAGGAGAGTACTTGAAATACACTGGCTTTAGGCAAGTCCTTTCATGTACATTTAAATTATCTATGGACTCAAGTAGAGTCTCCAGAGGGGGTTTGCAGGTTTCACAGTCAATGTTCAAGCCCTGTTTTAACGTTGTGAACAAGAACTAGAACAGGCCTGAATGTGGGGTTATCAACCGTGTGTAATAAACAATGTCATTACTCCCCACAGCAAGCAGATAGGCCTCCTGCTGCATCCTGACTCCCTCTCTGTACTTAAAAGAGCAATTCAGAGCAGGAAGCTAACCCAGGTGCCAGGAGCCAGCCTTGGGAGATGATTTTTTCTCTCCACTCCCTTCTCAAACCTACTGGTTTAGGCACCTATGACTATCCCAGAGTAAAACTCATCCATGCCCCATAGAGGAGTCATTTTTCTCCTCATTTGAGAATTTTCTCTGTACTCAAGTTCAAATTCATGTTGAAATTATTAATGAAAATTTTACATTTCATCAGTTGCAAGATTGTTCTTGGAGGAATTTCATTATTATTTCCTTTTTAACAAAATCCATTATCATCTCTGCTTGAGCTGATCCTTCACTTCCATAGAATTCCTGTACAATTCTCTGTCTTCAGTAGTTTAACTACTAATTGCCTGGGAAACAATGTGGTAGATTTACTTCTCTACAATTATTCAAAGACAATGGGTTAACCAGACTTACTGAATTTTTGGGGAACTATGTGTTTCATTTGAGCCATTTCTATTAGTTTCTAAGCAGTTCTTGTTTTCTGTTGTCATGAAGTACTTTCAGTTGTTCTTTTCTCCAAGAAACTTCACAAAGCTTGCAGTTTACTGAGCTCACACCAATAGTTCTGTAGTGACATGACACCTTTTTGCCCATTTTCTTCACCAAAATTTAAGTGCATTCAGATTTTGAGGTTCCGTGTAATAAAGTATAGGAATCACACAAAACATTATCTACCTTTTTGAGCATGTAGGCTATATTTGCACCAATAACTAGGGCCAACCCTAAAGTTACCCTATGCTCTGTGTCAGCCAGAGCCAAGGACCCAAATTTCTCAGGTTAATGGTCAGGAATACCAAGCAAGATCATACTGTAGGTAGTCTGTTCACCTTGACAATTCAGTTTAAACTTCATAATTCTCTCTATCTGTGTCTTTGTTCAAATGACAACATAAAATTTCACAAACCATATATGTTACTGTAAGAGAAAATTTTAAGTGGAGGAGAGCTGTATTTTGCCAACAGATTGCAGCATAAGAAGAACACTAAAATGAAGGTTTTGCTGGGACCGTGTCAGTGTAACAGAGCAGCATGTTGTTACACTCCCCACCTCCCTCATAGTTTGGTGACCCAAAAGACCTGAAGCCTTTTGCACTGTCCTTGTTGCCATCCCGACTGCCCTGCCCTGCAGTTCTGCCACACTTGCAGAAATGGTGACGTTTACATTCTTCTCTCACCCTAACCCTGCTCCTCTCGCTGGCACATCTCTCAGCTCTACAAGGCAGTCAGCACCACACATAAAAACCTTAAACTCCAGCCCTTTCTCAAACACCCTTTGTACTGCATGAAGTACAGAGCAGCCTGAAAAGACCCTGCATTATAGAAAGGCTGCACTTTGAGTGTGGTTAATACACCTTGGATGAAACAGGCACAAATGATGGGTAGGACAGGAGTGAAGGAGGCAGCTCAGGTAGCCTAGAAGGGACTATGTCTGTGAAGACAGACCTGCAATGGCATCTTGCTCAGATCTGATATAGTTGTGAAAGTCCAGGACATGCTACTGCTTTACAAATACCCTGCCCGTGCATCAGGAGTATTTTTACAGAAATAAGGACTTTTAAATCATTTGGCTGGGCGGTCAAAGCTAAAAAAACAGAGGTGTTTAAATATGCCAAAATAATGTAACAAGAAAAATAATTTGTACATTTGTCAAAAAATAGCTAACAACGTAAATAGCTAAGTAGGGACAAAATAAGATGCAGATGGGAACCTAAACTGGCACTTCTTATCTTCTGAGTGCTTGACTTCATAACCTTAATACTACAGCTTCTGAATGAATAATGTCCTTGTTTTGTTTTAAGAACACTACAGCCACAGATAACACACCAGACAAAAGACAACAGGGGAAAAAGTTGGGTTATCAGTTCAATTTGCATTTTCATAGACTATCTTCTTTTTCTTAGAATATTTGATTATGTTTGAATGCTGAAAAATATCTCAAACATGAATCTACTAACAGCCTCTACTTTTTATTTACCATTTTTTAGGGAAGAATGACTGTAAAGAGGCTTTTTCTGACTACTTGAAAACAGAATTTACATAGAGATTAGTACTCTTGAGACATTCTATGGGACACAAATCGGTTTAATTGGTTTCTCTTGACTGTAATCATTCTATCCAAGATTTTTTTTCCCACACTTGAAAAACTACAGACAAAAAATCCAGTTTGTAATCACCTTGCTGAACCATGCAGAAGTCCACTATTAATTTTCTGTTGATGCATTCTTTGCTCATTGGCTGAAAGTGAGGCTTTGTCTGTAAAGTTATAATATGAGAAATGAGAAAAAAGTAAGAATATCTCTGCAAAGCAATGGCTGATATGAATGGCTGGCTAGACACTGTGCAAACCTCCAACCTGGTAATGCCACCAGCTGGCTCAGAAGCTGTTGAAAGCTTCTAATCTGCTTCATTTTTGCCTCATTTAGTGCAGCATTTTTGCTCGATGGTGGAATTTCGACAGGGCATTGCTGTGGCATTGTTTCAATTTAGTTTATGCACTGATCTAGCTATACCACAGGTTTGGCAGCTACAAAAATATACTTCATTCTCCCATATCTCCAGTGATTTTACAGCCTTCACAGCTTTCAGATCTTATCAGCCTCTGAATTTCAGCTTCTCAGAAAAGTGCAACTTTCCTTTCTTTCCTGTTCTTTGCCACTAAACATTCCTTTTTATCATGATTTTCAAGCCTTCATCTTTAGAGCATAGAGGTCAGTGAATTTGTCATCTTTACTTCTACAGAGATACTCCTGTGCATCCTAAAACAATGACCAAATAGTTCTCAGAGGACACAACACACAAAACCCCTGCTAGAGAATTTCTTTGCAAGACTGTTATTCTATGAAACTTCTTGCATGACATTTATTCAATCCAATTATAATTGACTTCTCTTATCCCATCCCCATAAAGAGTAAAATGTTAAAATAATGTGATAAAGTGAAGAATAATAGATGATATATAAAGATCATGCATTTTAAAAACAAGTTGTTAATCTGTCAATAAAATCAATAAACATTTGTGGGTATTCCTGACAGTGGAAAAGATAAATATTTTGTTGTAAATATAAAGAAGCCAGTTGCAAATTTTGCCTGTCACTGCAAAGGCACAATGTATGATGTATTAACCTTTCAGGCCATAAGCATTTGTATATGTATTGGCTCTAACTGGCACCAGCAATCAAACTTCATCAAGAACAGAAATAATTTTTTGCTGAATCCAATGCATGATAAGGCCACTCAAAGGGAAATTAAGTTATAACCAATTTTTTCTTAGCAGGCCTCTTAATTAAAGTCAATTTAAAAAACTATATAACTGAAATATTCATGAGAGAAATAATAGTATAACTAGAAAGTATTCATTGAAGATGCATTTTTGCACATTCAATGATGTTTGTACAGCTGCTTAAACCTGTAATTGACATCAGGTCTTCTTGCTGATTTTCTGAGAAAATCCAGCTAAGGTAAGAAAGATTTTTTTTCGTCTTTCAAGACACAAAACTGCAGAAAAGTGTATTCAAGAGGGACGTTTGAAGTACCATGCAGGAGCTAAAGCCTGTTAACAAATAATGAAACTAAGATTTAAATCCCATAAATCTCACTCAGTTTCTTTTAATGTTTATAAACTGTTTACTGAAATAATAGTGTTTCTGTTTAGCAATGAATGCAACAGTGAGATATTTCTTCTTTAGGGGAAAATCTAAAAGGTAATGCTTTTTTCCTAATAAGATTTGTACTTAGTTATGGCACAGCACTGCTGATGTTGAAGGTTTAAAGCTGAGTAACAATGAGATTTTATTAATGTTTAGTGACAGTCTGCCTACTAGAAAGGATGGAATTGATGGATAGTCATGCTTTTTTACACCACCTTTTCAGTGACTCCATTCTCTCTGTGAGCACAGAATAAGGCTGTTTGTTAGGCACACATAAGAAGCCCAAGTTTTTCCAGTACCAAAAGGGATCCTACAGTAATTTCAGCCTGTACACTTAGTCCTCATTTCTCACATCAGAGGGGTTTTAGGCATAGAAGTAATCGGGTTTGTTGTGTTTTTTTAAAGTCAGATTAATTCCCCAGTTCCCAATCCACCTAACATGAACAAAGACTTGCGCTGATGCAGCACAAAGGAGGGAGGTGCTGCAGGAGGGAAGGAAGAAAAATAAAAGTCAACAGGCACTGAGATATAGCACTTTGTACCGTGAAACTACTGCTCAAATCTGGAGCAGCTTAATTTCTCTAGAGCAGGGAAAGAGCAGCAGCTGTAATTACTGCCTGTAAGTACAAACACTCCCTCACTCCCCTGCCTTGGAGAGGCTGAGCTGCTGCTGGCCATTTAAGACAATTCACAGTTCCCTTGCCAGAGTAAACAGTTATATCCAATAACGCCTCTCACTCCTTCTCCCTTTTTAAGAGGAGTCTGTTTTTTAACATACATCATTCCAGGGCTCTGGTTTCCATCAGGGCCTTGCAGAGGCACAGACAGAACTAAATGGACTGCAAACTATAGAGCAGGCATAGAAAAGCCTCTAGTTAAAACATGGCCCACAGGCTGGGGTAGCTACAGGCACTAATAGAGGATGGTGAATGCTGGAGCAAGCGTCTCAAACCTTCCTCGCTGAAAGTGGCTTTGTGGCAACCTACCTTCCCAGCTTTTTTTCACTTGTGGTCAGAAAATCTTTCCAATTCTTATTTAAATATTTCTGCCTGCAGAAGTAAGCAGATTTGATGTCTTCACCCACTGGGCTTTACTTGACTTCTAAGATTTTTAAGAGGATTTTTCAAGGACAGACCTGGTTCCACTGCAAGAGAAGAGGGAAAATCTGCTGGCAAACAGAAATGTATCCCAAGGGCACACACCTTCTCAAATACGTTCAGTCACATTCCTGCTGTAACCTAGTTCAGAGCACTCGTGTTCTCATCTCTTCCTAGCTTACTTAATTTTTCTATCCAAGCCTCAACACCACTGATTAAAACATAGGTAAAATATTATCCTAACCTATGCAAGATTACATGAATTTTACTTATCGCAGTTCTAAAGCCTGTACCAAAAAAACTTACTTGTTATTGACCAAGTGGAAATTTCCACTCATGTCATAGTTTGCTAAAGCATGTGATCATTTTTAGGTTTGAGCAAACACTTTTCATGCTCTAGGACTAGAATGAGGCATATTTGCTCCATTTGTACTTGAAAGGCTAATTCATTAGCACATTACGCCCACATCAAAACATTCATCCTCAGAGGTGCTAAAAAGTCATCTGTCAGTTTTCTAGAACTTTTAGTTCTATATTATCTTTACCCATATTACAAGAAAATTTTATTTCATGCCAAAAAATATAGCTGTCTTTAGCTAAATTGTCATGAAAGAAATATACCCTTCTCTCTGCATGTTAACTATGTCTTAATTCTTAGATGGACAGATTGGCATGACCCTTCTGCTTGTAATCCCACTGATGCCAATGTGGTTACAGTGCCTTGGCACTGATGTGCAAGTCTCTTTTCACACACTGGTCAACACATAAAGGACATAAGGATTATTCTTTCAAAAGAGAAAACACAGACATGGCTGAACGGGGGCACAGAGGCAGCTGCCCACCCACTACTGATACTTCAGGCTCCACAAATAATTCTGTTTTCTGTCTAGAAAGCAGTTACATGTTTAGCTCTCAGTTTCATCCTTCTTTCCTTCTTCCCTTTATCCTCAGATTCCAAAGGAAGAAATATTCCTGAGAATATTTCTATTCTCACTTAACCAATTAAATCCTCCAGTTGATGTGCCATACAGAGACCTACTCACTTAACATTAAATCAGTAGTAGTATTAAAACATTTTTCTATAACAATAGCTAGATCACACACAGCTTCCTAATGAATAGGTTTTGCTAAATACTTTTTTTTCTAACCTTGGTTTGCTTTACCATCTCTGTAATCTGCAGCAGGCTTTACAAGCCTGAAGGACAGGTGAGCAAGCAGAAAGCAGATGAAAGGCACGTTTTGAACAAGTCCCTTCTGGCAGCATTGCAGAGGTTGATCTAAGAGGTTAGTCAGAGGCAGGGCAGATAAGAGCTGCTGTGGCTGCCCTAGACAGACTGCAGGACAGGCTTGTGCAGCTGCTGTGCAGGAGGCAGGGAGGAGGCAGAAAAGACCAGGAATGCTCCCAACACCCTCGAAATGGAAACTACAGGAAGGAAGGGGAAATGGACCAGAAGAAAAGAAAGCTGCAGTTATGCTCAAAGTTATGTGGAAGTTTGAGAACAAGAGGTTTTATTTAATATAGTAACAGAGAGACAGCCATTGGGATTTAAAAAGAGGAATTATGTCTCAGTGTCAATAGAAAGGAGTATTATTCTGGTAGATTCATTTTGTAAGAATAGAAGGGGTAAGGGATTGGGGACCTATTTGTGATAATAGATTCAGAGCTCACATCTAACACAATTAGGTTTAATAAACAATACCAAAAATATTTCTCCCCCCATTCAGCGTAATTGTAATATATTTAGCTACTGAAAGCATTTATTGATCCTGCCTCTTCCCCTCACTTGCCCTTATGTCCACAGAAGACAAAAATCTTTTCTTTCCAATTCTTTCTTAAGTGAGAAAAAGTACTTGCTATTGAAGATGCTACCACCAGTATTGCTTTTCTTTAATCATGGAGAGACATTCAGCTGAACCCTTAACAATTGAATTTCACAGTGTTTACATAAAAGAGGATGTGGATACAATTCATTTCTGTGTGTTGTAAAGACAGTGGGTTTTATTCTGCAAAATGCGGCACATTTCCATATTTATCATTGTAAGCATAGAATTGCTTAAAGGCAGCATATCTTTAATTAATTTTTACTGCAGTGTGAAAAGAATCCTAAATCATTAATCATCTTCCTTTCACTATATACTGAAAGAAAATTTTCCTGTCTTGTTCCATACACACACATGCACACAGACAGAGGAAATCTTGTTCAACCTGACTTTCCAACACACTGGTTACAAATTAAGCCCCTTTCAACCTCTTGATCTAAGCAGATGTACCCATCAGAGAATAGTCAATGGGTCAGTCAGAGTTGCCAGTGCCCAGCCAGCAGCTTCTTCCAGAGCCTTAACCAGTTTCAACAGGAACAGATGCCGGATTGAATTTAAAATATAATGTTTATTTTCCCACTGATTCTTTTTAGCTTTCATTCACCTTCCCTAACTGGCTGACAATTTTTTCCTAAGCCCAACCATTCTCCTGTCTTCTATTATTTTGCATTGCAAGAGGGGAATAAATAGTTTTCTGTTGGAGAAGGCAGTTGCATTTCTCCCACATATGTATTTTTCCCCTACATAAATATCAGCATATAAGATGTTATACTTAGTCTCCTGTAGGGCAGCTTACATGAATGCACCTTATCATTCAATCTGCTGCCTAAACAAAGCCTGGAAAATCAACTTATTATACATGTCAAACATTTTATGAATATTAACTAACCAGTCATTATTTGCCCCATCCAAAGGATGACATGAAGAAGGAGAGAGAAGAAATTGTGTCTCTGAAATACTTCTACAACTCAAGATTTTAAAGACTCTTTTAGGGAACTAGTGAACTTTACAGGGTTTGACAAGTAGCTGTTTGGTGGTTAAATTAAAATTTGACCCACACAAGGAATTCAGGATCACAGGCAGACAGAACTGGATGCATACACTGAAATTTCATAGTGCCAAAATATAGCATGTATCAATTTTTGATACTTAGAACATCAGCCTTCTTATTAATCTGAAGGACAATCCTTAAACTTTCCTTTTTTCTTTTTTATTTTTTTAGGTTCCCAGGGTACCAAGTGCGTGCCAAAATTGCACTGTTCTTGACGAGCATGAGTTGTTAACTAACTTTACTGTAAAATTTCAGCATGATCAGAATCAGAGGCAACTTTTTGCCCAGGTTGTACAACTGGGGTCTTATGTAGGGAAGGAATTTTATGTCAAGCCTTTGTGCTGATTTTCACAGAAGCACAGAACAAACTGACTCGGAAGAGACCCACAAGGATCATCGACTCCCAGCCCTCCCAGCACCATCCCAAGAGTCACACCATGCCCAAGAGTGTTTTATACCTAGAGTTAGCAAATTTTATCCATTGCAGACTTACAGGCATTCCAGCTGAGGAGGGTAGCCCACATCATGACCCACTTGATCCACAATATTGAGAGATTCAGTTTCACATCAAAGCCAGCTGAATATGTTGTTCTGATGATTTTTGACAAGAGAAAATAAATCTCCTTAATTCTAACATACAGTCTTCATTTTTATGTTGCAACTCGGTGCTTAGCTATATTTTAACATTTCCTAATTGCATTTTTTATTAACTCAGCATTTTCCTTACTTTTCAATCAAATTCAGTATATAAATTAGTGCCAACAGATTAATATCACGCTGGGTAAGAATTTCTATTTTCTGGCAGTGTTAGCACTCTTACTTTAAAATCATTTTCTGAGCCACTAAGGAGGATTCTGAAAACCATCTTTTGAGTAGGTTCACAATAGTCTCTAACACACACAGGTTACATTTAACATTCTAGGGCCAATTATCAGGGGATATATATTTTTTTCAGTGGTGACACACAGATTGAGACTGCATAACTTACAGCTAGCCTGCAGACCATGGTAGATTTTAGCTTTTCTTTCCATCACTGTCAATATTTGCTGTGTTATCAACATATTCAGGCAGATAGGTGATACACTTTCTGTGAAAGCAGCTCTTGATAAAAGCACCTATGTGATCTTGGTATGTGAAATGGATTAGAAAAATATTTAGGTAGATGATTCTTTCTCCATATATTATGACTCTATCATGTTTTTTTTCAAACAAGCATGCTTCTGGTTTGGTTTGAAACTGGAAAAAGAAAAATGTTTACATTTTTTTTTCTTTCTCCATGATGGTAGGATTCTTTTATATATATTTTTTAATATATGCATTTAGAATGTATTGTTTATTCAAAGTACATTTTTTATCTCTTTAGACTATATATATAGCTCAAATAGATTACAGTAAAATTTCTGATTTAATACAAAAAATAATTCCCTGTATGTGGACAGAATTAGACAAAAGTCATCTTCATTTGGTAGTTAGGGGCAGATCATTGTTTAGCTGCATTTAGTTGAGATCATAATAGGACTAACCACATCATATGGAACCTCAGATCAGATCAGCTCTATGTCATTTAACATAATCCTTTATGTCCAAACTCCAGATCTTAAAGCCTGCACATCACTTAATTAAGTAAAGCATACAAGGTCCTGAAGATGAAAGTTCTAGGAGCTGTCTGAAATTATAGAACACAGCTTTGAAGTGTAACAGAACAAATAAGAGATCATAAACAGGAAGAAAAATCCACTTAAATAGTGTCACAGAATGGGTCAGCTCAGCATGAAGTATCATTTGTCTGCGAGACAATTTAAACCCTGCTTGCATTGCTTATGTTCAAGCATTGATGATTTAAAAGATTTTTCTGTGCCTTAGATTTCCATAGCACTTCTTACAAAACTGCCTCAAAATGAAAGAAAAGTATTTTAAAAATGCTAAATATACTTTCATGTTGGAGGCTTAAGAATAACCCATTTAGGTCTGTTGTAGCAAGTGCAGCAACTGGCACTGCAATAGCCTGGGTGTTATTCTCAGCTCTGATATTTTGCCAGTTCTTTTGACTTTTACCCAAGAAAAGTTTAAATCATTTTAATGAATTCCTGAAATCCCTAATGTGGCATGTAGTGCCAGTGCTTGTTATTTAGCAACATGCAGATTTTGAAATAAATTGGATTTAAAACATGTAAAAGTAATAAAAAAATAGTTTAATTATTTCTCTCTGCTCTTGCTTTGGTTTAGGTTTTGGTTTTTTTTTTCAGAAAAACTTTTTTGACTTTCATGAAGGAAATGCTTGAAGCTTTTACATGATTTATTATCTACATTATACTAGCATGTAGCATAAAAGATGAGAATAACTTTCTCTTTTCCAGCCAGAAAACAGAATATGCACAAACCATGAGACAGGTTCAATTCAACAGAGTAACAAGAACACCAGAACAGTCAAACAACTTTTTTTTGTGCATTTAGTGAATTTTAAATAGTTTGTAGATAAAGATACACTTGAGGAAGCATAATCAAAGATGACTGAAATCTACTATTTTAAATATTGCACTACATGGAGTTTACTTTTTAATCAAGAGCATTATTTTCCCTCAGCGTGAAACATAAACTTAGGGGACTGAAATAGAATAACACCTATTATGAGCTGGAGTCAGAGGCAGGGGAATGAAGCAGAAGAAAATAATCTGACCAAGGAAAGAATAACTGAACTTTGAAACAAGAAAATATATCTTTCTCAACATCTCTTATAGAATAGGTAGTAAAGGAAAGAAGATAGAAACTTCAATTGTAGTTTAGAGTTCTTTCAGAAGATTGACACCATAGGTACTAATCCAGGTAATGTAGGGTTCTTTTGAGAAATTCTCTTCAAATCTAAAAATCAAATCATGACACAAAGAACTTAATTATTTACTTTTGGTATGATAGAGGACAGGTAGTTTTAATTTTGGAGATTTTAATGGGCTAGTCAATCTGTCTCAGACCCAGCAAAGTCTCCACATTTATGGCAGTCATTTTACATGCCAAAAATTCATCCTCTCAACTTCAGGTTATTGTCCTTACCTTAGGTGTTTTATCTATGTTTGATGGAAGGGAAATTAAACTTGTGATTTTCCAGACTTGAAACACTGAGACTGAAAGGGAAGAATGCATGTTTTTACTCCAAAATCATGTCATATTCAGTCAATCAGGGCTTCAAATCTCCATGTTCTACCAACAATAAAGAGCAGGCATATGTTAGTGGAGCAGCTCCAAACACAGTCTTTGAAGACTGTCAGCCACCAGACCCAGCATTCTGAAGGGGCATTAAGTCTTCTCCAGTAACAACAGCAGTGCCATAGAATACCACAACGTTTATAGAATAATCTCTTCCTTATCTCCTCTGCCTCTTTTTCTGATTTAAATGGGAGTTATGATGACATGACAAATTTATGAAGGAATGTCATGGAGATACAGGAAGAAGGACTGCTGACCTCATTTCATGGATGACTTGTTTCTCACAAAAAACATCTCTCATTGTCTTAACTCAAGGCACATTAGATGATTTTGAAATAATCATACAAGAACAAGATAAGGCTGTTTTGGCAAATACATTGCAGGAAATAACAAAAGATACCTGAGCTAACAAGCGCAATTTAGGAGGTGTAGGAAGGAGCTGCCTGAGGTTTAAAAGTCAAGTTCCATTAAATCCTAAAACAATGTTGCAAAGAAAAGGATTTTCAGTTATTAATTATTTTTATGCTTCATCAGGAAAGAAAAACATGACCCACAAACTTTATTTCTTGCTAAAGCTAGCAACATCTGTGATTACTGAATAGATGAATACAAAACAATTGATTATGCAGAATCTGCTAAAAACTGAAGCAACCTCAGCCTCAACCTAAAAACAGATATAAGGAGCCAGCCATCAGGTCAGCAAGTTTTAACCTGATGACCCTTTGCCCCTGCTTCCCATATCTTACTCTGAAAACTGAAGGGCTGCCATTTTAGGAAGGACTACATCTCTTTGATACTACACGTTGCTTCTGTGTTTCCAGTCTAACATCTGTGGGAATAAAGTTTCACAAGGTCTGTGAATAAAGGGGATGTTCAAGGCTATAAAGAGAATATAGCTATAAATGAGAATATAACAAAAGTGAATTTCTTCTTTTTTTTTTCTCTTTGTGGTGGGCTTGGAGGAATTGAGTGACAGAAGTCATAATTATGGTCAATCTGTTTTATAATCTGGGATTGACATTACTGAATATTTGAAATTATTTCATAAATACTTATTCAGAGTGCATGCTTAGATTTAACTGACATAACCTTGTTTAAAGTCTGAAGGGCTGCACTAGATGATGACAAAGGAATTGTTTAGTGCCTATTATTTATATACAAATTTTGCTGGATTAGGACCCTGAAGACACAATTGTTTCTCTATTTTTCTTTCTTAACTTCTCACAACTTAATACACTGTCATATTCCTGTTCATGCAGACAAAAGTATTTTTGCCATGGGAATGTTGTGTTGAAGAGGTAGACTTAGAATTCTAAATAGGAGGTACTTTAATTATCAATTCATGTTCACCACCAATCTATTCAGCATCTCTAAAAATTGGTTCTCTCTTTTCTTTTTTTTCATCCAGAAGCAGCTCATTACCATGGAACTTACAACACTGAAGCAGGATTGTCTCCAAAAAGCCACCACCCCAGTCCAGAGACTCCTCTGAAAATTCCCTTTTCAGTTCTTAACAGAATTACACAAGAGTGAGAAATACAAATTGGTGTTCATCCCTGCCCGCATTTTCTATAAAACATTTTTTTTCTGATGTCAGATTTACAGGAATTAATAGCAGAGAAAACATTTCATAACTATGCCATCATATCCATAAGAATGAAATCCTAATACTTAAACCCTTGTATTTGAATTTCAGCACTAATTACTTGCCAAAATGCCAATATCAGTTAGTTCATGAATTGTGCAAATGACAGCTCACTAAACCTAACTGATCTTTAAGATCTAATTCAGCTATGCCCAATTTCAAGTCAAGGGCTGTCACTGGTAGACTACAAAACATGTTGTTACACATGTGCTCTCTTACTATCTGCTTCTTCTTTTCCTTGATCTTGGCATCCTTCTGTGACTCCTGAGCTGTCCATTTCTTTTTAATCCATTGATTGTATCATTTTTTAATCAGATATCAGTACACAAAATTTAAGTCTTACAGAATGTTAATTCTACCTTATCCATATGAAGATTGAGAAACTATTTCCTAAGGGAATAACTAGACTTCCTGATACATGCTCACAATTGTTTTACTTAACTACAAGTTATTCATGCCATTCCAGAGGTCTCTGAGTCAAGTTGCAAAGAAAGAAGTTTCTCAAGCCCAGAACAATCCTCTGGACAAAATTTTGCCTGGGAATATAAAATTACACCTCCAAATAGTTGAAAATATTTTTAAAGATTTTCTTGCAGCAAAAAATGCATAGTCTAATTATACACCTTTTTTTCATACTGAATCTTTTTACTTGCTAATTGGTTGGAGTAAATTATACATTATATGATATTTTAACATTTATTTTATGCACAGAAGCTGATTTTTTTTTCTTGAAATATCACCCCTGCATAAAAAAATGTTTAAATGTGCTTAAAGCTAAGCAAGAACTTAGTCCCTTTAGAGTGAACAAAACTAGTCCCATGCTAAGATCATGCATCTGTGTAAGTACAATGAGGCACAAAGATAATGTATTTGAAGGAAATTATTTCCATTATTCATTTAGACATGCTAAAACAAATGAACATAAAAGAATCTTTTAAAAAATTATTTTTTTAAAGATAACTTTGGACATCTGTGATAGCTGTACCTTGAGCTCCGTTATGATGCCTCGTGAATCCAAATCTTTTTTATTAATGCTCCAGACTTCATTTTGCAAGCCACGTTTAACACAACAAACAGGAGGGTCTGTAAAAGCCTGACTACTGCAAGTAGTGAATTCTGGTGAATTCTGCAGAGGGGCTTAACACGTGCAGTTGACAGGGCAGTGCGGACGTAAGCAAGCCAAATGGTGGAAAGGGGCTCTGAAATCCTGACAGCCAAATGTACCCCTCCTGTTTCTGTCAGCAGCAAACAGGTCGGGAGCAGCACCATCCTCCCCCACCTGGGTGCTGTGAAAGACAGAACAGCTCTCTGTTAACACACAGCCAAAGAGCTGCCCTGCTCTGCTGCACACATTGTCACTGCCGCAGACTGCTGCCTTCAGCTGGGACAGAGGGGGCACGTGGGGCTTTGGACAGAGGGGAGGATTTGCTGTGGTGAGCAGAATTAAAGGAAGAGGAAAGGTGTTAGGAGAACATGGAATTTTCTCCTTGATAATCAAAGCCTAAGGCATATATCCTCAAAGGATACTACTGTGTAATGAAGATTTGCCTATCTTTTCTGGTCAGATCTCAGCATGCCAAAGTATGGAGACCTTGAGAGGCTGCTGAATCCAAATTCCTCAACTTACTCATGAGAAGTACATGGAATAAAGAGAGGTGCAGACAATACACAGAAAAAGATCGCCTTTCTTTATTACTTCCCATTCCTCTCACAGCAAGAATCAGTGATGACCTGTGTCCACTAAATTCTGTATGTTGCTGAAGCATTAAATCTATGGGCTACCCTTTACTCACAATTTAATAGAATTCCACATGACTTGTTGGAGGACTGTTATGTAAAGACATTTAGGTATTAATATGTTGCCTTTACGGAGAGACACTCTCCTAGCCATTACTCTTACTAAGCCTAGAAAGCATTCTGTGATCATTGACTCAAAACAATAAAAAAATTATGAAAATCACAATAGGAACAAGGAATAATCTTGAAGGAGAAAGGTATAATAATTTTTAATGAAAAGTTGGCAACATCACCATTTCTAGCTGTATTGATAAATAACAGCTTTTGTGTAAAATTTAAAATCATGCAGAGTAAGAAAGTATTGTCCACCTACTAGCCAACACCTCTTAATCTAATTTTGAACAAACTGCAGAAAATTATTAGCTAACAAGTACTTTATCAATGTGTTTTTATTTTCTATAACACTGAACTTGCTGTCTACAAGCAACTTATAATGTTCACTTTTGATTTAAACAGTGCTAACATTTCTGCATTTACTGCAATAATACTGTGTGAGCCATAACACCGTAAAGTAAGCCATAAAAGCAATTTGCTCTCCATATGATATTGATTTTTAAATAAATTAGTAAAGTTTGTGTTTATTCCATGCAGAAAGCAAAAACAAAAGTAGAATTAATAAAACCACACTTACAGCTTTTTCAAAGTTTTCTAAAACAGAACACTGGTTATGTGAAAAGTTTTGTGGATGCATCTTTAAAGCCCACAGAATTGTTTCACACCTTCACTGACATACTTCAGGAAGAAACATGTCACATTTTCAGCAAAACTTAGAACATACATGAACGTGACAATTTCTGGACAAGTTAAAAATTAAAGTTGAAAATGGAATACTTTAAAGTAAATACTTTTGTGGTATGCAAAGCTTCTTTAAGAAATGGAATACTTTCATTTCAGTATTGTATTTCCAGACCAGTTTCACTGGACCTTCTAGAAATCACACACATCTTTATTTTCCTGATGTGCTTATAGGCCCAAAAGCCAAACATATTGAGTCAAACACAATTTGCTTCACGATCCTCCAAATCACAGTTAACAGGGAAAGAATATTAGAGAAAATGGGGTCCTGTTCTTTTTATGAGCCTGACTCCATGTCTGATACTAAGGACAGGCAGAGACAATTTTAATGGTGCTAACTGACTTCTCATCTATCACTGATGGTGAGGTAGCTGTAGAATGGATTAAGCAGTTCATTCTGAGTGACATAAGGAAGACAAATTCCTTCAAATAAATTCTTTTTAAGGAAAAAACAAAAAAAAAATTGCAGGTTTTAAGATTAGAGCTAACTGAGAAATAGAATCCTTAGTTTGGCAGAGGAAAAAAGGGAAAATAAACAAACAAAAAAAAATCATGCATAAGCATCAAGAGAGAAGAAAAACAAGAACAATGCCAGCATGTAAACACAAAGTGTGCCCATTCCTTGAACAATATATACGGCGTTGGCCTTACCATGGCAGAAAGCACAAGTAGGAAAGGCCATGGGTGGCCAGGGGTTTGGAACCCTTTCAAATGAGAAGAGAATAAACAAATGGCAATTTTTCAGCTTGGAAAAGGGATAATGGATGATGTTTTGCAAAACTGTTTCATAATTAATAAATAGTTACAGCAGTATATATTACTCTGATCATTGAACCATAAATAGCATAAAGATAGTGAATAGGAAATTACAGGGGCAGTTTATAGATATTAATGATAACAATTAGCAATAAAAATTTACAATATATAAAAAAATATATACATATATATATATAACAATACACCATAGCAATTAATTATAGGTAATTATTACAATGATGATCACTACAATATTATTCAATTGTTGGGCAGTGCCATATAATCCTGTGAGTGCTGAAAGCAAATTCCAGAAAGAACAGCAAAAATTCATAGGAGACAGGGCCATTAATGGCTAGTCAACATTGTGCTTTTAACCCAATATTGGCTTTAAAAATTCTCACTGTTTGGCTGGCATAATGTGGGAGAGAAAATCTGGGAGAGATTTTGTCTTCCTTGGATTTTTAAATTTTTTTGCTGTGTATCTAATATTTGTCATCATTAGAGAGAGAGTGTTGGTCTAGGTGGATATTCAGTTTGACACAAAACAGCAGTATTTCTTCTCTAGGACATGCAATCAGCCCTGTATCATTAAATTTATAGATGGATATGAAAAAGAGTAACCTGAGAAATTTATGAAAATCTTCGGTTGACATTTAGTCTGAGGTGTTGGAATAACAAGATTTTTGAAATCATTTTGTGCAGATTCAAGGGATTTATACCCAGCAGTAATCATAGAATCACAGAATGGTTGGGTTGGAAACAGCCCTAAAGATCATCTAGCTCAAATCCCCTTATCATGGGAAGGGACAACTTCCACAAGACCAGGTTGCTCAGAGCTCCATGCAGCGTGGGCTGCAGGGATGGGACATCCACAACTTCTTTGGGCAACCTCTTCCAGTGCCAAGTAATGCAAGGGATTTATACACAGAAAATGGTAAAGAGATTCAACCACTTATAACAGATAAAAGGTATTTTTAATTTCTTCTGAAAATAGGTTATTTCCTTTATAATGTTTTAAACATTTTTTCTAATAGGAAGAAAAAAGTCTATATCAGAGTGTCTATCATCCAGCAGGTTCTTGGATTTCACTTGTAAGAATAGAATAAAAGCCATCTAATCAAGTGTCAGTCTTTGAGGGGTTCAATTCTATGATCTTCTTCGTCAGGATGACACACAAAATAGTTTTGTTCCTTGGAAGCCAAGGTATGATGTCACCAGTGTAGGTGGGATTAGGTTTTCACCTCTGTTATCAAGGAAATCAATAATTCTCTTCTTTGGAGAGACAATATTTAGATACATAAAGGTGATATGATAAGTAAGTTGGCAGTATTGACCTATGTGTTCTGCTATGTAAGAAGTATCTCAGATGTAATCAGTTTGAATTTTTATTTTGACATCATATTTACTGCTGAAGTTTTTTCTTAGAGCCCTTGACAGTTCGTGTTAATATTGTGGAACTCTAATATTTACAGACTCACTCCTTTTAGAGATCAAGGTACAGAAATGTAAAACTGTATTAACTCAAGCATTTAAAAGTATATTTTAATTGGTTATATAATATTACTCTTTTTTATGAGACATTCAGACATGGAAATTTCTGAGGAGCTTACTCTAAACAATCATTTTCTTCTACTGATTTTATTTACATATACTGGTGGGATCATTTTGCAGTGATTTTTCTTATGTTGTCTCTACTCCTCTTTCTTTACCATCCCAGCTCTGTTGTGATCCTCCCCACAGAAAACACCTGCATTTCCTTGACTTGTGAAGCTCTAGTTCCTCTACCTAGCTCTACCTACCATGAAGTTATTGAAAGTCTGGCCTAATTGCTTCCTGCTGCCAGCTGCACAGCAGGGGCTGCATTCAGTGCTCCTGGAGTCAGAGCTCTCCTTCCACGTTGCCCAAACAGCAGCTTATTTCCAGGGGCATCTTCTCTGCTGCTTGGGAATTGTACCAAATTATATTGTGGTGCCCCAAACTGCACACAGGACTCGAGGTGAGGCCACCTCAGTGCAGAACAGAGCAGAGCAGGACAATCCCCTCCCTCCACCAGCTGGTGATGCTGCGCCTGATGCACCCCAGGACAGGGCTGCCAGAAGAAACACACTGGCAGGAGAATTAACTTGTGGTCTGAGAGTAAAAAGACCAGAAAACAAATTCATCCTGTGTTACCTCATTGTATTGGTGCATCAGGAAACTTCTCACCAAAAAAAATAGTGTTGATATCTGAGATTAATAAGGAGCTGCTCCCCTTAAGATTCCATCTGAACCTGCTTGGTGGGTTCCGAGGACCCCAGGCAGCTTTGGGGGCCTCAGCAGCATTTCAGAATGGCCTGACATTTTGCAGCCCTGACAGCTGTGTTAAAATTCTAAGACGGAAAAGGATTTCAAATCTGTCTTATCATTAGACCATTGTTACCTTGTTGAAATAATGTGGTATTGTTTCAGAGAACTCTAATTGTAATTTGTTTTTTACACTGTTGTTTGATTAGCCAATTGCATGTTCTTTTATAAGCACCAAGGTCAGTCATTTCCTCTAACAGCCTCCTACCCAGACCATGTTTCTCAAAATCGTGGCAAACAGGGAAATTTCACAATGTCACAACCTCTCTATTCTCTATGTTGTATTTAATGTAGAATACTCTAATCAGGCTTCTGGCATTCATTAAATTACTTGAAACTGAGTAAGTATTTTTGATAAAGTTACAAAGAGTTATCAAAATACCTTTTATTTCTGCTAAGCCTACTCTACATCAACAAAAACTATCCTTTAAGTACCATATCTAAACTTAAAACAAGAATCTCTCAGAATTTAATTCTAGAAAAATGCAAAATCTCATTATTTCAGTCCATCTCCTGTGCTCATTCAAATCTATATTTCCCTAGTTCAATTCCCTAATTTATAAACACTCAGAACAGGAATTAACACAATGAAAAATCAGATCCAGCATAGTTTAAAGAAGGTTTCATATTTTTTAATTTGAAATTGTATTTCTGAAATTTGGTTGAGGTAGATCCCAGAAACAGAATCTCAGTGGCACACCCTGAGAATGCTACTAAATGAATCATGGTGAAAATAAGTAATGCAAAAATGCAAGGTTATAAATGTACATTTAGGAATTTCCATTACTTGCATGACATGAATTTATGCTATGAATAAATGCTATTCTCTGAGATGCAAATGAAAGACAGGAGACAAATTTGACATGACTAATTATCAGTTTTGCAATGTGCCTATGTGGAAAGGCAAGGCCATTTTAGAAAGGTAGTATGTGAAATATTTTTGGTAAGTATTTATGACTTTTACACAAAATAATTGCAAAATTGTGTTTTAATTATTCCTTCCCAATTCTGGTCATTCATGTTGAAGGACAATCACTCTCCTATCTGGAGCAAGTAGATGGGGAAGCAACCAGCATGATCAAAAGTTTGACAGTCTGTTTTACAGGGAAGACTAAAGGAACACTTGGCTTCCTGACTCTTTAGAAGAGAAGCCAAGAGGAGACATGTTTGCTCTATGTAAACACATCACAAAGTTAAATATTAGAGGCAGAAGGGCTGTATAAACTAACAGGCAAAGTCACAAAAAGACAAAAAGGAATGGCCAAGGAATACACTCAGAACAAGTATTAATGAAAGTGCTTACCTGTCAGATGAGATAGTTTCTGGAACGTTTTTCAAGTAGCAATAGAGAAACAGAAGGAAAAAAAAATCTCATTCAGTAGAATTAATCAAGTTGTATATGGGTCATGTTTGTTTGCATGTACAGACTACCAGACCCAGTAGACACAGAAGATTCACACATGTGGCACGTGTGACAACATTCCAGGAGCTGGGAGGCAGGCTGGAAATGTCCCTCCTGAGATATTAACCATAACCCAGGAGAGCTCCACAGCTGCCAGGCCTTGTGTGGCAGTGGGTGAGCAGGGCACGGGGATGTTCTTGGTGGCTGTATTTTGCAGGCTGCTGCAAGCTGCTCAGAAGAACTCTGTAGCTGGGAGTCATCCAGTTCACCCAGGAAAGGCGCACCTTGGCTCCCCAGCTCTGACTGTCTGGATGGCTCTCACTTATATGGCTCAGTCTTAGGTAGGCCTAGCAGGGAGTTGGAGCAATGATCCTCATGCGTCCTTTCCAAACTAAAATATTCTGTGATTCTAATGTGAACAATTGGTACACAAATCAAGACTCTCCCATCTCTTTCTCCTGCTCAGCACTTCTAAGTAAAGCCATAGGCAGACATATTGCAGTCCACAAAGATTTTCTAGTGAATATTTAAATACCTGCAAGACTAGATAGAGTTAAGCAGCAATTTTAAGTATCTATCTTTAAACTTAATTTTTAAAAGTGATACTATGCAGGGAAAAAAAAGACCTTTGCACATTTATGAGTCTGTCTTTTAGATGGAGCACATTTAAGCTAACTAAACCTGATTCTAAAAGGCAGAGTGCTGGAATTTAAGCTAATTTAAATAACATTTGCTTCAATGACTCTAAGGCACCACGTATTTTATACAGAAAGGTTTTCAGCATGATAAATGAAATTTTGCACACATTTTTCTGACCTATTCAGATTATTGCCTTCTATGTTATCAAGATACACAGCATATCGTATTTCCAAGTTAAACAAGAAATATTTTGGTATTTCTCTTTAACAAAAATTCTGTGAACATGTTTCATTTAGAGAAAAGAGTTAATTGGTTTATGTTCACTGAAATGTTTAACAAAAAAGCAATATGACTTTATTGCAAAATGAAAACATCTTTTCTGGAAACCTCATTCTGGTGCCTTAAGGATTGTCATTATGTTGAGCATTCAGTGGCAAATGTGTCTCACTGGAAGTAAGTGAGAAAGAAAGGCTATAAAGTCAATATACTGTCAAGCCAAATATCTTCCCAAAGCAAGATGGGCTGCCAATTCCTCCTAAAGAAGTCTCAAAGGGAATTAAATTATATTCTTCACTGCCTAAAAGTCCCTAAACACAGGTTAGAGCAGGTTTTTTGAGATGCTGAGCTTTCAACTCTATGAAGCAAGTACTTCTAAAAGAGCTCCTTGCTATGCTTGCAAGTGCCTCATTCTCATCAAGTCCACACAGTGAGCACTGACCAGTGACCGAGGTGGAAGAGGTCACAATAAACTGCGAAGTAGCTTTTTACAACATGCATTAAAATAAACAAAGAACTTTCCAGTCACTTCTGTAAACATTGATTTGGGTCTTATAGGCATAAGAATAAGGAAAAAGGAAATAGGATCTTCCAGGATATTAAGAGGGATTGGGGTTTTTGAGGTGTAGGCTTTTTACCCCTCAGTAGAAGATTGCAACATCTCTTTTTATGGCCATTATAATGGAGACAAAAAAACACAATAAAAATTTCAAATATGTAAAAGGCTAATTTAATTCCCAATCAAGCCTGAAGAAATTAAACTCTCCCTTAAACAATCTTTTTACATTTATTTGTAAGGAGGTAAGAAAAGCTTCATGAATGCAAGTACATATGGATGGAACCCTGGATCTTCAAGCTGAAGAGCCAATTTTGTTATTTACTTTGCTGCTTCAAAGCAGGATAAACTGTACCTGTATTGTTTCTTTGGCATGAAGTTATTCTGTCAAGTACTGCTTGCCACAAGGCCTTGGCCCTAAGCAGCTGGGGATCCTTTTTAAATTTACCAAACCACACTGACCTGAGCACTCACTGATAATCTCCAGGATGAATAAATACCTTCTCTCATCTTCCTTTAGTTGTCCTTTTTTTTCCCACTAACAAACACTGAGTGTCCTTATGAAACAAAACAAACAAACAAAAAAACAACAACAACAAAAAGAACCCTACAAACTTCATCAGAGAAAGGAATTGAATATATCTTTGTTTTGAGAAAACACAGAAGAAATCTCTTCACATGGAACAGAGTACCTTTGACCATAGTCCATTGATCTACACTCCAGTGCAAATATCCAGCAGCCAATTTCCATTTTCAGCATCACTGCCACATATCCAAGTACTATCATTAGTCATGCAGCCTCAGAGTGTCAAGATATTGGCAGTACATTAAGAAAATAATTCTTAATTCAACCTAGTGGCTTCATCTCTAGGCAGCAGCAATGTTGGGCACAGTTTGCCCTCTCTTCTGTTCTGTCCATGACTACAAGAGGGTAAGTCAAATGGAAAGATCATTTTACTAGCTCCACTGGTAGTACTTTCATTTGGTGCACCGCCCAAACCTCATGCTGTTTCTCTTCTTTCTGGAAGATTTGGAAGACCATGACAGTCTACAGCCACTGGGGACAGGACAAGACTCTTAAAAGGCTGGGCAGAGGTACAAAGGAACCATTTAAATGGTATCTGTTTACTTCAGAAGCTAATTGCAACAAGATCAATAGAACAGCCTGATGGCATATTCAGCCATATTTTGCCAAGTTTGCATGTTCTGGAATTAAAGCTGTACTATTTAAGTAGGGTTAAAAAATAAAACTGTTGAGATATTAACCATGTTAAAGGTGATCACACATTGATCAGGACCAAATGCTTAACAACTTGCTGAACAGCTTATGGTTTTCAGACATCCCTTTCATATAAGTCTGGTTTTCTAAAAAAATCTCTTTCCCATTTAATTTCACTCAAATTTTACACAAGAGTTTTGCAGTGTGAAGAATTCTATCACTAGAAATTATTAAACTAAAAACATGAAACTTCTGTACAATAAAAAGATGTTACAACATAAAGCAAAACAATTAAGACACAGATAAGGATCAGTGAAGCCAAATGAGACAAGTTCTTTAAGGCAATTTCCCAAGAACAATGCTTCTATAAAATACTTCTCAGATTTTGTAAGGTAAAGATTCCTTGTAGATTAAATTGTTCAATATTTTCATTAAAATTCATTTTCCCTTGTGTATTCTTAGCTGTAGAGGAGATGAGTTGGAGATCTTATTGCTAAGTGCAATTAAGGCTGCTCAGACAACCTCAGTTCTTAGGTTTCTTATGTCTTGGTTGTGTAACTCTTCAGTACTTAATTGCTCGTAATACAGATCTTTTGGACATTGAACACAAACAGCACAAATTCTCCCTTTCTGAGCCACTCATAGTCTAATGCAGTTAGAGATGTGTTACACAGGAAGAAATTTGGGTGTGTAGGAACTGCTTATCACTCGCAAAAAGATCAAGGATGGAAGCCTTTCTGAAATCAAGCACATTTCAAGCAGCATGCAAAAGACCATTTTTGACCTAAGTGTTAGCACAAGTGCCATTTCAGGTAGGAGAGGAACCTGAAATAATCAAATATTTCATAGGTGCCATTCTGTTTGTTTACAAAACATTCCAATGTTTGCTGTCACTGTGCTCTCAAATGCTTTTCTCTCCACTTCTGTGCCTTTTCTCTGGGACTCAGACACATTCACTCTTACCAAGCAACATCACAACTGTCTGTCCATTTCAGAAATGCTCTGAAGTTGCCTTTGTACTGGGACGTCCCACCTTTTCAGTGAGACCCTCTGTTGTTCCACCTTTCCATTTGCACAGATGCTTTAGCTATACACATGGATATTTATTAGCAATGACTATCAGGTTGACTAGATTTCACACAATTCATAAACATGCAAGTCTCCCTCTACACAAGAAAGGATAGTTCATTTCAATCACACAACACCTTGAAAACTGAAAAGACAACGGCTGGATTTTATTGCCCTCAGGCAAGTTTGCTGGCATTTAATTACATACTCTCATTGGGTAAATCTTAAAAAGGCTGAGCATACAGCTAGCAGCCCTGCAGCAGAGACAGACATATTTTTAAATCTTTCCAGTATTAAGCATTTTGAAGGAATTATTCCTCATGTAATGCAGACAGACAGAAGGTACTGTCTAAAACTGCAGAGAGGCGTCCCAGAACCCTAGAACTTGGCAGCTCCCATGCTATCATGCTCTCAGCAGATTCTCCTTCCCTACTAAAAGCCTGTACCTGATTAAGGCAGACAGTGTTCTGAGCACAGTGGGTACAGCTGTTTATCCTGAATAAAGTTTTTCCTTCCAATAGCACCACTAAAATAAACAACATCTTTTCAACCACATAGACAGAAAGTATAAGTTGTATTGATTCTATCTTGACTATTTCACATGAAACATATTGCTGTAGGTCTACAGGCCCTGGGAGAGAATGCAATTAATTGCTTCACCTCACTTGTGTGTAATTGTGCAATACAAATCATTTAGGTGCCAACAAAAATGTCTTTTTTGTTTCTCTTTGTATGTGATTTCTTGACTCTTGCACAGCATAACTGACATGAACCAACCAGAGACACAAAGTGGAGGACAACTACACAGCATGTGATTTTTGTGCTGTTATTCCCAGCTGTCTATTTGCAGTTTTCATTTGCACTGATGCTTACTACTAAAGCAGACACTTATGCTTGAAGCAGCATTTTTATGGGCTCCATCTATGTACCCTCTGAACCAGAAATCATGTGGAGTTTTTATGCAAAAGAAAATTCTTAGCCTATAGCTAGGAATAGTCATGCTAACATGCACACTCCAAAATATTACTGTTTGTCAATGGTAAGTGAAAGAAATATTAAATCAACTGATTTGTGCTGGTTTGGCCATAATGATTAATTTCTCACCCTGATGGAACATTGTGATTATAGGGCCAAATGCAGAAAATGTTGACCTTTTATCTTTTTATTTGTTTCCTTCAGGCCACTTGAGCTTTATTTACCAGGTTTATTAACCACCATGGGGTTTCTTCTACAAAGCATGGTTTGATGATCACATGACTAGAGAATTACAGCAGGTACCATGACAAGAACAGTTAAGAATGAGCAAAGACTTTGGGAGTTACCCAGCAATGTAAAGTCTAGTGAAACAGGATTAATCAAAACACATATGTGACTTTCCTTTTATGTTACCTGTGTAAAATGCTAAAATTATTAGGGTTAATTAATACCGCCTTAACATTTCCTGCAGGGGCATCTTTGTGTACAAGGGGATGAGTAGGAAAGCACATTTAAGATCTTGTTGTCCTCAGTCACAATCACAATTTTCTTCTAGTGCCCCATAGCACACAACTTATCCAGGCCATGTGGTTCTGGACTCCCCACTTTGAAATTCTGCAGTAAAATTGGATCCATAACTGATTTGGGACAAAATAATTCAGCATTTTCCTATTCCAATAAAAGGGCTAATCCTAAAACAACCAGTTGTGTGATTTTGAAGCAGTGCAGGGTAGGAATCAGAAAGTCTTTAACTGTGCTCCTGAAACACCTGTATCCAAGATCTACAACTTAATCATCCCCTCTGTAAAGCAGCCTTGAGAAATTAAAGGAAATCACCCTGACAACAGCCAAGAAGCAAAATTTCAAATTGGAACAACTTCAGTAAATGGATAAATACAATTTTATTTTTTTTATGATAAAATCTCTTTGTTCAGACTAGTAATCTATCGTTTGCATTTCCAGTGTTGCTTTAGAAACTATTATCCTCTGCCAACAGTTACACGGTGGTTTTGTGGTTTTAGGTTTTGACTTTTTCTGGTTTTCTTACAGGACATAAATGGAATACTACAAATATAACAAATGAGATCTATCACATTTAACTCTGTCTAGATATGCCTGTACTTTCCCTGTCCTTCATCATACTTGAACCCTACTGTCTGTATTCAGCTGTATATGATTGAAGATAATTATGTTCCTTCAAGTATTGTGAAAATCAGCAGTTAGAGAGAAGGGTAGGGCATAAATTGCTGTCCTGCTGAGAGAAAGACAAACAGATTTCAGCCCGTGTACACTCCATTTGGCAGCAGCTTTCTAGCGAGTCAGCAAGTGCACCCTTGCTGGCTGATGAGCACACAGATAGTTCCAGTCTAGGTATAGCATTGCTGTCTCTTGCTGGTAAGGGATGTCATGGATGACATGAAAGAGAATTCAGCTGGAAAAGGTGAGAGACAAAAGATACAATTTATAAGAAAAAAGAAAAGACTCATTAGTTCTGCTTTTCATGGTGTAGCCAATAATCTGGGATCATATGAATTACATCATGCAAGTATGTCTCATATAAGCATATATTTTCTAGAAGATTAATTATTTGGCAGGGTGCAAGTCATGTGGCAGAAAAGAAATGTTAGCATTAGGAAGACTTAAACTTTTCAGCCATGGCAAAGTTACATTGTAGAATATGATTAAGTCAGATGCTTTGTCCTGTTTCACCTGCTTTTTTGCCTTTTTTCCTGACTTGGAAAGTTCTGCTCTTTGCTCGGCTGCTGCTGCATTTTTATTCTCTCAGACATTCTGTAGGTCACAAGGGTATCGTTCTGACTGAGATGTGGTCAGAGAGAATAAGAAAAATCGATTTTGGAAAACCTCTGTTAGAACTCTTTCATGAACATTTTGTTATATCCATTGTGAGCTTTTAAAAGACTGAACCTGTGAATTTGCTATTGCCATGTCTTTGTATGATTTTTGTAGCCTTATAAGCTGAGAAAGAGCAGCACAGCATAGAAAACACCCCAGTCTTCATGTGCACTGGGACAGATTCCCTTTTGTATTAGAGTGTAATTTAATATTCTGTGCACAGGCATGCAGAATTTCTTGCTGGGCACTGAATTATGCAGAGAACTGTAGATCTGCAAACAGGAAGCTAAGCTTAGAAAAGATAATGTATTAAAAGCACCAGTGAAAAGCTGTTCTGCTTTCTATGTTCTTTAACTCCCCCTGAAAGTCCTCTGTCTTTTACTAAATCTACAGGAAGATATTTGGCACAGATGTGTTGAAAGGTAAAGTTTTTTCAAAGACTTGAAAACTACTGGTCCTATCTGCCAAGCTTTTATATGGTTCCCTTCACCATAACACCTTGGAATTTCCACTGATCAGATCTCTGAAAAATCAATACAGAAGATGAATTAAGCACATCTGAGTGTTTGTGTGAGACTGAAAAACCTTTTGATTCACAATCTCAGCACTGTTTTTTAGTTTTGTTCAAACAGTAGCAGACTGGGGGGGGGCAGGGGGGAGTAGTGAGGGCTTGTGATTAGATAAACTCCTTTTAATTTTTTCTCTCTGTCTTAGCCAGATGGAAACACATGGACAATTGGTTTACAGAGATCTTTATCCTCTCTCCTTCATTAGCACCACAGGGAAGTTTCTATAGTGGCTAATGCACTTACTGACATGGTTTCAACAATTTAATCACCCAGAAGCCTCTCTGTAAGGTCAATGTTCTCTACATTTGTTCCAACTCATTTACTGAGTAGAAAGGTGAACTTTTTCATTCCAGGTATGTCATTATGGAAATCATGTTAATGAATCAAGACACTGGAGGGCATATGTATCTCTGTTAGCACAAGATTAATGGAGACTTCATCAAGCAGGATTCAGTCTTAAATTCTTCTGGTAAATCCAGGTCTGAAGTCTAATTGTCCATTAATAGTCTGGATTTATACTAGCATAGCAGCTTCCATCTCAGAGAAACTCAAAACATTTTGCAAACATCAATACAGCACGCCCAAGGAACAATTCTTCTATTACTGAAACACAATAACCTGAGGGCACAAAGAAGTTGTAGCACACAGCACGGCATAGTAAACTGGGATGGATGTCAGCACACACATACTACAAATCCTGCTCCTGAAACAAAAAGCTTTTGCTCAATGAATGGCAAGCACTTTTTTTTCTGTTTATAGATCACATGGATATATTATTTACTCTGTATTTGGGTTAAAGCTAACTGGTATAGAATCTCACTTAATTATTTATGACCGTAGAGTGAACAACAAAGTTCACATGTTGTCAAAGAGCAAATATTCACTTAATATTCCCTAAAATGCCCTACAAAAGAGTAAAAAATAGTAATCTAGAATTAGTGGGAAGGCACATTACAAATTATTCTCCCAGTACATATGAGAATACTACTTGTTGTCCATTCATGATTCAAATGCCTAAAAAGGAGAAAAGGAAGTGCAGGTGCACTGAATCCTGAAATTTTTTATAGCTTAAGAAGATGGATAATTTCATTCCTTTCAAGGTAGCTTCAGGTCATAATGTGATTTGGGGCTCTATATCCAGCTTTGTTTTAGAGAACAAATTGAATATATCTGCAATTATATAATCTGAAACACATGTTTCTCTAGTACAACATAATTTTACTTTCTAATTGTAGAATTCTACACAGTGCCATTTGGAATAAACCTTGATTCTTCACATTGCTTTACCACCATATTATAAAAATTAATGAAATCAGACTGACACCTGTTGAGAGCTCCAGCATTTAGGGGAAAAAGCAATGTTGACTTTTTAATTTTAAGTAATTTTCCAACAATAGACATAAAATTGGTTTTAAAAGCTTTCTATATTCAGAAATTCCACTACTTTCAGTATTTTTCCTCTTTTTTTTTTAATTTAAAAGCTTTGATCACAGAAAATATTGTTTTCCTATTTTCTCTAATAATGAAAAGTAAGCAGACAGCTCAATAAATGTAGCTAAGATCCAAAGGGCAGCCCAGATTTCACATTTTCCCTAGATGTGTTTAGATAGGACTGTAACACTGTCTTTTGAGAGGGACCAAATATTTTGGTCTTTTCATGTAGTACAACATTATACCAGATGCAGTAGATTTGATGAAAGAAATAAGAACCCTCTCCTAATAATAATTGTTGTATCAATGTTCAAATATATAACTATTATAGTAGAGGTTAACAATAAAGTGACTCAATTTCTCTACTCCTGTCAGAAAGCTGAATACATGATAACTCTCAAAAATGGAAAAGAAAAAGATAACATATACATCTTGTTCTGCCATATAAGCCTACCTCTGTCCTCTGGAATCAGTGACAAGCACTTGGATTATACTCCATACCTACTCCAGCCAGGGCTATCCTAAAAACAGAAATGCCAGGAAAACTGTTTGCCATTTTAGGATGTACAGTATTTTCCACAGAACTGTCTTCTCTTATTCCTTTTACAGGAATTCAACCTGCCTTTCTTTGTAGTAGCAGTGATGTACTGACTGGTGAAGAATATATATTTTAGCAGGTTGCCAGGAGTCAGGACGAGCCAGTGTCTCTGCATCTTAGCAATCATAGATCCATTGTTCTGTGCTGAGTTATGTGAATCGTGCACGTACAGAAGTGGAATAATCTATTCTTGCCAGAAAGACACTAAGAATCCAGTTAGTTGCACATACAGCAGTATAATGAGAAGAGAGAATCCTAGGGTGAATGTCAATAAAAGGTTAAATCTGACTAGTCTGACATGCTTTGTACAGAAGAAGTGAGTTTGCCTGAAGTACAGCAAGCTCATATTCAATGCTTTGTCCTCATGTACATAATGCAGGAAAAACACAGTTGGGATGGGCTCCTCCCTCCTGCATATGACACAGTTCCTAGACCTGATGCACAACAACCAGATCCCACTGGAGACAATGGATTTGCATAAGCATTCTAAAGCATTATTTTCTCTCCAGTCTGAACCTTTTCAGGTGTCAGGCAGCCCATACAAAGTCAGCTCTTTAGAGATTGAGGTACTGGAGCCAGAGCTGGAGCCACCTCTCTGGGTTTGAACCCAGACTTATTTCATCGTAGTTTGGAACATGGTTATGTAAACCAATATAGACCAAAGCCTCATTTCCACTAAAACTCTACAGTACCATCTCACGTACCCATGTACTGGGAGCTGTGTTAATTGACCTTGCCTTTGTTGATACAGTTAATTTGTTTTCATTGCTGAAAGGGCAGCGTCCCCACTCACAGCTGTAAGCTCCTGAGAACCATCTCTGTGGGTATAAAGGATTTGTGCTTCTTGGATTAGAAAAGCTGTGCAAAAATAATTCAGAATTTTCTTCCTATGCCTTCAGTCTCCAGCCTTTCAAAGTGATATGCATGACTAGGGAAAAGTCCAGGAACAGAGTCAGCATACATTAATTAAAATTCTCAAAAATACCATTTCCAACCTTCAAGCATTTGTGGCTCATCATGTGCTAGAGGTGTTCTCCACACATTTATTAATCCCCACCCTGGATATTTATACAATTTTCCCAGTCTCTCTCACTCCAAAGTAAACATTTAGTAGCTACAATACAGTGCAGCAAAGATTACTATAGCTTAATGAGCTTATTTTTACAAAAAGGGAGATTCCACCTGCCAGTTAAGGTGGCCTCTTGCTCCCAACTCTGCATCATATCTTTCAGTTATCCAAATCTTTAATTCTCTGAATCAATGATAGGAGGAAATGGTGAAGGATGCAACAACAGAGACAGGATGTCTTTCTTCTGCTTCTGTCAGCACCAAGGGGTAAAATCCAAAAAACTGATTTTATATTAAAATGCAAGGAAAATGAACTAGTGAGTACTGGATCACCTTTAATCTGTTTCTTGATAATTTTTGGGAGGAGAGAAGGTAATAGTAGAAAAATACCTGCCTACACTGCTTTATAACTCATCTCTTCTGTTTAAATATAAAGTGACTTGCAAATTATCATTTTCTATTATCCTGGATAATAAAGCATAACTTTCTATTCTGCTTTATGTTTTGCATTTGTGAAAATCATGATTATTCATTTCTATTGGTCCTCTGTACCCATTTTCTTCCCTGCAAGATAAAGTAACTCTCAGCTGTGCATTGTGGTGATGATTGAAGTAGATTATGAGAGATTTGCTAGATATGACAGAGGTAACCTTCAAATCACTCTCTTTCATGATAGATACAACAAACCTCCACACATGCTGCATTTGCTAGGGATTATGAAAGGGTACCCCTCCCACCTTGCCAAAGGGAGCTCACAGACCAAGGCATTATTAATGCCCACCCACTGCCCAGTGTTACAGATTACCAAAAAGTGCAGAGGTGCATGGCTCATCGAAAGAAACCTAGCCCTCCAAATGATGGGGAGAGAAAGGGACTTTCACAGCCTGTGCCTGCAAGTACAAACTTAAAAAGAGGATCCTGAGTTAGACAAAGACTGCTGCATCCATGTTATGAGTAAGGCAGTAATCTACAGATGGGTACCTTCTTGGACTCAGGTGTTTAATAAGCTTGAAAGAAGAGAAAAACCTCTGACTGCCATCCAGGGAACTTACATCTGCTTTTGTACAGATAGAGATACTGCAAAAGACTCAATACAAAAATGCTTGGATTTGCATGAGCTACTCAGATTCAGCTAAAATGTACAAGCAAGATCTCTGGGCATCATAGTCAAAAGAAAATCTAATTTGTGGGCTAGAATTAGAGTTCTATATATGAGACAGCAACTGGGGCAAGGAGGAGGAAGGAAGAGAAAAGAGGAAGCAGGAGTTATGCCTTATTATCCAGGATAACTTCAATTCACTTTTGCTCAGAGAATAAGGAATATATCATACAATGGACTGAGAAATTTTACAGGGGACCTTTCAGGGGCTTTGCGGCAGAGTAAAGCCACAAACTCCGAGTGTTTGTTCTTTGATTTTTTCTTTCCCTTTACAGTTAATCAGTATAGTTCTTGCTAGGAAATATACAGGTTTACTGCAACAATATTTGTTCTGTAGCAATTACTTATGGATTTACAGCATATGATTAAGTGCAACAGCATGAAAGGAGTCAGACTGAGCCTGTATTATGCACAGTGAATGCATGAGGGGGTTTTCTTTGTTTTTTCCCTTATAAAGGAAATGTTTCTAATGTCAGCAATTTATCAGTTTGCAACTCTCCCCTGCTTGTTTTTCTCATTGGTTTTAATTCAAAACATCTGTATGAAAACTTAAGTGTGGAGTTATATGCTGAAGAGAATCAATTGCTTCCAAAAAATCACCATCAAGATTTTTTTTTCTCCTGAACCTAAGTCCTACTGCTTTTTAATATGTATCTAAGAAAATTTAACTCAATCAGTGGGTGAATCACAGACTCACAGAGAAGCCTTAAAATAATCATGGGAGTTATTCAGTAAATAGTTTATAACAGAATAACAGATATATATTTAGGTTTATACATTTTAAATTTAGTTATTTTACAATATGATACATAATTTCATGTTTTTATATAAAGTAGCAACTGTTATGATTCCAAATGGAATAAGACTTGCCACATCTTCAAACTATTTATTTTCCTCTTGACAGTGGTAACAAAAAGCTTTTCATGGAAATTTTGAAGAAAAATATGATGAGGAATTTGTTCTAGTAGCCTTCAGAAATCTCTGTATACCTCAAAATATATATGCTAACAAATGTAAGATTCCACACATTTGTCAAGACTTCTTTTTTTTCAGTTTCCATAAGTTGTTAGTGTTGATTTGAGAAGGGTGATAAAAACATAAACTCAGATATCAAATTATTCTCTCATACAAAAAAAAAAACAAAAGGAAGCTGCAGATAACCTTCCATCCCTCCTGAGCACCAGGAAAATATGTGATGTTCCCAGTCACCCTCTTCTCAATAAACCTGTTCTAAATGGATTTCCACTTGCCAACAATACTTCTCTGTTTCTATCTTTAATTCCTTCTTTTTAGAACCGCTCATTCTTTTCCTTCATCATACTCTCTCCTCAGAACTGGTTCTACCCCAATATGTCCCATCAATTCTGAATAGTCTCTGTTAGCTTGCACCTTGTCAGTTCTGCTCCCCAGCATCTCAGTCTGCCATTACTTCAGCTTGTTGCCATGATGCAGGATGGCATTGAAGCTTTTCTGGTTTCCACCATTATCCTCTGGCTCTGGTCTCTCAGCTGGAATTCATTATGCTTCGAGATACAAATGCTCGTCCCTAAGCTCCTCACACTTAAGGGAGATCTGGCTACACTTCAGATGTGGCAGAACTTTGAAGAAGGCAAAGTTCCTTTCCAAAATTCATGTTGTTACCTAAGAGAAAGGAGGAGACTGAGAGAATGATTTAGTAACAACACAAACCTGAGCAGCACAAAGACACACGTGCTCATTATGGGAAAAATATCTCCCTCAGTAGACTTGCTTAAAGCAAGCTCTTTGGCATTGAGACTGTTTCATTTTCTCTGTTTATGAAAGGATCGAGCAGTGGGGAGCCAGGCTTCATGGGCACCATGGGACATCACCATGACATAGGAAATCAGCATCTGAAGGAAAGAGCTACTCTCATGTCAGCTGGGTGAGAATCATTGCCCCCAAATTTAGTTTCAGTCATCAAATCAGTCTCCTGCTCCTACTTGTTGATAGGTACTGGACTGAAAAGAGAGCATTTTTGTTTCCAAATGAGATTGGGTTAAGAAAAGCAGGTGTATGAGACACCGCAGCTTCCCCTTTTCCACACTTTGGCTGTTCATCTCATTTTCAATTCTGATAATTAACTGAGCTAACCTTCAGCCAGTACTTTTTTTTTCCAGTTCATTGTTATATCTGGCACACAACTCATTGTTTCAGTGCCAATCACAAAAGAATTGCTTTGCTTCTTCTCTGCCCTGTGCCTTACTCATTTCAGTGATGCAGGGTTTTGTACATGTCCTTTGTGCCAGACTTCCCTAGCTGCTGGCGGACACCTCTCTCTGCAGCTCCCTTCATTTTGTTGCTCTGCCTGCAGAGCTATGGATAGGAGGCTGAGCTCTTTCCAAAGCAACTCAATGAGCTTAGTTGAAGTGAGAAAAAAAAAAGAAACAACAATTGGCGGCAAATGCAGACAGGGCAACAGACGCTTTTAAATGTTGTGGTGTTAGAAAGCACTGGGAGTTATAGACAGGAGGAAAATGGAAGAGAGAAAAATATTGGACAGGAGGAAGCAAAACATAAAAGACAATGAAGTGGTCAAGTGACAACTTCAGCAAGCTAGGAACAGTCTATTGTACTTGTCACTAGAAATCTGGTTTGCATGTAGGCAGAAAATACTGCCCAGTGAATGACAAGACACTTGTTTCCCTTGTTCTGCTTTCATTTCTCTCTTTATTCCTTCATTCTTCTCTCTCACTTCTTTTTTCCTTCTAGTTCTTTGAATTACTTCTTTGCACTATAGATTTTTCAGCTGGACTTTGAATCAGCAATGGAGAAGCAATCAGAAGAGAGAGCAAAGAACGTGTTTCTCTAGATGTGATGTAACATTTAGTTGCCTTCTCCTAATAAGTTGATTTTTTTAATAGCACACAATTATCTGTGTATGACCCTAGCAACTTCAGTTCACTTCTGTCCATAAGTGCAATTAACAGTTCTCACAATCTTATCATCAGTTTTGTCATATTTAATTCTTTTCTTGAAGCCTCATCTCTCATATTCATATCATTATGTGACAATTTCAAGTTATATTCTTTGAAAAAAAAATCAAGGGTGGGATTCTAATTTAATCTGAGTAGAATGTAGACACCTACATCTCAGCCAACTCCTTAGGCTGACTTCATATTCAATGAAGAGAATTAGGCAATTTTAAAGCTTGGTTCCTTAAAAATAGAAGTCTGTTTTAGAAGTCTATTTTAGGATGAGATATGCTGCACCCAAGAAGTGCCTACATCTCCTAATGACAGAGAGGAAGCTCAGTATGAATAGCTGAGCTATGGTCAGATAAAATCTTTTTACCTCTGGAACTTCTGGAAAAAAATTAGAATGTCATGTCTAATATAGATAACTTTCTCATTACTCTAACATTATTATGCAAATAAGAATAACCACAAATATTGTGTCTAAAAACACATATGCTTCAAGAATTTCAGGCTTTCCTTTCTTTAGTTTGTTTGATGAGCTGACTGGTTTTCATCATTTTGCTATATTTGAGTAACTGAAAGTGTTATTAAATACTGCTTTAAAAATACCATTTCCCCTTCTCTTCAAATACTTCTTTGTCTCTCACTTCACCCACCTTGCAGCTCTGTCACTGTCTATGGCTTTTTTTTGTTTTCTGGGATTTACTGTATTGACTTCTGCAAGGGTATGTGGGAGGCAAGAACATACAAGGATATCTGATCAATGGCCTTTTCAATGGGAAAGGAGATAAATGAAGGGGGAAGGGTTAACAAGAAAGACAAACAAGGTAGACAAAGGATAGATAATAAAGACAATGGTAAAGACCAAAAATCTCCAGGTAATAATTTCTGGACTATTGGAAAATAATCGCAATATTGCCAGGTGGAACGTGCCTGGGCTCTTCTGGCCCTCGCTGCTTGGCTAGAGGCAGCAGCTGTGGTATTTCACCACAGAGATACCTCTGGCTGGCTGGATGTTGCAGCTAGGCACTGGGAACGAGTCCAGGCTTGCAGGAACTCAGTTTACCTCTGGTGAGAGTCCTTAGGCAAGGTGAAGAGAAAAGGAGATGGATTCTGAGGAGGGTTGTAAATCCAGAGTTTAATTCCAAGATGACACAGAGCTCTGAATTGTAGGAACTGCTCCAACAGAATACCGGGACCTTGTGGCCTGTCTCCTTTTAAGCCCTAGGGCAGGGAGAGACAGGTAAGCTGCCAACCAGGTGAAGAGGGGGCGTGGTGCAGGGGACAAGACACTTGGCTAAGCCAATGACCCCAGGGCTGAGGGGCATCTTTTGAATTTGTGCCAATCACACGATGGCTTTGATGGTATGTGGAATTTGATAGACAGGCCTTGGCAAGGGGACGAGGGGGTTGTGGGTAGGTGAGGCTGGAACACCTGGGTTAGTGGGCAGGAAAGACCATCACACACCGCAACACTGGACCATTAAGAAGCTCCAGGCAAAACTTTGGAGAGGATCAGCCTCAAGACATTTCTGTGTCTGTGTGGATGCTGCAAGGACTAAGGTGCCACTTCTGAGGTAACAAGAGAGGGAATTTGAACAAGGGTATGTGGACAGCCTTGCCTGACCTGTGGTGTCACTCCCTGGAGCCAGTGGGGCCTCTGTGCCACCCACTGGAGTGAGCGGGGGTCTTGGACCTGACCACTTTGGTAGGAACAGTGTGTGTCCCCAAAAATAGCTACTAGCAAGTGAGGCAGGCATGAGTGAGCAGTGTGAGGGACCCCACACTGCCAGCTGGAGTGAGACCATGGATCATGGTCTGTGTGCCTGCTGCCAGCTGCTGGGCAGGGGCACATGTCTGTATCTGCCCCAAACCACGTGTGTGGGGTTTGGGGAGTCACAGCAAACCCCACAGGAGCAGCCTGTGGGCCAGGGACCTGAGGGAAGGGCTGAAGGGCACAGGGTCTGGGCAGGGGGGCAGCTGGACAAGTACCAGTACCATGCCAATACTTGGGACAAGTGAGTCTACAGGTGCTTGTGAACCCAGACTGGTGCATATGTGACCTTTAGAAAACTCCAGAAAATAGCTGAGATTTTATAGTTGGCATTTAAAAAAATAAAATCCCTACTCTTCTTTTCTTTTAGCCAGAGTTTGAGGTTTTCTTCTCTTGTTTATGCACTATATCTGGCTGCATTTGACACACCTTGTAATACGTATCTCAAATAGAGCTGTGTGCAACTTGGCAGTTTCACTTCCCAGGGGCTCATGCAATTACAGTCTGTCAAACATATATCACTTAGCTAAGCAACAACTAAGGAGAGCAATAATAACCTACAAATTTTTCATGGGAAAGCACTGCAGAAGGAGAGGAACTATTCCAAGTGGCAAAAAGGGATTTTAGCTCCAGGAAGAATAATGAGATAAAATTAAGAAGGATGTTTGTTTTGATTATTTTGCTAAATATCAGGAGGGAAAATCATGCTGACATGGGAATTATTCACCTTGTTACTTCTCAAAGAGAAATATTAGAAACTCTGTCGCTTGGAAAATGCATTGGCAACTGGACGAAGGGGAAAATAAAGAACAAGACACAAGATAAAAAGACAATAAGTTTGAGGGAGAGCTGGATGCTTTTTCAGGCCTTTTAAAATTAGGTTGTTTTGGGGGGCTTTTTGACAGAAAGGATTGTGAAACTATGTTCTTTGTTGTCTTTGGGTATTCACTCACTGTTTGTCAGATTCTCAACAGATTAAACACGCTTGTATTTTCTTTTGAGTTGGTGTTTGTAGTACAGCTTCACTCTATTTTCTGACTTCTGAGAAAACAAAACCTTTACTTGTTTTTCTTTTTCTTTTCTTCCTATTTTTTTTTTAATATTCTGGGTCTATGCTAAGCAGATCACTGTTCAACAGTTTCACTGTGAACAAAAGAGTAAGAAATTACCGTATTTTCATCTCAAAATGAAAATAATAAATTTTCTGCAAAGGGCAAAGGTTCGCTGATTCTTGCAGAATCTAATTTGCTAAGCATAGCAAATTAGACCAAGAAAACTGATTATGTGTGAGGTTTTTACTTCATTCTGCACTCTGCTATTGCATAAATGGTTGCAGGATAAACCTATTCAATTAAGATAAGGTACTGTATATTGTTCAGAAAATATATTATGCCTTTTTGAAAGTAAGTTTCTGGTTTTTCATCTCTTTTTTGAAGTTTTCTTTCTTATGGAAAAAACCTCTGCTTTCTGTGTTCTTGAGCTCAAAGTACATTTTATGATCTGAAATAAAAGTCTGCATTAAAAACATTGCAACATTTAAAATATTATATATTAGTTTACTGACCCCTATCATCAACAGTAAGAGATGTGCCATATTTATAGTGATAGTGTTAAATCCCTGATATACTGATATCTTATTATAAAAAATATTATATTATAAAATATTATTGTACCTTTATATCTGTAATTTCATAATAATGGTATAGCAATTCAATGTCAAAAGCAAACAAACCATGTTTAGAAAAGAACATTGTCCTGGAAGGACCAAGCATCCTTGTATTTGATTTTCAGATAATCAGTCCTGCAGGGGAAAATTGGAGTCCCAGCCCAGTTACCATAATGTCTTAGGCAGTAAAGTGCTTGGGAGTGTCGCTGCAAAGACAGCCCCCGGACTGCTAACAAATAGCATTGACTCCATGATTCACAGAAGGCTGATCAATCTCTTTATTATTATCATTATTAAGAAACCCATTGCTTTTACAGACAGTTATGATACACCTGGACCTAATTGGTCTTCCGGTCCAAACACCATCACCATTGGCTAATTAAGAGATCGCCTTTTGGTAAAAAAATCTCCATAACACATTCCACATGTTCACAACAATAGGTGCAGCAGGTTAAGATAAGAATTGTTTATCATTCTTTTCTCTGATCTTCTCACAGCTTTTTCCCATAAATGCCTGGGAAAGTTGTCTGTTGCTCTCCGTAGCCAGACAGCTGCTGCCATACTTGGGAGTAGCACCCATTCAGAAATCCACTATGTTAAAAAAATCTTAAACACTGAATTGAAGGGGAAAAAAAAGTTGCATGTAAAATCCTCTTTTATCTGTAGTCATAAACACCTATGTGGTTACATATATCTGGTATATCTATCTGAAAGTAGAGTTCACTGGGTGTAGAATTTACACTAGAACCCCTTGTCTTTTCTGTGAAATCTCAAATGACTCTTAATTCTGGCTAAGAAAAATACATAATGTTATCAATGTCTTTTATTAAGCAGAAAAGCAACATGTAAGGGAAGTTATTCCTCCCCTCCCCTCTTTTTGTTTTTTCTTTTCCTCTCCCACTCCCTAATGTCTCTCTTGTTTTTTAAAAATACAAACCCTGAATGGGGTTTGTTGCAAACTCTTCCTGGGTTCTGGTTCCTCCTTCCACATCTGCCTATGTATTCTGCATTGTTAAGACACTGAGAAAACATACAAAAAAATTCTAGACACCAAATCCATGTTTTCTGCCTTACATCTGAGAACTGACAGTGTTTGGCCCCTTGAACCCTGCATCCCTTTCTGCATAGCAGGACAGCTTCAATAAAGATCCCATGCTGTAATCTTCAAGCATGTTTCAGTTTCAAGATCTATTGTTTCCGTGATAGACTACCAGTGACTGCAGCTGTAATACACACCAAGCCAAATTAGGGCTAATGTTCCGAGAGATAAAAATGGTACAATAACAAGAAAGATTATTTTCTCCTTGCTAATACAACCTTCCGTTCCTGGGGAGAGAGAGAAGGAAAAGGTTGCTTTCCTGATCAGGCATCGCAGAAGCAATCTATTCTCTGTTAAGATTAGAGGTTAAGATTAGCTTGAAAATTACAAGTAGGAAGCCCCAAGCTCTCAGTCACAAAAGAGACATGGAATTATCCTCCGGGAATGAATCCTTCCTCACAAAAAAAAAAAAAAAAAAAAAGCCATCCTGCATCTAACAATTGACTCAGAAAACTGATGAGCATTCCTTACTCCTGGTAGATATGACTTGAAGATACTGTACTTAGTTGTACATTCATTAATTACCTTGAGTTATGCGATCAGCGGTTTTCAGCTTATCGTTCCCACAAAAGAATGGTTTCACCTACTAACTGGTCATGTCTGAGAGGCTGGGAGGACGCTTAGGAGATAAAGAACTCTGCTTAGGTGACTTCAGACTCTCAATTCTTGACATGGAATCCACTGCCATTTCATAAAATCAATCTTTCTCAACTACTGGAGCAATACCAGAAAAATATTTAAAGCACAATTATATCAATGTTTCTGGATGCCATCTACTCAGCTAAAGAGTGTTGAAATATATATATACTTTACAGTCAAAAAAGTCCCATAGCCGCCATAGGATTTTTTCAACTAAGCAGAATCCAGCTCACCCTGTCAAATGCAGACATTAAATAAGCTTTTATCCTGAGCAAGCAAGAGCAAAATGAAGGTCTGGGATAAGGAATATGCAGACAGAAACTGAAGCCATGTGCACATGGTCTGCACTGCTTTCTTCTTCCAAAGGCTCCAACACACATCAAAATGCCTGAGGCACTGCAGTGTGGGCAGGCCCACCAGAGGCAAAGTCAGGGCACAAGTATAAATAAATGCTATGGCATCACTGCCAGAAAAAACAATTGGTTAGGTAATTTGGCTTACCAATTAGTGTAGGCAACCCACAGTTGTACAGTTTATAATAAGTTATTTAAGCCCCATGCATATAAAAATGACTTAATAGAAACACATGGAATCTGAATAATTTTTAAGCAGGTGAAGTAAGCTATTTTCCATGTTGCACAAACATAATAAGGTCATTTAAGAAACAATTATAAGGCACCACAGGGTGAATAAAATATAAAACTAGAATGACTGATAGCCAATATAACCTATCTTAGTTTCCATAATTGCCTATGTGTTCTACAAAGTTAAGTAAAGGGACACATGCAATTTAGTATGATTAGCTATTATCAAGGAAATAGGATGATTTCAGAGCAGGCACTTAGCTCAAGGAATATAGAATTAAGCAATGTTTTCTTCATACTGCTGGTAGGGGATTTTTTAAATTGTATAATTTTTTTAAAATTTATATCATGAGAAATGTTCTCGCTCACTGTTAAATGTCCATCAGCCTTGCAGAATTCATCACTGAGTACCAACCGTAGCTGTCAGTCAGACAATTGTCTACCAGATAATTCAACCTACCCTGCTATCTTCTCCAAGGGAGTGAAATAGCCACATAACAGGAGCTTAAATGGTGGTTTTATCCAGAAGATTATTCTGTTTGTGAAGCAGCCGATTTTGAAAGGTTAAAAGTCCTTTACATGCTTTACATTCCATTAACAAAACAATGTACTTAGAAAAGTAAAGTTAAAGCAGTCTCTCTAATTATAATCAAATAGCACATGATATATTGTATAAAACCTTCAAAGTCTGCTACCTTATCCACACTTTTCTGGCTCTCAGGTACTTATGACTACACTGATTTGCTTCTTATAAATAGTAGATTATGCCTTATCAGCTGTTTGGAAAGAGTCTTGATTTTACAGTCTATCAAAGCTTGACATTAGAAAGACAAAGCATGTTTATATATGACTATGGACTGTAATATTGATCTTATTTAAGCTAGTTAATATAACTTTTAATTAGGGCTTTTACTTAGAGAATTGTAGCCATTTCTCTAGTCAGTTATAGTTTTCAGATTTGATGCAATCAAACCACAAACTTTTGTGATGCAGAATTATATTATAGAACAGTGCACATAATGTAAATGGACTCTTAAATAGAAGTATTAAATACATATACATAAATAAAAATCATGACTCCATGCAAAAATCCAACAGCAGAGCTGGAATGTAGCTGTCTTTTGATACATTAAAACTGGATGACTTTTTTTAAATTAATCAGAAATGTAGAACTCAGCAAGAGAATGCTTATTAAAATCCCCTTACATAGGTATTTCTCATTAGCTTTGAAAAGATGCTATAGCAAACACTTCTCTAAGCTTAGCACCTTCCTGCAAAAACCCCTGAACATATCTTTTCTGTTCTACTGAATGGACTGTGGTAAATAACAATTCTAACCAAAGTTATAATTTATTTTACAAGTAACTGTACAGTCCTTCTCAGCACTGCCTTATAATCACAGAATCAGAGAGCACACTGAGTTGGAAGGGGCCCATCAGGGTCACCAGGTCCAAATCCTGGCCCCGTGTAGGATACCCAAAGAGAGTCATCATGTGCCTGAGAGGTTGTCCAAACAATTAATACCATTGACTTTTACAATATCCCTGTAAGTAACTATAATTTTTACCACTGAAGAAATGAGGCAATGGAAAATAAATCTTTTATCAGGGATCCCACTAAAAATCAAAGGCAAGATTCCATGCAAAGCATCTGTGTCCTTGTCAAGATAAAATTACTAATCCAAAATATTTGGAATAGTACAAGAAGAAAGTCGACAGCTCATGATTTTCCACATTCTGGTTAAATTGTTGTGTTTAATTCTAGAATCCTAATAGCCCAAAAGAAAAGGCTTTTTTCTGACAGAAACTGCCTGCAGGCCCAGAAACAAGGTTCTTCTCTCTCTGCCGATGGAAAATTAGATATTTTAGCCAGTTTGGAAGTTTGGGTCATGGTCTGAAGGCCAAGCAAGAAGGATTAATGAAGCAATCAATTTGATTTCTTGCAACATCAATCCCAAAGAATTCTTGAAAGGCAAATTAGAACCTAAATAGATAGTATTGATTTGGGTGAACTTTCCTTGAGGATTTTGAAATCTAGTGGACACAGCTCTAGAAATCCCTTCTCAAATATGTTTACCTCCCAATACAATCCAGACAATGAGTCTGCCAGTCTGAGAAGCAACTATGCCCCACAGCAGCCTCAGGATAATTCATCTGCCACCACTTGAGCTTAGTTTCCACACCTGAAGTTGTATATTCTTCTAGAAAGGAAATTTGTCTCTTAATATTAAAACTATCTTTCTTCAAAGACTTCAGATGAAATAAGAATGGAATTTTCCCTTTGTGTCCAGTTTTACTGTTTAAGTTTTTAATAATTTAAAGTTTTACTCTCCTGAATAACTGAAATCATCTGCTGCCTCTGATCTAAACTGCTCTTTGGGGCAGGAATTGCCTAAGAATTATCTTCAAAACCAGACACTCAGACTAAATGCAAAGCAAAATTGTAAGCACAGCCTGCTCATGCCTTCCAAATCATGGAAATGTGCCATAAGTCTGTATGCTGCTAGGCACACTGCTTGCACTCAAGTCTGCATTTCAGGTTTGTGGGTGGCAGTCAAGCAGGATGCAGAGCACATTGCATTCGAGACCTCTTCAGGGGCAACTAGGTCTCATCCCACATAAAACTAAGCCACTGTGGAAATATAAAATGATTGAGAGGTGATAAAACATTTTTAGGTAAAAAGTCTATCCAGTCCTACATCATATACTTGTGCTTCATACCAACTTTATAACAATGGCTGAGCTGTGCTGTTCAAGGGAAAGAATACTAAATATAATAATAAATCATAGCGCTTTAATAAATGGTACTAACTTAATGTTTAGCAGCTAAACATGTTGGTCAAAGCTGCATCCCTCTTGTAAGACAGATGTAGATTAATACATTTTCAAACAAAATAATAGTTTTTGAGATTCTTTAAGTATATAGAGAAGGGCTTTGACTCCACTCTTGCAGTCCTTAAGCAACAGGAGGAAAAAACTTCTGCTACATTAACTGCTTACTGTGAACACACTCAACATTTTCCTGCCTCTTAGGAAGTGTTTTCTAGCTCAGGAGTAAAAGTCCTTCAGAAATAAAATGTCTTTATTCACTACTTTTCTTGTAAAGCCTAGTACATTCAGACTAAGACCTCTGGCTGTAACCACTGCAGACACAATGTAGATGAGAAACATCTGCAAATTATTTCTGACTCTAAAGAATTCAGTCCGTGGTGTGCATGAATCCAGACTTTAATTACATAGTCTTAAAAATTATTTCTTTGCATGATGCAAAGTGTTCTGAGGGATCTTATCTCTTATTGAGCATTGATAGTGACAGCCTTGGAGTATTTCTCTCTTATTCAGCATACTGATGTTTAGGCAGTACTGGAACTGTCTGAAAAGTGTAAGATGATCTTTGGATAATAAGACACTGTTAGGAAGTAAAATTCTATGTATAGGATTAGGACTGTTCACTGAAGCAATCAAATCAAGTAATAATCTGGAGATTGGTAGTCTCAAGGTTCCACGCATATTCTGTAGTTTGTAAATCACCTCTCACTCTATTTCTGACAGAAAAGCCAAATGGTTCATCTTCAAGAAGTCTCTTTCCACTGCATTAGTTACCAATTCTAGCACCAGAATGAGAGGAAGAGGTAATTCATGACCTTATTTTCTGCCTTGGGACCCTGTCTGTCCCAAAGACAAAAGAAAAATGAAATAAAACGTCTTTTGGGAAAAAAAGAATAATCCATTCACAAAATCAGCATGGAACTAATTCTTAACAAGGGAAAACTCACATTAAGTTAAGGCCTGATAGTCGACAAGGCCATCTGAGTTCTGAGCAAAAATACATACCAGCATATTTATTTTGCTCTCTCTAGGAAGAGGAGAGAAGTGGTTATATTCAGTAACTAACTTCCAGTAATGCACAGGTGCCCATCATCACTGTATGATCACTAGTCTGTCTGACAATTAGCCAATACACTGATTTTTATCACTTGCACAACAGGGTCATATTTTCTTTTCCTGCAGAAGCTTTCTTTAAATAGCACCTTTTAGAGACAGCTGAAGTTCATCACTTGATGACAGGAACTAGACAGTGCCATCTGCCTTAGCAGCAGTTCAGGTAATAGCAAAGAAGAGCTAATTGCCAAACATGAAATGTGCAGGAGAGGATTTTCTTTTTTTTAAACTTCCCATCAAAATTTCATCTATATGGCACTATGTGATACTCTGAAGAAGCACTTTGAGTCAGCTCTGAAAGAGCTTTGCTACCAGTGTAAGTATCCCACGTTGAATATTATGTTATCGCAGTTTTGTTGCTTTTGGTATCTGAAGTAGTTGGAGATCTTTGCCTAACAACCCACAGCACTTAAATGTGGTCTGCATGCCAACATAATAGCTGTATTTAAGGGGTATGCACATTTTTCCTCCTTTCCTAGGCTAACAAAGGTTATCTCCAGGATACTCTTAAGGGAGAAGCATTTCTGTAGTCACTAAGGGTGTTGCATATGCAGGTCTCATATATCTCACGTTGCACTGAAGGTGCTCAAACCAGAGCAGCAGGAAAAGTGGCTCTGCACAGCGTTGCATGGAGAAACTCAGTAGCAGACACTAGGGGCCACAAAGGCTGAGCTGGGTAACTCAGGGGTGGGCACACAGCAACAGGAAGATCTCATGACAGAAGGAAGTTTTCAGATGGCCTCACAGATATCAGACAAAATACTTCCTCCACAGGGCAAGGCTGACAGCTCAGGGTTGCATTTCCCCTTCTGAGGTCATTTTGAAAGTACATGGAAGGGAGAGGTAGAAACACACAAATTGTGGTGATGACAGTAATGCTGCTTCTGTTCTTCATTTAGTTTAAAAGAGATAAACATATCTGCAGTCAGGGACAGTATCTCAAGTCTACCTCATCCCAGGTGGATTTTCTCAGTTCTAGGCGACAGATTCAAGCTCTTCTCTCTCAGTGTTTCCTGTAACAGCGATACCAATTTATTTTCACACAGTAGCCTGGGTTCAGCAGGAAAAGTTCCTTAGCACCAGGTTATTTTGCAGCAAAAAAATAGGAATTACAGGGTTTGTGTTCCAACAGGGAAGTGATCCATGGATCTGGCCCACTCCCCAAGTAATCACCTACTCCATCACACAAGGCAGTATATCAGGAAGAGAGCAGCACTGTTTCAAAGGGGCTAAAAAACAAGCTCCTGGCACTCTGGGCAGCTGCTCTAAGAAGCAGTTGGAGCCTCTGGAGCTGCAGCCATTGTTGCCAACCTTGCAGCTGTGGCCACCATGCCCCCGGAGAGTCCTCCAAATGCACAAATGTTCCTGCCCTTAGAAGAATTTTAGCTCTCAGGATGTAGCATCATGGAAAAATAGGAGCCTGGGTGTCTGCTGCAGGCCTGGGGATACTATCCAGCCAGCTGACTGCCTGGCTCTAAGGAAGACAGATAAAAACAGAAATTTCCATAAGATTACCTCCAAGCAAAGGCACGTTGTTGGAACTACAGCCTGTTTCTTAGAGGGTATCAGTACTACAGTAAAAATTTAGCATACACCTCTCTAAAATATCTTCTAATCAAGCTCCAGTAACTATAGTAGTATATATACTACCTCCTATTCCAGTAGGTAATTATACTACTATATTACAAGTGAAACTATGTCATATTTAGAAGATTCTTTTGCTGGCATGTACACAAAATTTCTTGGACTCTTGCACTGATTTGAACATAATTTCTATATTGGGGATCATTAGAAAAATTAAAACAATGTCTCCTGTAAAATTAAACACAAGCTGTATGGGGAATCTGTACAGCCCTATTCTCACTTTAGAATTTGGCAATAAGACCCAGCCCTTTGGGCCAGTATCTGTGTAATCTAGATGTATTATCATTATTTCTGAAGTGTCTATGACAGTGGTATCAACGCACTGAAGTTTGCCAAGAATCTCAACTCCCAAAGCAATGTCTTTCAAAAACTATTCAAAAATTACCTTTTCTACTATTTTCTAAACTCTAGTATACAGTTATAAAGGTCACATTCTGAAAGTTTGCATGGAACAGACTGCACACACTTCATCTTATTACTGCCTGTCCAGACACATTCAAACAACTTGCGAATTTTTTAAGAACAATCATGTCTTGCTCTGCTTCTGAGTCACCAGGGATGAGAACATCCAGTTTTATGCCCACTAGTTTTAAGTTTAGCATCAGGAAAATCTTCGCTCCATCACAAAACTCAAAATAAAAACCTGTCCTTTTCCACAATACAGCATCCCTATCTTTTTATTGAACTTCTTAATCTCTTGAAAATTCTTCTTTTTTTTTTTTCAGACTATCTGCAGACTGTCTTTGACAGGATTACAGGAACCATGTCTAAATTATGCTTCTCTATGAAGCAGTTTTGGACTGCCACAGTCTCTCTGATCCAAATTCCCATGAGCCAGAATTGTTGGATTTGGCAAGTCTGCAGTTACACATGGCCTCCAGCTGTTCTATGATAGGTTAGGAAATAAACTGGCCTTCATCCAGCTCAAAGGATTCATGTCAAAAGCTGTGTAATAAGAATTATATGTGTGCAAATGTAAACATTCATATTTTATTCCCATTTTTTCAACAGTCCACAGATAATTATTATATTACTATTAAAACAGGAAAATGGCCTTTTCTTCTTGAAAAAGAAAAGGATATATTTAATTCAAGCTGAGAACTATATGAAATCTTCAGTATTAAACACAGCCTTCCAACAAGCATATACAAAAATTATAGCTATTCCACAGTTTAAGAAACATATGCATAGCTCTCATACAGAAACAGCGGTTCAGAAAAGACTGAACATTCATTAACAAACGTAAAGGTACCTATATTTTTGTTCCTAATAGTAGTAGTAGATTAATGGCATCTCTCAATTTTGTTATAAGAAATTAAAGTGAGTTCAGTTACACTTTAGTGACAGGATGTATGGTCAATCATTTAAAAAAAAATAAAAAGCTGTTTGAACCTTTTAAAATTAAATAGAAGTCCATAACCAGCAGAGAAATGAAAATCCATCCACTATCCACCAATCCTTGCCACCAAAAGGCACTATAAATAGCACCTAATAAAAGGCCAAGAACAGTGTCCTCTGGATTGGTTTTCTGAGGCAGAAAACCAGAGCTGAAGCAGCAGTTGAGTTAGATACAGAAATCATCAGAACAGGACTCACAAGACTAAATGCAGACCAATCTGACATTTAAACAGTATGTATGGCATCAGTTCTTACGTGAAATTATAATGTGGAATGATAATGAGTATCAGAGAGATGACTAATCAGACTAAACAGTCTAAAAAAGGCAAGTTAGTAATTGCACTAGCACTTTTTGCTGGCAAATCACTGAAAGAATCTAAGCAGGTTTTGCAATGTTTTGCTAGAATCACGACTAAAATTTCTTAGCTACTCAGCAGGCACCAAAAGAATGACATGCAATGAAGGAATTGCACTTCACAAACTTTTGACAAATAACAATGTTCTGAGGCTAGTATGTGCTTTGAGTATAACTGCCTACATTTCAGTAAGATTAAATTTTTATTAAAAGAATTTTTTCCTTTTCTTCTCTTACTGTGAAAATTTGTATACTCTACTGTTGTAGAACAGTTCTTTTTATCAGAGAAAAATTTAAAAGGATTCAGAAAAAATGACCTAAATGATGATAATAATTTACATTTCCAATAACAAAAGATGCATTTTGAAAAGTATTTGTATCACAACTGTCTCTACACAGGCCAGTTGAGATTATGCTAAGCTTTATGTTGGCAAATGGTGAGATGTAAACCTGATCCTAAGAGTTTGCAGAATAAGTGACAGGTATCAGGGTACAGTAAGTCTGTAAGTGGCAGCTACTAAGTGGCTTTGTACTAGAGATATAACTCCTGCTGCTGACTTCATGTAGAGAGTATTACGGGGGACTCAAATTATATGGTGCTGGCTAGAACAGTCTTAAAATGGATTCCAGGATCCTCAGACAAATAGGATGAGGTAGTTAGGAGATATAGAGAATACAAAACAAAAGAGACTAAATAGAGAAGGCACATTTACCCAACTGGGGGAGGTGGCTATGCGCCACAAACCCTCTATTCTCACTCTCACATATTTGGCTACCCTGGGTGCCTCTGCCACTGCCCAATGCCTGCAAGCCAGGGGAAGTGGGAGATGGGGATGTTGCCCAGTGCCACAGCACACACCCACAGCTCAGTTCCAAAGTAACCTCAGGGACTTGCTCAATATCAGAAAAAAGGTAAGGATCATTATGGTGGAGAAACAAGGATTCCTAGCTCCTGGCCAAAAGACTGTACAGATTTATATTGTGAAAGCTGACTGAGAAAATGGATATGCAGTTTAGGAGCATGACAAAAGTATGTGGAAGAAAAGGATCCCCTACAACACTCATTTTGTTACTAAATGCCCAAGCAGGCTCTGGCTGTACTTCCCAAGGAATCTTATGCTATTCCCCACCTGCCCCAATAGATTTACCTTCTCATCAATAATAAAGAATTTGCTTTCCCCAAAAGCCCAGGCAGACTAGAAGTAAAACATCTTTGTGTGTACTCAAAGATAAAGCAAGCACTTGTAGCTTTGGCTGATTAGCAATTACAAGATTAGCCCTGGGAGGGAAAATTCTCTAAGATTTATAACTGGAAAGCACTTTTATAGGCCTTTGTGGACCATCTGGTAGAATTCAACAGAAAACTCTGCTTACCTCATAGAATTCTTTGCTGGCATTTTCCAATACATCTAGGGCTTTTTCTGTCAGGAATCTCTCCATACATTTTGCTGACACTAAGATTCCCTGGATGAAAGAATGAGCTCTGCACTCATTATAAGGGACAACTTCTCCCCAGTCTTTCATTCTATCATTGTAAATGAAGTGACATTAAAAAAGGACATTTTGGGCCATTTCCTGGCAGGACATTATGCAATTCTGTTCCTTCCTTAACCTCTAGGGCAATATGCACCACACATCAAATATGCCCTATAGCTCATCTGCTCTCCTCTTTACCATTCTTAAAAAAAAAAAATGCAAAGGCATGGTTCTGCCATCACTTGTGTCCATAAAATAGCAGGCAATTGCAAGATAGCCTGTATTTGCAGTACTTGAAACTCTGCTCTTTCCTCTAATTCAGACTAAAGCTTTTCCTTTCTTCTCCCTGCATGTGACCAGTTTCTCACAGGAGACCTAGTCAGGCACAGCAGCATCATGAAAAAGGCATCAGGATAGATTCTCCATGATGTAAATTAGAGTGTTCCAGTCCAATCACATCCCCATCAAGGTCCTCAAATGAAGCCTCCCACTGAGATACAAGTGACTGGGTTTCCATCTGTGTGTCTCTTGCTGTCAGTGGTTATTGTTTAAGTAAACACTGGTTTGTATTACTTCTTTTTTTTTTTTATTTTATTCAATACATGTTGAGGCCTGGTTAAAAGGAAACAAAAATTGCTGTATTAAAAGACTAGTATTTTCAGCATCTTGTGATGTAAATTGCTAATTTAAAACCCAAAATATTGTTAAAGTGTCTTTATTTAATAGCAGACGATTGCAAGCTGTAATTTGCAAGCTGTAGTTGCAGATGGCAATGTTTTTCTCTCTTTTCAGCAGTACAGTAAAGTATTTACTGCAGTGATCTGCAGACAATGACATACCAACTGCAAAGAAATGCTCAGGGGTAATACAAACTATCAGGATTCCCATGAGGTCCAAGCATGCAAGGTACCTGCAACCAAAGCATGAAATTTAAATACTAAATTAAAACATTAAAATCTCTTACATGTTCTAAAACAACAACTCTTTGCAATAGACAATTTTATGGCATTCAATTGCCAAGTATGTTTCTAACACAAAACAGCAACTCTCGTTTTCTTTCCTGATCTTTAATCCCTTTAGATTGAACACACTTATTTTCCAATTCAGACCTGGAGGCCCAAGTCTGGATTTGAAACTGACAGCCACCATCTGGACCACATGAGCAGAAAGGGTGATATGTGATCTGGCACATGTCTAGCATACTGTTCCACTTTTTGTACATCAGGACATGCCAAAATACCACGAATGTATTAAACAAAAGTGTTGCCTTTTATTTCATTTTGTTAAGCAACTCACAGATGTTTATTTTTCAAGAGAAAAATTATTTAACATCATCTATTTAATAGCATTGTATGAAAAATTTAAATACTGCATTCTGTAGTGCCATCTAGGGGATTTAAAACCTGGAATAAAGTGCTCATCGGATAAAAAAACAATAAACACTAAAAAATCAGCTATGACTGCCAAGGCAATTTCTTATGTATATCTAGCAGTTTGGATTACTTTTTCCTGCAACAATAGAAATATTTGAATAAGGTCCATGTACACTGTCACATCTGTAGAATCCATAAATAGGAGAAGACGTACTGTTCTATACTTCTCCTTTATGGACAAATAATTTACAAAAGCAATCTTAAAAAAATATCCAAAATAAAATCAATGTTGTGCTCTGAAATGGGATTTAGAAAAAAATTCTAGCCTTAGTTCAGTTACCAGGAAATAAATGGGAATTTTTTTGCAGTACAGATATTTATAAAAATAGCAGACATGTTATTGTATAAAAGTACAGGAAACTGAAATAAAACAGGAGAGCTACTGGAATTTTCTTCAATCCTCATCTTCATTCAGGTTATTATTTTTCTAAAGTTTTTTGAACCAGATGGCATTACATAGTAATTTCCAATGTATCACTGAAGATACTGTTAGAAATTATTAATTTTGTATCATATTGATAGCTAGAATGATCTGTAGGCTCTTCAAACACATTTGCTTTTTTCTTACAGAAACCAACTATAACAAGTTCACACGTTATATAAGTGATCACTTGAAAGGGAAATGCAGAGCAAAAATCAGATTATGAACCCAGAGAACTGCAAGCCTACCTTCACTCAGACAACAGACATGGTCCATTAGTTCATGCCAACATATAAATAGAAATATCTCTGGATCATCAACAGTCATCAGCTGCCAAATCATCATTGAAATCAGTGAATAACTTACACAGGCAGAGAACCTACCTGCACACTTACATGATCATGCATTTTTTCATAGTCCCAGCCATCAGGATGAGAAACAGGAGCAAGTACTTTACTTTTGAATTTCCAAACCTCACATTTTTACATTCTACCTGCAAAACATGTATATTGAACATTTGCAGCTATGTGCTGAAAACTATTTGTTCACAAGGTTAAGATTTGAAAAGCACCTAATAAGCGTCTTAAAAACACATATAACACAGCTTTTGACGCAGCTTTTATTTGGAGTTATTTTAGGCAGAAGCCAGCCTTTGATCCTGAAAGAAGCTTCCATTTTCAGCTGGCTGCCCCCAGTTCCCTGCTCCTCTCACTGCAAACTGCCACTTAGATGCATTATCCTTTACACCCTCCAGTCCCACACTCTACATCATAAAGTAATATATTCCTCCCTTCTCACCCACCCAGCCCGTGTTCCTGTATCTTCTTCCCCACATTTTTTATCACATTGCACCAGCCCAGTGCTGCACTCTGAGCCTGCCAAGGCCTCTACCCTGTGCTCTCACTTGGAAGGACAGAGCACAGCAGGGGCTCAGGCACTTGAGAGTGAGTAAAGGAGCAGGCAGGAGACACAGACTGCTGGTATGTATATTCTGATCAATTGTAATTGTAGTTCACTGTCTCTTGTCCAATGCAGACCAACAGGTATATCACAATTTAATAAAAGGAGAGGCAGAAGCTCTGAATGTGTATTCCCATGGGAGGTCATGCTACTATCTCTAACTAGCCCACAATGCTTTAAAAGGGCTTTATAAGGGATGATGCAGTATCTGAAAATATGATTCTACTAAGTGATGTTAGATTTGCTGCCACCTTCCCCAGCGGCTCCAGCCCGGGTCCCTCTTGTCCCACTGCTGGAGCCCAGCCCAGTGCCTGGGGACACCTGAGGGACATGGTTGCTGCTTTCCTGACTGCAGCTTCCACTAGTAGCAAAGCTGCACGTGTCCCAGAGACACACAGACACACACACAGAGGACACTGACACAGCTGGTCACACGAGCTGCCTGCCCCAGATGAGGTGCTGCACACACAGAAGTCATAAAACACAAGGCAGCCAGCCAACTGCCCTCCTTGCCTTCAGCTGCTAGAGACAGGAGGCAGACACATGGCAATCTCTAAATCCACAAGCATACACATATCCTCCATTCCCTGGGGTACCCACACAGCAACCAGGTCCCCTGCTTGCCAGCTACTCCAGCTTGATGCTCACGAGCAAACACACGGGCTCACACATTCATCCCTTGTGCACTTCACATTTTCAAGTCTCCCTGGATGTACCAGCACAGACCTTCTGCCCACCTAATGCCCCAGCTCAGACTCAAGGTCCCCTCCTCACTGTCTGGACCACCTTGATGTTTGCTAACAAAACCCCCACCCCTCACACACACCTGGTTGGAGAAGATGGAGCAGCAGCTGACACCTGGCACCCAGGCTGTGATCCCAGCCTCTATGTGTGATCCTGCATGTGATCCTGTATGGGATCCTGTATGTCATCCTGCATGTGATCCTCTATGTGATCCTGTACGTGATCCCAGGCACTTCAGCTGCCAGTGCTGAGCCCCTCACTTTCCTCTCTCACACCCCTGATTCCTTCTCCCAGTAGCTGGGAACACACAATGTTCCTGACCAAGTGGCTGGAAGCTAAAGTCCCACAGTCACTCCAGCAGATGGCACAGAGGCCTCACTGCTCCAGGGGCAGCCAGCACAGGCACCCTCACCCCTGGCCCGACTCAGCAGCACAGAACCCGCTGACACACAGGCAGGTCTCACCAGTGACTGGCACTTAGTCCTTGCTACACACACAGACACAGAGGGAGCTAAGAAAAGATTTAATAAGACATAAGAAGATAGGACACACTACAGAGATCAGTCACAGGGCTTGGTCAGGCAGTGTACTGACCTGCACTATTTTACAAGTGACCAATCTCCTTCCCCTGCAGGTTTCCCATGGGTTTGTACTTATCTATTCATCCTTGGCAACCTCCTGATCCAGAGTTCCTCTGGTTAACAATTTTATATGCCACAAAGTCCAGGTTGATCTTCCTGGAAGTGGCATCTGTGATTCTTTGATAACCCACAATTAGTGTGTGTTGTCACTGTCTCCATGTTTGCTTTATCAGGTCTGTGTCTTGGTTTGGTTTCTGGCTTCCTCCTTTTTCCCTTGGATTCCCAACAGACAAGGTGCCTGATCAGATGCCTACATTACCTCCCTGGAATAAACACTCTGACACTTTCACAGGTCCCCATCAATTAGTGTGATTGATCAGCTTTGGTTCCCATCACTGCAACCCTAATGGTTTTTTGTCAGTTTTGTGTCCTTCTATGTTCTTGTTTATGGCTTCCTCCTTTTCCAATTATCCCCTGGCATTGGAAAGGTCCTTGACCAGATACCCTTAAAGCATCAGACCCTCTCCTGCACACAGCCTTGTACACCTTTCCATCCTGTGCAAAGGCATTCCACAGATTCTGCCTTCCCCAGGTTGGCTGACGCTGCTGACCCACTTGCCTATTTCTTCCCACTTTCTTTGTGGGAGAAATTATTGTTTTCTTTATATCAGTGGTGACCATAAATGGAACAGTGCTAATGAAAAAAGTACAATATTTTTTTCTTTTTTTCAATGAGCACAGAACTACAGAGAATATAGCACAAAACCAGAAAAATAGTCAATATACTTGACATTTTCCAGGCTACAGGACTTAACTGGCTTGAAAAATTTGAATGAAATAAAGTTTGAAGCAGTGTTGATATAGAAAAGGATGCAAAATACAGGCTTTACAACAGCAATTATTTTTGAGGATAACAATCTGTTCACATAAAACACCATCTATATTTAAAATAGAAGTCACAGGAGATCAGGGGAATTACAAAGCAATGAGACTTACTGTGGTTTCAGAGAAAGTAATTAAGAGCCTAATTAAGGACAAAACCATATAAAAACAAAAGTAAAGCTTGATGGGGGAAAAAACAGCAGAGCTTCTGCAAGAGCAAAGCACTTTTTCCAACCCTGATATATTTCCTTGAGGCAATGAACATTCAAACAAGATTTTGTGGGCCAAACTCAGAAAGGAACTTGAAAAAGGCAACTAATCTATGGAAAGGACAAATTTTACTTCACAGTAGTATAAGGTAATGTACCCAAGCAGTAAGCTGACAGCCTGGAAAATTAAATCTTACTTCACCATAACCAGATTGTGCACCCAGTATCTGATAACCATGATAATAAAGTAGAAGCTTAAGGCAATTCTAATTGACTTGCTACACTTTGCAGGACAAAACTGAAATTTAAGGTATCTACAGCAGTATGTAACTGCTATAAGATCCCTGTATGGACAGTCATGAATCATATATATAATATTTTTATTTTTGCTATATAGAAGATATAGGGGTAGAGTGCAGAACAACAACTGGATGCATGCCTGAGTCACCAGCAAAGCTTTGTTTTCTTTCTTCAAAGTGGACCAGGAGACAGACATGGTGACCTGTCAAGGAGAGTTTTGAACTAGGGTCCAACATCCAAAAAGCAGCAAGCTAGAAAGCAGTATATATGGAAAAGTCTTCCTAGGAAAGGGCTGCAAATGCACAATCCTGCTTCATGTGCTTCTATACTAGTGCTCACAGCTTGGACAGGAAATGAAACACAGAGCCAAAGTTACCTTGGTAAAGATGCTACACAAACACAAGAACAATAACACAAGATGCAGCCAAAAGCAACAGAAGCTGCAGCTTGGGAGGTCCAGGCTGGACTTCTACAGCACTCATCACTGGGAGAGGAGAGCAGCACTCAGTAGATTCACTGGGCTGCACACTGGACTAGAGGACTTCCAGGCATTCCTTCTAAACAATTCTTCTGGGATTCTCTGATGTTTAACGTGCTCCATCTGCTAATTTGAATTTAGTCCATGGGACAGGACTAGTGCTCTTCTGAAGACAAACACCCCAAAACTAAAAATGTGAATGTCAGCTTCTCAGCATCATTTTGCTCTACAAATCTGCTCCTACTGTGTTGCACTACTTACTAAAATAGACATAGCCAAAGAAGGCAATTTTAATACCTGTAGGAATTAAAGGCTCCTGATACAAACCCAGTATGATTTTCAAGAATTTCAATACCCATTTCTATTTCTTCTAATACAAAGCTGAATGCTTCTGAAAAATCCCCTTTGGCATCTATCTGAATCTTCAGGCACCTTTTAAAATTTAGACCTAAATTTTCTAAGCTCCTTTGGAAAATCCCAGCCTTTATCCTTTTAGGAATGAAAAGAATGAACTGCACAATTTGAAGTTAAGAAAAGTAATAGCTCATGCACATAGTATCAGCAAATTAACTACAAATATGTGCTTAACATTCTCAAGAAAAAAGCCCTGCAAAAGATAGGACACATCAGAAAGCTTATAAAGCAAGATAACCATTATTTTCAATATAATTCTTCTAACCTGATTCTGAAGTCCTCATTTTAAATTATTTAATGGTTTTGATCAGGCCATAGTGTTTTTTTCATCATTCGTTTCGCTGACTAACATGAGAAACATAATTATCCGTCAATTTTATAAAGTTTGCATTTCATCACAGTTTTAGTATTATAGAATTAATCATGCAGGAAATTCAACTGCAGAGACTAGAATGGATGAAATTAAATAAATGATAAAAGAAGGGGGAAAAACTCCAAAGGTATTTTTAAACAAAACGGCAAACTAGCAAGACTACTTGTTAATATGGTTTAACCCCAGGCTGCAACAAAGCACCACACAGCCACTCACTCAGTCCCCTTCAGTGTGATGGGGGAGAGGATCAGAAGACCAGAAGTGACAAAAATTCCTGGATTGAAATAAAGGCAGTTTATTGTGTAAAGACAGTTTACAGTGCCTGCTCACACAGGCAAAGCAAAACAAGGAATTAATTCGCTCTTTCCCATGGGCAGGCAGGTGTTCAGCCACACCAGGAAATCAGGAAAAATTACCTCAGGGAATGGTGACTTGGGAAGACAAATGTCATCACTCCAAACATCCCCCCTTCTTTCTCTCAGCAGCCTATGCTGAGCCATGATGCCACAGGGAACAGCCCTGGGGTCAGTTTGGATCAGCTGTCCCAGCTGTGTCCCTTCCCAACTTCTTGTGTACTTCCAATCTCCCCGCTGATGGGGGGAGTGAGAAGCAGAAAAGGCCTTGATGCTGTGCAAACATGGCTCTGCAATGGCTAAAGCAACATTCTGTTATCAATAATGTTTTCATCAGAAATCCCAAACATAGCCCCACACTAGCTACTATGAATAAAATTATTTCTCCCCCAACTAAAACAAGCACACTCGTAAAAGCCATTACCAGCTGTGAATGATTTCTTATTTCTACCAAACAGAACTAATAACAATTTTTCTACAATATTCATAAAGCTGTGAGCAAAACCACAATAATAACACTTTAGAGTTGTATTGTATCTTTTGTCAAGTATCTACGAAAATCTTCCCAACCACTCAACTGCACTAGCTGAGCAACTCCTCTATGAGGCATTTGTCAAAAAGAAGTGGGTAAACAGAGGCAACAAGGATTTTCATGGCAGGGGCTGAAATAGATAATAAGTGTCCTGATACCCCCAGCTGTGCTTTTATTTCAAATAATTCTTTTGCTAACTCATTTAAGAAGAGTTAATCCCCATGTTATCTATTTATTTGAGCAGTACCCAAAGTCTTGCAATATTCTCTGGGGAGAAAAAACATTGATTTTACATGACTTTGGATCATCCAGCCTCAGACTTTTCTAGGTCAAGAAGGACCATGACAGATTTGTGTAGCACAGTACACTACTTCATAAACTAACAGCAGAAGCAGAGAGCTGACACGTGTAAGGAGCAAGAAGCATTTGTAATTATGCTGTCAGGGTACAAAAAAGCAAGTTCCCTGCTCAACTTATGCTATAGATAACCTTCCTCATGCAATATTCACAGCAGACTTCTATCACATTATTAGCAATCTCTTAGCATCAGAAATAATGCTGGTGACACTTGTCATCTAATCCTTTCATTACAAGTTAGAGTAGGATCAGCAGTTGATCAGCACTAGGAAGAGCTGTATTTCTCTGAAGTTATCTCTATAGAAATGGCTGATTTAATCCTAACCCTCAGTTTATCAGTTCATAACTTTGTCCTTTGCAAAAAGAAGCTACTTGTAGAGAATGATACATGATAGTCTCTATTAATATTTTCATCTTTTGACACATTGCATATCCCCTCTGGAATGAAACAATTAGAAGCACAATAGCAAAATTGCTGCAGCAGCCAAAAATCTCTGAATGCTGAATTCGAGTCCTGTATAGAGCAGCTAGCTGGGGACTTCTGAGTCTTGGCTTTTCCCCCCATGGAGCAAGTCGGCCACTTGGATAGGTGAAGCAGTGATTATTACAGCAGGTCAAGAGAGTGCAGAAACCATCAGTGAATTAAAGATCTGGAAGCATGGAAAGTGATATGTAGAACACCTATTTGCTGAGTTCAGCAGCACTTAAATTAAACATTGCTTATGTGACTTTTCTCTCACAGGAAGCATAGTATTTCAATGTGTCTCTCATTGCCTGGCAGTCCTGCAAATGTTTAACTCTTTACACTAGCTTGTGTGCCAGTTCTCTGCAGCATCCCATCTGTGTCTGGTCTTTAAAGCACCCCCAGCTTCTCTGTTTCACACTGCATCGTCCTAATACCCAGAACTGTCATCACTGAACTGCTGTGACACTGGGGACAACAGCCCTCAAACATACCCCTAGACATCACAGTCGCTGCTGACATGAAGGAGAAGCAGAAGAGTGACCCTGTGCTTGGGACCAGCTGCTGGCCAGTTTTCCTGAACCTTACTAGGGCTAAGATCTTTAATACACGACTGCATAGCAATGTCAAGTGACTGGTTACTTCAGAGGTGTTTAGCTTCCCTTTCAGCACTCCCTGGATGTGGTAAATATAGGATCCATGGCAGCTGTCATCTCTCACAGTTTCTCATTACCTCCATTTTGACAGGTTCTGCTCACTTAGGAGTCATTACAAAGAGAAGAGGAAGCAATAAACAAAATCAGCCAAATCATGCAAGAATCATACAGAAGACAATAACACTTTCCAGGGAATAACAGCCAGGCATGGAAAATAAAAACAAAAAACTTCCCTTGTTCTCTTTTTCAAGCTCTTTTCCCTTCCATCTATTTCCTACTAGTGCAATAGTTTCCTTTTGCCGTTGAATTTTGAACTCAGAAGCAGTAACTGCATTCCTGAAGTAATTTTCCATTAACTCTCACTTGTCATCTCCATTTCTTCTTTCTTACTTTTTGCGAAATATTTTTCCACTCCTTTCTCCTAATTTTAGTAATTTGTTTGATTCTTCAATATCCCTCTCAATATTGTGTCTCCTTTTCACCTTCAAAGAATCAAAATCTGTCTTACCTCCTTTGCTCTAAAAACTTAATACATAAAGAGAGTGTATAAAACCATAATTGTGTAGATATGCATGTGATCACGTGGATCTTTCTATTTAATTTCCCTCCCAGTCAAATGAGATGCTGTGACTTCATTTCATGCTTTGGCTAAAAAAGCAAAATCATCTTACTATAAAAAAGAAGCAATGGCAAATAAAAAGGAGAAAATGGCACCAAAAATATCTACTAAAAATGCTGATTCTGTCCTTGATACTTGAAGTTAAGATATAGTGCCTCAAAAAATAAGCTGAGTGATCGTATTTCTACAGTCCAGTCATTTTTCTCAGTCAGGTGTCTGCAAATGAATAAATCTGTTAGCTGACCCTAGCTACAGATTACCTAACTAATGCCCTGTTTATGATGGATAAAACTCAGGAAGCATTTTGCATCACTAAGAAGCCACAAATTCAGTCCTCTAGGAAGGCAAGAAAAGGAGATATTCTAAAATATAATGTATGCTCTATGCCAAGAGTTAGTGAGCCACTAATTGTACTTACAACAAGTTTAATAAAAGAAACTATAACTAACAGCTATCAAGATGCTGAAAAATTCACCAGGGAGTATTACCAAGCTGCTGAGCAAAAGCAGCAGACAGGAGGACATACATGTGTTTCACAAAATAGTTGAAAGGTCCTGTGAGCCACACAAAAATATCTTCACAGGTGTCAAGAGTGCACTGAGATATTAAATCAATCTGTTTAGGATCAGAAACTTGCATGTTGAGGGTTTTTTTAATGTTCTACTTATTTTTTAGATACTGACTAATTAGAAATACTTAACTGTATTACATTAGATTCAGAGTGGTGCTAGTAGACAAAGATTTATAATATAGCTAAATGGAGCAAACAGATAAAAACTAGATCCAGAAGGGCTGAGGTCATAGCTGGATGTTAAAGTGAGGCTTGAATCCCCTCTCCCACACTGCCAGGTTCTCATTCCCATATCTCTTTTCTTCTTCACTGGACTATGGATCTGTAGAACTATACTTGATGCAGAAGGGGAAGCTTTAAATACAGAGATTTTGGCTTGCAAGGTGGGTAAGTGCCCTACTTGGGTTCACTAAGCAGCTGCAGAAACAGAAGTTCCAACACAACCATGACAGCTGTGTAGGGATTTCCTAATGGTCATGGAACTGTCTTAGAGGAGAGGCAAAATATATTTGTATCCCAAGCCTGGAGGGGAAATACTAGCTATGGGGTTGTAACCCAGATTCCTCCAACTGTGTTTTTGTAACTAGATACACCTTTTATTTGATCTATTAGGGTATTGACTTAATTGGTCATCCCTGTGTAAGTTTGGGTGTAAAAATGTCTGCTAAACCCTAAAGTACATATCATAAACTAGATACAGTCTGGTCTTCGTAGAGTGCCCTGCATGCAGCAAGTGAAGGCACGTGGCTGGAAGCAAAGGAGCCGACACAAGAATAGAGGGGAATGTGAATGGTATCTTGAAAGGTGAAGGAAAGAGAAAATGACAAAAGGGCAGAAAGGAGAGTGGCACCTATCACTTAAATGATGCTTTTCATTTTTAGACACTGAGACTTTCCTTCAGAAGTCTTTTTCTGTGCTTTGCTATTCTGCTTTCACCTCTTTCACACTAATAAACCTGTTGTCTCTCCCTTCATTCCCTCCACAACAAAACAGGGAAATCCCTACAGGCATTGACATGTCTGAGACCAGCATGGACACTCTTTCAGAAAAATATTTAGAAAAATTATAAAAATAGAGATGTTTGTTTCAGAAACTTGCTCCAAGAATTTGACATTCAATTTTACCTACAGTAAAATTATTATCTGATATGGAACATGTTCTGTACTCCTAAAAGCAAATTTATATATTCTTTATTATTGAGATTGAAGGAAATACCACTATGCCTACCACCTGGAGGACATAATATTAATATTCCTGCCCAGCCAAAATCTAGCAAAGAGAAGTTAACAATCAAAGTTAGTAAATATGGCCTTTTTGGCAAATACTTTTACCACATTTCTAATAATTTTAATTATGTTTTTTCTTTATCAATCAAGGAAATCCAATTTCCCTCTATCTGCAGTGTGTAATTGTTCATCTGTTTTACTTTTTTATTTGTTTGTTTCTTATGTTCTCTGGCTGATTCAATAAATAGTGGACAGCAGATATTTTTCTTCATGCATAAATGCTCCCATTCTAGTCCAAATCTGAGAATCCCCAGGTGTTTGCACAATCAAAATCCATTAGCACTGAGTTAGATCAATATCTATGAAAGAGTAATAGGGACATGGTCAAGCCAAACAGCTGATAGCTGGTCATTCAGTTAAAATCATGAATACACTGTTGGAGGAGTTTCAGCACTCCTGACAAGATGCATGTCAGGCAGGATCCAATAATCCAGAAAGCAAACAAGATATGTACCCTGCACCATTGAAGCTGATGGTTGCATTAGCACTATAGTCTAAATTTTCCAAAATAATTCAAAGACATCAACATGAAGGCAAGAGTACTTTAGGATAAAGTCCTGACTAGATAGATTGCTCAACCAAGTTTCAGCGATGATTTCAGGAAAAATAAAAAAGCTTTCTTGTGAAGAAAAAAATAATATCTCTTATGAGCATTTAGCTGCTGCCCTACAGCAAGTATTTTTGCTGGTCTACAGAAAGGCCAAAATAGAAATTCCTAACACTTTATTCATGAAGCCACAGTTACTGAGAAAGCGTTTAACTGCTGGCCTCATGAGAATATTCAGCACAATGCACATCCTTTAAATTTAATAGGCTGGGCACAAATAAACAAAACTTTTTTCTTTTTTATGGCAGTGTAAATGGCTTTTCAGAATGCACTTATTTCTCACATTCTGCAATATGCAATTATTTCTTCCCTGGAAACCCCTCACCTAAGTTACACAGCTTGCCTGATATTTTGTCATTGGCCATTTATTCTCGTGTGGACTATCAGCCTTGTCCTTGCCTGTGTCAGTCCAAGTACTCCTGGCAACAGCTTTACAAGCCAGAAAATCATTAGCAGAACTAAATTTGGCAACCTTATCTAATTGCATCACCTCAGCCAACCTTTCAGCACCCTCAGGTGAATCTAATATGGTCCAAGGTTTTGAATGCATTCAGTTTCTTTAAGCAGTTCCTAACCTGTTGCTCCTCTATCCTGTTGTCCTCCCCACCCCCAGTTTTTCTGGTACTGAAAATTTTGCTTGTGAAGACAGAGGCCAAAAGAGACACAGAGTCATTCAGCCTTTTCTGACCCATCTGTTTCTGCTACATTCATTGATGGACCCACATTTTCCCTGAGCATCCCACTGATACTAGAATATTCTCCCGTTACCCCTTATGTGCCTCAGTACTTTTATCTGCAGCTGTGCTTTGGTCTTTCTGATTTTGCTCCAAATGCTCAAGCAATTCTCTTTGTATTCCTCCTTTGTTACCTGGTTTTCACTTCTTGTGTTTTCTTGTTTCCTTTCATCCAGAAGCACCCTGCCAGCCAAATGACTCTTCTGCCAAAATTTCTGATCTTCCTGTGCAAATGGGAGAGCTAATTTTTGAACTCTCAGTAAGTTTTCTTTGAAAAACAATTTTGCTTATGCACTGTCTGTCCTTCATGGCAGCTTCCAGTGGGAATTCTGCCTAACATTTTGAAACTTGAGCAAAGAAATTGCCAGAACAGATTGAAATCTGGTTCCTGAAGGCCAGAGTCCCAACTCTGCTCTGCATCTTTCCAGCTTTCTTTCTGACTCTGACCTGGGACACCTGTGAACAGCAGGTCACGTACACCATTGTACTGTCTGACCCCTCCAGTATTGGCACTGGGAAGCAGCCAATATGCAGTGCAATATTTTCTTGAATTGACTGCATATTGCTGCCCTTCCAGAATATGCCTGGACGGTTAAAATCCCACAAAAAAAGATAAGGATGTTCAGGCATCAACCTCCTGTTAGTTGCTTTTGGCAATCCTCATCTCCTTTTGGTCAGGTGGCCTGTAGCACACCCCCAGCATGGTATCCCCAGTATCAATCATCAGACAAACACATTTCCAGTTTCATGGGAGAGGACTCTACCATAGTTTTCCTACTCTTCTCCAAATTTTCCTAGATAAATACTCATGGAAGTGTCTAAATTGTGCATAGTATTGCACCTGATGGGTTTGATTTTTATATTTGCAGGCTTATGGAAGCGCATGGACTCACAGACTTTTCTTGTTAACCAAGCTCTGCTTGCTAGAGTACAGGCACTTGAGGAAAGCCACATATTGCTATATTTACACCTTTCCCTCTTACAAATGGCTTTGTTCCCAGTTATGCCTGTTCTCTCAGAAATTTATAACAAAATCAAGCTTTCTAAACCTTTTGGATACTTCTCTATCTAGCCCCACATTTTTGATCTTTGACTCTACATAGCAACAACTATGGTAATCCACTTCTGATCTTCCTTTTGGCTCCATTTCATCCTAAAGTCATGTCAAGAGCCAATGGGAACAATGCAAAACACCAAGGGAACCACAACAGTGATTTAAAAGCAGTTGGGAGGAAGGAAGTAGCAGTAGATAAGATCTCCGGCCATGTGAACATCAAACCACACCACAATAGCACAGCTTGTTTTCTGTGCATTTCACCTTGAAGTTGTCTTTAAAACATACCCTAAAAAATAGCAGCCACTCTGTTTCCACACCTGGAAAAATTATGGTTTGCCAATGAAGATGAACGTTTCCTCCTAAAAAAAGCAAAGGTGATGAAAAATGTTCCAAAATAAAACCTCAAACAATTTATATATATATATATATGTGTGTGTGTGTGTGTGTATGTGTATGTATATGTAAATATATATATACCTTCATGATAAGCCATTTATTTTAAAACCTACTAACAAGTTAAACCTAAGCTTATCCTTACATTCTGTCTCCTTAAAATAAAATCTAAAAAAACCTAGAAGAAATAATTATTTTAGGTTTTTTATAAGATGAAAAAAGCATTTAAAAAAAAAAGCAACTCTATTTTCTTGTATTCTTAATGAGGAAATTGAAACATGTGTAGATGATGCTACAGTTGCTCTAGTTCAAAGAGGTATGTCTCAGCTTAATAAGGTCCATTTTATTTGCCAATGAAGAGACTCCTGCAGGATGTGAGAAAAAGAAATATCATAATTTGCTCTCCAGAAACTGCTAGCATCACTTTTGGTGCATATTAATACAGCTCAGTACTGTCAATGAGGTGATTATTTTCTCCCTAGAGAGCTCATCTCACAGCTAGTTTTTAGGATCCTTAGGAGTTTTTGTTTCATGTGGTGCAATGTATAAATTATATTCTACAGCTTATTCCAGCAGCAGTGTCAGAGAAACCACCTCCAGTTCTGGTTTTAGTTACTAATTTACAAAGTTACAGAAACAAATGCGTAATTTTTCATTTTATGGGGTTAAATCAAATACTCTTCATTTCTACACCTGTGAAGTCATTCTGCCAGTGTAGGAGGTTCACTGCAGTTTGTACAGGCACTGTGACACCTCTCATCAGTGCCAGCTGTAAAGGTACAGTGATACAGACTTCAGTACCTGAAGATCCCCTAAGTGCAAAGGGTTCTGGTGTGCTTGTGTGAGGACGTTTCTCTGGCTTGGAACCAAATGGAGCAATTGAAGCTAGCTGAGATGTGCCTAAACAAGCCTTCGATCATATGTAAATATTTTTTTAAATGTTGGGCTGCTTAGAGTTGCTGTACTGGATAAGGGCAATAGGGATGCATCTGCATTAGTGGTTTGAATTTAGGAGCCTGCGTTGGGAGGATTAGGTGCTGTACTTTGGCTCCAATCACAGAGGAATCTTGGAGTGTACAAGCTGTATGTATTTTCAATGACTCTGGGAGAAGTACTCCAGCAACTCAACTCACACACTCCAAACACAAATGATAATTCAGTTCACTGAGCAAGACTAATGTTAACTTGAAGTAATCTCTCTGAAATTCTTGCTGCAAAGACACTAACTCTTAGAAGTGATCATAACATTGTCAAAACTCACTTTTCTTGAACATATGTCGTATTACAAATGTAACTGAACTACAATGGACTTTACAGCTTCTTGTGTTATAAAGAAATATAATTTCATCCCTTATCCTATTGTTTGAAGCCACTGCAAGACATAATATTCTTTAATACTTGGATGCAGTTTACAGCAATTGAAACACTTAACATTTAATGAAAACACATCTCATATTTTTATATCCACCTTTTATTTAATGACATAAAATTCTTTTTGTAATCATAACTTGTACAAAATAGTACACTCAGGCTAACTAAGCAACAGTGATATTTCCTTCAGTGGATACATGCAGTGTAAATTCACTGTGACACCTACTGAAAACCAGCAACCTGTTCAGAGCTCTCTCTGGAGTGTATGTGAAAGATCATCCAGTCCTGAACTGAAAAATAAGTAGGAAGCACGCCTTGTCATGCTAACAGCTGCTTTAAAAGGCAGCCATGCTTTAAAAGGCAGCCAAATGAGCATGCAAAGACAGTCACCCAGGGTGTGAGTTCTAGACTCTCCTCTCATTGGCAAAATAAAAGACATATGACCCTGGAGCTCTCATGACCCATTGCTGTTAAAATGCTTATTTTGTCCTTTAGACAGGAAGCAAAAGGGATAGGTACTGGTTATGTAAGTAGCTCGTTATGTGTCATACTTTAAACAAAAATATCAGAATAGGATTTATAATGTCAGCTACAAAATTAGGTAGCTACACAGTATCTAAATCCTCTAGATTTTGCTTTCTGCATCTCATATTTCTTTCCTGTTAGTTTTGTCATTACATCAATTTCACAGATGTTCTTTCTTGCATGGCAAGAATGGTAGGGTGGCCATCTATGTAATATGCATTTCAATAGAAGTCAGTTATTCCATATTTAAACCTAGGTAAACTTGTTTTATAGTCTGAGGATTAAAAGGGAACTTAGCACAGATACTTTTCTGTCTTCTGCCTCATTAATATGAAACAGGCATTTGGAATATTTTTCTTATATGAGTTCCAAAGAATTTCCTTTACATGATGACAAAAAAGTACCATGACCCGAGAAACTCTGTATAAATTTATGTGATTACCTGTGCTTTCATGTCATTTTCAAAGATAGTACTTGTGGCAAAAGGTTGGGTTTTCAGTTGGTTACAGGATTTTTCATTATTCAAATTACTAAAATGAGAAGGAAGGAAGTGCTTTACCTCAAGCTACTTTCCAGAGGCTTCCTTTTCATACTTAATATAAAATATTGCCTTCTTGCCACCAAAACACTTAATAAGAAGTCTCTACTTTGTATTCCCCAACTGTTCCTCTTAGAGGCATAAGATGATGCAGTAGTTATGGAAATTATCTCTGTGTCCCTGGCAGTGCACATTTTAAAACAGCATTATCACCACAGCTTTGTGGCATACCAGTTTCTGCCAGTGTTTTTACATATTCCTGCAAACAGTCCCTTTTAATTTTCTGAATGCAGGCTCTGTAATCTCTCTCAGCAAAAGAAATAGTCAAAGTGCCTGGTGAATGGCACATACACAAATCTATATATATGTCTGTATCTCCACATATAGAGCCATTAAAACAAATCCCCTATATCTAATTCACAAAAGTTAACTCTGCTAGGTCTCAAACAACAGAATTGATGTTTACGGTTGCTATAGACTGTAACTAAGTATCTTCTTTATTTATCTTGTTATTTTTCTAGTCTCCCCGATCAGTGTGTGCCATTTTAGGAGTCATTAGATATAAAAAATTCCTCCTGTTCATAATGGCACTTAAATGAAAAGGCGAGCTTGATTCCAGTACATGCGGTATAAATTTAGAACTACTGCGTGTTTGTCTACATCAGCAAGCACAAAGAACATTAATCCCAGCTCATGAGCACACTGAAATCAACAACAAAGATTTCTAGCTTTTTGTTGCATAACTCATCTCTAAAATGGCTAAAAAATCCTCCTCCCTCTACCCCCAAAAGTCTTGTTAAAACTAAGCCCACAGAATAATTATCTCCCATTGTAGTGTTTATCACTGGATACAATACTGATGTGTGAGAAGGAAATGAAAATGCTAGATTTCTTCCACAGAAAATGAAAATGGAGCATTTTATCTTTGCCACTTAAAATCCTTGGACACAAATGCTATGCCCATTACCCCATTCCATGTTAGTCACAGAGAAATTGTGCTTAGCTTTTTTATCATGCTCTTCAGTGCATTAAGTGACCTGATTAGCATCTGCTCTCTTTCCAGAGAAGGCAATGTACACAAGCACTTCATTTAATAGAATTCTCAAAGCACTTTCAATGTATAAATATAAGCATATTGCCATCTATTTATTTTAGGGAGGAAAGGACACAGAAGTATATGGTCCACTTAGAGAAAACATGAATTAATCAATACAGCAAGCACTTTGTATCATTTGACAACAGAGAGCCAGCACAGCTGCGCAGTTCTGTCATGGCTGTCCAGCTGCATCCCAGCTCAGAGGTGATGGATCATTTTGCAGTCTGTACAGGAAAATCATCCCATAGTTACAAGCTTAAGTTCCTGAACACTGAACACATAATCCTTACATTGTTTTATTGTGTCAAAGCATGTTCATCCTGGAGCTTCAGGTGACTGGGATGAGCTATGCTTAAACTTCAGCATCCAGTAGCATTTCCTAGCTCCTGGCCCTGGCACACGTTTGGGTTGCATCCAGGCACACAAGAACCCCAGCTGCTTGCTCCCTATTTCACAGTCTGGACAATCAAGAGAACAAAGCTACAGCAGACCTGGGAATATGTTTGTCTATGTGCAAGCCTAAAGTATCTTTTTGTCAATGCTTAACAGGAAGTCTAGAAAAAGAGATGAAAACAGAGTCATTTAAGAAAACATGCAGATATATAAACAGCCCTGTAAGCTCACAGGCTTTCCAAAGCTTTCTGTTCAAGTTGTCATAGTCCATGTAAGACTCAACAAAGGTGTGACAATTGAGCAAAAAAATATGCCAAGGTGAGATAGAACCTCCTAGTTAACCAAAGACAGTATAGAGCAAAACTGATGTCATGAGTGGCCTTAACACTCACAAGTCAAATTTCTCTTTATTGCTATGTAAATCAACTTCTCACAAATTATGCAGTATCCTCAACTCCTCTTGCCTAGAAGAAATAGTCAACTACCTTCAGATGTAGCATACAAATGCTTTGAAACACAGCTACTCCTCAGAGTTCTGTTGAAACAGTATAATTGGGTCTGATTAAAGACTCTGCCTAAATACTATGCTAGTTATAATGCTACATAATATATTACAGAGGGCTAAAAAATAAATCAAGTGAAGGTAAAGCCATTTTCCCTCAACCAGCAAAGTTCAGGTGTTCCTGTGCAAACATGCTCATTTTTAAACAAAGTCAGCATATTTGGTTGTGCAGGCTCTTTTGGCTTTGGCTTCTTCTAGTTATTTCATTAGTGAACTGCTCTTTTAATCAATAGGTTGCCAACTGGGAAGCTAAGTTTCTTATTCACAGCTTTGCATGTTCCAATGTTCCCAGAAACACTAATGAAATTGCATCCTGTTTTCCTTAAAACAGCATCTCTCTGTTCTGGCTCATTTTACCCTGTGTACCAGAGAAATTGGAATATTCTTGATGTCATGAATAGTATTACTGAACCCAGCGTATTTTCTCTATATGCTGAAAAAGCTAAAATAGGTGTAATATGTTCTGCATTTGTTTTTCGAGATATTGTCTATCCCCAAAGCTCCCAAATTAAATCTATGAACATGCAAATAAGTCATTGGAAAAATTTCAGTGGAATTATCTGTGATACATATCTGAATACACAGCTTCTGAATTTGTGACAAGTCTTGATAAAAACAAAGTATGCCTGTATGTGTACTGTAGGGTAAATAAATGAACACAGTGCACAAGTTTTAATGCATTCTAAGTTCACACACCAGCTTACCAAGCATTAATTTTTTCCACATGCATACTTTCAGCAAGAAGATGTTTAGTGTGAGATTTTAATATGTTAAGTATGCAAAAACCAAAACAAATTCTGTGTTGTATTTCTTAAGAAACAATTTACAGCTTTCCACACAGCTCAAACATGCTTTTCAGCAGCCAAGAGGTTTTCATTCACAATATTGCATGCTATAGTATTAAACAGCCTTTAAAAAGGCTCATATACATTTATTCCACTTCTTTGACAGGAATTGTTTCTAATGAATACCAGGGTCTGATCCTCCTTTTTTTTGCATAGGCTTCTCAAGGTACTTTAAAACTAACATCAAAAATAGAGAGCAAAGCAAAAATTCACTTTACTTTTTACTGAAATGGATCCTCAGTAAAAATTGGTTCTGCCTAAAACATTTTTTATAGTCAGTTAAAATATGTTAAATAACACTTTATGCCCTTTAAGTACCAGCTTTCCCTAAGCAACCCAACTTACAGCCCCATACACAAGTCATGTGTATGCATTGGCTAAAATTCCTTAACATCAGGAATGCCTGTTTGAAGCAATTTCGCTCTCTAATGATGCAAGCTTAACACTCTATGCTTCTCAGCATCTTGCTTCATAACTCTGCTTTACCAGAGCTAGATGCAATGTATTTGCTAATACAGAAACATTTGAATCAAAATATTAGAGCACACCAAGGTCCATCAAATCTCAGTGATCTCTTAGAACATCCAAAGCAATTGTTTCACAGGAAAGTGTAAAATCATTCCAGAGTAAAAATTATCTACATCAATCTACACGAAGTTTCATCTTCTTGTATCATTAGACATAAATTTAAGCTCTGAAATGAGACATAGGATGGATTACTAAGTTCTTATAACTAATTTTAATGACTTTGTATAGCATGATTAAAATTATAAAGATGCATAAACATACTCTTTTTAGTTTTGCTAAATGTTTGGTCCTATTGCTTTCTGTTGCACTAACAAGTCCTCCCATTTAATTACTTTATGCATGGAGGAAAAAATATCAGCTTTCAATTTACCATCTTTATTACACATATCCTAAACTGTTTTCTGTACAGCACACAGATCTCTGTCTCTGCAGGTCTGAGTCCTTGTGGAATAGATTACCCTAATGCTGCTTAGGTTTATGTGAAGATATTTATTGCATAATTATGTAAGGAAGGCCACATCCTGTCTTATATCTCTATTATTCTAAATATAAGTAATTAAATGTTCTCATTAATGCCTCTTTTGCCTTGTATTATAAAAGAGGTGGAAAAATTGTTCCAAATCTTTCTACAGTATTCAGTATTCTGTATATTTTATCATGTCCCCACTTACTCATCTTCTTTCCAAGGAAAACACTCCCAATTTTCTTTCATGTGAGGTATTCCAGATTCTCTATAATTGTTATTGTCCTTCTGTGAAGCAGCTTATGGATGGTTAATATCTCTCTAAGATGTGGTGGAAAGCCTTGCACACCATGCTATACAAGAACTCCCACTACGGACTCACAGAAGTATTATTATAATCTCTTATTATTATTCCCCCTACTTCACACGTGTCCCAAAATCTTGCTAACTTTCCTGATTGTGGCTGTGCACTGAACTGCTTATGATTATTTTTCTCCCTTTCTTCAAGCAAAAGTCTTGACTTAGAATTCTGTAAAAAGTGCAGCACTAGGTTTAATTTTAACTTCAGTATGATTTTATTAACACTGAATTTCATTTGCTTTTTTGTTGCTCACTTAGCATCTCTAACTTACTGAAATTTTCTACTGTCTTCTTTGGTCAAGAAAATTTTCTTCACCAAGGATTAAAGTGACATGTGGAACAACAAAATCTACTTGGATCAGTCAGACTGGTCAAGGGATGAACTTAGATGACAGCTTTTGAATAAATCAATTCTCAGTAAGCAAAAAAGCAAACCAAAAACAACAAAAAAAAAACCAAACCAGCAGTTGCCAGGAAATGCACATAAATAGGAAATCCTTTCTGATTACAAACAAGTGGCATTTGAAAGTACAGCAGAATCACTACATGTAGTATTAACTAGGGCACGTACATTGTATTGAGCAAACAAGAGATAACCCCATTAGCATTCAAAACTTGGTAGCATAATGGTAGCACAGAATATTATAAATGCATTACAGTGTCACCTTGTATTGTGGATAAGTGGGTTTCTTAATAGCTGAATCAGAGCAGCAATAAATTTGAGTCCAGCACTGAAAAACATTTTTAGTCTTTTTTTTTTCTAAACAAACAAACAAATATCTGTTAGGCATCCACTTCTTTTCTTATTTGTGTTCTTATAATTCTAAAATCTATAGAACCATGATACATCTTCTATCTGCTTTAGACAGAGAAAACCTTTCTAAATACATTGTCAGTGCTTCACATCCTAGTAACGTGTAATCATGACTTTCAGAACAATTTGTATAAACTGCCAGCTTTCATATAGACAAAAAGCTCAAATCTCCCATAACAGTTTAAATTTGCATGAAAATAAGTTTATGAAAAAATATACTTTGGATAGAATGTAGTTTTTGTATTATTCTTATCTTATGAACTCTGATCCACATAGGTCTGACTAGGCCCTGAAATATTTTTAACAAAAAAAACACATCCTCATGATATTGGTCCTACACATTTGATCTTAGACAACTTGGGTTTTTTCACTTAGTTACCCACACTGATAGACTCTTCTTGCATTATTTTCAGTGCACACCCAGAGGCACCAATGACTAGGAAGAAGAAAGAGCATAAATGTCACAAATTACCACATCCCACCCCTGGATATGACTACAGTTCTTTATGATAAATTCCCGTCTCTTTTTTAGTCTGCCCCCTCTGATGGCATTTGCTTAGCCTAAACATTCCGGTCAATTAAAAAAGAATGCTTTGTTTGGGTTGGATTTTTTTATTGGGGGAGTTTAATCTCAAAATTTCATTTGATGCAAAGCTAAATATCACATTTTTCTTATTTTGGGAGAGGGAATAAAATATGTTTGCTTTGTTGAATCGTGTTGCTTGCTTTTATCTTTTCTGAAGCTATTTATCAAATGCATTAAGATAATAAATCAATATGTTTTGTGGGTTTAAAAGCCTTTCTCATGAAATGTTTTGGCTTGATCTAATTATGGCGTCATTTAGTTTCTTCTAGAAGCACAATGCTCTGACTAATTTCATTTACTCTCAAACATAACTTTCCTTATTTTTCTCTCCATCATTCCCTCCTGTAATTTTATGACTTGCTTTTCATGTATGCATGTGAAAATCACATTAGGCTGTTGCGCCCCCTCAGTCAAAAATTCCAGTGATTTGTTTGCACATAGTTGGCAGAAGTTCAAATATAATAAAAACCTTAATAAAACCTTTTTTAGAAACCACTAAAAATAATCAATGATATCACTCAAACAGATCAGGACTGCATTGGTGACATCCCTAAAATATAGAAGCAAATCCAACTTGAATAAAATCAGTTTGGGAAAAGAAGGGGAAGTGTTTGCATTATAAAATAATCCTTGCAGCATCTACTTGAAAAGTTCTAAAATAAAACAAGTTGTAACATTGACCTAAAAATCTCACCAAAAATACTTTCCATGTGAATTTTGTCTTTGGTGAAACTTGTTTTGCTTTTTTGAGGTTTTACAATCTTATGTGTACTTTCTGTGTGTATATCACACACAGCACTTTTGCCAAGAAAAACCCAGAGAACACTATAGAATATGGTATTAACACAATAGAATTAGTCTGGCTCCTAAAAATAAGAAAACTAAGAAAAAATCTAAAAGAAATCCACAGAAAGTGATACTGAGAAAGCAAACATTTGCTCCTGCTGAAAGATGAACCTTTTTTAATTAAGTCTACTTCATTCTTTCTCTTCTACTTTGAAATGCATGATTACATTAGATATTATTATCTAACTGCAAATACCTGTTGCAGTATTTTGTGTATGAAAGGCTTCATTGTAATGCCTTCCATTGTAAAACCACACAGAAAAAAATATTAACATTTCAAGCTGAAAGTATTACGCATTATGAACTGAACAAACCTGTTGTTTATACCCCAGCAACTTGCACACATGTCCCAGTTAATGGCAATAGAATTATGCCAGGGATGATTTAGGGATTTAGGTCCTGTGTATATCAATTTAGTGGCCTCAGTGAAACTGGATACTTACAAAGTTTCTCCCTCACTTTGAGGGGGACAATAATTTTTTGAAGTTGAAGGAAATGGGAATGGGACAAGAAAGGCAAGGGACAGGGATTGAACTTACAGAGAAATAGGGAAGGAGATGTCTTTCTACTTAGGAGTCTGAGTTATGTAAATAACTAGTCTCCCTATCTCCCTGTATGATTAATTAGGACATCCTAACACTCATCTAATCTGTACACATTTAAAAACTCAAAACAAATGAAAAGCAGTTGCTCAAAAGTCATTTTGCATAGAGATGGAGGGATCATTCAGGAGCTCTGTGAAGGAAGGCCTGGCAGATCAATCAGTCTTGAACTCACAGTTTTCACTACTAGGTATTCCTGTGAAAGACAGAAGGAAAATCACTACTGACACTGGAGTAGGTTGGCACCTCTGTATGTGAAAAACTGTGATTTCTTCCTACTCAAAAAGCATGCTCAGTTAAAGTAATTTCAGTATATTCATGCTGATATTTACAATGATGTTAAAAGATTCTAGGACAGCAATGCTATCAGCAAGACAGTGCAGCATTTTCAAGTTCCTTCCCTGAATGTGAGAAGAAGAATTTAGTCTTTCCAATAAGCATAAATGTGAAGGAAAACCTGCAGCCTGAATGATTTTCCTAGTCAGAGATGATTAAAACACTGTGTGAGCTCACAGTGATTAGCACTGGCAGAACAGGTGTTCATCTTTGTTTTAAAAATACAAAACAATGGGAAGATACAATGGGGCTGCAAGAGATGACCATGGAATTAGGAAACAATAGCAGGATGTAGGCCCCAAGACATGGATTAAGTCCTACACCAAAAAAGATGGAATGCTATTCCAAAATGAAATCCTAAACTCTATCACATACTAGGTCTCCATGCAACTTTTAAGAAAGCCTTTTCCCAAGTAGCACACGCACTTTGCTATTGCTTGGTAATACCTCTCTAGTCTTTTACTCTGAATGAATGGGGTTTTTAATTTTACTGAGATCCTTCACATAGCTCTTGGCACACAGGGCTGAAGGCTTTTCTCACTCAAGTTCACTACAGATGTTTGCCTTCCTGTAATCCCTGCCACAGCAGAAATCACCCTATTTTGTTATTTTTTTCAACAGCCGCTGTACATTTTGATCAACCTTGCAACAGGTCCTTTAAAAGAGTCACAGATTTTAACAGCTAATTTCAAGTGAGATCTAGTCTATCACAGGTACCAAGAAGCCACAAACCACAGAGAAAACATTCATTTGTGGCATCTGGCTAGGACCTTGGTTGATGGCTGAAGTATATCACTACAATTTTCTCTAAAAAATCAGCTGACAGGTGCTTCAGAAGTTCTCTAGATACATACCTGCAGGTACACTCAGAGATACACCTGTTTCATTAAGTGAATAACTACTGTTTATTACTTCAGAATATTTTTATTTTCTTTCTTCTCACTCCATGTCCATTTCATATTTAAGTACTTATCTTTGTTCTTTTTCTTCTTACCTCACCCCATTGTATTTTCATTTTTCTTTCCTTTTCTCTTTTTCTAATTAGCACATGCCTTGTGCTAATTTTGCTTGCCCTTGTTGAATTTGAAATCTTACGCTTTAGTATCTAGAATATCAGTGAAAGAAAAGATTGTAATTTTTTGATAAACAGATCAGTAAGAGATAAAAGAATTAATGATTAGCTAGGAAAAAACAGTTTAAGTGGACATCCCAATAAAAACATTATAATTTTCCAATTATCTTTTCTGTACTAAAAAATACTGCCTAGAATGTGTAAGGAAGGTACTTCCTTTGTGTGTCTTTCAAAATTCATTTTGGATTCATCAGGGTGCCCTGCCTTTTCATTTACACATATTTCATTTGGTATCAGTTCCCCAATTTACTGAAAACTGGGTTAGGGAAGCTCTACACATAGATTCTGCTGTCAGCATATCATAGGGCATTGCAAATGGTACAGCAATAAGCACTGGAATTACAGAAAACACAACTGTGTTTCTACATATGAGGAATCCATCAACCAAAGACAGCTTCTACTTCTTACAAGACTGCAAACGATGTCCAGTGGGTTAACCTTGACTGGCTGCCAGATGCCCACTAATCCACTCTCCATTCCTCCTCCCTGGCCAAACAAGGAGGTGAAATAAGACAGAAATGCTCATGGCTTAATAAGGACAGGAAACTGCTCCATGCAAAACAAGCTCTAGCTGGAGAAGATTGGTTTAATTTACCGTCAATTAAAAATAGACTAGAATGGTGAGAAAAAGACCAAACTAAATATGCCTTGCCCTCACACCCCTTCCCAGGCTCACCTTCCTTCCTTCACTCCTCGCTCTTCAGCTTTTTCCATGCCCTAAGTGGTCCAGTGGGACATGGAGAGGGGGTTGTGGTCAGTCCATAACAACACTCCATCTCTGCTTCTCCTTCCTCCCCACGCTGTTCTCCAGCTGCAATATGGGATCCTTCCCAACCTGCCTCAGTGTGGCTCCTTCCTATGGACTGAAGCTGTGCCTAAAGTGCTCCAACATGGGTTCTTTGCACACAGCACAGTCCTTCAGGAACAGACTGCTCCAGTGTGGATTCTCTACAGTCCATAGTTCCTTCCAGCAAACCTGCTCCGTGTGGGCTCCACCTGGGCTGCAGCTTCCTTTATGACATAAGCACTTCCTCCAGCCTGGGCTCCTCCATGGGCTGCAGTTTGCAGCACATCTGCTCCATCCAGGTGTCCCATGGGCTGCAGGGGCTTAACCTGCATTTCCATGTCCTGCTCCTTGGGATGCAAGGGGATCTCTGCTCTGACACCTGTTAACACCCCTTCCTACACTGACCTTGGTGTCTGTGGGGTTGTTTCAACATTTTTTTCTCATGTCTCAGTCCTCTTTTTCACAGCTGCTGTGCAGCATTTATTACTCTTTCGAAAGTACGTTTATACAGAGACACTACAACCGTGACTGTTCTGATCAGCTTTGACCAGTGGTGGGTCCATTTCAGAGCAAAAACTGACTCTGAGCAACACAGGGACAGCCGGGGGCTGTTCTCACAGAAGACACCTTTAAACAGCCCAAATCCTCATCCCACTGTGTACCAAGACGTGCTTTGACCCTGTTTATAACCTAGACTATTTCTGAAAGTCACTTGGAATGTCTAATTGTTTTCTCAACTGTTGCATCTACAGATGCATTTAGAAATGAAAAAACAGTAGCAAACAAAACTTGAACTTGGATAATTTTAGTAAGACAAGGGAGCAAAATGAGTTTTGCAGGATAAACAATGAGCTAAGTTTTTACTGTAACTAAAAGACAGGTAAAGTAAATTGTTAGAGAACCAACAGGTCCTGACAGGTATGAATCTTGCTAATATGAAAACTGAGATACAAACAAGATTGTAGGACTTCTTAATGGTAAAGTGTTCTCATTTGATATTGAGAATCTATAATCAATATAAAAGTAGTAAGTAGGCATTTTTCTTCAACTATTTTATGTACTAAAAATTATCCTTAATTTCAAAACTATCTGGTTATGGGAACTGTTCAAAAAGTGAATTAATGGAAATACAGATAAAAATACATTTGATGCCTATAATCAAGAAAACTGAGCAGAAATGTTCATCTAATTGTAATTCTCAGCTGTTTCCCTGTGTCTGCTCAGAAAGTCATCCTCAGCAAACTAAGCTGGATGTCACACATTTTCACATGAATATATAACAGTATTACAATAGCCAAACCCAGATTTTAATATTGACTAAGATTGAGAAGCTGGGGAGAAAAAATAACAACAAACCAACCCAAGGGAATGAAGCATACAGGGAATAGTTTCCCACAGTGCACTGCAGTTTTATACCTGCTTTGCTTTCAGCTGGATTTACAGTGAAAAGGGTTGAAGACAGCCTCCTTCTGTCTAGAAACCATTTTTCTCTTCTTTTAATTTCCCTAGCACTCTAAACAAGAACAGTGTCTCATCTTCAAATAATCACTCTGAGTCTAACCACCTCCAACACAGCACAAAGATGTGTTTTGCCATGGAAGTGGCAGCACAGGAACCAGTTTTCAAGGGCGATAAAATGAAGTGGGCAATAAAAGAATAAAAGTCACAGTTTACGACAAAGACAGAACCCAGGTTACCTGACAAGGAAGAAAATGTAGCTCCTGTGAAAATTCAATGACAAGGTATTGAGACAAATACCATAGGGGACAAAGCAAGGCAAATTACGTTGTGTGTATTTCAAAGGTTTTAATTTATGAAGCTCACAAAGTAGGCAAGAAGAATACATTTCTTGTACTTGTCGTGATGGAAGTTGGTCCTGAGGCAGGATTAACATTGCAAACTGATATCAAATACACACAAGAAATCATGAATATTTATGATAATGTATTTCATAAACACATAGAGCCAATAACTGCAATCCTAGATAACCTGGTGCTGTTAAATCTAATCCTTACTTGGATGTTACAAAGAAACTGATGCAGCACTTCTATGTAAAATACCAAATGACATATTCAAATAAGCTGTAAGAGCTATTGTATCCGGTACAGAAAGTAAATTAAATAACTGTCACTCATTACAAAAGATTTGCTAATGTTTCAGCACCAGACTTCTGTGTCCTCTCAGGGAAAAACAGGAATTACCTTGAAGGGTGGAAGTAAGCACTAATTCAGTCTTTGAGCAATAAACAGAAAATAAAGCACCACACAGTCATGTCACCAAATAACCACCAAACAGGTAAATAAATCAATAAGAAATGCTGGCTAGAAAATATAAAATAAAGATAGAAATCTGAACAAAGTAAAGCTTTAGAGGCTGTCAGGATTTGTGAAGGAAACATGTAAAAATGAAAAATTAGCTCTAAAGGATGAGTTAAATTTAGAAAGGGAAGGACAGTAGTTGACCAGTAAGGAGGTAGGTGAAAACCCAGAACTTTAGAAAAACCATGCCCAGTTGCTTTCTGGAGAGGCTGCCACATACTCAAGACTTTGGGAAATCTAACTGAGAAGGAGAAATAAGTAAACATGCAATGCAGGCAGAGTTTTCCACGCCCCATTAGAACAAAACCAGCACCAAAGCAACCAAGAACCCTGACTCTGCCAGGTGCTTTGCTCCCTGTCCCAGCAGGGAAAGCCCAGAACAGAGGCAGCAGGAGAAGACAAAAAGTGTTCATTAAGCAGGAAGAATCAACAGCAACCACAGTGCTATTATATTATTATATTATTATTATTATTATTTTATTATATTAACTCCCTAGAACAGAGGAAATGGACTAGAATAACAGCAATAAAAACATCTACTGCAATATACAAGCGCTTATAATCCCAGGATTTCAGTTTTAAATTCTTCAATACTACAATGTTACTACAGTACCTACTTTCTCTGTCAGAACTTGGGGAGGTAACAAAGGCCTACAATGCAAAGCTATCTATAGTTTTCTTAGCACAGCATGACATGTTGTGGCATCTCAGCTGTTCAAAGAAGAATGCTGTCTTCTACAGCTCCTCCTTATGTTTATTTTGTATTTTGTTCTGCATGAACACCATCCAAAAAATATTTGCAGCAAAATTTCCCTGCCCCTTAAGTCAGTAAACTTTTGAAGTGTTTAAACATATTAGCAAGGCATAAATGACCACTCCTCCAAATCACTGCATTTAAGTACTTTTAACATAAAGCATGAAATATTGTTCAAATAATGGATGTATGTTAGATGACTTTATCTGCAATTGTTGACCAACTGCACTGGGCCCACAGAGTGAATTTCCACCAAAAAACCACTACTTGATTTCTGCTGCAATAGTGATGAATGATTAATTTTTTATAGAATCTTACAGAATCTTAGAATGGTTTCCAAACAAACTTCCTAGAGTAACCATTACTTTGTTTTCTAAACCTCTTGGCTATATCTCATGGCAGGAAATTTTCTATAATATGTTTCATACATTCAGTGTCTATCTTATATGTACATATAGCCAAATGGTTTCCACCTAAACATAAATGAACATGACACAGTTATTTTAAATCATTATATGCTCTACCAAAAAAAAAAAAAAAACCTAAGCTAAAGTAACAAGCCAAAGTTCCAGTAACATGTAAGAATATGCACACTAACATACCTTTGATTAAGTAACTTCAGTACATTTAGCTGCAGTTCTCAACAGAGTCAAACAAAACCTTGAGGTTTTCAGCAATTTAATCTATTCCAAAGACTGCACAAGTGTAATGTGGCAGTTGCTATAGTAACCACATTTTTCCTTGGAACTCAGAGTAGATACAAGTGTAAGTGATTTCTCCATCTCACTGTCTAAGTTACTGCTGTACTATGATTCTAAGCAGCAACTCTAACCCAGAAACTATCCCACTTGCTAGTTATTTAAAATACATTTAACATTTTCTAAAATATCCCTTTCTGGTTGCTTAATTCTACCCTATACTGCTCTGACTTTGCACCCTTTCATAAATCCTCTAGATGACAATCCAGAAAAATGAAAAAAATGAACAATTGAAAAAATAGTAAATAGATCAATTTATAATTTATTAATTATATTTAAATTATAATTTCCATATATAATATATATAAATCTGTCAACACTTATTCTTAAAATTTCTGCTTAGAGCATTCTTTGAAGTATATCTCGGTGGCAATGAATCCAAATGAACTGGAATTTTTGTTTAAAAAGTCATTACTTATTGATGGTTTCTGTGAAGCATTTTTCTTTTGTGCCACATTTTCACTTCATTCCCTCCCAATCAAAACATTCCATCTTGAAACCACGTTGGTAATTTACACCTCTGTAAATGCATTAGTGGATTCTGCTGGTTTGACTCCTGGCTTTCTGGTGTAAAAGGTGGAAGTACCATTCTACTTGCATTTAGTTGCCAAAGACTAAACCTGCTAAATATGCCAGAGGTGAAAACATACAGTAGAACAGGAATGTTTTCATTAGCCAATACATCACCATATAAATGAGCAAAAATGCAGGGGACTCTGCACTAAAACCCGTGTTGCAGTAAAAAGAACAATTTGAACACACATCAGGGATTTCAGGGGTGATGAGCATCTGCAGTTCCAAGGGAAAAGAATGGGAATTGACATCAGTGGAATTATACCAGCTTCCAGCACCTGTGGATTTGGCCTTAAGGTGACCTAATACGCCCTTTCCATCTTTCATTTCTGTTTGATAGCTACAGCACAAACAAAATATTTTCTCCTCTTTATAATTAAACTAACCAAATAAGCTATGAAGAGCAGAGCATTCAATGCATTGAGGCAATCTCCTATGTAAGAATTTTTTTTAATATCATTTTCTTGATTTTCAGCTATTCAAATTCTATTTAAAATTCCCATAAAATCTTCCCAAGCAAACAAGAATATTTAAAACTCAGAGAGTGAACAATCATTTCAGAGTCCACTGCTTGTATTTCATCTGTGGGTGAGTTAATACAGATCTTCAACTACAATTTTTGGTCCCTGTATTTCCAATTATAAATTAATAATATCTCTTCAGCAAGGGGTCTTTTCATTTTAAGTTTGTCAGATGTACTAGCTTGGAACACTAGACTTGTAGTAGCAGGTAAAAGTAGCTAAAGCTAAAAATCTGAGTACCATTCTCTACCAGTACTCAATGCAATTGCTTGATGCAGCTTTGGGAGGGTTGGTAATAAATTCTCAATGTCCCAAGGAGTTTCATGGGCTTCATTTGGAAAAGTTGGCCATGACTTCAAAGATATTATATGTATGTTTCATGTCAACTGTGATTGCTTGTTACAAAGCACTGCCTCTGACGCAAGCAATGCCTTCCCTTTTACAATAATAATACGACTGATAATGTCATGAGCTATCATGGAGTGGGAAAAATTATCTTCGTGTTCTTCACATTGTCAGATTATCCTTATCCCTGGCAGATCTCTTACAGAAGAGAAATGGACATTTTACCACTGCTGTTTAAACCAAACCAGTCCCCAGAAAATAATTCAAGCAGAAAAAACAAAAATGTAATTATTGCCTTTAAAAGTCTCTCATTTTCAATTTTACCCATAGCAAAAATGATGGTGTTGGAAATGTTGAAAATAATGATCTATTTCACAGATTTATGACAAGGAATAATTAATTAATGTTTATACAGTATCTCAGAGGTAGCAAATAATGTTGGTAAGATACATGCATAAATACAGAGCATAAACAAAGCCTCTGAAAATTTTCCTACTTTTGGAAAATGAGGGTGTACTGATCATGCACAGTGTGACAAAACACTGCTAGTCCACAATGAATGATGGATAAGATAGATGTCTTTTTCTACTATGAAGACTGGTTGTGCATCCTTCCTAGTTACCAGTCTGAATTAAATTGCATTTTGTAATCTATTCATATGTGCAGTGAAAAGGGTAGCTATTTCTTATGTTTCTCAACTATGGCAAACCACCTGTCATCTTTTTTTCTATTTGAGTTACTAGATAACAGCTTCTAACTGCACCAGACCTTTTGACAATTTCCTCAAAGTAAATTTGCTATTTCTTATCTAATCCAAATAGCAATAATTGTTCACCATACCTGTCTTATCATACTTAAAGTATGGGGCCACTATTGTCAAACAGCATTTTGACTTCCATGTAGACAGAACTGTTTCTTGGTATAGAATTTCCATTCAGGAAGCTCCCTGTTTCCATTACTCACAGTTGAAGCTCAGATTCTATTTTGCTAGTCAGTCTCCCATTTAGGGCTTTTCCCCCCTCTTCCTCTGGCTTCTTTCTCCTACTCCCAGTATACATGTATCTATTGAAGATTAAGAACCAACATAACAGGAAAAAAACCATTGTTTTGTTTCTTACAAAGAACTCGGAGATACTGACAGATGAGTTAAACTTGAGTTGTCAGAACATTTGTTTTCAGCTTGAACCCAGGTCAGTTTTTCCCTTAACTTGAAATAGTATTTCTACAACTCAGGCCATTGTGGTAAATCCTAAGGAAATCACCAAGCAAGTACAACCAACATTCTAACACAGCTTAAGTGCTCGTAAATGGATTGCTTCTGTGTCCTAAATTAAATTGAAGTGTAAAGATTTATAGCATTACCCTGTGACAACAGTCAGTAAATTAGATGTTCCATTACCCATTAAGCTCTAAAGATTTTATTTATATTGCTTTGTTTTTTAGAACTGTATGATGACCTCAAACAGTAAATAAGTATTATGTCACCGTAATGGATTCCACATGTAAATTGCAACTCTGTCTTTAATACAGCTTCACCCAGTGTCCCCTGTTTCAATCAAATATTCTTACTAAAGCAAGTAGGTTGTTCTTCCTGCTAAACTTGAAGATGGATTAAAAATTCAGATACCTTGAATGGGAATCTCTTTGTCACATTATGCTAATATTTTCTGAAGTCTTCAGGGCCCACTGTAAAAGTTTTTAGACCCTCACATGAGTTTAGGGATTTTAGGGCTTTATTACATTTCAAAATTTACCCAGGCATATAGATCAGATTCATATGGCTTCAGTAGAAAAATTTTTGGTTCTGTCTTTTTTTACAATTTATAGAAACACCAGTTCAATTTCTAAATATTTAAAAGCAACTGTGACAGAGATTTAGAGCTCCAACTTGGAAATCAGGAAGTTGTCAAATAGATAATTTTTTAGCAGAAGGAAAAAGAAGAAGAACAAAGGAAAAGGAAGGCAGGACTGATAAGTATATAATAATAACCACATTGGCATTGGCACTTCTCTGCACTGAAAGGATAGTTTCACCAAGCTATTTGTTGTGCTTTTAGTCCCCTACTGCATTTTTCTCAGTTTGCAAGCATAAGCAATGTAGAATTAGTAAAAATGGATTTGTTTCAGAGTCCAGTGCAAATCAAAGATTAAATGCCATTACATTTTCTCACTCCTTTGTCAGAATGAGTACAATGTGCTAGTAACTCAACACAGAAGCTGCTGTACTCTGCTGTACATGTTACAGGGAAGCCATAAAGTGTTACCACCAGCCTGGGAGTGTAACACTCAATGTCCTTAGCTTACTTTTTTAACCTTTTCAGCTTTTTATGAACAGAGAGTGCTGGTTTTATGGAGGGTTTTTTGGGGTTTCTTCTCTTTCTAAATAGTACTGTGAACATTGAGGGATTTTAATTTCTGTTTTGCTTTAGAAAACCACATGTATTACATGATCATCTCCAAGTAAATAAAACAAGAGACTATGGGTATGATGATGCTTTTACAGAAGTTCTACTTTATTTAGAGTGATATCATTAGTCAATTTGAATGCATACGTGTTAATTGCCTCACAACTTGATTTTATGAGATCAAGCTGATTTGTAGGGGATCTCCATACACACAGAACAACAAAGGAATCATTTTGCTTTTTTAGAGGGTTACAGTGGTTTCAGTCACCACCATACACAATACCATTTGGAATGATCTATCTGCTACTTCCTGATCATTAAGAGTTCAAAGTTACATGTAAGGTCTTTACACCACAAATTCAATATCAGTGTTTAAGCCATCTTACAGGCACTGCAGAGCATTTTGAATAGCAAGTCTTATTCTGATGTAAATGCATCTGTTTCAAAATACCTCATGGCATTTACTTCAATACACTTTGTCCCAGCATGACCTGTTGGATATCAGAATCTATGCTTAACATAAAAGTAGAAGGTTTTGATTTAATTTTTCTGCCTTTTTTCCCCCAGTACTGCCACAGAATGATAATCAGCATCAACAGCAGAGAATTTTTTTAAATATATGATTTTTCAAACTGACATAAATTTTACTTTGAGATTGCTGTTTACAGACTACTTTGGCCTAAACTCTATCATTGTGATAGCTTGTTAAATCTTGCTGGTCATGTTTCTTGACTTTTCATTACCATTGGTTTTCTGGTTTCTTATTCCAATGTCACATTTTGGTCTTCATTCAGCAGGACTCTGATTTCACTCCATCACCTGCTAACAGCTAAAACAATATTTTACTGATTAAAAACAAATTAAAAGACAAAAAGGCAACAAGGAGGCAAAGGAAAGGGCATTGACTGCTGGTCTCCCTAAATTCCTCTACAAGGCCTTTCTGGTTTGGATGTGTGAGAAGATCACTAAGTTACCATCCTTCTAGCGAGACATGAGCATACCCACTCAACCAAATTCTGCATGAATACACATTGGCACTACTTTGATTTCTGAAGACAATGGCCTGATAAAATCATACAATTGTAGTTGCATGATTTAGGTGATATTATGCAAAAACAAGGCATCATGCAGCAGTTGAGGGAAAAGCAATTACAAATCTAAATGCACCATCACACAATAACAGTGCAGAGCAATGTTTACTTAATTAGTGAAACACTCCATGGCATTAGAAAACGCCACATTGTTTGGTTACCTAACTGCCAAGGCTGTGACTACCAAACATCTTTGCTGTATATTTCTGGGAACAGTGAAAAAAGACTACCTGACACAGCCTGATCCTAACACTACTGATATACCAGTCAATAATCCCAAACTTCCTTCTGTATGTGAGAGAAATACTAGCAAAAGTTCCACCATTACACCTATACAACTTTTGCTGATAAATATTTAAACTTCATCGTAAGATTTCATATGCATACCAATGCAAACTACTGCTCAAGGGTCCTGCAAATGAATTGGCAATATGAACAGAGAAGAAAGATTTCAAAGAGAAATTCATACCTGGCTGTGGTTTTCAAACCTGCCAAAATGCAGAAGGCAAGAGGCAGATACAGAGGATTAAATCCAAGTCCATTTTGAAGAATTATTTTATCATGAAACTGCAGAGAAAAGAAAAAGAGAGAAAAAATACTAACAAGGATGAATCAGGGATAAAGAATACAGGAATATTTCTCTTTCAACTTTAATCCTAGAAACTGCATACAAACATACAAAGCTTTGCAGTCAGACATAAGATTAAATTTCCCATATAATTGCATTCCAGACAATGTTTTTCTTTTTCTCTCAGGTATTCATCCCCTAATTAGGCCTAGGAAGATGACTAAACATGTTTTTATTTCTATTACTACCGACTACATGTTGTTAACCACAGATCTTGTCAGATCCATCCAACAAAAAATGTGTAGCTTACTTAAATTCTGATCAACATGTTTTTATTTTGTAAGTTATGTGGTGCAACTTAGTGTTCTGGAAATTTTCCATGTTTATTCCCTTTATAAAAGATAAATTTAGATGTAATGTACAAATTCTCATTGATGGGCAATTAGTCTTAAAGCCATTTTCCTATGCTACAAATCAGAATAGGAATAAACAGGAATAAACAATCTGCATGTGCCACTTAAAATAGTTAAAAACATACAAAAGCCATCAGAAATCACTGTGATTGAAATATATTTTAAACTTTTTTCTTTTCCAATGTGTTTTTGTGGAAATGCAGTGTTTCTTTGTGAAGAGATGTGCAATAATGTAGCTCTAACACTAACTGGGATTTAACTCTTTGAAACAAAAAAATTCTCTTTGGCATTCCAATTTCATAATTGTGGCTGTCAAATCTAAGCTGCTGAGCTGCTGTCTCAGACAGGAACAGCACAGAAATAAGGAAATACAGCAATTTTCCAATCAAAAATTTAGGTTCTATTTCACTTAACACCATCTCCTCATGTACTTACCATTACCAGTTGACATCATGAGCAGCAAGGATTCAGACATATCTGTATCCTGTGTAAAAATACTGGACATTCAGGACAAACAGATCAAAACACTCAGAAATCAAGTTATATGCAAACAGACTTTTGAAATTGTAAATAAAAAATAATCAGCCATTAGGATAGGGTTCTGAAGCATCTCATACTGCTTAGAATGGGACCAAAAACTTACAGAATATATAATATGTCGGATTTCTCATTAAATCATTGAAGTTAGAATATATTTCTTTGTATTAACTTGGAATGTTAGTTGCAAATGCTATTAATACACTGATTTCTTTACTTTTGTATGTTCACAAAAAATAGTCACATTATTCCTATGGATTCCATGCATAACCACACACAACAGCAGCCAGTCACTGCTGAGGGCACTGCATGTCTCTTCCAAGGTGCACATCTGTAGAACTCCATTCAGGGCATTGCAAAAAGACCTGGCCAGCACAGACAGAGAGCACAATGCTGCTGTGTTTATAACTGCACTGAATCTTACACTGTGTGCTGAGAAGCACTCATCAACCTTGACAGTGCCATGCTAACACAGATACATTGCTTTCACAGTCCTTGACAGGATGCTCAAGTCCAACTGCAGCCTCCCTCTGCAGCTCTGTGCCGTGCCATGCAAACATAGTCAGGAATGAAACTTCACAAATCAATGGCATTGTTCATTTTGGACAATTATTTTCATTACAGTGCACAGCCAAACTTCACCTCCTTTGGCAGAGGTTAATCCTCTATGTCACTCTACTTTCTACTAACATCAAATGATATTACATGATATCTTGAATATTTCTCTTGATAGCACATTGAGGAACTTTGGCAATCATCACCTTTCTCTAATAACTTCCTTAAATTTCAAAATTATGCCTATTTGACTGATGCAGAGTAAATAGGACTCTCTTCATGTGTAAAATAATCCCCCAAGTATTACAGCTCTTCTCAAACACTTAATTATCACTTTAAAACCCTCTTAAAGAGTCAGGTGAATTCTGAAGAGTTCTGTTTGCAGAAAATTATTCATTTTGACTATTTTCTGAATTATTTAAACAGTCCTTAACCTACACAACTGTAGTATCTCACTTTTATAAATGTAGTTGAGCTCATAAACCTTTTCATCACAATTTCAAAAAAAACACCTATGCAGTGCCCTTCAGTGCATGTTTACCAGTCTGTTTAGTTTCCTTCCAAAGTTATTTAACTATTGCCCAGCTAGAAAACATGTGACCAAAGAGGTGTCAAAAAAAAGAGATTTTTCTCTTCCCCCTAACTTTTGCGAGAATGTGCAGCAGAATAGAGGATAGTTTGTGTTAATTTCCCAAATTATGAAAAATAATCAATTTGACCTCACATTCATTAACACTTGTGATCATCCTACAAGTACAGCCCCTCTTGCCTATTTGTCGGTGCTGTTTGAGTGTGAGCACACGTCCACAGAGGTGCTCACCTTCAAGACTTCACAAGAGCCAGGTCTTACTGCCACTGCTCATCCAACTACTTATTCTTTCCTTAGAAAACTGTGTCACACAAATGCTGGCTTATGTTGAATATTCTTTACTAAAATACACTATGATATTCATAATATTGTAAGCAGAAGTATGAACCTAGAACTGTTTCATGCTATTTATTGCTGCATATTTTGTGAGTGAAAATAAAGATAAATAGACTAATTTTCCAAACGGAATGCATCTGATGAAAGATCTATGCTGAAATGCCAATACAGACAAATTGCAGGCTGACAAGCAACATATTCACTTCATTTTCTTTCTTTGTGACTTCTAGGCATTATATGAATACAACATCACCAGCTAAGAGAGCAAAATCCACTGATGACAGACTGTGACAACATAAGGCAGTAAAACATTTCAGCATCTGCTCCTTTTCTGTATGGCTGCTAAGGGTGATGTGTTAGGCTCTATCTCTCCCTTGCCCAGTAAAGTGAGTGACTTCAGTGTAGGACAAAGGGAACTTACTTTGGATGCCTTCTCCTCTGATATCTGAAAAACAGCTCACAAAGTCCCAGCTGAACAATTGCATTGGTTTTCTGTTTGATTTGGAATCTGCCAATCTTCTTACCAGCAACTGTTAAGTATATGGGACAAACAAAAGAAATTCTGATTTACCAGTAAGGCCGGGGACAGTACAGGTACTCCCAGCCCCAGCCCCAGCCCCAGCTAGGTATTCCCTCTTGGGTTCCCAGTCGCTCTTCCTACACCCAGAGAGCTCCTGACTCTTGGCAGGTATTGACACATTACAGAGAATTTTGTGTGATTTTCATTCTCCAGATCTGAAAGTTGAAAGAAAAATCTGAACTCCGCCGAGTTTTCACCGATCTGATGAAAGCCATTGTCACATCAAGCTGACCTGGGCTTTAGAGCCTCCCAAAAAGAGTACAAAGGTGTAGCAAACAGGGTCCCTTGGAAAGATATGCTGCCTGTAGGAAAAGTATGTCAGGTAGAGGATGCACTGTTGATGGATAATTTCAGCTGGTTGAGGCTGTCCCAAGGAACAGTGTAAACATTTCAGTACAGCAGTGAGTCAGGGAGTAAGACTGCTCTGCTGATTCTAATGGCCTACAGACAAAATGGTGTTCTAGCTGATTTACTTAGCTTAGAGAAAAAAGCTTACATTTCTGAATGTCTTTAAGGTTTTCCAAACAGTTTTTGATCTCAAGAGAATCACAAAAAAAGGAAAGTTGCTTCCCTAGTCCGACAGGAGATTGGAGTGCAAAAAAATATTTTAAGCTAAAGAGTGAGCTCCATAATTTACAGGAGAAAAAAAAATCAATTTTAACTATATTTAGTTTCTGTTTACAAGAAGAAATATTTGCTTTGCTTTACTAAATTATATTTGTGCAAGCCAAACATCATTACATGGCTTTGAATAACTCAGAAAACTATTTCCATAGCACTGAATGAATTAAGGAAATAATATCATCAGGATATTAAATACTTTTTTCCTCTATTGATATAGCTTTTTTATTCTGTCCTTGCTGAACTTTTTGGTCATTCTTTATTCAGGTCATGTCAAATAAGAGAACAGAATGGCCTGGTGAGTAGAAGCACTCTAACAAGCAAGATAAGATGCTCCAATCACTTTGTGATTAAATATTCAAACACACTGCCCACTGGTATCAACTTAGTCATGACTGATTTAAATGATACACTCAAAAATGTGCTTTAATCTTCCATATAATAAGTTTTAAAAAATTAAAAGTGAAATCACAGTTTAAAGAAAAAGCTACCAGACACTTACACTTCAGTCATCATTTACCTGACTGTATGTTTTCTGCTGTTAAAGTGGCTGGTTTCATTAAGGAACTGAATACAGCTGCAGGTGTAATGCAGATTATCATCTAGAGTCAATAATTTGTGAGCTATTGAATGTCTTGGTGGACATTGACATCAGTACACTTTACATTAAACAAAATAATGTTCTTCCCAATTATTTTTCACCTGTGAAGAATCTTAGAATGGTTTGGGTTGGAAAGGATCTTGAAAGTCATGTAGTTCCAACTCCCCTGCCATAAGCAGGGACTCCTTCCACTAGACCAGGTGCTCAAGGCCTCATCCAACCTGGCCCTGGGGACAGGACATCCACAGCTTGTCTGGGCAACCTGTTCCAGGGCTTCACCACTCTCACAGGGAAGTTTTTTTCCTTTATAGCTAATCTAAATCTGCCTTCTTTCAGTCTAAAGCCATCACCCCTTGTCCTGTCACCCCTCCTACAAAGGAGGCCTTCTTATAGGCCCCCTTTAGGTAGTAGGAGGCTGTCATCACCTTGCCAACAAAACTGAAAAGTGCAGTTAACCTGTTCTCTACCACTTCAAGCATTTTTCTTTAAAGCTTAAGTGAAAATATTCAGAATTAATAATAATGATTCAAAATACTATACCTAATTTAGAATACTTTCTGCCACTTTATTGTGTTTCTGTCTCTACCACAGATTTAATCAATGGCAATAGAAAAAATATGAGCTTAAGAATTACAGCACATAGACAAAATAACTATATATGGAACTGATTTTTCAAACAGCCTTTTTTCTTTATGAAATATTTCCATTTTAATGAGAATTTTTGAGTCCTGTTTAATAATCCATTCTTTTTCTCCCCAACTATAGAGAAAGCAGAGAGAAGTTAACTGTGAAATTTACTGTGATGTTGGGAGAAAATTGATAGACCTTGCTTGACAATTTATCAATAAGTATGTTAATTTCTCCAACCTTGTTTCTTTTTTGTTATTTAGGTGGATGATCTGAATAATTTTTTAAAGCATTCATTTATGGGGACAACAATTAGAATTTACCTGCCTGCATTACACCACTGGTATGTATAGATTCTTCCTTTCTTGATGAAAATTAGGATTCATCTTCAAGAATCAGTCAAATGAAAAAAAAATCATTAACATTTATTCAAGCACGGAACTGTCAGACAGAAATTTGCGAATTATAAATTAATCCCATGACTTTCATCTGCTCATTGATTTATTAAAACTTCATAATAAGGACAAAAAATCTTCTTAGTATAAGACCCACAAAGCTCAACAATGTCTTCCTTAGAAAGTAAGTCACAATAACTTATTTTGTACTTGATTTTCCAAATACAAAAGAGGAACTATGTCACAACTAGGAAGAGACATTTCACAAATCAATAAAACCAAGGGCATAAAAACTAAGGGAATCCTACAGGTTTACAGAGCTTTTCAGTGCTATCTTTGCCAGCTAGTCTCAGGTAAGATTGACTGAAAGCTGTTTACCCACAGCAATCACACCTATGAACATGAATTCAACTGGGAGTCGCTTACAATTGTCTTTCCAGTACTGAGAAATATTGCCATGTAGTTGGTGTCCATGATAGTAATGGATGCAAACAGAGAAATCAAGGGCTCAATAGGTAGGGTTTTACCTGATTCCTGAAGATGATATCCACATATCCAAGTTAAAACAGGCTGAGTAAAAAGGTTGGTCTTCTGATTTCTTCAAGCAGCCCTGCACACATTAACACTTTTTCAGGTTTAAATTACAAAACTTTTTTTATAATCTTCTATAATCAGAAAGACTTTGCATTCTTCCAATTAGAAGAGATTTTTTTTTTAATATTCTATCCCAGATCACTACAGTCACAGTAATATTACTACCTAAAACAGATTAAAACATTGTCAGAAAGTATATGAAGTTATTTGCCTTGGCAATACCAAGTTTGTCAAGTTTGTTAGGTGAAAGGGACTCCATTTTCCAAATCTTAGACGCTGATTTTACTAAAGTGTGACTAGCAAAACGCAGCTCTAAACCTCATATAACTTTGTGGATTTCACTTATATTTTCTTTCTGGAGGATAGTGACAGGTAACCAACTTGTGAAAGGCATAAAGATAACAACACAAATTCTCCAAGTGTGCCTTTCTGAAAAATCCATTGCAGATTTGACAGAAGGGGTTTACTTTCTTATTTTATCTGAATGTCTGTTTTCTTTGTGTATTAAATGCTCAACTATACTTAAAACTGCTTTTTCAATTATGTGATTATGCATTTGTGTAGCCCCATTGAGCTTCATAGGATTACTCAAGCAGAGCAAAATTTGCAGAATTACCACTCTAGTTTGTCAATAAGAGTTTTTTAGTTAAAAAAACAGACTTTGTTTCACAGTTGTTCATTCATTGAGGAATATGTAGTTGCAAGTATTTAAGTTTTTTAATTACAGTACATTATACAATAGAAAAGATAATTTTTCCCTAGAAACAGTGTTTATCTCTATTCTTTAATTCTACAAGGATAGAAATGTCACTGTCTCTACTACAAGAATGGCCCTTCTGAATTGGTTTCCATGAAAGTAATCATTGAACATTACTCTGAATCATAAATTGAAGTAAATCATGCATTAGAATAAGCCCCAAAGTTTCTCTGAACATAACATAGAAACACATAATGATTTTGCAATTTCTGCAGATACAAAAACAATTTCACTTTCAGGAAATGCATTTTCCTTCTCATGGTGAAAACATTCATTTTCATTTTTAAAAAAGGCACCTTTTGTGAACAGTTTGATTTTTCTTTTTTAATTTTTGCCATTATTTAAACACAGTTTCCCACAGAAGTCAGTCAAAAAATGATCTGAAAAATTACTGTATAATTTACAGATGTAACACAAATACAGAAAACAAAGAAAAAGTGGCTATACCATAAATACTAACAATAAGAATAAGCTAAAAGAAAAGGCAAATGCTAAAATACATTCATTCTCTCAGACTAATTTTGGAAGCTAGGTAAATCATTAACTACATAATTTTGTCCCAAATTTTGTCATGTTTCAAGCTGAAGTCATATCCTACATTTTGTTTATGCAACTAGGGTAATTTGATCTTAATACAGAAGCATGAGAATTTCTTTGAACTAAGTTCTGTCCCAAGATATAAGCAAGAATGGTTTTGTGTCCCTCTGCTTTCTTTTTGATCTGCTACTTGCGGGTTTATATATCTATGCTCCAGCATGAACTCCAACAAAATTGACTGTTCTGGTATTGATAAATCTGCTACAAATTGTTCATTAAGCTTGAAATCACACTTAAACCCATAAAGGAAGCATATATTAAAAGTGGGAAGAAGTTTCCTTTAATTTGAAACACACTGGACTAAAACTCAGATTTGTGTTTGTTCCTGACTCTGACAGACACCTTTTGAGTAATTTAATCTTTCTGAGACTGAGATCTCCAAGTGTAATACATCCATTTATAATTTTTATCTGGAAGGTAAAGTTCCTTACCTCCAGGTTTTCTGCTTACTTTCTGTATGTACAAAAATGTTATACCACATTCTTGTCTGGTCTTTCTAGATACTACCATAAGAAAAAAAGTATTTTTGTTCTCAGAAACAACATATAAAAATCTTGTTTTATTTACTTTTCATATGACCTGACATTTTAGGCACTGGATAAAACATTTTCTTCTCTGAAGTTAATGGTTAAGCTACTCCTGCCTTCAACAGAACACATGATTTCACTGATCATGTTTGCAAAAGATCAATTAACTGGATTTTTCTTGTTTTTCTCTTCTCATCTTAATTTGCCTGCAGTAACTGTAGCACTGCTATTTCTGCATCAAGAGAGTTTGGACTTGCTCCTGCTTGCACTGAGCCAAGTTTCTGAAGTGGCCCAGTGGGAACAAAACAAATCCATTGTCAAATTCAAGCTAGGAAACTAATGATGAATCATTATTAAGAGCTACATGCAGACACATCAGCAGGAAAAAAACAACTCCATTTTCAGACTGATTTAAAGAACAGTCCCTATCAAGGTTACCCTAACGACTGACAGTTCACTTTATCAGTTAAAACTAAAGTAGGAATCATTGTACCTGAGCATGATCATTAAGTGACAGTGATCGTCAGACTGAGACAATGTCATCTTATCTGGATATGCCTCTAAAGTGATTAGGGCCTCATTGGACTGTACAACCCAGATTTTAGGTCCCTGTACTGGCACTCAACCAAACATTTTATTTTCAGGAAACCAGCCTGGCAATCAAGCACTCAGTTTACAATTTTCAGGTGCCAATCCATTCATATGAAGTACACAGAAAACACTTCAACTATACAAAAGCCTTTTACTTAACATTTCTGAAGACCAATGTGTTCTAAATACCTTTGTAGAGGCTTTTAATGGGAAACTGCACAGAACACCATTGTCAATTGTCCTAGGTTGCAAGATGTGGCTGGGGGTGTGTATCCTATTGCCATCTGTTAGAGGTGGGGCAGTTATCTTCTGTTAATTGAGCCACCTGCTAAAACCAAGTGGGGCAGTTTTCTTTATCTCTTCCACCACCCATCTTCCCTCCAGGAAATATCTTCTGTTAATGGGCCATTGAGTGTCACAGCATGACTGATAAAGTTACATCACCCCATTGTGAGATGAGCCACCCAGGGGGAGGAGCCAAGCATTCCTACCTGGATATAATCTGAGATTTGGAACACCAGACAGCCTTTTCCCACTAAATTCCCAGAGGAGCAGCTTTCTTCTCCACTGGATTCCCAGAGGAAAACCCATCTACACCACCACTGGATCTGCAGAGGAAACTTCTACAGGATCACTGCTTCAACAGAACCACTCTGGGAAGACTGCAGACACCATTTAATGGCACTGCTACCAACACCCTGACCAACAAACAGGATGTCAGGTCATATTCTGTCAGTGTGGTTTAGTATTACTGCATTTTCTTATTTTTATTTTTTCCTAATAAAGAACTGTTATTCCTACTCCCATATTTTGCCTAAGAGCCCCTTAATTTCAAAATTATAATAATTCAGAGAGAGAGTATATATTTTTCATTTCAAGGGGGGCTCCTGCCTTCTTTAGCAGATACCTGTCTTTTCAAACCAAGACATCAATGGCCATCAGAATCTCATCACAACATTTCAAAGAAACAATTTTCCATAAAAGATAAATGAAGTCAATGTTTACTTCACAATTGTTTCTTGAATTCTAGTGTTTCATGGCAGGTGTTAACTTCATGTTGTCCCTATGACTGCCTTTCAAATTAGAAGCTGTAACTCTTTCACTCATATGTAATTAAAGAAGCTGTTTATGGGACTTGTTAGTGAATGCTGCTCTCAACACCATCCACTATATGGAGACTAATTATTTTTAACACAGCATGAATGTTAACGGTACCTTTATGAGTCTTACATGTGTTGGTGAAAGGTTAAAGGTAGATCTCACTGCATGAAGAAATCAAATCAATTTCAGAAAGGTGCCAGTGTCTGACATTAAAACAAAACACAACATTGAGAGAACTTGGACTGTCCCCAAATTCTGCTTACCCACACCAGTACACTGTGGTGGAATACATCAGAATATATCTGCTGAAGAGCATGAAACTTCAAGTCTACAGGAAAAGCACCAGTACAGATTATTTTTCACAGTTTCCAACTGATTGGAGTCCCCATTAGCAAAGGTCAGGCTTAATTTGCCACAGCTGCATTCAGAAAGCCTGTGGTCCATCATAGTTCAGGGAAGACAAAAGAACCCCCCTGCTTTACTCACTCAGTAGGAAATCATTCCATTAAATGCATACAAAATATGTACTCAAGGGCATGAGGTTTTATTGCATAGCTACTAAATGTTAAGAGCATGTAATAAATGTTGTACCTAGGTCATGAAAAGAAGACGATATTTCAAAAGTAAAACTGGTATTTTTAGGCTTATATGACAGAGGAAAGTCTAGCAAAATTTAACAATAGGTATTACTACTGCAGCTGTCATATCAGGGTTTTGAATTTTTTAATATCCATTTCAAGTATTTCAGGGCTTTTTAAAAAATCCCAGTTACATAATTAGCTTTAAATATTATTTAAGTTAGCATTTTGTCTATAAGGCACAACTGGAAGTTTAAAATAACGCTGCCTATTCTTTACACAATTGAAAAACTGTGCCAATATTATCTTTGTTGCAGCAGCAGCTGCTTGCAAATGCCTTTAGAACTGATTTGGGTCTCTCTGTCATGTCCTAATGGAATCAGGCTGAGGCTTTAATAGTGTGTGTTCAGTGTATACAGTTCCTGGGTGATCCTACCAGAGCAGATTAATTCCTAGTAGCTGAGTGTGCAATTACAGCATCATCATATCTTCATGGATTTTTTTTTTCCCCAAGCATCTCGCCCTGGCATCCCTATTGCCAGGAAGTTCCACAGGCTGTAACTCTCACTGCTGCAAAATGTTTAACAAACTGGGCATGAGAAGCCCAGGGTGTGGGCACAAGGGACCACCCAACCTCTGTTACAGCAGCAGAATCTTCATTCAGAAGGTTCAGAGTGCTGCTCTGAGGAATAACACACTGCACTTACAGGGACTATCAGCATAAAGTAATCTAAGCTGTTCTTATTTTTGATATGTATTGCCAATAATTAATTGACTCTGGTCCACTTATTCCTTACAAGTGGGAAACAACAAGGTAGACAAAATGACACTGAAAAGGAACTGAGGTTTTAATGTGTAGTTACTTGTAGAGCATAAGTATATCTGTCTAGGATTTGACAGAAATTGTTCCAAATTCTATTAAGTATATGTGTTTTATTCACAGACAGTCCTTTTTGTTATCTAAAAATACAATTTCTAAAAAATAAAATCTATTGTCCAAAGAAAGTTAAGACAAGTAGAAAAATTCCTGTCACTCCAGACTGGCAGAATGAGAGCAAAGTGAAAACTGGGGCAGGGGAATAATCACATAGTCATTATTTTAAATAAATGCTGATCTGGTTAAAGAAGCTATTGAAGGTAAATTAGGAGTGGGACTGGATGTCTCCTGTCTGTGTGGTCATCCCATTAGCACCTGCAGAATTTTCCTTCAGAAAGTGTTCCTCAATGCATTCTTAATGTCAGGGGAATAACAACAAAGAATAAATGGTATTGCATCAAAGCAACAGTCCTTCAAAACACAGTAGTTTGCTGTCCACCATATCTAAAGCACCATGCTCCACTACATGGGAAATGTTTCTCCTGAAAGAGCACAGCATTTTTCAAATATATATTTTCAGCTGAACCAATTGCAAAGCAATCACGGTATGGCAGCTGAAGTATAAAAGTACCAGCAGTTTTCTGGAAAAGTGATGACTCCACATGACAGCCCCCCAGACTACACTGCAAAATTGATGACCTTGTACAAGAGTTTAATGAAAACTCTTTTTCTTATAATATAAAAATTGAGATTTAACACATTTTACCTTGATATAGTCTAATGCAATAGATACAAATAGAATTCATTCCTTGGAAATTAAAAAAGACTTGTGGACAAGATTATGAAAAGTGCTGAGATGGATTATGAAGGAAAAACCTCACATATATGCAAACAGTCATCTACCTCAGGTAAAGCCATGGAAGTTAGATGTCCAATCGACTTTAGTCATCTTGAAAATCCCATTAGGTACCTCTAAATATCTAAATGTCTTTGAAAACATCCCTCTGTGCCTAACATTATTAGGAATCACTGGACTTGAAAGACTAAAGGGACTCAGCCTCATCTGCAATATACAGCTGTACATTTCAAGCAGAATTCACACGATTCAACAGTACAGCTGTCCAATGAAAGATGCCTCCACCATCAAGTAGAAGATAGACACACATCATAAAATCTCCCATAAAGGATAAAGCACTCTCTGGAAATACCTTTCTCAGACTTGGTATAAATTGGCCTCAGGAAGACAACTAGAGGGAGTTTAAATGCCTGGACACATAATTCATACCTGCAGTCTAGGAACAGAATGAAGAATGCTCTGTACTGATGATTTCAGAAAGTCTTTTTTCAGTTTCTGCTCTGCCCCAAACACTAATTAGGTCCATGTTTTAACCTGTACAATTGTGATTACTGTCACATTAGAAAAAAAAAAAAAAAACTCAAAATAGAGGTATATTCCAGGCACCAACTTTTTCTACATCCTCAGGCATGAGTCCCCAATAAAATGCAACACTCACTGAATCACTGAGCAAATGTACCAGGTCACGGAAAGGAACAAAGATGTGACCACACTGCAATCTGCATGTTTGTTTTGAGACTCCTTTGAACAAACAGGCAGTAAAGTGGTCTCACCTCTCTCTTACTCAAGAATTACACACTCAGCAAACCCAGCCAGTGGACAGCACAATATCTGAATTACTTAAATTTGACAATACATTCATGAAATAAAAATAAAAATGAGGCCTCTCTGCTTGACAAAGGGGAAAATTTCTGAGTTCACTGGGTGAACAGAGTTACACAGGGAATTCTTTGAAATACTGATGGATGGGAAAAACATGAAATTTTCAGGTGTGCTGAGCCAGGGACAGTAGAGATATAAACAGGATGAAATGAAAGGAATTTGTGAACTGGCTTTGAGGAAATGGCAGAGATAATAAGGACACAACAGCAATAAGAAACACCATTTTTTTAGAGTGCTCCCAATGCTATGAAGTTGGGGGACAATTCATTCTGAAGGTACATAATATAGAAAGGACAAAAAGAAAGAACAGGCATTCTCATTCTTCCCACATTTTCCATAAAATCATATTTGTTCACTACCTACCCATCAATGGAGACATCTTTTGCAGCCATTTGCTCTCTTTGTATTAACTTTTGTTCTGCTTCTAATCTTGAAAATGTGAGCAACCTGCATGCAGAATAGTAAGTCAGTCCCCTGAAGTAGCCCAGTTCTTTGTTGCCAATTATCATTACAATAACTGTATTGCATTTTGCTGAAAAAAATAATTTTGTGTGGTATGGGCTACATTTATAGTATCAAGATAAACACTGGAATTTTTAAAATTTTACGAAAAATCCATTGACATTTTTTCCAGTCATATTCAACCACTTTTAAACTGTTTAGTGTCCATTAATTCAAGGGATATCTGAACAGAACTATATTATTCATCACTTACCTTTTAGATTTATTGAGACAGACCAGAAATAATGGAAGGAAAAGATTCCTAATGCAAGTTTCTTGAGTATGTGGATTAGGACTTTTCATGTTCACAAAGAAACCCAGGAAAACTTTTGATCTGAGAGACTGCAAACGCTAATGATCAGAAAGAATGTCATGGAGGATTTGTTTATACTTTTAAAACTGTACATAAAAATTATTTATAAAGGAAACAAAATGCAGGCAAGAAATGAAAGACATTCTTTGATAAATTAAAAATGTTTGCTTTCTCCTATAATGTAAGAAAGCTAGACGTAAGAGAAGTATATTGTGTGTATGTTCAAAGGCTTAACAGCATGAGGTATATTAACAGCATAGAAGTATTTCAAGTGGTAACAGCTCAGAAAATAGTATAGGTCTTGAAATTAAATCATCCTCATGAATAAATCATCAAATAAAGATAAAATGACAAATTGGTATTAGTCTAATACAAATTTAGCTGAAGTATTAATATCCTTTTTTCCCCCCCTCAGAAGGGAACTTGCTATAAAACTATTCAGATAAATGTCTGCAAGTGTAGGTATTTACGGTCAATTCTTTATTGGTTTTGGCCACTCATAAAAATTGTAGTGATGTCAAGCCATTGTTAAGATGTCAGAGCACACATTTTGATGTATCTTTGAAATCTGCCTACTATTTCTGGAAGTACAGGTTCCATATTCTCTTACATATTAGGCATTGCATCAATGTCCTTGGGAAAAGCTCCCCCTGCTCCTTGATATGGACCCATACTCTTGGTGACAGCTGTACATTTGTACATCCTCCATGTCTGAAGGATCATGCATCACCTCACAATTTTGTGTAAAAGTCTTATCAGCATAATACACATGAAGGAAAAGATACCTCCTTTGTACAACCAACTGAACCCAACATTTATAGGAATTTTCCTACGAAAGATAGATGAACCTAAGAATATAGGGCACAATATTCAGAGCAACATCTCATCCTAAAAAAGTTGTAAAAATAAGGAAAATCACAGCTGCCTAGCTCTTATCAGAAGACAATCCTCCACATAGTGCACTGCTGGAAGAAAAATTCACATCATTTGTCTTTTTAGCATACTTTATAGCAGCTATTTTTCTTCACATTCATAAAACTCCTGTGACCCTTTTTGCTCCCTCTGTCAGGCTTCTAATTGTTTGTACTGAAACTATCCTAATTAGATGGTGAGATTTTTAGGGTGTAGACCTTGTCTAATTGTTTTGTTTATAACACTGTGAGTGCACACTGCTTACATTAATATTAAACTGCGTCTTGTCCTGTATTTTATGATGCTTGTTACAAAGAAACAGACATCTTGTTTTCAGCCTCCTTTCTAAATTAAACAAGGCTTATATGATCAAGGCTATGTCTATCTCCAGGTATATTTGTACTATCAAAATTTCAGATCACTCTGCCCAAGTCACCTATATTTACATTCCCCCAAAAATGGGAATGAGCTCAGTGGCAATAAATACCTACCATGCCTCAAGAAAATAGGTGTGTTGAAGATGCTACTTCCCTGAGAATAAAACCTGCAGCACATGCCCAGTACTTTTGAGATTCTATAAAACAGATAGGCACATTATTTACTGCTCAAATCTGAGGGAAGAACATCAATCGGTGCTCACGTCTTTCATTTGTCAGAACCAAATGTGTTTCACACAGCTGTGGAAAAGCAGATTCATCAGTTGTGATGTTCATAGAGTCACTGAAGAGCTCATAAGCAGATCTAGTGGGTCATGCCAAAGGTCTCCCTTGTCAGGCCACCCACTGCAGGCTTGCCTAAAACAGGCATGCACTGAAAAGCAGAGCAATGGAAATGCACAGTGCTGGTTCCTGGGAATGCTGCTTCCAGTGATGTACAAACCATGGGCATCCTGAGCTTGGCATTATGTCTGGGTGCTTAATAGTTCTGCCCCACTGCAAGCATTTGCTCAATTGATTTTGTCATTTCTGCAGCCATCTGGCATCCCAAACTTCCCATGGCATTGGAGTCTGACATGTCATCTACATGCTTCACAAAGAAATGTTGCCTTTTGCTTGCCTTGTACTGCCACCTTTTAGTCTTACATGATACTCCCCGGAGTTTGGTTTTGTTTTTAAGAAAACAGCTCTTCCTTGGTTACCCACAATTTACAACATGCTATTCTAATGACCTCTCAGTTGCTTCTTTCCCAACTGTTTAGAGCAAAGATTTAAAACTAATTAAAAATACATTGGAGCTTCAGTGACTTCATGGCCTTTGGATCATTTTCAAAGAGGCTTACAGTACACTATGCGTATGATTGACTATTCTCTCTGCCAAAACCTAACCACTACCTCTTGAGGTATTTGTATTTTTAGTATTCTACAATATATTTCTGGTTTAAAAAAAATTAAAAAGGAGATCTTTCTGAATTTTACCTATTGAATTGATGTCAATTCAGGTCTTAAATTTGAAAAGAATTGTACAAACATGCAATAAAACTAGTTTTACCCAATTAAAAGGCTTTTGATATTTAATACTTGATGAGCAGAAAGGAAAAAGGAGTGAACACCTTCTACCTTTTCATCAGGGCATAAGGTGTAAAGGAAAAGTAAATCCTGTGATAAACAGAACAATGGGGTGGCTTAGAACTGTTTCCAGGCTAAGTTCCAAGCCACTTCTATAATCAAGTTTCAGTCAAGTAAATGTTTGGTTCACTTCCTTTGTATCTGACAACCTAAAGTATAAGTAATTCAAGGGTTTATTTTTTTTTTTCATTTTCACTTTGATGAAAGCATTCTTACTTTTCATGCAGTTCTCAGATCAGATCAATTGTTTTATTTTTCTAAAATGCCAAAAACAGCATAGCTAGGAGGAAACTTATGCAGGAAAAAATGAGCTGTTGCTTCTCTACTTATTGCACAATGTTACGTGCTTTGTTCATGTTCTCTATTAGTTCTGGTGGATGCCATGCTGTCTAAAGCTTTATTTCAGAAAGGAAAAACTGCAGTAATTATGGCCAAAAATGTCAGGCTGTACTGCACAACTATTCTTTGCACAAGTCAAGAAGTATAGCATTCTTTTGTAACACACCTCTTAAACATATGTGTTCTGCAGTTTGTCCTACATCAAAAAACACTTCTTAATGCAATGCAAGAAGGCATTTAAAAGACACTATCTGAAGCTGTGAGTCACTCAGTTTGGAAATAGATTACAGTATTCCTTCAGAGTACCAGTAACAGAAAAGCTTCTTTAGATTGCTAAGGCCAAACACATAATACTCTAAAGGCATGGTGCTTGCTATGCCCTTTACTGGCAGACTGATTTTCATGTTCTCACTAAGCTAGCATTTAGCAACATTACACTGCTGGTTGGATGACAACCTGCTGGTAGCAATGACAACCCAATTAGAAAACACAGTCAATTAACAGGTCAGGCAGCCACAGTCCAGATATCCTCACCAAAACTAGTTGTAAAACTTTCTTTTGATCCTTTCCTTATCATAAGTGACCCACCATAAAAAAAAGTCAAAATTTTGTGAAGAAGCAAAATGGAAAATAAATTATAACTCGTCCAAATAAGCAAACAGCTTAAGAAAACTTTTAGAGGAATTGTCAGCATAGGAAAGAAAATAAATGGGTAATAGGGTGAGATTTCTGATTTTCCCATAAATACATGCACTGTACTGCTTGTGGGCTTCAGGGGAACGGTTTTGGGTACCCTGTGCTAATCAGACATATATTCTGATAACTTAGAACCATTAAAAATAGAATATGGCATGGCTGTATTATTTAGCCAACTTAGCTTTCCATATAAACACAGATCATTTTGAATTTTGATCTCACTTGAAACAGATCTAGATATAGATAGATAGATAGATAGATAGATAGATAGATAGATAGATAGATAGATAGACAGACAGATAGATAGATAGATATGTAATTACAATATACAAATAATTCATATGAATTTGAGGTTATGAAGCCTGAAAACAGGCAGTAGAGATTTCTCAACATATGACTCACACAAAGCAGATAAATGTATGGATCCAGAAGGAAACTACATAAATTTTTGTGCTTTTAAAGAGGGGCAGCTAGGGATATTTTGATCAAACTGAGAGTTCAACTCTGAAAGCAAAGCATTTGCACTAGGGCTCTGAAATATAGTGTTCATCAGGTATGAAGCACAGGTGTCTAGAGACAAAGTTATCAAACCTTCCAAAAAAACAATGCCTCATTTGACTTTCCAAATGGCCAAGATCTTTCCTGAAGTCTGTTGATCTTTTCTAAACTCAAAATAATTCTCTCTGTAATAGACTAATGGAGGTTTTATTGTCATAAAGATAGCTTTGCAACATTGCTGTTATTATCTTTGTTAAAAACACCTTGGCTATGCCATGTTGCAAAGTTCTTCACTTCAGAAATGTCTCTCCTTACAGGTTCCATCATTGATGTTTCTTCTAGAACTATTGAATCTCACCTTTTAATTTAATCTTGAACCAAACTAGACTTAATGTTCTACATAAGCAAGAACAGTTCCCAAATTTTTATTTTGTCATATGTCCTGTTTCCAACTTCCACAGCTGACTAGTTGTGTCTTTGCTATGCTGCAGCCTTTATAAGAGATGGAGTTATTTGCCTCTAACATCTATGCTGATTTAATGGTTTTACATAAATAGAAAATTGAAACAATACCAGCATGTATTACTGGTCATTAAATCACAGAATCACAGAATCACAGAATTTCTAAGTTGGAAGAGACCTTTGAGATCATCGAGTCCAACCCATGTTCTAATACCTCAACTAGATCATGGCACCAAGTGCCACATCCAGTCTTTTTTTAAACACATCCAGGGATGGTGACTCCACCACCTCCCTGGGCAGATGATTCCAGTATTTGACCACTCTTTCTGTGAAAAACTTCCTCCTTAATTCTAGCCTGTATCTCCCTTGGCACAGCTTGAGACTGTGTCCTCTTGTTCTGTTGTTGTTGCCCGGAGAAAGAGACCGACCCCCAGCTCACCACAGCCGCCCTTCAGGAAGCTGAAGAGAGTGATAAGGTCACCTCTAAGTCTCCTTTTCTCCAGGCCGAACAACCCCAGCTCCCTCAGTCGTTCTTCATACGGCTTGTGCTCCAAGCCCCTCACCAGCCTTGTTGCTCTCCTTTGGACACGCTCAAGGATCTCAACGTCCCTCCTAAACTGAGGGGCCCAGAACTGGACGCAGGACTCAAGGTGTGGCCTCACCAGTGCCGAGTACATGGGAAGAATGACCTCCCTGCTCCTGCTGGCCACACTATTTCTGATACTGGCCAGGATGCCATTGGCCTTCTTGGCCCCCAGGGCTCACTGCTGGCTCATGTTCAGCCGACTGTCAACCAGCACCCCCAGGTCCCTTTCTACCTGAGCACTGTCCAGCCACACCGTCCCCAGCCTGTAACGTTGCAGGGGGTTATTGTGGCCAAAGTGCAGGACTCGGCACCTGGACTTATTGAACTTCATCCCATTAGATTCTGCCCATCCATCCAACTGTGCCAAGTCCCTCTGCAAAGCCCTCCGTTCCTCTAACAGATCGACACATGCTCCCAGCTTAGTATCATCTGCAGATTTACTGATGAAAGACTCTAAACCCTCATCCATGTCATCAATAAAAATATTGAACAGAACTGGCCCCAGCACAGACCCCTGAGGGACACCACTGGTGACTGGCCCCAGCTGGATGCAGCACCATTCACCACCACTCTCTGGGCCCGGCCATGCAGCCAGTTCCTAACCCAGCACAGAGTGCTCCTGTCCAAGCCATGGGCTGCCAGCTTGTCTAGGAGTGTGCTGCGGGAGAGAGTGTCAAAGGCCTTGCTGAAATCCAAATAAACAACATCTACAGCCTTCCCTGCATCCACCAGGCGGGTTACCTGGTCATAAAAGGTGACCAGGTTGGTTAAACATGACCTACCCCTCCTAAACCCATGCTGACTGGGTCTGATACCCTGGCCATCCTGTAAATTCTGTGTGAGGGCACTTAATATAAACTGTTCCATTATTTTGCCAGGTACTGAGGTCAGGCTGACTGGTCTATAATTTCCAGGATCCTCCTTTGCACACTTTTTGTGAATGGGTATCACATTGGCCAGCTTCCAGTCATCTGGAACCTCACCAGTGAGCCAGGACTGTTGGTAAATGATGGAGAGTGGCTTTGCAAGCTCATCTGCCAGCTCTCTCATTACCCTGGGGTGGATCCCATCTGGTCCCATAGGTTTATGAACATCCAAGCATTTCAGTAGTTCTTTGACTGCCTCCTCTTGGATAATGGGGGGACCATTCTGCTCCCTGACACCATCAACCAGCCCAGGCGGGCAGGTGTCTTGAAGGCAAGTCATCTTCCCACTAAAAACTGAGGCAAAGTAGGCATTAAGCACTTCTGCCCTCTCCTCATCTGTAGATCCTAAGTTCCCTCCCTTGTCCAATAAAGAACAAAGGCTGGTCATGTCAGTGAGGGTTTTTTGCATAAGAAGGAATGTCAGGATGCCATTACAAAATCTCGGAGCAGCATTAACTAAAACTGCACAAATTCATTGAAACTATGTGCGTGATGCTGTTTTCTGAACAGCAGTGTAGGCACATCTGAAATCTGCTTGCTCACACTACAGAAACTACTTATTAGCGTCTGTATATAACACATCATCACCACAGGGAAAGCTAGTTTCAAATCATAAATGTCAAGACATAATTAACTTAAAGGTCAGGTTTAATTACAGTTGTTGAAACTGAAATACACTAATTACCATTACTATGTCAGAAAATTTCTTAAAATGATTTGAAATGTTTTGTTGGTGCCTGTGCTTTTCTGTAATTGACATCTTTTGTCTCATGATGGAGACGTTTCAATGAGCATTTTTTCACTAACTTTGAAGCAGAAAGAGAACAAACCAGAAAACTAATGAACAAAGCACCACCACAAATCTCAACAAAACCTGTTCTCTGCATTACAATATTATTAATTACTTTCTTGTAATTGGCACTTCAGATAATCATTTAGATAATGAAATTATTTGGAGAGTCTGGTACATGGATGAAACAGATTTAACTGTGTGGCTCTGAAGTTTAATGACAAAACTGATCAATAAGTGAAACAGACTGGTGAAAAAATAACTCAATAACTGAAAATTTTGCTCTACCTGTAGGCTTTTCCAAGGATTCTACTGGGAATAGTTATTGACTCATATAAGTATTTTAGTTCTCTCTTTCCCCCAAGGTACAGAAAGTTTGAACACTGTGATTTCATTTTCTCTTCTGTTATGTTGTGTTTATTCTTCCCTCCCCACCACAGCCAGGAGTTCCAACTTACCTCTTCCTATACTTTTAGCTGTGTGATAGACATTTTTTTCCCTGAAGAAGCCATTCCCTAGAATGCTAGAAAGCTAACTAGAATATAGCCAAGAAAAGGTTAAGCTATGTAAAGTTCATTTCCCCACAACAGCATTCATTTTACCTGCCCCCATGCAAAAATTCTGAACTCTAAAAGTGAATACAGCCAATGACTCTGGAGGAAAATATTACTAACTGATGAAGACAGGCCATCAAATACACTGATAAAAGAGACATACTCATTAAGTTTCATTCATTCTGCACCTGAGGTTGTAACACCTGCCCCCGTGCTGCAGTGCTGATGCCTTCCAAAGTGCGTTAATCACCTGAAATCAGCAGGAAATATTTCTGTTTCTGGAGGAAATATTTCTACTTGGTAAGTGGGTAGCTCCCACACCCCTTTCCCCCTCCCTTTCCACCAGCCCCAGTACTTGGTGCTTCATAAAAAAACTACAGAAAAGAGCTCAAAAGTCTGAATATAAGGAATTTATGCATCAACTGAAACAATGAAGGACAGTCTGAAGCACACAAGTATAGCAGGCAAGTGGCTGGCAGCTCAGAAACCAGCAAAAGATCAGCCTTGACTGTGTTACTGCCTTGCATCTCAATAAATGGGAAAGGATAGCATTTAATTAAAGAGAACCTGCCTCCCAGGTACTGATGACATTGAAATCAGTGTGGACAGAAGGCATTAAAGCTGGTATAACCCAAAAATTCTCTTATTTAAGATTTACAGCTAACTGTTAGAGAAAAGTGAAAATTTATTAAAGGCTTCCATCTGGCAGAATGTATCATTAGTATTCAAACTGATAGCAGCAGTGATTTAAATTTAATAATCTGAGTGAAGATATGCATCAAAAAAGAATTCTTTTAAAATATGTCTAATAGTAATAACTGACTTCTTTATTATAGTCTGCCTGTGAAAAATGCCAGATATCAAAGAACAAGACATCAAATGTTAATTTCAGTGTGTTCTTCTGGTTGAAACTCACATTAAAATAATATACTTGCTGCGAATCAAGTAGCACAGACTGTACCTGCTTGTACCTTCCTTGAGAAAGATTTGAAACATCAAGGCCCATGAAAAGCAGGAACTGGACCATACAGAGGGGAGCAGGGAGGTTGTAGGAGTGGAAGTGGTGGCTGCAGGGGTGGCCTCAGTGATTCTAACCACTGGCCCCAGTGCCATGGGTGTGGGACCTCCAGGAAAATGTACCAAAGAAAGGGCAAAACGCTGTCCAGGAGAGAGAAGCAAGTTAAAAACAAGTGTAAGAAATAGCTCTATGGACACCAAGGTCAAAAAGAGGAGCTGCTCGCAATGCTGGATTGGAGATTCTCCTGCAGCTCATGGAAGAGACCACAGCAGAGCAGTTGTGAGGAGATGTCCCCACTGCAGACCAGGAAAACCCACCCAAGAGCAGCTGGATATTCCCTAAGGCACGGCAGGCTCCGGACAGCTCATGCTGGAGCGGGTTCCCCTGGCAGGAGCAGCAGCCCATGGGAAGGGCCCACACTGGAGCCAGGGAAAAGAGTGAGGAAGGAGGAGCAGAGAAGGGCTTTGAACTGACTGCAGCACCCAACCTCCCTGCAAAGCTCAGTGAGTGGGGTAGAGGGACAAGGGAGAAGGAAGGAGTGAAGATGAGCCTGGGAAAAAGGTGGGGAGATTTGTGAGGCAGGTGGTTTAGTGCTTGTTTCTCACTATCCATTTCTATTTTAACTCACAAAAATGATAGCAACTTTTTCAACAGACAAGACTCTCTGCCTCTGATGGCAATCAGTAAGTGATTTCCCTTCTCAACCCAGAAGCTTTTTCATCCTGTTTTCTTCCAATGTCCTATTTACAAGAAGTGAGAGAGTGGTTGGGTGGATATGTGGCAGCTAGCCAAGATCAACCTAAACTATTTTTATGGGCAACACATCCTCTGAAGCTGTACTTGGGCATCCTGTGTGAGAATTACGGTGAGGAAAGTGCATGTAAAACAGAGAAATAATCTGTAACCTATTTTCTTTTTAATATTATTACCATGCCAAGTTGCATTTTGTACTTGTTTTAATTAATTGTATGAAGTTACTGTTCTGCTTTCAGTTTTTACACCTGAGGTTTCATTTTTAGATAACATTCACCTCTGATTCTCAATATTAAAGAAACTTTTTATACATTGTTCTTTCATGCCCATTCTCAGCCCTCACTTCATAACGTGCGATTCAAGAATAGTTCATATAAAGCTAAGGTGACAATGCAGGGTACAGTCTTTCTGTTAATATACACTGGGAATGCCAAAAAACCCTCAAAAAAATCACAGACAGAATCATTGATATACCATCTAGCAGGCAAATAAGGGAACAGAAAATTTATTCAAGGAAAAAAATAAACATGAAAATTAAGGCAAAGTCCAGGTTTCACAAATTGAAAAGGCTGGAGAAAAAAAATGTTGTGTTCATTATAAGAACTAGCATAATTTAACTACCTAGTGTGCAATTTACATCAGTGTTGCACAAAAAAATACCTACAAATTACTTACCCTTTTAATGATTTTTTTTTCTTAATTGCAGAGTAATGGGCAGTTCAAATTTACAGGTTGGTAATTTGTCGCTGATTTGCTTTTTAAAAGTTGAACAAGAAAACAACATTGAAATGCTTGAAGTACATTGTTGGCAAGAAGCCAGGCTAGGGTGTTTAAATGGGGCCAGGTACTTTAAATATCCCAGGGCCTTCTTTTGCAGGAAGGAAAGCACTGGCTCTGCATTGGCAGTGTCACAACAGGTGATCGATATCAAGACTCTGACTCCTTTGTCTCTCCTGGCTCAGCAGGGGTGAGCACAGCCAGAGTCTGACGGAGAAAGGCTTTCACAGTAGTCAGGCAGCTGTACAAAGTAATGTGGGCACATCTCACATGGCCTGGGGGTAGGGGGTGAACGTGGCACAGTCCCTGCTCCTCCCTCAGAGAGCTGTTGAAGAAAGAAACAAATAAAACAACAAACCAAACATCATATTTTTTTTTTTTTTTTCTATGCCTATTTTTCCCCAGCAATGGATGTGGATTCACATGAACTGACTACTCCAATGGCAGATATACCAGAAAAACAAATTTTGATTTTCAATTTAAAACTCTGAAAGTATATGCTGCTTTCATTTTTAAATTTTAAAAAGCCATTTTGATTTTGTCCCATAATATTTTCTTCCAATTGATGCATTCTTGACAGACAGGAAAAAATCTTTTTTGCTTTGCTCTATGTCAAATTTAGAGGAGGAAAAATAGGAGGAAAAAAAAGCTAGCAATTCAGATTCTTCACCTATATTTATTCTACAATAAAATACTATACAGCAGCTCTGAAGGGACTCATACTATTCCATGTATACATCTTAGCTGACAAATCACAAAGTTCCCACACAGTCTTTGAACTCAAAAGCTCCTAATTTTATACAAACTAGACATTGAAAGCTGAGGCATTGTTAGGGAGATAACACATGATGTTACACTAGGAAGAGCGAGTGCTTAAAGAACACGAATACATGGGGAATCAGTCATTCTACCTAATAATGAAATTCCTAAAGTTACTGAAAATGTTCCTGACAATAGCAGATCTCAACTTTGCACAATTCAGATCTTCTCAGCCAGACCCCACACCAAGGCATGAGAAGGTTTTACTTTACGGCCAAGGAAGATGTACCCTAATTGACTCTGAATCAGTTATGGTCTAGAAATACTGGACTATATTTGAATTAGTAAGTTAATTTGTAAAAAAAAAAATTGTCACTGGAAAATTTTTCCTATTTCCCATAAACTTAAAAATCCCATAATTATGCAAAAATACAGGAATAGAACTAAGGTACTCTGACTAAACTCCACTTTGTAGAGCTATAATTAGTTCACATTCAACAAAGCATCATGTTCCATGAACAACTATATGTCTTTCTTCAGTAAAATTAATTTAAACTAAAAAAATCATGAGGGGGGAAGTACAGTGTTCATAAAAAGCAAGCCTTGGAGTTCAGCCCTACTAAATGCTGTGGCTTTTTCACAAATCTTCTTCAGCCTTTATTGCATAATTTCTAGATTTTTTTTAAATCCCCAAAGTGGATGGAATCAATAAGAATCTCATCTCTTTTCTTGAAAAAAATATTGTTCATGGCTAACCAGCATAGCTGTAAAGGCAAATCCTCATTAAACAACCCAGAAATTACAAGATAAATTAATAGAATCGAGCACATATTATGTTAAAATAAAGTCTTGAGATTTTCATGCCATATGTGTGGTTACTAACTATGTGACATCAGGGATACCAAACTGGGGAATTTTTCTTTTGTAAGATCAGGAATGCAGAAATGCTCACTTTCTTTAAAACCATAAAAAGAAGAAGTCATATGAAGAAAAACATTACATAGAACTGGGGCAGGTTCAGATACCCACAGTTTTATAGTACCACTAAATGAATAATACTGAGATGCCTCATATGAGCACATGGTTCTGCTCATGCACTTACAAATTGGATAAATTCTCTTCTGGACAAATTATTACTGGACACAGTCTGCTTACCCTTGACACTCACTGACATCTGATGCAGTAATGTAAATATAAGCAAGATATGTATAATCTAGTTCCATGAAGATGATAAAACTGTTATTACTATTATTAAAATCCCAGGTCAAAGGAATCTTTCTGCACTGGAAGTCTGAAATTTTTGAAAGACTGTAGACAAATCAACCCAAAAAACAACCTTCTCTGAATTATTGGTTGCAACACAAATTTCAAGATAATGTATATAGGAACACAGAGCCAGATTCATCAGAGCTTTATTGACTCATTAATGTAGCTCTGAATAAATGAGATTTTGTGTGTAGATTTAGTTCAAATGGTAATTGCTAGGATCAACAGTGTGATATGTGTTTAAACCTGGGACTATTGCCACTGAATAAATGAAGAAATGATTACTAGTTAATCTTTGTAGGACAGTGTGTTCCTAGTTGGACCAAAAAGTATCAGCAATAATTTCAGCAATGACTGGAAAATACTCCATCATTTACAATCATTGGAGGATTTTACCATTTTGCTGAGCCAAAAATAGAGTAAAACTTTTGAAAGATTTTCTGAGTATGACATAGCTAAAAACAACAGCAGGTAATGTAGAAGGACAGACTGCCCAAGTGTTTTAAAATGTTCCTGTGATGTAGACAACAAAGTCATTATTTTTCCAATTATGTGTTTTATAGATTATTTCAATTCTTTTTACTGTCAGTCCCTAGAGGAATTATCTGAAGGTTCTGAGGAACTGGTTTCTTTGGACTGGAAACAATAGTCATAATCTAAGAGAATTTTTGAAACTCTCTACTCTGGATTTTTTAAAACACACATTAACTAGATTGTAAAAATTTTGCAGCTATATAATTTAATCTTAATTTTGGATGTCACTCCATTGTAGACAGCTGCAATTTGGAAAATCAAACTTCAAGATAACAAAATTAATCTGATTTAATATGGATTTTCTGAAGAGTTCTTACTAGAACTTGAGAACTAAAATATAATTGGAATAGAACAGCAGAGCACTTGCATACTGGGTCTGAATGGTGGAAGTTACTGAGTCCAGACCAGATTTTCTGCTGTGAGGCAGATAATGTGTGAGGTATCTCCTCTGATTCAGGCTAAAGATGTGAAGTGGTACCTGTTCCTCCCTGTCTGATGGAATTAACTATCTGTTGCTGGCATGACTCCACTCTTAACAAAGAATATATTTGTATTGCTCATGAACTCTGACTGCCCAGATTCCACCTGACCTCCTGTCCACTAAACCACAGAAAGTCTTTCTACCCCCTTTTTTTCCATAGTAAATGATGCTGTAAATTATAAAGATTTTGATTTAGACTGACTTCACAGTGAGAAAACATTTATTACCCAGACTCAAGAAAATTACTGTAAACAAATTATAAAATCTAAAATACTTATTATAATTTAATTAAAATTTTAAATTATCTACATTAAAACAACCTCCAGTGGAATATTTATCTTAGGCAGTCACTACTTACATTCCACTGAGATGAGCAAAGAGGTTCAGCCATTCTTAGATGACTAGTCAGCGAAAGTTGTGTTTGGAATTGTAAACCTTACGTTTTTACAGCTTTAAAATGGCAAAAAAAATTATGAAATCAGTTGCTGACCTGCAGACCACTGACTGCACTCCACGTCCATAGGACCTGGGGGTTTGATCATAACAGTAAGGGACTTTACAATACTAATTTCCCCTTTCAGAATAGCTGCTTTAGGTGACAGTAATTTTTAGTTAAACATAGACTGTTCAAACAACTCAAACTTATGAACACTTTTACATTTCAAAGCAATGAGAAATATTTGAACTCTAAAATAAATAGAAATATACAGAGAAGACAATGTAGAAAAGAATGGATTTTACTAAGTTATTCCAGAAAAAAAAAATATCATTTAGACCATTCTCTCATGACAATCAGGCAGAAATTATGTGAAAAAGAAAGAGAGATAAAGAACCAACACTGAGCAGTGAAATAAAAAGCCATAAATAAGGAAATACTCTAAATACATTTTGGTTTTCTGAACAAGCTAGAGAAGATTCTACTAGGTCAAAATAAAAAAACTGAACATCTAAGTATGATTTGTATCTTTGTGAAAGCATCCGTCATGTCTAAATTACAGTCAGTCTAATTTCACAATTATAATTAAATGTGTCCCACTCCTCATTATTGTTGTACATTTCAGTAACATTTTTTAACAGCTTCATTGTTTTCCCTGGATCATCCAGAAGCACACAGGTCAAACTGTTTTTAAAAGTATTCCCACTAATGTGTGAAGGAAATAATTGGTGATGAAAAACACTGAATACATCAAACGCCATTTACTGTCATTTAGATTACGTGCTAAAAGTTAAAACTACAGCATTTGCATTACATATTAATCTGGTTATAGCAAATTGAAAGAAAATACTGTATAAGCACTTCTGGGATTTTGGTGAAGTTTTTTTACTAAGTCCAAAGTCATAATTTTAAATTTCAATAAATATAACTGATTAATCAAGCTCCAAAACATATTGGCAGGTATCTAATACCCAACATGTTACATAAGAGACATCATACAGGCACTGATTTGTGGTGATTAGAATGGAGAGGAGAATGAACAAACAAGCCCTTGAAAAGGAAAACTGCCCAAATGACCTCTTCCCTCTAGCTGTCCCTCCAGCACCCTCTTATTCAGTGCTGCCCTGAATATGGAGTGACTATGTTTGGCAACATCCTTGGAGCCATTTACAGAATTTAATATAAACTTGTACAATCTAGCTTGGGTATTAAGGTTATATTCTATTCTCATTTTACCAAGTACCATGTTACTTCAGTTACTCTCCACCTCCATCATCAATGGTACCCTACAAAAGGGAAAAAATAAATCTTAAGTCTCTTCCTGTTCACTTCATATATGATATATCTTTCTATTTTGCTGTCATCAGATCTTGTTAATTTCCCACGTCTCCTGTGTCTGGTCGGGGTAATTCTTCTTGTATTTGGTTTTCTGGTTTTGTATAATAAAGCTGATCCCGAAGAAACAATTCTTTAATGCATTCAGAATATATGTGCATATATTTTTATACATATATATATATATATATATGTCTGTATATGTGTATAGACTAACAATGCTCAAACAAGTTCTAAACTTCAGTGAAACAAGTTTTCCTGCTCTGATCAACTAATTTCAGCTTCTTAAATATTGTTATTACTATGTAATTATATTGTATTTCTTCCTAGCATCATTGTGGAAGGATTTACAAGGAATAAAAATCCTATCCTGGATACCTTACAAAAAAGCAGCCTCTCAGTCTTCTCTGGAAGTCTCTTCAGAAGTCCAGCCTGCTGCCTGATGATGTGAAAAGGAAAATCTGTGCAGTGTCAAAAACTGTTGCTGTTCTTCCCAGTATCTCACTGGATTGTTGTAACTTCCTGTAATAGCTCTAGAATCCCATAATTCCAGTGAATAGTAGAGGTTTCCTGGGGCACTAAAATACATATGGGAACACATATTGCACTTTCAATATTACATTTTTTTCTTTGCTTTTGTTTTTGCTCTTTTTAACTTTTTTTTTATAAAGCGAATGCATTAACTGCACTCAAGCACAAGACATTGAACTGGTATCTTTCCAGGTACTGTGATAAAAGTGAAGCCCAGAAAACAAGCCTGTGGAGCAATTATGCATGAAATGTCTTTTAAATATATTTATTCATTATTACTAATAAAAAAGCTTGTCTGTAGATGATTCTTTAATTTGTTTCAGATGCTAATATTTCTAACTGTTCAAACCAAAAAGCATCTCCTGTTGAAAATTATGTTCTTATGGTCATTTAGAGAAAATTATTTCAGAATGTGAAGCTATGTCATTCTGTTTAGATAGTTACATGTAATCTCCAAAATAATAAACTGCAACCTTGAAACACCACTTTTTTTCAGCCTACTATTTGGCAGTCATCGACACTAATGAGGCAGACCTTCCAATCACACAGCAAGTATTATTACTGCTTCACAGATGAGAGAATTGAGGTAAAGAGAAACAAATAGCTCTAGGGACTCCTCCCCATGGAAAAAGATTCCAAGTCAGTGGTTCACCGGCCTGAAATAAGATCACAACTTCACTTTTTTTCTGTAGACTCCTGTCATGGTTTAACACTGGCACAATGCCAGTGCCCCCATGAAAATACCCTCTCCCCAGTGTCTGCTGTGAGATGTGACCAGGAATAAGCAAAGCAGGCTCCTACTTAGTAAGAAAAGAAACTTTATTCACTACACTACACTACATAGGAAAGAAAAGAAAAACAAACACACAAGGAACGTGAAAACTTTACAAATACATCTCCTCTCCTTCCCACCAAATTCCCAATACCATACACCTCCCAAATCAATCAAACTCTCGGTCCAGCACCCCCTTTTTCAGAATACTCAATCTTCAGTTCACTAAGAGGAGGAGTCCTTCTTGTGGCCGTGGTAACTTCTTCCTTTTCCATGTTCAATGCTCTCACCACTGAACACCGACCAGAGCTACTCTGAGGGTTGTCTTTTAAGGATTCGTCGTCCCACTCCAAAAAGGCAGAGTTTCAACTTTGGGACACCTGTCTCCCCTGTATTTTTTGCACCGCCTGGGAGTTCCCAAACTGCCCTCCTAACTCTGGGACATGGCTCCCCCTGAAAGCAGTCTCTGTATCACAAGGAACAGTCCAAGGCTATACAAAAAGCATCCAGCAAAAATGCCACTCCAACATCTCTTTCACCCAGGGTTCTTCTCATATCTCTCCCTTGCTCAGACCTTCAACTCTTGCTCAGTTCCCTGTTCATTCTTCACTCCATCTCCTCTCCAGGAAAGGTCAATACTCTGCAAAGTTTTCATTGTCCCAGAAGGGGTTAAAAGCTCCTACAAGCGGTCGGACTCCTTCTCAGTGCAAACCCCCAATTTCTCCACAGGCCGGGCAGTGCTGGCAGCACATGATATCAAATTTCAAGATAACAGTCCCAATCACCGGCGCTTTCCTCTCCCTCTCCGTCTCGGGGAGGGGGGGGTGGGGGTGCATTGGCTGCCCAGTACCTCCAGGATTTTTCTTCCACCCTTCCAATCTAGGGGGGTGGCAGGCCAGGCCAGGCCTACCCCCCCCATCTCGATCCAGGCCCAGGCCTACCACATGGCTGCATGGCTGCCCCTCCCCTGCCCAGCAGCAGCAGCTGGACAGGGGAGGCAGCTCAGACCTCTTTCCAGCCGAAGTCCCAAGAGAGCTTCCCAGGGGAGAGCTCTGCTTTTAACCCCTGTGTGTTCTCAGAGGTGTATCCAAATCTCAGTGGTTCAATTCAGGTGTCAATACCAAAACCTGAGCATCCAATTGGGCTGACCACAAAATCCCAGAAATCCACTTCCGGTCAAACCACGGCAACTCCAAATTATTAATAGATCATTGTCATCACAGAGTCAAGTGTACTATTAAGGAAAATATGTCTGTTGCATTGATATTCACAGATAGTAACATAAGATTTAGATTTGACTTGAGAACTGTTTCAAAATTCCTGATGTAAAAACACAATCCCTATTAAATGTTGGATTTCATCCTCAGAATAAATTTGACCCTGATATAACAAGATGGGGGTGGGGGGGGGAGGAAGAAAGAAAAATCACAAAATCCAGCAGACTCTACAATGTAACAGTGCCTAGATGGCTGTGGGGTGAAGTTCATTGATTTAAACTTTCCATACATGTTAAGAGCCCAAAAGCTTGAATATAAAGTTCAAAAAAGACAGAGAATTCATAACTAAAGAATAGATGCAAACCACTTAACGATTCTCACTTAAGCCTGGTTCAATGGTTGGAGACACTGCCCAGTAAAATAAAGTATGTGCTACAGCTCATCCTCCATGAATTTGTATTGTTGCTGTCACAGGAGCAATGCTGGAAATTTTCTCAGCAGGTTAAAAGCATAAATATTCTAGGAAAGTCACAGGAAGGGAAGCAAACCTGAACTCAGAGAATCCCAGGGCACTGATGACAATTTTCAAAGATCCCAGTGGAGCTGTAGGAACACTTGTAAATAACTGTGGTAACAAAAAGTACCAAATATAGGTCTGCTGGCTGCCAGAGTGAGCAAAAGGTTTCTCAGCCCTTAGAGAAAGGCTTCAATACTCTGCCAGGTAAGAACCTGCTGGTACAAGATCCTGTCATTATAGATCCTTTAAGTCAATTTTTGCCTTCACATTTTAACTTATGTTCATTTCCCTTGCATTCTCTGTGAGCTGGAGTAAATAGTAACAGGGATTTTGGTTGTTTTTCTTCACTTTGGTAAACTACTATTCTAATCATGCTGTAATTCAGTAGCTGCCAACATTTGTTTCTCATCTTTGTCTGCTTTCCAATTGCCATAACCATTGCATACATCTCAGTTCTCTGAACACCATAGCTGGAAGCAAAATAATCATATCAATAGTTGGCTAATTTTGGAGAAATCACAAGTATCTGGTATATAGCTAAAGTTGCAGCGTCTACATTTACTACAGAGAAATAAAGTTAAATATGCTATTGCCTTTCAACCCTTTATGATGCTTTCCTACTTGCCTCAAGGTTTAATGGCACTGCATTCTTAAAACATCTGAGTTCCTGTCTTTGAAGAGCTATGCAAATTGCTGTTTGTGTGCAAACTGGAATTTACTCTCCTAATTTTAATTGGCACACCATCATGCAGATGTCTGCTAATAGTAGCTTGATTTGTAGATTAAGGTCAATAGATGCAAACAGCACAGTGTTATTTGTTTCAACTAAAAGATCAAAACCATAGAATAATGATAAAAAGCAGAGAGTTCAAATCACAGGAGAGAGAGGTTCCTAATCTTCCTCAGGGTCCATAACCTCAGCTAAACATTAGTCTGCAACAGGACTGTTAATTTTGTCTGCTTGGTCAGACAGTTTCTGAACAGCTGGCAAACTGAAATTATTTGTCATTTATATACAGATACTTTTGACAGATCCTGGGATCTTGCTGAAAGATAGGCTTCCAAGTGAAACTGTTGAAACAAATGGAACAGTTCCTAGTTCTGAAAAACAAATACTGGATGTTTTTCTAGAATTAGTCACTATATCAAGTGTTTTTCAAGGGACCTATAAGTTACTTTTTCACCTTTGTTCCTCATTGCAGTAATAATTCCAAGGAAAATATCTCTACAGCAACAAATTTGCTTCCAAATTGCATAAATAAAATTGGTAGGAGATGCCTATGGAAAAAGATATTCTTAGGAACTCTAAAAAGCAAAAGAAAGAAATTACCTGTGTATTAAACTGTATGTTTAATAAAGACATTAAAATACTTTTTTTTTTTCTAATGGAAACTCATCTATTGACTTTAACAACAAGGAAAAATCAGATTTTATGTCTGATTGCCTGATTTGATCAGACAAGTTGAGACAACTAGAACATTGGTTGAAAAAGGATTGGTCCATAGAGTCTCAACCTTCGATGTCTTTATTTCTAAAATGGACAAAAAAAGGGAAAGAATGGGAATGAACCATTCTTATTTCCACCTAATTGTATCTCTGTACCACAAGAGATACATATTTTTCTTTCTCTCCAAAAGAAAAATTAAACAGTAAAAATAAACCCTGTATGCTTCTGCAGGTCCTCAGTTAACACAAAACTGCACCTCTTCATCTCAGAGAAACAATCCAAGTTAAAAGGGCACGCGGTAAAGAGCCCCTATTGTTCTGCCAGACAGGGCATGTAACAACATACTCACACCACACACACAAAGCCCACTTCAATCAGGAGGAGAGAATTCCTGAACAGAATGTAATTAATGTCACATGCCAAAACAATTAGTGAAGTGTCATTGGAGGCACAGCCGTTGCATCTACAGCTCCAAACTTCTGGGCCAAGATCCGGAAATTATATCACTTGACAGCCCTTAACAGGAAATAATGAACATTTTTATGGCACCAGAACCATAATTCACATCAGCCATTTAATGTGTGAACATAATTAAGCAGTCAATATACTTAGATCTAATGGCTGGTTTCTAAGCTTTCCTCTCCCACTCTAAACATTACAAATAGAAGTTGAAGAAGTCATTAAGGAATTTAGGTAGAGCCTAGAGAACTCCTAGACACCAGGCTAGTAGGGAGATCACCATCAGTCAAGCATCCAGGATTGTGTTGTCAGGAGGACAATATTATGCAAAGCTAATTCATATTATCATAGAATCATAGAATATGCTGGATTGGAAGACACTCATCAGGATCCCTGAGTCCAACTCCTGGCCCTGTGCAGGACACAAGAGTCACACACTGTGCCTGAGAGTACTGTGTAAACACTACTTGAATTATGTGAGGGTTGCTGTGACCCCTTCTCTGGGTTGCCTGTTGAGGCGCCCAGCCACCCTCTGGGTGTCCTAATACCCATCCTAACCTTCCCCAGACTCAGCTTCATGGCATTTCTTTGAGTCCTGTCATAACTGAAGAGATCAGTGCCTGCTCCTCCACGCACAAAGTTGTAACTGCAATGAGGTCTCCCCTCAGTCTCCTCTTCTCCAGTCTGAACAGAACCAGTGACCTCAGCCTCTCCTCATACAGCTTCCCCTCAAGGCCCTTCCCCATCCCTGTGGCCTCCCTTTGGATTCTCCCTGATTGCTTAATGTCTTTTTTCTGTTGCGGTGCCAAAAAACTGCACACAGGGCTCAAAGTGAGGCCACTCCAGTGCAGAGCAGAGCAGGATAATCACCTCCTTTGACTGCCATCTCATTGAAAAGAATAGAGTTAAAATTGAGTTAGAAAATGTAACAAAAAGAGGATAATTTTTAACAGCTGAAAAAGAAAAAAAAATCTGGAAGGTTTCCTTAAAAGTCATTTGAAAAATTACTTTTTTTTTGGTTTGTATGGAAGGCACTAAACTTAGACAATGTCTACAGTATGCCTGTAATTTTATTCTGAAGACTATTTTTATTTGTATGACTTTATAATACAAGCATAAAAAGATGCTCTATGAAATTAAAACTAAGTAAATTTTATATGTATAAAGGAGAATAGATTTTATGCGCCATATAATTGCCATAACTGCCTCAGCCCTATAAGATATTACTAAAGAAATAGCTTGGTAAGAATAAATAAATTTAAAAAGGTCACTACTCCTCATGTTTATAGTTCAAACTAGTAACTAGCTGAAAGAAGGAAATTATTCTTCCTCTACCACTTTGTATACAAATGAAATATAATATATAGGACTGTGCATGGCTGTGCTTGAGATGTGGCTTACCATCTCTGAAGCACATAAAATACACTGACCAATGTAAGAGGAAAGAGCACAGAAAATTACCCATGCAACCCATTTGGGAGTAGGAATCCCTGCATGCCTAAACAGGAATATGGAATCCAGATCTACATCTCAGAGAATCATTAGTGCCTTGGCAGTGCCCAGACTACACTCATTCTGCTGGACTTGCAGTGATTGAGCCCCTCAAGAAAAGTGTGATCTCCATCTTAGTTCACTTTGGAGAAAAAAACCACATAAAATCAAATGCTATTTACACATTAATGCTATAAAACAGGATGGTGGTAACATTTTCTTCATGCTTCTAGGCTGTGCAGCTTACCTTAATAGTTGTAGCTATATGCATCTCAGAGCACAGGCTTAGAAGCATATGTGTTGTGCTCTGTAACCCGTACTCTAAAGGGTTTCTGTGGGGTCACAGAACAAATTCTGAACCTCTATTTATAAACTTTAAGCTGTTTAGCCCTTCTGGGAGGGAGTCTGCTTGCCCTGATTCTTCAGTGTCAAATCACAATGCATAGCAGCATTTGTGTTAAAGAAAGTAGTCAGATGTAGCTGTACCTTTGCACTTCCTGGTCCCCCTGAAGCTCTGGTAAGACCTAAAAGTGCAGTACTGAGGCACCTCCTGGGAACTACAGGCCTGTCAGGGTGACCTTGGTGCCAGGAGCAGATATCCTGAGTGCCATCACGCAGCATGTGCAGCACAGCCTAGCCAGCATGGGTTTGTGAAAGGCAGGTCCTGCTTCACCAGCCTGATCTCCTTCTGTGAGAGGGTGACTTGCTCCATGGATGAGGGAAAGGCTGTGGATATTGTCTGCCTGGATTTTGGTAAAGCCTTTGACACTGTCTCCTGCATCATTCTCCTGAACAAATTGTCTGCTCATGGCTTGGATGGGTGCAGTGTTCATCAGGTTAAAATCTGGCTGGATGGTGAATGGAGTTAAATTAGTTGCTGGTCAGTCACAAGTGGTGTTCCCCAGCATTCAGTGTTGTGACCAGCTCTGCTGAACATCTTTATCAATGATCTAGATAAGGAGACTGGGTGCACACTCAGCAAGCAGATGACAATTTGGGCAAGACTCTTGAACTGTTGGAGGGTAGGAAGGCTCTGCAGATGGATCTGGACAGGCTGAATTAATGGGCTGTGACCAAGGGTATGAGGTTCTATATGGCAAATGCCCTGTCTTGCTTTTGGGTCACAACAACAGCATGGAATGCTACAGACTGGGGAAGACTGGCAGGAAGGCTGCCTAGAAAAGGACATGGGGCTGCTGGGTGACAGCCTGCTGAACACGAGCCAGTGTGTGCCCAGGTGGCCAAGAAAGCCAATGGAATCCTGGCCACTGTCAGCAATAGTGTGGCCAGCAGGGCAATGATCATTCTCCTGTATGCAGCACTGATGAGGCTGCACCTCTTGTCCTGTGCCCAGTTTTCAGCCCCTCATGACAAGATGGGTGCTGGCATGTGTCCAGAGAAGGGCAACAAGCCTGGTGAAGGGTCTGGAGCAGAAGCCCTATGAGGACCAGCTGAGGTTTTTAGCCTGGATAAGGGAAGGATAAGTATAGATTTTATCACCCTCTACAGATACCTGCAAGGATGTTGTGGAGAGGTGGAGGTCAGTCTCTTCTCACAGGTAACAAGCAATATGACAAGAGGAATCACCCTCAAGTTGTGCTAGGAGAAGTTTAGATTAGATATTAAGAAAAAATTCTTCACTGAAAGGTTTGTCAGTGATTGGCATAGGCTGCCCAGGATGGTGGAATCACCATCCCTAGAAGCGTTCAAAAACTGTAGATATGGTGCCTAGGGACATGGTTTAAGTGGTAGACATGGCAGTGTTAGGTCAATGGCTGGACTCAATGATCTTAGAGGCCTTTTTCCAGTTTTAGTGATGCTGTGATTCTATCACAAAGCTCAGTGTTTTTTTCCCTAAAAATACACTAGAGCTGGCTCTATTAAGGTCACACTTGATCTGCACTTTAAAATACAGAATAAATATACTTTATGTGCAAGGTGCTCTTCCACCATGGCATCTTCATTTCAGAAGGAAAATTAAGTTTTGCAATATCAAAAAACGACTGCATGAGTAGACACCTTAGCATAGCACACTTGCTATAATGTGCATGGACTTGAAAGCTGGCTGATCCAAGGAAATATGCTGCTGTAGGTATGAAGAGTTTGAAAGACAGCCATCAGCAGACAACAGAAGTTGCTCATGTCTCAGCTATTCTCCATAAACCAAAATTAAGATATATGACTGTAAACCACCGTTAAAATGTCAACCACAGTAAAAATAGTCTACAGACAGAGAGGCTGTGTTCAATTACACTCCTCTCTACATCTTTCCTTGAATTCCACTGACAGAAGTCTGCCAGGTATTCAGAATCTTCTGGAGCACAGAGTTCTCACTGAAATCCTTTGTAAAACAGACCCCCCCCCTATTCCTCCATCTTCCAGCATACAAGTTCATTACAGCAAGTTACTTATGTTCTTCTCTTTTCTGAACAGGCTGAAAAGCAAGGGAGCCATCACCCAGTTGGAAAAACACCAATGAAAAGTGTGATAATTCATTCTTATGTCAAAGACTGTGAAGAGGAAAGAAAATGTGATAAATTAATCCATTCTAATAAGGAGAGATTGTAATAAGAATAGGGACTCATTCAATTAATCCACTCTTAATATAATCCTATAAGAATGATATGGACCTCCCTGGATACCGTATCTCAAGATATGACAATTCTTTTTTCTTAGCCAGCAGTTCCTGATTACAGAAAAGTAATTAGGCAAAACTGTCTAATAAAGTGGTATTTGAGAGATAACCAAAATATAACCAATCTAAAAATGTAGCAGATTAGTTTATAGAACCTTCTTAAAGAAGCCAGATCCTTGGTAGGGTAAGCAAACTCACCCACAGATTGATTCAGATTGTCAGGGTGAGATAAGATTTTTTTTTTTGGTTTTTTGCATCCACTGAAAATACTTTGGGTATTCAGATTATCTGGTTGCTCTAAATACAAAAAGAACTTTAAGAATTATATAGAAAAAACATTAGAGGATATAGGAGAAACTGTTTTTCATGCTCATTAGATATGACCCAGGGCCAATGACTAAGAGTCATAAAACTTTTCCACAGAATTTTATTAACAGTTAGTTTCCCAGTGAACAATGTGTAAAGAATATAATGCCTGGATCTCTGTAAAAAGGTAAAATGCAGTGGTCTAACTGGTTAGCTGCACCTTCAGTTTTCAAGGTCTGACCATATCCTAGCAAGTCTTGCTATGCCTGCACCCGTCATTCCTGCACACCATGCCCACAGTTCAGTTGTCTTATATCTAGTAAGTCACTTAAAATGAATAAGAAAAAAATATTCTCTGCTCCTTAATGTCCTTATGTTGCACCATAACAAATAACCTCAAAGCTACAGTAATAAATCCCCTGCCAATTAAAAAGAAAAACCAAACCACCAGAATATAATGGAATCCTGATACATCCTCCTCAAGAGCAAATCAAATCCTCATCCCATTTTGCCTTATGTCTATAAAGCAAAACTGTTAGATTCTGCCTTTTTTCCCCAAAGCTATTGCATGGGTTCACTCTACACCAAAAACTGTATTTTGGTTGACTATTGCTTAGGTATTTTTTATCTGTAGTTTGATGATACATGATATGCACAATCTTTCAAAGTTATCTTTATCTGCCTGGTTTCCACTATGCAAAGGTTATTAATGAGGGTTGGCATCTAATCTGCATTTCCTTTTTTTGTTAATCAAAATAAACAGTACACCTGTGTTGAATCTATTCAAGCTCCTCCAGACATGTTTCTGTCACTTCATATAATGGATACAACATAACTTGAAATTCTAATTTAAACTTCAGTCTTCTTAAATGCTACTGTCTGCACCTGTTTTACAACCAGTTCTCCTTAGTCACATATCCTTAACACCTTTTTAATGATATTTTTCCTCTGAAAAATCACCAAACCTGATGTACTCACTAGGGCATATAATGATTATTACTAGGAAGACAGATTTTTATATCATGGAAACTTGCTATGTATAGTCCTGGTTTATAATTTTATATATATTTGTACAGTGCTAAGTTTAATATTTACATTTAAGGTCAATTATTTTTCCTTTAATACTAGATTATTTTTTTCAATTTTAGGGACACTTAGAGAAAAATAATACTTTGATTGTGGGTTTGGGTTTCCCAAGCACATATCTCCTTCAGATTTCAGGATGCTTCACAGCATAGAGATTGCCCAGTGGAACATGGCTAACCACCTGCTTTCAATACCAACTGGCATTGCTACATTTATTATCTTAGATCTTTCAGTAGCATTTGACATCAGTTGACATTGCTCATCATGGGATTTTCCTGGAGCATCTGGAATCTTGTGTTGGCCTAAAAATCATTACTCTACACTGCCCAGAGCAGTCAGTTCTAATCTTTTTAATTTATATGTCTTCAGTGCAATGGGCTCTGCTGCTAGGCTTACTTTTTGTCCCCAGGCTCCTGAAGTCTGCATAATGCTCTCAGCCATAGTGTTTAAGTAACAGGGCATTTGCTACAGCAATTAGTTAAACAGCAGCATCCTAAAAGTGCTCACTAAAGAATGATAAAATAAAATTTTAAAATTATAATACTATTCATATTCGGCATTGTATCAAGTCATAGATGAACATTCTTGGACTTACCAGTAGAATTATTTCTTTGTAGTGAGTCATTCAGGGAATAAAATATATTTTATTATTATTTTCTAACTATTCAGATTTTAATCGACTTTTATTGATTGTACCTATATAATAACAAACAAATTAATAGTGTTCAGAATAGGAGATGCATTATATTCAGTAACCATAATGTGTAACTTGTCCATACATCTCAGGATAGTGAGTTACTATTTTAATAATTTTTTAATAATTAAGTATTCTTCTCTGAAGAACAGAAAATGGTGAGTATCAGATACTCTTCTTTGCACATACATAATTTATGCAGATCTAAACACTGGTATTGTTATGTACTACTGCTTACCTAACTCTGCAGACAGCACAGCCATTGCTTTTTAAACTCTTAACTCAGTGGGCATAATTTGGCCAAGCCAGCTGGGTTTGATTCTTTTTTTGTCATTGTCACTAAATTCTGCATTGGAGATTTTAGGTTTGTGACTGAGCTGTGTTTCTACTTATAACTGTCAGTAGTTTTTACAGACACAAAATGTTGCTGTAGGATTGGATGAGAATTTGGATTGCTAGCCTTTCATAATGCAGATATAGTTAACAGACACACTGAGACTAACCTTGGGAATGGGGAAGGAGCAAGAAAGAATAGGGAAGTGAAGTGGGATGAAAGGAAGAGAGTTTAACAGATTTAGAGCAGAAAGACTGGAAATTATATTAGGATGCCATTTGACAACATGGCTTGATCAGATATCAAACTCAGTTGGCATATCAGTGTATTAGCCCCTCTTAAAACCTTGTATTGGCTTCTACCCAAGGATCTGATTGATGTCATTACACCACCTCATCTGCCACAAAAATCTACAGCTCTTATGGCTCTGGCTTTGGTAGCCAATAAAACTTTTTTTTTTTTTTTTTTTTTTAATGTTTCTTGCCAAGTCAAGAAATTTGATGATGTAATTTACCAGCCTGATTATTCTGTAATTTCAGTTTATTGTCTACTCCATTTCTGAATTTACCTACTGCAAGGGCTTTTTACCATTATATGATTCACCTCTGCAACTCAGCTCCTTCAGACATCAGGAAGATGGATGCAGTAAGCAACTTTAAGGCTGTTTAATTCATTCTGCCTGGAACAGTTTTTAATTAGACATCATTTGAGATTTTTTTTAATTACTTCTTGATGCTTCTGGTCACTGAACTCTGTAACTTGCCCTAGTATGATAATGAGAAGTATGCCTTAGAAGTTGAAATGCTAGAATAATAAGCACAAAATCCACTCAATATTATTCTTAGAGTCAGAAAAATGCTATGATTTGCCTTTTGAAAATTATTTTAATAAATTTTCTAAAATCGTGGTGGGGGAAAAAATAGCACAACATCTCCAAATTCAGAGATAGTCTTTTTACACTGTTTTTTCTTTTTTGGGGGATGGGGGAGGGGAGGCCTGGGGAAAGACCCTAGAGTGGTATTCAGATGGCAAAGTAAAATCTTTTATTTAATGAAGAAGAAGCTGAAGTTAAAAACATAGCATCAGGGGAGGCTGAACTAACCATAAAAATAAATAGTAGCACAAAACCTGCCTCTGCCACCTCTTCCCCTTGAAAAAAACCCAACCAAACAAAAAACAACAGCAAAACAAAAACAAACAAAAACAAACAAACAAACAAAAACCCCTTCCTGCATTCCAGAAAGACAGCTTTTCCAGTTCTTTCTTGTCTAGGACCATCTCTGTACAATTTCTTCTTGCAGATAGGTTTGTAGAAATTGAGTTAAAATACAATGACAATAGAGGACAAGAAATTTGAAGGGTTTGAATAACTACTAAGAAAAACTTGTAATTTTTGGTACTGGGTGTACTGGCAAAAATCTATTTTTGATAATAAGTACATTGCCTTTACTAGTAGCTTTGGGTAACTGCAACTAGATATTCCGGGACCAAAGCAAACATATTGTATGGCTACTGTCATTACAACTTCATTCTAGTAGCTCATTAGAACCACAGAAGCTAAACAAAAGTGCAGAAAAATTATAGACTCTCTTTTCTTTCAGCAATCTCTCTTATGCTAAAGAAAATGTTCTTCTTAAGAGAGTCAAATCTCAATAACAAATAGATAATAAAAGCAAGCACCTTCATCCAAACAACCAGAAGAAAAATCTTACTTTGTGCAAGAAGCAGGTATCATGAGTACAATCCTATCAGCAAAACACTCACAGGCTTCTTAAATGAGCTTCTCACGCTGCTGTCATAGGCACCCAGAGCTCTCTATGATAAAATATTAACTCTCTATCATAATCCAGTTTGTGTGTTTGTATATTGTTATGGTGCAGATGCTCTCAAAGCAATGAGAGAAAAATATATTTAGACAGAAATTATCCAGAACAGGAAAAAGACCTACAACATGAGGTAGGGCTTCTCCATCTCTGACTTTAATGACTCAGGTATAAAATCTTTATCTGACAGTACTGTTCATCCCTGCTCATACAATTTTGTATAGGAATAAAGAGATTTAGTGAACTCCAGAGAACAGAAAGAGATGCTGTTGCATCCTCATAAAGGGGAAAGCAGTGCTATTCTGGAAATGTCTATCTCAACTCTGCTACTATATCCTTTAGTGTTATTCATATGTATACATGTTATGAGCGCACTGTGTGTCAGTGACCCCAGCTGGAAAATAATCAGGAGCATGAAAACCACTTACATAACTCATGCCACAATGACAGGGCATATGGTCACCCTGTAAACTCTCATATTTCAGATAGCAATTTTCTGTCCCCAAGAATGATTGGAAAGCTATGATCAAGGCATCTAGGAGTTAAATGCTTTCACCAAGATGAAATGTTAATGCCAGAAAAGAGATTAGAGAAAAAAATCATTTTCATGTAAGACATTGAGAAAGGCAAATCAATCTTCCTCGTCCAATAAGCATCATACACAAAAGGAGTACTTGGTCTGTAAAAATTCTCATTCAATATCAGAAAAGAAGTTGTTTTAGTAAGTACAGAGAAAGAACTTTTAGTGGGAATTTATTTAAGTATCTTTCTGTTAACCTGAATGCCACCTTTAGTTGACATTGCCATCCTTTGGTTTGATCTCAAAATTCTTCTATATCAGTATTTAAACTACTTTGTCCTCTAAGTCACTCATCCCAGTTCTTTGCCCACCACATAAGATAGCTGAACTCTTGGGGTGCTATCTGTTAGTAAAAATACAAATGAAATGCAGAGTTACTTCAATTGATCAAGAGCAAATTGCCATATTTGTATAAAAACAAGAATAGATATTTCTAATTAGATCAGTCATAAGAAGAATCAGCTGCTAATTATGGTAGCAACAGCAGTTTAATTGACTTGGGAGCTTAATATCTTTGTTTGATTCCATACTACTGACAAATAACAAATTGAAAAAAAAAATTTGAGAACCAGCATCAGGCATTTGATTGGAATTGATTAACATATAGATATGATCAATCCAAGACATGAAGCATCATTAATCCTGATAGTGACCCCTAGTTATGTTGCTCAACTGCTCACAGACCCACAAACTTTGTAGCTGAATTAATAGCATTTATTTGATCTTTTCCAGCACTGGCTAACTACAATAACTGTACATTAGTAACAGTGACATAAGTAAAACCAGTGACACAAACATCTTGACTCAATGGAAGAACATTTTTGCTTACTTTATATGGCAGAGTAAACCAATGCTTTGGTCTTCTGTGGATCAGCTCCAAAAGTCTCCCTCATCTGAGAAATCAAGTGGCAAGCAATCACAGTTAAGACACTTTTTCACACTTGAACTCAATTATATAGTTAGATTTCTGATACATTTAAAAGCAGAGTCCCGCATTTCTTTCCACTGCTCTCAAAGCAAATAATCCATAAGTCTTTTTAACACATGGCTTGTTAAAATTATTTCCTCACAATCTTTTCCTTGAAACTCGATACTTGGAAATTCGCAGCATTTTGTTTACTCAGAAGAGAATAACCTCAAAGACACTAGAATTTCAAGAAGACATTAATGAATTTTTATTATATAATACTAAGGCAAAGTATTAGTCACATATTTTTCTATGAAATTCCTGTTACAGACACATAGGTCACAATACAAAGTTTTAGAAAAAAACAACCGCCACTGCAGCAAGAATGTACAAACCATGCAAGTGTCCTGGCTAGAAAATCCTAGGAGTTATCTCCATTAAACTACACTTTCTAAGATGCTACTGAGAAAGTATTGAAGCCTTTAAAATGCAGACTGAATAAAGATGATAAAGATGTAAGAAAAACAGGTCTTTTATAGGAAGTTAAAAGGAAACCAAAACCAAGGAAGAATCCAGAAAACTTTGGTATTTTTGCCTCACATATATACTCCAAGGTTTTGCTGTTGAACTCAGGACAAGACAGAAATTAAAAAAAAATTTAAAAAGTGATGTGTCCACAGTAATATTAAGGCTGTCCTTTAAAAAGTAGGTAGGTAGATACAGAAAACTTTGGTCAGACCTTTTGCTGCACAATCATGTTCCTGCAATTCCAGCATTTATAGTACAGCATTGGTTTATCCCAAGTTTAACTTGAGCTATCTGAAGACCCTGCAGCCAAAAATCTGCTCAGTAAAGAGGCACCAGTAGAAATTTTGTAAGAACACAAATTCCATTCTTATTTACCAAAAGATAAATGGTCTGTTTGGGGAGTAAATTCATTAGGGCACAGATCCCTTATGGGACAGCACTGCTACAAAAGGTAGATAAGGAACTTGTTCTAAGTCTGGGTTCAGTATCACAAAAAAAGCACATAAGGACTTTTGTACTTCCCCCAGCCATCAGAATGACCACAATGTATTCATTCACTCTGGTCACTGGTCACACAAGAGCTGGAGGAGTACAAAGATGTGTTAGCAGAAGAGCTGGTCTAAACCTTTCTGGTCTTGCTGAAAAAAGGGGGTAAATAAATTCTCTCTCCACATAACTCATTTTCCTTTCTAGCAAAAATTGTCAGATCCTGAAAGCATAGAAACCTGGGAAGTTCTCTCTGACAGTGTTCTGTCATTCTGGGTAGTTTGGGAAATAAAAAGAAGGTATAATCAGGTCAACTTCAAGTGTCTTGAAATTCTATCCTAGCTTCACTGAAGCCAGTCATCCTAAGAACATTAACATACTTCAGAATCCCAAATTAATTTGATGCAACTGCCACTCAGCTCCTGTCCTAGTACTTTCCATTTGCTAGGCACAACAAATTAATGACAATTCACGCAGGGCACAGTTAAGGAACAATACATAATGTTCTTTTCAAGAACTTTCATTATTGCCTAAAGCATCATTAGACTCAAACTTCTGAGTAGAAACAAAAAGTTGTTCTTTACATTTATAGGAAATGTGAGCTGTGTTGTGTGAGGTGTATGTAATTCCCACTTTGTAGAGACAGTACTGTGATTTCATTTAACCTTACAAACAATCATTGCTGTTATTAAACTTGAAGTCTTTTACAGTCTGCAGAAAAGTTATTATTTTACAGCTACTTTGTATTTTCCTTTTTACCCCTCAGTAGTAAAAAAATCTAATATGCTGGCACATCTCATCTTCAGCATATAAACAACTCCCCTGAAGTATCTGTCATTAAGGGCTATAAAGCATGAACAATTGGATGCAGATTACCTTGTCTATCCACAACACTTATGCATCTCCCCATTACCATGGTGCCTGAGCACTTCACAATTTTAAATGCAATTATTCTCATAAAACAAGAGAAGCGCTACCATCAGCAGTTTCTAGAAAGAGAGCACAGGCACAGAAAGTCTGTGGGACTTTCAGTGAAGTCAATCACAGAGGCTAACACTCAGACTAGTGGATTCACCTCTCTGTTGTTTTATTTTGCCCCAAGCATGTATTCAGAGAGAGGCAGTCTGTATATGAAGCTCTCTGACAGATTAATCTGTGTATATGTGTGTGTAATGCAGAGAGCCTAGTGAAATTGTGCCCTGACCTAGTTAGGGGCTCCAGATGCTTCTGTAGGCTAAATAATTATGAGAGCAATTATGTTAATTTAGAATAAAGCTACTGAATTCAATCAAGTTATTCCAGCATTACATCAATCCAAGATGAGAATTGAGCACTGACTGACACATGCCCTAATGGTTTTGGACCTTTTTAGAGTGTTCATAGCCCACATGATGCATTCAAGGGCCTCCTTAAACCTAAAGTGTGTCCAGAGTAACAGGAAAGTGCTGCCCAAGCAGAAAGCCTCTCCTGTTCAATAAACACTGTCCTCTGAAGTACTAGCATTACTAGAGGAGAAAAGCTTCTTTAAGCTTTCTTCTGTTATCTCAAATGTTCTAGAACTGTGTAAAATTGTTTAGAGGTTACAGCGGCATTTCTGCTTTTACAGCTCATTTAACTATGCAATTAGACATTACAATAGATATGGAAGATTTAAAATTAGATATGCTTATCTTCAGTGCATGGGTCAGTAATTTTAACTTTAAAACAAATTAACATTTTGCTTCTCATCCCCCTCCCCTCTCTACCACAAAATGAGGGTGTTTATCTTAACTCAGCAATTCTTATTACTTCCATCAGATGGTAGGAAGCAACGGGATAAGTTTTCTGGATTTAAAAAGAAAGTGCTGCTGTAAAGCAATTGCAAGATAGCCAGACCAATAATTCATTTTGTAAATGTGGAGGAAAATATGTGCGAATACAAAATTTCCGTGATAGGATGGTGAACAGGCAGTCCAATGACTGGTAATTCAGTGCTGGAAATTACATCAGCCTGAACAGATATACAATATTATATTTCTATTCAAAATGGGGAAACTGAATGTCAGCACAGTGGGGGACAAAGTAGTAGAGGAATATGGCATCTTTAATAGGATTTTGAATTCAAATATGCTGAGTAAAACTGCTTAAAATTGTATTGGAATAATAAATAGATAACATTTTCATTTAAAAAACAAACCAGCTGCTGGATCAACACATAGCTATAAAATCCATTCTTTTATGAAGAGGATAAGAAAATATGCCCTGGAAATAGAAATGAGAAGTGAAATCTCAACCATGTGGCCTTCTTCAGACTATGGAAGGAAAAATATAACAAGGTTAACTTTGTTCTTTTTTGTCTGCAGCCCAAAGAGAGTCTCAAAGCCACAATATCGTTTTTCATCATGGTTTCTATTTCTGGAATAGAAGAGGGAGGTTGGGGGTGGGAGAGAGATTTAAGCTGCTTTCTTTTCTTCCCATTTTCCTTCACTCACAGAGAAGCATTATTTGTATTTAACATTCTACATAATGTTGGAGTATTTTGTGTGAGGAATTATGCCTATTGGTTGTTACCCTCACCCACAATTAGTAAATGAGAACAGTGTTACAGGCGAAATGTGTCACACACATTTCTAAGAGATCAAGAAGTCAACTTAAACCAGAAAGAGTGCTTCCAGTGACCAATACCAAGTATGACTGTAACAAAAGGAACAGATCTTCTATTCACTTGAGGCTTTTTTTATACAGAAAAAAATCAACAGAAATTGACATTATTATTATTATGATTTCAATGAGAGTAGGATCAGCTATTCATCTCCTATTATCAACAGTTTCCAATGGCTGGAATGTCGATAATTAACCATTTTTCCTCATTGATATTGAGGCACCATTAGAAACAGATCATCCTCTCTATGCAGAAAACAAAAAGCACCTTCCTAAAGGATCTCAAACAATATAGAAAGTATAGCTTTAGGAATCAGAGCCTTTGTGAAGTTAGACGCAGATTTTCAAACAGCTAAAGAAAGTCAGGGCTGAGTTCCCATCCCCACCAAGGCCACCTACAACTTCACAACTACCTGAAAGGAGATTGTAGCAAGCTGGGGGTCAGTCTCTTCTCCCAGACAACAAGTGACAGGACAAGAGGAAATGTCCTCAAATTGCACCAAGGAAGGTTTAGATCAGCTATTAGGAAAAATTTCTTCACCAAGAGGTTTTTCAAGCATTGAAACAAAGCTACACAGGGAAGTGGATGAGTCATTATCCCTCCCTACAAGTATTTAAAAGACAAATTTAGAAGATGAGGCTCTCAGGGACATGTCTTGGTTGTGAACATGGTGGTGCTAGGCTAACTCCATGGGTGGACTCAATGATCTTAGAGCTCTTTTCCAGCCTCAACAATTCTATGATTCTATTCTATGTTTCTATGATCTAAGATATTTTCCCAACCATCCATAATTCCTGATGTTTTTGTTTGTCATTATTTGATTAAATGCAGAAGAAAATGTTTTCCTTTAAAAAGACTTTCTTTGAGCTATAGCTAGTGAAGGGATATGAGAAAATGAGAAATGAGAAATTTTTTCATACATGTATGAGACCTCAGGTTTTCCTTACCATTTCCCTTTCTAAGTAAAACCTCCATGATTTTTCAAATTTTTTTTCAATTAAATACTTAAAATCTGCAGTTGTTTGGCTATAAATTCAAAACATAGGCTGGTAAAAATATTTGGAAGAAAAACTTAGTGAACATGCTGAAGGTAAACACACTTTCATAAGCACATTAAACCTTGTCCCGTAGGATTGCAGAGGCACTGAACACAGACAGCATTTTCATTTAAAGACTGGTAAAGCTCTTGGTGTTCTTGCTATCAGGGCTCACCTAGTTTAGCTAAGTTATGGAATTAAAAATTAATGAAGGACCAGGTTTGAAATTCTGCCCCACTGCACAAAGCTTATAAATACCCTACAACGATACTGCATCATCATGATAAATTATACATGTAATGGTTCTGAAAGTTATGTAAATTCAAGAAAACTTTAATAAAGTTGTACTCTAACTGACATTGATTGTGTACAGTTGCAGACACAACTTAATCAACTGATTCTGAGCTGCAGTAAAAGAGAAATATGTATTCTCTTCTCCTGTTTATTCCCTGGAAGAATAAACTGAAAATCACCAAATTATCCTCCCTTCACAACTGTCTGAATATTAATTGCAAGCTTGAAGGGCAACAAAACACATTCAGCATCACCAGGACTAGTAATTAATTTGAAAGTTTCAGATGCTGACATATTGTGTACACAGTGCTGAAATGATAACCCAGAGAATGTATTCCTCCTTTGCTGCTTATGGTCTGTGATCATTCTTGTAGATACATTCAGAATTTAAATTTTTCAGACTACAGACAGAATAAATTGCAGACCTTTAGAAATTAATCCAAGGCAAAAAGGTCACCATAGAACAAAAATTCTATGCTATGTGTAAGTAATTTTGGTGCTAAATTATTCATAAGGAATATTCCTATTTTTTTATGAAATTAAAACTTTTGTTTCAAATCATTATGAAGAAAAATTCTGGTTAAACCACTATGTCAGTCAGTAGTTTTCAGTGGTTTCATTATTACCCTTTACTACTAACTACTGACTCTAACAAACAAAATTTGGCAATACAGAGAGCTCACAGAATGCTGACAAGTGAACTCTCCCACTTCGGGGAAAATATTTACACTTTTTAATGTTACATTTACCGAATCATTCCTTTTTTCCTTATGTTAATTATTTGCCCAAGGTTTAGTCATTTACAAATTTACAACCACATTGTGAAGCTTAAAGGAGTGTACTGACTCTATTCTCTCAGGAAAGCATTTACCAAAGGGCTAGTAAGAGTTGGTGAGGACAGATAGAAGCATTCCAGTTTTCTCTAGACTTTTTAATTTCTTTAGATACAGAAGTTGATACCTGTGTAAATGGAAACTTGTTTCTTTCCCAAAGCTCTGCCTCATGTAAATTATGCCAATACCTCCAAGCTTGCAGAGTCTGCTACAACAGCACCTAGACATCAGCTTCACCGTGCATGTTATTGGAGAGCAGATCATTTACTCATTAGAAAAGATGCAAAAAGAAATATGAAGACACAGCTCGAATGTCCAATCCAGCTCAGCTTTAATATGCCTCTAACAAGTACTAGAGGACTTGATTCTTGATTGAAACAATTTTCTGAAGACTAGTTTTCTCAAAAATTGGGAAATATGCCATGTAATTGGGTCGATGGTTATAAGCACACTAAATTGTAGTATGGCCATATTTGTTTCATTTGCCCTATCCAGTCTGTCTAAATACAAGACATTTGGCATCTGGAAGTAACAGACATATTAGTGTGACCTTCAAAGAACAAAAATATCTTATGTGAAAGATGCAGGATTTCTTTTCTAATCTTTCTAAACATCAGTGGCAGGCACAAATATTCTTAATTATGAGCACAAGATATTAGCTTTATCAGAGCACAAAATTTTCCCTCCTGTAATCCTCGGGGTGTATGACAAAACACATTCAGGGTTCATTTGGGCACCTTGCATGACACTTAGTATGGTCACAGGCAGAGTGGGCATGCTGACTGAAAATTGTACCATTCAAGGCCACAAAGAATTCACTATCCAAAACTTACAGTTTTAAGTTCCAGGTTGTCTGAGGCAGAAAAAATGTTGGATTTGCTGTCTTACAAGGCTAGTATCACCAGTTCTTCAACATAGCAATCATCAAACAAGGAAAAAAATAGATAAAAGGGAAGACACAAAAGCATCATCAGATCATTTCATCAAACCAATCAGGGATCAGTTATAAGAAAATCCAGAACTCAGGACAGCATCACAGTTCACTTATATTCAGGTAATGATTTAATTTATTTTATGAAGTCAGAGAAAAACAGACTGGGTCCAGAATAGAACATCTCCTTAGTAAAGAAGTATTCAGATACACATTTTTGGGGTTGCGTCATTTGTCCTTCTAGAGAAAAACAGTCCAAGTAGGCACATATCACAGAAGTCCTTAAATAAATGACAGTAAAACTCTTACTGGCATTTTTACAAACAAACTCCACTTTCACCAGGATATTGCTTAATGTGATGTGCCAAAAACTCCCTTTAGTAAAATCTTCTAAGGAGACCTCCCTTCTTGCAATCGCACAGAGAAGCAATCATTCCCTTATTCTTTATGGTGGACAACTGGGAGTTTCAGGCTGACACTTGCAGTTGCCCTTTCCTTGCCCCCTCCCATGGGCAAATGAATACAAGCCACTAAATCTTTTCATCTTTATCTTTAGCTTCTTAAGGAAAGCTAGTTTCACCTGATCCTCACAAGACCTGGAGTCAGAGTGGAGCATTTCAGCATTCAGGGCTGCTAAAGCAGAAATTCAAAGGACATTCCTCCCACCTCTTCAAACCTAGCCACCAGCAACTCAGTAACCTCCGGCCTGAGATGCTTTGTATAAAAGCACTGACACATCAGTATGACACCTCAGTACTGTAACGCCTCTGGTGATTGTTTCTAAGTTTTGAGATCAGAAGTGCAAAGAAACTTTTGATAACAGAGTGTCAAAAATAATCAGAGTAAGTATGTTGTTTGTAGTCCTAAATGATAAATTCTTGACGGTAAATGCTCAGCAGCTGGTACAAATTCTCAGATGGTCAGCAATACCTTAAATTCCACACCAAATCAAATCAATTTCTCTCCCTACCAGCTATATGTGTATTAATTCCTGGAGAGCCTGGGTGTCAAACACATGTTTTTGGTGGGTAGAAATATTCTCATTTCCTCTCCATACTTGCAGACACTGTTTTAGTTTATTTATAAACCTTAGCTCTTTCTCTAGGACATGCACATTCACATTCACCTATTGTGACTCTGAAAGTGTCTTTTAAAAGTGGAACTAGAGGAGGTGGCATTTCAGATACTTTAAAGGTGGGGGTATTTGAGCAATGCAAAAAAAAAAAAAAAGGTGAAAAATAGGAATCAATCCCCCTTCCAAATATAGAAATAGTACAATATAGATCTCTAGTGCTTTGTAGAGATAGTTCCAAGAACTTGTTTTGCAAGGGTAAGGCTTTTCCTCTGTCAGCTTTTGACTTTAGTCTTTCATTTTCTTTATTTTCTCACAAGTGCCTTGGAACAAAATATTTGATTTCACGGTGAATGGAACCTTTTGTGTCAAGCTAAATTAAATGTTTCAGTCTTTCATTTCAGCAAGAAATATTCCTTTCATTACTGTTTGAATAATTCTCTCCCTTTCTCTTTCCTATCCCCTCCCCTCAATTTTATAGTCTGATTTGGCAAGGCTATATCTGACATGACTGCACAGGTTGTCAGACATTCCTCTCTTTCATTGACTAAATTTATCCAATTTTTCAGTCATAATTCAAAGCTGCTACATGAGTTTCATGAAAATTGGTGTCTCAAAAGATGGTAGACACCATACTAATACTCCTACTGAAGAAAAGGAAAACAGAACTTAGTATTTGACAACCTGCTGGGCTGCTCAGCATATATTCACTATCTGATCAGTTTGTATGTGCTGTATTCTAGAGTAGCCACAGGACGTACACTATTTCTCACCCCAAAAGTAAACAGAAAGTAGGTTGAGATTGACAGAAAATGGAAACAGTTTGATAGTCTTCAGGAACATAGATCTAGAAATATCTCAGCGCTGAGTTTGTGGTTCTTGCAGTGGAATGGGAGGGTGTTGTGGGAAACATAGTATATAAACCCATCATAAATCAGACCTCCATTGCTCCTTTGCCTGTAGACTGGCTGCCAAAACAAAATTTACTGTTTACACAACTTCCAAACTACACCCACCTCAAACGTTGCAAAAAAGAACATTTGCCAGCTGGGAAGGTTGAGGATTTTCACTTCACAGTACTGTTTCTGACTGACAATTTCTGTGGATGCTATCAATAAGACAGAAGGGAACCCCTGTAAGATTATCTTCTCTGCAGAAGCAGCAAAAGCCATTTGTTGTCCCACAAGTCTCAGGCCCAGTACTTCATACCTACAAAGGAATTTACAGATCCATTCGGTCCTCCTTCCCTTGAAACCTTGTTGCACTGGTTTAGGAACTGGCCTGCATTCACAAAAATTTCCATCTCCTTATTTGCCCTTAATAAATAATTGAGCCTGGCCATTATTAAGGAGACCTCCAGCTTCCAAGTGTGAAATATCTGCCTAGAGGGCACATGATTAAGGACAAGTTTGTAGCTCATGTAACATATTCAATTTTCTTGGATCAACCTGATGAAACATGTAACTTTATAAGGAAAATTATTTGTGTGTGCATCTATATCCAAATTCTTCCCATGCCAGGTTGGAATTACATGGAAACGTAAGCTCTCTTCTCTTTTTTGAAAATATTTTTGGTCTATGTATAAACCAAGGTGTAATGGAGCTACCTCACTTCTTCCTTCTTAGACTCACAACAGGACCGGGATCCTTTTAAAAACTGTTTCTCATGCAAATCTTACTGAAGTCATCCCATACACCTATAAGATATGTAAAAAACAGACCCTCAGCTTGCCCATGGACATAATTATGCTTAACTATCCTCACCTGGACTAAGCAACACATCCCATTACCCTACAGATAATTCATGTAACTGCTACTCAATGCAAGTAAGGATACAGACTTCAAAACCTAGTATATTTTGGGGGGCTAAAAGCCAAAAACAAAACAAGTTAAAAAAATAATTTACATTACTGACATATATTTATGGATTCAAGTGACTAATTGAAGGGCTAGCATAAAAACATACTCTTGATTGGAAATTGATTGTACTTTTTCCAAACAGAGCCAGAGCTTTCCTGGGGTTTAACCTGTCATTTGCATAGGTTAATTTTAAATGGCAGTGCAAATTTAGCTTGAAAAGATAATTATAATATTTCACCTCTTTTCATCTCAGGTTATGTAAATGAGACTTTAATCTTTTTGCAGTTCATATCATATTAATAAGCAAAAAAATGATTTATGTTATGCTGTCAATCATTTGATAGCAGTGGACACAAATGAAAGCATGTGGGTACAAATCAGGCTAATTTCCAACTACTCTCTTAAGTTTTTCTTTTTATCTATAGGTTTATGGCACATATTCTAGATAAGAAAGTGAACAGAGACATAGTTTTGACAGGTATCTTGTTAGATTGATTTGTCATTTTTGTCAGTAGTAAATTAATTCATCTTTCTGATAAGCAAACTGTTTCTTAGACAGACAGTTCTTTATTCTTTATTTCATTGTCTAGGATTCCACAGCTCTGCTCAGGTTCAACTATCTCTCACACATTATTATTGCTAAAAGTCTTCCTTACCACACTCTTTTTTTTCCACGGTGAGAATGAGGGTCCAATAATTTTCTTCTGGTTTCTCTCTTCCATTTTCTTACAAGTTCAGAATTTGTTCCAAGAGTAGTGCAACTCAGCTGGAATAAGGATGGTCATGGGCACTAATGACTTGGCTTTGCTTTCAACAGGCACTTTTATTCCAAGGATGTGAAATGGATGGAAAGAGCTCCAGTTCCTAACCACCTGTCACCATCAGTGTCAGGTGACACTTTTTTTACCTGTATGTAAACTTTGTTCTCCATTTCACAGATGAAGTATTTTCTGGGTCTTGGGGCAATCAGCCTGTCCCAGCAGGAGTCAGAACTGGGCAGTTACAGATTTTCTTTCTGTAATTTGATTTCTTTGTTCTACAAACTACAGACAGGACCTGCTTCCTTCATGAGAATTATTACAGAAATTATTTCCTGCATAAATCTTAGAAAACACCATTTCTCTCTCTCTCCAGAAACCCTGTAACAGCTTCAAAGCAGATCCAGCCAGGAAACAGGAAACACTTCTGTCTCACTGAGCCCTCCATTTACTCCTAGGAGATGACGACAGGGCCTTGATAAGCTGTGTCTCCATTCACAGAGCTTCCCTGTGGCACTGAGGAAAGCTGATGAGATCTAAAACTATAAAAAAAAATGTTAAGTGATTAAATACTCAGACCAAGGCTTTTTCTTATATCTTTGTTCCTTTCTGTCAGACTTCAATGTACATCGGTATCATCAGCAAGAATAATTTCTCATTTTGCTAAAAAATATTGTCTTACCAGTCAAAAAGTCAAATTTTTAGGACTCTTATCCCATAGTTGTAGTTTCTTCAGACCTTGAGATCATTTTAACGTGATTCTTACTGCATACATGGCAATATTTGAGAATTAAAATAATCCTCTGACTGCCTACAAGTATTTAAATCCAGACAATGTCCTTTTTTAAGATTTTTCAGAAGTTCAGAACTGTGTAAAAAAACCCTCAATAACTATCGTCCAGTCCTTGACATCTTTCTCACTGAAAGGAAATGGTGGACTTCCTACAGCTATGAAAGATAACAACACCTGAAAAAGGGATCATCTAAGAGAAAAAAAATTATACCAACACAGGCTTAGTTGCTGTAAATAAAAAATAACTTTCATCAGTAGAAAGTTTGGCTTGTGGTCTATGTATGAACATTACTTGAGCCAACCTTCATCTCTCTCTTACACTAAACTCAGTCTTTTTTCAAATTTCAAAGTGTTTTCTGTATCATTTTATAGATTTCAAGGAAAAAAGCAAGTAGAAATGTTGATGTGAGAAAGTCTTTTTCTCATATCTGATCTGGATTGAAAGAAAAATCACCAAGAACATTCTTACATGCTTTGAGGGTTTTTGACTGCCATTAAAGATTGTATTGGGATATACCCAAACTACACCTGTAGTTTGACATTTGCTTATTACAGTGCCCCTCTAAACTGAACTCTCTTAAAATTTTCAGAATGGTTTGTTAAATTATGTCATTTAATAAAATGTACAGTAATGTTCTGCTTCCTGACTGCATGTGAGGAGGGTTCAAGTAATTACTTTTCCTTAGTTTTCTCCCACACATGTACAAATGCATGCACTGTGCCTCCCACATTATCCTAAATGTGCAGTGTAAAATTACTGCACTGACAAGGAAATAGAAATAATTAAGTCCTCTGCTTTACCACTAGATCATCCAGGTCACATTCCTCGTGACTTTCAGTGTAATAAAGCACTTTGACTCATTAAAATCAATAGGACTAGTGCTGGACATGGTTGATATTACATTTGATATTACATTTGCAGAACAGCATTTTTCCCCAATGAGAATATTGATCAGATTCTTTTAAACTTTTCTACTACTTCCTCTTGTTTTCACTGCCGCTCACATGAAAGCAATGCCAATTTTGAAAAGTTAAGTAGAGCTTTCCTTAGCTGCTACTCAAATAAGGTTGGTTTGGGGTTTTTCTAAAGGATAAATGATGTTTGTTCACTTGACTTTGTCTTTCAGCCATGCAAAACAACCTGGTTTGTAGGAAACATCTTCTTAGGCCTAAAATTCAGTGTAGTGAAAAAAAACCTCCTTTTCCCTACTCTTACAAGGTGAAAAAAAGTACAAAAAATTTAAAGTTCAACTTTGGAAATGACACTAAAATATTCACGAATGCAAAAAGGAGAGAGAGCACACTAGAACTTTACTCCATGACTTGCAGTGAAAATGTTTTACAGTAAAAGGTTGTTTCACTCTTGGGAATTCATCTGCTGTCTGGTTTTAATGTGTTACATAGTCTACTCCAAAGTAGTAAAATGGTAATTCCAGTACTGAAAGCATTTTTGTTATTTGTTTTTTCTCTAAAGAACAAATTACCAGTTTTTACCTGGGAAAACCTCCCAGCTGAAATGCTCAAACATTCAGTGGATCAGGTTTTCCAAAGCAATGTTCAGTCTTACTTTATTTCTTTTTTCAATACAAAATTACTGGTTTTGGGCATTATATCAAAATGCAATCCTGCAAAGTAAACAATCTAATCTATAGCAGATATTAAGAAAAAAAATTAAGCCCCTCATTCATGGGTTCAGAATCCCCTTTTTAAAATAAAAGTCTGCACCCTTTACGCTTATCAGTCAAGTTCTTTCCTTGAAGCCAATCAGACTGCAGGTACCGTATTGAATAGTCACACAATGAGCAGCTGTCACTTTACAAAACTAATATCCATTAAACAAAATGGTCATAAGTGCATCAATCTAATGTAATAGCAAGAATGTCACTGAAATAGAAAGTTGTCACAGGATCAATGTCCCCTGCCTTGAAAATAAACATTGTGCTTTCGACTTAGCACTTATCAAGCAGCAGGAGAACATTATCCTGTGATAACATCCTATTCTATTGACATTATCTGTTAACTAGAGATACTCAGGGAAATATCAGCTTTTCTCACTTTGGATAAAATAAGCACTCATTTTACATCTGTTATACATGATTATTGGGCGCATGTATTTCCCATAACCTGGCTTTAAAAAAAGCAAAAAATATTTTAAAATAGTTTACAACTTATACTACTACTTATATAGCCATAGAATGGTCTTTAATGAGCAAGAGGCAGTGAAGCATTAGATTTACAGCTATCTCCAGATTGCCTTCTCTGCTGTCAGACCCTTCCCTGGCTATTAATTATTTTGTCATTTTCTCACATTGTCAGGCTATGATTTTTCCTTGGCAATCCTCATGTCTGAACTACCTTTCCAATATCCAGTCTGACTGCTGTACTGTCTACAGACTTTTTTGGACAAGGAGGGTGAGGTGTGGGAAGCACTTTTTGGTTTGATTTTGAAGTAAAATTTTTCCCAGATCTGTTTTAAATAAGTAAGTACATCAGGAGCAGATAACATTTTGATGGATAAATCAAAGATTACTGATCCTAGGATGAAATCTTCCTCCCACTAAGACCCACGTGCATCTCCCTTAGAAGTCAACAAATTATTGGAGCACTGCCAGACCCTTTATGGGCACCTGCTGAATTTCTTAATTTCATCTGTCCTTCACAATTTAGTTACTAATTTCATAGCTGAGGCTGCTATCTGGTACGTGAATAATTTCAAAGCATCATCTCATTCACAAACTAGGATTTTGGCCTCCACTATCCCATCACCCTCTCACTCAAGTGTCTGTAGATATTCATTGACAATCATTGCCTTATGAGGTTTTACCCTTCTTTTGTGTGATTTTTTCACTTAGAAAATAAAAACTCTTAATCTTCCTCCCTGAAAGTATGGAAATTCCATAAGGCATCATGTAGTTTTCAAAAAAAAAAAATCCACCTTTTTAGACTTTAAGAAATTTGCTACATTATTGTGCAAAATAGGGCACTTAGTTTGCACATTTCAAGTGAAGTGCTCTTAATTTATTGCAAAATTGCCATATATTCCTATATTTGATTAAATAACAAATAAAAGGGCCATATCAAATTATGTTAGCCTTTTGTCTAGGAGGAGTAGCTACTACACAGTTTGTTTCCATGGAGGTGAAGTAGCTGGTCTGCTACATAATAAGGTTTGGAGTATTGAAGTAGAACAGTTTTCCTTGTTGAAAGTTTAATGTCAGCTGTATTCCTTTGCATGCGTAATGTGTTTTCTACATTCTTGTCAATATCAGGGAAGAAACAGTTGCAGGAGTGGTGAATGTCAGGGAATTAAATTTTAAAAAATGAAAATCAAACCAAAAATAAGAGGACATCTCATAAGATGAAGAAAATGAAATTTTATGCAGCTGGCTAAGCAGCCTTCTATCCTGCTATATGTGGGCAAGTTGTCTCATGACAGCCCATCACAATGCCACATTGCCTTATGTGTTGCAGTTAAGCATGTTTGGCACAAGGATTTTGCCCTAGCTTTCTTAGCACTTAGGCAGCTTGGAGCTTTCCTGTGAATTGGCTTACAGTGTGCTGTGAATGTCTTTGCCTTTCCTTCAAATCTCCATGACTCTTGACCATTTTTGGAGCTTTTCTTAAGCCTGCATATTCATTTATTCTGTCCTTTCCTACTACCGACTCCCTTTGTCCAACTCCCATCTCAAACAAGCTATTCTGTGGTCATGGGGCTCCACAGAATGCTTTTCCTAGAATACTGATATCCTAGACTAATCTCACAACAGAAGAGGTGTAGGCCTACCCTCTGCATCTCACAATTTCCATTGTGTCCATGTTTCCATGTTTCTTTCTTGGACTGTTTCTACTAAAGATGTCCAAGTGTCTTCAAAGAGAGGGAAAACAATGCAGGAACAAGAAGAGTCCACAGTTTCAATGGGTGAATGGTAATATTCCATCCCTTAGAGCCTCCAATGAAGCAATGGTCCATGGCCAAAACAGAAGTCAGAGGCAAATATGGAATTTCCTGTTCATAGTGGAATCTCCACTTATCTTGAATTTGATCCTGCTTTTTTTTGTCTTTCCTTACTGATGCATCCTTACTATTTGAGCATAATTTTTACACTCTCTCCAAACATTATACATAGTGAGTAGATTCTCCCTGAAGTTGACACTTTATCATTGGAGGTTAATTACTGAATATATTCTAGTACATTTCTAATTTTTCTTCAGGATGGACAAGCCAAACTAACAGGTTTTGTTTCACAAAGGAAGAAAACCTGCTCTCTCACTAAGGCAGAAGGAAGAGGGTGGGTGATGCTGGAATCAACTCACGAATATAGCAAACTCATACCCTGTGACTTATTCATTATTCTGTCATGTCCCAGTGTGTTCACTCCCCTCAGCAAGGCACTGAAGAAACCAGCCTGATTGTTACATAAAGCACAGTAGAACCACCCAGACATGTGTGAGAAGAACATTTAGATGTTTCCCACTTCACAGAACAGCAGAGAGGGTAAAAATGGTATATTTTAACTTTTTCATACATTAGAATACCATAAAGTTGTACAAGCTAATTTATGCATCCCTCCTGGATCTTATTGCCACACAGGTACTGCAGAGAAGGACACAAGAGTAGCTAAAATCTATTGCAATTATATATAGGCAAACAGGGGCCAGTTCTGTTTGCCCCCCGTGAGAGTTCACAGTAAGTGTTACAAGTATAAGAAATACCAATATTCCTTGGCATATTTTTTCTTGGTAACTCAGAGCTCGTGGCAAAATTTAGCACATGAGCAATTTTTAATATGCAGTAATATATAAAATGAGGTCATGGCTGCATTTTTGTTGTACTTGGGAGTTTTATTGATATTATTTTAAAATTGGTAGAAAGACATAAAAAAACCCTGAAATATTAATTAGAATTGTAAAGGAAGATCCCTGTGAAAATATTTTCATTTGGCTTTGGCTGGGTGAAAAAAGGAAAATGGTTTGGAGTTACTAAGTTTTACAGTGGGTTCTAAAACCTTGAACATTGTTAATCATGTTATGCTGCTTCTTTCCCAGAAGGAGTTGCTTCTTGGGAAGTCCAGCTCTAAAATAGCAAGTGGCTAAAAGGCTTGGCCATCCTTGCCTGGCTGCAGGTCTCTTGTATACCCTCTTCAGAGTGGGGATTTCAGACAGGGTTCCCCACATGAGGTTAGTACCTTGGCCAAACAGGCCATTAGCTACTTTGACACAGATCTCTCAAACGCTTTCTTGGATCTGTTCTACTTTATAAAATTAAAAATTCATTTAACCACATCAAGAGGCAGCCTGAGTTTGTGTGACAGTGATTAGAGCACTTTCAGATGCAACAAATTGATGTTCAAGTACTTGTTCAATGGAAGTTTGATTAGTTATTCAAAATGGAGCAGCCCCAACAAGGGAAATATATCGCTGGAAACAATGTGTGGCAGTAAAGGCACTCAGATGACTGAAGTCTGTAATTAGAATGAATTGAGATAAATTCATGTAGCATCATTTGCAGGGAATGCCCTAATGTCTTGACCATTTCCTATTGGTGTGTACACATGTGGTTCTCACTGCTTTTTCATGTGTAAATTTGGAAGGTCACATCTTAACAGTAAAAAGGAAACAAAACAACCAAAGAAAATTCTACAGTTTCTTATCAAGCTCTGCTAATCACTAAAATCTGCCCTAACTCCAGACCACACTCCTCAATATTTTACTGCTAACAGAATATGAACAGAAAAATTCTCCATCCTGTTCCAGCAAGTTTACCATATGGTTTCAGTGGTTCACAACAACTCTGTTCAGTAATCAATCATGATTACTAGCTATATACAGTACACACAGCAGAAGATATTAATCTGGGACAGTCTGGAGTAGTGTGCTAATTAGTGATATGCTGAAACAGCATTTGGGCATGGCTCCTTGAAATTGCAATCTTTCCATTGACACAATTACCTCACCCTAAGTATCTCACTTTACAAATGATGTATCATTTTATAAAATTAATTGCCCTGTTACATCAACACAGTCTGGAAGAAGGCTGGTATTGTGTATTAAACCTAAATAATGTTGTGCTTCATATTGTATGCTGCATTGCACCATGTCTTTCAAATATCACCACATACTTTTCACTTTTTAAATCAAAATGGGAGAGCAATAACTTTTTCATATGATTATTATACTTTATAACAGAGGATACATATTAGTATCCAAGTAGACTTTTGCTGTAGTATGTACTAATCATATCTGTCCTGATAGCAAATAATTTTTAACCCTATTTTTGAAGATAGTGGGTCTGTCTGAAGAAAGGAAACCAGAGCAAGGATGAGAAATGAAAATTCCAGCCCCATTGGCAGATTTCAACATCTACCCTCACAGGAAATGCCTAAAAGTCTAACAGTGTAAATATAGTTAAGTCTGATTTGTTGGTTTGGTTTGATTTCATTTACCATCTCCTAGAAACAAAGGCTGGTCTTTAAACTACTAAAGAAAATAGCACAGCACTAGCAGTCATATCCTGAAGGTGCTTTTGTGCTGAAAAATCAAAAAGTAATCAAGAAGCTCATTTTCTATGTAGAGAAACAACAGCTTCTTATGCAAGGAGTGATTATATACACTAAAATATTTTCCTTGAGATAAGGGCTGATGGTCTGGATTTCTTAAAAAATGTGTAAATAGTGCAAGAGCAATTTTCCAGTAGAATTTAATGCAATATCTGAACTGGTACTACTGTATTACATTTCCAAACTGCACTGTGGTATTCATTTAATCCCTTCACCAATGACCATAATATACCATATCCAGAATAGATTTGAGCTAAGGACTTCCTGGTCTTAAATAAGACCAAAAGAATTGAATCTTCTCAAAACATATTAGAGGACACATGAATTAGAGCTCATAAAAATTTTTTTTACAAAAACTTTCTTAACAGGTAGTCTTTTTCCTTGATTTTTGGCCCATTTTCTGCAAGACAGAGGGAAAAAAAGTCCTTCAATTTTAATGCCCCTCCTTAGCTTCCTTCATTTTTTTTTTCCAGAAGAAGGAAATTTCAAAACTGAGACATTAATTTCAATCTTTTCCCTACCCCTTCTTTTGGAAAAATAAATTTCCCTTTAAATCAGAAGGGTGTAAGCAATAAAGATGTTGAAAAAGTCTAAAAATTGAAGCAGTTGAAATTTCATTTTTCTTCTAAAATTCTTAATTGCAACTGTATCACTTTTCTCTGCAGGAAATATATAGCTAGAGAAGTCAGTTACTAAATCCTAAAAAGCTTTTGCTATTTCATATAAATTAAACCCTACTAAATTTTAAATTGAGTGCTTTGGAGAAAGAGTCTGAGACGTTTGAAGTCATGGTTCAACATTCATTGTTACTTAATATATGCATTGTCTGACCCACTGGCGGAACAAATGTGGTCTGGATCAAGTGCGAGCACGCAATTACACATTTCTCCAGTCACCCACACAGCAAGCAATACAATGCTTATGTCAGATCTATGCCTGCTGTGGGAGGACAGGGGCTAAATGACTGGACAAGAACTGCTGAGACAGCAGAGAGAGGCTGTAACTGTTTCTGTGCTTTGCATTTGAGCAATTTTTTATTTGTTGCTCTCCCCTCAAAAGCCTGGCTTACCATTTGGTGGAGCTGCAGCCTGAGGCACTCTGCTCTCCACATCAGATAGCATACACATAATCAACAAATTATTGCTCTTCAGCATCCACTGAGACAAGCACCTTTGGAGAGAAGAGATACCTAGTCCTAAGGCACAGTCAGCCTCTTTTTACTTAGACTGTTAACAAGGGGCAATTGCAATCAGTTCTGACAATGGTCAGTGCTGCTGATGCCCATCACTGCAAAATGGTGTGAGAGCAAAGCTGTTGACAGGATTCAAGCAGCTGTTTGAGAATAGATAATTTTCAGAGTCTAATTTCATTTCAAGGCCAACTCAGCCACTTCCTGATATTTGTCCTCTGCAATTTTTATACACAAACTTTGACACAGGTTTTTTCAGTTTTTAAGGGTGAGTTCTGCAGTATCTGCCCATATTTCATCAGACTGAAAGCAAAATCAAGCCAGTATTTATTTGCATGTCCCCCATCTCCCCCTAAAATACAAGTTTTTCTGGAAGTGATGGAAGTGACTGAAGGAATGATGCAATTTCTCAGTGTGATTAAACATGAAATCAAGCCTTGGTCTTCTGCTAAGTAACTACAGTGTAGGCATTCACTTGTACATGAGTTAACGTATTCAAAGGGTTCTTCAACGTGGTTCACTGTGCATGAAAGATACAGCTTCAGCAGCTGGGCACCTGATACAGAATTCAAGCAATAGTCCAAGGATTAAAGTTCCCTGAATTCATTATCTGTGCTCAGAAATACCCAGTCTCCTCCAGAAAGCGCCTGCCTACTGAACTGTAAACATGACCGTCATGGCATTCTGAAAAGATAAGCTAAATACAATAAAAAGGATAAAGAATAGCTTCAGTTACATAATATTGGACACTTAAGCAAAACTGGAAGTGCAAATCTCATCTAAAATGTAGGAGTTGAAGAATACGAAAAACACATGACCACCAATGTTAAGGGTTTCTGTATTCTGAATTAATTATAGCTAAATAATTTTCATGTAGTAGTTGCTAATTTTCTGCTTAAGTGGCTGCTCTAAGATAAATACATAGATACAAAAGATCACTTTCTGAAAAAAACTCAGACAAGAAATAAACAGAAGAGTGATTCCAAAGTACACAACTCCTAATGCTTAGAGTGTCATTGCTTCACCCAGCACAGTGACAAACTTATCATGGGAAAATCCTACTAAGTGGCTCCCATCTACATTTCCACAGTATCAGCGCAGCACAGAAAGCATCCATTCCCTCAAGAAAGCATGGGAAAGCTCCATTTGTTAGGAAACATGAAAAACACCTTGAGTAAAGAAAACCAAAATAGTAACACTGAAGTAGAGCAACTTAGCAGTCTGCTTCTGTCTTATAACTAAACAACCTCAGCATGAAATGGTGGGATTCAGATGAACATGTTATTTACTGAATTAAAAATGGTATTTTCATAAGTGTTTCATGAAAGTATTACAAAAAAAAATTTAAGAAAAATGCCAACAAACTAGAATTCCCTTAGACTTGGGTTGTCAGATGACTGACTACTGAATTGATATACTATATTTTCAGTTTATTCCATTAAGAGGTTTTGAATGCTATATCAAAACTGTGTTCAAGACTTTTTTCAAAGGTGCAAGTTAAAGTGTGGCTCTCTATTTTCCATGAAAATCCATTTTATTTTAAGATGTACAGCTATTTGTTGATATGATATGTAGTCTATTGATACTGAAGATACTGGTCTATAGGAGAGGGCATTTTGTCTTATATCTCTTATATAAGATTTTTTCCTACTTTTCATAATTTAATGATGTGTTATGTTCCTAATAGTCTTTCTTCTACCAAAAAAGTGTCCATAAGAAATGTGCTATTATTTGGCCTATTGCCCAGTTTTCAAAAGTGTTCTCACTTGTGTTAAAAATGTAGAAATCTGAATTAATTTAATAGAAATTGATTATGAGTCACTACAAGATTTTGAAAATCCCTACCTACCTACCTAGCAATTTAGGAGCCTAATTTTAGACTCTCCCTCCTCTGGGCAGGGAGGATATAAAATGCTTGTATAAATAGATTGTGTGGCAAAGAATGATGAAGACGGCTCAGGTTTGTTGGGTGCTGAGATATATGCAGAACACAGCTGAAACTTTGCTACCAGGAGGTTCTTGATGAAGTTAATAAGCAAGTGGACAAATAAGAATTCCAAGCATTACATTAGTAGCATATTAACCAATTTCTGCATTTTAGAAAAACTCAATCCTAACTGAAGATGAAGAACAGTTTCCTTTTTTCATCACAGAGAACATTCTCCCCTATTTGCCCCTCCAAAGATGAGCAAGAAAAAGACAATTTTTTTCAAATCTGAGTTAATATTTCAGATCATAATCATGGAGATACAAATACACTCCAAATCCCAAAGACACCAGGAGATTTACAGTTACAGCCATTGCTTATAATGTGAGAAACGGAGGTTTGGGATTTTGATGCAGGGCCAGAGTGGACACTTAAATTTGAGATTCTTATATCCCCAGTAAACTGCAAATATGAGTAATAGAGGATTCCATTGTACATGCATTTTTTATGCATTAAAATAATTTCAAACACTTGATCAACAGAGACAAATGAGAACACAAGAGTAAATTATTTCTGATGCAGGAATAATGGAAGATCATAATACACTATTTTCTGTACATATACAAAAATGCATGTGGGCTCCAAAACAATGCCTATTTACTCATCTGGACATGAAAATTTGGAGTTAGACCTAATGAAAACTAAGCACGGATCCAAAATATGAACCTGCTGGGGTATGTGCATTGCATTGACAGCAATGTTAGTTGAATCTTATATACAAACTGGTATTATATGTTTCACTTGGAACTATATTTTACACAGCTACATATCTATAAAAATAAAATGTTTTCAAATATTTTTATAAAGCTTTTATTGCTGTGATAGAATTTTTGTAACCTGCACCATGTCTTTATTATCTTGAGGAGGCGAGCTATAAAACTGCTGGGTTTAAAATCAATTTATTCTCAAGCCATCTTCCACTAGCAATTGCAACCTTGCTCACTGCTACCTTCAGTTTGGTACTTGAATTTCTATAGGAGTTCCTGCAAAACGTACTTTTTCCCCCTATTCTCAATTACAGGTGTCAGAAAGAAAACTGTGCTGACAAACTGACACTGGAGAGACCTTTCAGCAAGTTATCCCAGAAGGGGTCAGCTTTGTCTCTGAAGTACTTAGAAACGCATTGTACATTCCCCTACTATGACAATAACTGAGAATACAGCTGTTGGGTATAAAATCCTGATATTAGCCTTCACAGTGCTCAAAATGTGGTATTTTGAAAGCCTTTTGCAATGAAGCGGCAGCCGGAAATGGAAGAAACAGGAACAGCAGTGTGGAGGATCTCATGAAACTTCCCAGAAAGGGAGCCCCACAGATGCATAGATAAAATGGAATCTTACCTGGTATTCTACAAAGATGGTATCTACAACACTTCAGCAATAATAGGCAGGAAGATCCCAGACATCCCTGCCATACACAGGGAAAATGCTTCATTTCTCAGCAGCAGAGTCATTCCCTGCGGAGGGCGGAGCGTTCCACCCACTGTGGTACTTGTGCAATTGGTTGAGGTGACATGTAAAGCGAAGTCTACATTTGGCAATTCATCCATCTGCAATTTTACAGTCACATTTTAAGAAACACAAGAAAGTTTGTGGCAGAAAAATAAAACAATAACTCAGTTTTAAAATTTGGCTTGCAAGCCTGCTCTAAGGCTACAATTTGAAGCAGGATCCTCATTCCCAAGGGTCACTGACCTTTTCACCAGGGTAATAAATATTCTGTGACAAATGCCTCTTTCTCCCTGCTCCCTCTCATTCCATTTCAAACCTGAGATAACTTCCTGACAATATTTTTCACAAAAGTTACAACTCTGTTCTTTCTCTCTTTCATTTAGAATGCCTCCACATAATACTAGTTCTGCTTTGAGACACAGAGTTGAGCTCGCATGTAAGCATTTTGTTGACAGAGACATAATAAGCAGTTTAGAAGAATTTGTTTAAGAAGGAAGGTACACATTTAATTTTCACACTCAAATACTTTGCTTCTTAAAAAGTCATCCCAAAGATTTCAGGCTGTCTCCAGAATAGCAAATAACCTTCCTAAACTAGTAAAAAGTATCAACTTTGTCTTTGTTGTGAAAGGCAAAGTGAGATATAACAGAAAAGGCATGGCAGATGAAGTTGGATCCATTTCCTGTGGAGGTCTCTACCCTCCTGTTGGGGAGATCAGTTTGTTTTTTAGGATTAACATTTTCCCAAATCCACTAAGATAATAACAGAATTTTAAAATGCAGGAAGTTACCCCATGAAAATGTTAAGCATCTTGCAAAATGTTCTAAGAAATGGTGATGATAATTGATTCTTACCTGTAGAGTGTAGCATAAAGTACGACTGATATTCAAGAGTGTGAGTAAATTTCAAGTCCTGAGCATGAGTTCACCACAGCCAGATGTTTACATTGTTCTTTCAGATCTTAAGTGACTTTGGGAAAAATTCTGATACCAAAGTATTCAAGATATTTTTTCAGCTCAGATTTGTTTCTGTTTTCTAGTTATTCCAAACTCTATTACTATTATTATATATTTTTATAGCAAAAAAACCCACAAAAAACCTAACTCCACAAATTAGAATGCTAATTGGCTTTAATATAATTCAAATGAATTACTTTGATAAGATCACTGTGTTTAATAGACATTATATAAAGAATTAAGTAAAATAGTTGTCTGATCCTTACATGTACTGGGCAGTGCTAACTGAACCTACATGTTTTCGTCTTCTTCTTCCCTTAATAAATTTCTCTAGAAAGAGAAACGAACACAGAGAGGCCTGAAAAGAAGTTCCATGAAAGCAATTAAAATTGAGGCTTTCTCAAAAACTCTTATTGCATATTTATATTTGGTGAAGAATGGTGGAAAGACAAAAAAAAAATGTGGACTGTATCACTGTGGACACTGCCCAAAGAGACAGCAACATCAGTGATCACCTAAAAAGCAATGAGGAGAGGAACCAAATTATGTCTCAAATGCAAAATTTTTGTTTTATTTGTTTTCTTTCATTTATGAGGGAAAAAATGAATCAACTTATTAGATGTAAAATGACAAAATTCTAAATGTGGTAACTTCCAAAGGACCCAGTGAATTCAGAAGTGCCCTTACAAAAGAGCATACTGTAAGTACCATGAAGAAAGCACCAGGCATGAACTTCTGACCAGTTCCAACTTTTAAAATAATTAACTGCCTTCATTTGCAATGCCCTAGCAACCTCACAGCCTATTACAGATCCAACTCATCCTTTTAACTCTGCTGCAGAAAACCATCTCTCTTCTATCTGAATGTAAAGATGCAGAGGATAAAATCAACCTACATGATATAGGCAGAATCTTTAATTGCACAAAGAGAGAAAAATATTCAGTCAAGACTCATTGATCCTGAATATGTAATACTGCCATTCAGAATTATCCTTTCAGCTGACAAGTTTACCTCCCATAGCAAGTAACACAGAAAAATGTCACAACCAGTGTTCTCACAGGTCCCATTTGTGGGGATCATAAGGTCAGTATACAGAATCTGGATTCTCTCATTATCTCTTAACCATCTAATGCCTAATGTCTTCTGAATGTGTTCTTGCTCTCCAGGCCTTTTTCTTGTTCTTTCTAACAACTGATTTTATCATGGGGCAAGTGCAGGTGTTTCCAAAAAAGATACATCATGGGAACCTCCTTGACCAAACAGGGGAGGCTACTGGAGTGTGTCATGCTTCTTCTCTGCCCAAGACCACTTCCTTTCTTCCAAAGCTCAAAAGACAGTCTCTGTGTATGCCCAGGACATACTGTTACTGTACATATTCAACAGCATAAAAATAAGCTAAAATAGACTATGATGACTAATAGTTAAATATCTAAAGGTATTCTCACACTCATATTCTCCTTCTTCAATTTGTTCAATTTCTTCTATGTAGATAATTTCTTGAAATTCCACATATTTGTGCACTTTAAGACTTTTCTCCCCATTTACGATCAGATACTCATCTGCCCTTGAGATTAAATAAATCAAACTTTTTTCAAAAATTGTTAAAATGGCAAAAGTTTTCCAACATAATGTTCCTGATTGAATTACAGTCTGTACAAAATTCATGGTGCAAGCTACTAGCCACAGAGGATCATGCAACTTAAACGCGTGTAAAACATACCATTTTATTCTGTATTTCTAAATTACAAAGCTTAATCACAATAAAATAAGTGACTGAGCAAGAAGACTAAAGTAATTTCTCAGTTCAGCTATTTTTGTTTAGATAGTTAATTCAGTCATTTTTGACAGCTGGCTGGCAACCTCCACATCTCAAAGCAAGATCTGAGTTCTGAGATTATTCTAATGACTACAACCTCCCAGCCCCATCAAACACACTTCCAATATACTCATGAGTATGTCCCCACCAGTAGCAGTAAAAGCCTATATTCTCTAGAGCGAAATGCTGGTCATGGTTTTCATGTCCTACATCCTCACCAGTGCCCTCAGCAGGGCAGAGCAAAGTTAAGGGAGCAACCTCAAGGTTTAGTGCCTCAAGAGGATAAAGACATGGATGACAGTACTTAAAGAAAATCTCATTGAAGTGGAAAACTTCTACCCACAACCATAAACATAATAACAATTAGATACCTATACATGCTATGGTTGTTGCCATTAGCTAAGGTTTTAAAAAGGTGGAGAAGTCTACAAAGACCAGCAGCAATTTTAGTGAAGTCTGTGCAGAAAAAAAAACCAAAGAAATGTGGTTTTTTCTCTGTTGGAGCTTTATTTTTGTTCCTATTTTGTTGTCCTGATTCATTCCAACAGAAAATTTCTGCTTGCTCTTTGAATGCAGAGAAACAAAACGGAACAGATTAACAAGGTGCTGTGCTGGTACTGATGCCTCTTGCTGGTGTCTTTTGTCACAAAAGTATTTTCAGAAAGCAGAATATGACAAGTCATCAACATTAGTCTCTTTCTCTCTAAGAGTATTTCCACAGATTAATTAACTCAAATGTCATTCTCTTATAGCTGCATGCACTCTACAGAAGAGTACTTGGTAGCTGCTGTGTGTTTTGGATCAAACAAAGCTCTGCAGGGATACAGTCATAGCTCCTGTAAATTACTAATTGCACTGGAATGTTACAAAATGACTTTTCAGATATATTCTGGGAAAATTCTTAGCCCAAATGCATTTTCAGAGCAAAAGATTCACCATGGCCCTTTCTTCACCATTAGAACCAATCTGTTGTTGCATTTCTACATGTATTTTGAGAACAAAAGATATTACTTACTTTCTAGTAGACATGGGACCTTTACTTGGGCTGTTACATTTCAGTGTTTATTCTAGAACATTCATACCTAGTGTTCATAACTTATTTAGCAATGTGGTGGGCCATTGCACCCTTAAGGGGAAAGGAGCACTCAAGGTTCATGTATGTTTGTGGTCAAATGGAAACACAAAAGTCAGAGGGTCAAAAAAAAAAAAAGGGATTTTATTAGTAAATTATACACTTGGCATGGAAATCAGTAGGGTAGTCCCTTATCTCCTAGTATAAGCCCAAGCAGTGGTTTTTGATAAAGGGGTAGGGACAGAGGCAGAGGGGGGAAGAGACAGAGAGAGCTGAATTAAAGAGAGAGACAGAGAAAGAAAGGGAAATTACCATTCCTGTCTCTAGCATCAATCAAGCTGGCGGGGTGCCCAGAATCCTGGAGAGCATTCATGAGGGTACCTTTTCACAGAAAAGTTTTCCCTACCCTGGAGATAATTCTCTCACTTTCTATGCAAATTAGTTATCATGTGCAGTCTGTTCTTCTATGGCTCAGAGAGCTTTGGGAGTCTTTGGTAGTCTTGAACCCACCCCTACAGCCCATATTTGCTCCTCAGCCTCATTCCTGTGCTATACTGTGCTGTGCTCATCCCCAGGAGCCAGAACATGTGTCGCCAGACAAGTGCTGCCCTACCTGCACGAGTCCCCCCTTCTCCAGCCACAGCCTCTTCTTCCTCACAGCCTGTTACCAGCAATCCCTGGCTGGCTCCAAGGCTACCTGGCTGTAGGTGTTTGGCACATACACATCAGCCACCTTATCTTCTAGGCTTCCACACATGAGGAGTTGTTATTAATAACTCCTGCTTGTCTGTTGACTTGCATCATGCAAGCAGCACATGCACACATGTCCTGTTGGGCAGTCTTGCAGGTTCAGTCTTGGCACTAACCCTCAAAAATCGGACTCAAAAATTATTCTCTACATTCAAAAATATGTGAAAGACATCCAGTAACTTATATAGAACTTGCTTTTTACTCTGTTCAGGCAAATTCTCTTGTACTTTCAAAAACATAAATGGGTCTTCATCTTCAGGCAATAAAGCAAAGCAGAAATAACATGGCCATGCTGGCCAGGTTGAACCTAAAGTGCTAGAGAATAGTTCACCAGGCTCAAGTGCTGCAAACATCTTCATGCAAACTTTTGTTGCCCTTTCTTGACTTTGTTAAATTTGAGTCTTTCTTTGTCCTCATCAATGGATCCCTGCTCCTTAATGTTCATCCTCAGTGACAAAAGATCACAGTCATTCTTTCAAAGGCTTTCCCTTTTTTTCCTGTTTTCCTCCCCATTCTTAAAGTAAGTCCAGAAAAGGGGTGTATTCTAATTATCTCCTTCCAAACAATATAACAATTTCGCCCTTGCAACTTTTCCTGCTAGGGTTAGAATGAAAATCAATTATCTGGGAGCATTTAAGGCTGAATGACACCTAGTATAAAACCTACATAGATAAATTGGTAAATATACAAACAGGAAGCAAAAACACACTGGAAAACGTATTTCATATTTGAACTTCACACAAAGCAACTCTGAATAATAGATTTAACAACAACAACAACAACAAAAAGCCTTACCCAGTATGATACAATTACTGTAGAAGCCAGAAGGATAAAAAGTTCTCTGAATTATTACCATTTTCTGAGAAACTACTAAACCAACAGTTAAAAGGGTCTGAATACTTTCTAGACTAGTATAGGGAGGCATTATGACAATCTTGCTCCTAAGCCTCTCTGAGCTTAAATCAGCATGGGTATATTAGAATAATGTCACATAATTTTCTACATGAAACTATCATTTTGCTGTTACCTGAAGGGACATTGTAAGATACACTATAGTACTATAAATGTAAATATTCTGTACACCAAGTGTTCCATGACAATGGGAACTTAATGATGTATATATTACAACATCACTGCTGGAGTTAGGGTTGTATTAGCATTTTTGTGATAACCCACCCCACCATTTCCCAGAGGTTTATAACTCAACTGTAAAAATTTACTACAAGTTAAAATTTAACATATCAAGTCCATCCCAGGAGCACTTTTTTAAAGACAACCATCTGCGTGTTTTTAGATTTAAAATGTATATATAAATGTTAAACATACTTGTTAGTGTTCAATTTAATGGGAAAAAAAAAATAAAATTGCTTTAAGAAAAAAAAAATCATAACAGCCTAACCTGAAAGTGTCAAGTTAAAATAATTATTGAACAATTAAAATAAATTTTCAAAAACAATTTATGAAGTGTCAAAGTAATTGCTAGGAATAAAACCTGATGAAAAATTACAATATCCTGAATTTCTTCAATGTTTGTTTATTTTTCTCATTTTAAAGACCTAATTTTCAGCCTGTTCTGTTTGAGAACACAGCACTAATTTTTGCTAGTACAGCTACAGATTCACTTCGTGAGTTATTGATATGCTTTTAAAATACAGGATACACTCTAAGTAAGCTGAGCCATGAAAGAGTTTCTTCTCCTCAAGCGTACTTTCTCCCCAGAGCTCCGCATTTCCATTCTGCAGATTTAGCTCACCCTGGTAGCCATCATGTCTGGCTCAAATCTCAAATAACTGTGCAGGAATCAAAGCTCTCACTTCCTTGATCCAGTACCTAGAGTTGTTGAGGTTAGTTCTCAAGGGACCTTTGTTTTCTCGGGTCATACCTCATGTGACTAAGGGAGACAGTTTTTCCTGTGTTTGCACCTGTATTGTAAAGCTTTGATACTCACTTATGTTTCCATTGATTTTTTTCTCTGTTATTGCTGCTGTATACATTTTGCCTTCTTGAATATAAATAAGGTTTATTGCTAAGATCTAGGTTATTGCCATAAGCTATTCTAAAAAATATAAACTATTCCTTCTTCTCCAACAGGTTGGGAATGATCTGAGCCCAAACTCAAGATATATTTTTCCTTAGAACACCATTGGAATTTTGTAACATAGCCCAAAACTGGGAAATTGAGGGTGGGATGACTGAACACATGCAAATTTGAAACTAGGATTTCAGAAAAACCTAACATTTTGTTTTCAGAAAATCAAGTTACCTCTCCATAGCTTTTTTTTTTTTTGCATAAAAAGTTAAAAGGAATCTTAATATTCTCCCATTAGCTAAAAGGATTGGTGTAACTGTATTTAGCATAGGGAGGGTGGAACAAAATTATTTTTAAGGTGCTTTCCAACTCAAACCATTATGTGTTAACATCTCTGCAATGTACGATGGCAGATAGCCCATGGACTGAAGAGTGTATATATAACATACATGAGATACTCAAGAGAGTACTGAAGGACACAGAAATTAATAAATTAAGCTTTTCATTCTTTAACATTCTCTATTTGTGTTGAAGAAAGATGACTGACAAGCCAAAGCAGTGCAACACTTAAAAACAGGAGTCTTATGGATGGATCCAAGTGAAAAAAAATTCAACAGTAAAAATCAATTGTGATAGCAACAGTATGCATTGATGTGCATGAGAGCAAATCACTAGTTCTAGCAGAAATATGAAAATCAGGGCAAGAAGTAGTTACCTATTTGAAGCTGACTAAATCTAGCAAAAATCAGATACTCAGTGAAGTAACCATGAAGCTGGGAGCAGCAGAAGCACAACAAGTTTGAGGATTATGATCAGACTATCAAAGAGTGATGCCTACTTACTTTTAAAGTTTGTTTGCACTTTGCAATCAGCCATGCTTTTTTCTCTCCTTACTAATTTCCTGTCCTAGCACTCAAAACTCACGGCAGTTTAGCTGAAATTTCTGCCTGTAAGTCATGCTAAAGTGTCAAGAAGTGCTTGCCATAGAATCTTTCAATAAGTAGCCAGAACAGACCTTGAGAGGGCAGGACATGTGCATAAGCATTATGGACAAATCATTGCCAAAAGCATTCCCTAGAGCCTTCTCCAGCAGCCCCTCCCTGCCCACCAAGTGGCATTGGGCCTTAGACCTGTGACTAGCCTGTCTGTAGGAGAGAGCTCCAAGTGAAGCTTAAATTCAAATTCTGACCTTCCCACCAGACAGGTTATCCAGATAACCTGCATATTGTTTCTCCAGTCTGAAGTCTTGCCAGCTTTGATAAAATTGCTATTTCCAGGTTTTCGGATGATCTTTTTTCTAACGTTTCTTGTTGAGTTGGGTTTTCATGAGTTGGACTGTTCTGCTTCCCCCTTGTGTTGCAATGGTTCTGCCCTGGTTCTCCCTCCCCTCCCTGTTGCTGTCACTTCTCCCAACTCCTCCCTAGTTGCCATAGTGACCAATGTATCCTTTCCTAAACCCTTCCCCAGTGCTCTGCCAGTCACTCTCTGCCCACACCTTTTCCTCTAGAAACTTCTACCTAGAGCACTGAGTGATTGGCTCAGGAGCCGTGGCCCCTCCTTCGGTTTGTTGCCATTGGTGTTTTCGTATGTCAGTCCTTTGTATCCCACGCCCCTCTGTATCCCCATTCGGCCGAGGACTGGCTCCTCCCTTGTATCCCTTCCTCTTTATAAGCTGATGTAACCGCCCACTTGTTCTCCTCAGTTGTTGGCTTCCCTGGGATCCTGTAAAACTGGACTTGCCCCAGCTGAAGAGCACTCTCTTGTTCCTGCTGGTTGTAATCAGAGCCGGCCGCATCCTTTCACCAAGGCAACGTGACTGCTGTAACGCGGAGCATTTGCCTTAGGTGCTATCCCAAAGCACTGGGAGTGGGATAGTGCCCCCCGTGCTGCAAGCGGTGCTGGGAAGGACAGCCCTTCTCCCTGCCGGACCGCTTCAGTTCCTGGCACCATTTAAGATCTTCAGAATGGGTGCTCGTTTCTCTGCAACTCAAAAGAGAGCTTCTATCCAAGTTGCGGGAATCCTCGCAGGGGGTGGTTTTAATGTTCCTAAGAAAGAGTTAAGAAAGTTGATAAAATGGCTGTTTTCCCATTTTCCCGAAGTTTTCCCTGATCAAATTTATAACCCTGATTTTTGGGAGGTTGTTAATGTTAAATTACAAGATTCAGTTAGGTCGGAGGAAACCTCTCTGACCAAACTTTTTTTTTGGACTTCTCAAATTAGATCATTGCTAAAATCCAGTTCGAAATTGGGAAAACAGCCATCATCATCAAGTTTATTCCCCAGTTCTCCCTGTCCCCCTGTTCCTAGCCCCTTTCCCTCCCCTGCTTGCCTGAAAGCTGGGATTTTGAGAGGAGCAGCTTGCTCCAACACAGTGCAGGGTGTCCACCATTCCCCTGTCTCCTCTCAAAGCTCCCAATCCCCCCGCCCTAAGAGTCTTGGCCAGACTCTTAGGGATCCATTTCCTTCCCCTTCCCTCCCAGTTAATAAGTCCCCAGTTGTAAAACCCTCAGTCAGGTTTTGTCTCCCTCCTCAAGATGGCTCCCATGGAGCTCAAGATGGAGGGAGCCACATGGTTTCTGCTGCCTTTCCCCCTCCTTCATCCCATAATCCGTTTTGTTCCCAGAAAAACGCCTTCCTGTCCTTGGACTCCTGCCAACTTTCCTCCGCTCCTTCTCCTTTGGCAGCCCCTCCCATTTCTCCTCCCTCCTCTGAAACCTCACCCTCCGACCCCTCCCCTGGGGCGGGGACCCTGACACCTGACATCCCCACCCAGTGCTCCAGCCACTCTCCTCTCTGTTCAGGTTCCTGTGCTCCTCCTTCCGGTTCCCACGCTTCGGGGCCTGGAGGGAGGGGGGTGGGGACCCGGGACCTGGAGCTGGTTTCCATCCGTTCTGCGCCTCCGGTTACCCACCATCCTGAGAGGGAGGGGAGAGCCTGGGCCCAGTGGACCCCTTTCCCCTTCCACCTCATCAAGGAATTATGCAAGGCCCAAAAGGATTTCTCCCGGGAGAGTGAGTACTTCCAGGGGATCCTGAGGGCGGCGCTGACAGAGCCGGAGGTCACACCCTCCGACCTGCGGCGACTTTTCTCTTGCTTGCTGAACCCCACAGAGTTCATAATGTGGGAGAAAGCATGGAAGAAAGAGGTGGTGGGAATCCTTCCTTCCCTATGGGACAATCCCCGCATGGGAGTTGATCATGATGGAGAGACCTTGTCAACGGATCACCTGTGTGGGATGGGGAATTGGGCAGATGGTCCTTCCCAAGTTAGGGCCATTCCCCTGGAGGCAATGAGAGGGAGTGTCAAGGCAGCAGAAAGGGCTTTTTTGAGGCTGCAGTCAGCTGTGCCTCAGGTTACGTATTCTAAAATTCTCCAGCGCGCAGATGAGCCTTTTATAACTTTTGTTGAGCGCCTCCGAAAGGCGATTGAATTGCAGGTGCAGTGTGAGGGGATCAGGATGGAGCTTCTTAAAGAGGTGGCCTCTGTGAATGCCAACCCTGCCTGCAGAGATGCCATCCTCAGTTTGCCCCTGGACCCTCCTCCAACTCTGCAAAACATGTTGGAAATCTGCGCGCACAGGGTCTCAATAACACCACGAGATGTGGATCATAAGGCCCGACCGCAACCCCGACACATCGCTGACGCTGACGCCGCAGATCTCGCCGTAGATGTTACACCTGCACATTCAGCCCTGCCTCCAGCCAACCATCCGCCGCATCCCAACACCCCTGGACCGTCCCAGAGGAGGACTTCCCCCTGTCATCTTTGTGGGAAGCTGGGACACTGGATGCCCGACTGCCCGCTGAGGCTTCAGTTTTTTGAATTCCGAAAAGGCCAAGGGCTTAGGGGGGATCCTCAATCAAAAAACTAGTTTCGAAGCGCAGTCTACCCCTGCACAACGACAAAAATGAGGCAGGTCTCATAACATCTTGAAGCTTAAATTCAAATTCTGACCTTCCCACCAGACAGGTTATCCAGATAACCTGCATATTGTTTCTCCAGTCTGAAGTCTTGCCAGCTTTGATAAAATTGCTATTTCCAGGTTTTCAGATGATCTTTTTTCTAACGTTTCTTGTTGTGTTGGGTTTTCATGAGTTGGACTGTTCTGCTTCCCCCTTGTGTTGCAATGGTTCTGCCCTGGTTCTCCCTCCCTTCCCTGTTGCTGTCATTTCTCCCAGCTCCTCCCTAGTTGCCATAGTGACCAATGTATCCTTTCCTAAACCCCTCCCCAGTGCTCTGCCAGTCACTCTCTGCCCACACCTTTTCCTCTAGAAACTTCTACCTAGAGCACTGAGTGATTGGCTCAGGAGCCGGGGCCCCTCCTTCGGTTTGTTGCCATTGGTGTTTTCGTATGTCAGTCCTTTGTATCCCACGCCCCTCTGTATCCCCATTCGGCCGAGGACTGGCTCCTCCCTTGTATCTCTTCCTCTTTATAAGCTGATGTAACCACCCACTTGTTCTCCTCAGTTGTTGGCTTCCCTGGGATCCCTGTAAAACTGGACTTGCCCCAACTGGAGAGCACTCTCTTGTTCCTGCTGGTTGTAATCAGAGCCAGCCTCGTCCTTTCACCAAGGCAATGCGACCTATAACGCGGAGCATTTGCCTTAGGCGCTATCCCAAAGCACCAGGAGTGGGATAGTGCCCCCCGTGCTGCAAGCGGTGCTGGCCAGCTGGCCAGCTTGCTGGGACATTTGAGAAGGACAACCCTTTTCCTGCCGGACTGCTTCAATTTCTCATTTTCCCTCCTCCAGCTCCCTTTGTAGATGGACTGAACGATAGTGTTGTACAAGCCTGGAGAACCCCACGGGAATCAATTTGACTAATATATACACAGCATAAAAGGGGTATTTAACCATCAAAAGGATGCTTTTTCCCCTGAACTAGAGAACAAGAGCAATCATTTCAGCTGGAGTTTCTCTATGGCAGTTGGAGAGAAGTGATGGCTTCCCCATGGATTAACATTTCCTGACTTTGCTCTTCACACAAAGGTTACAACTACTTATGTTATATGCAAGTTATGCATAATAATTAGAAACAGGGCACACTGTTTAAATCATCATACTTGTTAGCATTTCAATGCAGACATCATTTTAATCCTTGCATTTCTAATGTCAACAGTAGCCGCTTAGAGTTGTCACTGAAATTTTTAATTTTTCTCCTCTTCCTATTGCATCTATATACATACATTGTTCATTGATTATGGTTTGGCATTTCTTCTAGGTTTTTATAACCTTGCAGTAGATTTATGCACACAAGAACTTAAACTGGCAACCTCGCACATGTTATACAAGAGAGGTTATATTTGAATGAAAAGTATTGAAGTTCCTATCGTATTCAGCAGGATTATATAGATAATAAAGGTCAGCTGTGATACATACTATTATATTAACATGCAAAGGAATGTGTAGTAGTAGTAGTAGTATGTGATGGGAAGGGTTTATTTATAATAAAAGCAGGCCATGCTTTAGGAATAACTTTAGGATAGCAGTAGACAGTGATAGTGGATTATTGTAGGCTTATAGGAAAACCATTTTCATGTCAGATAAAACAATTAATTTGAACTGGAGTCAGATTCTCAAATCCTAACAAAGCAAAGAAAAATACCTGAGGAGGTTTAGAAAGAAGCTTTCAGAAGAGCTTTGAGCTGGTGTGGTTGTTTCCATCAGCAGGTTTCTTGTCAGTGGACCTATCCACTCACATTAAACTCATACTCAAAGTCTTTACCATGACAGTGACTTTGGCACATCAAAAATACAAGTATTTTCTGTGACCCCACAGTCAGTAACAACTAACTAAATCAGGACATTCCCTGATAATTAAAAATAAGCATTTTTAGTTTTCGTGATCATTAGTTACTGCTCTCACAATTCTTCCAGATTTTCTGTAGTTTGGAAAAGGGGAAAGAATTTCTTTTCTCTGTAGTTTCCCTATGGAAGGTGATGAGTGTTACAAGGTACTTAAGGCCCTGTACAAGTCAGTTCTGAAACACAGTTCATGCATTACTTATGAGTTTTCATTGAAATGTAAATCTGAGCGATTTTCATTTGTTCCCTTGGTCTTAAATGAAACATTTACTGAGTCCAAGGAATCATTCTCAGAGCTCAAATTCTAGAGAGAAGTGTGTGGTATGGTAAAAATTATTAATAAAAAATACATACATGTCCAGGCAAATAAAGCTTCTGCACTAAAAACCTTCGCATTTGTCTGTATTAATGTTTAATGCATTTGTAAAAAGCAGTCCTGCTTTGTAGGAAATAGCCACAAAAGTGTCCTGCAATCTACTAGCACTTATGATCACAGCATGGGTCCAAAGAGGATTGTCAGAAATGCATGATCCATGTTTGATAGATCAGAGGAACCATACAGAGTATATTAAAGCCATATTACAGCTGCTGAAAGGAATGGAAAAATATTTCTGGATTAGCTCTAAAATTAGAGGTTAATTTATCATTTGATTGGCTTAAGCACACAGCATATTAGCAGTAGGTATTGCTAAGAAAACTCAGTTATGACCTACAGAAACCAATTACACAAGAGGGAACTAAAAGAAAATTTAAATTATGTAATCATAATGTTTTGTAAGTGACATGTCTTTCTAATATAATAAAATAAAAATACTGAAATACTATAGTGTGTTCTACCATAGCCAGTTTACATCCATGGTCATTGAGAAGAATGCATAGTCATAGTTTCTTAGGCAGGTTTAAAAAATGCCTAGTTATTTATCTGGACAGTTTGCTTGCATCTCTACGTTAATAAGATATGTAGCATTCTAAAAGCAATATAAACTTAGCATCCAGGCAAAATATACTTGCTCTAGCATTTGTTCAGATGATTTTACAAAGGGTTATTTCAGTGATATTGCTGTTGTTCCTACATTTGTGTCCAGGTAGAAGCATCAAGATCTGCAAGTGCAATGGAAAATATTTACATTTATCCTCACAAGATATTTCAACAGAAAAAGACATTTTAAATGGGTTTTTGTATCTAAAGACTATAGATACCAGTAAAAGTTAAAGCATTGAATTGAGTAATTGCACAGAATTTTAAAGAAGTGCTAATATTTGAAGTAAATGTGACCCCAAATAAACACATTAGATGCAGACACCTTGTGAAAAAGCAAGCTCAAGCTATTCTCCTTGAAAGATAAAAAGGGCAGGGGATCTCAGCATAGTCCCAAACTTGTTATACATCCACACACATGACTAGTTATAATCTGAACTTGAGACTTAAATTCTTTCTTATTGAACAAAAGCTTAATCCTTCAAACTCCTTGGGGAAATAGCCTTAAACAGGTGAAAATAAAATACAATTAACAAAGAAGTGAAAGAAGATGAGGAGTCCTTTGAGACTGTAATGGAAAAAAAAAAGGCAAAACAAATTAAATTTTCCAACCTGAATAAATCTTTGTAGGAAACATTAAAACAAAAAAAGGATGAGAGGAAGAAATTAAATAGATCCAAAATTACGAGTGTGGTAGAAAACTCAGCACAATAAACTTGAAATCAGCCTCTTGGGAAAAGATTAAAAATAAGAATTGTAAATTATATGAGAAGTATTTTGTAGAAACTGCATCTTGTTCAAAAATAAAGCAATCTAACTTATCTTTCCAGATGCAATTTTCTACAGTTTAATTTGGTAGGCTAAGTATTGGTTTTGAACTTTTAGCTGATTTCTGTCTAACTAGCTTTAATTGTTATGTTTACTTCTAATTGACATTCAGCAATTTCATGAGTTATTCACTATGTAAAGAGGCTCAAAAATATCTTGAAGCCACAGCAACCAACTCAAATGCTCTTCAAAATTTCTCAAAATGTTAAAGAAGAAGTTCCATAATGGCTGCAAACTTTTACTATCAAAGGAGGAGTCCAGAATTACTTATAATCCACTCTTGTAGTTAATGGTTCCCAAACAAGAGAAATACCACCATATCTTCAAAATTGTTTATGACTGAACTGTAGTTTTTAAGATAAGAGTATTTCCAAATATATGGCATGATTAGGAATGTGCTTTTGTGCAGTGTGAAAAATTCACTTGTGTGTGTACAGCGATTGGTTTTAAAGAGCCAAGGGACAAAGATACTGAGCATTTCCAAAAAACAAATATGGTGAAGTCTGTCAGACCAAGATTCTTTCCTATCTGATTCCCTAAGATTACAGTCTCCATAAGGGCAAATTCCTGTTTATAGGACGGAACTGGCAGAGTGTTGAACACTGGAATATCAAATCCTTTATCATTAATTTGGCAGCTAGAAATTAAGCCAAGGTCTCCAGTTTATACTTGAAATCAGAGAAAGAAATGTCCATGAGTGTCTTTGTTCTAGTTTCAGTGTGCACAGTAATGCAGCAATGGAGAGGCAGTCACAGATTGGCAGCCGTGTACTTCAACCCCCAGTTTGAATTTTAGTTATTAGTGCCTGTGTTGTTGTATATGTAGATACAGAGATACAAGTATATTCATTTTATTCTTAGTGTGCTGCAATCACACCTACATTTTACTTTGTAGTTATACCTTCAGGGAATAGCTTTATAGCATAATAGGAATATTATGCTGGGAAACTTCCCAGGAAAATGTCATTAAATGTCTGCATCTTTTCTCCTATCCCTCTCTTCCTCCTGAAATTTTCTCCTTCACATCAAAAGTTTACTGTTACTTTGAAGTAATAGGAATCAAAGAAAAGGGAAAAAGCTGGCTCTATCAGAGCCAGTGTTGAAAAGTTCCTGAGGATGTGGGAGAGATGAAAGAAACTGGAATTGTTTCAATCAAAGATAAGAAGTTGGAGGTGGGAATGCAAGGATTTTTGGACAAGCCTGTGGAAAGATGGGGGGAGGCATACATATATTTACACACATATTTGAGGGGTGAAAGGAAGTAAGATAGCACAAAGTTTCTGAAATCTACTTCAATATGTTATTCATTAAATCCTTGTTTTGCCTCCTTTCAGTCAACTTCTTGGTATTATTTCAAAAATGAATCCAGGCTTAAATAAAAGAGTCATAGAGAATCTCTGCAAAGCCCTTCAGAGTGAGTACAGTAAATGACAACTTTCTGGAGTGACAGAAAGATGATGTTGATGTTTAAGCATCCATCCATTTCAAACTTTTCTTCAAAAATATTTCAATCCTTATCAGTTCCTAGAGCTAAAAAGAGTGGACAAATAAATATAACTCTTTAGATTGCAACACTTTTAAGTATAAATGTAATTTAAAATATTCTTTTATTGCATATCAGATTTTAGTTAGTGGAAGTCAAAGTCAGCAAACTTTGAAAGAAGATAACCAGTTTGGCTCTGAGAAGTTCAGGACAACTGAGAGGCTCCTCTCAAAGACACAACATACAGATGTCCTAGAACTCACCTGAAAGAAATACTGTCCAATCTAATATGGATTTCTGCAGGTATAAATCCACATTCTCTGCTTGCTGTTTGCAAAACCCACTCATTAAAATTCTAAAAATATTCTTTTAATTCAAAAGGAGGTGTCATTGCTACTATCTAAGATATCCCATTTTTGAAGAATCTCAGAAGAGAGACTTTATTCCTTTTCTCGTCTTCTCTACAAGAATAATTAACAAAGATGAGAAAGGACAGCAATAATAATAAAGCCTCAGTTGTGTCTCCAAACATATGCAGATGACTCCACACTCCAAATTCACTACCCCAGGCTTCATCCAGATATTAAAGGACCAAGGCAGAGATTACATTTCATTGATAGAAACAGACCGAACTACAGATCTGATCTGCCATTCATCTCACCATCTGGGCTTGTATGAAGCAGGGAAATACAGTCTGGAGCACAAAGTATTTTCCCTAGCCACAAAAGCAACCTCTTCTCTTGGACCCCACACACTGGTAAATACTAGGTGCCTTTTAAACAAAACAAATGTATGCATCATAGCAAAGGAGAGGAAGTGGAACTTGTACCTTTATGCTAATCCTTCTCCTCCAAAAAACAGCAGCTTTCAAGTGGTTTCTCTGAATCACTTAGTCCAGAAATGGATTGAAAATTAAGATGGCAAGCTGAAGATCAGCTGCTGAATTACATCAATTGAAAGTGATTCCACCAGCTTCTCAGTAGACCCAAGTATTGAATGTGCATATCTGTAAGGCAATATCAGCAACAACAGCATGAAACTTCAGTATTTTGTTGAGGTATGACAGGAGGAATAGCTGTTCAGCAGCTATGTTGAGCAGGGGTAAGGAAAGCAAGAGAGAGAGTTTGAATTATGCATATCATGCATGGATCCTACACATTTTTGCACCCTTCTTCTGATTCTATGCAATTTCATCTTTAGGGGGGTTGAGGAGAGGAAGGCAAAAAAAGCACAGGACTACTCATCACAGTCACAAAGAAATCCTATGAGTCTGAATTTTTTTCAAAATCATAGATGCAGGAATATCAGAGATATAAAGCTATGATACTAATCACTGCTTCCATGAGCAACACCAACCTGAAAGTCAGAGTTGCACTGTCTTTCCCTCATCACAGCCTGACACACAATATCCAGTGAGCAATGAAACTGAGAAACCATACCATCAAAAGATGAGATGTCTATTCTTCTTGGGGCCAAAAAGGGTAACAATCACTGACTCCCCTGAATTCTGCAATTCCAAACTTTCCTTCCATTGGATTCTCTTCACCAACTTCTGCTGGCATCACTGCATAGATTATAGGGTCTTCTCTCATAACCTGGAAGGGAAGAAACATCATGCCCAATGGTTCAAGCCTAATCAAACTCATTCATATTACTGCCATTTGATATTTCATAAGAGGAATTATTATCATCTTCTGAACAAATATAGAGGCTGTTATATGAGGATTGAAGGGTAATTCAGCTTGGAAGGGATCTCAGGATATTTCTAGTCCAACCTCCTGCTCAAAGCAGAGCCAATTCCGAGTACTGATTCCTGGAACCTGACTCCATCTCTTTCATGACCTCTCTGGCACTGGAAGCTGATATTAAGTGTCCCCATAGCTATTGTGCCATCTCTTCTCCAAGCTGAACAAGCCCAGTTCCCTCAATCACTCCTCACAGGACAAAGTGCTACAGCCCACCCACCATCTTCAAAGTAAGTGATTATTAAGAATAATATTCTAGATGGAAATAGGACACATCAAAAATTCCTTCATTCATCCAGTAACACCATATGGAAGAAATATTAGAGAAAGGTTAGATATTAGGCAAGATGTGGCACTATGATCTATAACGGTGTAGTTAAATCCCAACCTGCTATATTGAAAATATTGCTACAGAATCACTTATAATTCTTAAAATCATAGGAAAGGTCAGGTTGGAAGGTAATATAGCCAACTTCTGTCCAAAAACAAGGTCAAATGTTAAGTCAAGGTTTTAATTCTTCAGTCATCTATTATCATGAGCAGCAGATGAAGAATTTTCAAAAATTCCATTTCTTGCTAACTCACATTTCATTATAGGATTCTAAAGAACGAAAATATTTCATTATGAGCATGGAAATTGTAAGGCAAGAGGGAGGGGAAGCCATCTGTAGCAGAATACACGGCTCCTGTTTACATTCTCCCATCAGTTTGTTTACAGTGAACCCTCCTGAACCTCTCCTTGTTAGATAGGATGCCTTCCCTTTGTGTTAAGCAGGCTTATGCTTAAAGTCAGAATGAGCAGATGGAAAGAAAACTTTTAACAACAAGAGTGCTCCTCCATTGTACTTATGATAACAAAACAGTACAAAGTGTCAGCAGCAGGCAGAGTCTCCTGCCATCTACAATATTAGGTATTTTTCTGGTTTTCTCCAATCCAGAGCAGGCTGTTTCTGAGCAACTTGAAACATGCAGAAAATGATTTTAAAAAAACCTAGTCAACTGAGGACAGAATTCAAAGGAAGTCTTTCATTCCATGTTCTATACTTTTGTGTATAATAAACACAAAAGAAGCAGTCAACCTACAGCCTTGGATCAGAGGTAGTGCACAAGTACAAGTAATTTATGTCCCCACTTGCTGTTCTGCAGTCAGGGCACCTTAGGCACAGGCAGGAAAAGAAACAAATGCCTCAAACAGGCAATTAGAACCTGCTTCTAGCCAACCCCTTCAGTGTTGAATTCAGACACAGCAGCTTGCACAGCAGTTTCTGGACCCTGCTTCTAGATCTTCCTGAGCCCCTGGGATTGCTGGAGGACTGCTGGGTACTTTGAGGGGCACCAAGATCCCTGCCACTGCCAGGTAAGGATAGCTACAGGAGACTGAAGTCTCCAGCAAGCTCTAGCAGCTTCTAGCAAGATCCCACAGCTGCTCTTGGTCAAAAGTTGTTCTAGTTCTAATGAGGATATTAGGAAGGGTCAAGCACCATGGAGTACATTAGTTTTTGGAAAAGAGGATAAAATTTTTTATATGTGCCTAACCAGCAGTAATAACATGGCATAGGGCACAGTGACCAAAGCAACTAATCCTGCTATCCTCTGGTTACTGAGAACTGCTTGGAAGAAGCAGGATCCACTCAACAAATGGAGCAAAAGTATCTTTACCAACAGGCTGGCCAGCCTGGTAAGGAAACCTTTAAACCAGGAACAAGGAGGCCAGGAAGATGGCAACAGCCAATGCAGAAAGGAAATGATGGGTGGGGTTGGCAAGCATGCAGTGTGATGTGGACAGGAAACACCTCAATCTGACCTGAAGAGGATGCCTCAAGTCTATGCAAACAATTGAAATGCCAACAGGACAGGAGATTGCAGATGTTTTCTCTGAAATCAGTAAGCTGGTGCTTCTCTGAAGTGCCTGTACAACAGTTTGCAGCATGGGAACAGGCAGGAGTAATTAGATGTCTGTTACAGGGCTACAACTTCCTTTGGTTAGAGATGTGGGGTAGCTCACTCAAGTGCTGCAATGGGTGAACACAGGCTTATTAGGGAACCTTATTAGGAATGGTGGATCCAGATGCATCCACCATTTGGAGGGGCAGGATTGTGAGGAGGGAGAATTGCCCTTGATGTGAAAACAGCAGATGGGTGATGAGCCAGCTGACAGCTTGTAAGTCAGAATCATTGGGCAAGCCAAAATCAATAATATCATGAGGAAATACTGGATTTTGTGGCCTTCTTTAGACAGCTGTAATAAGCCTCACATACACAGGCCCTTGTGATCATGCAGACTTCAACCATTTTTCAAGGATCATTTTCTCCAAACTCAAGAATGGTCCACCCCAATATGCAGAAAGTCAAACAAAGGTAGCAGAGAGCTCCTGAAAATCTCAACTATAAAAAAATAATAAGAGGCGGCAGAAGGGACATTTGACCCAGGAGGAATACAGAGATACAGTCCAAGTGTGGAATGATGGTGTTACATACAACAAAACCCATCTGGAGCTGAATGTGACAGGGAATCTACAAGGTAATAGGCCTCACTTCAATCTATGAGAAAGTAATGAAGAAAAAAATTTGAAGTACTTTCCAAAAGTATGAAAGAAAAGGAGAATAGTTGGTATGCATTTATGATGATGTTTTTATATTGACTTTAGCAAGGATTTTCACACTTTATCCCATTACTTTCTCATAGACATATTGATGAAATATGGAGTAGATTAGTGGATAGTAAGCAAGGTGAATTGAAAACTGGTTGAACTGGCAGGATCGAAGGGCTGTGATCTGCAGCACAAGGTCCAGGTGACACCAACCCCTAACAGTGCTCCCCTGGAATTGATACTGCAGCCCTTGTTGGTTAACATGTTCATTAATTACATGGGCCTGAGTGCACATGAACAGGGGCAGTGGCACAGCCACCACAACAGCCTGGACAAAAGAGCCAACAGAAAGGTCATGAGGAGGGAAAAGCAGAAGCCCTGTATCTAGGAAGGAATAATCCCACCCAGCAGCACAAGATGCGGGCCAGCTAGCTTGGAAGCAGCTCTGCAGAGACTCTGCAAAGGAGGGAATGAACAACTTGACAAGTAACCAGCAATGTGTCCTTGTGGCAAAGGCAGTCAGCAGCCGCTGGTTTGTGTTACAGGAGAGTATTGCAGAAGGCTGAGAGAGCTGATCCTTGTCCTTCACTCAGCACTGGTGAAACCAGTGAGTGCTGGGCACAGTCCTGGAATCCCCAGTGCAGGAGAGACATGGACACAGGTGGAGCAAGTCTGTTTATGGGCTGTGAGGATGATTAAGGGTCACATGAGGAAAAGCTAGGACTCTTCAACATGGAGAAAGGAAGGCTCACATCTGATCTTGTCAGTAAAGAATATGGAAACAGACTCTTCTCAGTGGTACCAGCCATAAGTTAAAATACATTAAGATACATTAAGTCTGGTTTAACAATTAAAAAAAAAAAGATGAAGAAGAAGAAAGAAACCCCATATTTTCAGTGTGAGGGAGATTAAGAATTGGAACAGGTTTCCCAGAGAGGTTGTGGAGTCTTGGCCTTTGGAGATATTCAAGATCAGATTTAATACAGCCCTGAGCAACCTGCTCTAGCTGACCCCTTTTTGGAGATAGGGGGCTGGACAATCTCCAGGTGTCCCTTTCTACCTCACTCTTCTACCAGACTCTGTGGTTCTGGGATCAGTTTGGTCACCTTCCCAAACACACAACCAAAGTGCAGGGACCTTTCTGACTTACTGGAGCCCTTGTCTGTTTTAGCTACATTACAAGAATGCAATTACATGGGCCTGAGTGCACATGACCAGGGGCAGTGGCACAGCCACCACAACAGCCTGGACAAAAGAGCCAACAGAAAGGTCATGAGGAGGGAAAAGCAAAAGCCCTGTATCTAGGAAGGAATAATCCCACCCAGCAGCACAAGATGCGGGCCAGGAGCTTGAAGCAGCTCTGCAGAGACTCTGCAAAGGAGGGAATGAACAACTTGACAAAAAACCAGCAATGTGTCCTTGTGGCAAAGGCAGTCAGCAGCCGCTGGTTTGTGTTGGGAGAGTTTTGGCAGAAGGCTGAGAGAGCTGATCCTTTTGTCCTTCACTCAGCACTGGTGAAACCAGTGAGTGCTGGGAAACAGTCCTGGAATCCCCAGTGCAGGAGATGAAATGGACACAGGTGGAGCAAGTCTGTTTATGGGCTGTGAGGATGATTAAGGGTCACATGAGGAAAAGCTAGGACTCTTCAACATGGAGAAAGGAAGGCTCACATCTGATCTTGTCAGAAAAGAATATGGAAACAGACTCTTCTCAGTGGTACCAGCCATAAGTTAAAATACATTAAGATACATTAAGTCTGGTTTAACAATTAAAAAAAAAGATGAAGAAGAAGAAAGAAACCCCATATTTTCAGTGTGTGGGAGATTAAGAATTGGAAAACCCCAAAAAGAGAGGTTGTGGAGTCTTGGCCTTTGGAGATATTCAAGATCAGATTTAATACAGCCCTGAGCAACCTGCAGAAAAATGACCCATTACATTTTTGGAGATAGGGGCTGGACAATCTCCAGGTGTCAAAAAGAACCTCACTCGTCTACAAGACTCTGGTTCTGGGATCAGTTTGGTCACCTTCCCAAACACACAACCAAAGTGCAGGGACCTTTCATTGTGTTCCATGTAGACTTGTGTTCACTTGGTGGGAGCCCTTGTCTGTTTTAGCTACATTACAAGAATGCATTCATATCCATACCAGAAAAGGATCATGACCTACAAGCCCTGGAGTGCTGTAGGAACACGTGTATGCCGCACTGCGCCGGAATCACTGGGAACTGCTGATGGAGGAGATTCTTCTAGTTAAAAAGCCTAAGCAGAGACATTTTAATTAGCTATGGACTCAAAGCTGTACTTGCTGGCAGTAGAACTCCCAGGAAGAATTACTCTGATTTACAGTAATTTTCCACTGAGGATTTCAAACTTCACCAAAAAAAAAAAATTATAAGTTCATAATATAACAGCAGAGATGAGAAAACTCCCCAGGAAAGTTTTCTGTGCTGGGATATTTTTGTAATATTTTCACAATATTTTTGCATCCTTTCTCCACTCTGATTACATACAATACTGTATTTCCTAACAAAAGCATCAGAAAAATTGAAAAAATATTGTCATACTCTCTAGAACCAGTGATGAAAAGAAATGGCTGTCTAGTTTGCCAGATATTTCTATTTATCAGATTTTTTTTTTAGTTTGCAGTTTTGAATCAGAAAAGGAGGGGGGGGGCACAAAAAAAAAAAAAAGAAAAAGAAAATACTACTAGAGTCTATCCTGTTGACTCAGGCACCCCTGCAAAGGAAAGTAGAGCTAGAGGTTCACTCTCCTGCTCTGAATTAAACAAAGAAGGGACTTGAATTTAAGTCTCCAGTGAATGCCCTATGGGTTAATTAAGTGGACTATTTTGGTTAGGCAAAAAAACCCCAAAAGTCATTGGGGCTGATAGGACTTTACTATGCCTTTACAATATCAAGCACTAAAATAAACCAAAACTGGCACACTTCAGCTTCTTAGCAGAAAATAACCATTACATTTTTTAACATTTTACGGAAAAGAGAAAAACAAGGCAAAAAAGAAGTTGAAAACTGGAAAGAGGTATTTCTAGATGGGAGATTGTTTGTTTCACCATGGAATCTTTTCTATCACCAAGCACATTTTACAGGATGATAACAGAGCTAACAGAAGTCCCTTATAGGAGAGCAAACCATTCTGTGGGATCAACTAGGTTAATTTTAAGAACAAAAGAGAACAAGACAAAATAAGAAGTACCAACAACATCAAAAAGGTAGAACATATAATACCTGTTCATGAATCTTACACTGACATGGTACAGTTATATGATATACATACACATACCTGCACGTATGTACAGCCATGTCCTGCATCACCCCTGTTCACACAGACACATCAAAACTAGCTTTAAGCTAACTACATAATTGTTGCTGTCAGAATAATCACAGCATCTCAGTGCAGACTGGAACACCTACTGGGGAAATTTACTCAAGACCCATTGGTAATCTTTGCCAAGACCAACACTTCCAGAGCAATCCTAATAACTATTGAACATTTAGCTTCATGTATTGGCAAAAGACATACCTATTCAATACTACTGAAAGATATTCTTTAACACATAATTCATTGTGGGCAGACAAAGAAAAGGAGCAGATTATAAAGCTGACAAAGAGGCAGCAACCTTGTAAATTTATACCACTTTTACTATCACCTATGAAACATCTATCTGCATCTTTGTTCAAAGGTTCCCAGAACAATATTTCAGAAGAGCAGTCTCACCTGGCTAGGAAGCAGTCACAGCAGAGGTCAGTGAGCCTGTAAGAGTGAGACATTAATTTCAGTCAACAAGACATCCTCCAGGATCCCTTCTTACTCCAACTGTCTGATCATTCTCTGTCTCTCTCCCAAGTCCAAGATACTCAGAGACCCAAATGCCATGAGGGATCTCAGGACATAGCAAGAGCCATGAAATTCAAGCTCTTCAACCTAGCTTTCCCTCCAGAAAGCAGAGAGGTAAATGGATTGACATCTAATTGTTTCAAACACCGTGTTGTTTAATCACCAATTAGACCTCATTTCTCATCTGCTAAGTTCAACCTATTGATTTCCAGTCACACACTCTTGTTGTTTACTGTAAAGACAAAGGCATGCCCCCTGTGTGCTCAGAGGAAGCAGGAGCTGTGGCCCCACGTGTACCCCAGCAGCCCCATCAGCACACATCCCTGCCTGTGCCGTGCCCAGATGCCCATGTCAGGAGCAGGGCAGGCATTTTATTGCAGGCATAGCTGCACAATAACAAGTCTGAAAGCTCCAGGCTGGAGCTGGCTCGGAGCAAACATCTGACTAGGCAGATACTACAGTCGAAAGCTGCCCTGGGGTTGTGCCTGCAGAGCTCTCTGTTCGCATTAGTTTTCTGACTTTCTCAGACTTTTCTTAGAATAATTTTACATAACAGATGGGGATGGCACTTGGAGTAGGTGCAGCTACATAACCCTTTATATAGAGGTCGTATAGAGGCCTGTGTACAGCAGAAGTACCAAACTAAAAGCAACACTCATCTTCAGTGCCTGGCTGTCAGCTGGTCTTGGATGAACATAGTTTTAGCACTTGTCAATATTCCTGATGCTCAGGCACCTTCCTCAGAAAGTTTTTTAATCATTGTTTCAACAAAGTGTTTCAGGTTCAACAAAGTAGTAATTCCTGACAAAAAAAAAAAAAAAATTGAGCATTCATTAATGCTGAGCAGTTCTACCAGTTTCCTAAAATAAGCAAAAGTAACAGTATCAGAAGCAATGAACTGCAGTTATGTGCAGGCAGGAAAAAAGGCAAAAAGTGACAATGCAGCCAACAAACTCTGAGAAAGGTTTGCATTTATTGCCTGGCTATTTTATATGCTGACCGGTATAAACCTACTGGTTTTGCAAGACATTAATTCATTTCAGCTGCAAACTGTACATTTTCTTGTTGCTGTGATCTGAATGGGTCATTCTTATCTACCATTTCACAGTTTATACATCTTATTGATACTACAAAATCAAATTCTTAGCAAAAGGATGGCCTGTCATTTTGTGGGAAATAATCTATACAAAGCTGTGCTTCCGTTAGTTTATCTGTACCCATCAAATTAATCTGATTACTTCTAAGCTTCCCTAAACTATTCAGAAGGAGAAAATTCTGTTAGAATTAGGAGTTATGATTTTTATGTCATTCTAATGTGCTTAACAAGATAAATCATTACAGAATTCAAACACTTAGGCAACACATATCTCTGGCAGGGGAATGGACATTAAAATGGCCGCAAAACCAGTTTCTCATGCTCAGGAGACACCCTAGAGGGCTGTCCTGGAACAGAACTTTGGTTCTGCATGGGCTTAAGTCAGATAAAACCAGTTGAAGGAAATAAAATAGAATGTTGGAAAACAGACATTTCAGCAGTTCCTATGAAGAAATTAAAAAATTACAAACCTACCATCGCAGATAGCTGTAGAGACACAGGCTGATTAACGAAAAAATATAGTACCTGATCCTGTGTTTGGCTAGATGCTGAAAAGCGAAGTCCATTTATTTAGAAGAACAAGACGACAAAGATACAATCTGTTTAGAACAAGAATGTAATTTTCAGTTGCATGTCCACTTTCAGCAAGTGCAGTTGCTGCGGGAAAAACAGAAATCGAATCACACTTGCTGCTAAATACATATTTAATTGCTTATGTTTTTTTTATATTTTGTTTTGCACCAGACTGTTTACTCTGCTCATGATGATGTGGAATTAGTGTTGCTAAGTTTTCTGCTTCCTTTAACCAGTCTTAAAGTGCCGCCTAGTGCATGTTTAAGGTAACATCCTCAACTAACACAGCAGTGCCAAGGGCTGAGCATGCAGAATATTCTGGCAGATTTTATTTCATGTAAAAACATTCCATTATCTCCCTCCAGCCAATTTCATCAAATTTTCGGGGCTGAAGTGGATTCTGCATCTCTGGGAATGTGCATTAGTAGCAGTTAATCCAGTAAGACCCTGGATTGATGTAACATAAGAAGTCGTACTAGTGCTGTCTAGCCTTCCAACCTGCACAGCTGTGACAGAGGAGGGAGAGCTTGTCAGGGAGGCTGGAGCACTCTGGGATCAGCTCTCAGCACCAGCTCCCACCAGGATGCTTGCAGTTTATACATCTTATTGATACTACATCTTATTGATACTACAACATCAACCTAACCCAGCAGTCTGGACCCTGCCTGGGCGCCATCAGCCCCACAGAGAACATCCAGGCCCCCGACCTTCGGTCCTCTAATCAGCAAGAAAAGGATGAGTCCAATGGCTCTGTCTGGACTTAGGAAAACAAACCTTAAGGAGTGGATTGATCTCTTCTGAGGCTTTGGAAGAGAGTGCCAGGGCCTGATACACTCCCTGGAGTTACAGCTGGCTGCATCAAACTAAGCAGTTACAGCAACAGACATTGCAGAAAACTGCAGTTATTTAACCACACACAGACATAGCATTGTACATCATCCCAAATGCTCATGTTTTCCTTGGGAGTGAACAAATCACCAGTGCTCTGTGGCACAGTGAAGGAAGAGAAGAATTGTTCTTTTATTTTTAATCACAAAGATAAAGAGCTGGGACTTACTTAGAAACCTGTCAAGAATTACATGAAAAAATCTGAAATTACCTGAGCTTTTAGCTGCCTGACATTTGCTTGAACCACAGACTTCTTTCTCCCTTATAAAACCACGTACACTCAAAATGAGCTCTGCTTTTAATTCACTAATTAATTGAACACGGCAGTGGTATGAAAGAGCTTGTTTCTCAAATGCTTAAATATTACTCTTGATGTATAGGGATCTACCTGTCTTTTGTGATATGTTGTGATAAGCTAATTTCTTCTGCAGAGCTTTCCTGCCAATAAATTGTAGTGCAGGAAATCACAGAATCACAGAATAAGCTGAGTTGGAAGGGACCCATGAGGATCCTTAAATCCAACACCCAACCCTTCACAGCACCATCCCCATGAGTTACACCATGTGCCCGGGAGCATCATCCAAACACTTCTTGAATTCTGTCAGGCTGGTTCTGTGACTACTTCCCTGGGGAGCCTGTTCCAGTGCCCAACCATTCTCTGAGTGAAGAACCTTTTACTAATATCTGCCCTAAACCTCCCCTGACACAGCTTCAGGCCACTCCCTTGGGTCTTGTCACTGGGGCCACAGAGCAGAGATCAGTGCCTGCCCCTCCTCTCCCCCTCATGAGGAACTTGTAACTGCAGTGAGGTCTCCCCTCAATCTCCTCCTCCCCAGGCTGAGCAAGCCAAGTGACCTCAGCCATTCCTCATACCCCTTCCCCTCAAGGCTCTTCACCATCTTTGTTGCCCTCCTTTGGACACTCTCTAAGAGCTCCCTATCTTTCTTACATTGCAGTGCCCAAAACTGCACACACAGGACTGGAGGTGATGCCACCCCAGCCCAGGGCAGAACAGGACAATCCCCTCCCTTGCCCAGCTGGCCATGCTGTGCCTGATGCCCCCCAGGACAGGGTTGGGCCTCCTGGCTGCCAGGGCACTGCTGGCTCATGTTCAACTTGCCATGGATCAGGATCCCCAGATCTCTTTCTGCAGCAGTGCTTTACAGCATCTCATTCCCCAGTCTGACCCTACATCCAGCATTGTCCCTGCCCAGGTACAGAATCCAGCACTTTTCCTTGTTGATCCTCACATTGTTGGTGATTGCTCAGCTCTCTGATTTGTTGAGGACTCTCTGCAGGCCTCTCTGCCTTTGAGGGAGTCAGCAGCTCCTCCCAGCTTTGCATCATCTGCAAAGTTGTTCACTCCTGTGTCCAAGGCATTTATGAAGATGTTGAAGAGCACAGGGCTGAGGATGAAGCCCTGTGGAACCCCACTAGTGACAGGTCACCACTCTGATGTCACCCCATTCGCTGTAACCCTTTGTGCCTGACCTGTGAGCCAGTTGCTCACCCATTATATGAACTGTTTATCCACCTGAGTGCTGAAAATTTGGTAAACTGTTACAACATTTTCAGCTGGATAATTATTAAAAAGTGTTAAGACAGTCCTTTGGTCATCACTATCACAAATAAACCCCAAACCAATTGAGGATCAATAAATACATCCAGCTGGCAAATCTCAGTGACAAGATGTCCTTATAATTAGAACAGCAGCATCTGCTTCCCCCATCCTGCCTCACAGAAATCACTACGATCTTGCCTCTTTAGATATTTAGCATTTACACTGATGAGATGAATCTAAATTCCCAGGCAGAAGTCACTGTACATATACATCAAGAATATTTTAACTCTTCTTAGTTTTCTCTTCTCTTCAGGATTAAATCAGAGTTCATAGTACGCCTCTGCCTTTTGTGGTTTTATTAATTTGTGCCTAATTACTTAGAGAGCTATTTTGGTTTGACATTATTCCTACTTGGGCTCTGTTAAAAGATCTTCAACAGCTGTTCCAGATCAGTGTAAGCATTATTCCACATCCATTTTATCGTCAGAATTAATGAAGAGAAAAAAAGCACCTGACTCACTGTGTAGTCCAGGGCAAGTGGTTTTTCTCTGCTTAGTTTTTACATCATTACCACTTTCAGAAAGACTTACCAAGAATCACTTTTTTTTTCCATTCATACAGTACTAATCATGCTCAGAAAAAAAAAACGCCAAGAAAATAACCAGCACTCTTTTGTGTGTCTTTTAATGGTCTATTTAAAATTGGTGTAGAGCAGAATCCAAATATTTTGAAGTGTCATTAGACTACAGATAACAGGACCCAAAAGATCATTAGTCCATCTGGTCAAACCAAGACAATAAGACTTCATACTACAAGATTTGAAAACACCCAATAATGTCACAGCAAGAACTGCTATGCAGTAATGAATTAATTTATTTATACTTGCCACAAGCAGCTTGTTCTCTCATTCTCTTCCCTGTAACCAAATTACATATGCAAAGTAGGATCTGGTAAGATTGCTTTTCCCTGCATAAATATATACATGCTGCTGTGTGCCTATTTTAGAGAAGTCAAGGTCAAAAAAGTATACTTTCCATTTGAAACAGCAATTCCCACTGTGGCTCCTATAGAAGGTTATTTTAAAATCTTTGCTGAAATAAGCTTTAATTGCCTCAAGAGCCAAAGTGATAGAGTCTGAAGGCTTTGTTCTGAAACTTGTGCTTGGTGGAGTGCTGAATGGACCCAGCCTTTAAACACCTTCAACCTTTTAAGTGGCCAAATTTGGTCAAGAAAACTGAGAACAATATCACTGAAAGGTTGCTTGCAAGAAACCATTGAAGCTGTCCAGTCCACTCTCACCCTCCGAGCAGGATTATCAGCAGAACTGAGTCAGGTCATCAGCAGAAAACACCCCAAAGATGATCACCTGGCTGGGTGCCTCACTGCACTCCTGGGAAGATGGGTTGGCTAACTTGACCCTCCCTATGCAGAAATCCTCATCATTGCCTCCTGATACATCATCTGTACCTTCTGAGGAATTTTGGTTCCCTCATTTTCATAACTCCCCATAGTGAATTAGTTATAAATATCTACTAGATCACTCCTTAGTCTCTATGTGACTGTGGACATGCCCAGCTCCCTCACAGAGCACATATCCTGCAGTCCATCTTGGTGGCCCACTGACAGACTATCAATAAATAATTTATGTATTTACTTAATTGAAACATGGCTCTGTTCTGAATAACACTTCCTAAGTCACTGGGATTTATACTTAAACATCCTGTAATGCTGTAGACTCCAAAGCTGCATCATCTGCTGGGCAGGACAGTAGAGAGAATGATAGAGGCTCTTTCAGATGCTATTATGCAAGAGCACACACAGAGAATTCATCCTCCCCACAGAGAATACTGTACTGCAGCTGAAATGACTTCAACATACACCTCAGGTCTAAACTAAAACCCTTGCATGTATCTTGTTAGCATTCCATATGGCTGTGGTATGGCCCCCATCCCCAGACCATTTTGATTGGAGTCACATCACTTTACACAACTGAACAATGCACTACACCATGCATTAAATTGCTCATATCTTAGCTCAGCTCCTTCTAGGTGTTGCCAGGTTGCATAATGTCACAGTCAACTACACCATCCCAATGGATCTTTATATTGACTCCAGGTAAATTTTCAGTAGGTCTGAAAGAGGATTGACCCTCTTGAGAGGATGGAGCCATATGAAAGGTCAGTTAGCAGAAGCATGCTTCTCTTGATACTACTGTTTGTCTTGCACCAAATATTTAAAATTTCAGGATTTACAACTAAAACCTAAAGTGAGCACATCAGCAGAATAACCACAGCCACAGTTTCATTAACAAACTGAACAGCTAGAAATTAGAATGTGGAATGTATTTTTAATATACAATCTAGTGTTTAGCTGAGAGCAAGAGCAGCAGAGTCTGGCCTGCCAAGTACCCCTCAAATACCACCTAATGCTTAGGCCAACATAGGATCTACTTTTTACAGCTCTTGTGTCAGTCACTTTCTTTCCAGTCACTGGTCTAAAAATTGCCTTTTTATCCCTGAACATTCTGACTTCAGAAAACCACTTAAGTAGCTTTAGTTCAGGACTGTGTCAGCTCCACTCTAGCCTGAGCTACATCATATTTTCCTCAGTCAGACCTTTCTGATCCAATGCATCCAGTTCACTGGTTGTTTTGACATCTGCATTCTGAGAGCCGTGCTATTCCAAAATGGCAACAAATAAACTAAAAACCCAACAAAACAAAACAAAAAAAAAAAGACCCAACAACACAGACTCTGACAAATTAACATTCTCTTAGAAACATAGAGAATCTGCAACAAGATTTATGATGGATGCCACATCTCAAAATTTCATGTTAAGCATTGAAAAATGGAATTCTATTCATAGGTTGTATGGTCTAATTTCTAGTTGCTGTTCTGTAATTTTGCACATGCACGTAAAGAGTGAGAAAACAATATTTTTCTTTTCTCTTCCAAAAGAAAAATATTTTAATCCTGGATCTAAAAACACCAGTGTACAAAGGCTGCTTAAAGGCAGTGATAAAACCTAACACCTACCCTACCTGCCAATATCTGTGTGTAGATAACTCAGCTAGAACCACCAAGGGTGTGGCTTAGTTTTAATCTAGCAACTGTTTCAGAGGATTTCCATTACTTTGACACAACTGCAAATGTTTTCCATGCATCATTGCATACCAGCAACATTTTCCAATGCCTTTCTTCAATAAATTTTACAGAAGACCACAGCAGGAAATTCTGCATGCCCCATTGGGCTAGCAATCATTAAATATACAACATCCTAATGAAAGGCAGTTTAGAGTACCAGCAAAGAACTTTTCACACATAGACAACCAGTTTCTCAGCTTTTGAAAGCCTCATAAAAAGGCTTCCAGCTGCCATATAGTATTTGCAACCAAACAAAAACTAATCCTTGGCAAATGTCTTTGCGAAAAATAACTACAGAGAGTAATAAAGTGGTTAAAAATGGAGTCACACCAAGAGTAAAAACAAACACTAATGCAATCCTTTTTAGCCTTCATTCCTGTTTTAAATTGATATGACTCACTCTTCCACATCATTCTCCCACCTGTGCAAACTTGGAGGCAATACACCAATTTTCAGTCCTTCAGCACAGACAAATATGATGACAACTGTCCTGTCCTCAGCCAAATTTCACACATCTCACATTCAATAGTACAAAACCCAAATTTAGTTCAGCTGAAGCCTAGTACAGACTGACACAGTAGTATTTTGACATTCAACTCTGTTTTTCATAAATGTCTCATCAGTTCTTGAGTAAATCTCATTTCATAAACAAGACAAGGGAGTGCAGTTTCTCAAGGCTCTTGCCTTCCCTTTCCCCTTGGCTGCACAGGGACCCGTGACTGCCCTCAGGGCAGCAGGACCATCATTATGGTCTGGGCATCAGCAAAAGAGAGCAGAAGCCTTTTACAGGGGCTTGCATTTCACTGGTTTTGGACTGCAGGAGCCGGTCAGCAAGGCACACAGCCGTGTTAACCCCTTCCAGCGCAGAGAGAGGAGGGGATAAGACCTGCACCCAGAGGGGGAATGCCCAGGGGCAAGCGGGGCCAGGGCAGGTGGATGGAGAGCATTTGGGGTTGTTATGGGCTGGGCACCAGCAGGGCAGCTGGGGCCATGCCTGGCAATGCACCAGTGTACCAATCCAGCCTGGCAGGAGTAACAAGAGAGTCAGATGATTTGGATCAGCATCAAAGGCTTTATCACAATGCCCTAGCCAAATCGTACCCAAAAAGTCTCTTGGCATTTGGAAGGAAACTTCAGATGACACTTGTGGAAGAAGGCCTTGTGGCAGCTGGACTACCATGCTGCACTCTCAGTAAGAATCAGTCCTTCCCCCAGCCCCAGCCTGTACTCCCACACAGCAAGCTGCAACTTTCTCAGGGAAGACAGAGGGTTTGTAGCTATGTGATATGACTCAATACACAGCCAGAGGCAATGGCACATATCTGACCTATTTTGAACCACAAAATGTGGAAACAACTCTCAGCAAGAAAATATGTGCTTTACTTTCAAGAGCAGGGAGGCCCAAGTAGTCCAGTTATTTACCACCCAAGATGCTAAGGAGAAAAATAAATCTCTCACTTCCAGTGTTGTTACAGAATGTCAGAAATATTCATGTCTCTAATTACTTGATGATGTTCCTAATATTCTTCACTAATGCTCCCCTCTCATTTTTTTCCTGGTCACCAGCAAGCTCAAACTACAAGAATCTTGAACTGACCCCATTTACATAGGAAATTTTTTTTTCTAGATTGTGTTACATTATTTTCTTATTTATTTTGGAAGTAATATATTGTTTAAACATAAATTAGCTGGGATCAGAAAAATGCAATGCTAGAAATATTAGAAAGACAATGTATGTTTAATTTTCAGCTGGTTTTTAATTTTGTAGTTCCACAAGAGAAAAACAGGCTTTTCCTGCTCCCTATAAAAACAAGAAAAATATCACTAATGTGGAAACAATACATTGCAAATGTATAGAAATTGTTTTTTCTAATCCTTTTAGCCTACCCCCAAGAATTCCAAACAAACAAAAAAAAGGAAAAAACCTACAACTAGAGCCTTGTTTTAAACATTTTTCACTTAAACCTTTTCCACTTTGCATTTTTAAGTATAAGGAAAGTTTTATGTGGTGCATTTGTAACTTGCACTTTAAAAAAACCAATGGCTATGTATTTTTTCTTGTCTTTCTCCCTCTAAGGAACTTGCATAAGAATCACCTTTTTAGCATATCTGCTGAGCTTATTGGCCTGGTCATTAAAAAAAAAGGCGACATAAAAGCACAAATATCTGCCACTAGAACTACCTAAGTTAGCAAGAGTCAGCCAGGAGCCTGCCTCCAGTGACATCTATGAAGATGTCCTTTTAAAAAAAGGAAATGTTTGCTCCCTCTCATCACTGTTTTTAATAAGATTCATTGGCTGAGACAGCTATTCATGCACAGCAGTTATGATCCCCTCAGACTTTCACTGACCTTCAGGGAATTATCTAAAAGAAGGAACCAATTTTCATTCCTGGAAAGGAGGAGGGAGAAAGGCAAGCCCCCTCTCAACGTGCAAAGGTAAATACTTCAACAGAAAGAGCTCTGATGTTATAAAAGAATTCCTAACAGCAGGAAAGAAGGCATCAAATCAACTGCTGTCATTTTAAATATTTCCTACAAAGGAGGAAATATGCTTTAGTGCAATGAGATATCCAGCAGTGGATTTTTATGTAGCATGCTCAAGAATTAATCTCCATGTTCAACTCTGCACTACTACAGCTGAGTCAGCACCATTCTTTTAAATGACCTGATTCTGCAATCGCATTATTAATATCATGAAAATTACTTTCCTCTTTGCTGTTTTGTGCTATCAACGGAAAGCCACAGAAGCAAAATGCATTAGCTCTCCCAGGTCTCCTCTAGGATTATTTGCATCAATACAAACTGAATTAATCATGGAGACATTTGAATAATCACCAGTCGCGTGATAGTGCCAGAGCTGTGTCAGGAGCTGTGGTTCACTTCTGTAAAATGTTGCATTTTATTTGTGTTATTGTCATCTGAACCATGCATATTTTACCATTCTCTATCAGGGTGATATCTTACAATCTGCACTGTTATTCCTTTTTATTTCTTGGCATATTTTATATACACTGTCGGCTTTGTGTTCCGTAATGTTCAATCCTAAATTTTTAAGTGGCACATACTTAAATTTATGAATCTGAAGAAGGGAATTCATTACAAGAAATATCGGCATAACAGAGACGCCCTTTGTTCTGAAAGACATTGACTCAACCTTTGATTGGTAGTGTTTTGTATAACTCTAGGCTTTATCTGCAAAGAGGAGAACAACTAGAGAACCAGAGGATTGCTCTGATGGTCAGTAAAGTTTAGCTCTAATTTCTGAGCACTTCTATAATTCAGGCAGACTGCAAATGTTAAGAGTAAAGTACTTTGGAAAAAAACACTCATGACAAAATTGCTCAGTTCTAATCCTAGTGGATTGGTAACCAATGGGTTCAAGGCAATTTGTGGAGCCTGTTTAGCAACCTCAATTCTAAAAACTTCAGCATTTCTAGCAATATATTAGTAAACATTTTAAATTCAAAAGAGGTTCAGATAGCTAAAGTCAGAATTCTGATAAAAGTGCTATAGGGTTTGTCAACATATTTAATCTACAAAAAAAATTTGAAAAGATACTTAATGAAACAAAAGCAACCAGATTTCTCATAGAACCACACTAGGAACTTATCAAACACTGTGATATACTGCTGAAAAAATGCACCTCCCTCAGAAATAGTACATAAATACATATGAAAGAGATCCAACAGGCATGAGAGTGGCAAGCAGTCTTACACACATACAAAAGTAGGAGTCAAACAAATTACTTGTACTGAAAATTATCATAGAAACATACATTTACATCCCTGCTAAACATGGTTCAAGTGAGTTTTAAACCATGAAAGAAAAATATCTTTATCAAAGGGAATTCAGAATAACCAAAGTGCCACATGGTTGCCACAGGCTTTGGAAGAAGGACAGCCACAATCCCATCCATCTTGCCCACCACTTTTCTGAGTCCTTCCAGCTCTCAGGCCCCTGTTGCAGCAGGATGGCAACATAAACATGATTTCCCAGAGACACAAAATTTCATGATGCAAACACCCTCTAGGCAAAACTATGGAAATAGTATCACCATACCAACAATAATAAAACGGGAACAGCAAAAAGCAGTGAAGTATTAAAAAGCATCCAATCAAAGCAAACATTGGAGCAAACATTCAGTGGAGTAAATATATTCATCTCTGCCCGAAAGGAGACAAGACCTGTCATTTGGGAGGGTAAAGGCATTTCATGAAAGTACCACAGCCAATTTATCCAAACATTCAACTGAGCTATTTTTCATTAATTTTCCTCTGAAACGCTTTTTTCTTTCTTGTATGTGGAAAACAATGCTTCACAGAAGTCCACATGGGGGAAAAAATCAAGTATTTAATCCTACCCTGTTACTGTACAGCTCCAGTTACCATAACAACTTGCTGTAGCTCTTCTCATAATAGGCTTAGAGTAGCTTGTCCATAAAACCATTTTGTGACTGGAACTACTGCTAGTACACTATTCTGCATCCATGCAGTCCCTCGGTTGCCAAGAGTCAAATTTATTTCATTTTAAGTGTAAATATAGTTCACAGTATTTTAGATTTTATCCCTAGAAAAGCCAGACTATAGGAAAGATAGCAATTGCATCACTTATCTGTGTGGCACTGCATTAATCATTAAAAAAACCCCAAAACACAGCCTACTGCTGTTCATCAAGTGCTTCAATATTTCAATATGCTTATAACAGAAATAAAGTATTTTAAATATATGTGAATTTGTAGCTGTATTTTCAGTTACGTCACCAGTTCAATTACAACAAATCTGTAGTTCTTTCATTTCTAGATTTGAAAAATAAATGTTATTTAAGCCTGCACTATATATCAACTCTTTTGCAGGTATCTTTTATGTCTGTTCTTTGATAAAGTACTCCAGCTATGGAAAATGACTGTGAAATCTGCCAAAATTCTGCAGGTAAAGTTGGAAATCTGGTGCTAATTATTTTTTTCCCAATTTTATAACACAGATACCCTTTCATAATATTTATTTTTAAATATCAGCTTTCCTTTAGCAAAATTTGGGCATGAACTGTTTGTACAAAGGCTAAGCTGGAACTTGATGTCAAAGTACTAGGTTGAAAGATCCCCAAAATATCTTCTAGCTGTTTTGAGCACTAACAATTCTTTAATGAAATTAGCCTATCTTTTTAAGATAGCTGTTCCCAGTGCTTCAATGCAAGGGAAAATATGTACATCCAGGCTGGTCTGCTATTTGGGGCTCCCAGTTGAGTACATTGGAGTAAAGGTGCCAGGCAAGTGCAACTTTCAAATGTTAGGAGCATTCTAGACACCCTCTACTGTCAGCAGGGTAAAAGACTAAATTTAAAGCTCCAGAATTTTTCTCTTGAAGGAGAGAATAAACATTTTTCTCCAGATGACAAATTTAAATACAGACAGCTCCACATTTTTTGCTCTGCAGAAAGCCTTAAAACTTCCATTTAAGCAGGTCATAAATAGGAACTCATAGGTATGCCCCTATAGCTGATGATCAGGATCCATCCACATCCCCAACAAGGTTTTCCTCCTCTGGCTCAGGTCCTTGGAGCAGGCTGCACTCTGATCCTGTATCTGGTTTTAGTGCAAGTCTAGCAAATTCTTACCAGTACCAGGAACCTGCCCATTAGATCCAGACCCAGTGGCAAAGCAGACAAGGAGTGGTGCCCTCTCTAATTCTACAGGATAACTTCCACAAGGAATGGGTGGAAGTCTCTGCTCTCCCCTCACACTCCCCGTGTGAGGGGACTCTCTCAAATTCGTGCGCAGGTGGGAGCCAAGATGAAGGTGGGCAATAGCCTTAACTTACAGGTATGAAGAGTCCTCACAGTTTCACTGGTTTTCCATGCAATTTCTGTACTCTTCATAGGAGTACAGTCATCATTTTCTGTACCTTGTCAACTGTTACAACAGCATTAGGGTCCATGTGCTGCTATTTTTAATTTCTCTGTTTCCTTTTAAGCGCATTTTCCTATTTCCTATTTTAAATCCTCCCCAGCAAAAGTTTATTTCTATCCAAATCATTTGTATCTGCAAAGTTCTCTGAGTTATTCACATTTGAGGTGTGCTATTTTATGAAGCTTGAACTTCAAATCGTTCCTAAATCAAAGCCAACAACGTGGCATATTTGGACTTAATTTGATGTGCAAAGACCATTATTATCTAGTTAGCAAATTCATCTCAATTTTAAGTATTTTAAAAAGATCACTAAGGGAAAATTCTGCAGTGTTTCAGTCAATGCATACAAGTCATTAGCTAGCAGAATGTCTGACCTTAACTATGGATAGAATTTTGTCTGTTTAATTAACAAGTGATGAAGAATAGCCATAATTTTTGCATGTAAGCATCCTAAGTGGCTCTAGTCCAATTGATTAGTATTTTCTGAGCAGAAGTGTCAGGCTAGCAAACATCACTTTGCAGATGTCAGCTCAGCTCTGGCATCAGTAAAGTCTCTACTAAAAACTTTAAAAGGACATCTAAGTACAATAAGCAGATCTTTATTTCGGACCCATTAAAATGCTGGAAATTGCATTTTCAGTAAAACCAGCAAAATGGATATGAAAAGCAATTATTTCTACCTTTAAATAAAAGTGTACTTGAATCTTCCTTGGAAAAATAGCAATATCAAATTCTTGGAAAATTACTAATCTGTTCAACATGGTCCAACTTTACACTGCAAATTCCTCAATATGTAGGGCTAAACAGCCTTCTGTGGAGGGAAATTAAAAGTGAAAGACCAAGAGGAGTAGATGAAATGACAGCACAACTAAAGGTTACCAACTGCCTTACAATTACAGTAAACTCTGTGGTCAATTTAACAGGTTTTTACTGCATATAAATTAATGCCCCATTTCTATTAAAAAGATCCGTGTCAATCACTGGCCATTTCATTTAGATGAGGGAACAAATAAATATTCCTTTAGGAACACATTGCAAAATCCAAAGCTGTTATCCAAGACACTGCTTTGTAAAACACAGTCTGAGCACAACTTGCAGGTGGGGTGAGAATAAACTTCCAGAGAATTCTATGCAAATGCAGGATTTGGAAAAATACACGGGAGCTGTGAGGTTCTGGCGCAAGAAATGGTGAAGCCCAAAAGAATTTGAGTCAGCAATAGCCTTAGAAGGCCTGGAATATGCAAATACAGAAACTGCTTCCTGCCCAGTAAAGCTGGACTTCCATACATCTCCATGCACCTGCCATACACACGTACAGGACAGTGCCAGAGAAATGCTTGCCTCATCTCAACCCTCCTCTGAGGAAGCCTCAGTGGGGACAATCACTAAAAAACAAGAATGCCAGAGGCATTCCTATCCTGAGATGCTGTAACAGCTGTATATCTACAAAAAACATTGAGAATGAGGTGCAAAGCCATGTCCAAGTGTACATGCAAAGTCTGCTGCATTGTCATAGCATGACCAGTGAGTTTGGCCAAGTGAGCTTATCCCTTATGCTCCTCTAAACTAAACACAGGCCTTTTGCTGTATCTCTTACCAAGCAGCTGGATGTTGCACCGATTCATAATACCCTGAGTATTACCACTTGCAAATTACTTCCAAGGGAATGAGTACTCGGGAGTTTGTCGGAGACCTGATTAGATGGTGAAATGAATCAGTGTTAGAACCGCAGTAGACTTTGATCAGTTTAAAAATGGCTTGTTTGAACATCTGAAATCATTAGCGAGGTGCAAATGGGAGTGATTTAATATAGTGTTGAGAGCAATTAGATTGGAGTTCATTTTGTAGTGTCTATTGAGAACATTATTTTTATCTGGTTTAGAAACATTATAATACTTGCATAATAGATGAGACACCCATTCTCCTTGAGCATTATTATAAATGTCTTTCCAGTAATATTCATACATGTGAAAGCAGCAGTAAAAATAGTATTTGCTCTTGATCTTTTTCTGGGAGAAGGCTGAAGATTTTGGTGGATCAAATACTTATTCTGCCTTCCAAGCTCTTTAGACATTTATCCAAAGATCTACTAAAGCAGTCAATGCAGATGGAAATGAAACTTTAAGACCTAGCTCTACAAGGTATTTATATTGAATTGCTTTAGCAAAATCCAACTACACATATTAAAAAAATGCACCTTCCTTACAAAATGCCATTAATCTGGAAGCTATGCCTCCAGTTTCTCCCAAAATTTATGGCATTACTTTTAAAATAAAACCTAGTAAAATGAACAACCTCCAGAAAGATCCAGTTCAGAAAATATAGTGCTCAAAGTCCCAGACTTTTCCATTATTTATCAAATTTATTTCTATGTGAAATTCTGTGTTTGCCTCCTCTCCTCTTCCCAGCAGTTCTTACTTTGTCTCCAATATGAGAAATTTAAAGCTCTTTCTTATATCATTTTGCAGTAAAAAACAGTTGGGAAATACAGCTGGTTTAATGGTAGCATGTAGAAAAAATATATATTTTATATAAATACATATTGACTGCAGTGGTCTGAAAATCAAGAAATATAGCTCAAGAAGTGGCCTACTGACAGACAACAGGGTTTTCAAAGTATCATCGTTCCAGACAGGTTTATATCTATTGGCATGAAAGTAGATCACATTAAAGGGCCTGAGCCAAACCAGTTCAAACTCAAGAAGTTATTGTTAAGCTTGGAAGTCTATACACATGGAATAAAAAATGCCATTTAGAAACCACTAGTAGATCTGCCTCCATGGGATTTATGTGCAAAAGCAAAATTGTGCAGAAATAGACTAGTAAATGGAGGGCTTTAGTTTTTTCCTAGTGACTGTGTTCACCATGAGTCATTTCTAACACAAAACACTTACTAATAAATGGATCACTTCAGGCTTTAAAGTTGTTTTCCTCATAGAACCTGCATGTGATGTATAGAATTAATTTTATATTCATTTATAGACAAAAATTCGAGACCTAAAATATGCTCATAAACAGAAATTTTATGACAGTAAAGGAAGCTACTGTGCCAAAATATGAAGTTCATGCAACCAGCTTTTTCATTCCCATCAATTAAGTCTCTTGTTTACTCAGGCATTGCTGAGATATTTGTCTCTGTGCCATTCCTAAACAAAAAGCTACAGCTTCCTTCAGGGAAGCATCAGTAGTTTGTATCAGTGGCATGAGCATGTTCCACACTGATTCTGGATGGGGACTCATCCCAAATCAAAGGATAATTGCCTGTTTCTCAAAGTCCTATTCCAGGTTCCACATGTAAGTTTTGGGTTTTCTAGGACAGCACTGACATGGGAATCAGCTTTGGCACATTAATCTTCACTATTTAACGTTGTAAACACTCCTCATCTGCCAAATAATTTATGCCTTTTACTGATGCTAAATCCTTAGAACAAGCATATTAAGTATATACAGAATCAGTTTCAAATAAAATAATGATTTCTGCCCCAATGTCAAATTTTCACTCAGGAGCTTAATTTTTTTTTTTTTTTTTTTGCTAGGCAAAGCAAAAACTGCTGTTCCCCTCATTAGCACTGCACAGTTATTGAATTATTACTTCTCCTTCAAATACTTCCTAAAAACTCACCTTGCTGAAACATGTGAATATGAGGGACTAAGCTCATGATCTTTCACTAAGCTTCATTCATCCTGCATTTTCAGTCAGGTATTTTACAGGAGTCACATAGCATAATCTGTGTCATATGTTTTATAAAGCACAGAGTACACTAATATTCAGTAAAAGGTTAAGAAACAGAGTAAAACTAATGAAGAAAAAAAAGAGGTTGTTCCAGTACCACAGGAATTTCCAATATTAATTCTTGTTGGTTTTCTCTCCTGCAGGCCATGATGACATGGAAGACAGAACAAAGCAAGGCAGTTCAGCTCATGAGTTACATCTAGTTCCCATGAGGAAGCTGGTAAGAACATGATTAAGTGGAGTCATCCAAAAGCATTTGAACTATGAGTTATTTTTCTGAAGCAAAATGTTTCACTGTGCCTGTGCAAAACACAGAATTTTATATATTTTAAAAATTCCGTGGAAAACTGACCTTCAAAAAGTAACAAGAATTATATTCTTCTGCAAGTGGCCAGATGGAAAATAAACAAACAACCTCTCAATGCAAGTTGACCTCACTAAAGAGTTTCATTGTTTAGGGGAAGGAAAGGGTTGTGATATTATTTTAGTTTAAACAATCAGTCCTTCCGAACATCAAGTCACTTAAAGAAGAACCATTAAAATAAAATTAAAAATAAACCAAACTAATTTCTGCCCTTGTTGTAAGATGGGTAATTACACAAAACCCAGCAACAATGAAAGCAAGATCATTACAGAGAGAGTTAAATAGAGACAAACTCCCAGAGGAGCACATAACAGATGTGGATGGTATATTACACCATTGTTATCAGGCAAAACTATTCTCTTTGCTTGTAAATTAAGTTAATGTGTTAGTATTAATACTTAGGGATTTGAAAAATAAACCGGATTTCAATTACCATCACATTTCTACACGTGGTGAGGATCAAGTCCCTTGTGTCAGGATGCATCCTGCAGAGTATTAGCTACTTAGAAGTGATTTCTCTGGATTTTTACCTCCACTGTTTGCAGGTTAACAGGGCAAGAACATGGGAGGGATGGAAGGCTGACACAGGTGGCAGAAACAAAAATTCTGGGTGGCCCCTCAATGAGACCCCACATAGGCTCCCAACATTACCCATCCACCAACCCAACAGGGCTAAAGAAAAGCAGAATTAGGGCAGGCCTTAGAGCAGTCCATTCCAAATATCCCTAGGACTGATCTGAACAGACAGTGCAGAGCTAAGGGCTGTGGCATGTGCACAAGTAAGGAGAAGCAGCACCCAAGGGCCCCAAGTCTGACCCAGTCAAGAGAGAGGGAATAAAAACATTTCCTCACCTCCCCTGCTGCAGCCTCACAGCTCACTTGTGTTCTCCAGTTTGACCCCCCCCATGGGCCTTGCCAGGGGAATCTCTTTGCATTTGAGCAAGGACCCCGAGCCTTTATCTCCATCTCTGCCTGCACAGCTTCAGAGAACCTCCCTGTGGCAGATCCAAGTGATACAAGCCAGTGCAGAAGGTTCCTCAGTAGTACAAGGAGCCCTCCTCCCACCTCTGGAGCAAGAAACAGGAAACTTGCATAATTAGTTAATTTAGACCCTGTAATGAGCATTGTTTTATGTTCTGACATTAAAAAATGTAGGAATCATTTAAAACCTGGAAGGCAAATTCACTGTTGGTGCAAACAGCTGACTCCAGTGACATTCAGCTTGTTTATGCAAGCAGCGAATTTGGCCTGCGTGTAATTTTTGCTCAATGCTTCTGTCAGACAATGCAGAACAAACAATATTTGGCTTCATCTCACTCTGGGCAGATCAACTATTTGCACCCAGGACTTTTTTCTTTGCCTGCCAGTTTGAATTTTCCCCCAGCCCAGGCTTTGATGTACCTTTATAACAGCTGCAAAACACATTTCATGCCAAGGAGCAATTTGCAGGCACAGCACTAGACATTTCAGAGCACTGCTAGTTATTCATACAGTATTTTTTTGGCAGCTTTTCGAAATATAATACCATAGAACTGTCGTCTCTCACAGTAACAAGTATTTTCATGCATTAGTCTTTTCTGTGAAAATAATTTATAATTTTTTACCACAACAGAGAACTCATCCTAGCAACATAGAAATTTTAAATCCAATAGTTTATTTTAGTAGTGCTAATTCTAAAGCAGTCTTAACAAAGGCTATGTTGACATATGTGTACAAAATATCTCAGGTAACAGAAAGGAAAAAAGAGGCAACTCCATAAAAAAGCACCTTGCATCCCACTGCATGCTTTAGCTGACCTACCTTTCCCCAGGGAAAGAATGCAATGCCTGGTAAATCATATACATGCTGTGAAAGTCAAAGGCTCATTTCTCTGTTCCTGCTTTTTCTGTACAAAATGTACACAGAAATACTTTTAATTTGGATAATAATTCCCCATAAGAAAAGATTTCTGTTAAGCAGACATAAGTCTTATGTGCCTCATTTACTTGAAACTCCTAAAACTAGGCTAGGAAGGCCTTGCACTCTGTCTGAATTTATGAGTGATTACATAGCAAAGACGGGGTAAATAATATTTAAAGAAAACCCAAATGTATCTTGTCCTCATAGTTTACTATCAGCAAAAAATAAAGCTGCTCGTATTACCTTTGCTCAATGAAAAGAGTTTCCATCACAGGCTAGATTCTAGAATATGAGAGGATGACTTTTTCTTAGTTTAGTTGCCTTTTAAGACCCAAATGTATCTCCTACAAAGTTTTCCAAGGACAGTTTCATCACAGAATTTAAATTCCATTGATATTCAACTGCTAGTAATCCACTCCTACAGGCCAACAGCCCCAGGGCACCATTTCTAGCCTTCTATCTTTCTCAGTTCAGCAGGCATATCACTGTTTTCTTACTTTGTGTTTCACATCACAGGCAGACTGAGCCATCACCCTGAGCTACATTTTCAATGTAGAAATCAGACATTCAAATCTCATATTCTGGAAGACATCCATCCCTGCTCACCAAACCCTCCTGTCTCATTCACCTTGTCAAGAAGTCATCTCATCAGACTTAAAGGCATCCTGATATTCTGGCTGTTAGGAAAGTACTAATTCATCCCCAGATCTGGGCTGCAGGCATTTCAGAGAACCTCCAGAGAAGAGCCACCTGCAGCAAGTTCCAGCTCACCAGCACAGGTCCCCCTGTCCCGGAAGGCAGGTCAGCCCTGCTTCTGCAGAGGGAATTCTTTTCCCACTTGCTCCAGGCCCAGAAGCTCCTGGTGAAAGAGAGAAAAGGATAACCCGTGCCAATTCACCACTCTGCTCCTGCCCCCTCACGCCCCCTCCCCAGCTGCCAGGCAATTTGATGTTTAGCTGGCAGAAGCATCTTGTTCTCTCAGAGAAAGTAAACTAATTGCCTTCATTATTACTGCTGTTTCTCATTCCTCTTCTGCTTTGTGCCACTTGGCTCTTTTGATCATTCTTCTTAAATATACACAGACTTCAATCCATTTAGATTTATCAGCGTTGTATTCTGCAGGTTATTACTCTCTCAGAAAGCAGGTTTTCTCATAGTGTGATAGCATTTGGATAAGTAAGGAGTCAGTGTCTCCCTTTGCACCTTATTTACTTTTCTCCTCCCTCCACATGTCAGTTAATAAAAAAATATGGATGGAAAGTATAAGAAAATCTTATGAGATAAGAGCTCCTGCACAAATATACAGAGAAGTTAAACATCATCACCTAGGAAATCAATAGCAAAGTCAGAAGAATTTGATCCAATCTCTTGATCCAAATCCAACAGTCTCAGAAAAGTACTTTATGTCTAACATCACGTTGGTTTAATTTATGACATATTTCTCATTGCTGTTGCTTGAAATACTTTCAACAAGGAAAGAAAAAATAAGTGATGAGATCTCCTTTATTTTCCTGGTTTAGTTTTAAATTAAAAAGGTCCTCACATCATCTCTAAATCCTATATTTCAAAATTTAAGTTTGCTTAAAGAAGAAAAGATTGAATGAACAGCAGAAATTGTGGATGTTTTTGTTTTAAAAGAGGAAATTTTTCTTTAAAAAGGAAGGAAAATATCTACAAGTATTTCTCAACTGTAACTGCTAGACATAGGGACAAAATAAAAGTATTTTAGTCCAATTTAGTTGACAGAATATTAAGTACATAAGAAAAATAGTCAAACTCTAAAGACGGATTTTATAACATGTAAAACTTTACTTAGAAGCATTTTGGGGTGTTTGGTAGGTGAAGGAGATACACATATCCAAAATGATCAGAGCACATAGTGCAGCAACCAGGTTGCTTTCAAGTTGTCATTTAAGAGAGCCAGACAGCAAAATACACAGCCAGCAAGGCAGCTGGATGCACAATTTATTTCCAGTCCCTTTTCTCATAATAAAGAAACTACTTTTCTGTCATGGCAGCAGCATTCATTATACCCAAAGCAGAGAAACAATGAAAACATCATCACGCTGTAATTGGCCTGAGGGATGCTGGCATGTCACTTCTTTCAGGCAGAGGAACATTGTGGCTCATTCCTCCAGTGATCCCCAGCCAGAAGCAGCTCTGCAGCTGAGAGCTCCTGCCCCTTTGTTACAGCTACTGGGCTGTCCCATCAGGGCTAGACGTCCTAAAATGGAGTAAGCAAACTCAAAACTAACAATCAGTCATCCCTACAGGATTCCACTCTGGCTTGTCACAAATTGTGGGGTTTACAAGCAATTACAATTAAATCATTCTGTGATGAAACTGTTATTAAGAGACACAACAGAAACAAAAACAGCAGCATAATTCAATTTGTTTTCTCACAAAACATACATCGTTGATCAGCATTTTTCAAATCAAGGCTTTCTACTCCTGTGTCTTGTAAAAGACAGAGGACATTTCTCTAACCTCATTAAGTTCTCAACAAAGACCAGAAGGAATACTGTCTTCAGTTTTCAAAAGATGACATATGGTGTGTTCCACAGGATTGTCAGAACTAATCTCTGAAATCTTCACCTTAAATTGGCTGACAACTGTGCTAAGCTAAAGCTATTTTTGTATTAACCCTTAGGAATACAGATTGCCAGCAAATAGTAAAACTAGTTACCTTTGCAATTCCTTTTTGCTGTGTATCTGAAAGGCTCAAGGCAGTATACATGTGCCAGCCTTCAAGGTAGAAGGATCGAGTAACAAATAAATAGATGGCAAGAGAAGTTTGTAGCTCAAGAACAGAGATAATTTCTCAGTGCTAGCTCATAGCTGCAGACAGTCTTGTCATTAAAAGAAGTTATTTCCTAAATATTTTCCAGACCCACTACAATATCAGCACCAGCCAGTTTGAAAACTTCTGAAATCTAACATTTTTACATTCACAGAAAAACACACAGAAGGCACTCACTCCAGTTTTGTTGACATTATGAAAGCTTTTCTGGTCAGGACTCAGAAAAATACTGATTCCAACACTTTCATTGATGGAAATCAAGAATTTGATGAAACATGGGAGACCTCTGCCCAAATAGAGAATTTAATTGCTATTGTCCTGAGCAAGTACCTAAAGTGAGATGCTCAAAAATAGTAACTCCCCCCACCACACGCACACACATCCCCCCTCTATAAATCTATAAAACATCATTCTGCTCTTCACAGATCCCACGGAGACAGCTGATTAAACACTAACACAGTCAGCTATTACAGCCAGCAATCATGTAGGACAGGACTTTATTAAAAGGAAAGTTTTTTCCATAAAGTACAGAGTCACCAGGTACAACTTCTCCATCATTTCAGATGGTCTCTTCTGGCTTTTGCTGAAGTCTGTTTCTAGCATTACTCTGTACAGCATGTGAGGCTATCTAAAAAGATCAATAAGATCAGTGAACATTAGCAAAATCTGTTTTAACAACACATCCAGACTAATTTTTCTCAGAAACTAAACAATATAGGCATTCTTTATCTTAGAAGTAGAGAAAAGGAAAGCTCATATCTCTAGAAATCATTTCCCTTTGCTGATTTCTTGATCAGACACAAGATCTCCCCTCAACTCCATCTAGAGGAGTTGCCTTAACCCTTCCTAGATTTCCTTCCACTGAGGCATATTGCAACATATGACTGCTCCAAGATGAGAGATTTTTTTTCATAAAACATTTGACTAGAAGAAAAGAAAAGCCTTTTTGGAAGCAAGAAATATCTATTGTCCCCAAGACATTTTTGTGTTAGATTCCTACATATTTTTATCTCTAAACCTTGTTCCTCACAGCTTCTTCCTAGCTGTATTTCCATAAACAGCTACAAGCCATACTTATTTTTGATCTGCATGTTCATTGTGCTTGACTGTAGTGTTAGAAATCACAGCCCATCTGGGTATGTCTTTTCTCTTTATCTGACTACTGTTTACAAGAATTTGCCTCTGCATATTCCCCAAGCTGTGAATGTGGTTATTCAATCATGATACATAAAGATCATTTCAGAGATAATCTCAGATTCAACAAAAACTATAGGCAGAAAGATAGGCCTTCCTCTCATGAGCAACAAGGAAAAAATCTTCAGCTGGTTTTGTTCAGGCAACAATATCAACTTACACACAGTCTTTGGGAGACATCACTCAGATTCTTGTGAAGAGAGAATCATCAGAGCCAGAGACTCTGGCATGCACCAAACATTCAGCTTGCAAGCTCCTCCAGGCAGAAAGAAACAAAGCAAGTATTCAGGTCCCTTTATATCACATACACATAATACACAAGTGAAGGAACAAAAATAACACCAGTATAAACTCTTCATCTAGCAGCTCATCACCTCCATGGGAACTGCTAAAGCAAAGATTTCAGGTCAGCTTCATATTGATCAGATGAAAATCAGTTAACCATTTTCTCCTTACAAAGATTCTTTTCATGAAACTGCAAGCATCTTAGTGATATAGAAGTTTCTTGCTTGATATAACAGAAGAGAAGCTTTAACTTCAACAGTCCTGAAAATTAGGCCACCAAGTGCATTCATTGTGCAGCAGACTATTTTCAAAACTCACTGCATTCAAAAGAATTATGAATGCCTATCTATTGCTCAAAATTTTACCTGTTGATTTCATGAGGGGCTTTTTTTTTGCAGCTGTACAGTCATAATAGCATAGGTATGCCTAGATTTTTTGCAAACGTTATTTCGATTATTCCCTAAAAATTAATGATGATCTTTTGCAGTAGGCCAGTATAAGTTCAGAATCTGTAGACTCTCTTACAGAGCCCTGGGAAGCAGTCTCAAAAGAAATACAGACATTACTGCAATTCACATTATCAGAACACATGAAGTGTTATACCTGAGAATACCATAAGATTGTAAGATCAGTCATAGTTGGCCTATAATTAATAGCATTGCACTGACAAGCATATGCATGTGCATATATATTGAATTTTATATGCATAATACAGCTTTCTCTTGCATAATATTCATAGCATATAAATTAATATGTAATATAAATAATTCTCTCCTGCAATGCTAATGATAGTGGTTTCCAGTTAGACCTCAAATGCAGTAAAAGCTTATGCCTTTGCCAAACCATGTATCAGAACATGCAACACCCTCTGTGAAGCATTGGCAGCCAGCAGGCCCTAGGTTTGCAAACATCTAGAAATCCAAGCCTGTTTTACACCAGCTACATTGGCAAAAATGTTTTGCTTTTACACTGAAATCTTGGCCTTTCCAGGGCAACAACACTTTCTACTCTGCATTGCCATTTCCAAATATAGGTAGGAATAGTCCTTTCCTTAGTGAATTTACAGGAAGGCATTCAGTGCATTTTTAAGTGAATTACAAACCTATTTTCCCAAGCAGAGCAGTGAAATTCCAAGGTCAGGGGAAATGGTTACTGCTGGCCTTCAGTAAGATGATGTCTGTTATGTGAAGATACGTGGCTGGCTAGGATCTAAGTGCCCCAAGACATGTTTGTGAGAGCCTCCAAAAACCATAAAGAGTGATAAGATACTGTTCCAACAGCACCTGTAGGTCCTGGCTCACACCACCTTTCCTCCTGGCTTCAGTGGTCAGATGGGTTTTACCGTGCCAGATTTGTGGCCACACCTGGTGGGCTCAGACTCCCCAGGTGTGTCCAGCCCTGGCTCTTGTGGTGGGGAAGCAGCTCTGGAAAACAGCAGTGAGCTCCTGTATGAACATGTAACTTCCATAAACACAGAGAGCCCAGCACCAGGGGACACCCTCGTTCCCCCCTCACCACATTTCTACTCTTCAGTGTTTAATCCAAATGTTCATCTTCATGACCATAGCAGAATTAAAATTCTCCTAGCTGGCTGCAGAAGAGCAGGACCTGACACACATTTGCTGCCTTCTCTTGACTTTTGATTCAGCAAAACTTTAATAAATCCTATCATTTAAATAATTATAGTAACATGAGCAGTCGCCTCCACTATGTTGCTTCCTCTCCTTTTACCTCCATCAGGTCTTTTTAACACATAGGATCTCTGAGAGGAGGACTAATTATGGCTTTGTTTTTGCACTCCAACATGATTGAGCCCTACTTACAAGCCTTTAAAATAATAATTGCATACTTTATAAATTGCCACACAGACAATTCAAGCACAACTATTTTTTCTCAGTGCATGTAAAAAAAAATTCTCACTTTACAGTCATTTGGAAAATAAGATACAGCACTGAGGACAATACAAATTGGCAATTTTTAAAAGATAGCGCTATATATATGTTTAAATCCCTGTCTAAAAACTTCGAGACCTAGGATGAACTTTTCATGCCTAAGCGTGTTCCTATCTCAACCAACTCTCTAACAATTAAATAAAGCTCACAGAGGCATCCTTGAAATCTGGCTTTAAATAATAAAAATTGCATGGAATTTCTTTTCTATTATTTGGGGTTTAATTAGCTTAAGGTTTGCAAGATATAACATCATTTAGTCTAAACTAGACACTACATCTGATCTGGCTTCAAGCACCATAGACACAACCAATTCCACAACGTTTTTGCAGGGAAGCAGATTTTTGCCTGCAAAACAAGTTAAAGTGTTAGTAGCTCCAGGTTTACCCAATACATCATATAAATGATGGCACACATTAATGTAACTTGAGCTTTCCAATGAGTTCATGAGAGAAACATTTCCATGATCATGCATCAGAGTGTCAAATTCCTTTCTAGTTGTAGCAACAACATTCATTGTTCTCTCCATCAGACTATGAAGAGTTGTGCTTGGTTAGTTTGAGTTTCTCATAAGCAAAGAACCTGATAGAAAGTGGATATTTTGATCTATGTAAATATTAAACTAAAGAAAATGATGATGAGACAGTTAAGGCGATACAGGTTATTACATTAACCTGCCTCAGCTACTCATGAGGAATGAAAGCTGAGCCATGAAACTCAGCTGTAATTGTGTAATGTTGGATGAAAACCAACAATTTAGAACTGATCACATAACTCACAGTTAGTGTGCAGTGTTAATGTGCAACAACTATATGAGACAAAAAAGGCAAAAAAATCTATTTTTTGATCTAGCAATTTTTTACAGACGTGGAATTTAAATCAGAATTTAGCATCTTAAAAATGCCAACTCAGAATTTGAACGGATTAACATGTTATTGTGCTTAATACCCCAGCATTTTCAGGGAACAGGAGAATGTTTGCTTAATTTCCTGGGATGTTATTAAACATTAAAATTGCATGGGAAATCATGGTTGTGCCCACTTGTACACATTAATGACATCATCATACGAAGATCTTGCACACGCCACATACTTCTCTGCCAGCTTAATTTCCAGTTTATGAAACATTTCATGGAATTTAGCTAACTCTGGGAATAAGTCCACAATGAGTAGCACAAAGGTAAGAGGCAGCAGAGGGAGCTGCACCATGGGCCAGCCCTGCATCCCTGGCACTGTGTGCCCGTGTGTGTGTGCCCCCAAGAGCACTCACAGGCAGAGGAAACTGAAAACCTGAATTTCAGCCGAAGGGAAGCACCAAGTACAATGTGCCTGCAGCACATGACTCATTCAATATCACTTCCCCCAGGCCAGCAATGTTGGGGAGCATTGCTAGAGGCAGGTTTAATGCCATCTTTAATATGCTTTGCATAAGCTGTTGTTTTTTTTAATTGGCTATACTGAGTGAATTTATTTTTTAATTAACAATAATGAAGCACAGTCTCCAGAACTCCAAAGAGTTTTTCCAAATAAACAGTAGCTCTAATGACAGTCTCTGAGCTTTTTTAACGCAGTGAAATAAGGCAACTGCAGTGTCATTTGAAAGTGACACTGGCTGCAGAATACTGCTCTGTCTACCCCTCAAAAGAAGCTATGGAAAACCTTCAGGAAAATTTGTTCCCCATTCAGAGTCCCATGACTAAACACCACTTAAATTAAATCAAAGCCAAAAGTTATTGATTCTCTCTGATTTTCAACAAGCTAATTTTGAAGCATCACATGGATAAACAGAGTACACAAGAGTCTGGTTGGGCACAGCACTGGAGTTGATTCCGTTCCTTCCCACAAGTACTTAAAAATATAGGATTTTCAATTTAGACAATATAGCTTAATTTCACAAAAATGTATGTCCAATAATAAGCAAAAGGAAAAAAATAATCCAAAAGACCACATCAACAAATTTTAGGAAGATTTCAATGTGTAGATCAAAAATAATTTTTTTTGCTCCCTTCCTGTACCCACCACAGCATTAATACACTTTACACAATGTGACAGAGTAGTGCTTTATTAAGTAGGATAAAATTGCTTTAAAATATATTTCAATACTGAATAGGTATGACTAGGATACAAGCTCACCACGAGTGGTGGTGTCCAAATTCTCCACAGGAGAAGGGAATCTTCACAGATGATTGCTTGACTTTCATAGGAGGTTAAACAATATGGTAGACCCTTTTCCTAGCCACATATTCTGTTCTCCCTATTATTCTTCGTTTGGTTATCATAACTGATAAAAACAAAGAACTTCAGGTTAAGCAGCATTCCCAGTTATAGAAGTAACATTGCACATATTGGGATTAGGCAATGAATACAGTCATGTAGTCCCCAAAATTTTCAAAGATATTACCTAGAAATCATGAGAATGGGTGTGAGCAGATTCTCGCATAGAGAGATATGCACACAAGAGAGTGAAGGTCATGCCTAAAACACCACATGACTTTCAGAATTAGTAGGATTTGACTCTTGAAAGAAAGAAAAAAAATCTGGGGGAAAGTGTGACAATGAAAATCCCAGACCAAGCTACAACCACAGAAGCTGCCCTTGATAGCTGCTATATTCTCTCCTCTGTACCTATGACCTGTAGAGTCTCTCCAGAGACACTCACATGCCTGAGGGGGTGTAAGCTGTTCTCCTGACAGAGCAGGCACCCCTGCTCTGTGTGACTGACCACGTGTGCTGCTGCAGGAGCTTTGTTTGGAACACACAGATCCAGAGAAACCAGAGGTGGCTGTGCCAGCTAAGCTGCTTTTGGGGCTCACACCAGGCTACTTTCAATCTCGCCTGCTTTTACCTTCCCCATTCCAGCAACCATCACACAGGGAAGAATGTAAAAGGAGAAAATCCCTGAAGCCCACAAAAGAAAAATTAACAAAATAACGAATCTCTATCTGCAATAAAGCAGGGAGATCCTCTTTGCCAGAAAGGGAGCAGCCTGAGACAGGTTCAGCCATCCTCAACATTAGGAAGGACAGGTTTCTTTGCTGTCTAAAATCCTTCCACTGCAAGCACTATGAATAAATGTTGCATTTGAAGAATCTGTTCAGATGAAGCGCATGGAAATTATTTTTGTAATCAGATTATGAAATGTTTGGGGTATTTTTTCCACATTGATTCAAGAACTAATACAGGCCTCTGCAAGCAAAACTTCAGGTATTCATATGTATTACTCAGCAGACATTAGAAAAGCAAAAACATTACCAAAATACAAGCAAATTTTTATTGAGGTGCATCAAGAGACCCTTAAAAACCTATTTCAGCATGAGGTAGAGAGAGTTTTAGCATTTTGAACAAACTTTAAAATCCCATTCTTGTGCTGTTTGCAGAAAAATAACCCCGCAAACTATTCCCTGCAGCCAGTCTGCTCTGATAAGAGTTTTATGAGACTAAGCATAATTTTAAATTGAATAGTCTTTTTTTCTCCATACAATTTGCCATTTCTCCCCGTTCTCTGTCTATCCCATAATTTTATTTTTTAGAAGTAGTTTTCCTTTGAATTGGATTTTAAATACGCATCATTACAATTCTGTTAAGTAAGACTGCAAACACAAATGTTCCTCTCAATCAGGAAAAATGCCTTGTGACAAGTAAAATTTTAAGTTGCTTAGTTTTCAGGTAGCATCTTTGCTTAGGTTTTAAAAAAATACAAAAAAGTCCCCACCACTAAACAAAAATTCCATAACTCCTGAAAATCCAGACTATAAATGGATCCATTTTGTTCAAGGATCTCCAATCCACTGTTGACACAATAATCCTTCATCATCCTTCAGTTTCCAACATGTGCCACCTATCCAATCTCAACTTTGCCATTTTTAATCATTAATAATGTTCTAGTAGTAATCATTCCCTGACAAGAGATGAATGACACATCTGCATGAATTTTGAAGAAGAAGGTTGAATCTTTATTAGCTCCAAGATTATTCCTCCTCTTCCAAAACCCTGTCACCTTACTGTGCCTAGGCAGAGTTCGATGACCTCTTTCAACAGGTAAGGAATCAGAGCTAGCACTACTAAAGCAATTCCCTTGGCATCTCTCCCTCTTATGAGGATCTGAATAAATCAGCTGTCCCCTAAGACTCTGTTCACTGTTTGCCCCTGGAAGTTCGTTTTCTCAGCACACCTTCCTTACAAAAGTTGTAAATTGATAAGGTATATCCCTGTAACCTGACAAACCCTATTTGCACTCCCCTTTGAAACAAAACTGTCCCTTAAAACACATTTAATGACAAAAGCTGTTCCCTTTTCTTCCAGATAGTGAAAACCACTTCAGGCCAAAAATACACAGGCCAATCAGGCATTAGGGTCTGGGCAATCTCTCCACTGTTCAGGAGAAGGACAGGCAATGCCAGCAGAACAACTATCTGATTCTCAGGAGTGCTCAGATGCAGAAAAGACTTGTCAGATTGCCAGTGGCTGCAGGAAAAAGACCAGAACCCCACCTTCTTCAAATGTAAGGAGAGTTATGTCTCATAAACAGCACACTTTAAGGGCAAGGATATAGGGCAACTTCAGGTAGGGACACATTTTAGGTACTGCAAAGGTGATGAAATATTATGATTAATACCTAAACAATGTTCTAGCATGCATCAAACTCCATTGAAACACCTTTTAATTCCAAAATATTTATCTTTATTGTGATCAACCCCCATTAATGCAGGGGGTGGTCAGCACTTACTTCATTTTCAGCATTGACTGTTTTATTATTCCTTTTCAATAGCAGGATTTGAGATGCAGCATAGACTGTACATCTTCAGACAGTATTTTGAAAACTACTCAACTTCAAATTATTTTTGCTGCCTGTCAGGGCTCTTTATAAGTTTAAAATCATCAGACCTATAAATCATTTTATTGCTTTGTTATGCAATCACAGATTTCTCACACCTCTGTTTTCTCTGCAGCTCATACACATACAGTGTTACAGCCATTCCCTAAAGTGGCTTGCACTCCTGCTAAAATGTGTTTTCCACAGAGAAAATCTCCAAACTGAGAATAAAAAACCCAAACCCTCTGAAAACTGACTTCTGTCTTTTGATTAAAAAGCAAAATACTTGAGCAAATATTTACTACTAAGTTGTCTCCAGGTTTTCTCAGTGAAACCACAGCAGCCCCACCAGGCAGCCAGCTTATCTTGTGGCAACACCCCTGCACAGGTTTCTCCCTGATGGGCTCTGCAGCAGCACAGCAGCTCACAGAGCTGGGCAGTCACCAGCACAGCACACTGGTTTCAAGAGGCCAGGCAAATCTTTTCTATCACTGTTTGAATAGTAAAAGACTGAAATGATATTGCTGGAGGAAAATGAGGGGAACATTGATACAAAGGTCAAAGCGCACAAACTGACATCTCAGAGAGAAGCTAAGACACTTTTACCTAATGCTATGTTAATAAGGGTGGAATAGACACCAATACTGTTTGCAGCTCACATAAATAAAATTGTGCACAGTACTTGGTAAAGTGGTGGGTGTTGAGGTTTCACTTGTGCTTTCACCGGGAGAAAATGCAAAGTCAAAAACCTTTTGTATGAGAGCTTCATAAAACACAGTCAAAAACCCTTTGTACAATAGCTTCATAAAACACTGTAAAAATCCTTTTGTAAGATAGCTTCATTAACATTAAAAACATGTAAGAGTATGACATTCCTCTTGTACAGGGAACAGCTACAAAGGTAGTAACCCTCACCTCCTGAACATCACTTTGTGTTACTTGATAGCAAACCCCTGTGGAAAGCACATTAAACAATATTAGCATAGAGCTTCCTGCTTCACAGAGAACAGAATCTCCTCACGGTGACTAGAGCAAGTAGAAGAAAAATGATGTCGCAAAAGGTGACCTCTGAACAGTTTTATAGAGAGGTGATAATATAAACCTATTCTCCCAAAATAGAACAGCACAAGAATTGCAGTTACTATCTCAGGAGGATTAGTTCAATTCTCCTATAGCAAGGAGAAGTATTTTGTTTAAATTTAAGAAACTAAAAATTAAGAAATATGATTAGACTAGGAAAAAAGCAGTTTTTTATGACCTTTCCCACTGACAACAAGGTATGAGTAATCTGTAGAAACACCAGTCTTGTCATATCAAGCAGCGCAGAGCAGCATTAATGCTGAAGACCTTCAAGACTCCCTAATGACAAATGGTTGCATTGCAGCAGCACTAGTTTGCATGCTGAGTGCCAAAATCCCTCGAGAGTCAAAATATTCCCCAAAATATAGATCACAAATTTTGGGAAGTTTTGAAAAGTAAACACAACAGATTTACTACAAACAAATTGAGCAATTGAAGACAGTCTTCAATTTTATTTGGTAATGGGGTTGATTTATTTTTTAAGAAGCAGTAAGAGAGCAAATTCATACAAGTTTTAGTCAATAAAACGCTGCTTTTATAGTCAATAGAAATGCTAAACTGATAAGCTTTGAGGATTTATACATAAATAAAGATGAAGCTCGGAAATAGGCACAGCATTCTTTTATTCCTGTTTAAAAATATTTAGAAGCCTTTGAGCCAAGCTGAATGAGTTTTTTTTCATAAATTCAAGTATTGATATTTTCCTGAAATATTTACATTACAATTTTTAGTTGTTTATACATACTTTTGCTTCTGACAGTTAAAAAAAAAGGCAAGAAACCCCTCATCAGGATGGTTCTCCAAATTTTCCCTTTACCAAAAGAGCTTTGTTAAGGGGTGTTGGGAGCAACAGCCACCTCCAGCATCTCCAGGCCAGGACTCTGTCCTGGTGCCTGGGCCCAGCCCTGGTGCATGGGAGCTCCTGTCTGTGCTCCCCGAGGGATGTGGCTGCTCCTTTTCCAGGAGCTCTGCAGGTTCAGCCACTGGCAAAGCTGCGCACACATCCAGGAGCTGACAGGGCTGCTCACACAGGCTGGCACAGACAAGGTGCTGCCTGCAACACCTTCCCAGAACACAAACCGGACAGCCAAGAGCCCTCCTCCCCTTCAGCTGGTGCAGACAGGAGGTCGCTGGTGAGAGCACACACACCCTCCTGCATCCCCCAAGTGCCAGCAGAGCCCCTCTGTCCACCCAGCACCCCTGCCCACATCCCGGGCCCCCCTGCCCTCCTCCAGGTCCCCTCCTGGCTGGCTGGTCCCGCCTGGGCTCTGCCATGAGCACCCCCAGGCACAGCGGCTCTGGGGGGCACCCAGGCTCTGAGCACCCCCAGCTGTGGGCACTGAGCCCACTGAGCTCCTGCCACGCCGCGGGGACGAGGGCCGCCCGCACTGCGAGGGTGGCACACAGATACCGCTGGCTCCAGTGGGGACATGACAGGCCAATGGAGCCCACACCCCCACCCCACCATGGCTCCAGCTGCTCCAAATCCTTTCACACGGCGCCACAGCAGCTGGCACCTGGTCTTTGCAGCACTCCCACAGCAGATCTTCAAGACAGGATCTGATGAGCAGATCAGACAGACTGATCAGTGTAGGGTTCAGCCAGTTCTGACCAGCTTTGTTTACAAGTGAGCAACACCTTTTTAATCCCTTTCTGTCCATATCCACGTTTCCCCTTTGACTCCCTTCCTCTGCACATTTCCCCACCAGGGTGGGCAGAACCAACAACCCTTTGCAACATCCTGGACCCTCAGGTTTACAACCTTATCAGTTTTAAAGTGCCCATTTGTTAGCAGATCATTCATTCATTTTTGTTTGCTTCTTGTCTTTGTCCCATTATATTTGTCTGCCAGGTCTGTCTGTGTTTCAGTTATTGCTTCCCTCTTCTCCTTTTTATCACGTTTGACAAGGTCCTTGACCAGATAATCTTACAGAAAAAAGTGTTCCCATGTTCCCCACACGACACTTTGACATTCCTCTACATACACCCACACAGTATTACAAACTGCTGACTAAAGTGAAATCAAGTAAAAAAATACACTTCAGAAATATCCAGGGATAAATAGCCATGGAAGCCTTCCCCCTTCTATTCTTGCTTCTGGTGTGCTCAGGCAAGGACTGCATTCACACTCTTGTAAAGGACTTCTATTCCTTGCTTTTACAAAGCAGTGCCATTTTATTTCAATGAGTCCTCCAAGAAGGAAAGTTGTACTCAGCATGAGTAAAATGTGCTTTCAACTCAAAACACAAAGCAGATTATACTGCAACAAGCCAATAAGAAAAAAGAAAAAAAGTTGAGGTGGTCCACAAACCAAAGACAAGCATGTAGTCAACAATTCTATTTTCTATGAGAAGGAGGAAAAAAATTTCACTTCCTCCAGCTTCAAGGAGAGGCTCTCAAGCCAGTACTGTAATTGCTTTACTCTCTTTTTAAACCACTAAAAATATAGAAAGCTTTTGGTAAAATGCAGCATAACTTTGAAAAAAGGGACACTTTTTCTTTCCCTCATATTTCAATATTTACATTTATGTATCCAGCTAACACTCCCCACCTTGCAAAGATGGGGAACATCAGTCTTAGGAGCAGCACTACAAAATAGTTTTAACTCCCACAACACCAGTTCTGCTACAAAATCCAGAACAAATGGTAAGCACTGAGAAGATTTTTTCTAAATAGTTTTCATTTAGGGTAGCAGTAACATACTCACCATGGGTGGAGAGGAAGCCCAACCATGTGGACAATGAAAAAATGTACTAAACAGAAGAGTAGCATCACTAAAGCTGGGGAAGGAAGAACATGAACATCCTTGGAATTCTCTACCCCCCTCCACAGCTCCAGAAATATTTTCCAGACTTGAAATGTCTGATCTCCCAATGAGTCTAATTGAAACCTCTCTCCTCCTGAAAGCTTTCAGTGCCCCCTTTTTTCCTTCTAGAATCTAAAGTTCAGAAACCGTGTCAGAAGGACACAAGGAATTATGCTTAAATATATTACACTGGCCGACAAACAAATTATATCTAATGTTTCAAAATTCTTGGAATTAGAGGATTAGAGGATGTAGGAGGGCGGAGCTTTTGCCGAAGGGTTTATCTAGGTAACCATTAGAGGGGCTCAATCCTTCTGGGCTCTTACTGCACACAGTGCAGTTTACACAAATGTCTTCAGCCTGAGAGAACAGCTTCCTCACAAAGGTGTTTAAAGTGTCCCATCTCCCTGTTTAACATGCGTTTTGTGTTACAATTTAATCCCTTCACATGCAAAGAATTTGACACAGCACTGATGGAAAGTTTAGCTCTTCCCCCAGCCCCGGCCCCTCCTAGGAAACTCCAGAGCCTCGGCAGTTCCCGCACATCTCCTCAAAGCCGCTGCAAGTATCGGCACTTCCTAGCAATTATACTTTACAAAAAATTCTGCAGCTTCTAATTGAGCCGGGCACTTTCCATACAGGAAAACACTTTATTATTTTTTCTCCTTTAAAAAACACAGCTTATGAATTCTACCTGCTTACTGATACATTTGACAGTATTGGAAAAATAAGGCAGCTGATTTGGGAAACAAGAATTATTCACACTAGGGAGATCTATATCATTAACCATTTTTTGTTTCTTAATCTGTTCTTTGTGTGCTGTAGATAGAGCAATTCTGCCACCTAGAGTAAAATTTATGTCCAAGATAGAAAGATTTTGGTGAGCATATACTGTCTGCTTGACTAATTTGAAATGGAAGAGATACTTTCTCTGGCAGATAATTAAATGCAAATATTATGGGTTTATTCATTTATTTTTTTAAGGCATGCTACAAAATATTTAGTTGGCTGCTTGCTATCAAAATCAGCAGCATTGCCAGAGAACCAGGTGAAATATATAATAAATACAGCTGAGATAATTTACATTTTTATTGGCCCTTTCATTACACACTTCTCCAAATATTTCCACAACTTCTATGTGAAGTTATACATTTCTCCATATAAATGGAAGAGAGTTCCCTTAACAAGGTTTTTAAACCCAGAATTAGTCTATTTGAACAAATCATAAAATTAAGAAAATTATAATCCAACTGAACATAAAAATGGTTCCAGTTCATTCATATATATATATACATGTGTGTGTATATATATATATGTGTCTATATATATGTCATATTTCTAAATATTTCTATTTTGGAGGCCAAAACCTGCTGCCAGTTGATACATAAAACACGGTCTGTTAGCTGGGAGGGGAAAAATGAGGCAATAGCAAGACAAAGTAATTCCTTACATAGAGCTGATGATCTTTAATTTATATAAAAGCCAGGATTTTAACATCTCATTAGTATGAACTAATGCCTCTACATCCAGTTATCTTACTCACAAGAACAAAGAACTTATGTCTCCTCAGACAGGAATCTGTGGTTTTAAAGATTCTGATAAATTTAAAGCAATAACTCATCCTTTTCTGGGGGATGAAAGGACATATGCTGAGCTCTTCCACGAGCAGTCAAAGTACCAAATAACACATAATTTTTACTCTAGTGACTCAAATACATTTGTCATCGTGGTGGATGGAGATTTGCTTGCAACTAAAAAGACTAAATATATTATTTTTTTCTTCTATTCTCTCTCTTTCAGTCAGGGGAGAACACCCTATAGAGGGCATGCGAGGTTAATCCCTTGGCTCACCAAGCATTGGCTGTAAAGGCAGGGACAAGAATTCCCTCCAGGGGCAAGTATTGGATGTAACCTTCAGATCAAAAAGTCTTTAAAAATTTGTTTCTAGAAGCCAGGAGAGTTTGCCAGATAACGCCTCTGTCTTTTGTGCAGATCTGTTCCTTAAACACCTGCCACTGCTGAAGCTGAGATAGTGAGATAACTGAACCTTGGCATGACCCTTCCTGGCCATCCTCATGTGGTTGTTCCTGTGATTAAAAAAGCACCAAAAATCAGTTGTTGCTGGAATTAAAAATAGCCTCTGCTTATTGGCAATAATATGTTGCACCGAATGCACATAGCACACTTCATCTGAGGATCTAAGTGTTTTGCAAACATTAATTAAGCTCTGCACTGCTATTATGATTCACAGAATGCCATTATCACACCCAAGGGATGCAGGAAAGAAAGCCATTGAAGCAAAGTATAGGGAAGCAAGCCCTTGAAAGCAAAATGATTCTGGTTCCCTTTCAGATCACATCGACCTACATACATCCTAGGACAGAGAAAATAAAGTCAAGGATTACTCAGAACAGAGCAGTTGATTTTTATGTGATTTATGAAGCATAGATACTTTTTAAAAGTGCTGGTTTCTTCTGACCTTTCTTTCTTTTCTTGTCATTTGCAGGATTATGTATTATTAGCATTTCCCAGTCCTACTATTATTTCTGTATATCCTGTTATCTTCCTAACCTTGAATACATTCACCTTTCTTTTCAAATCTGCTAGTCTCAACCTGCTTCCAATCATTTGACCTTTGAGTATCACATTTCTTCCAAACACCCTATGCCTCAAGTTCTTTCACTTGACATTTCCCTCCAGAAGTCAGAGAACATTTTTTCCTCTCTCAACCTTTAGCACATTTTTCAATACTGCACCAATCATTGCTGACTCCCTGGGGAGCAAATCATTTTCTATTCTAGGAACCAGGAGTAAACAGGCAGAGTGGATTTTGGGAGCTGAGAGTAGCAGGCATTCATTGTCCACTGCTATGTCCTTTCAGCTCATCTCCATCACAGCAGAAACACATTGAAGGACGTGTTCTGAGGTTCAGTAACTGGTGTGTTCTGTGGTGTGACAGGTCTTTGTGGCATCAGCCGTGTTACCAACAAGCAGCCAGGATGACTGAGGGCCTCTCTGGGGTACCAGTGCTCAGTGGGCAGACATGAGGTCTTGGAGGCCTGCACACAGCTGGCAGGGCTGTGATCTGACTGGGACCATGGACCATGGTGGGGAACTCACACAGCTTTTGCAAGGGGTGGATATGTATTGCATTTTTGTGGACTTCTTCAGGCAATTGTTGAAGTCCCCCATGCACTGGCCCTGCTGCTTTTGCAGGCTTTGACCACCCCAGCACCTGGCAGAGGGATAATAGACCAGAGCACAAGTAACTGAAGTAACTGAGGATGTTTCAGGAGTGCATTAATGATGACTTTCTGACACAAGTGATCACCCAAAAGCCAGCCAAAAAGGGCAGAGGGTCTGCTGGACTTCATCCTTGCAAAGAAAGAACAACTAGCCAGGGGTGTTGTGATTTAAAACCCACAAGCATCTCAGCCCCATACAGCTGCTCACCCAGTACCTTCTGCAGAGGGCTGAGGGAATGAATTAAAAAACGAGCAAAAGTGAGAAAAATTGTAGGTTGGGATAGGAGAGGGAAAGGAAAGGGAGAACAACAAAAAGTTCACAAAAGCAAAAGAAGTTTAGCACCAGCCAGCTAATGCCCAACTAAATCCCTGAGCAACAGCAACCCCTGGAAAACTGATTCCCAGTTTTATGGCTAAGAGCAATGTTATGGAATCTCCTTTTGGTGAGTTGGAGTCAGCCTCATGTCCACCTCCATCTCGTCACTGCAGCAGAGTAAGAAAGAGAGAAGGCCTTAATAGTGTGTTAGCACTGTTCAGCAGTAGTGAAAATACTGGTGTGTAATGAGCCTCACTTCAGACATCAGTCCAAAACATGGCACTTAACAGGTATTTTTTGCACAGAAATTAACTTCCATCTCAGCCAGACTTAGAGCAGGGAGTGTGAAGGCTGGGGGCAATCATGAGTTGTGGAGTTCAGTATGCAGAAAGGGACAAGGCAAATAGCAAGACCCTGCACTCCCAGAGAGCACTTTTGTTTTCCTCAGGGACCTGCTTTGAGGAGGCATGCAGAGTACAGTTCTGGAGAAAAAGAGGGGGCAGCTGTTGGATTTTTGTTTAAGAGCCACCTCCTCCAGTCTCAAGATTTGTCTCTCCCAATGTGCAGAAAGGACTCCTGCACAGATGAACAGGAAGTTCCTGACAAAACTCATCTATCAAAAGGAAAAAATACGAGATGACAGCAGGAACAAGTGACCCAGGAAGAACACAGAGGCACTGCCCAAGTGAGTAGTAATGGAGTTAGATACATCAAAGCCCATCTAAAGCTGAATCCAGTGAGAGACACAAAAGGCAATATGAAAGGCTTCTACAGGCAGATCAGCAGCTTAAGGAAGATTAGGGGCAGTGTGCTGCTGAATGGGCTCTGTAGCAGCAGTCAACACAGATAAGGCTGAGGTACTCAGTGCCTCCCACACTGTGGTCCTTCCTAGCAAGATCTGCCTTTCAGAAATCTCAGGTTCTTGAATTCAGTGAAAATGTCTGGAGCAGGGAAATGCTGTCAGTAGAGAAGGGATGGATGCACCCACAAGTGCTGAGGGAGCCAGCCAATGTCATTGTGAGACCACGATCAATGATCTTTGGAAGGTCATAGGGACTGAAGAAGGCTCCTGACAACTGGAAGACAGCAAGTGTCACTTTCCAGAAGGACAAGGAGGCAGATATGAGAGACTACAGGCCAACTGGCCTTACTTCAAACCCTGGCAAGGTGGTGCACCAAATAATCCTGGAAGCTATTTCCAAGTGCACTCAAAAGGTGATGAGTCAGCATAAACTTAAGAGTTTATACTCATACCTGAACAGCCTGACAGCCTTCCACAACAAATCTATGAGCTCAGTGGGTGAGAAGAGAGTAATGGATGTGGTTTATCTTTGCTTCATCAAGGCTTTTGCCAGTCTTACATAACTTTCTTATAGACACACTGACAAAATACAGACTAGATAAGTGATCAATAAAGTAGATTGAAAACTGGTTGAACTGCCAGGCTCAGATGGTTGCTGTGATCAGCAGTTCAAAGCCTGGCTGAAGGACAATCACTAATGTATCCCTCAGGTTGATACTGGGGCCAGTACTGTTTAACATCTTCATTAATGAACTGAAAGATGGAACGGAGCATGCCAACAGCAAGGTTGCAGATGATAAATTTTGGGGAGGAATGGCTGATACAGATGGCTATGTTGCTTTGCTGCCATTCTAAGGGACCACAGCAGTCAGGAGAAATAAGCAAACAGAAACCTCATGAAGTTCAGGGAAATCAAATTTAAAGTCATGTATTTGGGGAGAAATAACACCATGCACCAGCACAGGCTGTTTGGGGCAAATGGAAGGAAAGCAGCTTTGGAGAGAAGGGCTGGGGGATCCTGGTGAACTTGAGTCACCCTGCACCCTTGAAACAATCCAGAAGCACTAGGCAGAGCCAAGCCAGCAGGCAGACAGAGATCACAGAGACAAACTAGGTTGGAAGAGACCTTCAAGATCATCGAGTCCAACCCAGCCCTAACACCTCAACTAAACCATGGCACCAATGCCACATCCAGTCTTTTTTAAACACATCCAGGGATGGTGACTCCACCAACTCCCCAGACACATCATTCCAATACTTTATCACTCTTTCAGTGAAAAACTTTTTCCTAATATCCAACCTAAACTTCCTTTGGTGCAGCTTGAGACTGTGTCCTCTCATTCTGTCAGTGGCTGCTTGGAGAAAGAGCCCAACCCCACCTGACTACAGCCGCCTTTCAGGGAGTTGTAGAGAGTGATAAGGGCACCCCTGAGTCTCCTTTTCTCCAGGCTAAACACCCCCAGCTCCCTCAGTCCTTCCTCACAGGGTTTGTGTTCCCAGCCCCTCTCCAGCCTCGGTGCCTCCTCTGGACACCCTCAAGCGTCCCAACGTCCTTCCCAAGCTGAGGGCCCAGAACAGGACACAGCACTCAGGGTGTGACCTCACCATGCCAAGCACAGGGGAAGGATGACCTCCCTGCTCCTGCTGGGCACACTGCTCCTGATCCAGGCCAGGATGCCCTTGGCCTTCTTGGCCCCCAGGGCACACTGCTGGCTCATGTTCAGCCGGCTGTCACCAGCACCCCCAGGTCCCTTTCTGCCTGGGCACTGCCCAGCCACACCGTCCCCAGCCTGTAATGTTGCAGGGGGTTATTGTGGCCAAAGTGCAGGACTCAGCACTTGGACTTACTAAACTTCATCCTGTTAGACTGCCCATCCATCCAACCATTCCAAGTCTCTCTGCAGAGCCCTCCTACCCTCCAGCAGATCAAAGCACACTCCCAGCTTAGTGCTATCTGCAAATTTACAATGAAAGACTCAATCCCCTCATCCATGTCATCAATAAACACATTGAACAGATGATAGTTCCAGTGGTGATACACAACATAGGTGCTGGGACCAGCCCTCCACTCCCCAGTACAGACACAAAGCAGAGATGAACTGGAGCAATTCCAGCACAAAAATTACTGTGGCATCTCCATCTGTGAAGATACATAAAACCAAACTGAATATAGTCCTAAACAACCTGCTGTAGGTAACCCTGCATTCAGCAGGGGTGTTAGATTAGACAGTCCCCAGTGGTTCCTTCTGATCTTAAAGGTTCTGTGACTCTGTGACCCATGTTCTGGTGACTGAATAAGACCTAAAGAATTATTGAAAAAAAAAAAAAAAAAAAATCGACTTTCCCCCAGTATGTTTAAAACTCAACATACAGAAAGAAATCAGAGACTGTCAGACATTCACATCCACTAACTGCAATTCACCAGCAGGTTAAACCTGCAGACATCCCACCCACAGTAAGAGCTCAGAACACTTTTGAAAAACTAGGAGGGGTCACTGAGAGAATTGGATTACAATTAAGACAAGCTGCAAGACTTTTTCCAGAATGGAAAAACAAACTACAGAAACAGGGACTATGCTCTAGCAGAATACTTATGCTAATCTTGTCAGCTAATGAGCAGAAATGAGGGGATAAGCTTGAACATTCCTCTCTCCTATTTGTGTGGACTCCATTAACATATACAGGGTTTTCAAATAGCTAGAATTCAGATGTGAAATACATTGAGAGCACTACTGAAAGTCTTTTTGATACTTTCATACCACTTACGTTTCACATTCTCAATACTTTTGTATCTTTTCCATTCCCCCATCATGTCACTTTATCAAAGTCCCTGTTTAAGATGAAGGAAGGTGAAACCTGCTTTTTGTAATATACTCTTTCCTGGATTTTCATTTTACTTTCCATTCACTCCTCCCCACGCCCCCCACCCTCTAAAATATGAATAGGTTAGAGTATCTTGAACGGCAGAGGAGAGTATAATGCAGCTTTGGAAAATAACCACTTTTCTTTGCAAGAAAAAAATGCTTAGCTCTCAGAAGTTCTATCCCTTAATCTGGTGCAGTACTTTTAATTAACAGGAGCTTAACCTTCATTCAACCTCTTGCAAGAAGTCTGTCACTATTGCCTTTATTTTACCAAACAATTGAACTGTCTAATTAAAAGTCACAAAACAAATAAGTGACAATGAGAACTAGATTTCAGCTTCTGTAGCTTAGCTAAATGTATTATGTTATCTATTTATATTCATTAGAGCAAAGATCTAAAGGCACATCTTTGCCAATACTCACCTTTGAAGGGCCAGAAGAAAAAAGAAATCTCTCACTGCAAAGTGACAATAGACAAAACAACTGAATTTTTCACTTGAAAGATTCATTGCTCTAAGGTATTAGTGGAAATTTATATAAATACTTAGCCATCTATTTATTTCTACATACATATATATGTATGTGTGTATATATATATATATATATCCCACACACAGACTAACTGATGTTGAGCTTGAAGTAGACAATATCAATTTTCTTTTGGGAAAGGAAGCTTTTGGGGTTTCAAGGTTTTTTTCCCCTGTCACACTAGTGTGAATATTGCCATGCTAGGCAGTAGCTATTTCAGCTAGATAGAACCTGGTTGAGCTGCTCAGGGTTGAGTCTTATCAGGTACAGCCCTCGAATCACACAAAGCACAGCCAGCAGCAGCCTAGGCAGATCAAATACTAAGCTGGGGTGCAGTGGGTAACCACAGCAGGGACTGCTTTATCTGTCTCCTGAAACAGAAAGAACAAAGTCCTACCAGTTCATTAAAAGTAGCTTTGAAAGTCCTGTAGTTTTCTCAGGTATTTCCAGAGCCACTTAAGATGAAGAGGGCTGTAAAAAGTTGTGTAAGGTTCATGAAGCCAACTTCTTCCCAGTTTAGAGAAAGACATTATTGTTATGTTATCAATTTAAAAAATGCAGAAAAACACCACACCACTTCATTTTCACTAAACACAGGTAAAATGACCTGCAATAGTGCAGAATATAAGTAATAATAAATTATATTCTTCCAGAGTGAAACTGCACCTTGTGTTTTCATACACAACAGACATTTTCTGTGTATTTCTACAACCCAGTTCTACAGTGTTGTGGAAATAAAGTGCAAATTAAGATTCAGCAATTAAAGTTTTAGTTGCACTTCCAGCAGGACTTAGCAAGAAGCTGACCGCATCATACTAACAGAGATGGAGGGCAGAACTGCAATAGAAACATTAGTAATAACCTAATTGGAACACATTATTTGGAAGAAACCCCCTAGCTAACTTGCATGAGCTGTAATATCAAGCTGGCCAGTTGACAGAGCACTATTTAAGTGTTTCCAATTGATAGGATAATATTTTAAACCAACCTAAAATCCACAGGTGCTGATAAATCTTTCTGGTGTCCATACCAGTAAGCTATAAAATTCAAGGAGCAAGGAGTCTTCCAACTATAGATCCACAATCCAAGAGTATTTTCCTGAAAAGTAATACCAATGTGATCTTTGAATTCCTGCCATTTCTATTATTCTCTGTCCCCCAAATTCTCCGTTGCTTCAGTCACACCCTACAGTACAGTACTGATCAAAGCAGGTGTCCTTTACTGCTGCAATCTCCTCTTTTCTTATATATAGAAAAGCATCCCAGTAGGACACTCGTATTTCCCCAAATCTTCAGTAGGAAAATTGTGAATGTGCTATTTCATAGGCACGGCACTAAAACAGTCATTCACCACTGCAAAACCCTGAAGAAAAAAGAGGAAACAGCCAATGTTTCAGCAGAGCTCAGGCTGCACCTAAACTGAGAGAACTATTTGTTTAATTTCCAAGCTTTTCTGTTTATATGAATGTTTGACTTCCCCCAGACAGGGAATACAGTAAAAAGTAAAAGGCTTTTTTCACAAAAAGCTAAGAAATGGAGCTGCCTGCCTAGTTTATGTAATTCTTTGCAGAGAAGTCATCCTCTAATGTGAATACTAATTTCCCTTGTGAAAAGGAGCAGCAGTAATAACCAACAAGTTGAATGTTAGCATATTTGCGACCTAACTGTCAAATCAAAATGTGTGAATTACAGTGCTGCTTTCTCCACTGATGTTTGAAATCTAACATATGCCAGTTTACACAGTGCTTGGAGATGGAGAGCATCTTTTAAAGACATGGATAACATACACCCCCTTCTCTCTCTGGAACAAAAGAAAAAATTAATGTTGGTTGTAATGCAACAAAAAAATCAATCACAGCTCTTTGATAAAGGTTTGTCTGAGATCCCCCTGGAAAATAGGACACTTGAGAATTCTTAACTACAGTAGATACAAATCCAAAATAGTTACAGCAAATTAGTACCAAGGAAGGCTGAATTATTTCCATACAAATCTCAGAATAGTTTGGTTTGAACCAAGAGGCACCACCTTTACCTACAGATGTAAGCAAGTAGCATGGGGCAAATGTTCTTCACAATTTTGTTTAAGGGCATATTTAAGATAATCTAGAGAAAGGAGTGAATATGTGTAATTGGGGATCTCACACTTGATTTCAATAGCTCTAGATAAAATGGTGAGCACAAGCAGCAGAACTGTATATTCTCTGCTACACACTCAGGAACAAGGCATGGGGAAGTCTATAGTCTTGAACTGAAAATGCCAGCTGGCATTTCTGCTTTTGTGGAGCTCCCTTTCACAGTACTCTTGCAGGATTCTTTATTTTTTAAAATACAGAATCTCCAAATAATTTTGAAATTATTACCATGCAGTGTTACTAATGAGGGTCTGAACAGCAGGAGTCTGGTCAGAAATGTGGAGGAGCCCCATTTGCGTTTTTCTTTAGCTTGCTTTAATGCTGAAGAGTATGTTGCATATCTCAATATAATGATTCAAAAAGAGCAAAATTAGCTTTTACAAGAGAAATTATTACCACAGTAGCTGATGACCACCTTGCACAACTGGCCACACTAAAAATGTCCTTATCAGTAGTACACATCCAATACCAATCCCAACGTGCAAATTAGCACATTAGTTGTTGATTAGCAGCTCAATACCAAATCCTACATGAGGCTGCCAAGTCTCTTTCCTCACATCCAAACTACATCTAGAGCATTCTGTGGGATAAATTAATTGATATTCATAAAACTAATAATCTAATTACTCCTGTACACTTTTTTATGCACATTCCATCCTTAATGAAAGCAAAGACCAAAAAATATAACAAGGTACCTTCACTGCTTCTATCAAGCACACAAACATATTACTCCTTTTAGTTTCTAAATTCCTGGCTGCTATGTCATGAGCACTGTCACAAAGTGTTTGCAGAACTCCAAGTAGAACTATCATGTTTCCTTTCATTCACACTACTTCGGGATATTGAAGAATAAAATATTACTAATTTTTTTTTCAAGAAAATAATGCTATTTGTGACTGCAGTAACTAGAGCTCCTTGAAGGCTTTTCCTTCATTTATATTGGCTTGATTTAGGTAGAAATTAGAGAATTTTCTCCACTACCTGCAGAGCCTCAATTGGTATATTTGTCTCTGGCTAATATCAGCAGTGGTACTGAGTAGCTACAGCAGCTCTCTCAGACTCACCATTGATCACTAGCAATGCACAGTAGCTCTGGCCACTTTGCCTGGACTGCACTATTCCAGGCAGAAAACTCCAATAAATAATAACAATAACAAAGCAAAACTCCAATTAATAAAAAAAAAATGAAAAAACATTTAAAAGCCTAAGATTTGCCTGCAGGATGAGGAGACACATTGCTAACAAGAAAGCAGCAGAGGTGTCCCAGACCTGCTTTAGAGGCTGCACAAGGCCATTGAAGAGCACAGATTGCACTGCAGAAACTTTTCATTGCATTACAAAGACAAAAGTCAGATTCACTACAAAACATAACTTCATGTTGAAGGCAATGCTGAGCAGATGACTGAAAGAAATCCAGATCACTAATACACAATTGTTATATTTAGTTAATCTACACTAGAAAACTTGTCTTTAAAGGGTGTATTCTTTTCTATGAGATGTTTCTAAGTTGAGGTTTTTGAAATTGATTTTAACTGTTACATATTAACTTTGGAATTTATACTGCTTACAGAAGTCATACATCAAAGCAGAAACTACAGACAAATCATACTTGTGGCCAAGCAATGCCTAGATGCATGAATGCAAGAACTCTTCAAAGTGACAGGAACCGTCTTAGGAAAGGTTCACATTCAGAAGCCCTTTGCTTGTTAGGTACTGGAGATACATTAACTTTGCCAACTTTACCAAAAACCTCTGTGTGTTTCTTATGTCTCTTCTGAAATTAATCAAAATATCTGACAAGGTAAACTGCAGTTCTCCAGGCTGTTATATGCTCCAACTAGGCAACAGCAATCTGAAAAAAGAAAATACTTAAAGCACAACATGGATGGGGTTTGGGGGAATTTGGAAGGCAGGGACTGTTGGTTGGTTTGTTTGTTTGTTGGGAGTTTTTATTGTAGATATTTAGGGTAGTTATCTATCTTGCAGTCATCCTGGAAGATGATATGCTATCTCCAGAGGTATATCAGATGTTATTTCTGTTATTTTATTTATCTTTCCTAAAGTATTTTATCTATAATTGCTACAAAAAATTTATACACACTACATATCGAGGAGACAGCAGAACTGACCTTTTTTTTTACACAAAGCAGTATTTCAATTGACAATCCTCCTTAGGATCTTATATCTACACCTTAAAAAAGGGTGTATTTATTAAGAGCAGGAGTAAGGAAGGGGGAAAAAGCCCCAAATAGCAATTACATAGTCTGTGTTTGAGCTTCCCTCACACATAACTTGTACCTTCAATCATTATTCCAGACTCCTGCATTCCAGGGCACAAACAATTCATAGCATATCCCTTCTTCTCCTGTGCCCCAGCCCCTGACTCTTTCTTCATCCACACAATTATTCATGTGCCTGCACCCCCAGGCTGTAATTGTGACAATCTCTGGAATATTTCTCTATTGCTATAAGCATCTTCTGTATAAAACTGATGAGAAAAACTGGAGAGTGGATAGTTTAGTAGTAAAGACAACAACAGGAAATCCAGCATGAAGTTCAGAAATTATTTCCAGGATATGATTACTTCCAGGATATGATAGGCTGAAAGATAAGACCTCTTGGAATACAGACAAAACCAGGCCTTTAGAACTTAACTACTTAACTTCCTCTTTGAAACACAGAAGCAAAAGAGGAAGGAATTAAACAGACAAGAACTGCAACATTAAGTGGACAGAAAATTCAGCTAAACTTCTCTTTGAATGCAAATAAATTCACTGAATAAATAAATATTTCCCACTGTATTGATATATTTGTGGACACTTAGCACAAGGTACTCAAAGTAACAGGGAGTATATGGTGGACCTTTCTGAAACTGTTCCAGAACCAAAATAACCAGGAACACTCTAAGCCTAGGAACAGCTAAATGCCCAAAAGACCCTACAGGAGATTACCTGTCCCATTTCAACCCTATTTCTCATCCTCCACCTCACTTAGGGCAAGCAGGATACTGCAGAATTTCACAAGTGATTCCATCACCAGTGAAATTGGAAAAACTATGAGTTTAAAAGCTGAGTTTTGGCAGTGTAAGGCAATGGACTTTGATTCAATAGTAGTCAAATGCAGTTCATCAGAAAAAAAAATCAAACCCTGACTTCACTGACTGCATTCCAGCTTGCTGAAGCTGTTAATTAACCAAAACTCAGCAATGCCCTTTGGGATTAGAATGCTGTGTGTTCCACTTGCTTGGGTGCCAAGCCTTGCAGTTAAATAAGCCATTTCTTATGAGCTATGCTTAATAGCTCAATCAACATTTGCAGGAGAAATTAACAGCAGGTTCCCAATAATTTAGCTCTCTGAAGATGCTGATTTAGGCTTTGCCAGCCTATATGATTTCCCCATTGATAAACTGTTAACACTGTTTAATCAAGAACACCAAGGACAAACTGAAATGAAACCAATGACCAACTCACACACACACTAAATTATTGCTTCTGAAGCGGGCTGTATTAGATAACTACAGTTGAACATAATTTATATACAGATTCAATTATCAATATCCATTTTTATCTGGAAAAAAACTAATCTAAATTCTCTAAACATGATTCATATTGAACCTGTGGTTCACCTGTGCTGTCACTCACTGATTTACCCCACCACAATTTTGCCACCTCCACAGAAGTGGGATTTTTAGTTACAAGAGAAGCTGCTTTGAAAAAGCTCTTCTTGAGCTTCTTCCTTCTCTGAGCTACAAGTTAAAAGGAATATTAAACAACAACAAGGGTTGTTTGGGTTTTTTTCTGGTAGAGAGCCACAGGCTCTCAAACCAATCCTCATGCTCAAAATCACAAGGCTACATATTATTCCAGCAGTCACTTGGAAAGGCTTTTCAGCTTGTTCAGAAGGAAAAGAAAAGAATGAAAAGAAAACAAAACAGCACAAGCCCAAAATCCCAAATCTTCAAAATGTTAAACAACTTCAACTCAGAAAGGATTTTTCAAGCAAAATCAGTAAGACTCTGGTTTTACAAACCTGACTGTAGCACCCTAGTTGCCAAACAAAATGGTCTCTACCTTTCCTTTCACAGTAATATTGCTGTCAAACTTTAATAACAGCATGAAAAAAGAAATACTGGCCAGAACCCTAAGAAAAACCAAGAAAACTTATCTCAAGATAAAATAATCTTTTTTTAAAAAATAAAAAAATAGATACTCAGAGAACAGGCTAAGATCAATTAAAATTACATAACATTTTCACTAACACAGTTTCACTTTTCAAAATGAAAGTCAGATTTATTCAACATTAAGTGCAACAACACATCAGAAATCAATAAAATCAATTTCACTTATAAAGTAAAGCAAAGTAACATGAATAAACACAGGAAAATACTGTCTGAGACTCTCCAAGCAGGACATTTCTCATAAGACTCACAGAAAAGAAAAAAAAATATTTTTATATGCAAACAGACTAAATTCCCCAATTTCAGGGTTTTTTTCCAGTTGTAAAGCAATATATAGCTAATGGGAGGTAAACTAGAAAGGGGATGAAATGCATCATGCTGTACAACACCAAAGAAATACCTCAAATGCATTTGTGTACAGCATTAACAACATGCAATAGGTGAGGTTAAAAGCAAGTACAGTGTATATATTAGAGACAGAAACTAGTCAGTCTGAGGGCTTTCTTTCTTGTTTTAGTTCAACTAATGAAAACAAACAGAAGCCAAGAGCAAACAGAGGAAGAGCAGAATCTGCATGGAGAACATCTCTTCCCAGAACAGTAAACATCTTAAGATTCAAATTTTGCACACATTTACTTGTCTTGGTCCTCTTCTTGCTATGTCATTAAAACATATCCAGATCCAATGGGCTTTATGCAAGTATCTACATTTTTATAAAGCAGTAATTAAACAAAACAATGCAAGTCATTCAAATTCTGCTAATCTTTAAAGTCAGGCATCAATATGCTGAACACTCACTACAACTCAACATTATTTAAACTAAAAATAAAAACAGGGCAAGACATCTCCCAAACAGCCTTGCTGAAGTCTAGGGTACTTTAATTATATTTGTTGCTTGGAGGAGAGCAATGTGAAAACAGACTATGTGCTACCCAATTCATTTCATTAAGAATTATTTAAACCATATTTTAGACAACAGCTGGTCTCTTTGTTCATTCTATTCAGTTCACAGCCTGACAGATTTCTCTTGCCAGTCTTTTTTTTAACAGCAATTTTTTAAGACAAACTCCCAAGATCTCCTATAGATTTTGTCAGCTATTGAAAAGCAAGCAAGCATAGCACACATGCAAGTTATTAGAATTAGAGAGCCAAATATAATTAACTACAAAGTTCCAAGCAGTAAGTACATCTACATTCCCCTGGGGAGACTCCATCTTACTGGGAGATGGATTTGAAAGCTGATAAAGAACACAGGTTACCTAGTTCACTTCAGAAGTTCTCTGCCTTCCACCTGAAGACTTACCAGAATCCATTACCACCCAACAAGCTAACAAGCTAGTACAAATATTTAAGATTGTCATCAATTTCTGTAAGAATGGAGTGATGGCTGACAACTGAAGACCGACTTTTGTAAGGTTGGACATACTGACCTTAATTTTAAATTAATTCAAGTCTGAATTGTGCAGCATTAACTTAACACACAAATAAACAATCAAAGGATAATTAAAGAATAACTTTATCACCCATACACAAATCACACCAGCCAATGCTCAACCTCGTTCACCTGAAGTACAGCAGTGTTTTTACAATATCCAACCATGACAAAGTCTTTAAAAGCCAACTATTTATCATTTATCTATTAGTAACTCCCAACTGAAAAAAGCCTGTAGTACTCTAAACTATAAACAACTACCAGTACCTGTTTATTTTTTAACAGGAGAGGGATCACAAAGAACTTAGTTGAATTAAAATAAAAGGAATGTGAAGGACAAAGTTTTGATTTAGATGTTTTTAGCACATATTAAACCAAAACTTAATGACATTAAGACATGCTACTAAAGGTTCTCTGAAACTGCTCTGAGGTCTGGCAATCACCCCAGTTAGTACTGTAACTACTAAATTTAATGCTGGGTGAAAAACAGAATAGAAACTAGAAATAAGAAGGTACCCTAGAGAGTACATGTAAAGAAAAAAGTAGGATTTTTTGTTGGATAAAAAGTTACTGATCTGAAAGCCTTGAGACTGAATGTACCTCTTATCTCCAGCAATCTAAATTGTGAGTGTTCCTTAGGAGATTAAATACCACCAAACATTTTTCATCCTCTCCAATGAGCAAGAGGCATTTCTTTTTACCTTGCTCAAATGTGTAATCCTTAACATCTAAGCAGAAATCGACCTTCCCACTTTCATTTCAGTGAAGCATCAAATACACAGAACACACACACAAAATTTGGTAAACTTGAGATTTAAAGTTGTAACGAAAAACAAAAGATAACACAAATCTACCTTATTTCTGAATGCCTGAAGTAGATTGGTAAGTACTGACACCTGCTTCAGCAATGCCAGATGCAAGAGCACCCAGGAATAATAGTTTAACGTTTGATATTGTTATTGTTACTTTTATGAATTGGTGCATTCTGTTTATGTAACAGAAGACTAAATGGGGAGTCAGAAAAACACCATCTGTGCTGGGCTGGAAGCAAAAACTACCTGTTGAATACCTGAATGACACATTTCAACTGCTAATGAAGCCTCAAAGAATGGTCACCTAAACGTCTACACACTGTCAGGCAGCCAAACTCTGCAGGCAATTTTTGGTTATTAGTTATCCCAACATCTGTGTCACTAGCAGAAAATGTTAGCAGCACTTAGACTCAACCTGGCATAGTGGGCTTCACCACAAATCACTGAAGATGCAGCATCCAGGTTAAAATGCCTACAAGCAATTTGGAGCAGTGATTCAAGCATGAGATAGTAACACACCCCTATAGTAAGAGCAACTGGAACAGATTAGAAAAATGTGCTCATCCAACTTAACCTATTGTACAAGGAGAAAAAAAATAGACAAGAGGTCCAAAAATTAGTAATTCCTCTATTTGGATTTTTAAAAAAATTATTTATATTCTCCATTGCTCATAAATATGCTTGTAATTGAATGGAAAAAAAAATTTCATTGCATACTTATGAAAGATAGCAATCCCTCTCCAGCAATGCATTGTGAAACTATCCTGAAACTCTAAAAGCTGGTGATACAAGAAATACTAATCAGTTCATCTCCCTCCTGCGCAAGCCATGTTCCCATATTTTGGGAAGCAAAAGGCAAAATCCTGAAAGCTTTAATTTCTAATTAGCTTTACCTTTTTAGGCTTTTAATCAGTTGTAAATTACTGCCTAACTCCAGCTGGCATCCATAAATATCGTAAGAAAACTGAAATCAAGTATTCTTGGCCTCATTATCTTCTAGGCTTCCAAACAAGGAACCACATTCTTACTATAACATTACTACTTGGATCTCAATTGAGAATTTTTCCTCTTTCAGCAAACTGCCCTTCAGGAAGTAGAGGGTAATCCACTACCTGGGTACCAGTGGGGGAAGAAAAGTTGACATGTGCCTGGAACTGCCAATGAACAGTTTTAAGTTCCATCACTGAGCCGTGGGGATGAGGGATGGAGGGGAACCAACCAAAATGAAAAACCAAAAAACACAAACGCAATCAGATTTAATCTCTAAGTCCACTATAAGATGGTAAAAAGCATTCCCCATGGTAACCAAAATGCCTTTCCCAAAACTTTTATGCTAATCAAGAGTCATGTAGCTTTAGTAAGAATTGTGGAAAGGTTTGTGTTTGTTTTGTTTTGGAAGAACTGGGATTTTCTTTCTTCTTTATATAGAACCTTACATTTGAACATTCATTTTACAAGTGACTTAAACAGCAACCTTAAACAAGGAGAAGTCTTTTAGGCAATTTCCACAAAGAAGCTGCTGTCCTGACAAAGTACTCTAACAAAACATTTAAATAGCAAAGAGCCTCATCTTCTGAAATACCAGATAATTAAAAATAAAATATGGATTTTAACTAAAAATGCAAAAAAACACCCAAATGACACTAGCCTGACTGTCCCAAGTGACTGATATGCCCTATGAATCCTGGTGGTTGGAATGCTGGCTGGACTCACTGACTGCCAGCAAGCTCAAGTTACACTGCTAGCAAGTGGAACAGAGAACCTTTTGAGGCACATTGTCTCACTTCTTCGATGTGGATGTGAGATTCAGTTTTCTGTTATTTCGTAACAGATGTGTGCCAGGTACTTCAATGCTAAGACTGGATTTGATGACTGCCAGTGAAGATCTGCCTCAGAGCCAGTGCTCTCTGTATCCCTCAGTAACATGACTTGAACCATTTAAAGATGGGAATTTCTGCAGGAGGAGCAATGGAAGCCACTTACATTGTGGACAAATTTAAATGGCAAGAAATGCAAGTGGCTATTAAAATAATAAAAAATAAAGTCAATTTATGTAGAATTTGTTTGTCCTACAGCATATAATACTCACCACTTCTGATTGCATTAATTTAAGCTTTTTGCTCTCTAACACTTATTAAGAAGCAGCTATAAAGTTACAGGACAGCCGATGATACATTGAGTGTTGAGAGTTCTCTGTGCTCCAGAGGTTTGCCATTTTGAAGCCAAAATCTACCAGTATGATAATCTTATCTGATTTGTTTGTACAGTATAAAGAAGTAGTTTTTCCAGAAAATAGTTAAATGTGCTTTTTTAAAAATATACTTAGCACTTTAGAGTGCTAATAAAGAGTTCAATACCTCCTCTATTTCACTTCTAGTTATACTTACTACAGAAAACTGAATTTGTCTCTTTTGGCTTCTCAATATTTGTGTTTGCCCAATTTTGATATCAGAACTAAGAAGTGCTGCCCTTCCACTGCTCAGTACCAGCTTTTTCTCCATGTGTAAATCTTTACTCTCCAGTACCAAAATCCCACTTCATCTTTTTTGGTAATGATAGAGACAGAGTTACTCAAACCTCACACCAAGATCTACTATCCAGCCCCTTATTTTAAACTCAATTATTGCTATAGCCTTCTCAAGTGCACCAAGATTCTTCTGGTAGTAGTCTTCTCCGTGTTGCTTGGGAGGCACAGGAAGTTCCCTACTTGCATAAAGGTTATTGTTCCCTTTGTAGATGTTCAAGTACTTCATCAGGCTTTAAGCTACAGCTCTTGAAGGCTCAGCATTGAGGTGGTTCTTCAGCACAAGTCTTTTTTCATCACTGCTTTTTGTTGTCTGCCATGTACAAATCTTTGTTCAAAGAGACGTTGAACAATCTTTGTTCAAAGAGACCATTGATACCTTGCAATTGCTTTATTTTGAAGCTACAGCTGGCCAATCTGATGATTCAGAGAATAATGGAACAATATTATGTTCTCATTATTTTGTATTCCACTAATTTTTTCTTCTCCAAACTTCATCAAATAGTTGATTTGTACCATGATTTTCTGCATAGATGGCCTACAATCAGTCTCTGTTAGACAACAAAGCTCTGGATTATTTCTGTTCTCTTAAGGAATTAACCAATGTAGCAGGACATTCAAAGCACTTGCACATGCAAGGTCTCCACCCCATGTTATAACCCTTCTCTTTCAACCATGTCACTAATCACAGTCAATCTCTTAAAACCACCACCACTTCTCGAGGAGAGAATTAACACATTGGGTACGTACAGTGAAACCTAAATAGAAAATGATAGAAAAGACGCATATCGTTTGATTTCAATTAGCTACAGGTTTTAAAGGCTCCTTACTAGAAAAAATGTAGGCAGTCTGTGAATAATTCTTTCACACAGTACATCACATACACATTGGCAAGAAGTGAGCCCCCAGTCACAAGTCCCTGGCGGTGGCACCTGCTACTGAGGCAATGAGAACACCCCTATGGAAGATCTGAGACTGTTTAGTCATCACTGGGTAATTGCTTCTGTTGACTAGAGCAGGAGTATTTCCTTGGAATGTACCTCAGAAGAAACTCCTGCTCAGTATTAATATTTTCTAACTGAATAAAAGGCACTGTTGCTTAAGCCATATATTTCTTGTCTCCAACTGTTTAAAAAAAAATAAAAATATGGTTTTGAACACCTAGCTACTGCTACCCTAAGAAGGCTTCCTTGTTACCTCACAGTAATTTCATCTCTGCCTAAAAAAGCTTCACAAAAATTGCTTTTATCTGAAGCATGTCATCTCACCTTTATATCTATCTTTATATCTAAATTTATGAGTTAGTATAACAGTATGCATTATAAAATTATACCATTTACTTCAGACATCTCTGAACAGCTAAATCTTGAAACTATACAAAAATAAAGTGTATGAAATCTTACAAAAGGAGGACATTAAGACAATAATAGCTAATTCAAAAAATATAATAACTTATACACAGCAATAAGCATAAGCAATGTAGCCTTCAGCTTCCAATTAACAGGACCTCTGAAACATGTCTGAAACAAGCATCAGCTAGAATTGGAACATTCCCAAGCACAATAAAGTTTCAAATTTATTATCTTTACCACAGTACAAACTTTCACAATCCAAGTGTCCATTGTCTGTCAATCTGTAAACAAAAGCTACTATTCCCCCTCCTCATTTTGAGAGGAGAATTTTTTCAGTCTTCAGTCAAGTTTCACAACCATCTTGCATAAGGAATCAAGAGCCTGTTCTCTTGGTAATTTACTTTTTTCTTTTTTTTTTTCTTTTTTCCTTTTTTTTTTTTTTTGTTTGTTTCTCATACAGTCTGAAGTGAATTAAAATCACAGTGAAAGTCCTGGGAAAAAAATGATCTTTACAGCAGGACTTGAACCATTCTAATAATAAATGCATCTAACAAAGCTTCCCATAACAAAAGCATGACATTTCCATTTCCAGAAATCAAGTCAATTAGAAATGCTAAATTTTACTTAAAAACCCCAAAAGATCTAAAAGTGAAAAGATTCATCTTCTCAGTCAAATACAAGTCTTTCAGTTTCACTTGCAGAGACTGTTCCAGTCTGTAAAACAGTAGTGCAATTCATTTAGTTCTACTTCTTTTATTTTTCTTAAAGTCCAGTAGGTAAATGTCCTATTTCTATGGAAAGATAGGAAGATGCTCCAGTAAACAAGAAACTTTGGCAAGCCCAGGAAGGCTTACTAGTCCATTAAAGCTTAGGAGTCCAAAGTGGCTTAAAAATGGTTTATGAATAAACTTAAAAAAGCCCAACAAATCAAATTAAAAAAAAAAAGCTGAAAAAGACAACCTAAAAAAATAAAGAAATAAATAGGCAGAAATTAATGTAAACTGTCTGAACGTTTTAATGATTTCTCATTGACAGCTGGCACAACTGTTGACAGTACAGTCATTAAATATAGGTGACCTACAGAGTATTCCATTAGCGCATTCACTCTGGGATGCTGAAATGGAATTACATTCCTAAAGATTTAAAAAATAGAGTTCTTACAATATTACTATAGGTTTTCTTCTGCCCACCTCACTTACACTTCTTCTTAAAGAGGTTTTTTATTTTTGATGGCTTTTTATTTTTTTCACCATTCTGGTAGAGGTCCTGTGGGATGCTGCTTATCCTGGGGACAGAAGCAGCTTCATGGCTGGGTTTGCTATCACTGCCGGTTGAGGAACACGAGGTGTGACGAGGCTTTGGGACTGGGATCCCAGTTGAAAGCTGGTTCATGCTGCATGACTTCTCCAGGATTCCATTATAAACTTTGCTTGCAGGACTAAAGATCATGCTCTTAGTTTCTGCCATGCCCACACAGTCAGGAGAGCCCCTAGAAACATCTGCAGTCAGAGAAGAGGAGTCTCCCGTAGATGATTCCTCAAGTGAGAATTCTTCTGGTGATACCTTCTGAGGAGAAATTGTCTGGTACATCTCAAGACTTGCTGGAGGAGACTGTTTTCTTCCAATGGATGAATTTAAGGAGTCACATTCCGAACCTGTTTCCTGTACTTCCCTGAGTCAGAGCAGAGAGAAAACATAATGAAACTACAATTTCCTTCATAGAGTTAAAAAGGAAATAAATTTAGAATCAATAACATTAGTCTATAAGCACCACCCACAGTTTTCCTTAGTAGTTAATTAAACAAAAAAAAATTAAGTTAAACATTTTAAGTTACAACTTGCATTACATCATTTTATTATCTAAACTTAAGGGAATTAGTTTGTGCAATCTTGCTTTCGTGGGCAGCAGCATCTGCCCAGAAATAATCATTTGTATCTCACTTCAAAGAACAAAGTCTATCTTTCTGGCACGTGAAGTTGGAAAAGTTATGAAATGAAAGAAGGAGATTTAAGCCTATCATATACAAAAAGTTTCTTCAGGACAAGTGTCCCTACCTTTCAACAAGCTCATTTGCTCCTTCCAAAAGGAATTTAACCTTTTCCTATGAGGCCATGTAACAAGAGTAGGTACACGCTCAACATGCTGTAAGAATTGTGTTACCATCCATCTCCTCTTCGCCCAGTAGCTGACATTGCTTTTGATCCTAGTTTCAGATGTGAAAGCCAGTAACATATTGTAATGGAGAATCAGGGTTAGTTCAGTGCACCCTGGATTGTAACATTACTTAACTGTACATGACATGCTAGCTATTTACATACACATACCAGACAAGAACTCTCTGCTCCATGTAGACTATATTAATTTATATTATCCTACAGATTACTTTAACTTTTGGCTTGGTTTAACCTCTAAATTCTAAACTGTTAGTCTCAATAATCCTATCAAGAGTTGCAAGTGCTGCTTGCCAATCTCCGTACCATTGTTTATCAGCAGAGAAGTAAATGGCTTCCTCCTCCTCTTCAGTTCGATAGAGAGCTGGGCAGCTCGACACAGAAAGGATGTCAGGGTCAGGGGAGTGCAGAGCGTGCTGAGACTGTGGAGATGATGGCACAACACTGCGTCTTGATCTACACAAGCTACTGCTTCTTGCCAGAGTGCTGGGAGCTTTTACAATGGACCCTGAGGCAGAGAAAAAGCAAACCAAAACCCTCCAAGTGACATTGATGTTAACAGTATCTACTCTGAAGACTAAGTAGCAGATATCTGCTTCGGTGACGGTGACTAAACAACTTTGACATTGCTTGACAGTTTCAGAGGAAGAAAGACTGACACACCTCATACATTCTACAGTTAGATGAAGCAGCTAATCAAGATGAACTGCAGAGATTTTGTGCCTGCCAAATACTACCCTGACCAAGTACACCAAAGCTCTGGCTCACTGTGCTCTCTTGAGAACTAAAAGAAAGATTCTACTAAAACTCCCAACCCTTCATAAACTAAAAACAGGAGTGCTGAAATTAGTATGTTACACAATGTCCTGTATTTTGTGTGGTGATTTGGAGGTTAGAAGAAAATGTAAAAGTTTTGCAATGTAGGTATGACTAACCAAACAGCCAACCAATATACACTACACTACTTGAAAAATAGGCTAGATAGAGAAGAGCAATTTCATTTACATAACATGACAGAAAATACATATTTCAACCTAACTTTAAGACCAAGAACTTTCTTTTAGATAACATTGTCTGTTGCCAGGCTAACTATGAATTTCTGGAAGTAAAAATACTAAGAATGGGTGGAAACAGCCACATAAGACTTCATCAGCAAAATACCCAACAGGAAGTGATAAACTCAAATGTTCCTAATCCAGTTCCTCCTTCAAAAGATTATTAGGCAGCAATGCTTGTACATAAAAAAATCTACAGACCTCTTTTCAGGCTAGCTGTTACAAGTCTCAGGATGTTTCACACCCCTCCTCAAACTGTCCCATGGAATGCAACACTGCTTATGTAAGATACACCAGACCCTTCCTGGTGTTCAAAATTGTTTAACAACCACAACACGCGAAAAATTCCTTCAATTATTTTTGTAGACAAGGATGTCTAGCCTAACAAAATACATTTTATTTTCTCCAATGCCAGTTTATCATCATATAAGCTACAGTTTTTCCCTTCCTGGAATCTCAGAAAAGGACAAGTTGTCCACTCTCTTTTAGTACAGGAAATGACAACTTTCACTAAACAGTAAGTAACTGCACCTTTGCCAAAACATAGATTTATTTTCACTCCTGAGCAGGAAAGAAAGGTTTGCAATTCTCAACATGAGAGTTGACATGTAACTCAAATTCCTAATATTACTTTCAAGGAATTCCCTACTGACCTTAAAAGCATGTTGGGAGCTCAAAAATCATCTTGTCATTACAAAAAAAATTCCTCAAAGAGCAAATGTGAACTGAGATAAGAGAATAAGAATCTCTTTAGGAAATTTGTGCTACAAGTCCATGTAAATCAGATACCATCCTACTTACTGGTATTAAAAAAAAAAGACACCCCAAGATTGCACCATCAGTGAATTTTCAGAGAAGTAACAAGCATTTTGATCCTTTGTAGGTGTATGTAACAGGAATATGAAGAATTCAGCTAAGACAATTGAACATGTCGAATTTTCCAGTGCAAATGAAGCTCACTAAATCAAGGAACCAGTTGAATCCTAATGAGCCAATGGAAAAATAGAAGTTGCACTGTCATCTTCCAGCTGTAAGGACTTTTTTCCAGTGTCAGACACTATTTTTTAATCCATTTTTGTTCTTCAGCATGAGATTGATCAAACAGCTCTATTACTTGACACCATATAAGCCTATCAACGCAATCGCTCTGGCACAAAGAAGCCTGTCCAACAGACTTCAAATTTTGTCAATCTTATGAGTCCAAAGGATTGCTGGGGCCAGGCAACATCCCAGTCCACTTTAGATCCAGTGATGGAAACAGCCCCTTTCTTAAGGGACCTCCTACACAGGGCATTGTTCCTGAAGCCTCATGACCAAGACAAGCCATTATGCTTCTGTCCTTCCTTGTGTGCATTTGTTATTTTTGTTTAAAGGATGGGAATAATTCAGTAATAACTGAACTCACCTACAATAATTTGACTCCTCAACACTAGTTTCAACAACAGATCACTTAGCATATTTTCCCCATACAGTAAAGTTTCAGCTAAGTATGCTCTTACAAACAGTACAGTCCTTTTCTAATCGTAGTTCCTTTGAATCAACTGCACTTTCTTCTCTGGCTTCACTTCTAAGCAAGAGTTAAATGAGAAGAGTGACTAAAAAAACTCACAAGTCTGAAGTTTTTTACACATATCCAAGTGTTGTCATTTTAGACCATCTGGAAAATCATGACAATAAATGGAGCTCTTAATTTTGAAATCTGACCACAGGCTTCTCGACACAGAATTGGAAGCTTAACTCTAGGCATCCATATTTCATTGGATCTCCAATAAATTTGTTGCTAGGGTTTAAATCAAAGTATTTGCACTGAAGACAACTAGAGAAACAGCATTCTTTAAAAGTGATCAGAACTTGCAGTAAGTTGCAAGAGGATTAATGAACTTTTCAATGTGACCTGCAGAAAAAAAGGCTGGTACATTAAGAAGAAAAAGAAGTGCCCAAGGCACACTAAATGAAGCCAGCAAAGTGGCGACCTTATGCTATTTTAAAATACAGTTTGGATTTCTTCTGAGAATCCCAGCCCTGGAAGAAAAATGTACCCACATGACAGTTTTCCTTCCTACTCATTCCTCAACTTAAAACAGCTTGTTGGAATAACTGCATGGGAGCTCATCTTTTCGATTTGCCTCTGGAGTCCATTTAATCACAAGCTCCATGAAGCAGGCTCTTGTTCTGACACAATGACTTATGATGCAAGGGTGGTCTGAATCCCCAGTGTATTGCTTCTGATCATAGTTTAACCAAAGCTGGACTTCTCTCCCTCCAGAACTCTGCCTCTCTGACGGACATTCAAACAACCAACTCACTGTATCCAAACACAAACATTCTGTCTGAAAGCTTCCCTTGAACAACAACAGGATTTTGTTCCAACCACTAAAGAATGTGCACAAGGCTATGCAGCATGCGGCCTCCCAAAGGATGTGATCTTTCTCATAGCTCAAGGAACCCTGGACTAACCTCATCCCTTCCATCTGAGCTAACAAACTCAGTATTATTCATTACAAACTTTTATTTAAGTAGCAATCCAAGGTTGACAACCACTTTCAAATCCTTAGCTGAATTTTCCCCGCTCTCCCACTGAAACAAAACAGAGGCTTTTTCTTTATGGTATCTTCATTGCAAAACTCACTTTTCCTTTTAAGTCCCACTGTAGCTAGTATCTCAAATCCTACATAGAATTTTGGTCTTTTTGACTTTGATCTAATCCTGTTTGATTTCAGTACTCTTCTCCCATCTGACTTGAAAATCCCATGTCCCACAACTTGTCCCATTTCTTTTTACTGAGCTCATCACTTACCATGAAACTGTGAAACTATTGGAGGAGTGTCTTCATCTAAGTCATCAACTCCCCCTGCAATTGGGTAGGGAGGAATGGAAACTCGAGGCATAACTACCCAGCTGTGATCAGAGTAGAGAGAGGAGGTCAAGCTTGGTAGCCCAGAATTGTGTGCAATTTGAAACCCACAAATCTTCTCAATCTGCTGCCATCGATAAAGACGCTCTCGCAAGCACGTCGTCAACTCAGAGAGTGCTTTCCTGAAAAAAGACATATTTAAAATTATATACATTGTTCTTATTGATAAAGCAAAGCAAAACATTCATTCCAGAATACCAGAAGAACCATTACAGCTGTTGAAATATTCACATTTTAGTATTTTTTGAAATTGCTTTTGTAAAGTGCAAAACCACTAAGACACTCAATTCCATAACTCTCTGGGAGTTCTGTTCTGTGCAAATAATCACAAAAGAATATGCATTCTGTCCCAGTAACCCTCTTACTTTGCTTCAAGAATTTTATGGTCCACTTCATCCAGGGAGGAGCTGTGTGCAACATGTAATGTTCCAAATACAGTGCTTCTCTTCTTTTTTATCTTTTCTGCCTAAAAAGCAAAGTAAAGTGAAATGCATAAAACTAGCAACATACTTAACAGATGACAAAACATTAGCAATATTGACACGTAGCAAACAACTATTCAGAGCAGAAAAAAGCACAAATGCTTATCTGCTTTGTGTTTACTATTTTATATCTCTAGCAACAGACCAGAAAAATCTTTAAGTAGCTGAAGAATAATTTATTACCTCGTCTTTAGCAATTGCTAATTGCATTTCTGCATGCTGTCTTTTGATATTGTAATATTGTACTTCAACTTCGTGTGTTAACTGAAGCCACTTCTGCAAAGCTTCAGGAACAGACCAATTACTTCTCAACTCAAACTCCTTCTCAGCCTTTTTTAAAGCCATACGAACCTAGCAATCAAGAAGAAATGAAAGTGTCACCAAAAGTATCATTAGAACTAACAGGTGAATTATAAGCACCTTTATAGCCCACAGCAACACAGCAAAGCTTGACAGAGTTTTGGTGTGTGCCAATTGTTGTCAGGTATGCAGATCTGGCAGCTCTGAAATCTAGCACATGACCTTCCATATTTTTTCCAATGCTATATAGCTCCTAATTCAAAGTTTAAACATTTTTGTAAGATGATAATTTTTTTAGTACAAGAAATCTGAATTTATTGCTGCTCAGAAGAAACAAAGCTTCTCCCTCTTTTAATAACAAGATAAAAAAAGCTTTTGTATATATATTTTTTCAGTGAATCCCAAAATATTATGATAAGCTAATATACAAAGTTTACAGCTTCTAATATTTTCAGGATTATTTTACTAGATAATGGTATGACTGACAGACAATCATTAAGCACTCTTAGAATTTTTCCATTCAAATCCAGCATTTGGGGAATGATGTTTTAAACACTACTGAGGATCTAATAAAACTAGGACCAATTTAAAGTCAACACTAAATTTATTAACAGCTGGCTGATACCTGTACTAACTCTTCCTCTGCATATTTGAGCCTGCTGAGCTCACATTCAGCTCCCTCTCTCAATTCCCTGAGGCGATGAGCTTCACGTTTTGCATCATTGATCTCATCCATCATTTTGCGCTCCAGATTTTGCTTTTCAACAGCAACGTTTCTATTCTCTTCTTGTGCCTTCTCAAGCCTTCACAATTGAACAAAAAATATAAGAAAATACACAGCATATTTGTTAAAAGTTGCAGTCCTCAGGATAACAAAGTGCATCCAGCAACAGGGCAATGGGCACAAACCAAAGCACGTGAGGTTCCGCCTGAACATCAGGAAACACTTTCACCATGAGAGCGACTGAACACTGGCACAGGCTGCCCAGAGAGGTGCTAGAGTCTCCATCCTTGGACATATTCAGAAGCCACCTGCACATGGTCCTAGGCAACCTGTTCTAGATGGACCTGCTTGAGCAGGAGGGGCTGGACAAGATGAACTCCAGAAGTCTCTTCCAACCTCAACCACTCTGTGATAATAAAGACTCTGCAAGCTTCATGAATCAGCAGCAATTACATCACACAGCGTGATATCCATGCCAGGCAAATTACCCAAACTTTTAAGTGAACTATCATTAAAAGTGCAGTATCAAAATACAAGTCTCTATAGACAACTGTGTTACAGGTGCACCACAGACTACCAGCTTTCACATTGCTATATATGCAATAGAAACTAATCAGCTCAGGTCTGTTTCAATCTTAAAAGCTTAGAAAGAGAAAAAATGTTCTCATTTCCATGTATGTAACTATTCAAATTAAACTTTAATTATATGAAAACAACAATATATGCATGTAAATCTGTAGGAAAAAAGACTGAGCCTCTATTGTCTACCTTCATCTACAAGTTTGTATTGCCTGCTAAAACATCCAGGAGCAATCTCTACCCAAGAAATCAGCACCACTGAAATCACAATTTCCATGCAAAGGGAAGACGAACACAATCCAAAGGCAGTTAATGCAAAAAACTTAAGACTAAAGGATCTGCATTTGTGTTTAACCTCGAAACAAAAGGACAATTTTTTTTTCTTTTAGGTTTTATACCTTTCCTGCAAGTCAAGAAGACTTTGTTCTGCTGTTTGGAGACTTTCTAAGTCCTTCATCATTTTTGTGATATGTTCTCTTGAGGTTCTGTTCTGTGTATATGCAAACCAGCAGCCTCCAAAACCAATAACTATAGAAACTGTTAATATAAAATCCTTCATCCAGTTGTGAGGGGGACCTGTGCAGAGAACAACACCATCATTAACTAGTTCATTGATACAGACAACAGATTAAGGCCTTTCCCCCCTCTCCCCAGCCTAAAAGGTGACAGAACCTAATGCTAAACAGAATTCTAGCTCATTTACCTCAAACCACCTCCAACAACTACCTTTCAAATGTATTCCACAGCATTTTCATATAACATAGGCAGGTCTGCTCTAATACAATTTACTTCATCTATACTAAAACATTCATTAGACTGAGAAAAGCTTACTAAACCCCTTTACAGTACACACTCAGTACCTTTACTCAGAGTTAAAATAGAGTTCCACAATTGCAATGCATCAGGCCAGTAGGAGGTGTAATTAGATTTGAGCAAGTTCTTCCCAGTCTGCACGCTCTTAAATACACTATGCTGAGTTAAAATGCACTCAGGAAAAAGCAAGTACATTTTTAAATGGCAACAGCAGCACTTTTTAAAAGTAAAAGTTGGATTGTCAAATTATCATAGCCAAGATTCACATAACACATCGTTGTTAGTACAACTTTTATAGTCACTTGCACTTCTGTAAAGACAGTTTCTGTGAGCAGTAAAGGTCTAACACAAAGTGATTCCAGCTCAGATCTGGCCTGAGTAGTTCAGGAGCACCTGACATGCACAGTACCAGAGCAGAGCTGTAACTGTGTACAAGCAAGCATGCAGAGCACTGGTGATGTGGTATGGACATGGCTGCATATGGTAAAATGGGTCAGATGTGGAACTCCTGCACTAAATTTAACTGCACTTTAACTTAAGTATGCACAAAAGACACAGGTGTTAGATTTGCATCACCATGTCATTTTTTCTTCTTAGGGAAGGTCATGCCCTCTCATTCCAGCATCCAGCTGTACTGTCCAAGCTAATTGAGAAGTGAATGCAACATTAGCTATAAATGTAATTAAAGCAGTCAAAAATATTTAGAGGACACTTCTTGTGACACAAAAGCCAACATCCATCTGTCAAGTGGAGTTATACTAAAATTTCTACATGATCTTACACACAAAATTGAACCTTTGGTCTGCTCACAGCACCTAAACAACCTTTTTTAATTCATTGCAGAGTTCCACAACACATGCCAAGCAATCCATCAGCACATCCACAAAATAGATAAGCTACAGTATCAAGTGTCATGGAAAATATGCTCTGTTGAATTCCTACAATCAAGAGATAAGAAAAAAACTCCAAAAAGTTACTAACGAGTGAGAGGTCCAAATAAAACAACATCCAAGGCTTTAAGCTGAAGCTTCTGTCTATGACTCCGGTCAATTATTTTCAAGTGAGAGATCATGAAAGCATGTTCATTTACTGCTATCCTGTTAATGACAAGACAAAATGTTAGCTATTCCATAAACTATATTCAAAATCAGTGTATGCAAAAAAGACATCAGTAGCATTTCACAGTTATACAGATTACAGCTATGCAATTAAGATTGAGAAATACAATACAGCAGTAATGCTATATAAATGCCTATCAGCATGTGGCAAAAAAAGAAAAAATCATTTAACTATTCTTTTCTTTCTGAAAAAAAAGTCATTAAATAAATCCATTCTGCACACTTAAAAGTTTGTTTACAGACCTGTGACACCAACTCCTAAATACGTGCAATACTCAGGTGTGGTATTTATGCTCCAGGAAAGGTATTTTACAGTTACATAGTAGTAAACACCCATACAGTAGATCAGAAGATGTTCAAAAGGAAGTTTGCTACCCCATAGAATTATGTGACCTTTGACAAGGCCCACAGAAAGAAATAAAACTTTTAGGAAAGTTGAATTTTGAAATATTATGGCAGAAAAAAAAAATGCAGCCTCCTCTTCAAAACTGCAAGGACACATCTCTTTTCTTGCATTTGCCTGTATCTTGTTAGATTTTAGGGTCACACAGTTGTACCTACCATTTAAACTAATGCAGCAACCTATGGGGAATTATTTGAAACTAACCCAGAAGATATATTTACCTGGGAAGTGTTGTTCCATTGACATTGCTGTCTCTAAAATTCTTTTCATATTGGGGCAATTCAACAAAATCTGAGAGCCACTGAAGTGTGTCCTCTTGAGTCCAGTTATGAACTGAAAGAAAAATTCAGTTACATTAGGTTTTTAGTAAAAATCAACAGCTTAGAAGACAAGCAGTAGAAAAGCAGGTTACAATAACCAAGAGAGTTTAGCCAAATATAATTCCAGAAAAATTAGCATTACCAAGGTGTTTTTGGCATTTCGCCTTTTTCATTACATGCTCTCCTGTGAAGCTTAGGCAAACTATAAATAAACAAGCATGGAACCAATAGAAGTATTTCTTTACTAAAACATTCCCAGAACAACTGAGTCTTTCACTTTAATTTCAATCAGAACAGCATCTTGTGACTTTCAACTCCTTAAACCGATTCCAGCCCCTTTGTCCTCGCTACCCTTGCAGAACTAAACACACATCAGCTGGTGCTGTAACCATTTGAGGCAATGTACTAAGATTTTCCCCAGGATGATGCCTTAAGAACTTGTTTTGACAAGAATTTTCTTAGAGGCTTATGCCTTCTAACCACAAAATGGGAGCTGACAAGAGAAGGAGACAGGAGATTGAAAGAAAACACCAAAAGACAGAAGAAATGTAACAGGAAAACTGTGCCCAAGAAAAGGGGGATAACATGCAAAAATACTTCACAAAAAATACTACAAATGTAGAGAATAATTTAAAATTTTCCTTAATAACAGCAACACTCTACATAAACATTCATAGCTACAGATGTGCTAAGAAAATGCTACCCACAGATATTACCAAAAAAACCCACATTTCTGTCCCTTACAGAGAAGCTGCTGCAGTTTGCAGCTTCACACTGACAAAATTGAAGGGAAATTGCTCGCTCCACCTATAGCCTGCAAAAGTCTGTCTGCATAGGAAAGAAACAGGGACAGCCTCCTTCTGGACAAATATGTATTCGCTTGAAAAACTGGGGTTTTTTGAACATTTCTCTATCTAGAACTACTTGCATGTGACAGTGCTAGGCACAGATGATTGGACACATTCTCAGTGGTGACTTTTGACAATAATCCTTTAGAAAACACTGCTGAAAGCTTGACAGGTAAAACTGCAGGCAATGGAAATTTTTATGAGTTCATATTTCAGTTCACACTGTAACTCAAATAAGGACTTCTAGGTCTCTTGTCTACACTAGCACAGCTGCAAAATAAGCTTAAACATTTTAGAATTATTATCACTCCTGATAGGTGGAGACAGAACACATTTCAGAGACTCACAGCTTCAAGAAACAAACTCAGTACCAACCTCTTGTTATTTATCCATATGAATGCCCACACAACCTTCCCAGTCTGCTGTCCCATTTCCTTCTCTCCTTGTAAGCTACAGTCAGGTATTGATTTGACACAGACTTGAATTTGTCATATTACAATGTTACAATTTACCACATTACTTCAAGATTTTATGCAAAATATCTGGGCTCCATTTATAAACAGGTCATTTTCCCATTGCAAAAACTCTTAAGTGTTATGTGAATAATAAGCCATCCAATTTACAAATCATTCAAAGTCATTTGACTGGTCATTACAAGTCTCAAAAGAGTGGTAAAATCATCCAGAAAGATATTACCTTAACTGCATTCTAGAAATATGTTCATAGACTGATCCAAAGTAAAGGCATTGTTTTGTTGTGACATGAGAAAAAAACTACCTAAAACAGCCACTGCACACTACAGACTATCACTGACAGTACCAAACACTCCATTTCAGAATCCACACAATTCACTGAGTTTATAAGTTGGGGGGAAGGGTTAAAAATACCCTTGAGACTTTTCACTTCTACTGATCAAAGAATTTTGTAGACACTGCCAAATTTTACATAAATTTATAGGTTTCTATAATCAAGTGGTAATACTAAATATATTATCCTGAAAGAAATTAGCTACACGTTTAAGTGGTTTACCATAGAGCAAATCACATCTGTTGCACTGCTTAGACTGGTGTGATGTTTTCTTCATAGACTATCCATGAAATTTTCCCAAACAAATCAGTTATACTCTGGAAAAAGCCCTTTATTATTCATTATTATCACTGTATCAGATACCTCCATTAGTACAGAAACTGCAAAAAGAAGCAACCACAGTCTATCCTAAACTAGAACTGAAACCTGTACTTTCTCTACTCTTATACTGTTACTCATTTATTAAAAATAGTATCAATTACTTCTTTATTTATGTTGTGTCCCTTTAACTGACCACTCAACCATTTAAGCTATAAATATCTATTGTCATCTCTTATTCTGGGATGTCAAAAGATCTGAATCTCTTTTCACATACATATTTTGCAAGAAATTTAGATTTATTATGTAAATCAATTCTTCATTCACAAAAGTCCAGTGCCCCCAAATCCCAGAGTTTTGCAGGTGGACTCAGACTCTAAACTACACTGTTCTTCCTTTTCTGTTCTATCAATCAGTGAAAACATTCAGACTGCTTCTTTTTGTTGTTAACTTCCATAGACCATATGTTGGTCAGGAGTATTACCTGACTTGTCTCCAGTAAGACTTCATGACATAGATATGTTTGTTCTACAACAGCATAAAGTACTGAAAAGCAAACTGGCCCTTCTCCACAAGAAGCACTGAAACATGACACAAGGCAAGTGTGATATACACCAGGACCAGGTGTACTGAAGGACAAGCAGGACAGCTGAAACTCATCTTGATCAGCGCTGCCAATTAGAATGTGCCAACTCACACTAATTAGCTGAGGTTGTAATTTTTCCTTCGTTTAATCACCAAAAAGGTAAGCAGTACTTCAGACAGTGGAGTAGCAAGCCATAATTACTTTAAGTTAAATGCATATAGCATTACAGAGTAATTATCCTTCTCTCACACACCTCTTTTTACAAAGAGAGACCTTCAGAGAGAGGATGTCAGCAACGCGCTTTGGGCAGGCAGGTATAGAAGAGCAGTACTCAGTCTCTAGCCCTCCATCAGCTATTTTATTCAGACCACAAGTTTGAGTTTTGGGGGTTTTTTTCTACTTCTTTTCAACTCTTCTACCAACACACCTGTAGGTGAAGACAGCAAAAGTAGCTTTAACTGGCCCTGTATGAAAGTTTCTCATTGTTAACCCACAGTAATTAGAAGATCAGGCTATTTACCAGTTTTTTGTGTTACTGTGTTAAATTTATCATATCACACAAAAGGATTCAAAATTTACTTTTTAGGACCTTCAGCAGTAACATCAGCAGTATGCAGCATTATGTAACTCATCCTTAGCCAAGCCCTGCTTGCATTCATTTCAAACCTCCAGATATTTAAAACCCACGACAGCAAATGATTAGAGAGCAAGGCAACCACAACATTTTTGTGGTATGCAGTTTAGTCCCAGTTGCTGCAAGAACACTTGTGCAGTAGTACATCAGACCACAACAGGTGATCACACATGCAAATACAGGGCCATTTTTGTAGCTTTTTACCCTAATAAATAATGTACCAGACTTTTGTTCACCTCCTGTTTTCCACAAAGAGGGAAAGAGAATTAAAGGGGAAAAAAGGTACACATAGAAGGCAAGAAGGTTTTTTCATATTATACGGCAGTCTACAGGAGATACTATTAAAGCTCAAATATGCCATAATGGTAAGAAAAAAACCTTTTTTTTAGGCTGTTTGTAACAACTAGGTTTTGATAGGATTCAAATTAGTCTGACAATAGCCAAGCATTCATGAACTCCAGGTTTGACTTGAACAGTTTTTACTTGGCTACAAAATCAAGTCCCATGGGACAATGCTGCATCACTAAGATTGCAGCATCCAGCCCTACTCACTGAGACAGGTCAGAGAACCACCCAGCTGAAGGCTCTGGACTGATTTTACAGCCCCCTTGCTACTGAGACTAAATACCTACACCCTGCTCTTCAGACAGCAAATTCACACAACCACAGCCCATTACAGGGGCAAAGAAAGATGGCAGGTGCCACTGAGTGAGAGAACTTCCAGAGATAATTGTACAAAGACTGCTATTCAGACATCAAACCAAATGTTCATCTGTCCCCTTTTCCACACTCAAAACTACTACCTCTTCAAGGCCCTTGCAGAAAAACACTACACCTTTGATATTAACCTAACAGTAGCTATTTATTAAGTTTGTTACTTGTAAATAGCTGAAAGATTTTGTAGTACATGTAAAATACTGCTTATTTAGAAGAGGAGACAATCAAAGAATACCATGCAACAAGCATATATACTGGCATTTACATTGAAAGAACAGTAACAACAGTAACAGAAGTCAGAAGACTTTCTGAGAGAAGTGTTTTCTACATTTTAAACAACTATGATAGTTCATAGTCACTCCTCTAAACAGAGCAATCTGCAGAATTTGATTTTAAAAAATTCAAAGGTCATAAAAAGCACACTCTAACTAAACTAAATTAAATTATAGTCTTGTTTTTACCAAAGGAGTCCTTTAAACTGAGTGGCAACACAGCAACAATAGGCTAGATGCTGATTCAAGCTATGATATGACTCCTGCCATGCAGGTAAAACCTGTAACATCCTTGAACTTCCTTTAATTTGTACCAGCCTAGATTATGCCTTAAGGATTCTGCACCAGGCAGGGACATCGAAAAGCTGCCCAGCACCAGAAATATTAAAAAGCAATATTCTGAAGCCCCCCTTTTTTATTAGGCAATTTTTAGAGCTTTGAATGCAGTCAATCCTCAGAGTTTCATTCAGTGTATAAAATCCTTCCTCAATCAATTATTTAAAAGCAACCTCTACTTTCCCTAATTCTAAAAGGAGACATCAAACAGCAATGGCATTTTTTTGCTTTCTTCCCTTGCACCTTACCTGCACCACCAATATGTTAAACAAAGAACACCTTTAAGCTATTTGACAAATATTTAAAACAAACATTCACATAAAGCAAGCTTTATGGCAAAGAATAGGAAAATTCTACTCAGCACAAACTATGCAGCAGTAGATCCTCAAGATGTTTCTGTATATACTGTCAGGAGCACTAGAGTTGGCACAGATACCTCAGCAGATTGCTTAAAAGTCTCCAATTACTGATACTATTGTTAACACTACTTTCCATCCTCTTGTTTAATGTTGTCAAACTGCAATAAACTAGTGACACATAAAAAACAAATAAATCAAAAATTCCTAAAACATATAAAAAGAAATGGCAACATTTTCCATGTTACCTAAAATCAAATTAAAGTAGTTCATTTTCTGAGGGACTTCATGCTTTTTAACAGTCAGCAGACCACTTTTAACACTGCTCAGGAGTCTCATTCTAAAGGTCTCCCTCTGGTGCCATTTTAGTTCTCTCAGCAGGATACACAAATAAAGCCACTATAAGCAGACACAATGAGATGAGACATTCCTCTCCAAGTCTTTTGAGTCTTACTACATTCAAGAAAACTGGAATAAAGATATACACAACAGACAAACTATACTTCTAGAATCACTATAGCCTAAATTTTGGAACAGCTACTCATGACTTAGACCTACAGTTCTGAGGAGCTAATTTCTTCTGATAATTTATTTGTAATACTTTCAGGGAACAGGATCTTCAGTAAGTATTTAAGCAATATTTGAAGAGATAAGGCCAAAAGTTACCGGTTAAAACAGATATTTACTACATTCCAAACACTTCATGCATTACCCTCAGAGTGCACTGAAGTGACTTCCTGCATTAGCAGAAGGAACCAATGCCATATTCCTGGTTTCATTCCCCTCCTGTTCTTACTTTCAGCTGTTTGACCCATACTAAGTTTTAAATCTCTCTATGAATGGTATTCTCAAATTAAGCAGTCCTTTACAAACATGTGCAGTTTCCCCTCCCCCTCCAACTGGGGGCACAAAGAGTAAAGATCACAATTTGAGATAGAAACAATTTACTGGAAACAGCGATAAGAAAATGAACAGTAAGAGCAATACAATAGCAAAAGGTATTTTGAAAAGAAACTAAACTACTCACATGGAAAGCCCCTGACAATAAACAAATACCAGATGGGTCCATTCCCCATGTTTCTGGACCAGAATGAATCTCCACTCCCCGGCACAGAGAGACTCCTGTTCCAGGCTCCCAGCAGTGACGTGGGGGTGCAGGTGTAGGATAACACCCTGGCTGTGGCCATGCCCCCTCCTGACTGCTGCTCAAAATTAATCCTGGCCTGGCCACAGCCAGGACAGCACACCACCTTCGGAATGAGGGCTGGGGTGGGGAAGGGGCTGAGGAAGGTATTAGGTATTTTTCTCCTAACAAATCTAACATTTCAGATCTCTTTTTTAATCACTTTATCCTGGGACATATTTGGCAATGAACACTGTGCTGATTAAATACTGTCCTTTGATACTTGGAATAGTTGGCTCAACTTACATATTTCATTTAAATCAAAGTGAGGGAGGGCTGGTGGTGTTGGGTTGTCAATACATTTTACTGCATCGCATGTTAAAGAAGATTTTTCAAAAATTCTTTGGACTAAGAATTCTAGATCTTTGCAGCTCAAACAAAATTGAAATCAAAGTGAAAGTGCATTGAATTTTCCAATTAAGACTATATTAAAAATTTTTAAATAGCTTGGGAAAAACCCTTAGGGATTATTAAACTAAAAACATGCTAATCTGGAATTCAGCACTTGTGCCATCACCTTGATAAATTAGAACTTCACATAAACTGTCTTAGTTTACTTTGTTTACAATACACAAAGCACATGAAGAGGAAATGACCTCTAGCTGGACTAAATGAGTTCTTAGTCAGATTTATGTGTGCCTATAAATAACAGTGTCAAAACAGATTGATGAAGATGCTTTCAAGAGGTCATTCATTCACTACTCTATACTTGGTGGAAAAATTGTTGAATTATACCTATGTCATTTTCAGCTATACTTCTTTACCTACCTTCAGACGTTTTCCAGCGTTTCCACAGATCCTCAATGGTGATATGCTTGTCTTCTCTGTGCAGGTGACTATGTTTATTTGAGGCATCCTTGTATTGCATATCTTCCCTTAGAAACTGAAGAAAAGGGAAAAACATCATCTTAAATGCCTAAACGACAATTTCTGGAGACACTACATAGAAATGAGACAGAGTCTTTCCCATCTCTTCCCCATGCAAGCGGCAGAGGACTGATCTGAGTTTTCTACATCAAAGACTCAGAAGGTAAGGTAAACACTCTTACAAGATTTGTTTTTCACAATTATTAAATCCTAGGAAAACTGACGATGCAGTTGCCACTGTACTGAGTTTAACATCATTAGCATGCCTCAGATTTACAGGGATTACAGGAACACACCACATAGTCACACTGCGCACTTCTCTATTCTGATGACATTTAACCAACTTCCCCTCCTTGAAAACAAGGCCATGTAAGATTTGAAAGTGTGCCAGTCATTTTTGGATGAGTAATGCCTGAATCCTGCCATACCAGTTAAATGCAACTGCCTGAGGGATGAGAGTAAGCTGTTTACCAAGTAGTATTAAAGTCTTTTGATTAGACAACAAAAATTTGACTTCTATTCATCAAATTAAAAAACAGAAGTCATTTGAGGGCCAATTTTCTGCTTGCTAATCATTCCTCAGTGGTTACATTCCAAGCACAGAGGCATTACATAAAGCTGCTTCATTTTCAGTAATTAATAGGAAGCTTTTTAGCAAACATTATAAAAAGGAATATCATGCAATCATGACATACAGAGTGGGTGGTGAGGCACTGGCACATGTTGTGCAGAGAAGCTGTAAATGCCCTATCCCTGGCAGCATTCAAGGCCAGGTTGGATCAGGCTCTGAGCAACCTGATCTAGTGCAAGATGTCCCTGCCTACAACAGGGAAGTTGGAATCAAATGATCTTTAAGGTCTCTTCCAACCCAAACCATTCCATGGTTCTATGATACAATTTTATGATGGCAGTGCTGTATCAGTATTCCACAAGTCGCTACAAACAGTTCTCCAAATACATACCCAAGAAAAGCCATGGAACTGCAAAATTCATTCAGTTTTCTTATTTCATAAAGGCCTGTTAAAATACTGGCTGGCAAATGACCAAAGAAAAGTTGGAATAGTGGTTGGCAAATGACCTCCCATTAATAGTGGAAACCCTTCATAAGTATCAGTCCCTGAAAGCATTGCATGAACAGTCTCTGTGGGTGAAGACCTCAGGATTAGTGTCAGAAAACTAGTATCTGGTACTAACAGTACCAGAAAACCAAGTAACCTTCCACAGTAGATAGCTTGCTTTCCTCAGTTCATGAGGGATGAAGCTGCTCCAACAAAACCAACTACAGATAGTCATGACAGCTAAGTCAAAAAACAGCCTTTTATACAACTGATCATATGTCATCACCACTTCCAGAGAGGTGAGGAAGAAAGCCACACTAGTGATGCACTGCAGAAGAACTCAATTCTTAAAATTCAGCTCAGGTAATAATTCAAGTGCAGAGCGCCTCACAAAGGCTCCATTTATAACAAATGCTCCATTTCTAACAAATCTACAGAGTATGCCATTCAGAAACTGCAGGAGACACTGAAAAGTAGCCAACATTAAATAATAATATTAACACTTAATAAAAAGGAAGAGTATACAATAGCAGAAATACGCAAGCAAAGAAATAAGCAATTGTCCCTAACTAAATATGCAAATTCTCCCTAACTAAAATATTTTTACTAGAATGTGAGGGAATCTCAAACTATGAATGGATTCAAGTTCCTCCCCTAACTGATGGATTTGGGACAACATATTGGTTTGCCCTCCTTAAACAAACCACAGAGCCATAGTGTCGAAACACTGATTGGATGTAAATCCTCTCACATTTATCTATTACTTCAAAACTTTTTCTGATTGTCAGACATTAATTTTGTCAAGCCTTTTGATTCCTAGAATAGTTCCATTTAGCCCATACAAACTGCATAAGCATTTTTAACTCCTTTTCCCCATATGTATAAGAATGGCATAAATTGAGATATATAAATATATATATATGCACACACATGCATATACATGAGAAATATATGAGAAACTTATGAAATACATGAGAACTGAAAATAGCAGCCTGTTGGGGCAAAGGCAATTACAGAACATCTGAAAAACCATGGATCAGCAACAGTAAAAAGGTTTAATAAGCACAGGACTCTATGCTGTAACCGTATGGAAATGTAAAAATATCTCTTGCATATTCCATCATCCAGGTGGGAACTCTGAATACTTCCCATATTGGCAATGCTACCGTGAAGCTTTCAAATTCTACAATTGTTATGCAACATGCAATGAAAGATGGATTGTCTTGTTCTTTCCCACTCCATGTTTATTAAAGGCTAAAGTGAAGAGCAGGAGCTAAACAATAAGAAAACAAACAAAATAATTTTCTTATCCACTAATGTCCCTAAACCTTTCCAGATTATAGTACAGATGGAACAGCAGGAAAGAACTGATGCTCCCTCCAGACTCCAAGTATCTGCTGTCAACTGACATCCCCACAATATCTTTCAGGAACTTGCAAAAAACATACTAAAAATACAGCAAAAACATGTAGTATGTATGTCCCTCCCTGTAAAGATTATCTTGTTTCACATGAGCATTAAGGTAAATGCTAGTGCTCACTCTTCAGCTTTCTAATGACTGATGATGCACTCTCCTTGGAGATTCCAAATGTCAGGCATGGACTCTTTTTTTCAAAACAAGTGTTGTAAGGTGATCAAGTTGCTGAAGAGGGACAGAATACGTTGTATATCCAGGCTTGGCCCAATTTTGAGTCTTCTCAGCTGAAACTCAGATCACTTTTGTTTGTACAAACTTGAAACCTTTACTGATAGTTGTCAGCAAAGGCTGTAAAATATCGAAGGATGAGAACATTTCTTCAGTTACAGGTGCTGTCAAGGAAAATCTGAATAGCTGTTAACAGTACTGCTCAATGGTTAGAAGTAAAGAAGAGAAGGAAGATGCCAACCGAAAACAAAAAGCTCCAAGGTGTTTCAGCTCTGCCCATCCCACCGGAGCAGGCCCAGGGACGCAGCGCGGCTCCCTCCGCCTGCAGTTCCGCCGCGCCGCCCGCAGAGGGCGCCGCCCGCAGGCGCTCGGGAGCGGCTCCGCTGCGCGGGATTCCCGGGCGCGCGCCGGGCGGAGCCGCGGGGGGATTTGACCACGGCCCTCCTTTAAAGGGAACGTCAAGGCAAATTGGAAAGCAGCTTGCAGGTAGCAACCAGCACAGCTACTGCTCAGGGGCAGAGACCGTACATCTCTGAGATGCACTACCGAGTTCTGAGTGAGAACTTCTTCCAAGTGAAAAGCTTCTCTTCTGCTCTGCCCTACTCGTACTGCTCCCAGATCCCGAGAAAATAACCACGATGACTTCCTCAAAGAGGTCCTCTGACGCCACAAGGTCACAAAACTAAAGTCACAGTGCACGTATCTGGAAAGAGGTCACCGTGTTTCAAAGAGTAAGTGCATTCACTTAGGAAGAGGTACATAACAACATCAAACATCTTTCTTTTTATCTTTGTTTCAAAAGTGGCCTAATATGGAAGTGTTTCTTTAAGAAAAAGAACTGGGACCTAAATTGAAGAAAGACAAAAACAGAACAACTCTTGTTAAAAAGAGGATTTTTCTATTCTTTGTCATGGCAGCTAATCTCTCTTTTGTTGCTCTGGTCATTAAGTATACAAAGAAAAGGTTAGAAAAATAACTCTAAATAGGGAGGTTAAAAGAATAAGCTCTAAGAAAAACACATCTAAATATTATCTTAGCCAACCTAATTACTCAGGAAGGAGAAGTCCTTTTAGGACTACAAAGTTGAAACCAAGAAAGCAGAAGATAAGTTGCCTAAAAACTCTGTATGAAACAAAAATAATCATTGGTCAAAGCAGTTACTTCAAAAACAAGTACACAGTTAAAAAAACACCACACCTAGACTTGAAACTAGAGTTTTGATGCCAGAAATACTATAAAAACACACACATATGGGCTATTAAAAAGAAAAAGATTTAAAAAAAAAAAAAAGAAAGAATAAAAGTTAAAATCTTGATGCTGCAAGACATGCTTGCAGGACAAACAAGCAACTGCATTCTTTCAAGAATGCCACTGGAAAAGTAAAATTAACCACACTCACTAACAGCAGCAGGAACCACTCTCATGATGTTTATATTTTATTCTGGGTGAAGGCTCAAGTTTATGATTTTCAGTTTCATCAACTTAAAACAGACCCTCTAACTGACAAGTTGATTTTAAGAACAATTAGTAACATCTCCTGGCAGGTATTACTCTCACCCTTGAGCATCTATTCCTCAAACAGTGTTATTTCCTCCAGGTTTACACCTTCAAAGGAAAAATCAGCAAAAGTTCCAACTTCAGCCCTTCAGTGCATTTTCTCACATCTATTTGCTACAAGATTTGTTGCAGCTATTGCAATGTCACACGTACTGATTAATTATGAGGGCAGATGTGCTTTTAAATGGCAACATACTATGATTCAGGTATGACTGCCTACCCCACAGAAATGGCTTCTAAAGATGCTATAAAGTAAAATAAAACATATTAAATAATATTAATAATAAAACATGACAAGAACAACGTAGGACACAGCCAGGAAAGTATTATCAAGTATATCTTAACTAACCTACACATTCTATCAAAAGAAGTTACTGTGGCTGAAAACAAAAGTGTAGCTATCTACTGGAAAGCAATCTCTGCAAAGCCCAGACAGTATTTCCAAGGGATCACTTCATTGTAGCAGCACTAAATAAAGAGGTGCAGACAGCTTCATGTTAGCTTCAGCCCTTCCAAGGAGGCAAGGCGTGAGGCAGGTCTGCTCCAAGCCACGTTGGAAAGGTTTCCATGCAACTGTACCCAGGAGAACACGTGCTGCCTCTCCAAAGGGTTCTGTGCACTGGCACAGCTGTCAACTAACACCATCCATGTTTTCACACAAGACCTGGCTCCATATCCTGCTCTGCAAAAACAAATTGTCTAGACACGTTCAGAGCTGCTTACAAAACTTCAGGAGACTAAAACACACTCTGCCTGGGGACAAATACATTAGCAGTTGAATGAAAAAGAAATAATTCAAAACAGACCTCTATTAAAAGAGCCACAACAAATTAAGGAATTCAAAGTAACCCAGTAGCTTTGGGGGCAAGGATTTGCTGCACTGGTTAGGAAGCTCAAAATCCTTGTTTGAAAGACCAATGTTTGTAACACAATGTTTTGCACAGTGAGATGTAAAACACACTCAGGAGCCATCCCAGTGTCATGAAAAAACAGTTATAATGTCTTCAGTTTCTGAACCACTGCAGCACATATTTTTCCACATGCAGAATTTTGTCTAAACAGCTGACACCAAAATATTAAGTTGTTTACAGAAATATTAACTCCAGTTTATGGACTTTTATTACATAAATGACAATGACAAAACCAAAATACTAAGGGAATTTGAAAGGACATTTAACATCTTGCTAAGAGTATATTTCCAGAGAACAAAATGAAGCCTATCCCTGTCAAACTTACTGCAGCCAAAGTGCTATAATAGTATTATCATTCCAGACCATGGTGGCTACTTCTCCTGCTTTAATCACTGTATTGAAGAGAATCATCTTCCCTGGTTTAGGCCATGAAAGTTAGATTCTATTTGATTCTTGCCTCCAGACAACATTTTAAAGTCAATCACTTCAGCATATCATCTCTGAGGTTCCAACTTATTGGACCATACTGATAAAAACATTCTCTGATGTTTTCAATGCTGCAGTCTCTTCTCCTTACTGTATCTTTTTGTCTTTTTTTATTATTTTCTGGGGGGAAGTGCATAGGGTAGAGTGTTGGTGATTTTCTATGAGGTTGGTTCAGTTTGCAGTTTTTTTCATAAAGTGACAATTCCAGTTACCTCCTTAAAAAACTGAAGCAAAATGTGAAGTGATCTGTCCAGAGATCCCACGCAAAACTGTACATTTGTGCCTTTAGCTTGGTGAGACATCAGACACACAGCAAGATACTAACACTTCAAAAACATCAACCTATTCTAACACCGCAGAGAGATTCCTTGAGGAAATTACTTTATGTAGGACCTGCTTAGGGAAGTGAAGGAAACAGGAAAAACCTATGTAAATAGTGAACATATGATAAGTGTGTTTTATTGCTAGTGTCTCATCATTAAAACAAAAGAGGTTCCCATGGTGCAACAGATGCTTCCTGAGGCAGATAGCCTCCCACAACACATGCCTAAAACCTCAGTTAGTAACACCACGTTCTCCCTTCAAGTTACCCCTTTACAGCCTACCTCCTGAAACCAGCTTAAACAATCACAATCCTTCACATATAAAGTAATAATATCAGCAGAGTCTGATAGGAAAATTCATATTAGTCTGCCCTCATAATAAGTATAGAGGGCTTTTTTCTTCCTTTTTCTCTGCAGTACCACACCAAATAATAAGGAAAAAAGGAACTGTGGAGATAAGTAACTACTCCATGCTCAGACTAGAGCCCCTCTAACTTCCTAATAAGACTTCAACAAAATCCCTCATATTTTGCTGACTATTAAATCCCATGCTAAAAATTTAGATCAGGTTTCCTCACATCAACTTTATCAAAGTCAAATACAAGTTTCTTTCCAGTCCGTACAAAGTATGTCCAAAGGTCTTCCAGTATCAGACACGTTTTGAGGAAATAAGAAATATCTTTATTCAGATTTTTTAATATCCTAGAAGAATTCCTTGTTTACAGAATGGTTTCATTTGGTCCTTCATTTTACAGAGGAAAAACAAGCTACAACCTAAAACAGGGCATGAAAACATTAGTAAAAATAAACTGCATGCAGATGAAATGTCTGGAATCACTGTTGGGAGTTAACTGTTGGAATTAGCAAATTAAAACAGTTAAAATAAATAGTTCAACATCTTTAGCTCTTTTTACCTTCCTGTCTCAAAATAACTTATTTACAAGAACTTCCTTCCTTGGTGTAAATATATCCTTGCAACACTGTTGTAGTGCTGCTAAAACAGCAGAAAGTTATTCCACTTTGTCACATTCTTCCTGCCAAGTAAAAAGAGAATGAACACCTAATCCACATACTCAATATGCTGCTCTTCAGGAGTCTTGCAAGTAAAAACCATGCAGCATAAAACAGAAAATCCATTCCCTGCTGTTAAATAAAATACCCTATTTCATGTAAGCTTTACTTCTAATAAAGTGGTTTTTTTAATTATCAGTTCTCATTCTTAAACACAATAAGCAGCATTACCCACTGTGACAAAACAAAACAAAATCTTGTTCTGAAATATAAATAGGACATATTTAGTACATATTCAGACCCACTGAAATCAGGTTAACTATGTAACTATGTTGTGTAAATGTAGATCTTTTAAGATAATGGTAAAGATTTAATAGAAGCACTACAAGAAAAACACAGGTTACTAGCTGAACTTGCAATTAAACTGCATTTCTCATTAATTTCAGGTTTGCATTTAATGTCTTAGAAGAAAGCACTCTATGCAAGTACATATTCATCACTGATTTGCATGGAAATTACACGTAGAAAAGTGCTACTTTGCAGAGAGTGGGTTATTAAATATTTCTTCAATAATTAAAAATGAACTAGCAGAAACAAGGGCTACAATTAAGTAATCTTATTTTATGCACAATGTGTAGTTTGAAAATATAGTTTCACCCATCTCTAATTACCCCAGCTGAACAGCATGCCTCATCAACTATTATAATTTCAGCCATTTAAACAGGTCTTTAGCATAGTTTCTCTTGCTTTCTCTGGAACAGGAAGAAATTAAGGTCAGATAGAAAGATGGTCCACTGGAAACCAGAGGAAATTTTCTAAATACCAATAAAATGTTTCCAATGTATAAATGTTCCAGTATTTTCTTTCAGAAACTTCCTCAGCTTCAGTGTATAAAAAATGCAGTACAAGAGAAACAATCAAAGTACTGGGAAGTTCCTCAGGAAGCTCACACTCCATCACTAATGTTTCAGTTTGCAGACTGAACTGTGCCTGCCCCAAATATTCTGCAATAACAAAGGCAGACTATATGCATTATTTTTGAATACTCATGGCAGTCAGGTGAAGTCCCTGGTGATCAGGAAAAGGGAAACATCACTCCTACTGAAAAAGAGGAGAAACAGAGACCTGAGAAAATAAAGACCATCGAGCCTCACACATCTGTGTTTTGGAAGATCATGGAGCAGATCCTCATGGAAGCAATGTTACAGCACAAACAATGAAGTGATCTGAGACAATCCAGCTTGGCTTTACTAAGGGTAAACAGTGTCTGACTGATCTGGTGGCCTTTTATGGTGGGGTCACTGCAGTGGTTGATGGGGGAAGACCACACAACTGTCATCTACCTAGATCACTGAAAGGCCTTTAACACAGTGGCACATAACATCCTTATCCCCAGACTGGAGAGAGACAGATTAGAAGGATGGATCATCTGATGGATAAGGAACTTCCTGAATGGACACAGCTGTCAATCATTCTCTGTCCAGGTGGAGGCCAGTGATCAGTGGTGCCCTTCAGGGCTCTCTTGGGACAGGGGCTCTTTGATATCTTCATCAACAACACAGACAGTGCACCTCAGCAAGTTTGAATGACATGAAACTGAACAGCACAGTTGAACTAGAAGAAGAAAGAGATGTCATCCAGAGGGATCTAGACAAACCTAAGAAGTGGGCCCATGAGAACTTCATGAAGTCCAAGGACCAAGGTGTTGCACCTGCATTGGAGCAATGCAAAACATGAGCACAGCCTGGGAGAAGTCATTGAGAGCAACCCTACTAAGGACTTGGGGGTGCTGGTGGATGAAAAGCTGAACATGAGCCAACAGTGTGCCAAAAAGTCAGCTGCATCCTGGGGAAAGAGGAGTGGCCAGCAGGTCGAGGGAAGTGATTCTGCCCCTCTGCTCTTGTGAGATCCCACCTGGAGTGCTGCCTCAGCACAAGAAAGACACTGACCTGTTGAAACAAGTCTGGCCAATGAAGATGACCAGAGCACTGGAGCCCCTATCTTAAGACAGGCTGAGAGAGCTGGGCTGTTCAGCCTGGAGAAGGTTCCAGGAAGATCTTATTGCAACCTCCAGTACATATAGGAGGGGTATAAAATAGAGGGAGAGCAACGTTTTACCCAGGCAGATAGCAACAGAACAAGGGTGAGTGGTTTTAAGCTAAAACACAAGAGATTTAGATGACATGTTAGGAAAAAATTCTTTACTCAGAGGGTAGAGAGGCACTGGAACAGGCTGCACAGAGACACTGTGGATGACCCAATCCCTGGAAGAGTTCAGAGTCAGCCTGGATGGGCCCTGTTGATGCTGTTTGCACATAGGCACACAGAAATGTAAGTAGCATCACATTAAATTTGACAGTGATAATTCATAACTTAACTCATTCAGGGAGAACAATCTTCCCCTAGATGTTACAGAAAAGGATGACAAAATGGGGCTATATTCTTCTCCCACTGATCTACAGTAAGAATGGGTGTCAGAACCACATGACAATACCCTCATTTTAGGGGACATCTTCACTCCCCTTGGTTATCAAGCATGTGCCTAACAATGGCCAGAAAGTAAAATAAGCAAGCGCAACAAACTACACAGACATTTCCATTCCTACTCAGTAATTCTGAGAATCCCAGCGGTAAAGTTGAGTAAATGCAAGGGCAAGTCCTTTGCCTACCTACCAAACTCATTCAAGCACAGTCACAAAAACTTCCTTATGTTGTAGGATTTAATTTACCATATGTAAGCACAATGTTTTTAATACTTGTCTGTAAAATGTAAACCAAACCAGAAATCTTTCTTCTAGACTGCTCTCTGTAACAGGTATTGTTTTACACCATGAAGGTGGTTTTACGCTGCCTGCAACAGATCTAAGGTAAATAAGATAAGCCAGTGATGGCTCAAACAAGAAAATTTTGAGTGAAGAAACCGCAACACCAAGCAATGGATCACATCACTGTCTTACTGCAAGCTAAACCTTTCACCTTTGCCCACCTCTTACACCAATCACAAAAGTAGCACCTTTTATACACAGTCATACAAAACTTTCCTTTAGGCTAGAACAATGGACAGTAATATCCCATTTTAGACAAAAGAAAGAAATCAGACTTTCCCTCCATATGTGTCTGAGGAAAGGGCTGAATTAACAAGAACAGCAACAACTACTCAAGTGCTGAAAGATAAAGAGCAGCTATACAAAACAAAAGGATAAAAAAGACTTAATGTATGCACAAGTGAAGTTTTTTTACTCCTACCTCATCACTTTCATCTACTTCGATTCCACCATCTTTGTCATCATCCATCTGCTTATGGATCATGCGGAGAGCTTCCAGGCTGAACCGGTCCTCCTCAGTAAAGCACGGGGGGCTCAGTGAACTGCAGGGATCTAAAGTGAGGAGGACAAAAAAAATCAAAACGGCACAAGAGTAATGTTATTTACTTTCACTTCAGAATCTAAAGCTCCCAAGCAAAAGAAAGGGTTTAAAATACTGTATTGTGCACATATACTTCACTGCACATAATCACCAGATCACAGATATCAAATTTAACTGTAAAATAGTAATTGTACAAAAAAAAATGAAAGGCTTGTGTGTGCAAATCAACTCTTTTTTTATTCAGGAAGGAGTCCCAAAACCAGACTGGAATAGTTTTGACTTCCATTTATTTCTTCCTTCCCACTAACTGACTATCTCCATTTTTTCTTTTATCATCCACATTTAGTTTATGTCATTGCAATGGCAAATAAAGTTACCACATTTCCCACCCTCCTTTCTGAAAGTCTGAACAAAACAACAGTGGAGGAAAAGAAAAGGAATTGTCATATCATACAATCATAATTTCATAAACAGGTAACGAAGGAATAGTAATCACATTGCAGATCAAATTCTAAATAGGTGGTGCTACTGAACACAAAATACTCAAGGACTGCAAGAGCAGAAAGCACGCTGCAAAGAAAATTCAGCTGATAGTAGTACACGATGTATTAGTCCTGTACACTCTGAACACAAACCACAGTCAGTGTAGAGCAGGATTCCAAGTCAAAAATAGAACACTTTCATTTGCATTCATTACTGAAGGCTCATGATTTGCACACATCTGATGGTTCAGCTTGCACCACATCAAACTGCTAAATCTGTGTTCTTTCCCTTCTACAAAGTACATGCCAAATGCTCCAAAATTCTACAACACATGACGATCAACCATCACCACAGCAGCCTCTACACAAACCTTGGCATTAATTAATAGCAGCTATTACATTAATTCTGAGGTACTGAACACCAGCAAAGAACAGAAGGTGGAGAAGGATACAGAAACAGTTTCTTCAAAATTGAACTTAAATAAGGTAGAAAATTCCCACTGTACTAGCCACTACAAAATTGCACTGACTAGTTCCACAAATTGTTACAATACACTTAAATCATATCAATGCAAGTAAAAATTGAGGGAGCATGTAAGTAATTTTGCTCCTTCTAATCTATCAAAGAATTAAGCTTTCATGTTGCTACAGAATTTATTAAAAGGCTCACTTATATAAGTAAAGGAAGCACTTCTAGAAAAAGAGTTTAATCAAATGTCTTCAGAAAAAAATAAATTCTTTAGTTTATGATTTCATACCAGCTGATTAGCATGATTCTGCTTTTCTGTCTAAAACAAATTTTAAAATAATTAAAAATCAAAATAAAGGAATGTATAAGGTTACAAAGCGGAAGTGCAAAGATAACAAGCATGACCTAGCTGGAATCTCAGACACATAATTAACAGGACTGGTTTCCACAGCTAGACATGAGTCAATGCATTCCTACTTCATACTTCTGTTTTATTACACAGGAGTTAAAGGAAATCTATTATCTGTTCCCATGCATCAATTAAAAACCAAACAAACCAACAAAACAAAGCAGAAAAAAACCTGAACATTTCACTGGCACTGTCCAAGAACTGAGAGGTGTTGCTTTTAGAACTACTTCATGTATTTCTAAAAGCAACACCTAATACAAAGACAGATTTCTATATTTATTAGTTATTAAATTATTACATATTAATGAATATTTAATTAATAAAATACATATTATTAGTATTATTGATTACTAAATATTAAACCAATCACAAACAATATAATTTTCAGCTTTGGAATGCAACTGATATTTTATGAAGGGGAAGGGGTTAATTTTAAAAAATCTATTTTATTTGTCCAATTTTTATTTATTACAAAAGGTTTAATTTGCACAATACTCAGCCTTGAGATTTTTGCCTTGCAATGAAAAAATTACGATCATTTGAGGGAGTAAAGGACCTACTCCTGCAATTACAGGGTGCTCCATGAAGAAAGGTTACCCTTGCAATAACAACGAACCACCTCAAAGTTCTAATTATTAAGTTCTCATGGCCATGAATAAAAAATATAGTTTTACTAAAATACAATCATATCAGAAGAATAATCTCTGTATTACAATATGATATCTGCATATATCTCTATACTGTATCTTAAATTAGAATAAAGTACAGATGTCAAAACATAAACAGATCCCTCAAACAAACCCAACTTGTTTAATTTGTACTTAATTCTATTCTAACATGGAATCAAATTTCAGATACATGTGTTCACAGTTTACTAGCACCCATTCAAATGTTGGTGGTTTGTTTTTTTTTTTCATTTTCTTCAGTTGAAAGCCCAGTTTTTCAAATCAAAAAGGTTTTTTCTCAGAATACATTTCCTCACAACCGAGGCTGATGGGTCCCTTAATCAGGGTACTTATCTTAAATATGCCTTTTTAGGATATTTAAGCATGAAGGCACTTTAAAGAGCTATGGCTTTTCTTGAGAGAAGTAAACAGGCTGCTTGTGCTTCAAATGTCCCATGTGCTGGCTCAAAGAACACTTGATCTCTCTCTTAAGAGCCGACAGAGTGCCAATGCTCTTTTTGGGACTGAGAAAAAGAGCAGGACCACACGTCAACTCTAATAAAAATTAACCCACTCTGAAGAGAATACAGATTTATTTTCAAGCTTATTTTCATGTGGTAAAATTAAACCTTCAGACTGACAGACCGACAACACTGGTCATCCCTTCCTCAGAGAACAATCTCAAAGCAAACTACAAAACCAGAACCTAAAGAATAAGTGAAAAGCATTTCACAAGCATACCTATGGAGCCCTACCAAACCCAGAAAACAGCTGATGGAAATTTAATCATCTGCAGTTCTGCAGAATATTTTACCATGCAGTAGTTTGCCTCAATTGCATGGCACAACCAATTCAAATTAATACAAGATGGAGTATGGTTAGTTAACTGGATGTCTGGGAAGTTTTTAAGACAAAAGCCAAGAGACAAAGTCTCAAGACACAGCAAACACCATAAATATAGCCTTGAAGCCCCACAACAAATCATAAGCCTAGCTGATAATTTTTCACCTTGAATTGACACTACTGAAGATGTTCTGGGATTCCAAGCCTTCTCTTGGGCTTTAAGGACAAGCCTGATTTAACGTCTAGACCGATTTCTCCATCCTAGTCTGGTGTGTTGTCATAAATACACTTCGTCCAAAATCATCACCACAGGAAAGAACAGATGATAAATTCACTCAGGGAGTGAACCAACAGTATGGAATTGGAGCTTTCCTTTAATGAAAAGCACAGAAGAATTAGCAAAGGAAACAAAAGAGACAAGGTGGGCAAGAGGCATAAAAAGCACAGCAGATATCACTCCTGGCACTAGTTATTTTATACCTCAGTTTTCCATGTTGCTCAGAAGCAAGGAAGTTTCAGAAATACCGGTCATAATAAGGAAGGAATTTGTTCCTGAACTACTAAATGTCAGACTCGTGGCTCACAAAACTTGGCAGAGGATTCTGAAACAAACCTTCCTCCCGCCTTGAGGCAGTAAGTGCCTCCCAGCTCCAAGGCAAGGGGGGAGGTCCTCACCAGTCCACAGGAGACAGCCTCATAATGAACCAAACACAGTTATCCAACCCAAGATGAAGAAAACTTTATAAGTAAAGGGAAAATAACACTTCACATCCTTTAACCCCACCCCTCCTTCCCCCCACTTTAATCTTCTTCAGTGAGACTGAAATAAGGTGAGACTACAAAAAGAATTTCAGTTTGAAATTCCCCTCAACTTTAGATTCACAGCTCTCTACTCCATTTCCTAAAGACAACAGAGGTTAAACTTAAAATGTGACATTGTCAATACAAGCCAGTAAGGAAAATTAAATATCCCCTTATCCTCAAGCACTCATCTCAACAAAGCCCCTGAAATTTATTTAGGACAACACCATCAGAAGAGTTTCCAAAGCAAAAAGGTATATGCACCTCATAGCCTTTCATGCACCTTGCATTTGCTTCTCCCTGAACAGCTGCAAATGTTACAGACTTCAGAATAAAAGGGACTGACAGACCAACCAAGAGGGAATAAGCCTGCAGTTCTCTCACACACCACCTTTTGCATACAGACACTGGAGCAAAACAGCTATGGCTGTGCCAAGCTGACAGAATGACTCCAACCAGGTGTTCACAGTTCCAGTCTGGAACTTTTCAATGTCTGAAAAAGCCTTCTTAAGAATACAGGGACACACAGAAGTTTCATGATTTTTCACAGGTACCTGGAATCAGGTAGACACTTCCAAATCTAAAATTTAAATGACTTTTTTTCCATTAGTTCACTGAGAGCAACGTAGCAGTTGGGAGTTATTTCAAGAGCCTGACTACCACACATAGATTTGTTCAGCATTCACCAAGAAAGAAAAGCTTATTTTTTATCATAACATATGGCAGTCCTATGGAAGCCCGCAGGGTTCCCAAGCCTGTCTTTTACTGATGAATTCAGGAGTGTACCATGCTGTTCCAGGTTTATGATTCCTCATTCCTAAAAAGCCATATGGGATAAAGGGAAGCCTCACAGAAAAGGCAAGCACTATAAAGCATCAGCTTCCTAAGGACATACTCTCATCTTAAAATAACTGTGCTTCAGTATGCCATGACAGACATGGATTTCTTTGCATTTTCCAGACACAAAGGAGGTGTCCACAATATGTTCAACCCCCTGCCAAATGAATATTCACCTAACTGGGATTCCTATTTCCTGACATTTCTGTTTTACATGTAACATTAATATATTGCAGTTTCTTAATCAATTCAGTGACACCTTTCAAGGCAAAAAACCTTTACAAGAACAACAATTTTTGAAGACCTGAGTACAAATTGGAGTGTCAGATAGAACAGGGATTAATGAAAATACTGAAAAACGAGTGTTTTCAAGAATTTTACCTGATGTTCAAAATAAATTTATTCACAGTAAAGGCAAACATGTTTTTATGTTAAATCCTTACATAATACATCCTGTCACTAAAATCTTCAAATGCTTGAGACAGCCTCAGAGTGAGCTTCTTTTAATCTTTCAATTAAAAGCTCCCAAAGCAAATCACTCCTACTCTTAATAATTAAACTCCTCCATATGGCAAGTAGGCTGAGCAGCATCTAACAGTTAACTTGACAAAGTAATTTGTGACATTATTTTTCACTCTAATTATTTAAATAAAAGTTCATCATTGCAGCACATCTTTCCACTAAAAACATTAAAAAAAAACACCAGATAAAATTTTGACAAAAAGTATAGAATACCTTATCTTTTAACCACAACAGTGATGTTATTTAAATGAGTTTCCTGAAGAGGAAAATGCAGTAATACTAATGACAGCAGGGCAAGGGCAAGGGGAAGAGGTGCAACAGGAAAGGAAATTTGGAACATAGTTGTCCCCAAAGATTTTGAAAACATTTCACATTGGGCTTTTCCATTGCTCTGTATGAGAAATTCAAGTGACTTCTATAAATTCATGCAACAGCAGTAATTAAATTCAAATATTTGACTCCCAACTGCTAAGTCTGTTATCTGGAGCACTTGTTTCTGAATACACATGTAATGTTTAGTGACTGGTAACACTGCAGTTTAACCAAAAAAAAAAAAAAAAAAAACAACAAAAAAAAACCCACAACAAAAGCCCCAAACTACTTGCAGATAAGCTGCAAGAAAACTGCCATGATTGTTTCAAAATCCACTAAACACCTTCAGTAAAAAAATGAATTTCAAATAAATCATTACAGTTTCAATACATAAAAGCGATTTTCACATGAGATTCAAATCTGATTTTGTCACTATTAAAAAGTGTCCATTTATTCTGCTATTTCAGTATCTTTTCATATATACAGATCAATTAGATTCTTTCCCCCGCATAGAAACTTGATGAGACAAGCAAGGCTTTGATTTTTTTCTTAAATCATCACCAGTTCATCTCTGCTTTCTCCACACCCACAAAAAAGCTGTCTAATTCTGAACTTCATTCTCTATACACTGGGAAAAAAAAGAATACCAGTGAGATCAGTTTATTTAAAGTAGAAATTCAGTCAAATAGTATTATTAACAAAATTGTTAAGGCAGGTTTATTAAAGCTTTTCTAATCTTTCCAAGGTAAAATCTTCAAAAGAAGCAGCAAGCACTTAATTTTCTGATCGCTCATTAAGACATCAAAACATCACACACTATTTCAGAAAAATGTTTAAGAACTTCATACCCAGATAAACAGTAACTCAAAGGAAAATATATGTCAGGAACTCCCTAGAGAATAAGATTTGATGGCAAATTAATTTTGCTTTAATATAACTGCATTAAAAGCAACTATTCCAAATCAGCAATGCTTGTTTAAAAAGGAAGTTGCAAAAAGGGGGTTGAATATGTTAATCATGCCAAGGATCATTCTGTCAAGATGAAAATATCAGTATAAATACTTCATTTAGACTGATAGGAAATTAATTATTAAAATTACAGGGCTGCTCTGTCTGACTAAATAAAAATCACAAAGATGAGTTCATGGCTTTTCCATCTCCTTCCCACACCCTCCCTGAGCAATTACACAGTTTGAAGGGAAGAGGAAGTTCGACAATTATTGTATACAATGGTCAAAGTAGACTGATTTAGAAGAGGAACTCCTGCCAACTCTAACAAAGCAGGACGGGAGGAAACTGGGAGATGCATCTTACGCAAGCCCCTAAAATTCTGTTTTTTCCTCCTTCTAACCTTACTTGTACTTCTATGATACCTACCATACAAACCTACAAACACATACGGACAGATATTCAGAGTAAAAAAAAAAAGCCAAATGTCTGATACTTGCTCTCAGCAACAGAAAAGTCTCTTTCACTTTACTTATATTTATTAGTAAAAGACCAAGAAGGGAAATACTTAAAGTAGTTTAAATCTAAGTTTTCATGATTTGGTAGTAAAGACTGTTTTGATGCATTTTCAGAGATGCATGATGTAATCTGCACATTATAGGTATTATCAACACTATAAAATTACAGCAGTTCCAAGAAAAAAAAATTAGACTTTTAAAAATGACATGAATTCACCTGGAATAAACACATCCTTCACTGAAACAAAATTTAAAAGGACAGTCTTATTTTCCTTATGTGTTTAGAGAAAAAGGATTTAGTGAATTTTGAGTTCATTTGTCAATAGAATGTTCATCAATCTGATGAAAAAAGTTACAGATTTGTATTCATATGTACTTGGTGACCTGGCATAACACACATCTAAGCACATATAACATCACACTCTAAGTTTTCATGTATTTTAGGTCTGATTGGTTCTTTATTGCTCTTCTAACAACTTTCGCCCTTTTCTACCAGCAGGGAGCTGGAAAAGATGCAGTATATCCCTGATTATATACGTTAATCTGCACAAGAATTTGTCAGCTCTTAAGAAGGAGCAGCAGCATAGCATTTAAGCCACTTCCTTAATTTGGTCAGGAAATGAGAAAAGCGATATACAGGTGACCTTCAAATATCTGATAACATGCCCATGTGATTTCGAAAGCAAATATGCTGGTAACCATTTTCTTACTAAAAACTCATTTTCTTGCTCAGAATTCCATCCTTATTAATACATTAACCTGGAAGCCTGGTCTCCAGATACCTGGTGAAAGCCTATAATCAATACTGAGTGTATTCATTTCAATTCAAGCATGGCTCAAGACCTAGAAGAAGCATGAACCACTAAATTCCTTTTTGGAAGACAGTGTCTGCAAAATATAGCAACCATGATAATATGGTTGATATCAAGAAGTCACAGATTTTTTCATACTGAAAAGGTAGTTCACAGCTTCCAAGTGTGAAAAAGGTGAAGGGAGGGAAGCACTGGAGAAAAATAAGGTGCTTCTTATTTTTCTTTTTAAGTTTAATAAAAGGCTCAGAAAGTTTTACAGATGTGGATTTAAAATTTTTTAAAAAATCTGATACTTTCAGACAAACAAATTGAAATTTTCTAAAATTAGAGGAGTTTATTAAAGACTAATTAATTATTTTCATATAAAATTAAATATATAGGTATACATCTTTAAACTTAAAGTTTTAATCACGTCAGTGTTTCCTCTGATATATTTGTTTTCACATGTGATTCATAATCATATCCCATATCCATGAATCAGGCATGTAAGCATGACATTGCTGACATTACTGAATTACTTCACTCTTCTACACCATTTGATCTAGTACGCATATTATTAACTGTTCCAACCAAGGAATCAAATTTAATCCTCTGTGAGCACCATCTGTAGCATCATCAGTTCCCTCACAGTTCCTGTACCAACATGTTGTCAAGATGTATTTATACTTTAAGAGATCATACCAGAATTATAGAACTGAAACCTATATTGAAAAGATGTAACACAGTACCACTATAAACGAAAATTAAAATAAAGCACCTGGACACTCTTTTTTTAATATATATAATCTGTTAGGATTTGAGTATTACATTTGCCAGCCTATGTTTATACTTTCAGAAATACAAAGGCACTGAATGCATAGATTCACTTTATTTAATAACGTCATAATGAAACACTTCCTTTAGGCTCCATTCAACAAACCAGTAATTTTAAGTATGTACAAATATCATTTTCTTTAAAGAGTCCTATTAGCTTTTGTGAAAATTTAGTAGTACAGATTGTTGGCTGGTTAAGGACTATCCTACTTCCAGAAGCTTACGTGAACTGCTCTGCTGTTAGCACTCCAACTCCAGATTGCATAACTGGCAGTTTTGCTCCTACTAATATGCTGCTAAATATTTTTCTCATGATGAATTTCACCAAGTGATAAACCAGGCTGACAAATCTACTTATGGTGTCTCAGTTCACCTTGGCTTAATTTGATGGAAATTAGATGTAAAGAGCCTTTAAAAAAACCCAATCTTATAAAGAAGAAAAAAAAATTAAAGACTTAAATAGCCATTGATCTCGGGAGATACCATATCATCATTATGCTTTTGCTCAAACCAAACAGGAATAGTAAGATATACAATTAGCAAAATGCTAGAATAAACCAGAGTTGCACATATCTTAGATACATCTTGGCTGATACCATTCTGGCAAATGGATTTCTGGGCCCAAAAAAACAGTAGGAAATGGTGTACTTTTCCAGTATGTATTTCATAGCTTTTAGAGTGGTGAATAAAATAGAAGGTAGTTCTTAAACAATGAATACACACTGAGCATATACTCTGTGCATAAAGCCATGCAATGCAATCACTCAGAGCAGAAAAAGAGGAAACTCAGTAATTAAACAACAACTCCAAAACCTACAATAAGTTCCATCATGTTAAATTTAGCTCAGACTGATTGTTTCACAAAAAGTCCATGCTACAAAATGAGATATAATTTGCACGAAAGTTTAAAGTAGTACTATTCCACCTCTAGTCACAGAATACAGAAGCACACCTCGTACAAACACCACTTGTACAGCTTCAAACACTGTCAGCTGCTCCCCAACAGCATGAGCATATTTGGGATGCAAGGAAGAGCCAAGACAATAATTCCACATATGCTCTAAGGCAGAATAAACCAAAGACTAATGCTAAAAGGATTTCTAATTGCTCCTGTCCCTGCTGTTAATTTCTGTCCCTTTACCATCTCCTTCCTGGTACCAACACAAGCACATTTATAAAATCTTGCGGTAGGAAGGCTCGGGAAACTGATTCTGTCTGAATCTGATCTCTATGCACTGCACAAACACTTTTGACAGTGAAGGTGCAGGGGAGGAGGAGGAGGAGAGCTAGTCAGAGGCAGAGAGATGCCCTGCACAGCGCCAGCACTGCTGCTCTGCCCTGGTGCTGACACACCCCACGCCCTCGGCTGAATCCTGCCAGCAGCATGGACCGAGCCACTGAAAACATGGAATGGAACAACATCTACACTACTGGAGTGGAAAACTCCACCTCATTGTTTAGATCCTGGCTTTCACTACTAGGAGGTGCAGGACAAGGATGTGTCCTGGACAACTTGTTGCAATTAACAACTATCAAGTGTTTTTCCAAGTTTTTTTCAAGTGTATTTTGTAGCCTTACAAAACCTAAAACAGCCTTTGCAACACTGCAGCAGCAGATGAAGTAATAGCAAACTCAAAAAAACCTCTCCACAACATCTCCCAGAACAGTTTCAAATACCAGTGCCAGTAAGCTAACAATTTGTCCTTTCTCCAAGGCTTCCCCATAAGCCTAGAGAAGCCCCATCTCCAGGCATAGCCCACTTGGGCAGCAGTCAGTCCACATCACAAACAGACACCACGGCCTGGACAGACACCACATCTCTACAAACACACACCAGCAAGCTCAAGGTGTCTGCTAAGTGCACATCTGCCCCAAACACTGCTCTAATTTATGCTACGCCTTCATTTAAGCTCCAGTTTTTTTGACCCTTTTCCAAAACCTTGGCGCCAGAACATGCGTTAACAACTAAACACACAAGGCTATAAAAAAAAGCAGCATAACAGAATCTGTCCCAAAGCTGACAAACTATGACACTTGGCTACACAAAGACAAATGAGTTTGTGTTTGGGACTGTTTTGCTCTTTAGGGACTTTTAAAAATTTTTATTATTGGCAGATGAAACGACAGCTTTCTTAAGAGAAGAAACAGACTTACTTAAGGAAATCTCAAAGGAAAGAGCAAGAAAGTACAAAGATCTTTTATAATTTAAGACATGAATTTTAAAAGATATGCAAAGGAAAGAGCAAGAAAGTACAAAGATCTTTTATAATTTAAGACTGTGACAACTGAAGTTATAACCAATTGCAAAAGAATATTGACATAAGATCTTTGAAGGTAACCAATGACATTAGGAGATATATAATCCACTCTTCAGGCCTCATTTAAACCCCAATGTATGTTCCTGACACACACTGGGAAAAGTCAAGAAGAAATGAAGGACAGCGTGCTTTTCCCAGATGACAACACTTTTACTTCTGAGATTCATTACACCTACTTTATGACATTTGTACATATTATTTATTTAAACAGAAAATTTTAGTGTATACTTTTGTCACATAAGAATTCAAACACTAACACTGATTTGTGTCTCTATCATATTTGAACATACTAATGCATGAAAAATAATATTCCAGGTTTTTCCAACTCTCCTGGACACATACTGCAAACAGAGCTGTATCTCTTGCACTGCATTACTGAAGGTGCTATTTGCCCTCCCCACCAGACAGCGGTAGGAAAACAGGCACTGAGTCAAACTGCAACAGACAAGTGTTTCCACTACATTACCTCGTCTTAATGTATCAAGTATCAACACATACAGGCAGTCCATCATTTTCAATATCAAAAAGGAAGCAACTTCCTAAAGTTACAAAGCCATTTGCCCGTCATTAAACATAAACAAAAATAAACCAGAACCATGAAAGATTAATTCTACTTCAATACATTCAATTAGACTTTATTTTCAAAAACCACAGGAAGCTAATTTCACAAGAAATGTGATGCTGCTTCCCACAGAAATATACAACAAATAGAACATATAGAAAAAATCCCAATTTTAATAAATCAGAATTGTTTTCAAATATGTTGGGGTTTCTATCTTGTTTTGTTAGGTGTCCTATTGCTGGGCTATGGCCTTCATAGGCAATAAAATACATTTGAAGTTGTTCATTCACATCACTGAGAAACACATTTGGTAATAATATTCTGCCCTGTAATTTCACTTTGATTTAATCAAATGTAAGGAACATACATACAGGCTTTATCTCTGTTCTCATGCCCTAAATGCAATACCCTAAAAGCTGACATCCAAAAAACAACTATTCCATGTCAGTCACATCTATCAACCAGCACAAATGTTTTCATATTTTCTGAACCAAAACAGTGACTTTTAGGCTGTAAATCTTTGCTTTAAATCTTTTTCTGTCTCAAACAATTTTTAAGTAATTTTATGCCACATCATCTGCTGGGGGCAGGCAGGCAGTGTTTTTCTATTCTGTATTTCTGAAAAATACTGAGTACAACTGACATACAGCTGATACCAGAAAATGGGAGCATATTTATGCCTTACTGCCCGTAACAAAATGCTAAATTCTCTATTTGCTCTACTAAACAACAAAGAAAATAGTCTTCTTCATTCATTAATTAATTTATTTACTGAAATTTTAATTAACACATATAAGGTAACACTTGGAAAAGTTTCTAGTTACTACAAAAACAGACAAACATAAAAAACCCTTTTCTGACATTTAATATGTTTGCTGAAGTTCTCTTCATGCAAGTAAAATTTTACTACCAATGTCAAACCAAAGCCATAACATTGTCTCTAAAATATTTTAAACTTACTCAGTTAACACTATCAAAAAAAAAAATCAACATTTTTCAAACTAGGAGAACATGCTCAAAAAAATATCACTCCTATTCAAAAATTCTCTCTAGAGAAAACACACTGGAGACAAAAGAACAGCAGTACTTGCATACATGATAAAGATGAGACTATCATGAAAAGAGAACTCAACTTTGAAAACCAAGGCTTTTATAGTTTACTTCAAGTGCTATCATTGTAAATTGAGAGCTTAGTACACTCACCATATTGTAAGCAGATGCAGGTTTTCTCACTTCCTTTACCTATGATAACATTACACACAGCCTACACCAGACTATGGTACTGACCCACTTCCCTACTAGCTTAGTAATCATCAATTAAGTTCTATTTGTCCTTATTTTCTTCTTTAAAATTTAAATTTGGTATTCTTAAGATTTTTTTAAAGGAGAAGGTGTCAAGGCATTAAAGAAAAAGTCTTCCATCCAGGCATGTCAGAAATTCAATTTCAAATCTTTCTTTTTAACCAAGTCTATAAATTTACTTCTCTTCAGTGTTTAGGAGCTGGCCAAATCATGTGTTCTTATGCAATGGTGACATTCCACAAGTTTGTCAAAGCACAGGTTTGACATTCAGTGGGCCCTTTTCAATCAGCATCTATCATCCCTTTGCAAAGGCAGATCCCACAGTAACAACTGTGTCATCATCATTTCCTCCCCTACCCCCGATACTGAGATCTCCAATTCGCAAATGCAAATAAAAATGCCATCCTTACTTATGAAATACTGTATCCTCACCCTATTTTCTCAGAATGCTCCTAGGAAGCACTCTGTACTAAAGAAGTTGCTGACATAGCACATTTACATCCCAAAGCATGAAGTAAATTAGAACAGAAAAAGAAACAAGGTAAGGTGAAGAAACCCTTGGAAAGTCCTGATCAAATCCCACAGAGGATTATCTGTGCACAAGTTCTCCTTCCTTTCAACATGTATCTCATGTCAATAGTAAAGAATGTCTGTATTTGTTCATTCAAGTATACAAATAAACTTCTCCTAAGCAATGCCTTGGCAAAATCTGTATGTTTTTACCATCACATCAGTTAGAACCAATACATGGAATACAATGAAGAGAGATAAGTTTCAGTGGAACTTAAGGCATGCTAAGAGAACAGGGTGCCAAGAATTGGTATGCCTGTAGAAACCCAGAGCTTGAAAACAGGGCAATAACCATCCAGAAGAAAGAATTCATCTCAACAAGAACAGGCATGTTCATTCCAGAATGAGGATCTCTGTAAAGCTACACTACATTGTATAAAATTGCTTTGTATCTTGCAGTTCTTAAATAACTACTTTTTACACAAGGAGACATTTTGTATGCACAACCTTATAAAGGCAAAAAACTAAAAATCTACCTGCATGGCCATGTCTAGCCCCAAATAAATGGCAACCCACACTTTTAAGTGAGATCTGTTACAAAAGTCTACACATTTGTCCCATAGCTAGAACAAAGACACTCTCTGACACTGCTAGTCTTCTAAAGTTTCAGTTAAGTTCCTCACCTTTCCTTTCAGTTTTTTAATAATAGAGACATCTGAGATTCTCTAGGGATTAATAGATTCAAAAAAGTTTTATATGGCTTTATGGCATTTACCAAGTTTTAAAACATTTTGTGAAGAATTAGCAATTTTCATGCATGGAAGGAGAATGGAAGAAAAGACAGGCTTTTTTCCAAAATGTTTTTACAAGCCAAAAAAGTCATTAATGAAAATGTGTTACATAAGTTACTGCACTACAACTGCAGTCATGATCAAAAATAAGATGCAAGATGCTGTTAGCTAAATTGCAGTCAAAAGCAGAGGGAAGGGAAAGAGTATGGAAGTAGTAGAAAAAGAGACAATATAGTAAACCATCAATTTCATTGATCTATTTTAGAGCAGTGTAAGAAAAGCATCTTACAAAAAACATTCAGTGTATTGCAAAAATAGTTTGCAACCCTAGATAACCTTCGACTTTATCCATATTTTGACTGGAAAGCTGTAGAAATTATTCCATATATGAAATGCACTAATAAAAAGAAGAAACAAAATCAGATATCTTGAAGTGAAATTAATATGCAGAATTAATGCAACCAACAACACCATGAAAAACCCAAATCCGTCGCAATAGAGTTCAGTTCTTAAACTCAAAGAAGTTCTACCTTAATATGAAAAATACTGAGCTCAGAGCTCATTTGTTTGTAGCTACCTACAGCAACACCTTACAGAAGGTGCAAACCCTGAAGCAAATTCAGGACTTACACAGAACACCCAAAAGAATTCCAACCTTTTCTGAACAGCATCAGCTGTTCCATGGAACTGCACAGTGAGCTGGGGCATTGCCTAAAGGTAGGATAGAATGCAACCAATCAATCAAAACCTTGTCTCTCACACTTGCCAGGAGTAGCTTACCTAGTAAGCAGAATAAAACTATTAACATACTTAAGTAACAGTACTTAATCAGTCTCAAGTAACAAACAGAGAGAAATCAATGCAACAAACATTGCTTAAGTTTACTGGTGTAAACAATTACAAGATTCATTGGGATTTTAAATCTACAGAAGCCAGGAGACAATGTAAATTATGGCAGCAAAATTTAATCTCTGCACTAACAGCTTCTTTGGTCTTCTTTTTTTTCCCCCCAGGAAGTGTAATAATTTCAACAGAAAAACAAAAACAAACTTATATTTGGGGTACAACAAGTAAGTTACAATGAACAAACTTAAACACTTGTGTTCTTTAAATTCCATTGTTTGCTCCAAGACCACACGGTTAATGATTTACTGATCCCTTACAAAGGTTTATGTGTTGTAGTAAAACCAGATTAATAGAATTCCTTTGGCCTGGCAACTGAAATAAACATTACATGACTATTAAAAGCCAAAGACACAACTGTAAGAGCACTAGGCTGAGGCAAAAATTAAGTACAAACTATTCCAAGTACAGATAACCAAAAATTTACAGAAACCATCAAACAAGTGAAAACATAAACCCCACAACTTTAAAAGGAAGTTGAGACTCAAGTACAATTTTTCAAATTGCAATAAAATTTTGCAAATACATGCAGAGACAATAAAAAATCTAGTTTACTAAAATTGCAACCTACGATGCTACTAAAGCATTGCCTGTAAATTAATCATTCCTTTTGCCATCATTTATGTGTGCCATTCCAGGCCAAACAAGAACAGGCAATTCCACAAATGCAGACCAATGAGGTGACAAATTAAATAACTAGCTCCATAACACGAATTTTCACAGCTTTTTACTGTAAAAGCTAGTATTCCTTTATTCTAAAAACAAGTAACAACTAATTCCTAATTCCTGACAGCTCTCTAGCATATGCAACTTCATATACCCTTTAAAAAAATCTCCTTTAATAAACATGAGCACATGCTTTTCTTACCTGAAAGGGCTTTCTAGCTGCAGACCTATTTGAAATGGCTCCAAAAAACAGAGCAAGAGGGTAAAGACTTTCATAAAAGGACATATTTTATATGCTTTAACATCCACTTGCACTTTTCAAATTAGATCAGCATTTGTTAGAATTGTATACTTCTACACATGTACAAAAAAAAGTACACACATGAGCACAAATAAGAGCTCCCAAATAAAAGATACTTGAGGAAACAAAACACAACAACTACAGAAAATTAAAATGAAGTAGGATTTTAGCCCCATTTTTCACTCAGACATCCTGATACAAATGGGATCTGAAGATATACATGTTCTCACAATATTTTATTTTTTATTTTTATTCCCATATGTATTGCTACATAATAAACCACATCAATATATGCCAAGTTCATATAACAATACCTGAGCACAGGCCCATTGACCTACATATGAAAAACACCTGCAGTAGCCCAGGAAAACCCAGAAGGGAGGAAGAGCTTTTGAGAACAATTTTCTACCTTGTTGAAAACAAGCCAGATGGCAACTTAGAACAAACCTGGGCAACAGTTTCATGGTACATTTATCCTTCAAAAATGCCAGTTAGAATTTGTTCAGTGATCCCTGTTATCTTGATCCAAACCTAAGAGTGCCACCTGCATGCTGCTCTGCCTGCACACTGTACACGAGTCTGATTAATCTGTTTCTGCAGTGTAGCAAATTACCCACCCACATGAAGATGTGGCTGATAGAAGCCACACCTCAGAGAGGCTTCAAGCAGAAACAAGGAAATCAGGTCAAACATACAGCCATGTCTGCTGCATTGTGTCTTCCAGTCACCTCTGAGACTCCAAAGTAACTCAGGAACCTCTCTCTTCTCAGGAGCATCGTCCCAACTCTGACCAGAGCTCCCTGCCCAGCCACCCCGGCTCCCTTGCACAAGCACAAAGCAGGAGAACAAACTGCAGCACAAGCTGAAGCTGCAGCCTTTGGTGCCTCATTAACTAAACAGGAAGATAACAGAAAGATTATTTCATAAGTCAGTTTTGAGTTTTTTTGTATGGGTGCAAATATTTAACTCAGCTTGCACATGCCTCAAGCAGGATTTGTAATGTGCACATCATTACCAGCCTGTGGTTTTGCACACTCAGTTCACAACCAGGAAAATACTTTCCCTTCTGTTAGGGGAAAAGAGAGAGAAAAGAAATGTGTTGAAACTAAAGGAAATAATATCTCCATAATTACATATTCAACTGGAGATACAGTAATTCACTAGAAACTAAGCAACATTACCAAGAAAGGTTTGTGCATAAATATGCATAATACATAAATAAAATGTTTCTTCTTAATAGGAGTTACCCCCCAAAAATGTGATATCATTTATTATTTGATATGCAAAATGTTTTAGAAGAAATCAGGAAAATTTTGCCTTATTTGGATCCACAGGAATGCTTGATCACACAGAGTCAACAGATTCCTGACACAATGTCCTCCAATTGTTTGCTATTTAACATCACATGTTTACCAAAGATGGGAAAATTACCCCTCCTGTAAGGGGCCTTTTTAACTCAGCCTACCAGAGCACATTGGGTTTCTCCTCCCTCATCAATAAAATAAATATTGCATAAATATGTTCTAGGAGAAAACAGCTGCATTCAATTCTGTCTGGAAAATGCTGACTTTGTTTCTTGAAGGTCTTTGTTTCTTAAAGCTAGTATTTTACCTGTAGACAAATTCAACAGCAGTAGATCATACAAAATCCTTTTCATCAACTCTTGTACTCAACAGAAGAGACATGTAAAACCAAACAAAAGACAATCTTCAGAGACAAATGCATCAGAGAAATATTGAACACAATGTATGAAGCACTTCTTTTGTACTCAGAGGCTTACAACCACTTTATGCCTGAAACAAACACTGACTTCCTTTTTTCCTGCTGGAGAGCTGCAAGTTCACTTGCAGCAATGGCACCAAGCATAACAATCTTCTTCCTTCCTACTGCATTTTGCTGTTGGCAAAGGAAAACATGTTAGCAGAAAACACCATCTATGAGAATCTGCAGAGAAATTCAAGTCTGAGCTGCAGAGGGAGATGTGGAGGGGAAGGGGCAGAACAGCTGACCATTGCTGACTGGCACACTAAGTCACCTGAGGTAATTAAACATATTGGAATGTTTTTGAGAACTTCTTACCAGAAAGATTGCTAATTGGTGTTAACTCCATTAAATTGTTTGCTTAATAAGCAGCTATTAAAAGTTGCTAAACAGAGAAAAGCAGAGGTAATTACACCTTCTTTGCTTGCGTACTGCATACTGCTCTGCTCATCTCTAAACAGAATCAGCATAATCTCAAAGAAAGAAAGGGGAAGTCTACATAAGCAAAAAAAAAGCACAGGATAGAAAACAAAGTGAAGAAAAAAAACCAAAAACATGCAAAGGATAACAAAGTGAAAGGAAACAAACCAAAAGCATACAACAGAAAATAAAGAAAAGTTATTCTCCAATTGACAGTATTTTGAAAAGCTACTAGCTAAAAAAAGATACAAACTAGATACAAACTGTCTTTACATAAATGCCTTAATACACAGTTACGATTATGAATTCTATTGATCATCATGTCCAAGACACCAATTTTCTTCCAAATGAAATCTACATGATGGAACATAAAGCCATGTTTATATTGGGTAAGATAAAAATCAAGCAGTCTAGAACACATCTTCACAGTTCAGGACACAAGGCAATTAGTAATTGGTTTTTGATAGGAAGAATTATATTAAATTGCTGTGCACTGGACTTCTTGCAATACCCTTTCTCAAGCCCCAGGCAGATGGTTATTTCAAGATATTAGATAAGCTATTTATTTTCTGAATTTCTAAGGTAATGACTAGGCTGTTAAACAAGATTTTAATCAGTTACTTATGGACCAGTGCAGGAGGGAAATCACACAATAACATGCCTAAAATCCTATTTGTGAATAGCATCAGTTTTTGTCTGACAGAGCAGTCTCTGGAAAAAATACAACTCCCTAAAGAGCCACTGTGGATTTCTGCATTAGACCAGCATGGATAATAAACATGGCTTTTTGCTTACAAAAGCAGACACCAATGTCTTAGTTAGAGTTTATCCCACAGGAATTGAATCCTCTGTCCTATCAGGAAGTGAAATTTCAGCAATATGCTTCTGAGTAACATATGACAGTGATAGATGCTTGGCAGAAATGCAAGTTAATTCTTTTATGAAAGCAGTAAAAATAGTGCCCAAGACCACTTTGTTCTGAAGACAATATTTTGATAGTCTGTGAAGATCTACAGTTACATCCAAAATTTTATTCCATTAATTAATTTCTTTAAAATGGGTTAGGAGAAGAATATGATACATGCATTCTCCTTATCTGTTATCCAAGTCTTTGGAAGAAAACAAATAATTGTAAGTAAGGCTAAATTATGTACAACAAAGTGAAAAACCTTTGGGGTTTGTTGCAGCATATTTTCAGTACTACTGACTTTTGGACAATCTGTTCTCATGCGTACACTAAAACAAATTCTGCTAAACTAAGTTTTTTTAAAAAAGTAAACCTACTCCAAACACAAAGGTGCTTTGTCAGTGAATTAGCTAAGAACTTCCAGGCACATTACAAAAGTATGCAAGAATATGCCATGAGTGGAATAAAAAATACACAATGTAACCTGTCAAGGACCCTCAGAGTGGAAAATTGCAAAATCACCATATTTCTCCTATAAAAATAAACAACATAATTAAAAATGTTTCTTAATTTAGCATGTCTGTTTTGCTTTGTAATTGTTTCTTCTACAGTTATAAAATTTATACAGCTAAAAAGTATTATTTACTTACATGAACAAATACACCAAAAGAATGGGAGACCAGGAATAATCCAAACCAACATTTCACAGCTTCCTGACTTGTTTTCTGCTGGGAACCGTGTATGCAACCCCTTAACCCTACACAAAACAAATCTGTCACCTCCATGTCTTTAGGATAGTATGCCATTAATGGCCAGGGGTTTCTTTCCTAAAAAAAATGCAAAAAAAACCTCAAAATTTTTTACAATGGAATAGCATGGACAATCTTTGCTACCCTCCTGTGACAGAGCTTTTCCCAACCCACCTTTACTCCACTGGCAACTTTTACTTATTTGCTCTACCCGTGTTCAGTCAGCCTCTATCTCCTGTTGAACATTGATTACGCCAGACTGACATCCTCTCCTTAGTTACTCTCTTCTTTCTACAATCTGGTTGGGCAGCAGTGACAGCTATTTGGGACATCACATACTGCAGCAAGCAGGAGCAAGGAGAGAATGGAAGAGTTAAAACTTTGACATAACTTTTGATGAAAGTTGACTATGCCACTTTTAATTATGGAATATTTCCTATCTATGGAACAGCATCACTATACACAAGCAAGGTCCCAGTTCAGGGATATTAACACTGTCATACTGCATATAACAGTCTTTTTGCGTACATTCAATGATACAGGCATTCAATAACTGGGCAGAAATTACAAAAAGTTAAAATAAATTCAGACAGTAATACAGCCTTAACTAATCTAAATGGCTGTGCATCGTATTTATTAAGAACAGATTTCTCAAGTACTGACCCTAACATCATTTATCCTCTGTCTGAACTGAACTACTTTATAAACAATATAAAAGAAAAATCTGCACAGAAATCTACTTCTGGAAATTTTTTAACCCATTGCTTAGCAAGTTCCATTGGACATTCAACTGAGGAAAAGACCAAAAGTGAAGGTAATGGTAAATAGGCATCAAAAGCCAGAGTTTTCCCCAAACAAAACCAAAAAATTTTTTAAATTACATGACAATTAAGTAATTCTACACTAGAAAAATCATTACTTCTAAAAATATTTAGTCATTAAAAGATTTGCATATAAAGAGCTGCCCAGAAGATTTCTAGAAGCCTTCAATTACATGAAACACATTTGCTGTCCTCAGAATTACAGTGCAGAACTTAGGAATAAATGTTCATGTATTACAACTTGCATTAATCAGAGATAACAGGCAAGAGCAAGATCCTCAAAACAGGACAACTGCAGCCTCCTAACAAGCTGCAAATTATGTTACCAAAAATTCCTGAAGATTCTAGGTTTTCTGTGTCTCTCTGATATCTTTCAAAGACAAGTCTATGCCATCAGAAAAAAAGGCACTGCACACAACTCTCATCCTTCTGACTGGAAAAAGAAATGAACACTAATAAGCCACTCAGAGCAACTCCAGGGCTGTGGTAGCTTCAAAGGCAGAGTAGGCAGCCCAGCACTGTGCCTGTGACTAAACCAATCACAGCTGCACGATGCTGAACGATTGTGGGCGAGCATATCACAATTTCTAATTTAGCACAACATTCTGCTGTGAAGTACAAAATGTAACTTTAAGCTCCCTGATGCAATTAATGCAGAGGTGGAATTGTTCTTCCTTTTTTCCATAGCTCTGCTTCAGTCTTACCTACTAAGAGAACCACGTTGGCTGATGGCAGTCTACTCCTTACTTCTGACACTCTTTATGAACATAGGCGGAAGGTTCTAAAACCAGCTGTGCATCTTATATGCTCCCCCAAAAAAGATCCAGTAAAGCAGTGAAATTCTTTCTGGAATCTACATGGCATTTTCAGTTATGTACTCTTGCACCCAGCATTTTACAAGACCTACACAACTCCCGCATCAGAAGTTTAGCATTAGAGAAATGCTGTCTTTACCTTTTTAGTATTCCTGTTCCATTCTTAGCTTGGAGCAAAAAATAAATGGTAAACCAAAGGAGTTGAGAAGGCCTGTTTTGGGTGCTTGAGGTACACAATCAGAACATATAAAATATGTACAGGATTTGATGTTGGGGTGAAGAAGGCAAGGCAAGACACATGCAACAGACAAGACATTTGAAAAAGAATTTACCAAATATTTTAGGAAACATTACATCCTAAAAAATTCTGTTACACTGCAACTTAGATGAAGTTTGTAAAACAGCTCAAAAGCTGAAGTGAATTAAAGCATTGATCTTCTCTAGTAAATAAACCATCTACTAGGAAAACTCTAAACCTCCTGAAAGTAGTAAGTTATTGCTAACAAGGCTATCAAAGATGAGGAGAAGCATACCACTTCCCTTTCCTTGAGTAACATTAACTGTAGCTTAAGTAGTATCACTGACTGGCTGAAACCTTATCCTGCAACATTTTCAAACTAAATAACAGAAAAAAAACTTAAGTGCACTTAGTAAGCATTGCAAACATAAATATCAAATTAATTATTCATTCTCTAGCATTCAAAAATTTAAAGATGTTAAAGAAATGTGGCAAAATCCCTGACTCAAAAAACATTTAAGTTTACATATAAACATATATCCTTAAACAGAATAAAGAATTGCTTTTAGATCAGTTCTCGTATAAAGCCAAGTGAGCAATATTTTTTCCCTGTTTCTGAGCTCTCATCTTCACACTCAACAGAAATCTGACCCAGTGAGCAGACTTGGTGGCAAGGTCCATATGCCCAAACAGCATTTCCTATCTCACAACAATACAATTTTAGTCTACTATAGAAGGAGCTCAGATGCTGACACCTCAAAAGACCTGAAATTAATCCTATCCCCAAAGTTTCTGGTCAGTAAGGCTGTGGGTAAGCACTTCAATACCTCTGGGCCCTACAAACTCAACAATGTTAAACAACAAATTAAAATAATATGACTAGGTGAAGCAGGAAACTGCATAGTAAATGCTACGCATATATATATTTTTCCAACCACATCTTGAAGTTTGCATGGTATGAAACACCAGCTCCCAAATGACACTGCATTCTCAAAGCCCGGGATAACAACAATAGCCTTGGCATGAGCAACAGCCATTCAGAAAAGCCAAGAAGGAAGCAGGCTCACTGCTGGATATTTCCAGTGTGAGAAGCAGCAGCTGCTACTGGTCTGGCTGCTTTCCTCTGCTCTGCACCCTGCACCCCACCAGCAACCACCACAATGCTTCACCCAGCATTGCAAAAACAAAGCTTTCTGCCTGCCCTGCCAAATGCAAATCATTATTTCCCTATTTCCTCTGAAAGGAACGACAACCAAGAGAGAACTGGAGGATGCCTGAAAGCCATCCTTTGGATGGTAACACCTTTACAAAAATAAACCATAATTTCTGGTAGAAGTATTTAACCCATACTGCGATATTTAAGTGTACCTATTGTCCTTAAAATCTTCTAGGTTAGGAATGAAATATTGAAGTTACTTTCATTACAATTAAACCTCATAGCCATTTCAGTTGCTAACAGAAAAGTACAATCTGTTAAAATCAAGGGATTTTGCCTATTTAACAAACAAACTGGCTTCAGCTTGTACTTTGAAGTATTCCCTGTTTAACAGCAGTCTGAAATAGAAGTAGCAAGTTTCAAAATATCCAAGACTATCAGTTGAGGCTACTTCATAAAATAGGTGAACATGTCAAAGACAATGGCTCATTATTCATGCAAATATTACAAGCTACTTAAAACTCTCTATAACAACAGCATTTACCTTGGCCTAGCACTGCAATACACTGAGAACTTCATCATTGGTGTCAGCATCTGTACTTGACACCAGCATGAATGTCATAACTCACCCTTTACTTCATCTCTAACTTACACCCAGATCACATACTAACGCTAAGAAAAGACTCAGAACTATCCTCTCCATGAGGTATCAAACAACCTGGGGTTAAGCAGAATACTTTAGGGAAATTCCTTATATGCTTTAGCTCCACACAATACAAACTGTTCTGTGGTCAGGTGCTGAGGTCAAATTCACTACCTACCCAAACAAAAGGAGCTTTGAAACACCCAAGCAGTAGTATAAATGGCAGCCTCTGGGCTGATCCTAGGACATAACATGTTGTTTTTCATAGTGGTTCACCACTGAGCTTTCCAATTCTCATCTGTGTGCAAAGGCAACAAAGAATTTCATATTTAAGTCAGTCTTCCTCAAAATTCTGAATGCAAAATTTGCCAAGGTCTGTCTTGATAAATAGGCACACCTTTCCAGCTTCTAACCAGTCTCTTTCTACATTTCCAATTAACTTTAAAGAATTAAACTTGTCCTTTATGATCATTCTAACTACAGCACAGACCTGGAATAGCAAACACAATTTTCATTCCTTTAAACATCATATTTCCCTTAATTTTTATGTGCAACAAGTCCTCGTTACCAGCAGAGTTTCACTTCCACTTTCATTTTAGTTGTGTACATCAAGAAAATTTTGAAGAAGGCAAACTGAACTAGACATATTCATGAAACACTTCTACAGTCAGTTTCCACAGCAGAACACAAGACCACATAGTTTCACTTCAGGTATCCACAATCATACAAGAAGCAGTGAAACAATTCTTCTCTTTCCAATAACCTTTATAAACCTTTGGGGGCAGGGCAGGTGGTGGACTGAATACAAAAATACAAGAGGCCAAAAAGTCTGAGAAGGTAGTTATGTTCCCTCAGTATCCTACAAATAAGAATGGCCTGGTAGTAACTACAGAGCAAACGCCGATTTTCTGAACCAATTTGGATGAATGATCTCAAAAAAATTAGTTGACCAACCTGCAAAATCATTACTATCACCTAAAACCCTACAGCTGCCTAAAATCTCCACTCATGGTCAGACCTGAAGGCAAAAGACCAAAGACAGACAGCAAGCCACAATATCTGGTCTTTAAGCAGTTACACTATTACTGTATTCTGAAAACTCTGTATATTCAGTTGGTATGCTTATTCTCTGCCTAAAGTCTTCTCAAACACTTCACAGACCCTAAAAATACAGTAGCAAACAACAAATTATCAGAATTAAAGAAGCACTTCTTAAGACATTTCTACTAAAGCGTAAAGAACATCAATTCAAATGAACAATCAACTATTACATTCATATTTAAATAATAAAAACAATAATTTGGGCAACAATGCAATGCTGTCTTGCTCTTTGGCTTTTATAAGAATGTTAATGTGCTGCTGACAGCCTTTTGAGTACAGAAAACTAAGTATGAACTAAGTACGGAAATCAAAATTAAAAAAGTCATTGTCATTTTGCTAATGACAGGAAAGAAATTTCAGTTAGGAGACTGCAAACCAATAAAAATCAACAGCAGAAACACAGTTCAACAAAATCAATTTTAAAAGTCAATGCCAGCAAAAATTTTGCTAGTCCTCAAACTGAAAACACCAAATTAGTTACACCTCCCAAAACCTAACCACCTAAATTATGATGCAGCTTACTGCAAAATTATGACATTCTCCTTTAAGTACTCTACCCTTATTCTTTCTACTTTAGCAATCACTTTAAACATTTGCACAAAAAGAAAAATCAAATGCTAATGGAAATGGCAACTATACTGTCAAATTGTTTTGTCTCAAACAAAATAATCATACCTGTAATTTCACAGAAGATTAGCCAAAACATATGAAATAGCCACTCTTACTCCAAGTTGTCCACCCAACTCAATCTTACCAAGGACTATCTAGCAGTAAATGATGCAGTACAGAGGGTGATAGCAACAACAATTTTTCCCCAAAACAACACACTTTTCTTTTACAAAACAGTCCACTGTAATGAGATTTCTAGCTCAGCTCTATCTGTTCGTGCCGACGTGTTCTCCCACTTCACCCTGGAAACTGGGAAGCAGGGCAGGGATAGATCTTTTTCAAACATTCTGTTGATTTTACAATTAATGCCTCCAGGTCTCACAGCATGAAAATAAGTACCTGTTTTCTTATAGTTGCCTGCTTTCTAGTACTCATTACAAAAAAGGCCTACCACACCCTTGCTACCTCCTCCTAAGACTTGAAACCTATTTGGCCATCACAGTGCGTTTCCATCCCTCCCTCCACCTTCTTGGCCTTCCCTGCTTCCAGCCCAGTGTCCATTCAACCTTTGCTTAGCTAATTGCAGTATATTATTCCAGCAAAAATTGAGCCCAACAGTTAAATTGCTCAGCATAAGGAAAAAGACATGCTGAAGGCCTAAATTGCAGTTGCCTTGAGCTTCTGAGGAACAATGGCCACAGGGCAGGTCTTTTAACACTGAGTCCTACTAGCTTATCTTATACAAAAATATGTATATAAAAGCACTGGCAAGTTTAATTCAAGTATCTTAGCTCAGCTGGTTAGAGCATGGCTCTAGTAACACCAAGGATGTGGGTTTAGTCACAGTATGGGCCATTTACTTAGGGGCAGGACTCGATGATCCCTCCAGATCCCTTCTAACTCAAAATAGTCTTTAGCGTTTCTGTACATTTTCTAGTTTTACATATCTTTTCAAGAGACAATGATTAGTATTCTATTTCTCTGTATTCATAATTCATAGTATTTCTTCCTGACCAACACCCAGGCTTTTTCCAAAGAACAATCCACAATTACTCCCAAAAATTTCAAGTATAACAGCTAATCAGAGATGCATTTAATCAGTTAAATCAACTCTAAGAATACATTTAATGGTACAAAAGCACTCATTAAAGTAAGCTCCTTCCTCTTTTCTCTCCCTGCACCCCTCCTTTGCATGTCACACCACCATCTCATCAGTTTGTCACACAGCATCATGAAATACTTTCAGAGACATGTGCAAGCAACAGCAGCTTAGACTGAGTCCCAGTTCATCACCCCACTACACTCCAAACTTCCAGTCATTTCTGATGCTCCATTTGTAACCATCTAGTACTGTGAAGTATTGTGAAGTTGCATCCTTTCCCTTTGAAGTAGGACAACACAGCACCTGGGATTGTTCACCACTGCTTTGTAAGAGAACAGTGATTTCTGCAAACCTGCTCAGAGAGCAGGCTGCACACAGAGTTCCCACTCTGCTGGAATAAGGAAGTCTTACCACTTGTCAACATCAAGAGAAATTAGAGCCTTGACTGCTATTCACGGATACTATAAACAGACATGAGGCAACATAAAACAAGCTTCCGAGTGCTTCGGAGACAAAAGAATAACACATCACAGATGCACAGTTTCTTGGGATGTTTACTTAATAAACAAACCAAACTAGTTTTACTTGGATTCTTTTATAAAAGTAAAGTAGTCAACTGGATGCATTTAGAGTTCTGACAGGTGGGGTTTTTAGCTTTCAAACATCTACAGCCGAATCAGAATGGGACATGTTCTCATTATCCTGTATTAATAAAATCTCATTTCATCAGTTTCACTTAATAGAAGTAAATAATTATGCTGGCAAGCAATTTTAATTTTGAGATATAAACTCTCTTACAATAACTCAACAGGCACAAAACAAATTAACTCCCAAAACAAAAGTTTCATTCCAAACTATCCATTTTTCTGCAAGCAAAGTTACTATCATCTACAATGACTAATCTCTTTAAAAAGCCCTACTAAAATCACAGCTCTACTGCTAATCTAAAAGCATCCCCAAGTGTTATGGATAGTTGAAGTATTTCCTTATCAATTTCAAACGTCACTTTTCAGATTCACAGGTGGTAACATCTGGGTAAAATGTTGCTTTTTGTAAGCTAAGTCTCCCTTACCCACCTTTCTCAATTGCCATTTACATGGCATGTGCAGGCTTCCACTAAAATAGTTATCAATAATTTCCCCCAACACTTTTATCTCCTCACAAGATGCTGTTGTGCAGCTGTGCACTGAACTGAAGCAAAGGCCTGATCCTGATGAAAACCCCCAGCTTTCATCTCAGTCAATTCCCCCAAGCACATCACCTCCAGACAGGATAAGTGAGCAGTGAGAACACCCAGAATAGGCAGGGAGGGAGAGAAAGCAGCAAGCACACAGGAGGAGCAGCCCCTCCTGCAGAAACAGCCCCTTTCAAGGCCAACTTAAAGCAGTCGCAAGGTGAACATCCCCTAAAGCTGCAGAGCTCCAGGTCCCCAGCCCTGCCTGCAGCACTGCCACTGTAAAACCACTTATTGGCAGTGGAGCTTCACAAGACCAAAACATCTCTTTACTTTAAATGCAGTCTTGGAATGCAATCCCAGTGAATACAGACTCATACACTGAAGTCATTGGAATCCTTTTCAGTGGCTCTTACCTGTATTTTAGACTGACACAGTAGTGTGCTGCTTCCAAAGTAACTAGAATATCTTCTACAGCACAGATAGTTTCAGTAAATATATTCAGGGAACATGAAGCAGGTATCAACAAGAGACTGAGGCAGCCAGGTTCCATAAAAATACGGGCAAAGTTAAGCTTTTAAAATAAAAACTAAAAATACACTCTGAGAAAAAGAGAACTGTCTCTATACATTTCATTTGCAACTAAAATCCACCAGTAGGAAAGAATATAAATAAATTTTTCCTTACTGACACTTAACAATATAAATTTTGGAACTATATGACATTATATAATCTAAATTTCATATTTAGCAAAACAGTAAAAAGTACTTGGCACTAAAAAAAGCAATTTCATTTTCACCTCGAAACAATTTTTAATATTTCAAGCAATGAAAACAACTGAAGCGAGCAGTATTTTCACATAGACATACAATGTTACAGCAAGAAGTTACCTTGCAACCTTCTATATATAGCAATCTAGAATTAAAACTACGCTAGAAGGGAGACTCCTATTCAGAATAACTACCTTTCATATTTGTTTAAAAATCATCACAGAACACCTAATTCGCATATGCTTTTTGTTAACAGTATAGTACTTCTTGTTTGTTGTTCTTCAAATGAAAATACTGCATAACACTTCAAAATGAGGAATAACTAATCAACCTTGTCATTTCCAGACTACTAGAGAGAAACATTCTTTTTATATGCTTTAGATCTAGGCAAAAAAATAGAAGACCCACCTACTTAATGCATCTAGCGAGGGCAGGAGGGAGGAATGCATTTCAAGTAAAGCCTGTGGCTGGGACAAAAAAAATTCAGACTGACAAAAGTTATTAGTCAAAGCTTATATTTCCCCACCAAAGCTCACTGAACATACTTCTGTATGAAAACTGAGTATACCTTAAAAATAATCACTTATTGAGCCATTCACACATTTGTCAAGGCTACCTATAATAAAAAAAAACAAACCAAACAAACCAAAACAATAATAATAAAAAAAAAACAACACCACACGATTCAGGAGATATTCTTGACAAATATCCAGCAGAGCCACAAGGAGTTATTTACTCTTAAAAATAAAATAACATTTGCGTGAAAATTTCTAAATAACATATTTAACTTGCAGGAAACTGAATTTAAATAATTCAGTTCACAGAGCCACTAGATGGAACTGAGAAAAACTGTTCCTTTATCTCTGTAACACTTGTTTAATAATTACATACAATTAACCCCTTCCTTTATTCTAAACTACAAACTGAGAAGGAGCATTCAGACCACACTTTCACAAAGCTTCCCCTTTTAAGGAGAAAGTACACAGAGCCTAGAAAACCAAAACATCTTAAGCAAATTTTTATTTAAGAAAACCTTGCTTAATACTCTATCAGAAGGTTTGTTTGCTTTTAAACACAGCTTTAAATAGGTTAAGGTAACCTACTGTTTTTAGTAAACTACTCAGTTCTAGAGGCTGAGCACATGACAATTTCTTACAAATGAACATTAACTACAGAAACACAGCACACACAAAAAATAAATCAGTTATTAAAATTTTAGCTGGAGACAGTACCAGAGGGCTGGGCTGCTGACAGTTTTTAAATTATTCATGATGCATAAGAAAAGGTAGGAAACAAACTGTTGCCTAGAGGAAAAGGATCAAAGCTATCTTTGCATTCCTATAAATTCTGAGCTACTGCAGAAGTTAAGCTTAACACAATCCAGCAACAATTCCAATTGTTGCCTCAACAACAATTCCAATTTACACAAGTTTCTGTGGGGCTGCTTGTGGTTTGCAATACAAGCTGCAGTAACTCAGTGATGGTTCCCTTCCCATCTCAACATCTAGGAATCACTGAAGATTCACCTGCAGAAACACAACACTGCCTGCATGGAGAGAAAATATCCTGATATACTTAAAACCTTTGGCCAGACTCCACAGGAATGACATCAGAAAGATCAGTGGCTCTTACCTCTTAATTTGAATTCTGTTGAAACAAATGAGTCAACAGTTCTGAGTGCTGTGAGCTCTTAATTCTGAATTGCACTGACAAGCACATTATCTTCGATTTCCAAGATGAATTTTAGTTAAAATTCTACATCTCATTATACAGATGTAAAGATGCCAGGTCTCTGAAAAATGCCACCGATTTTTTGGATTTGAAGGAAAATGAGCAAGATACAGAAGAAAGGGGCAGGGGGAGGAAAGGTATAAATAAACACTCTTCAGTTAAGTTTGAATTGCTCAGAGAAATCAAGTGAACAAGGGCAAATGTTCTGACAATCATCACATTCTGTTTGTGCTGATTCTAAATTTTAACAACACATTATAATTTTATTCACCCCTCCTCTTTCAGATATGCAGTTTCCATAGTAACTGGCACTACTTAGTAGTAACCAAAGGCAGAATAACACTAACTTATGTAATAACTTGAATCTTACCTTGGTTTCTAAAAATGTGTATATGCTTCTTTTAGAACAACAAACACTATGGTTATTAATTTTTTACACATTCCCTATACAGTCAAGATAAATATCTCAAGTTTCTGTATTTCAAAAAGCCAATTTCACAGACAGGTTTTAACAGACTAATCCAAATGAAGTCTTCTCATGTATCAGGATTTCTGCGGTAAATTAGTCAGCACTTACGTAAAATAAACTTTTGACTTTTGAAGAGTCTTTTACCATGCGTTAATCATTTTTTTAAAAAAATAAAAAGAACACTATTAATTTTCTTAACTTCTTAGCTTATGTGGGAAGCTAAGTGTCCCTCTTTGCTAGGTGTCCCTCTTCCTAAACACAAAAAAGATGTAAAGATATCCAAGGTAGAGAACACTATCTAAAAATCAATTAGAAGGCTATCAAACTGCTTTCTTTCTTCATACAAATGCTAAAAACCCCCAGTATTTTAGGTGATTTTCATAGTTGTAGTATCATCATAGGAAATCTTATCAAGATCAACAGCTCCTGTCACTGGGCACAGTCCCCTTTTGACAAATATATGGCAGCCCAACCCAGCTCTGACAGATCAGCATCCCTGGAGTTAGGCAGAAGAAAATGAGTCATGCCCAAGCTGCGTGGGCCCAGCTTTGCAGAACTGGGTAGGAGGTCCTCAGAAAAGCAGAGCTGTCTTCAGAAATCTTATAGCTGAAAGGGCAACACAAAAACCTGCTGATGGAGAGATGACAGAGCTCCAGCATTTCAGGGAGCAACACTGGGGGTATTAAGAAAGGGTCTGCTACATACTACTACTCTAACACAAGAAAAAAATACTAGCTAAATAACCTGTCTAAATCAAAACACTAAGAATTAATCCTCAGAAGAGGTGAAAGAAAATCCTCACAGGACACCAGAAGGTGCAGAACACACTGGCAGAAGCACTAAAGAGTTACAATCAAAACACTGGAAGGCTGTAAGGCAAAAAAACTCAGCTAAGAGCAAAGGAAGTTATAAGTGCTTGCTCTCTTATCTCTGAGTGGGAGTCCAATGCCATTAAGCTACATAAAGGCCAGGGTTTTTCCTGGTTAATAGTTTTTTAATATTTGTTTCAAAACTGTCTACAAGTCCAGCCACTCACAGCTTTTTTAACTGTATCTCATAGTTATGACAGTGCAACTGCTGACTGAGCTATCAAAGCACAGATCTCTCCTGAATTTCTATTCTTCATCACTAAAAATAAAAAACATACTAAGAAATTAAAAACTTCATTTAACTGAGAAACTCATTCTATTTCAAAGACAAATGACAGCATTGAGATGCTATCAAAAAGTAAATAGTAGCTTGAAGTCAACACCCTTTAGAGGAGACAGGACTTGAAATTAGTCCTCCCACCAGAAATGGTAAAACCAGATTACAAGGAGCTTTTCTAGAGGCAAACAGAAGAAATGGAATTGCAAAAAAACCAACAACAAAAAAACCCCAAACCTGTAATGCTGAGTCTCCATAGCTAGAGAAATCTACTAGCAGTTTACTAAGAAAGCAATGGAAATGCCATAGCTCACAAACTTTGAAGACAAGTGCATGCCAAACTAGTCATGCAAAAGCATTTCACTATGTGCCCAAATTCACCATCCTCTTTGTATTAGCTCACCATACAATGAAGTCTCACACACAACCACCAAATTCCAAATGCATTATTCAAGCCCCAAAAAGGTCACTGATGGAGTTACACAGCCACCTTAGTGATAAAACTCTGTGAACAGCTCTGTTCAGACTATCACTAGGCGCCACCACAGGAAGCAGATCATCCTTGCTCCCCTCTCCTGACACCATGGTCCTCCCTCTTCTTTGCACTGGTGCTAGGCTTAAAGCAAGTTAGGAAACAGTCTGATAAAAATTCATAGTTTTTTACCTGTTGCCTGGGGTTCTTGTCACATTCCTGCAAGCCAAAGCAACAGACAGTGCTCATCACAACATCAGGGCAAGTCAGGTGGTACAGAGCAGAAAGGAGCATAAAACTCCTTCCCCTCCTGGTGGGTTTCCAGTAGTGGGATGAGCAGGACTACTCCTACTAGCTCTCTTCTGGTAACAATATTGCCTGCGTGACCAGCTGGGGTCAATCCAGAGAAAAAAGCCCCACTTAAACAGCCACCCACATTAGAACAGCCTAAGCCAACTCTAGAGCTGCAGCTAAAAACACATTTTCCAGAAACCTTCACTTCTCCAATGCCAAAGCCTGATTAATTTTAAGAGCTCAGACTGTTAATATGATGGCTAAGTTCCAGAATAGAAATGTAATTAAAAGAAAAATCTTTGAATTACTAAAAAAAAAAAAAAAGTTACATTATGTTGCCTATTATTTCTTCAATGCAGTGCTGTAGTTAAAACTGGTCTCAAATACTGTGAGACATAATTAGAGAGAAATTTATTAGCCAAATACAGGTGCAGGATCTTTGTCGCACCCAAAGGCAGCCAAGCTAATCCATGATTATGGATTAAATTTAAACATGAAAATAATCCAGAATTACAAAGCAACTTAAAATTGGGTGAATATAAAAATGTGAAAACCCAAGTGCTATCTTCAAGCTTAGAACAGAAGATTCCTTAAAACCTTCTACCAAATTAAGTAGTGAACAAGCAGAGATGGAGTGAACAGCAAACAGCCTCATGGTGTTCCCTCCAAGGGAGACACAGTTCTGTTGGTCCAATTTTCATAATCATGACTAAATACCTTCAAGCACAGTCAAGTCACACTACATATTCAGCTGTCATTTAAAAATACTGTTAAAAAGGCACATACACACAGGAAAGACAACAGTAATGATAATCTATATAATCAATTAAGTAAATACTTGAATATCTGATAAAATATGGCAAAAATAGAATCATAAGCTCTCCCCTAGTCCTAAAACTCATCACACATCCCTTTTCTGTCAAACATCTAGATTATCTTTGCCACCTTCTTCTCTAAGCCAATAAAAACCTCTGATACTGGGAATCTGTTAAACAAGCTACACAATTTGACTGCTATAGGTAAAAACTTTCCAGCCTATATTTAATCTAAATCACACCCACAAAAATTTACTTCCTCTTAAGCTACACCTCAAGCACAAGAAAATTAAAAAAAGACCACAGGAAAATTAAAAAAAGACCACAGAAAAAAAGCTTTAAAAAACTTTCAGTGCTTCCGTGAACCATTTCTTACATACCCATCCCACAGCTTTTTCCACCACATCAAAATAATCCAATACTTTAATAAAATAAAAAAATTAATTCACAGGTTCTGAACCTCTCAAGCCACATGATTTAATACTCAAACCTCGACACAAAAGTGCAATCAAAAAGGGGAAAAAAAAAAGAAAAAAATTTTAAAAGTGCCTTCTGTGCTTTAAACTCAATCAACATATCCAAGGATGGCATCTACTTTTGCCAGCTGCATGTTTCTCATTCGGACCAATTTGTGACTAGAAGTCCTGAATTATTTCCTACAGCTCTGTTTCCCAAACATCTTTATCTAAGCATCCCAAAGCCTCTTCCTAGTGCAGCATTTTATGTGTATCAGCTTTTTATCTTCTGGATTGTACTTCTCAAACCAGTCAAAATTACTGAATTAAGAGTTTATTCTGTTGTTCTCCAGACAAGTGTTGGTATTCTCTCCTAACTCAGAAGCGCATTTGCAACTTTCACCTTTTACGAAAATGACACATAATATGACTAAAATCACATCCTGAAAAAGTCATCTTTTTTTTTCCAACCATTCAAGAGTTCTTCCAGCTTTGCAAAAAGTAACTTATAACTATTTGGGAGTTAGTCAGATGGGCAAACAACCTCCATGACAAATTGAAACATGTATTTATTGAGTGGATGAACACAGAACTATGTTGAAACCTCCAAAAATTTAAAACTGTTTGTAAGATGGCTTTTAAGCATATGTATTTTCCAGACGATATTGTCATGTAACACAATAAATCCACTTAGAGCATGTTAGGTTTCTCAAATAATTGTATTTCTTCTTCACCAGAGTCACTACTAAGTGGAAGAGAACACCACTGATAGGCATCTCAGTACCTTTACAGTCCATAAAACATTAAAAAAATTTGGATTTTTCCATACAGACTGACACATCAAAATTGATTAAGCACAAAATGTAGACAGCATCAGCAGTATTCACAGTAAGAACCGCTTAACACCACCTACAACCAGATCAATCACAATCAAAAAACAAAGAGAGAGAGCTGTTCTGATACAGCACTTCCACAACACCCTTGGGAGGTACAACTGCTGCTCCACAGACTGCGGATGTTCCAACTTCCTTAGTTCATACCGCAGGCCAACAGACTGGACAATTCACGCTGCAGGAATGTCGCGTCCCCCGCTAGATCACGCAGCCTTGCATCTCTACCTTGGAGTTATTTCATGACTACTGCTGCAGTTTCTTTGATTCTAATTAAAATTCACATCCTTAAGGTGTTGGGCTAAGAAACCCAGGTATGTGTCATCAGCTGAAGTTCAACACTTTCAGTTCAGGGTGTCAATACTATTCCAACCAAAATCAGAAGTTTTTCTCTGAGAAACGCACACTACTTTGATTCTGAAGGGATATGGGTTTTTCTTGTTTCGTCCACCTTCCAAGTTCTTCCTTTCAATTACGGAGATTTTTGAAAAGCACATTATGAGACTGGACAAACTTCTAAATGTTTCCGAGAATTTCCTAACATACAAATCCCATTCTCTTAAGTGAACTGTCTAAAGGCAGCAAAGCTTCCTCCTGTTCATTACAAGACATATTCAGAACGCGTATAAGCAATTCAGCCATCAAAGCCTGCCGAAATTAGATTATTTCAAATGTTTCAGCAGAACCGCTGTTTTAATTGCAGGCATTCCCAATTGCCCTAAGTACGGTAATGTGACTTTTCTTTACAGAATTACGCGAAGGCTGGAATGCCTCCCCCTTTCCCGGAGAGCTAAACCCGCCTGGGGGCAGGGATGGACACTCGGCCTCGGCAGGAGCCGTGCAGCGACACAGCGGGACCCGCGCGCTGCCCGTGCCGGAGGCGGCCCCGCGGGTGCGGCGCCGGGCCGGGCGCGCTCGGCCGCTCTGGCCGCGGCTGGCGGCGCCCCGGACACCGGCACGGGCGGCACCGCGGGAGCCGACACGGAAGCGGCGGCTCCGGATCTCAACAATATCGCTATTCAACAGGATCCTGCACACATCCTGCGGCGAGCTGCTCCCCGGGAAGGGCCGCGCCGGGCAGTACCGCAGTGCCGCCGCCGCAGCCGGACCCCCTGCAGACCGGCCCGGCGCCCTCTGCAGAGCCGCACCGCGCCCGGCCCCGCGGCGGCGGGAGGCGGCTCGGAGGCGCCCGGGAGAGCAGCGTCCCACCCCTCGCCGAGAGCCGCCCGCCGGCGGGACGCGCGGGGGCCGTTACCTGTCACCGGCTCCGCCGCAGAGCCGGCCGCGCCGCCCCGTCCTCCCCGCCGGCCGCCGCCGCCGTCCGCAGCCTCCAGCTCGCACCCTGCGCCCGCGGCGGCGGCGGGCAGGAGCAGCCCCAGCAGGAGCAAGCAGGTCGGCACCGGCCGCACGCCGGGCGCTCGGAGCCCGCTCATGGGTACCGGCGCTGCCGCGGAGCGAAGGCAGGAACACAAGGACGGACGGACGGAAGGAACGCAGGGCTGGAGCTCCGCGCTGCGCCGCTGCCACTCCGGCGGCACCACCCGCTCCGCTCCGCTCCGCTCCGGCCCCGCGTCGCCTCCCGCCGCTTCCGGCGGCCCCCGCGCCGCCGGGCGACACGTCACCGCGCGGTGACGTCACCGCGGAGGGGGCGGCCAGCGGCGCGCGGCCCCGGTCCCGCTGCCCGGACAGCGCGGCCCGGACGGGACCGGGCTGGGCAGGGCAGAACAGAACAGGCCAGGACAGAACAGGACCGGACCGGCGGCAGCCGCAGGTGCCGGGACGCGCTCGGGCCGCCTGCATCGCCGGGGCATCCTGTCGGGATGCGGGAGCAGCCGTCCCGCGGGGTCCCGCCCGGCTCCCCCGGGCCGCCAGGCGTGTCCCGGAACCCCTCCAATCCAGACCGGCTGGGCCGGACCCGGGAAAGGCACAAAGTGGAAATAAGATGTTTTAGCTACGGGGAAAGCCTTGGACTTAGTTAAACTTGCCCTCATCGCACCGCCAGGGCGGACACCTGAGGAGAGCTGTCTGGAGTTCAGGTTCGGTGTGTACTACAGCACTCTCAAAACATCAACAAAACGAGAAAAGGAGGAGTTTCAAATTTCTCTGATCTCACACAACTGAAGCCAGGAAAACTTAAGTCTTCACAACGATTCAACCGTGATTTCATTGTGCTTAAAATCTTGACCAAAAAAAAGCCACTTTTGGTTATGATGTTCCATCAAGCCACTGAATGGCAGTAAAGTCTCCTTGTGCTTTGTCCTGTCCAAACCTGCAGTACTTCACAGCATTCCGTTTAGAGCCATTTAACGGGAATAATACAGCCTTTAAAGACCAAGTTCAATCTACTATCCTAGATACACAGTACGTGAGAAAATAATGCAACACAGATGCTAAAAGCTATATAAACATTACATTTTCTATTAGCTATTGCAACTACCTAAGAAATAACAGAAGAGGGGTTGGAAGAGCCTTGAGAAAAGCCTTTGCCTGCTTTGTAGACCCTGCAGGAGACAGGTTGTACAACTCCATTTAGTAATGGAGTTGTACAAGCTGCTCCTGCGGGTCAGCAAAATCTGGAAAACTAACTGTGAAATCATTACAGTACTATTAAATACAGCAGGAAACAATTTCTCTACTAATATAGTTGGCATGCAAATTCCATCCCAGTTGAAACATATTTTTATGGAGAAAAAATACCAAAACTTAAAAGTAATCATATCACATATAAAGATTTGGAAAATGTGTCTAAAGCTAATGAAGTCTGATTGAATTGTGAAGTCTGTGCAGAGCGTTATCATTTCTGCTGGTGAATACAACAGCTTTTAAAGACCAACAGTATCTGACCAGATCTTGTGCAAAGAGAACAATGAAAAGCCTGTATCTTAAGAAAGCTTGTTCAGTGTTGTTTAACTTTAGGGAGGGGAGCTGGAGCAGAGTAAATTTCCCAGATGGAAACAAAGAAACCAGCTGTTAATTAATTAGTTATTGTTATATTACAAAGAGAGAGGAATGCATAAAGGGCACATGAAAGAAGCAAGTTTCCTGGGCAAATGTGAACTGTTTTAACTGAGAGGTAGTGAAGTCAAAAGACCCAGACTGCACAAGTACTGTTAAGAAAAGCCTATTCTGCAGCAGAATAGCTGTGAGATGGGGACGCTCCAATAAAAACAATGTGGGCCTAAAATAATAAATGATCTTTACTAAAAGTCCTCTTTCTGTATTGGTTCATTCTCACCTCCTGCTTTTAACTACAAGTCCCGAAATCATTAAGCATGAAATGGATTGTTTTCAAGCAATGTCTGTGTTCTGGAGTTAGGGGGTTGTCACTGCTAGTCAGGACACCATAGCAGATCTCACAGTGAGAAGCTTCTTAGCTGGAAATGCCTCATGATGCCAGTTCATATCATGCCGAATCAGCTGCATGAACTCAGAATCAAGGAAAGACTGCAGCGTAAGCCATTAATCCACAGAAACCTAAATGATTTGTGGTTTCAATATGGGGACCCAAATTCTAAGGAGTGTCCTACCCTGCAAGGCTTCATCACAGAACCAGAGAAAAATGTATGACTTCTAGAGTTCCTCTAGTCTAATTCCCTTGCTCAACCCTGAGGAACATCACTCATAACCAGATGCCAGTTTCATTTCAGAGTGGTCACCAATACTTTTTAAGTAGAGTGGTTTAGACTGCCATCTACCTTGTGTACTTACCCAGTCCCTACTGAACTACAAAGATGCTGTGGATGTCACATCAGAAGACCCTTGCTGAAATCAGTATGTGCTGCTCTTATCACTTCAATCATAGAGCAAACTCTCTCATAACCAAAGGCAGCTGTGTTAGTGGGACTGTGCTGGTTTTCTGAACTGACTCATCCTTTGTCATCCCAGAAATGGCTGCCAGAAACTTTTCCTTCATTATCTCCTCTGAGAGAGATACTTGGTAAGGATAACTGCTTTGCAGTTTCCTGCACCTTGCTTTGATGATGGATGTGCCATTTGCTTTTTTTCCAAAATCTGGAAATCCCATCTGATTGCCGCAGCCTTTAGCAGGTGATAGGAAGCAGCACAATGAAATTACTCACCTTCCTCGGCACCTTTGCAAGCAGCTCCTGTTCAGCCCTAAGGACTTGCAAACATGTAATTTGCTAAATTTGCTGAAGTCTCCTTCTCCAAACCTGGCTAAACTAGGCATAGGGTTCTGTGAACCCTAAGGGCTGACCTTGCTAGTAAAGAACAAGGGAAAGAGGGCTTTGAGCATCTCAGCCTTTTCACAGTTCTTTATCACTAGCTGGGCGTGGGGCTGCTGGATGAAGCACACAGCAGCAAAAGAGTTCTCACCTCGTACTATGCTATTGGCATCCAAATTACCCAACCCAGCACATCTGTGTGCAGTTTGGCAAGACGCTTTTTCTCCTGTTCTGGAGAAAAAGAGCAATGAAGAAATCCTGATGACTTAGAGAGGTGAGACAGGATGAGACACTGATCACTATCAGCTGCTAAACGCTACAAAGAGGCATATCCAAAACCTCTGCACTGTTGCCAGCCAAGAGGAACGGAGACATCAGGAGAACCTCAGAGTGGTGTCACTTCTCTCCTGTGTAATTGCTATGGATGCTGGACATGGGGCTCCGGAGCGTGGGACACCCTGAGAGTGTGAACAAAAGTTAAAGTTGCTTTGTTTCGAGGTCTGCTCGAAGTACAGCCACCTTCCCCGAAGAAGGCCTTGCACTGGCACATACATATTGTTGACAGAATGTTGCAACAACATTTCCCAAAAGTGCCTACGTTTATCTTTCTGCAGGGAGCAAACTGGTCTCGAAGCCTTAAGAGTTCAGCCATTTATGTTACTTTCTGTCACGAATCTTGATGAGTATTAATGGACTCCTACAGTCTTGGTCGAATTTTCTGAGTGTTCTTTGCTGTATGAATAACCTGAGAGGCTTTTATGTGAGTCCTGTCCTGCATCCTTCCATTGATCTTCAGAGCAGAAAGCTTTTTTTCCCTTTTATTAGTGTGTATTAACTGCTTTGAGTTGCCTTTCCTGTTAGCAATTTTATCTTTCACCTAGCCTTAATCACCACATTGATTTATCTGAACAGAAAAAGGGAGAGGAAATAATCTTCAGAGTTGTTTAATGCCAATGGCTCTTTCCAATATATACATTCAGCCAGCCCTACAATAACCCTGAAGCAGGTCTGAACAATAGAACACAGGAAAAACATTTTTTTTTCTGCCCTTTGGTGCCATTTGCAGTCTCTCCAAACTAAAAGCTGTGAATGCTCTGGGTAGGTGAGAAGACTGATGAGGAAAAATGAGCCAGACTAATAATAACAGATGAGAAAGAAACCTGGTGGGGAAACAGAAACAAAGCACGAAGTTAGTAAAAATGCTACAAGGTCACCTTACAGGAAAGAAGGCTCAGAAATTAACACAATTTTTTTTCTGTTAAAAAACAATGCAAGTACAAACTGGCAATAAGTTCAAATTCAGATAAGCAGTTCAGATTATTGGTAAGTTGTTCAAGAAACATTTGATTCTCCTAGTGCTGTGAAAATAAACATTTTTGAACAGGCTTGAGATTAAAATTCAAATATCTTCTCTTGATTAGAGAAGTTATTCGTATCTGCACCCAAATTATAAAACTTTCTAGTTCTCAGATTTCATGTGTTGATAAAATATCAAATGAAGGTGGAATTTTGTAAGATTTATATTTACCAGGATGAGAGGATCAGTTTAGGAACCCCTTCTTAGTTGTTTCTGGATTACTGAAGCTTATGTTGTGGGGAAGGAAACTTGTTAGTTCAAGAGGAAACTATACAAAGTATTTGAAGTGCTCCTGTATTTCCAGCTGTTAATGGACTAAGAAACTATGGGTCATAGATGTTATCTCAGTTCAATAAGAAAATTGAACTCAGAGAATGGAGGTTAGTGAAACATCATCTTTATCTGATGGGAGTATTAGCCCTTAGGATCTTATCAGTGACCACGAGCCTAGATATCCCTCAAAAGATCAAATTCCCTGGTAATAGGCTAAAATGCTGCAAAAATTACAAAATCTCTTTCAGTAAGAAAGAAGGAGCAGTCATTAAGGGCAAAACAAGAGCTGCAGATCTGCAAAGAACTTTTTTATTAAGTTTCCTAGTTGGAGAATTTTTTTTCAATCAGCACTGTCACAGGCATTGCAGAAGATTTTTTTCTTTAACACTTATGGAGTAAAGACAAATATAAAAGAAATCTTGGAACACACAATGTTCAGCAAGTGTTCATTGCAGCTGATTCTTGTATTTGTATAGAAGCTTTGCTTATCCTTTTTCCAAATTGTTGAGTTCTTTATGGGAACAGAGATGCCATTCCAGTTAGAAGATGTTGGCTAGGCAGAGTGTGGTTGGATTCTGTTTATTTCAAAAATAAACAAAGACTCAATCTGTTTACACAAGATCTGGAGGCACATCCGGAGATACGAGTCTGAAGGAAAACAATGGCAGAACGAGTGAATAAAATATTTCAGGCAGCACTTGGATTTCTGGAATCTGTAGTAAGAGCCAAACAGTTGCCAGGACACAATCTTACTGGTGGTGCAGGAGCAGGGAGGGATCTTGCTATCTTGATTATTTTGGCTTGTCAGATTACAACAAAGTGATGGGTTGTTACATATTTTGTCAGCTAAAGACCATTTGGAGCAACACAAAAATGGTTGTGGAAATGAATTACATTACAGATTTAGATGATATCAGAAATATGTTTAAAACTACCAAGGGACAATCCTGGAGATCATGATATGACAAAGTTCATCATCTAATCTACTCAGAACATACTTCTGGTTTTGCCAAAATTGATTGCCAGACTGTAAAAGTCCAGGCATCTTATTAAATTTTAACAAGACTTTGATTATGGTAATTTTGCATTCACAGTAAAATCATAATGGGTTCATTTGTAGTTCAAACTGTCTTTAAATGATCAGTGTAACCATTCCTGATGTTTAATGAACAGCAATATTAACACAACAAGTCCATACATTAAAAATAAATTGCTGGCTTTTTCACTCTTCAAGCAGTGTGAGAATTGAACCAATTTCAACACAGAAGTGAGAGCTATAGACATGACTGGCCAAAAAAGGCTATCTTATAGGGAATGGAGAACAGAGTATTTTACCACCAAATTAAAAAAACAAAAGATCCCAGTATGTACATAATATTTCTTTCACTTTCCCTGATTCTCAGCAAATCTCTAAATCTGCCATTACCTAAGCAGAGACAGTCAGTGCTTTGTGTCTTCTTATTCCCTCCCTTCCTGCTAGACAGGAAACAAGGAAAAGCACAATCAGGAGGTGATGAGAGTCACTACTGCACATGACTACTTTTTATTTTATAACAAGCCTATTGACCAACTGTGTGTGAAAAAAAAAATAGAATAAAAATCACAATTAAAAAAATATCATTTGGACAGAGTAATTTAGCACATTCTCCTGAGTGCAGTAAGTACTGAAGAGTGCCTCCTGGGACATGTTTCAGTATGGTTTTGCTCAGAGAAAATAGTTCCTACTCACGTGTAACAGGAACTGTCAGAATGGAGTCTGCTTATTCAGGCTGGTAGAGGCATTCTGGGGATCAGTTTTCATTTTCTCAGTGCCTATAAAGTAACTGTTGCATTAAAATAATGAGTAGTAACTTTCAGAATTTTTTTTGTCTAAATAAAGGCTTAGTTCATAATATATAGAGCTGTACTTTACCTGAATGAGCATGGTCAGAAAATGCTGCCAGATTAATTATTTACAATGGAAATAATTTGTCCCTTTAAGATAATACTTGGGATAAGAACAAAGACTATTTATGACATTTTGAAGAAGCAAGAAGAAATTGGCAAAAGCTTTTACTTCAAGTGTAGTTTTGATACTTTTAGAAGCTGTTGATTGAAAAGTGGAATGAGAAATCACTCAATCAGTAGTCAGAACTTCAGTGAGTAGGAGATTATATTCTCATGATCTGTGACTAACAGAGAGTAATAAAAAGCCTAGTGAACATGTGTATCATGTAAATACAATTCTATTGTCAGATGGCTTGTGGTAAATTGAAATGGCTGCTCTGAGGTCACAGCAAGCAGGCTGTTTCCTGGAATTTCTGCAGGCAGTTGCACATCCTGTAAACAGGATTTCTCTATATCTGTGGCATTGCACTGCCAGGTACTGTGAGTGACACAGACTCTAATAAATAAGATCATTCTGCAGAGGCAAAGAAAGCGGGTCGCAAATTACCCAGAAAGTTGAAGGACACATGAAAATCACTGCTAAGAAAATCAAACAATAGATATTTTTTCTTTGCCTCAATTTTTATATGTTTTGAGTTGGGTAATAGAGGGAAAGCATTGGAGACTGCATCCTCAGTTATAAAGTTGGATACAGACCATCTTCCTATTGTCAGAACACAACTTTGGGCATTTGGTGTTATCACTTGGTACAAACAGCTGCATTTCTCACAAAAAACTTAAAATAAATTTTTTAAAAGAGTAAAATTTCATCCATTGTTTACATTTTCAGAAAGAGTTCACAGAGTTCATTTTTGATCCTGCTTGCTTTGCAGGTTGTGGTACTTGAAAGATTGTGTGCAATGTGCTAAGCTTCCTTAAGCATTGGAGTTGAACAAGTTTTCATGATCTTCATTGAATCTGGACTTTTTTTATTCCTTAATCTGCCCATTATGCAATTGTGACAGTTTTGGTTAGGATGGGACAAAAAGGTCCTGCATTCAGTGAAGTTTTTCAGCTTTCTGATATTACTTGTATAGGACAGGTCATATTTTTTATCTTCTACTTAATGAATTTGAGCAGTTCTTTCTGAACTGTTCATAGTAGTTAATAGGAAATGAAGGGAAGGACTCAATTAAAAGTCTAAATCAGAGACAGTCAACTCTTAACCCCTTTGGAATCAATAGAGAGTAATGGGAACTTGAGGTTTTTAATTTCTTACTAAAATAAACATCTAAGATCTGAAGCTTTTCAAACATGGAGAGGAGAGGCAAATCAACTTTCAGGAAAAACAACATGAGTATCTTCTGTCTCTTATCCATTAGGAAGTGACCAACTAACACTGCCCCTGATGCCTTGCTTTGTTTTCTGTTCTTGGGACACAGGAATCAAAATACCTTTTAGGCCTTACTGATATAACTACAAAACAACCATAAAAGAAACTGCTCACTGCATGCAGGAGTTGGAATGCACATCCCGTAGCAATGGGTAAACTCTTCCTAATGTTTTAGCATCTGCTTTCATGTTTATGCTGCAGTAATTTCAGAGAATGGCTTCAGAAATAAAATGACTAAAGGGAGACTCAGAAGAGGAATTGGTTCCTAAGATGTGCTCCCACTGGGATTACCTGTGCTAACACCAGCAGTGTTCCCCTGGAATTAGTGTCTGTGATCACTCAACACTGAAAGTTTTGGTATCACTTCAAAGGAGGTCTCTTCTACACAATCTTGATCTCTCTGTAATCTGTAAAAAAGAGACAAGCTCAAGAAACAGTTACCTACATGATCCAAAAAATTGGGTTCATAGAATCACAGAATGGGTTGGGTTGGCAGGGACCTTACAGGTCACCTTGTATGTTGCTAATGGCTTCTGAACTATAAAGGCTTGAGGCAGATGTGACACCTATCGGGAGTTACTGGAGAGGGACTGCAGTAAACCATAAACTATGGCAGTGGATGTTGCTCCTTAAGGCAGGGTGGTTGTCTTGTCTGGAGAGTTTTAAGCTGAAAAGAATGAGTGGTGTATTTCTTAAATGCTACAAACTTCCCTTTTTAGATCTAACTGATCTCACAGCCTGAAAACTCACAGTGAATTAAGTGGGCTAGTGAAAATTTAAAATATATTACATTATGGAGGAAATAAAAAGCTTAAATGCCTAGCACTAATCCTCACTGAAATCTTAATAAAGCACTGAGTCTTGAAAGAACATTTCTGTTCCATAATAGCCCTGCCTTTGAATGGCCTGGTCCCACCAAAAGCAAAGTGCACAGCACTGACCTGTTTTCATTGGAACAATTTCCTGGGCAGTATCAGCAACCATCTCTGTTTAAATGTCTGGACTGAAGTCAGGAGAGAGTAATTTATCCCGCACTTGTCATTTAAAAATCTCACCATGGTGTTTTCTAAGAAGGAACTAAACTTCCATCTAGAGAAAACTGAAAGATGGCTTACATTTGCATCAAGAACATACTCATTTCATTGGGTTGTGCCCAGTTTTCTGGAAGATCTACAGTAAATTCTACAAAAAGAGGACTAAAAAAGCCTGTTCAACTCAGAATATTTTTTATTAAACTGTTTGGAACTTGTGAACAAAAAATGTCCATCTATGAAGGGCTATTTCTTCTAAAATATTTTACATTGCATGTATTTATACTGAAAAAGAAGGTGATATTTTCCCTTATAAAACATAAAACAGACTGAACAAGATTTTATAATAATGTTCAGAACTGCCTAGCAAGAAGAATAGTAGCCTTGAGTTGAAAACACAGAATAACTGAGAATTACAGATCAAGCTTTTAAACTAGGAAAATACAAATACATATAATAATATACAAACACAAAATTAATTATTCAATGAAAACAAAAAAACCTCATCTGAATGGGCAAAGATGGACCTTAAATGTCAAAGAGACTCATGCTCTTTATATTCAAAAAACTCTCCACAGTTTCTTAAAAGAAAAAAAAAAAAAAAAAAAAAATTACAAACCTCAGGGGCAGAATTTCATCATTTTGCAGAGACCAGGAAAATCTGACAAACTAGAAAAATTGTCCAGCTGCTAACATTATGAATTACTATCGCAGGTAACACATAAGATGATACTTGGCTTTTTCTTTGCTCAGCTTGCTAGGTCAACTTAAGCCTAATGTTAACCCTAACATTCTCTGTCTTTTCTCTGAAAACAGTATTTTCACTTTGTCCTAGTCTCATGTCCTAGAATCCTGTGTAAAGATCTCATGTATACAAAACAAAGAAGTTTATTTGTACAATCTACCACCTTGGCCCTTCCCTCATCCAAAGTCTAGTAGTAGGGATGAGACTTCTGGCACTGTTTTCCATTATTAGCTTGCAAGTTAGTGCCTAACACTCCTGTGTGTGTGGTTTCTTCCAAAGCCAAAGTGGCCATGGTCTTAAAACAGGTTTTTTCCAGCTTTGAGGAAACACTTAGGTTATCATCCAGCCTGAGGAAACCTGTACTTACTATGGTGCCTGCAACTTCCCTGCTTCTCTTTCACTACTCCCTTCTAACTGAAATCCTTTGTCCACAGAGCTCTCCAGTGCCTGCATTTAGAATGTTCAAGAAAACACCCGGGGCATCACTTCCTGCTGTTTCTGGAGGACTGCACTGGCAGGAAGGTCTTTGATATATTTGGCTTTCTAAGATTGCAAACCTCTATTTAGGTCTTTATTAACCTAGATTGTTGCAAAACCAAACATCTACCACTTCCACCTTTTACCTGTGTGTTTTCAAGACTGAATATTGATTAGCTGTCTAAATAAATAATACTTGCCCTAAACCTACTCTGCACTATAATCCTTACCCCATATCCCTATTACCACCTAATGCAGGAATGGACTGATACCGAATTTAAAGTTTTTCTAGGATTTCTTTGTAACACAATAGAAACATATTTCTCAGGGGAAGAGAACAACCCTAATCAGAAAGGTTCCTATTTTTCTCTAAGCTGTAAACTGTAATTCCCATACAGGAAATCCACATTAGACAAAACTACGTAAGGATATTTGTTGAAGATTGCAAAAAGAGAAGAGAGAAGAAGACAAAGCTCTGAAACAGAAAAATCCAGTGGTACAAGTCTGAATTTCAAAATTTATACAAACATTTCAAAAAGACATTTTATCTTTTGTATGATTAACAAAAACTTACTCAAGCTTTTAAAATAAGAAAAAAATTAATTGTTGAATAAAGATGCAATATAAAGTCAGTAGAAAAGTTTACTTTGTTAAAAATACAAGTAGCAAATGATTGCTTTTACAAAAAAACCTCATCTGAATGGGCAAAGATGGACCTTAAATGTCAAAGAGACTCATGCTCTTTATATTCAAAAAACTCTCCACAGTTTCTTAAAAAAAAAAAAAAAAAAAAAAAATTACAAACCTCAGGGCAGAATTTCATCATTTTGCAGAGACCAGGAAAATCTGACAAACTAGAAAAATTGTCCAGCTGCTAACATTATGAATTACTATCGCAGGTAACACATAAGATGATACTTGGCTTTTTCTTTGCTCAGCTTGCTAGGTCAACTTAAGCCTAATGTTAACCCTAACATTCTCTGTCTTTTCTCTGAAAACAGTATTTTCACTTTGTCCTAGTCTCATGTCCTAGAATCCTGTGTAAAGATCTCATGTATACAAAACAAAGAAGTTTATTTGTACAATCTACCACCTTGGCCCTTCCCTCATCCAAAGTCTAGTAGTAGGGATGAGACTTCTGGCACTGTTTTCCATTATTATCTTGCAAGTTAGTGCCTAACACTCCTGTGTGTGTGATTTCTTCCAAAGCCAAAGTGGCCAAGGTCTTAAAACAGGTTTTTTCCAGCTTTGAGGAAACACTTAGGTTATCATCCAGCCTGAGGAAACCTGTACTTACTATGGTGCCTGCAACTTCCCTGCTTCTCTTTCACTACTCCCTTCTAACTGAAATCCTTTGTCCACAGAGCTCTCCAGTGCCTGCATTTAGAATGGTCACCTAGGATGTTCAAGAAAACACCCTGGGCATCACTTCCTGCTGTTTCTGGAGGACTGCACTGGCAGGAAGGTCTTTGATATATTTGGCTTTCTAAGATTGCAAACCTCTATTTAGGTCTTTATTAACCTAGATTGTTGCAAAACCAAACATCTACCACTTCCACCTTTTACCTGTGTGTTTTCAAGACTGAATATTGATTAGCTGTCTAAATAAATAATACTTGCCCTAAACCTACTCTGCACTATAATCCTTACCCCATATCCCTATTACCACCTAATGCAGGAATGGACTGATACCGAATTTAAAGTTTTTCTAGGATTTCTTTGTAACACAATAGAAACATATTTCTCAGGGGAAGAGAACAACCCTAATCAGAAAGGTTCCTATTTTTCTCTAAGCTGTAAACTGTAATTTCCATACAGGAAATCCACATTAGACAAAACTACGTAAGGATATTTGTTGAAGATTGCAAAAAGAGAAGAGAGAAGAAGACAAAGCTCTGAAACAGAAAAATCCAGTGGTACAAGTCTGAATTTCAAAATTTATACAAACATTTCAAAAAGACATTTTATCTTTTGTATGATTAACAAAACTTACTCAAGCTTTTAAAATAAGAAAAAAATTAATTGTTGAATAAAGATGCAATATAAAGTCAGTAGAAAAGTTTACTTTGTTAAAAATACAAGTAGCAAATGATTGCTTTTTGTGTTGCAGAGAGAGGTCAGTTTACAGCGTTTCAACCTTTTCCCTTTCTTTGAAGGATTGCTTTCCTCACAGTGGAAGGGCATTGGGTGAGCCAGAGGTGGCAGATGGGCTCTCCTGCCTCTGTGCTAATGGAAATGAGGGGCATTAATGCTCCTAACACCCCTTTCTCATATCTAGCTGAAATGCTTTCAGAAACTGAGTCCAGTGAAAATATATCACAAACTGAGACCTCTACTTATGTCTTAAGGTCAGAAATGATGGAGAGAACTTCACCAGTAATGTGAGTGCTGCTAGCAACTGGAACTTCCTTCACAAGCTGTAACTATGCCAGTTTTCCACAGTTAGAACTTGATGTTAATATTAACAATCCACAATTGAGCTTCAAAGAAATGCTTGTTTTTGTAACCCAGATGCACTTGGAAAAAAGGGATAAAAGGGAAAATGTTGTGACACTAGACTTATCAAAAAAATTAGATAAAAAATAGTACTGAACACATAGAAAATTAAATATTATTGCTTTTTATATTTTCTGCTGATCTATTTATAATTAGACTTATTAGGGTATAACTATCCTAAACAGAGCTTTTCAGAAAAAAAAAAAACCCCAAACCCATAGAATGTAACACTCAGAGATGTTTCTTGAATAAAACGAACAATCAGATACCCACTAAAACATAGTATGTGAATAAAACATAATATTTTGCCGTTGACTATCAGATTCCAACTTGTCTCTTAGCAACATAATACAGACTCTTTTGTTTAAAGCAAAGCACAGAAATTGGTCACATGCTTTGTCTTGCACAAATTGTGTCTTTAACTCTTTTGTTAAATATTCCATTTATTTTGGTCAGAATTCCAAAAGAAACAATTTGTTCAAACTGTTCAGCCAAACACAATGTCATTTGGCAAAGCACTGTGGTCCTCCATAAAGCAAATTCTCTAGAGATAATTGTTTGCACATATCAGTAGTCCAACATCTACAACAGGCTGATTTTGAAATCTGGGCACATGGAGGCCCCTCTGCAACTTTCTTCAGAGAACCTCAAGTTCACTTCCTGTGTAACCACCAATGTCTGACAAGACACAGAATCAGGTGAACTTCCCTGGGCTTAAACAAAGACTCAAAAAAATTGCCAAAAAAGCAATATTTCTCCCTTTATATTAATTTTAAGGCTGATCCCTGGTTAGTGTTTAGCACAGTCAGATGGCAGTACCACTGTTTATGTGTTGCAGTCTTACAAAGCACGGTGATTAACCCAAGAAAAACATCTTGTCCTAACCACAGACTCATTCTGTCCCCTTCAATAATTGGAGACTTGTGCTGCACTGTGTCCTCAGTGCAGAAAAGACAAGTATCCCGAGATGCTTCTCCAAAGCATAATTGGCCAGTAATGCCATAATTTGGTAGGTATACTATTAATTGCCTAATTTAAAAAATACTAAGTTGAGACATTTTCACACTGTTTTAAAGCAGAGCACAACTGTCAAACTGCTGGATCAAAACGATCTTCCCTGCATTAACAATTTTGTTAAGGTACTGAAAAAGCCAAGCATAAAGTGTACAGGAAAAAAAAATATCTTTCAGTGATTTCAAATAGCAGCACATAATCTCTAGGTTCTAGAGATTTTGGTTTATTCTGTGGTTATTTGCTGCAATAAGTGGTCCAGGTCACAGATGTGCAGCCCCCTCACTACACATGTGACCTTGTGCTAAAAGCCTGAAACCTCCAGAAGGGTACCTTCTGCATCTAAAAGCTGTGAACAAACCCTGAATCCCAAGTGCTGGAGTTGTCCTTCAGCACTTCTTCTGAAAGCCCTCACAACAATGATACTCACTATCATTCCTATGGCTGCTGGAGGGGGAGTTATTGCCAGGGGCTGTTTCTCCTGCAGTGCTGCCCAGTCCAACAGGAAGGCTGGCTAATGCCCCCGTGCCCTCACCTCACCCGGGCCCTGCTGCACTCCCTGCCCAGCAGCTGAGCTTCCTGGGGCTGCAGGAAACCTGCTGGAGCTGGCTGGGCAGCACAAGTAGTGCTGCAGCTCATTGCCCTTTCTGTGTGGGCTGTGGGGATGGAAGCTGCTGGTCCAGCCCATGCAAGCTGCCAGGCAGGGTCAGAAACGGCCTGGAGGGAAAGAGGAAAAGGAAGCACCCAGCAGCTCCCACTGCCCCAGCTGCATCCGTCCCCTCCCTCCCCCATTTCCTCACATAAAATACTGGACAGAATATTTTACTGATTTGTTAAAATATGTTGAAAGGCTCTTCCTCTTCCTCACTAAAGATACAGCCCTTTGGTTTTGCAATTCAGTATCTTTTATAAAATGCTTATTTTATTGTTAATTGTATTGCTCATTGTATTGCTATGCCCAAACTGATCTTTATACAGCAATTCTGTTTCAAGGAATCCCTTCAGTCTTGCTGGAAGCATTTTATAAAATTCATTAGAAGATAGTAAAATAGGTGCAAGCTTCAGCATATTTTTTTTGCTGTTTTCTGGCAACAAGTAGAAATGTGTCTTAAACTGGAGACTCCTTGCAGCTTTTTCCCTTTACTGGGATATCTAACTATTTCACAGTCTTTATAGTCTCATCATTTCTCATAATAAAATTTGTTACTATGACAAAAAAAAATCCACTAAAAATTATAAACCGTTCTAGTTATTCAGTTGTTCCATGACCCAGCCATCAAGATTTGAGCTTCAGCCATATTTTGGAAGTACTGAAGGAAGATAACTTGGGTACATTTTTAGACAAGCCTATTTACTTTTGCATTTTTTACAACAGTCTATTTGACATTACAAGAAACCTTTGACAGACCATAGCCAGAATCCCAAGGTAAGCAGCAAAATATTTGATCATTATCTATAAATATGAAGACAACTGGTTCTTGTACTGAAATGTCTGTTTATATTGATTTCAGATAGGGAGGAATGGACCAAAACAATTTGACTAAATTGAGCCATTGGACATTAAGTTGAGCCTGTTTAAAACAATGTAATTGTCAAGTTAGACATGATTCTACAATCACATCTGGCCATTACTTAAAACAGCAAAAATGAATAAAGAGTTTTAGGAATTTGGAAGTCAAATGACAGACTTCAGATGTCAAGAAGTTTGAACTGATCTCTAAAGTTAAAGAATTAAAACTTCAATAATTTATACTACCTGTGTATACAAGAGAAGTATCTAGCTGCAAGACAGAAACCAGACATTTTATTAATGTTATTATTAAATATTTAATATTAAATTAAATTAGTATTATTTAAGCAAAGGAGATTAAAAATGCAAGTATCAACCAGAATCTGAAACAGAGTATCTTGCTGGAACTAAATGAGTAACTGAGGGGAACATGAAAACAACACCACTTCAGTAAAAATATTTAAAAATAGATTTTTAAAAAAATATAAAAATCTAACAGTATAGTTGAAGCTTAAGGTGAGGATCTAGTTCAGGTTTTTAATCTCATCCTAATCTCATTTTAAGGCACTTACGCTCAGTATTCCTGTATACAAGAAGGTGTGTGGGCACCCTCATGAGCTCCAGGGTTCCCTCCAGGCATCAGGAGAGACACTGGTGCAGGTCGGGCACAATTAAGTGCCCCAGTGGGGAAGATGGAGGGGATGCAAGGGAGATGGGAAGTAAAAAGAGACCATATTCTGTTAATCACAGAACTGCTTGTTCAAACAAGAATCCAACAGTCTCTATCTCTGCCTACTTATAGCATTTCTAAATTTACTGAAAATGAAAAAGAAGATACTGCTCAAAAATGCTAATCTGGAAAAACTTAAGGTACTGTTCAGATTCTGCACTGTGTATGAGCACAAAGCAAAGGGAATTAGAGGGTTAGCAGGCCTGGAGGGAATCTCCCTTGCTATTTAGTAAATACTTTTAATTCTTTATAACGCCACGGTAACCTTGTAATGACCTTATTGAGCCACAATCCTTGTGACTGCTTTGTAACATTATAATTTCTAAACTTCTACCCAATTTACAGATTTTAAAAACTGCAAAATGCTGCATTTTTAGATGTAGATCTGAAGATGAAGTAAGATCTTGTGGTTTATACACTAACTGAGTATCCAGAAATGCAAACAGAAATTCAAGAGGGGAAAGACGCTCACCTTGACTGCTCCTCAAGGAATCTACTCTAATCTTTAGCAAATCAGTTAATCTTTCTATGCCTTCATTTCTCATATATAAAACAGGGAAATACTTGCTGTAAAGGATAAAAGCTATCACATCTTTTTAAAAACCAAGTGTCATAGAAAAACCTCTAGTTACACAGTTAAAACAAGTTCTTGCAAATGTTAAGGAAAACATCGATTTTCTGTTATCCACAGCAAAATTTCCCCAAATATTCTCACACATTATATCTGCTAAGCAGTTTGATTCTTTATATAAGAAGTGATACCACCAAGTCCACAACTTAACCTCTTTTTAAATTAGCCTTATAAATGTACTAGTTCAGTAAGTTTCTACTACATTACCATGACAGAGACAAGAAGATTCACAGACAAAGAGCTCATACCCCTACCTGGGACTACAGCTTAGATCACCCATCAAATTTTGAGCAAGGTATGAAGGATTCTTGTTTCACTGACTTACATTCAGTATGGCAAATAATGACAACTACATGTACATGTTCACAAACCAGACAAAGACAAAAGTCCTATTGCAAATGCAGTAACTATATAATCCATTATCATGTTTTGGCTTAGAGCCTTTTTCAGGTGTTGAGATACACTCAATCAAATCAGATTATTGATTCCAACTTTGCTATTAAATAAATCAAACACATTTTGGGAGGAAGACCTCACAAAAAGGTCTGAGAGCTAGCAGATGATGCCAGCCTGACTGTAGTGACAATCCATCACACATCAGTATGGGCGAGGCTCTTGCACTGAAGCCTGAGCTGTTGAATCACAGAGGCTGGAAAACTGTCAAAGGCGTAGCACTGCCCTCCCAGAGAGGGTGTGGGGCACAGCAAAAGGACTTTTGGCTTCATTCTCAGGACAATATTTTGTCTCATGCAAAGACTGGATCCAACAAGTTCTGAAGGAAGCTGTGCTCAGGCCTTCTCTGCAGGGGAGCACATTTTGTGCCTTTGATCTGGGGAGGAGTTCAGCAGATGTCTGAGATAGCTTTATACCTAACCAAAGATGAATGGGGAATGTGTGACTACATCTCTGTGTATGAAAAGAATTAACAGGAGCAGTTAACATGAGAAAGAATACAGAGGAAAATTTCTGTGAAAAGAATAAATAGGATAGGGATAGCAAAACTGATGTATGATCCCATCTTTTCCTCAGAAAACAAGAAAAAAATAATCTTGCAAGTAAAATTATCTTTATTTTCTCACTTGACAGTATTGGAGATGATATCCTCTAAGCTGTGAGCCTGAAAAAGTAATTTCATATTAAAAGAATAAGAGCTTTTACAACTCTGACAATAACATCACAAAACTCAGATCACTAATTACATTTACTTTATTTAATGTAGTATTACATGCATTTTGGACAGTGATTCATATTATTTACTTGCACAAGTAGTCATTCTCAATGTACAAGTAATAACCATTGTTTTTACAGTGCAATCCATTAGCATGCACTTCACACAATCGTGTGCAAAGTTATTTTTTCCAGTTAGAAAATATTAAGGTAATTATTTCTAAATTGATTTTATACATGGAGCTTCATTTTGGTTTTATGCAGACATTGCATAGTTGATGCTTAGCTTCTCCAGAAAGATTGGGATGTAGTACCACTATTGTTGAAACAGATCAAGTGACAGTAGCAAACAAGAAGATTTGAAGAAGAGGCATAACTTTCAGGGTTGAAAGGTCAGCAAGTACAGCCTAGGATGAAAATCAAAAAGGCTTGTTAAATTTGACATTTGAATCAAATTTCCTTAAAGCAAGTTAAGAAGTCAGGAAAATATTCAAATACTGACTACAATACTGCCAATAATCAGATGTGGACATGGCTAGAAACAAATTATACTGGTTTACGTTAGTACCGTATGGCATAATTTTTCATTCTAACATTGCAAAGAAAGAACAGATTTACCCAATGTATAGTACCCAAGTAACTTTATTTTAGCCTTTAGCCTTACTTCAAATATACACTGCATCATGGGTGAATAAGGAGTCTAACATTTCAGCTTGTTTCTAAAAATAATTGGGAATTAAGAATCCTTATCCTGTGGCTTGGCTAGTACTTGTGAACTAAGTCCAATGTAATGCCTCAAATAATCAATGTCTTCTCATGAAAGTATGCTTTAAAAAAAAGCCAAAGAAAGTGATCACAAACTCAAAATCTGGAAAAAATCCATCACTGTATTTTTGGAAAAAAAAAAAGAAAAAAATAAACAGGTGACTATATATAGTAATAATCTTCATGCTAATAATAACTTCATTTTCTTAATTTCCTATGGCAGTATGCACAGTGAGATTTCAGATTCACGCTGATAAAGGAATCTTTTTAAAATTTTGTAATTTGTAGAACAGAAGCAACTAAAATGCACTGAGGAAAGGGTATAAACCTCTGCAATGTTTCAAAAACAATATATCCCACTAACACAGATTATATATTAAAGAAAACTTAGCTGTAAAAAATAATTTTATAACACTGCATTTTTGTAGCAAATACGCTGTATTTCCTTTTACTCCAGAAAAGCAGCATTATGTACTGCATGTTCACAATTTCCTTATTTTTTATCTAAGGTAAGTATTTAAGCAGAAAGATTTGCACTATGCATCATGTGCCATGTGAAGCTTAAGTTACTCCTACTGGCAAAGCATCAGAAACTATTTCAATCTCCTCTAAGTGAAACTTATCCTTACTTCAGCTGCAGCCAGTGATGTCACCTCCATCAGGTTGACTGCTCGGAAAGCAAACACAGCAGCTGCCAGGACTGAAAGAAAATGTCCAATATTTAGGTTTCTGACCTGATAAGTAGTGGTTAGAATTAATCTTGATATAAAATACCAGTTTTCATTTAGTTTAATTATTTTGATTCTGAAGAATAATATAAAACAGGTGGCCGTGTTTGAGTTTCTTCGACCACTCTTTTAAACAGACAGGAAAAACACAACATTCTTTCAGGAAAGTCTGAGTGAAAATGCCTGAGTTTAAGATGAATAGCTTTTAATTAAAAGGGACAAGCTGTCTGTCTTACATGTACAATGAAACCAAAACTTTTTCTCTTCTACTCACCTACTTTGTATTTAAAAACTGACTCAAGTGAAGATACAGGTTTTCTTTAAAACATCCATCTTAAACCTTCCTAAACATGAGGGGATTATTTAGCTATAAAACTTTCACAGTGTCTTAAAAGATGCCACTTCAAAGGAAGAAATCCAGCAAAAACAGGGGGACTCTCAATTGCTTTAAGTACTGTAGAGGTAGTTGCCATAAATAACATGAATCTTGTACTTTGTGAAAGGTGATGAATTCATGTACCACTACCACTGAAGCTGGGAGAACACCCTGTGTTCTGTTCAGAGAGCACTTTGCATTTTTTTAGTATTGCCATTAAAAAAATTACCTGAAATATTTTTTATTAAAAATGCCGCATTCATTCAATTCCATTTTTCTAGATGATATATGCTTTGACATGCAGGCTGTCAAAGAGCAACTATTTTCTTCTCATCACAAAATACATTGAAGCTAATGAGTATTTGCCTTTCATTCACACAGACAGCATATGTTTTGTAAAAATAATTCTATTACCAGCAAGAATTTCTAGAGAATTGTATCCCAGGATCCTGTCCCACAGAAGCAAGAGCTGGTCTGTAGCTAAATAACCAGAAAATGCTCGTACCATCCATTTAAATGAAATTCGTAGCCTGCAAACAAGTGACAAACAATGGTTATTATATTTCCATGTCCCATAATGACCAGATTGTCTATAAATTGAAAATATTTCGTTATCTTTCTGCATTTCTCTTCTCTTCCAGGAAGAATAAGCATTTTCTCTTGCTACAGTAATAATCAATATTTTAATTTGCAACAGCCATCATAAAATTATTTAGTATCTCATTTGATAAAGCACTAATATCATTCTCATAATAATTTTGATCAAACAATCACATTAGAGTGATGTTCAGCTATTATCACCCTCAATGTTTCATCCTTTCTGCTGTTATGCTATTGAGATGGATACCAATTAAGACAAAACAGTTTTCAGGTTTTGTTGTGCCTGGCGCCATGAATTCATTACTGAATGACTCTTGCTCTCTTGCCTCTTCCAGTACCTTCTGCTGCAACTAACACATCTCTGTCTTCCTGTCCCCTAGGAAATACATCACTTAGTTCCATCAGATACAACATGAATTACTGAAACTTAGCTGAATAATGCAGCACAGAGGATTTCTCATAGAGCAATTCTCTCTCTTTCACAGAGCAGGCTGAAGAAATGCACAAAGCACACATAGGCAGGTTGGACAAAGCACTCCACCTGACTCTCAAGGAAAAAAGGAGCACTGATGGTTATACTTTTGTGTCATTTCCTACAGATCTTCAATTAAAACACTACAGAACAGCATTTTCAGAATATTTGTAACAAGTCAGAAAGAAGTACTTACGGCTGAGCTCCAATTTCTCGGAGGTGATAGAAGAGCTGGGGCAGATGGGTTTGTAGAAGAGTCTCAAAAAGCAAACACAATGATACAATGCCCTACAGAAACAAGATCATATCATGAATACTAACACTCGTCCTGTCAAATCTGGGAAAACAATAGCAGCATGTAAGTGTGCATGAATTTTTAATTCAAGCAATAAAACACTATTAATGATACAGTATTCAACTCAGGTGAGAAAGGCACAAGCAATTCTAATACCTTAAGTCACTAAAGCCTTGCTCCTGAAGTTCCATGTATGTATTAGCAACAAAATATGTTCTGATAGTCGTTTGCAAGTCTGAGTTACTTATGGTGTTTGTATGTCAGGGTTGAAGTACTTAATGGGTTATTATAATGTAACCTACTTGAAATATTTCCATTTTGGTGAAACAGACCTCAGTTGCACTAAAAAATAAAGGCTGTGAGAAAAAGTATCTCTTTGATAAATAAAACCAAACAGCAATAGGGAAAACTATAAAAATAGTTAAACATAAACACATTTTTTAAATTGTTTCAGAAATTACCATGGAAATGAATAGATTCTTGTTTGACCCCTTTCTCTGCTATTATAGATGGAAAGCACAATTCGTAGCCTTGAAATGGTAAACCAAGGATAGGATTTTCTTTTAACCAGGAAATATTTTCAAAAAGCAATGTAAAAATCTTCAGCACTTTTGGAGGAAAAAAAGAAATATCTACTCTGTTTTATTCTTCACAAATGGAAGACAAGCCAATTTTTACAACTCTGGTACATTCAAGACAGCTGATCCTGGTCACAAACACACAAATTATTTAAACTCATCCAGTAGCACTAAAAAGCACATGCTGTCATATCAAGATTCTTCAGTTAAAGAAACAGACACTAAATTGGTATAACAGAAACAGTATCTCCATACATGTATTTTAGTCCCTTTACCCCAGACAATATTTCGGAGTCCATTTACATATCTTTAATGAAAGTGAATTTGTGTGACTCTTTAAACTGAGAAATCTATTGGATTAAAAAACTTGACTCTTATAAAAGACCCATTCCCTCATAAAATGAGAACTTACTATTTTAATAAGGTACATGATAGCAAAGACTAACACTGACATAGAAAACAATATCCAGACTGGAATTACTTAATAATTTTTCCAACCTTGCCTGAAATATTTTAGTATATTTAAAAGGATACATTTCAATCACATAGAAAACCATGCTACTGTATATTATTGTTCTGTAGCAAACAGGGTATCAAGTGAGTGGATTTAATTCCTAATGAACTTACAGAGGGATGAGAAGAGATGGAATGGAGTCTGAAGAAAAAACGCACATACATCTCACGGAATATCTGATACAATTTGGAAGGTTCATGGTACAGAAAACAAAGTGGAGCAACTGAAAGGATAAAAGAATTATAATTGACTCAACACTGTAAACTGCTAAAAGAGTTCAATGATTAAGCGCATGAAGTATGAGGAAAAGCCAGGTAATTTATAGTACCACAATTTACAAAAACAGTACTAAACCAATTATTGAGAAAGAAGTATTCCATCACAGTTTATAATTTAATGTAGAAAGTCAAAAAAGGGAGTATGATACGTTCTACATATTATTCCTACATATTTCAAGAAGCTAAACCAATTAGAACCCGCTTACTACAGTGCTGGCTTCTGAACCGTAAGAAATATGTTGTAAGGAGAGCACCCCTAAGGTGTAGGGCAATGTGAACAGTGCAAGTTTTTGATTAAACTGTCTCTAACTTTCAGTGTGCCATGGGTCCAGTGACCAGCTCCAAACTGATGCCCTATTTGTAAGACTGCTTGAAGACAGATATTGTGAAAATGAAAACATTACAAGAACAGCTTTTGGTTGCCACAATAACATCACTAAGTATGACAAACTCATAGAGACATGTTTATTTCTTACAAGATCTGTAAACCATGGACATTTGATAGTTTACTGTTTAGAAGTCTTCTAGCAGACCTGATTTGAAATAATAATTGATTACATTTGTAAAACAGCAGCTGTGAAAGTTTGCTTGTTTTGTAAAAGTCTAGAATATAGATAAATCTGTTGTATGTATGTGCTGCTCAAACATATCTATCATTCCTTGACACTGGCAGTCCATACACTCAAAGCATTCTCACAGACAGCTGTCATACCTTTTTGTGAACAGCCTTTGATCTGTCCAGTCATCATGCTGACTGTTTCACTTTACAGGCTTAATCATTTTAGCTGACAGTTTACATTTTAACACACTCATAGTTTTTATTTCTACATTCACCTTCCCCTCCATTTTATTTACAATAAGCTAGGGATATGGATATATTTATCTGCATATGTATGCACACATACACACAGAGATTTATGTACATTGCTTAATATATATATATATGTGTTGCAGTTTGAATTGCTGCTAGTAAAGTCCAGGGGAAACGGATATGCACGTGTGAATTTATTTTCTTATCTAAGTATTAGAGAATGTGCCTTAATAACAAAAATGGTGTCTGTATGAGAGGTGGGGTGCTAAGGTAGAGTGAAATGTTCACAGAAATATACATTTCCATAGGGGCCAGAAATAAGCAAAGGGTGTTACCCGTGCTCTTGTTTTTAATGCTTGAAGATGGAGGTGGAAAACTTGTCAGTGTGCACATGTACATAAAGGCCTGGAGGGTAACAGAACAGCCTCTGACAGCTGGCACTCTGACAGTGAATGCATGCAAACAGGAAAAAGGGTATAGGATTTTCATAAGGACCCAGACATTTCCTCACATAGCAGCACAGCATGGAATACAGCAGATGCTCTGCTTGGTGCCAGCCAGTGTAGCCACAGTCTTGAGCTACATTACCATCTTTCTGCTGCCTTGCTTTTCACCCTTCCTCCTTCTCAGAGCTAGCATATTCTGAGCCTGTGCAAAGAGCGAGGACAGGAGGGTGGGAGGAAAACACACACCTCTGTTTGGGAGACTCTGTTCTTAAGGGCAGAGTCAAATCCAAACATTTTGAAAAGCAGTTCACACAGTACAAGTGAACGTCTAAGTGAGTCCCTAAGGAAGAGTGCTTAAGTGTATCTTAAGTGCTCATTACTCCAAAGACTCTGGATTCCCTACTCAGGTTCAAATTTGCATTTCATATTTCAATTCCATTATTTTAAGGATTGTGTGTGATCATTAAACTTCATTATTAGCAAAACATAGCATTTTAAGTATAAAATCTGCTTGCTCTGTGATGCTACGAACATCTTTGATAAACCAAAAGAAAGAACTGAAAAGCCAAAACATCTAATCTCACATCTGCAATAGCTGCAATATGTCTGTAACCCCAGATTTTTCTGCTTTTTTTTCCTAAAAATCTTGTTGATATTTGTGCTTTCCTCTATGCAGTTAATTAGCAAGCGTTATATTATGTAATGCTCTTTTAACATCTCTTGTAGGTAAATGTAGAGAGTAACAGGCCTTTCACATTATTTATGTTTTTAAGAACTTTTTCCATGGGTAACTTGGTCTACTCAGAAGTGAAACACAAGGAAAGAGCACTTTGCTGGTAGACTTTATCCCTCTATTTATATACATTAAGATGTGTAGCTTAGCTCATTAGCTTAGCTAATCAAAGAGGGAAATTCCCACATGGCAGCAAGCTGTAATATGAGTAAATAAAACAGCCTGAAATTTTAAAAATTATATTCAACAATCTTCCTACATAAAAAACCATAAAAGCACATACAAAAGTTTAAAAGTTGCAGAAAAGTATCTACAGCTTTAAATTTCAGTATGAGGGAAAGCAGTCCTGAGGGTTTAGCTTATGAGAGTCACACTTACCGTACATAGAAAAGCCATGGAAAGGAATTACACCTGCAAAACAAAAATATGTCTTTTTTGTTCTTTAATAATCCTCTTTATGCATGCAATAAATATTATTCCCCCTCACATTATCAAATTGTATTCTGCCTACATCAGGAGTAAAGTATTTCCTTGTTACTGCACCTGCACAGATCTCCATCTTGTACATACGTAAGTACAGTATCACCTATGTCAGTACAATCAATGACATGCTTAAACACAAGCTACAGTTCCTAGACAGTCAAGTAAAGCTCAGTTTCCATGAAGTTGATACACAGAGGCTTTGCTGATATCAGAACCTAATTTCAGACAAATGACAACCCATAAATGTCATGCACTGACAAGAATGGAGTAGGAAAAAAAGGAGGCCAAGACCTCTAGTAATTCATGTAGTACTCAGATAGAACATTCACAGTACTTGGCAGCTGTAGCATGACTGCTTGCTCCTCCTTCCCAGCTGATCTTAGCTCCCATTCACTAGATTTTATATAAGACTGGTAAGAGGTGGCTGCTTTGAACAAAGATCATAAGAACAATGCTTCATGGCTACAAAGCTGCAGGAATTGCAGAGGCAAACACAGGAAAAAAGTGAAACAAAAGTATATACTGCAACTGACTACACTGAAATAAAGAAGACATAAAAGATAAGGCCTGAGACACAGATTTAAGATTGGTGACATAAGGCCTTGAAAGCAAGAGGAAAGAGCTTGAAATACAAATGGAGGGAAATGATTCAATAAGGGATTGAAATGATCCAGGTAAGAACTGAAAAAAACAATTTTAATAACCGAAGTTATTAAAACAACAGCAATAATATTAAAATTCAATAGATCTGTTGTGTCAACACACATTTTGAAAGGAGAAGACTTTAGGGTATGGTTTGTTAAGTACTGAAAAGCTGGGAGGTCAGCCAGTTTCAGCATTTATCATTCAAATCCTCTAAGTGCTGATACAAGACTGAATACAAGCTGCTGTATCACAAGTTGTTTTCCTTCTCCTTCCCACACGCAAACACAAATTCTGTTTGTGATCACCAACACCAGGCTGAATGGGGGCTTGGAGTAGCTTCCATCCAGCCTACTCCTTTAAATTAATGAATTTCACAGAATAATAGCAAAACATAACTTGTAATAGAAAAAGAAAATATCATGTATTTGAGAAAAAAAATATCTCCAAACTACCACTAGAGGAGGCAATAGTATAATTCATACCATTTGGAGGATAGAAAACAGCATATTCTTCCATTCCGAGTTTTCCTGTGAACCATCAGACCACAAAGAAAATGTCATTAACTTGTAAAAAGGCATAAAGATTTGAACAATTTAAATTAAAAAGTAGATTTTAAGTTACAATTACAAAAATCATAACTAATTACATTATTGACCATATGACATTGTCTAAAATGTGGCAAGCAATGCGATGGGACAGGTACAATGTCGGATATAAAATTGAAACACAGCACTAATAAACAAGGATGACAAACAACAAAAAAAGAAGAGGAAAATTTCAGCAATGCTGTTCCACTGAGATTCTCTCTGGGTGTGTCTTAGGAGCTCTAAAGGTGTTTGCTGCAGACCTGGAAGAGAGTGAAGCTCTAGGAGGGAATAAGGGCAGACTGACCTAGGGACAGGAAAGGCGTTCAAACAGATACAACCACAGATAAAAAATATTTAAGGCATTATTAGGTCAGCAACAGAAGAAGACGGATGTTCTGATAAAACAAACAAGTATTTAAGTAATCTGCTGGATACAAAAGAATTAAGACAAGAAAATCAACAATCATGTAACTTTTTAATCTTCCCTGCAAAATGAACACATTATTAAACCATATTTTAACTACAGAAATTAATAATCCAAAATACATTAATAAAATTTAACAATTTATTTACAAATATAGAAGCATTATTAAAGATAATTACAACTAATTAAAACTTGCAATTACTTAGTTATAAAATGAGAACATTCAACTAAAATTTAATTAAGTATATGAAAATTTACAGAATATTCTGTGTACTCTATTTACGCTTCACAATAGACTTTAGCACATGGAACTTTTGTCAGGTTCAATGGAATCTGGACCTTGATATTTTCCTATAGTATAAACTGACTAAAATAAAATAAAAAATAACCTGCAAAATTCCTGCCTACTATCCCATGAAAACAAAATCCACTATTTTCCAATTATACAAATGAGTTGCTTCATTAAACTAAAAATTATTTTCTCCTTTTCCTTTCAACAGTTTGCTTGTTGCGCAGCCCGGAATTATAATCTGGGAGGATGAGTATTTTTAGCATAAAGTACATCTCTTGGAAAATCAGCTAAAAATAGGACATACAGGCCTTTAGGATTTGCACTGCACAGATTTAGGTATCAGCAACATCATTCCCAGGATTTGTCTACGAATATGCAGGATGTTCCCCATTGCTGTGTTTCTGCGCTCTGTGTCTGAAGTGAGACCTGGGATCTCACTGCTGTTTTGCTCTCAGGCGAGCCCTTCGCTTATTTCAGGTAGTAGGTAAAGAAAACTTCATAATTCAGTGGTACACAGTAAAAAAAAAAAGAAATTAAAAAATTAGAAAACAAACATTACATATAGTGACATAAGAGGCAGCAAGATGAAAACTCTCAGCAGAGGTCCTGCACAAAAAAGTACTTAGGGATCGTATTTGGCTAAATACACAGGCACCAGGACCAAGGAAATCAATGGGAATGTAGAAGATGAAAGTTCATGGGATTACCGAAAAAAAGTGATTGGATTACTGAATGACTCAAGAAGGAAGGCAAAATTAGGAACCTCTAGGTAAAATCAAGGCAGGTGAGGTTCTAAGATGCATGGAAACATCCAAAAGAATGGCATGAGAAGCTGGCAGAGAAGGCAAGTGGACTGAAACAAGAAATCTAAAGATTTTTAAGAAAAATAATGAGAACTCAAGTCAAAGAACATCCAAAAATAAGCTATTACTCTGGAAGATGCCATGCTTTTTTAAAAAATCAGTGCTAAATATGCTTGGTAATGCTCTACTCTGCCACACTATTGAACAGAGCCCACAGTTCTTCCACAACATCTTCTGCTCCTGTCTACAAATATTTGCAAAACTCACTGCTTTGCAAAGACAACATTCTGTAACAACTTCCAGTTGCTAAACTTATTGGAGTTGCAGAGGACAATATTGTCTATTTAAATGTCTAGCTCTAATGAAGACAGGCATTGTCATGATTTTACCATATTGTCATAGTTGTGTTTCATTTCTCCTGGTAAAACACTGCAGAACTATATACAGGAAAGAACAACATCGCAATCTGTGATCAGCTTCTAAACTGCCATAAGTGAATCTATGCAGAAGTCAGCTGGATACATTTTTATTAACATTTTATTAACATTCTTTAAAGGATAGTCTACTAGGTGTAATGAACACAAAGCAAATTCACATACTGGATTAGTGCAACAGTCAACAAAAATCTACATGATCTTTTTAAAAACAACTCTTTTTACCTTGTATGTATGATTTGGGTGGTGTGGCACTACTGTAAGTAAAGTGCTCCAGTACAGATGTATCTCGGGAAAAACACAGCAACACCTGCAGAAAAGAAAGGCAGCTGATTAACTGGATCAAAGCAATGTCAAACAAATTTAATGTCTTAATTAGCACCTATTAGATGCTATTTAAGAGAGCCAATAAGGTTGAAAGCTCTTCACCACCTTAGTTTGTTTTCCTGCTCAAATTTCCAGGCTCACTTTGAAGTTGCTATAATTTTACATTCACATTCATTTGTTATCAGATTTATATCCACATTCTTCCACCCTACTCCTTCCCCCTTGGCAGGTGTTCATCCCCTTCTGTCACATTAGTGACTGTATGTGTACCTGGCTGCTTTTACAGCTTTTAGACTGTTTTTCAACTCAACTACTATGACCTGGGGATGTCCTAGCAAGTGAATAAGCACACTAATCATTTACACTCTCAAATGTGTGCAGCTCTAGAAGAAATTACACTTGCTTTCATTCCCAGGATCTTTACAAAATGTTTGCAAGCAATTCAGCTCTTTCAAAAAACAGATTATAATGCTTACCTTGTATCCTAAAGATCAAAAATGCACGTAGTATACTTTAAAGTATATTTGGGTTTTATTGTTTACATAAATGAAAAAAAAAATGTACCCACAGCAACTGAGTATAAAATTAAGCAGTAAAAGCATTCATAGAAAAAAAACCACAATAAATAATCCCATCCTATCTGGAGTTGTAAAAATGGTAGTAATTTCTACTGCACTTAAAAATCTTCATGTTTTCATGCACTGAAAGGCTGCACTATGAAGAATGTACACGAGAGGGCAGACATAAGGCAGACTTCAACTCACTGCTGACTTTTGTACACCCGAATCCCTCTCTGTTGGGGTTTAAGCCCAGCTGGAAACCAAGCATCACTGAGATGCTCACTCAACTCCCTCCCTCTCTCTCTCTCTCCACCCCGGTGGAATGGGGAAGAGAATCAAAGTAGAACTTGTAAGCTAAGAACAGTTTAGAAAGAGAATAATGGCAAATGATAATAATAATGATAATAAAAGACTAATGCCAGACCCTTCCCCAACCCAGATCAGCCATCCCCAGTTAACTCCCCCCAGTTTCTATACTGGGCATGACGTTCTGTGGTGTGGAATACTCCTTTCATCAGTCCTGGCTATGCTCCCTCCCAGTTTCTTTTGTGTACCTCCTCACTGGCAGAGCATGAGACAAGGAAAAAGTCCTTAGGATAAAAAAAAAAAACAACTTAGCAATACCCCAAAATATCACTGTGTTATCAACACCATTCTCATTCCCAATCCAAAACACAGCACTGTAACAGCTACTGAGAAGAAATAAACTCTACCCTAGCTGAACCCAGGACACTCTGCTCTTGAAGATTTTAAGAGTTTATTTTAACTGTAGTCAAGGTGTAAAAGGAGGAAATGTTTCACTACATAATTTATTGTGAATAAAAATGAATGGATTTTTCCTTCCACTAATTGGTGCAAACATCTTCCACATATCAGCATTTGTCAAAAGGAAACAAGCAAAATGACACACCTGACTATTATTGCTTTAAATTTTTTTTCATGGAAAGGAGGTCATATTTTGAGACTTTTTTCTTTTTTGAACCTCAAAACTATTTCTCAAGTACAAACATCTTTTAAAAATGAATAATACTTTCTTTATCTCAAACAGTTTAAGCTAAATATTATTTTTCTGCAATACACAATCATGTTAATAGCTGCCAAAATATCACTGACAATAACAATGCACAGGCAAATGTAATTCTATGTGTATGTTAACTGAGGTGAACAAAAGAGAAACTAATCTGAACAGGACATAAACTATGTTTTCTCATAGGGGAAAGAATGTAACCTTCATTTGAGGCCCTCTTTTTTAGGAATACATTCTCCAGTACCAGTATCTGGAAGTCTTTAAATGAAGACTCTGCATCTTTATAAGTGATAGACTCTAGCTCAAATCTAAGTTATGACTACACCCAAAAAACTCTGGGCAAGGTTCTCTGCACGTATTCATTCTGCAGGATATAAGACTAAACTATTCAAATTGAACTTCTGGCCTGAAACAAAGAATTTGCAAATCTATTAATCCATGTGTTATTTTCCTCATTAACAAAATGATAGTGCTAAAGAAAACAATGGCCCTTTTCAAATACAGAAATATTAACCAAATATTGGATATTTATAATCCAACTGAAAAGAAAACCACTGAATTAAAATTATTGAGGGAAATAAAAAAAACCAAAGTCAAAGCTTTTATCAAAAAGAAATTACTTTATTAAAAGTACCGGTATAGTTATGAAGAAGTAATAAAAATAAGTAAACTTTCGGAAAAAGAAAGCAAAGATATTAAAGGAAATAAATTATGCCATTTCACAGTGTTTTTCCTGAAAACAGTTGTATGCTACTGAAGAGGTACCAATAATGCAACAAAATATCCTCATAATTATTTTAAGCCCAGATTTTCTCATTTTGATGGACATTTCAGCTGTTTCACAACACACAAAGGACACACTCTGCTCAACAACTTGGAAAACTTACGAGGCAGTAACTAGTCATGAAAAAACGCCATAAACCCTGTCCAAACCCAGAATTAACGTATCTGGTTTAAACTAACATTTTCATTATCTATCTTATTTAGCCAATATTTAATTCCATTTATCATATGAAATCAATAAATAATATCCCATATCACGATGACTCATAGTACAAAATTTTTCCAGTGGCTATAGAACAAAATAATTTGGCAGTAAAGCATTTGCAAATCAGGTTTGGAAGAGGAAATTATCAAGGAAAATGGATAACTTTTTTCTAGAACAGCATCTGAGGCACACCACAAAATAGCAATCAAAACTAGAGCAACAAATAATTACAAGTTTGAGATATTTTCTGCTTCAAAGCCCTGCAGTAAAACTAGCCACATAATTTTTCAGAGATTTTTGGTGAGTCTTCTTCAAACTACTAAAGACAGTTTAGTCTTTTTGATGATTTTCATTCTGCAACTATTCTTTTATAGTCAGTAGAGATATAAAAAAAGGAAAACATTCAGCTGGGTTATATATTGAGAATGATGAGCGAAATCTATTTCTGATGGTCTTAAACAAAGCATTATATACTGGTTCAGTTATTCATCGTTTATAACCCCCTGTCTACTGCAACTGTCAGTTAATGACTAATTGATGCCATGGTAGTCTACATAATAAATAAAAAAGAAATAGGAATCAGATTTTCACATCCCAAGATGAAGCCACAGTACTAACAACAATGAAGATCATCTTTGACCATTAAATCTAGAAAAACTTTTACGTGTAAATATTTAATCAACAAATATAAATGTTTGAGTTGACATCATTCAGACAGTTTGCAAATTTCACAAAATCACAGAATCACTAGGTTGGAAGAGACCTTTCTAGATCATCAAGTCCAACCCAGCCCTAACACCTCAAGTAAACCATAGGGCACTGTAAAGCAAGGGGGTATTTTAAATGGAACCCTGAATATACTTCTCATGACTTAGTTTTTCTGTATACACAACAACTTTTAATTGTTGGGGGTTATTTACTGCAAAGCTGGAGAGGGGAAAAATATGGCTGACTTTGTATTTTCCAGCTTAGTCCACTGGAAAGACATTGTGTATGGTCCTTAATAGCAGGAGTTGTAGAAGCTTGCCCTGCTTAATCTGTTTAAGTGTGGAAGATTGCTATGCAGAAGAGAAAGTATATGCAGTGAATAGATGTATCTGTCCCATTGTACTCTGCCTTACAAAGGCAGTTCTCTCTCCAAGGACGATACAATTCCACAGAAATATACCTCCTAGGTTTTCTAACCAAAAATTAGTTACATACCTGATATAAATAATCCTCAAATACAAAATAGTAATCATCGTTGCTTGCTGTCAGCTTTACATCCTGTAATAAAAAAATACAAGACTTTGAAGCCAAAAGACCTCTCTTCAGACTCCCATGGAGGCTAAACTTAACATAGTGATAGAAGACACTGTTTCACTTTCATTCAAAGAACTATAGCTAAGCTTACACTGCACATTTTAAAATTTAAAAAATGCTGTATTAACTTGATGATTAAGTATTCTACATTAAGAGTTGAAACTTGAAATGGAAGCAGTCATGTTGGTTCTTTCTCACAAACCCAGTTACTCATTCAAATGAAGATATCATTCCTTTATGACTTAACAGTTCAACTCAAATGTCTTATACAAGAGACAACACAGGCACAAGGAATAAGTTCACAATAATAAGTTCACACTATTGATTTTTACACTCCTCAAAACCAAACCATCTAGTATTTTCTTTGTTAAAAAAAAACAACAACAAGATACAACGTGTGATAAGCACATAAATCACTCACTGTTTAGTGAATTACTTACTTTGTAAATCAGGCTGTCCACTAAAAGGTTGTGTTGAATCACATTTGACTTAAGCTGTTCATAATACAAGATGTCCTAAAATTAAGAATATTACCATCATCTGAGACATGACATGAATTTATATTTAAAGTAAAAAAATTAATTTTCAGCAAATAATAAAAAAGAAGCATGTGTTCAACTGAAAAAAGCACTGCATATTTATGAAGCATCTATCATGGTTTGTGTCCAAAACTGTGTTACATTTCTTATGTTATTTAAAATTTTTTCAGTTATAAAACAAAAATCTTAACATTTCCATCTGATTCAACATTTCTTCTTTGTCTTCTGAATTTTCATGTAACATTGATTTGTAAACTTTTTCTCTTTCAAAAATGCGTCGCATTTTCATATAGACCACAGCTTTTTTGAAAATTATAGGTGGTATAAAAATACCATACCTCCAAATATACTTACCTTTCCAAACTGAAATTAAGTACATTTCAGGATTGCAGTGAGCAGCCTTCTTGACCTTACAGAGCCACATCCCAAAACATTCATATTGTATCCACTTGAGAGCAAAAGAGAGCTCTGAAAGGAGCTCATGGGCAAGAGAGAACAGTATCTTTCAGCAGAACCCAGCAAAGCTACTTCAAGCAGAATCTGGACATTCACCTTCTCTGAAGTAAAGGTTTGGATTACTCAGCAACCTCTGTGCCAGCACAGTCCACCCATGTCCTGTCATGAAATCCCTGGCACTGGAGCTACACTCACTGATGAACTGCTGGCAGGTCATGACCCATTTTTAGTCACCCTTGCCACGTGATTGCACTATCGCACTCTCAATCTAACAAGGACAAAACAAATAGCTAATCAGATTACATAAAGAGAAAACAGACAGAAGAGTTAAAGGAAGCTTACTCTCCTTTTGCCAGAGATCTGTGAAATCTACTTGTAAAGTACATCCTTCGGCAGCCAAAGATGATGACAGTCTGTTACTGAAACTGGGTTTTCTGCTGTTTGAATGGTACAGTGGGGACCTTTGGCTACTGATCCTAATCTCAAAAACCTTCTGTCTGATAAGGCAGATTTACATAATGTCCCATTATGAACTTACCACCTCACCTATTTATTAAGCTTTTAAACTTTGGAAACTATATGTAGTAATATCTATAGCAAAGTAAAGCACTACTGATTTTTCCATGCTGGAATTTTCAGCATTAAGGTTTTCCACCTATTAACTCAAAGAAGGGGGAAGAAAAACCCTATCAGATAATGAACAAACTTCTTTCCTAAGCACTGTTTCTGTAGCATGCAGAGACTAAACAATTCTGTAACACTATGAATAGAAGGAAAAAAAATTAAACAGATTCTCAGTAAGTGTGTGCCATCCATTTCATGCAATGAGACAGACATCCCACAGGAAATAACTGTGATTCTCTGATTCAAGATCATATGATTAAAATATATATAGAGCAAATTGGACTGTTTACACAGACAATATTAACTGTGACACTGTTCACCCTCAAATGTTTGTCTTTGCAACCCTAAAAAGCCTCTTTTAACACAGTTCCTCTAAAGTGTACCATTACAAATGAAAACTGAGAAACAATTCATTGTCAGGCAATGTGTTTATACATTTCTAAATAATCCTGCATACAGAGCTCACAGTTTATCATTTTTATTATTACAATGCTAGATTGTTAGTATCATTCCTTGCTTGGCTGTGTATTAGCTTTATACAGAGGCTGAGCTTTACCGAATAAAATTGTCCAAACAACAATATTGGATGCTAGCACACACAGTGCTGCCCATACCAAACCCTCATAATGTTTCACATCAAAGAAAGGAAATTCACATTTCATGTGATTTAGAGATTCATACAGCTATAAATGTAATAGAACCTAAATTGCAAATCAGAAATATTACAGCAAGGAATGTCTGCAGACAACTCAACTCCAGCAGAGAAACTATTCACAAGAGGTAGAGAAAAGAAGTATTAGATAAATCCATAAAGCCTATATAAAATTCAGCAGATCATAAAACAGCTACATGTATATGGAAACTGCTTTGCTATACTTCACAAAAAAGAAAGCCATGTATCCATTCAATGCAAGAAGAACATCTCTTGGCAGTAGTCGCAGCTTAATTCTGTGTAAGAAACATTATTTAATGCAATGCTTAAACTGAACCATGGCTATCAACTTAGAACATAGCTGTGGTAATCCATGTGCTGTTCTACCTGATCCATGGGCAGCCTGCTAGGACTCATTCAGAGAATTGATCTTTTAAATGCATGTACTCAAAGTTCATAAAACAACTTTAACTTCGAACCCTGGATAAAAAATGCTATGAAAAAATAGCATTGGAAAAGAAGACAGAAGATTATGACAGCTGTCACATTAGGAGAAGAGTTTCAGTTTTGCAAGAAGAAAAGCATTTACATGCACTTACCTCACAGCTTAAATTATTTTCTTCAACATAGTGTATCTTGTCACAACTTGATAACCTCTGCTTTCTATGGGGACTGAGGGTGCATTTTGCATTTCACTGTTTTTCAATCCTTTATTTCAACTATCTCAGACGAGTAGACTAATTTTCCAGTTTGCATCACTTTATCTGCCCTTACCATTTTGTCTCAATGTTATCATACCATTTTCTAGCCACTTGCCCTCATCTTTCTAGAGTTCTTTCAGCATCATCACAAAGTATTGTCTCACCACTTATTCCTTGCACACAATCTACTCAGTTCAGTCTCAAGGCTCTGGATCTGGAAGAATGTCTCTTAAATGAAAACTTCTACTGCACTCAGTCTCCGAATAATGTACATATTTAAAACAGTTTATTTTCCTTTTTCATCTATAGCTGACAAGCATCATTTGCTAAATGTGTAAAAAATTATCATAAGGAAAATTATTACATACATATAAGAGCCTCACATCAAAGTTTCTCCAATTATGCAAAGCTTAAAGAGGGATTTAACTTTTTAAGGTATATTAAATATAGTAACTATGGCATGGCTTCAGATACTGCAAAAAATTCCTTGTCGAGGACTTGCATCAAATATAAGGTACAATGAAAAACTGTTGCAGTACAAGGGAACATAGAAACAACCCACATCTTACCAGCTCCTCTCTAAGTCTTTGATTGTACCTATGCAGAGTATATGCCATAGTACATAAAGCAATTTATAAGATATGTAAGTGCATATGATGACAGGGTCAAACAACCATGAAAAAGCTTTTTATAAAACTTAGCAAAGATATGAGCAGTTCAGTCTTCTCTCCCAGGTATTTTTTCTTGTCCTTCTAAAAAATCAGCATCATATAGGAAAATCTCAGGAGTCAGTCAGATCAATCGAATAATTTATTCTACAGTATTTTGCTCACATATCTATTAAAAATTAGGAAGAGTGGCAAAGACTTTCAGAGCACAGAGCTTTTTAAATCACAAAATGTTTATCAGTTTTTGTGACAACTCAGTAGACCTAAATTGCAAATCAGAAATATTACAGCAAGGAATGTCTGCAGACAACTCAACTCCAGCAGAGAAACTATTCACAAGAGGTAGAGAAAAAAGTATTAGATAAATCCATAAAGCCTATATAAAAATTCAGCAGATCATAAAACAGCTACATGTATATGGAAACTGCTTTGCTATACTTCACAAAAAAAAAGCCATGTATCCATTCAATGCAAGAAGAACATCTCTTGGCAGTAGTCGCAGCTTAATTCTGTGTAAGAAACATTATTTAATGCAATGCTTAAACTGAACCATGGCTATCAACTTAGAACATAGCTGTGGTAATCCATGTGCTGTTCTACCTGATCCATGGGCAGCCTGCTAGGACTCATTCAGAGAATTGATCTTTTAAATGCATGTACTCAAAGTTCATAAAACAACTTTAACTTCGAACCCTGGATAAAAAATGCTATGAAAAAATAGCATTGGAAAAGAAGACAGAAGATTATGACAGCTGTCACATTAGGAGAAGAGTTTCAGTTTTGCAAGAAGAAAAGCATTTACATGCACTTACCTCACAGCTTAAATTATTTTCTTCAACATAGTGTATCTTGTCACAACTTGATAACCTCTGCTTTCTATGGGGACTGAGGGTGCATTTTGCATTTCACTGTTTTTCAATCCTTTATTTCAACTATCTCAGACGAGTAGACTAATTTTCCAGTTTGCATCACTTTATCTGCCCTTACCATTTTGTCTCAATGTTATCATTACCATTTTCTAGCCACTTGCCCTCATCTTTCTAGAGTTCTTTCAGCATCATCACAAAGTATTGTCTCACCACTTATTCCTTGCACACAATCTACTCAGTTCAGTCTCAAGGCTCTGGATCTGGAAGAATGTCTCTTAAATGAAAACTTCTACTGCACTCAGTCTCCGAATAATGTACATATTTAAAACAGTTTATTTTCCTTTTTCATCTATAGCTGACAAGCATCATTTGCTAAATGTGTAAAAAATTATCATAAGGAAAATTATTACATACATATAAGAGCCTCACATCAAAGTTTCTCCAATTATGCAAAGCTTAAAGAGGGATTTAACTTTTTAAGGTATATTAAATATAGTAACTATGGCATGGCTTCAGATACTGCAAAAAATTCCTTGTCGAGGACTTGCATCAAATATAAGGTACAATGAAAAACTGTTGCAGTACAAGGGAACATAGAAACAACCCACATCTTACCAGCTCCTCTCTAAGTCTTTGATTGTACCTATGCAGAGTATATGCCATAGTACATAAAGCAATTTATAAGATATGTAAGTGCATATGATGACAGGGTCAAACAACCATGAAAAAGCTTTTTATAAAACTTAGCAAAGATATGAGCAGTTCAGTCTTCTCTCCCAGGTATTTTTTCTTGTCCCTTCTAAAAAAAATCAGCATCATATAGGAAAATCTCAGGAGTCAGTCAGATCAATCGAATAATTTATTCTACAGTATTTTGCTCACATATCTATTAAAAATTAGGAAGAGTGGCAAAGACTTCAGAGCACAGAGCTTTTTAAATCACAAAATGTTTATCAGTTTTTGTGACAACTCAGTAGAGCATTTCTATTTTGGAAAAAACATCACTAGAAAATATGTGCTTGCACTTTTGTGTTCTCACCTAGTCTTCACATTTTACTCTCCCTTCACTACTTACCTCTGGCTGATTGGAAATGTTAAGAATGAGAGCCCACAGATCAGCTCGGAGTGCTGTTGGACATCCCTGACGAACATACTGCTGAGCTGCAGCACTATCTTGCTCTGCTAACACTGTAAGAAACAAAGCAGATAAAGAGTTGATGTAGTGTAAGACTTCTATCAAATACCCCAATTTTTAACTTTAAAAACTGGCTTAACCATGCTGTAGCATTAGCTAATAGGAAAATACTGAAAAGATCTCATTTCCACACTGCAATTTTTAAGTAACTCCTTAGGAAACAATGCAATTGGTATTGATCAGCCAGGCTGTACTACATTTTGTCATAAAATAGCACTTAGTATGTACACATGACTATATCAACCCTATATCAAGGCTAGTTGCAGCTACTACGCTGACATCATGCAGAACAAGCAGCCATTTATAGCCATAAAATATTCCTGGTTTAACTATGAGTGGTATCTCAGTTCAAATACGAGACTGCCACTCATTCTGGCTTTTTTTGTATCTTGCTTCCTTTCATGTTAACTATATGAGTATCTTCAGAGATCGCTGTGGGGCAGAATTTTCCATTCCAGAGTGTACTGTCATGTTCTCTCATTATTGGTTTATTTACTCTAGAGGATAAAGACATAAAAAAGATATTGGTTTGCCTTCATATTGACATAAAACAAATACTCTACTGCTGACAGGTCTGCTTATTTGGGTCACACTTGTGAAGCTTTAGGCTTCTCTGTCACAAGGGCCTCATGCTGAATACAGTACTGTATATACCATAGAACAGATTATCTTGTTCCCTACTTCAATCTATAAACTTGAAAGAAACATCTTCAGCTATTGTAACTGGTAAAAGTGTTCCTCACCAAGGGTGTGTGATTAACTGTACCCTGATAGCCAAAATGTTTTTCACAAAAGAGAGAGTTCAGAGAAATTTCTCTGCTATTATCTAGACATTACATAGGTGATCAACTGCTACTCAGATGTTTCCAAATCCATTTCCTCTAATTTTTCTGAAGCGTCTATGAAACAGCTTGCTTTTCTATATCTCAATGAATTTGATATTATCAATATCCTCAGACTTGGCAATACATCTAATATAAAAGCAAAATCAGTACCACAGTAGCAAACAAAGTCATAACTAACACCTGTTAGAGCATGCAGCAGGACTCCCACTGAATGAAAAGGGATTTCAGTTTTTGGTCAAGGCACTTACATATTTACAAAATTTATAGTCTTTGAATATAGGAAAAGCTAAGGTATTCTCTAGAATAGAGCAGTGCCATATATATATATATATATATATATATATATATATATGTATTACAAATATGAATGGCAATGTGGGGTTGAATGAATGGCTCAAGAAGTCCAGAAAATCTCATTTATTTGGAAGAATGGGAAAAGAACAGAGAGAACAGAGAGGTGGACAGTACCTAATGAGTTGCTCTTGGATTAGAAAATTGACAGTGTAAGGACAGAAAGATTACAACAAAAGAAGTAAGAAAGAAAGAAAGAAAGAGAGAAAGATCATTGTTTTGTTACTGCAACAAAAAAATTAGGATGAAGCACTTTTGGGACAAGTATCCTGCCAATTTTTTCCTTTGATGCTAATGTTCAGCAGGAATCAGAAGAGACAGTAATGAGTAAACATTGGTGTATTTCAACCATTCCTTGTATGCTTCTCCTTTAAGCAAACTTAAACTATTAAATTATTATTTCTTTTAACTTCCCCTTCCTTTTGTAAGTTATTACTTTTCCCACAAAAACAATCCTGGAACTTTTCAGAAAAAGACAAAGAGATAAAGAGACAAATAAGTGAATATTCCATAGTGGCTAATATGGAATACTAACACTAATTGTTAATACTGCAATACTCTGCAATTGCAACTGATTATTAAAAAGACTATTCTAACACAAAGGCATAGATCCCATTACAATAATGAGATGTTTTCATTTTGATTTCAAACTGAAATTCAGTAGTGGAATAAGTTAAGTTGTCACCAAAGAGATGTCTATGTGCTTCCTATTTTGTTTTTATTGAAATACCTGTGGAGCTTTTTATCTGGTAGCTACTGGTAGACTGCAAATGTTTGCTTTTCTGTCCCTGTCTAAATGCTAACAGTATTAGCAATTGTCTATCTAAATAACAATGGTATTACTGATAATGCTTTGTGCTAGTCTAAGTTCTTAAAATTCTAAGAGGTATGTGCAAATACAAATTTACTAAATGCATTCTTAACTACTCAGAGTTTTTTACAGATAAAAACAGATCCATACCTTTCTGCCCAACACGTACATGTTCATTTTCAAAGAACTCTAGAAAATAAAACCACAGAAAAGCATGGCAAAAAATAAATGAAAAAGACACCCCAGCTGATAATGTATTTTATATTTTTAACACACATCATTACATTCAGTTGCTATTTACTGCTAACATCACTAAAAGTTAACCTGCACCACAGTCAAAATTCTTTTTCAAAAACTAATTTTGTGTTTCAAAAACACAAATATCAAAGCACTATACTACATGATTTTCAATTAGGCAAGTTTCCATTTAAAAAGAAAAATCTTCTGATACTATAGTGATTTCCATTTTTACGTGGAAAGACCATCTTAAAACCTCTTCCTACAGCAATATATTCATACATGGAAAACCAACAGAGATTATACACTATTTAAGTTACTGAATATTAATATATGGATATGTCCTGTAATATTTTTTAAATGGTTATTTTAAATGTTTGTATGTATATTTGTATGTATGTATATATATACACACATATATATAAAAATACACCTATCTATTGGCTGGATTAACATTTACTGATATTTTCTGTATTTCTGGAAACAGGCAACGTGGTTCTCTAGATCCTGAAGTGTTCAAACATACTGAAATTAATGTATTCTCAACTTAAGGTGATGACTTTAAAACTTCCCCAAATCTGACTCTTCATATATGAAATGCTTTCTATTATTAGCAATATTTTACTATTAAAAATCCCTACAATCATAGTTACAGAACAAATATTGATTGTTTACTATGGGAAAAATACACAATTTTTTTTATAATTTCGAAGGCTTCTACTCATTAGTGTTCTGTTTGAATGAGTGGAGCATGGCATTAGCTTACCAGGAGGCACTTGTGCTGAATCATCAATACCTAGCTGTCCTATATTTAAGCCTAGTTCACTAAAGTCTTCTTTCTGAAAAGGAAAAGCACCATAACAAAGTAATTAATATGTTTGATTCTCTATATCACTTGAGATTTCTTCTCAAAGGCTTAATGTGAATATTTTCTGAACCAAATTAAGTTCTTCTAAATGCATACATTTGAAACAGAATCTCACATCAATTCTTACTCTAGTTTTAGATATAAGCCCCAGTTTGCATGTCAAGTATGAGCTACACCTGGATGTAGTGAAGTGGTGAATGAAAGACTGGGTTTAGGATCTCTATTTTCCATCTCTTTTCCAACCCAGATGAAGGTTTTCTACTAGCATAGAATCTGCAAGAGCCTCATCAGTGAAGAATTGAGAAAAACTCTCCCATATAATACACTAGTGCTCAAACATTTCTTTTCATTTACAACCTGACAATAAAGGGATTTTAAATTATATTAAGAAGAAAGTCAGAAGCTAACTCATTGTCAGGCTACTCATCTTGTACAGAATCTGCAGAATTGAGATGTGTTAAAAATTTGAAGTTTCTTGCAAAGAAGAAAAATGATTAAGTGAATAACATGTACATAAGTGTATTTTTGGCACAAATTAAACCTGTGTGGCATAAAATGAAAACTTCTCTACTGGCAGAAATTTTATTGTTTATGTTTTATTTTTCATGAAAAATATTTTTTTCATAGAACTTCTTTATGCTCTGTATTTTAACCACACATTTAGATTGATTTTCACTTTCAAAAGGAAAAATTCATGATGATACTAATATTCATTTTTATTAGTTAGAATAATTTTCATTAGAAAGAAAAAAAAACCTCTTACAGAAACCTCTTATAAGAAAAAAATACACTTACCAATTCTGGAATATCTTTAACTTTTAAGGGAACCTGAATTAGTCCCAGATGATTTCTGAAACTAGGCTGCTCTCCATTTTCATAATTTGGGTTTCGAAGATTCATCAGTACCTTAAAAATTGTAGCTCTGTCATTTCTTGCTTACATTCAGAACTCTTCTCAACATCATCAGCATTACAAACAGTACATTCAGCATAAAATAATTTCCTACAACTTATATATATATATATACACACAAATGATCAAATTATACCTCAACATTTTCAAAATGAAAAAGTATTGAAATTTTTAAGGAAGCTAACATAGTCTACTTTGAAAAGTCAGCTCAATAAAAAAGCAGAAATAATTTTTAATATACACAATTAAGTGCTGGCTACATAGTAGTGTCTTGACTGAAATTCACTTCCTCATTTAAACTATACCAACAACATATTTGTGATGGCAACAGTATCCAGGATTTTCTTCAGCATTACTTTTCTCTGAAAGAATTTTTATCCATCTTCTTACACAGGCAATCTTACAGAGCTTCCAATCAAAGTGCTACATAACTTGCTACTAAAATAATTATTTTCTAAATAACAATATATCAAAATATCTTCTTTCATATAAGAAAAAGAAATTACAGAATTGAAAACTTAAAGCAAATATAATTTAAAGGACACGGAATCATCTCAAGGTAAGTACCTGTGATCTATAAGGAATTTACAGTCTCTTACATACTGTTAATCCGAGGTATAGATTCTTATATGATGTTGAACTGTAAAGATTCTTTCTACCATGAACTTCCAGCTCCTATGAAATTCTCTCATAACATTGTACCTCTACAGTTCTCACTCTTGTAAGTATTCTAATACCATATAATCTCACTGTCATACTTGTTAATTTAAAGAAACTGCAAACTCTGGAAAGAAAACAGCATAAAAGAAAAAGAGAGTGATCATGGGGTCACAGAATAAAACTAATTATTTACAGATCTCAGAATAGAAACACACCATGGCTGTTAGTACAGTGATGGAAAACAAAATAAATAAAACATTTTCAACATTATTTTGATTAACTGAACAAAAGGAGTGATATGTAATAAGTACTGTTTGACTATGATGTTCTTTGCTTTAATCATAGAAAATGAAGAATAATACTGACATTTAAGGCTTTAAAGATTCCACAGTCACCAATTTTTTAATGATCCAATTTGATTACATACAAAAGCCTTGAAATTCCACATACTCCTGTCTCATGTTTGATTTTTTAAAACGCCCCTAGATGACCTACAATTACAACTGCATACAAGTCTGACATCTACTATCAAACGGTCTATTGACTTCACATATTGTGATTTATGAGTTTAATATATTGGAATTGAAAATGTAAAATGGTTTACAAAATCACATGAGAATTGCTCTCCAAGAGAAAAAAGTTGGGCCCAGACTACGCTTTAGAGAAGTTTATCACAGGTTCAATTTAAAGCTGCAGTTAAAAAAAAAAAGGAACAATAGGGTTTTGTTTTGTAAACCAAACATGGATTCATAAAAACCATGCCAAATTTCAATTTCTACAAATAACAACTAGTATGAAATACACTTAGCAATTCTTTTTCCCACTTAATATAAAAGACTATAATGGATACAAGCCATTACTCAGCCAAGCTGAGTATTGTTTCATAGAGGCTTACCTCAAGAAAATCTTTAGGAGCATAAACAGGCCGGAAAAGACTTAGATCTGAAGTAAGATTTCAATGACACTATGTTAAAACCAAAAGATCAAAAACAAATGTGCCATATTTATAACACAATCTAGCAATTTAAATAACAGATTAGAGCAGAGATCAGAATAACATTATCACAAATATCATGGCAACAACTACCACGTATTCCGCCATGATTATGCTACTGATAATTGCCTTATTTTTTTAAACCTCAGATAAATGAAGAGGAGGGTGTTTTTCAAGGTCCCTTCCAGACCAAACCATTCTATGATTCTATGAAGAGAACAGTAGTCACAGGAAGTTTTTACTTAATCCTCCTAAGTGTTTAGACAGAATCACTCTTAGACTTAGGAAAGATATGATTTTCAAAAGCAGAGTGTTTTTTAACAGCTTAGATAATTGAATTACACACACTGCTGTCAAATGAAAACTGGGGAGCAGTAATGAAAAATCCATGAAAAGTGTTTGCCATCAGAGAGGTGGTAGTGTGATACAAACCAGCACCTCTGCAAAATAATTTTTAAGGAACTTGGCTATGAACTAGCATGAGAGTTAGCCTTGCTTTCCCCAAGAGCAAGAGTTATTTTTATCTTTTCTCAAAAAAACATCTGAGGTTAATTATCCACAGTTCTGAACATTTTCTGTAAGCCTGAGTTTACAATAAGAGGAGCTGTCTTCTAGTTGAATAAATCTCTAAAGCACTGGAATATGGAATATGACACAGTAACCTCTCAGTAATGATTCAATGTTAGTACAGTAACTTGAAACAAAATAACAAGGAAATAAGTATTTTTTAGGCATAACGACACATTACCAATGAAAAAAAGATCGAAATCAATTTGCCTTGAAGAGATTAGATTAACCTTTGATGGTAAGTAAGATGTGCATCCTTCCTTTCTATGTACAAAAATTTAATGCATGTAAATTTAGTTGACCTTACCTGGCTCATCAGTTCCCATTTCATTCCATTTATTAAGCAATTCTTTTTGTTCATTTGCAGGCCTCTGAAATACACAAAAAAGTGTATCTTCTTTTTTTTAACAGAATTAATAAAAACATGCTAATTTCAAATATGTATTTATTTCAACTATACATTAATACAATGTTTTACAAAATAGCAATACAAACTTATTTGCTAACAAATTCTCCCTAGCCTGAAGGTACATTACAAAGGGAAAGGCCAAGTTCAGTTCCTGGAAGGAAAGAAGCCCAATAAATAGTTTCAGGTGTCTGGCAATGAATTCAGGATATTTAGTACTCAGTTTTGTGTTACTGAAGATTTACTGCCCATTCCATAGAATATCAATAAAATTCCTGTCCCTGGCAGCCATGAAAACCAAATTCAGCAGCATCCTTTAGCTCATGATGAACCACAGAGGTTCTGCCACCTATCACAGAGGTCAAACAGGGGAATGACCAAAACATGCTAAAGTTACTCCCTACTTCCATGATCTTTAAAATTAAAGCCTCTACATTAATTAAAAACAAACAAACAAACAAACAACCCCCAAAAAAAAAAACCAAACCAAAAAAACCAGACCAGAATGAATGACAAACAAAATCAGCAATGTACCAGAGTTCAACTACAGCCTTCTGTGCACACAAAGCACATTGGTGTCACACACAGGCTGCACAAGTTATACAGTTGAGTCTGCACACAAAATACTCTGTTAAGAGCAATGAACACAGTAATGAGCTTTCCAACATGCTGCTCCCTCAAGAGGATAACTACTGCAACAGCAAAGAAGAAAATCTACCTAGAGGATTCATCCTCTCCCAAGCTGAGCTGACACATTCATTGCCACCATCTCTGAAAATTATTCTGCATTTCAATTATTTAGATACTGAACCTGCAGCTCTTGATAACCATGTCTAAAATGAAAATTACATTACAAGTGTGCAAGATGAGGCTTAATTTCAGAGATGTCAGTTTGAAAATAGAAAATTAACAATACATTACCTTCTGTGCTAGTGGGATATTGAGTTCTGTGCACATGCTGTTCAGACTTTTCAGAATTCGCTTCTCCCAGCTTCCCTAAAATACACACAAAAGATAAATTATAAGGAATTTCTTTTTCCTGAAAATTGAATTTACTATGCAATAACAAGCAGTTTTTAAAAGTCAGATATATATAAAAGGATAGCAAGAGTCACTGACTGACATCTGCAAACATATGAAGAGAATATTTATATGCTTCTTTAGATGGAAACAATAGATCAATTCTTTACAACACAAAAAAGAACCAGAAAATTTAGTTGTTCATATTTCATATCTTTTAAAAATCATGTATTTCACAAAACTTCTTTATAGATCAACATCTAACAAATTTTTCAAACAATTATAAGAGATCAATCAACTGTGCATAGCAAATACCTTCTCTCACAGGGTCTGAAGAGACTGGCAGTCTTTCTCCACAAAAAGTATCTTAGATGTTGTCAGAAATTAAGGAAAGTTAGAAATCTGGTATTCTGTAATGCCAGATTTCTTTTCAGATTTTAAAAAACCAGTCCCAGCACAATGCTCAGGAAATAGCTGTCTAATCAGAGAAAACCAGAAGTAGACAATACCTCAATGGCCAGTGAACAGCTTAAAAAGCAACCAGATTCTTCTGACAATTGCATTAGGCTTCAATAGTGTCTACTCCATGGCAAACTCCTCTGAAGTTAATGCCAAATAGTAATGACTTCTTTGCCTATGGACTTGGTACTTTGCTTCCATGATTACAGCACCACTGGTGGGTTTTATACTTAATTTAGTTTTCTGTGGATGACAAGCCAGACCTCAATCATATGAATGCAAAGACTCCTCTTAATTTCATTTAGTTCTATTTATTGCTTGTAATTTGCTCTACACACAAATTTTACAAGTTAGTTACTGTTTAACGATGTTTCTCAAAGTTCTGCAAAAAGAGGCTGCAGTTTATTAGACAGGAAGGAAATGAAGGGAAGGGCAAGTAAAAAAAAATTTAAATCTTGTCTATAATTGTTTCATTTCAGCTTTCACTACAAGATCATTGACAAGGTATGAGATCCTCTCATACCTTTTTCCATCAAAAACTTGCTATTTTTCACCAGAAATTTTTCCTCACAATCAAGTCATCACTTTCTTTTGCAAACAAAACAGATCTGAGTTTTAAATGTAAGGAATGTTTTCCAAATTGCATACTTTTTATCATACTCTGTAAAATATTTTTCTTTAACTGTATTATCATATTTTAATTCCTTTCAAAAGCTGCAGTTACACAACACCATATCACAAACTGGTTCATTTCTCACAAAGTGGTACTATCAAGCCTTTGCTATTTTGCTAAGAACTCAGGTTTTGTTTCTAGAGAAATAAGAAGTGAGAGAGCATGAAAATTACTAGGCAATATAGGATAAGAAAGTGGAAATGGAGAAAACACAGGTAGTAGCAGCAAAAACAAAGTTAAAGTCTTTTTTGGTAAAAGCATGGTGTAGATCAGATGGCCCGGCCTCCTGTCCAGCCAAATCCTAAGTGTCCAATATTGTCTCCTTTAGATTATTCCAATGGCTGATTGTTCCCAATGCAAAAAATTTTCTTCTTCTGTCCAATCAGAATTACCCCAAGAGTAACTTGTACCCATTACTTCTCATCTCTACCATGTGATTCTTGCAAAAAGGAGTCTCCATTTTCTCTGTAGTCACCCTTTAAACACTGGAACAAGGTCTCCCCTAAGCCGCCAGTTCTCAAGGCTGAACAAACCCAGCTGTCTCACCCTTTCCTCACAGGTCAGGCTTCCCAGTTCTTTGAACATCTCTGTGGCCCTTCTCTGGACCCTCTCCAGTCTGTCCACATCCTCTGCTGTACAGTGGGGACCAAACCTGAACACAGTACTCCAGACGTGACCTGACAAGTGTTAAGTAGAGAGGGACAATGACTTCTTTATCTCTGCTGGGGATGCCCACATTGATGCAGCAGCACGCTGTCCACTCATACGCAGCTTGCTGTCCACCAGATCCTTCAGGTTCATTTCCTTCAGGCTGCTCCCCAGCCAGGCAGATCCAAGCCTGTGCTGCACTCCTGGATTATGTCTTCCCACATGCCAGACCTTACATTTGTGTTTTTACATCATAAGTCTCTTGTTAGCCCACTCTTCCAGCATATTCAAGTTTTTCTGCACAGTGACTCTCCCCTAACATTTCTAACTTGGTTTGGCCACTTTTCCACTTGGTTTGGTACCACTGGCACCATCACTTAATGATGCCATCAAAATTAAGGGAGGACAGGTGGAAGGGATAGAGAGGGGAATGGCAGAGATATGCTTAAAGATATGAAAGCTACAAAAGAAGAGACAGATGGAAGCTTTGCAAGACCAAGAACCATCTAATTCCAAAGACTAATAGAGGTCAGCACACTTGGTGTGACTTACAACTGCCACACCAGACATTAATCCACTTACTGCACTGGGGATGCAACATGTTGGTAATAAACCACTTATACTCAGTCATAAACTGTGACATAATTCATCTTTCAAGACCCAGTAAAAGATATTCAAATAAATGCAAAAAAGACAAAACCAAAGTGAGGGTTATACAGCCTTTCCAAGCAATATACCATGCCCTCTCTCCAGGATAGCAGGTACCTGAAGTGAGCAGAAACAGAATGCACTGTTCTTCACTGAAATAAAAGGCAGAGGGAGAGGTCATAAAGTCATTTTATTGATGGGAACAATACATTTAACAAGATGATTCCTCTAGTCTTACAAAGAAATTCAACACTAAGAAAACACACTATTAGGATTGCTATGGTTACAATTATTCAGTAAAATAGCTGAAACTGAGGAAGGTAGCACTGCAATTTGGAAGCAATTTCATAGCATCACATTGTTTCTACCACCCAAAGACCACACCTGAAGGGAGGGAGAAGGATTATTAACAAGGGCATGTAGCAATAGGACAAGAGGGAATGGGTTTAAACTGAAAGGGTAGGTTTACATGGGACAGGAGGAAGAAATTCTTTACTGTTGAAGGTAGTGAGACAATGAACAGGTTGCCCAGAGAAGTTGTGGATACCCCATGCCTGAAAGTGTTTAAGGACAGGTTGGATGGGGCTCTGAGCAACCTGATCTAGTGGGAGGTATCCTTGCAAGGGAAGGTTGAAACCAGATCTTTAAGGTCCCTTCCAATCCCAACCATTCTATCATCCTATGACTTACAGCATTACTACTCATTGCTGTTAATGCTCTATCCTTCTCTAGAAACCTGATATCATTTGAGGGAGGAAAAGAAAGCAATATAAAAACTTCAGTCTGCCATCTATGAGAAAACAGAACCAATGTGAGGAGAAAAATGGTTAATTATGAACATTTTAATACCTACTCTAGAAAAAAATATTAATATTGCTTTAATCACTGACTCAAAGTCATTCCAGTAACTATCAGAGATGGTTTGCTGGGAGCAGAACCCTTATTTCCAGAATTCTGAAGTAGAACAAAATTTGTTAAGATAGAAAAGGATAAAGAAATTGTCAACAAACTTATAACAATGGAAACAGCATTTTAAATGGTGACTGTATCTAATAAAAATAGAATGTGACAAATACGGATAACATTTTTATATGTGGACAAATTTTGATGATAGCACAAAATATTTTTTCCAACTGCTGTGATGCTAGATGAAAATAAAGTAAAAATAAAAACCATCTATCTACAAATAAAAAATCCCAAGTCTTTACTGTCAAAACATTATTTAGATTTTCAATACCTATGAAAGTAAATTGTTTTCACTTTTATCTCTCTCCCAAAAGGTATTAGCAACCTGTACACTTGTATTTTAGCTATTTCCAAATATTTTAAACAAACAAAACCATTGAAACACTGGCTTTGTAAGCTTTTCACATTGTTTATTTAATTAAAAAGAGTAACAAAACAAAACCTAGTTGTGATTCAATTGCTCTGATGATGGTTGTTTTCTTATAGGCCCATTATCTACAGTGATAAATGTCTGTCATCTTGAAAATCAAACACTTGCATGTATCTTAGTGGTTTTAGAAAAGATAATGTTAGTTCTCTAACTGTGTATTTATTATTATTTCACAACTACCCTAATTTACCAGTATTTCTCTATGAAAAGGGTTCACAAGTCTTTATCAAAGAGCTGTATTTCCAGAAAGGGCTTGAAAGGGCATATACTGGTTTGGCTGGGATAGAGTTAACATCCTTCATAGTAGTTGGTATGGTGCCTTCTTTTGGATTTGTGACCAAAGGGTGTTGATAAAACACAAATGTTTTAGCTATTGCTGAGAAGTTCAAGCTCTTCTCTAATGCTTCCCCAATGACAAGGAGGCTGGGAGTGCACAAGAATGAGGGAGGTGACAGAACTAGGACAGCTGATCCCCAGTGAGTAACGGGATATTCCAGACCATACAACATCATGTTCCAAATAAAGAAGCTGGGACAAAAGTTGCCTGATGATGGAAAGTAATGTATGTATCCCTATTTTGCTTTGATGACGTGTGTAGCTTCTGCTTTGCCAATTAAACTGTCTTTGTAACATGATTTCTCACTTTTGCCCTTTTGATTCTCTCCGGCTTCACTGGGGGAAAGTGAGTGAGCGGCTGAGCTGCCTACCAGGGTTAACCCACCTGGAGGACATGGATGACTAATACTCTTTGAAATAGGGAATCAAATTTGGAAACCAGCAAAGACAGGAATTCTCCTGCTCAGTTTTAAACTACTGGAATAACAGGCCTTTCTACATACAGCTGAAAACACTGCAAGTATTACACTTTTGTAAATTAATAACCCATGAAACTGCTTCAGACAAACATGCATATAGATGTATATCTCTGGTTTTTGCATTAATAAACTAGTAAGAGTGATTTTTTTCAGGCTGCAAATTGTGGCATTACATTTCACACCACACACAAAAAATTGACTAAAGAATCTTTAGCCCCAAATCCTAAAGACTGAAACCCAGGACAGAGAGATAAGACTTAGGGGAATAAACAACAAAATGCTTGTAAAGGTAACACAATTTGTTGAGTATTTTGTAAAAGTATACTGCAATATATTTCTAGGCACAGCAGAGTTAGACACACCTTTATCCCTACCCCAGATGTTTTTGTTAGACCACATTCTTGAAACTTGTTTTTTTTTTTTTTTTTTTACATTTTTATATGGATTTTTTTTGTTTATTTCAAATGGCATATATTGGCAAAAAATAAACAAGCTAAAGTATTTTTTCCTGACACCAAAAATCCTTGTTTAATCTTTACAGTCCAGTCTTTCTTATTCTCCTTCAATATGCCTTAAGCTCCTTAGCTCTATATTTTCCATCTTCCTTTCACATTTTTAAGTACTAAATATATCTCTTCTTTCTGAAGATCTCACTATCTCTGCAGCCTGTTATCTTTCATCATGAAACTGCCTGTGTCCCTTCAAAAAAATATTTTTGTAACCCTAAGGAAATGACCTATAGCTACCCCTTTTTTCCTTCTCAATGAAACCAAACTCTCTTCTTTGACATATTCACATCATCTCTATGCTACATTTTTCACCTACCTGCCACTATATCCTACTTCCTTCGTGGCTGGAGAACTACTTGAGCATTTTCTGTATTCATGGTAAAATGTCACACATACAATATTAGTATTAACTTTGATGCAATTACAAATCTGTGCTTTTCCTAAGGTATAAAACCTAGAAACACAGTAACATTCTACAGAGTAAATCTCAAATAGTCTAATTAAAGCTCTGATATGAATGGTAAAATTGATAACCACCAACCTGTGCTTTCCTCATATAGGCTAAAGGTTCTTTAATATGTTCAGGTGGTGCTGCAGGATGACAGGGCGAAGGAAACCTTAAGAAGAAAATATGGTAAACTTTAAATATTCTTATGTTTTATTTTGTTTAATTAATCCCATATTTGTAAACCTAAATATAACTTCTATATATAGAGAGCACTAGCAAAAACACAAGTGTGTGTTGATCAAAACTGAGTATTATTTTTAAGTATTTTTTCCTCATCCATTCTATGGATACAAATAAGATAACAATATGCAAGAATTAGTAACATTTCAACATGAGTTCTTCTTGTATTAAAAACAATGCTCCCTTATAATTTCACATACTTATAAAATAAAGTAAAATAATGACATTAACAAATCAGGTATTTTAAAAGTGAATTCTCTTCACATAATGTCATCTTTATGATTGCCTGTAACTTTCCCTCTCCAAGTCATCACAATTTTTAAGAGATAATGTTTTTTTGAGGTTCTCCTTTTAAAAATCAGTAGTGAACATGTATATGTCCAAAGTAATTAGAATTTTGAGTGAAGTATTGACTTAAGGAAAGCTGAACATCCACTCATAAAAATTAAAAACTAAACCAAACCACCAATTTATCTTCCAGTAGTGTAGGTTATTTCCAATGAGTTTTTGCCAAACATTACATCCAGCATAAGTGTCTCAAATGTCTTTCAGGAAACAAAATTTACACACAGCTTCTCTAATAGTTAGCCTGAATTTTCATTTGTTTGAATGCATTCAAATCAGTTCCTATCATATGTTTTTGGGAAACCTTCCCCAAATTTCTTCCCATTTTTAACAGATAAGATCATTCCTGTACTTGCTGCAGATTTGTTATGGACTATTCTGTTCCAATGTGTAAATCAGAATCAATATCAACAGATATCAGAAATGCTGTTTCTTGGTTTTTCCACAATGCTCATGAAACCATGGTGTTCACAGTTAATTTCAATTTTCAAGGGCAAATTTTGTTATTTGCTGCTTATTTCCGTGCATTAGCCCTAGAGACAGGTAAATATTTTTTCCCTAGAAAGATACAAATGAAGATGAATCCTTGCTAACAGACAGAACCATTTTGCAGAATTAAGTCCCTCATGCTACTAAATATACATTGTGCTAAACTGGTAACTCTAACAAGCTTATTTACATTAGCACAAATAGTTTTGCATACACATTTCTTATTTTATAGTTGCATTCATGGCTATATCTGTTATGAAATTCACCTTTCTACTGTGCCAGAATGTAAAGAAAAATTATGCTTCCCAGAAGTCTAACCCAAAGTTTGCTGAACAATAATAAAAAGGAAACTTGGCTGATTTGACTGCGTTTATAACCATATCCCAAGCATGATGAGCACTGACCTGAGAAACCTAGAGATCCAATATCTTAAAGATTTTAAAAAGATCATTAATACAAAAAATAAATGCAATGCTGTGACCAATACCTCAATTAAAACTCATATGCAGCAACTACCTCATTTACATAATTAAATTATGACCCTTGGTACCTTTGGAAGTAAAGCCAAAAGGAAAATACTAAAGTACCTACAAAATGTGGTGATATTTATTTCATTTATTCTTTAAAATGCACTTGAGTCCAATATTTTCACTAGGATGAAAAAGAAACAATAGCACTTTAAAAACAGAAACTAAGCAGGTACCCTTGCTATGACAGATATTGCAGATTACAGTAACACACCATACACCTCTATAAACAAATGCATCAAAAGTAAATCATGTGAGTAGAACTCATGAAGTGAAAATACTAAATAAACTCACACATTGAGTTCACTATAAACAGCATTCTGAAGCTTCTTTTCCCAACCTGTTAAAATAAAAAAAACAACCAGAAGACAACTTTAGGAATTAATACTAATGGAACACCAATCAGAGGTTGCTTTGCAGTCACTGGAGTTTTATGTCTGGTCTCAGTTCATGTCTATCTACCAGAGAGACAAGAGGAGACAAAGAAACCCTAATCTAATTAAGATAAGAAAACTGCAAGTTGAAACCTCTATAGAGACTGAATATCCTTTATTTCCATCTGCTGTTCAAATAATTACATTATACTTTTGGTTAAAAAATTTACATTCTATTTCTTAAAGCCATAATTTTATTAAATTAACAATTAATATTAATAGAGACAGTGTTCCTGATTATTATAAATCTGAGATAATTTATCATAAAATCTTCACATTATAATAACATAGCCTACAACTTTCAATGCAAATTGGAAATTTAACTGAAGGTAAAATTTTCAAGAGTATCTTCCATGGAAGTAAATTTCCATTTTTAGAAGTGACTGAACTCTCTATTCACTCAGAACTTTCAAAAAAAAAATCACCAGTATCTTATAAAATGATAAAAGCACTTTGCATAGTATGTTTTTCAACATGCAGATGGAATCCAACAACACTTTCCCTTTTAAATTTTCTTTATCTGATTTAATAATCTGGAATCATTCAATGTCGGCTTCTGGCTACTGTCAGTGACAAGACACCAAGCTGCACAAAGCACTGTTTTCATCACTTATATCACATATGTTCTTACATACATCTATCCTATTCACAAATATATCAATGAAGTATTACAAACCTGATGTCTTCAGAAAATCCTTAATATCCTCTTTTAGAGATTCCAGCTTAATTTCTGGTTTGTGTAGGCTAACCTAATATGAAAAATAAATAAATAAGCATCAAGAACTAAAGAGAAATTACATTATTCAAGTTATAAAGTAAGTAATGAATATGCTTAAGGTTACACCCAAAGCAAACTCCTTCCTTGAGCAAAAGCAGTCAAAATATCAGTTGACTTTTTTCTCACTCAATGTCTTCACCTTTTTCATCAATGCTAAAAGGTGTTTGTGGGGAAGAAGAGAGAAAAAAGGAGTAGAATATGCAATGAATGCATATAAACAAACATGTTTAATAATCTGAGCAAATACCCCACATACTCAGCACAAATGCTAGACTATACACATTAAGAAATTGGTCATAAAGCACACATGGAAAAAACTAGAAGCCAATCTCTGTATTTCACCTGAAAGAATTAAAACTGAGAACATCCCATAATTTTTCATTTAACTTCCCACAGTTCACCTCTTTCAGGTAAGAAATGCCATTTTCAAACCAAAAAACTGACTGTGCACTGAACATTCCCCACTGCAGCTGTGACTAGTGGGTATATATGGCCTCTTGCAATGAAATGCACTCAACACACTAACCAGCACTAACCAGCTTTACAACCATACCATGACACAACCATGCACATCTGCACATCTTTCAGCAACAGCTGGACAAGCTGCTACAGCATCCCCTTCTTCTGCAGCTAGACCAAGAGGAGAAAACCAACACACCACAAAGGTCCAAAAGGACAACAAGCAGAAACTCAGAACTTTCTGTGAAGTGCCTTCTAAGACATATTTTCCTAAGCATGGTACATGGCAGTAGCTGATTAACATCAGATAATAAAGCAAAAGGTTTAGAGAAAAAAAAAAAGCAATACTGCATGCTAACTTGAAAATAACACCAGAAGATCTGTGTGTCCACAGCCATGACAGCTCCAGGCATATGTTAGAAGCATATGGCCATATCCCCTACATAGAAATGTGAGACATCTCTGACCAAAAGCTACTCAACAATATGCTGTAGGCATATCAACTGCTAATTCTATTGCAGCAAGCTTTCCTTGCAATAGAATTTTAATTTTTATTTAATTACAAATAATCTTTCACCAACTTGTGCAGTCTTCCAGCCCTAACAGCACTGCTGACAGCATGGCATGCTTTAAGTCCACAGCACACAATGAAAACTCCAAAATCTTGTACTTTGCCTTACAGTTTATACATGGAAAAGGGTGTTTCTGCACTGGAAAAGCTGGTCTAGGTGAATTCACAATGCAGAATTTTAAGAAAACTTTTCCATTTTCCCCACATGAAAAGAGGAATGGATAATAATGGAGAGAATAACAGCATGGGCATTTCAAGTCCCCTTGCCATTACAGGTAAAGGAGGCATTTATATCTGGTTTACTGACTGCAATAGCAAAGAGACTATTTCTCAGCATGCTTCTGAGAAAGAAAGGTGATCATAAGCTCAGACCAGAAGGTGAGGTGAGTTGCGCAACTCATGTCAAATGACAAACACATATTCCATCCAGCACAATGGTAAAAGCTGGCAAAGGATGGTTACTAATGTCTGGGAAACAAAGATTTTATGTGTGTTCTTGGGCAGCTCACAAAATACCCTTTTAAGCAAAAACCTCAAGGAGGATTTCATGAAGAATTCCTTTTGAACCTACTTTGATGGGAAGTCCTATGTCCTTTTTTGTGGTGAACCCCAAGGATACAGGAAAAGCTCCTTGGAGAATTGAATGCTAAATTCCTGAGCAAAGTTATCCTGGTTGACCCGACCGTGTTGAAACCCTGTCCTTTAATCAGTTAAGACAATAATTGTAATTTGGTCAGTTAGGAATGTGTTAAACCTGGGCTATTGGCTGGTTTTGGATCCATGCCAAGGCTAAAAATAGCCCTCTGTACCCCAGGGGAGAAGAAGAAGCGCTGTAAAAACCTCCTGAATAAAGGATTTCATGCGGAAAGATTCTCTCTCTCCGTTTGCCCGGGCGATCTTCCTAGCGCTGAGCTGAACTCATGAAAGAGCTGACAATCACTATAGGCTGATATCACTAGCTTGCTAGGAAGGGGCTCGGTGGCTTGGCCCTTGCTTAACTCAGCTATCGGGTCTCTGCTAAAGACTTGTTCTACTGAGCTTGCTGGGCATATTATATATAATAATCGGGCCTACCTAGAGAGGCTCGCATTATTATATACTTTTTGGACATTTGTCAGGCTGAGGGTTTTCTCTGCTGCAAGGTAGTGGTTTTGTGTGTTTACTGTAGAAATTTTAAATAAAGTAACACACATCAAGCAGGGCAGATTTTGCCATACTGTTCATCAGAAGTTTTTGTGCACCCTTCTGTAATGTTCAGCTTTGAGTTAAATATGACTAATTCTAATCTCAAGGTCCATGGGGTGTTTACCTGTCAGGTCTGGCACACTTTTTACATATGCAAAAAGATCCCCTCACAAATACAGTTCATTGACAGATGATAAATCACTCAAAGAAAAGAGAGCTCCTGTACAATTTGCTATAAAATGGATTAATTATCTTGACACTGGAAACAGTACAAGAAATTATGTAAGTGCAATCAGAACAGTGTTTTAATTCTCTGCTGTTCACACACCTGTGAGCTCTTGGCTTATTAAGGAGTATCTGATACTCCTATTGACAACAACAGGGTTTTTTTTTGGAGATTCCTGGAATTTTTGGAAATTGATATAGCATATCACATTAGAAGGCATTAAGGAGTTCAGTCCACAGACTACTTCCCATTTTCCCTGTCATGCCAAAAGAACAACAGAGGTCTTTATTGTAAACTGCTGTTCCCAACAAAGCCTGTTCCCCAGCTGCAGAACATAAAATCCAGAGACTCTCCTGTATGCAGCAGAAAGGCAGTCAAAAAGGAAACAGGGCAGCATGCTGGGGAAAAATTTTCCCCAAGGATTACATCAGTGCATCAACCTGCAATGCTTTCCTTTGCCTCTTCATGTCCATGTATTCAGTCAGGTATTATTTCATTATTCCTAGCCCAGATGCAGCCAATATTCTTAGGCTAATCTTTAATTTATCAAAACATCTACTTTTAGATGTTTTAGATGTTTCACACTTCTCTTGTGTCATTTTTCTTCTCTTCACTGAAATAGCTCTAATGAGACACAAATTTTCACATGAAAAATATGAAAATTCTCCCCCCCAAATTATGGGGGCACTTTTGTCTCCACTTTTACCAATTCAGAGTTCAGCTGCAAAAGCTCCCTCCCATGTACACTTTTCCCTCTTGTTTACTTGTGTACTACAATCAACACATTCCTAAGTGCTAAGCAGAACAAGAGAGCCACAGAAACTGTTAGGATTGCTGATCAGTTTTCAAATCAGAAATTAGATACCTGAGAATGTGGCAAACAGTTCAGCTGGCAGCTGCAGCCAGCTCTAACACAGACCATATTGCAGTTCTGTTTAACACAACAAGGGAAAATACTCATTTTGGTAAGTGAAAGGAACTCTCTTCAGAACTGTTTTGCTGCAACTTGACAGTATGGTACCTTTTTAGAATTCATATAGGTGTTTATCAGAACTAAATTGAGGAATCAAGGGGACTTAGCAGAGCTGATGTTCCAAAATTACTAGTCCAGGTGTCCACATAATCTGGTTTTTCCTTTGGATTAACTGATCTAACTTATTTCTGTGTTGTACCATGTTGGAAAACACATTTAGGTATTTATATTTTAGGTAGGGTTGGTTTGTTCTAAACTGCTTGGTACAACACACTAAGTCTCATTCGCATTTTTTTCCCCTGTGATTTTATTCCCTGTAGAATTAAATAAATATGTTGACAAAATTTTATTTATATAAAAAAGCAGTACTACAACTTTATAGCTAAAAATGCCTGCCTAAGATTTACTGGGAGAAAACCCCACCCTGATGAGATTTGTACTCATGAATGAATTAATTCCCTGCATGATCAAAAACCAGAAAAACCCAGATAGAACTACCAATTTCAACACACACATCTTGAGCAAAGGGTATCTTACCTCTGTAAGAAACATACTATCTGTTACTATAAGGAGACTATAACATGCAGGGTAATAGAGAGTGAGCAATATAGGGGAACAATCCATGAAAGCAAAGGATGACAGCTAGAACTGGGAAAAAGCCAAATATTCAGAGGCTGAGTCAGGGCAATATAGAGCCCTGAAAGGAAATAGAGATGAAAGTTGAACATTTCAGCAAGAAGTAACAAATCATTTTTAATAAATGTTAATGCCTAACAGCTTTTCCCTGTAAAACTAGCATTGTGCATAATCTTATGGATAGGGCACCAAGGTCCAGGTGTGGGATGCCTGTGTTCCTCTACAGCCTTGGTCAGCTTCCTGTGAATCAAGACACATCTGTCCCTTCCACATTCCCTCATAAAACAAGCTATCATTACAGCATTTCTTGGCACCCCCAATTCTTCAGCTGTACAGAACAGTAGGGTAGTTCAGGGACCTTTAAAATTTTGCCAAAATTGCCAGTGCCTAAGGTACCACTAACAATCTTGTGTGTGGATCTATGATTTTGGCAAGGTATCCTGCTGGGATCTGCGCAGTCACCATCAGAGGTGATACTCTAAATGTAATCTCTGTACCTGGATGCCAAGATGGAAGAAAATCCAGACACTCAACACTGCTGTGGTTGAAAGGAAGCAAAAGGATAGCACAACAGTAAAATAATAAAATTGGTGGAAATAGGAAACTGATTCACAGAGGAACTGAACACAGAGCTCAACCTATTTACAAATTAGCATCTAAATTTGAAAGTGGCATTCAGTGATCATGACTGGAGCAGCACTGATCATGCAAGAGATGATCCATCAATCACAGCACTCAAAGAAGTATAGGAAAATAACTGGAGGACCAGCAACATGCTACTAAGAGGAGGTTTGACAGAACAAAGTGTTCCAGCATAACTCCTGTGTTAAACTATTTCTTTTCTCAACAAGAATAAACACTGCAGAGAAGTGATCCAACTATACTGAAATGTGGAATCACATCAGGTGAACACATATTTTTATCCTGTTACAAACAGTTCTGCAAATAACTTTACACAATCCTAATATTTTTACAGGCTATCAACCATAATTTCTCTTCAAAGCCCTTTTTGTTTAGATAAACATGTAGCCTCTCAAAGCATTTTTTACTGTTCAGTATGTTTCTGCACAAGTGCACAATGGTTTTTCGATTTTATTGCTATTATTTCCCAAATTACAATAAAACAGAATCCCCAAATATAACCCATCTTAAGAAGAAGTAAATTCAATGAAAGCTAATAAATATCCACCATTCCTTATGTACTTCATTCTACCATAACTGGACTTTATCAGGACCAAGCTGACTTGGTAAAATCCACTTCAAGCACAACCACCGTAATTTCAACATAAATACTCACTAAAAACATAAACCCCTGCAACTTTAAGGGAGAGATTAGTTTTCATTATACATTTCTGTAACAGAAAGGAGAATCATTCTGAGCCTAACTAAACAAATTTCAGTAAGTGTGAAACCCTGATTACAATGACCATTTTCCAACCCTTCTACATTTCTACATGAACTACAATAAGGGAAAAAAATATTGTGAACTTTCTTACAAAAGTAAAAATAACCTAGCAGATACAGAGAGCTTCAATCAGTTTCATATGGAAGTAAACAGCTTCAAATGTTATGCTGTGGTACAAGATATAAGGATATATTTTAATGATGTAATTTTAATGTTTAATAAATTTTCTAGGTTTTGAATATAAAATTAGTGCTGGAAATAAAATACACACACAAGGCAAAAACCAGAATCCATATTACTAAAAAAGTACTACTCAGCCAGTCAAGCTTGCATTGCTTCTGAACTCCATCATCTAATCAACACATACTCAACTGCATTCAATTTAAAATTCACTATAATGCAAATGTTACTGCTGAGCCACTTAAACCAAAGGCACAAGCTCTATCAGCAAGCATAGTAACTTCTTTGCCAAATACAGTGCATGAAAATGAACCATTACTTTTCCATGATGACTCACGACCCTACATTTTTCTGCTCATTTTTATTAAAGAAATGCTACATTGCATAGAAACATTCTCCTTCTTAATTTGACCTTTTATATAAGTTGAGATTGGTATAAATTTATTTTTTTTATTTGGCAAAAAATATCATGAAAACAATATGCTGAGACATCTTGCAAACCATAAATTATAATAAATTATTCTCAGCTTATTTACCTACACTTTCCTTAAAAGCACAGTCAGGCAGTACTCCAGCTCCAGTTCCTAGTGCTCCCAAAGGAAGTCCTCTCCTCCCCTGCCCTATCTGAAGTCTTTTAAGACCCTTACCTCTCCCTTTGATGAATACTGTCTTTCAAAGCCTTCTGGTTCTACCACGGGTCTGCTCAAGGAAGGGTGGCAGACTCCCCTCCTCTGGACAGTGTTTCTGACCAGGACATCTCCTCTCCACCCTTCTTTGTACTTTCAGGTACCTCCACCAATGTATTCTCACTCCCAAAGTGAATTGCTGCAGTGGTGGGATGGGTATCAGGCCTCATTTTTACACTTACATTACTCCTTTTAGCTTACCAGTTCCCCTCAGATTGTCCCACTCCAGCCATACCTACAAGAAACATCTGAGAACATTCATGCAGACAATGGCAGGGGGTGACTCCTTGCACTGTGAGTCTTACTTGTTCCATTTAAAACACAATTTAGAACCTTTATCTTTCATTTAGAACCTTTCATTTTATTGTCACCTCCTGCTTTAGAAAAGTTCTTTAGGAATAAACTACTGAAGCTTCTCTTTATTGGTTGGTTTTGCTGGGTGTTTTTTAAACTTTGTCATTTGCCCCTGGTCACTAGAGGTTCTGGGCAATTGGGCAACTCTGAGTTAGACTGATTTCTATTAGGGGTTTGCATGGGACAAAAATGAAGACTGATTAATCTCAACTGATTAATAAAGCCTAACTCAAAGGTTTTCAAAGATCATGAAAAATGCAGTTTCTGAATTGGCTGCAAATGAAAATGTGCTAAAAAGGTAGCACTTCTTCGTGTCTCTGAACAGTTTCATTTTTATTGTCTGTTCACTGACACAGATTTTCCCTAGAGCAGAATTTTAGCAAGATTTCACAAAATAATTGGTTTTAAAACTGCATTTTGTCCTTGACATGTCCATGTTTTAGTTTTTCTAAACAGCCTCTAATCTTTACGTTAAAAACATTTACAATTCAGAAAGGGAAGAGCAAAATTAAGATAAAAACAAGCAAATTTGATTACAAACTTGTACAGTGAAGTTATGTCCAGAAAATGAGGTATCTCATCTGCTCCCCACTAACACCAGTAGCAATTCTACCTGTTGAAAAGTTACTACCTAATATTTTGGCTCTTTGTCACTGTTACTCCTTCCTTTCAAACACACTACAAAGTATGCTCAGAAGAAATTCCTAAGTGATAGGCACATTAGAACCCTTACCCACATTAATCTCTCTTCTTAACTGCAGTAATAGATCAATATATCAAAAATCAACCAACAAAAATAAACCTAACATTTATTTATTCATTCATCACTTACATGACACTACCTCTACTTCAATCCTTGGGATAAAAATGTGATTATCTTGGTATCCCCAGAAGTCAAGCTGTGACAGCAAATCATTTGATGCCCATGCCAAAGTTATTTCAAAGAGATTGTGTATCACAGCCCTTGACACCAGCTCAGGCTCCCAGTGACAGCCAAGCAAAGCACTGGTTTGATCAGTTCATAACCACAGGGCTACTCTCTCACCACTCACAAATAATGTCAGGATACTGTGTTTTCCCCAAAATTCTATTAACTCATCAATGAAACTGTTCATTCTGAGCTCTCCTTCCTAGAAAATAAGAGACAAATTTACAAAATATAGCTTTTCTAATAACTAAAATACTGTTTGTGAGACTACATGTCCTCTCAAAATTTCAGGGATTATTATGACAGACCTTAAGATCCATTTTGACTGTAGTATTTTCAGACAGTAAATATTTTTGAGGAAAAAATAACATCATCATCCTTTTCTACACTAAGAGATGAAGAATATTTGTGAAGTATAGCTGCAGTATAAATATCCAAAACAAAAGTTTCACTTTGATGCACTGATTCCAAAGAGTTCCCAAAATACAGTGTGCATCTCCCAAAGAGTCTAAAATCCCCAAAAAAACGGGCCCACCCTTCAAAATCACAACTTGTGCAGACCAAACATTGTTAACCAGCAGACAAAGAACTCCATCACATCCTCCCAATAAACTGGATTTCAGGAGTGATGCACAGCAACAGCTGAGATTTCCTATTTGACAGTGCAGCTCCAGCAATACCCATGTAATGGGAGGAACATCAAGCATTAGCTTAATCCAGAGTGAAGCAGAAACTTTCACAATCCTGTACAGCTGCCCAGGGCAGAACAGGAGACCAGCCTCTGCCTGAGGTGCACAGTGTAGCACTAACGTGACTGCCCAAGCTTTATAAACAAAGCAAGTCTTCTGTTCATGGAAGAGCATAAATGCGTGCAAGGTCAATAAAAAAGGATCCTCTATTAAGAACACCCAGATTCCTGGCAAAACAGTGTACATTTGGCCCTACTAATTTAAACTACAATCTCCCAGAGATAACTCATTTGATTGAGAAATCCCATTGTTGATGTATCTATAAACTTTTAGATCACTACACTAAACTACAGCTCTGATTTAACCTGCTGTTATAAACCCTTCACACACAACTCTAAGAATCAGCTTGAATATTTGTGGTTGTGTTTCTGCTCTTTCCCTTTAGCACTTTATATGACCCGAATGATCATGACCTATAAAAACACTTTTTATTCTCCAAGAAATCTGTACAACAGTACTCTGCAAAGCCATCATAGCAGATACATTCTCACATCCAGCAGGGATTTAGGCACCTCACTGCCCTTTCAGACTGCAAACACCCCCTTGGGAGGGCACTGCTCACGTTCTCAGTGTCCACCTGCACAAAATGGCTCCACCAAACCAAGGCCACCCACCTTTTAAACACCCAGCCGAGTCCTGAGAACACCAAGCTGCCTCCTGTCTCAAAAAACCCACGCAAAGAATCAAGTGACTGTGCAATCAGGCCCTGCCAGAGACAGGGATAAAGAATCCCGTGGAAGGGAGTGCATTCAGGTTTGTTAGAAACAGGAACAGAGTGGTTAGAGCAGAGCCCTGTTCACTGCCCGTTTTGAGGACAAGATGTCACTCTGCACTCCTCATGTCAGGTTTTTTAGGATACTCAATTTCCCAACATTTAGCAGAACCCGGCCTCTAAACTCCTTCATAATTCCAGCCCCCTTCAAGTCAGGTACATTGGCTTACTCAAATATTTAGAAAGCCCTGTCAACAGAAGCAAGGCAGACACACAATTATAAAAGCATTTAGAGACCAAATCAGCACATTTAAATACAAAACAAACAAAAGACAGGCAGGGTGACAGTGATGTCACTTGCTACAGAAAGCTTCAAGGACATTCAAAGAGGAAAATCATGTTTCATTTAAAAATGCAACAAAACGAATGGACAAATAATGGACATAGTACCCTAAAAAACCAACCAAAACAAACAAACCCCAGCAACCTGTATAATTTTAAGCAGCGCTTGAAAAAAAAGCCCAAAACAAAAAGCAAAAGATTTTATAAAACCCAATCCAAAATATTTCAATAATGCATAATATTTGTTACAACACCATGACTAGGTTGTTACGATCATGAAAACTGACGCAATTTTAATCTGAAACATCCTAAATTAAATTCAGCTGAAATATGAAAATCTGTCTCCAAGTGCAGATAAGTTATTAAATATATAAAAAAGCAACTGTTAGCTACTAAAATTTACTTCCATGTGTTTTTTTTTCATTTATTTTCACTTCCTTTCACCAAATCCTCATTTTCTCAGGGACACTAGGGGAGCGGGGGAGGGTGGGTGGACTTTAAAGCTCTCCAAATTAAAGATTAAAAAAGCAATTCGTTTCAGGACCTATATTTGAAGCAGCGAGATTTCAGACGGATAGTCTTCATATTCCCTGCGAAATCCTTGGGTCCCAAGGGGAAACACAACAAACACGGCTCTAGAAACCAAACACGCCGCTCTCCGGCCCCGCCGAGGAGGGAGAGGAGTGGGACAAGGAGGAAAACAGGGAGGGGACGAGGGGAGCCATGGGCCCGGAGCCCCTGCCCATGAGGAGAACACCCGGGCCGGGGGCGGCGGCCGGGAACAAAGCGCCGGGGAGGGGCAGCGCGGAAGGGAGGCGTGCATGAGGGCACAGCGGCAGGTCAGGGCTCACCCGGGCCTGTCGCTCCAGCTGTGAGTGCAGGCTGGAGCCCTGCAGGCGCTGCACGACCCTGGCGATGGTGAGGGACAGCCCGCGGTCCGGGTCCAGCATGGCGGGCCCTGCGCGGCTGGGCCGCCTTCGCCGCCGCACCGCCGCGTTACCCGGCAACGGCGGCAGCGGCGCCCGCCAGCCGCAGCACCCGGCCGGGAAGCGGCGCCGCACGGAAAGGTTCCGGCCTGAGGGGGAAGGAAGGGCCCAGGGGCCGTCGGTGCGAAAGGAACGACAAAAGCCAGAGGGTCCGCAAACAATCAGAAAGTTTTATTAGAAAATTACTGGAAATTTTAGGAAGGAAAGGAAGGAAGGAAGGAAGGAAGGAAGGAAGGAAGGAAGGAAGGAAGGAAGGAAGGAAGGAAGGAAGGAAGGAAGGAAGGAAGGAAGGAAGGAAGGAAGGAAGGAAGGAAGGAAGGAAGGAAGGAAGGAAGGAAGGAAGGAAGGAAGGAAGGAAGGAAGGAAGGAAGGAAGGAAGGAAGGAAGGAAGGAAGGAAGGAAGGAAGGAAGGAAAAATGTATATCTTATGATTGGCTTTTTGCAAATATTAAAATGATATTATATGTGCTATGTTAGAAAGTTGTGCTGTATTAATTTTCTTAAGTAGTGTGTTAAATATAGTTTTAGGTTATAACAAAATGTTAAAATAGAAACTATGCTAGGTAAGATATTTTTTTAAAGAAAGGACTCGCAGCAAGATAGCAGCCACAGGACACCTAAGTCTTTTAGAGAAAGAGAAATTTCTGCCCCATTATCAGGAGAAGCGAACTTCTTCCCATCTCACTCAGCCAGGATGACGCTGTTAGGGTTAAGAGGAAGAAGCTGACGATGACCAGACAGAATCCTTTGTTTGAATTGAATTTGTGCATCATATATGAGGTGTATGAATATGCAACAGGTTATTGTTTTTAAGGGTTAATCCTCTGTTAACGGGTGTCCTTTTTCAGGCTTACGCTGCCCAGAAAACTGTACCTCGGACGCCCATTAACTCTTTGTTTCTATTGTCTCATATTGTCCTAATCCAAATTGTCCTAATTATTATTACTCTAATTATATTTCTATTTTTATAACCATTTTATTATCATTAAACTCTTTAGAATTTCAAAAACAAGTGATTGGCTTTTTTCACAGAAGGGAAGGAGATGGCGGGTCCTGGTCCCAGCACAGCAGTTCAGCTGCTGCGGTGCCCGGGTTCCTGGGCTGGTGATGCCTTCTCATGGACAGGTTTGTGCAGCCCCAGGACACCTTTCTGTGTGCTGCTCGAGGGATACAAGCCAGCCCGTGTGAAATACAAAGCTGTGTTTCATGTCAGGCGCATACAGGCAACGTGTGTATTTGTGATTGTAATATGTGTGGAAACCGATCATGGGACAGTTATAAAGACAAAGTCTAATAATAACTGAGGAAAGTAAAGCATGGAAGCAGGCCTTTGAACCTATCCTTTGTTCTCAATTAACCTTCATAAGTTTTAAGTTGATTTAGGAGCATTTGAATTAAAGCTTTAAGGGTGTTGCTTTTTGACAGGAACTTTCTGCTTATAGCTAAGCCTGAAAGAGTTTTTCAATAATAACCTTTTGAAGTATAATTTTATAATATTGCTTGTAGTAAGGATCTTTGAAACTATAGCTTTAGAATATATAAAAAGGAAACATGCTTATCTCATGCCTTGACAAAACAGTGAAAAGCAGCTTGAAAAAGGAAGATGAACATCAACTCAAGGATTAATAGTTTCAACCAAGGGAAGCTGGACATCACTGTTATGAGATTTATAGTCCTTGCAATCAAAAGGACCCACATCTGGAATCTGGACCTCACCAGCTAGAAGACATCTTCTTTCGGAAGCTGGACCCCCACCATCTGGGGATAATCCTTTTCTGGGATACATCCTGAGAAAAACTAAATCACAATACTGTATAGAATTGGGACTTACAAATTGGGAATAGAAACTGCTGAGAAAGCTGATGAGTACCCCTGTAAATACCTGTAAGCCTCAACTACCGGTGTGCAGTTGAAGGGAAAACTTCCCCCACTGTACCCAGCGCTGTATTGCTCATACTTTACCATATTAATTAATAAATTAATTGCTGCTTGAATATTGGCCTAGTCAAGCTTCTCATTTATAACAGCCCGTATTGGTGCAAAGTTTTTTTGCATTTTTGGATATTTTTCCTCATCTGCTCAGCACAGTGAGGTTTTAGTTCAGGCTCAGTACTGACACAGTCCTCGCTGGAGCCAGGCAGGTGTGTGGCACTGTGTGCCCATCCCGGCCTGATGTACCTGCGAGGGACTTGCATCCATTTAGCTTCTCTAGGAAAATCTGTTCCTATGTGCATCAGTAACAGAACCGTGGCATCAAATTTTTCCTTAATAAACTAATTTGCTGCGTTAAAATAGCCATTTTTAAAGTCCCAGGAGGATTAAGAAATAAGCTAAGAGAGGAGATACCATGGAAAAGCTGATTGTTGACCTCTAAAGCATTAAAACCCATTTTCAGCTCTGAGGATGACCTCTGTAAAACAAAGAATGTTTCAAGATCCTGAAACATCAGGAGTAAGTTTTTCACTGTTGGGAGTGACAGATAGGGGGAAATTATAGATGTCATCAGTTATGTCAATAGAAAAAACAACTGCATATAATAGGTGTTAAAAATGCACCTGAACTCATTTGTCTGCAACCAGTTTTGACTTATCTGTGAGCATTTCTGGATAAAATGAAGTTTAAAGAAGAAACGAAGAATAGTAACAGAAGGTCAGAGATGAAGTTCTTTGATGAACTGTAGAGAAACCTAAAAAAGTCACTTATGCTAATCAAAAATAGTGAGGAGAGGTTGCTTCTCAGTTCATGGAGAGCACTGGGAAATGAACCCAGTTGCCTACCCATGTCTGGAATATCTATTCTGATTTACATCAGGTTTTCTGTACTTCTTTTCTTCACTTCTTTTCTTACATGCATGTATGATGTTAGGGGCAACAGTGAACACATTTTTTTTGCCTGTGTATTGAGAGAGTTAATGATATTTTATCTACATTTCCAACTGAACAAGCATACAAAGTGTAATAACTTTCTGTGCTAGTTCATAAAAAAAGCCTGCAAAGTGTTCTATACAGAGAGTACCTCACCTCATTTTGGTTTGTTTGTTTTTAGGGGTTTTTTTTTTGGTTTTTTTTTGTTTTTAATGAGGATCATTTGTTTGTGTGGGAACTCCACCTGCTAAGGAAAGCACATGCAGAAGTGTGACCATGAGCTCTGCAGGTCAATAGCTGAAGTCCAGAGTTTCACATTTCAGCTGCAAGTGGGAGAGAGAGCCCTCCCTCCTTGCCTGGCACAGTCCTTGGCAGCGTTTTTCTTTCCAGTTTGTGAGCAAACCTGTGGACTGCCACAGGGATGGGAGGCATATGTTGTGTTTGGTGAGCGTGTTATTTGTCAGGGCAGTTTGATATGTGAGGACTCAGGGGCTGGGTAATTCCTGCTGGTAGCACAGCACAGTCTCTGGCTGCTTCCCATGGGATCTACAGGCACCACGTTTGGCCACAGGGCAGGTCATGCAGTGGGACAGAAGCCAGAGCACCTTGCTGATTAGAGGTGTGTGTTCCCCTGCTGCTGGGGAGTGTGGGGAAACCACACATCAGGTGAGTCTCATGTGCAATGCATAGGACTTTGCAGATCTGCAAAAGCCACCCTGATCACTATAGGTCAAGAAAATGGGACAAAAAACTAATGTCAGCTGCAGATGAGTAATTTCCTGCAGTTGGCTATCTCTGCTCCAAGATTCCCTTTATAACCTTCTGCCTGTGCACATCTGTTGGTCTTCATTCCCTGGTTTTTTAGGCTGTTTCCAGTCTGGCTTCCCTACACTGCATTTCCCTTTGCTCAGTTATATCTCCAGTATGGGTAGGAAAACTTACTTCTTGTAAATGCCAATCCAAGCTTAAAAGTAGGGTGATATAAAGAGATAATCTACAGAATCTCATCAAGGGCCATTAACAGTTTCTTGTGTATCCCTACCATATCTAGTTAAGAAATCTCATGGTTAAGTGTGTGCTTCTTTTTTTGTTTCCTTACAAGGAGTGGACTGCATAGCAGCTTGAGAAATACAGGGTCTTTATTAGAAAATATCACTTAAATAACAGGCATTGGCAGAAATCCTAATTTATGCTTTAGCCTATCCCCCTGGTGTCACCCAACTGGTTTAACTTGGTTCCTGTGATAAGTTTTTGACAATTACAGCTTTTTCATCATGATTTACTTTTAAATTGCACGTAAGTAACTGCAGCACAGTCAGCATAGAGTGGTTTTATGATGTCCAGTACCACATACCAGAGGTAGCTTGTTGGTTTTATTAGGAGGTCTGGTGTAGATGTCATCATTTTTCTATTTTGGGTTGTTGGTCTTTCCTTCTCAGTGTCTCAGTCTTACACCCGAGAACACCAATTGTCTTTCCTTTGTATTCCTCCTCCATTCCACTGCAGTGCTCTACAGTGTTATACCTTAGTTTACTGTGGTTTGTGTCGTCACTTAGCTGTATTGATACTGGTATCCCAAGTGTCTTTTATTAATCTGCAACAACAGGTCTGGAAAGCACCAAGAATCTGGAAATGGAAAGTAAAAATTACAGCCAGTCAACTTGGCTTTTTCCATGTAATATGCTAATATCAAACTAGGCTGTCTGCAGGTATCACCAAAGGAGGCAGTGGTGTTGTATGACAGATAATGGGTGAGAGAAGACAAAAAAAAAATCCCAGCAAGGTCAATAGAATCCCAACAGTCCCAATCACAAAATCCCAGCATCAACAAATCCCAGCACTTCCAGTCTGCTGCTCCTAAAACACTCTGCCTAAGCCATTCACAACACCCACACTGCCCTGATCCCACCTTCACCTTTCATTCTGTTACTGTGAGAAATGCCAAGTGGATTTTTTGTGTACTTGGTTAGTGGTTGTTTTTTTTCATCTAAAGAGCTACTCCTGTCCAAAATTTCTCTTTCTCTACTTGGAACCCTTTTAATTCATGAGGGGTTAAAATCCATTATCCCAGTCCTCCATTTCAAGCCATTATCAGAACTTCACCTGTGAAGGGTCAAGTTCCAATAGATTGCTAATCCAAGCAGGTACTTTCAGAGAACATCATATTCAGTCTTTTATTCAGAGTGCTCACTCTTTATATTAGACAAATGTATATTAACTTTAATCTCTATTATGGGCCAATCCTGCAAGCTCCTCTTCATAATATCCACTGGTTCCCCTTGTGCAGTCTGAATCATGATATATTGTTTGGAGCTGATAACAGATGTATGACAAAAGAGGAAAGATCTGTCAGTGACTCACCTTTCTGACTTTCAAACTTTATTCAAATTACCAAAAAGTGACAGTGTGTATTTTGACAAGTTTCAATATTTTCTTCAAAATAATCAGTTCCTGTGCAGTAATGAGATTTTTTTTCTTGTCCCAATACCACTGATGCAATCTGAAGAATGTAGGAAGTTTAGATGGTGTATCTTCACTTATCAGAGCAGAAAACCTCTCTCATTGCAGAATGTTGTCCATGAGAAGTAATATCTTTTCTCTAATATGTGGCTGAACTTGAGAACTAGACTTTGACTACCAGTGATGTCAGGGATTATCAGTCTAGTCTTAGGAGTTTCATGTTGCTCCAGTTCTTGATTTTAGGTAATTTCCTACCAAACCTTGGCTTTAGATAGTGGAAGCCTCCCTAGAGAGGACCGTGTATTTCAGGTGATAATATATACTAGTGGGCACTTTTTTGTAGCATTTCTGAGTAATAGCTGGAGCTGTGAGTTATCAGATATGTAACAAAACTAACATGCACATAGTTAGTTTTTCTAATGTTATTAGATTTAGTCCATTTTTCATGTGTTGTATTATTAGTCAAGTGACATGGGTTTTAGCAGTGATATTCTGTATCTTCTGCTTGGTAAAATCCCATGTGTGCACTTGACATGAATGAACATGTAATTATGCCAATGTAGGATTTCTTGGACTTAAGGCAGAAATGGAGTCCATCTAGGTACACACTGAAAGGAAACACATGCTGAATCACAAATACAGTTGATACACTGAGTAGTTTATGCACTTCACACATAGCATGTATATTTTGTTTCTTTAAATTGTATATTCACCTGAGACAAAGTCTGTTGGAAAATGTATACAACTATTGTACTTAGCCAAACCTTTAAAAAGACATGATTCAGCATTCATGAACAAGCATTTTCTCAGGTCACACATAGCAGCTTACTTTAGCTATTTCTTTTAAGGTTTTTATAAAATTTAACCAATTGGTCTATAAGGAAGAAAAGCAGTAAAAATAAGTGTCTCAGTGGATTCTTAGGTAGCATCTCCATGTCAGAGTTTACTGGTGTGTGGGTGTGCTAGGGTGAGATCCTATGTTCTTTTCAAACCCATTGATTCCAGTGAGTCTATGTGATGTAAATACAAGCAGGACTTGGGTCCTGTCTGTCACAAGAAGTATGCTCTTTTCAAAAACAGGAACAATCTAATCTAGTGGGTGCATCCCTGCCCTTGGAGGGGGGATTGTAACTAGATGATCTTTAGGGTTCCTTCCAACCCAAACCTTTCAGTGATGCTATGAAAATATCTAAAAACAGAGGTGTGGTGATGTTTTAATGTCTACTTTTGAAAAATATCAAACCCTCTCATTGTCTGTTTATTTGTTACACAATATTGAGCATTACTCCACTGAAATAGCTTGTTGAGCCTATATCCTACTTATTGCAGTAGGGGAATTTTGGCTTCTGTAGAAAATGTAATAAATGTTTTAAGGTAGTCTGTTATACGTCTGTTCACTGCCTGGAATATATACAATTTACTACACAGTCACATCAGTGCGTGGTGCAAGTCTTCAACAGCCAGCAGATCACCTTGGGTACATTATGTAGTGTCTAGATCATAGCTGCCTTCTTCTTAATCATGAAGACGTAATCATAAACTTCAGCTGGCAGAATAAGGAACTCTTCTTGAGTGCGTTTTATTCTTCTGATTAAGATTTGATGACAAAGTTGATTAATCCTTTCTCTTTTCTCTTTTTTTTTTTTCTAATGTGAAGGATTATTCCATTGTTTCATTTCCTTGTCTGATAATTTTTCAAATAGAGGAATCAAAAGTGAAGAATAAACCAAAAGGAACTAGAAACTCTTGAAGGGTTATGGTTCACCAGCTACTGTAACTGTTCAAAAAAACAATCTAGTTTCAGCCAGGGGATTTTTATTTCCATTACAAGGATTTTTCACATATCCTTTACCTTGATTTCCACTTCCTTAACTTGATGTCTGCTCTGTTGGAAAGACAGCTGGAAGTGCAGCAAAAAGGAAATGCTAAATGAGCCGAAGATAGCAAGCAAACCTTCATAAGTTTCTTATTGTTTTTTTCTGCAGTGATGATGCTTTCCTTTCCCTGCATGGACAACTAAATGCCGTGTATCATCAAAGGGAGCACTGGGCACTGATTAAATATCATCACCAACTATGGAAAAGAATCTTCTCTGACACATCCTGGCCCATAGTGGGGGCCTAAAGAATCCTATGTTGGAACAGTTGCAGTTGTCCTGTATTAGTTCAAAGGAAAGTCAAAATGTAAAAGTGAGCCCTAATTTCTAAATTTCTACTGTTTCTGTGTTTATTTACAGGAATACGTTATTGCAGAAAGTTGTCTGAAACATTGATTACTAATACTGCCTGTTACAAGGAATTGTTGTGCATATATGAAGCACAACTAGATGATCAAACTTTTACTGTGGAAATAAGTTCATGATAACAACATGCTCAAAAATTCACCCAAAAAAGAGTGGAACAGTGGGATGGAATAGCACACAGATATGAAGCACTGCTCTGAAGGCTGGATTCAGAGCCATTGAGTGGCAGACTACCCTGCTTTCACTAAAACAAACCATAAAAATTAATATACGGATCTGCTTAAAGGAAAAATGACACCAAAATATTATACACAGCTCTAGGGAGCCCAAACAAACCCAAATGATTTGATTTCAGATGAAGCTCTGCACATTGAAACCAAAAATTTTAAATATAAAACTGCAGTTAGGTTTTCTGTTTTGCATCACTGTTTAGATGTCTGTAAAGAAATCTTTCAAATGCACAACAAATTTGCTAAATCAAAAAAAGGACAGAGGTAGTACCTAAAAAATTGTATTATTTTGTTAATTACAGGATACAGGCTTGATTCTTATAATGTACATTGCAGCATGTTTCCAGAAAGACCAGGAAGAAAAATTAGAAAACATTCACAAAAGTGAATGTGCTAAAGGGCTCAGGAAGGGTTGAAATAAAAGGCATTTATTGCAAAAAAAACCAAAAACAAAACAAACAAAAAAACAAAAAAAAACCAAAAAAAAAAACCAAAAAAAAAGGTAAAGAGACAGGGTATGAAACAGATAAAGCAAAAACTGTACAGCCTATTTGACACTATCAGTCATTAATATGAGTAAGCAGTACATATAGCAATACAATTTATCATTGATCACTTTTGTTCTTCATAGGAAGGACCCCTGTACCCAGCATTCCTATCCATTGTTAAGCAAAGGACACATTTTCCAGAGTAGATGGGATAAAATGTGCTCTGAGCTTAAATAAATACACATATTTCCTGGTCTTTGTCTGAAACTAATTGAGGCTTGCACCCATAGAGAGTAGAGCTGGGTGGATTCCTGATGGATAATGTACAGCATCAACCTAAAATATGGAATTAAAATACTTTATTGGAGTTGTTCAACAGCAGAAGGGCTTTTCATTTTGGCAAAATTAGGCTAACAACAAAAGCAGCATAATAAAATTTTAGATCAAAGATGTGATAGGTAAGCTCGGCCTCCACAGGTGTATTGGCATACAGGGAGATAACAGCATGAGATCATCACAGAATCATAGAATATCCTGAGTTGGAAGGGACCTCAGGATCATCAGCTCCAGCTCCAGACCCTGCACAGCAGAATCCCCATTGTGCCTGGGACTGACCAAATGCTTCCTTGAACTCTGCCAGGCTGGTGCTGTGCCCACTTCCCTGGGGAGCCTGTCCCAGTGCCCAGCCTCCCCTGGGTGAAGAACCTCTTGCTGATATCCAACTTAAAGCTCCTCTGACACAACTTCATGACACTGACTCTTTTAAGGAAGCTACTTTTAAAATGTAGGGTTGTTTTTCTCTTTCCAGATGTATCTGTGAGGCTTGCAGCAAGAGTATGGATGGGACAAATATATAAAAGAGATACTATTACCTTTCATAATCTTATCCAAGAGACACAAGTCTTTGAGACTTAACCATTTATTTCCTCCTTAGAACTGGAAATAAGACCAGTTGGAGGTACTGAGCCCAGCTCAGTTGGGCTGTCTAAGAGATGAACACTCCAGACTTAAGGTGCCATGTTCAAATTCAGTTTTGGTTAAGTTGGCTTAAAGCAGAAGAAAACTATGCACAAATAGGATGAGCAATAAGTAAAGAGCCACTCATGAGGATGCACTGAAGGAAGGAGCAGAAGAAGTTGTTATCATGTCACTAACTAAATGAGCCACCATGTCAGGGTGATGGGAAAAGTGTAAGCAAGGAAAAATCCTGGGGTTTTTGTTCATTCCCCTGTACTATTAAGGGAAATAAGATTTATTGCCTTCTTGATAATTAAGCTGGATTTCATCAAAAAGTATCAATTTGTGCTGCCAGTTTCTTCTCAGTGTTAAATCTGTAAGGCCTTGGCTATTTAGGAACACTTCAGACTACAGGAATAAAAGTTTCCTATTATTTTAGGTTGGATAATATTGCATGTGACCTACCCTCTACTCCTCTTGAAACAGAAGATGAAAACTTATTTACAAATTTATATAATGATCTGATTTTTTAAAACTTATGTGAATATTTCTCATAGAATCCAATTTTAAATTTTTCACCTTCTCTTTATAAGGTTTTGTGAAAAAGATATTCTGGTATGAAATGGCTCAGTTTAACAGCTAATGAAATAATGATTTTTTTTTTTTTGCCAGAGCATTCCTATTTGACTCCTAATAACTTTCATGAGCAGTCATTGAGGATTAAGTGAAGACTTTGGGGAGATCTGTCTCTACTAAGTATAAAATCACAGCTGACAATTCTAACTTTCTAACAGAAATGTAAATTGAAATTAAAGAGATAAGATCGCTGTTAGATTATGGTTTGAGCAGGATTATACTTTAAGTACCACTGGGTTTAAAACCAGAGTGGGTGACAGTGTAAACTGGGAGTATTTAACTAGCATATTGCTTAGAATATTTTAAAAACCCTTTACTTGCTCCAGGAACTTGAGTCAGCAAAGCTTGTAAAAACAAAAGACAAAATATTACTGATATTTTGTCTTTATCTCATCAGAAATACCCTTCTTACTTCAATTTATTCATTTTTCCCACATTGTAGGATTGCAAAATGAATGCATTAGAATGAAAGGAGAGCATTGTGAAGAGGTAAGGTATCCGAGAGGAGCCACAGTAGCCAGAATGTGAGTATGATCTGTGACTCTTTTGCTTTTTCTGTACAGAGCACACTTAGCACCAGTGCAGTTGGTTCCGGAAAGGGCCAAACCAGAATGGCATGAAATTGCAAATATGAGATAATGACTTCAGGCACACGCACAGAAATATTAGAAAAAAATCACCCAGTTAATTGCAGTTAATATACAGCAAATTTTCAAATGTTCATTTAAAAAAATCAAGAGTGTGGCACGTAACTTTTCCAAATACAAGGATTGCATCCAAGAGATCCAACTTCTGATATGCTTAATTTATAAACCCTGGGTATTTGGACACACCACACAGCCTGACTGACTCTGACTCTGTAAAAAGTGGGTGTGGAGAATTCAGGGCTGAGTTTGTCCTTGGAGTTTTGTTTCTCCCTTCTTTTGAGAGTTGAGACTTCTTGGCAGATTTAAAACAGTTTTGTAATGTAAGCAAAGACTAAACAATGAAAATTAATTTAAAACTTACATACTTTCAGTCACATTAACTCCCTGCACTATGTAACACCATATAAACATGAGCAAATAGTCCAAACTAACTACAGCAATTGTTCCTCAGAGTATATTTTCTTAAGGATTATATAGACAAAAGCCTGGCTAGTAAGGCCAACAATACCATAATTTAACAGCTCATCTGTGCTGAAACTCTGAAAAGTATTACTTTCAGTGTTTCAGTATTTTAATAGTGTTTTGAAATTGCTATCAAATACTTCCAGGGTTGCTTAGCACAGTAATTGAAATAAGTTAGAGTATTTTTTGTCACTATGGACTTGATCTGCCTCCCCCATTTTCTCAGAAAATTATAACTGACAACTTTCTACATACAGTTATTGGATGACATTATGCCAATCAAAGAAGTCCAAAATACAAAGAGCATTTAGGTAATTTACAAATAAATCTAGACGTCCCAGAAATTAAGACGTGGAAGAAAACTTGAACTGGGGTAAATTGTCTTTGCTCCTAAAGTCTCCATGTACCTCCTCTTTTTGTGTTCAATAATTAGTCCAAAGTGCCAGCTAGCAGAGTTCCATTGAACTGAAAAAAACTGGCCTGGAGATTATCACAGTAAGAGAACAAGAGTCAAACAATAAAATACTTAATTGTGTACAACAGAACACAGGCCATGAGCCTAATTTAAAATCTTATTTTCATTATATGAGCCCATAATTTGAAGGGGATAACCTGTCATCTTGCTGTCTGTCTACTCTTCCAAGCAAAATCATGACAGTGGAAAACCAGCAAAGTTCTAGACGTCCCACAATCTTTTGCTTTTCTGTTTATTAGATAAAAATCCTATTTTGGTTTCATACTTTCAAGGAGTGTTGTTTCCTTGTGGGCTTTGCTGACAGGGTTTTATGGAGTACAGTAGCTGTCTATGTTGTACCAGTAGTAATGATAGGTAGATCTTCTAGTGGAGAGACATTTTGCAATATCTGCTAAAATTTTTGCTCTTTACCCTCACTTTATGGTGTGAATTGTTTCAAATGACAAAAATTCATACTCAGATATCAGTTGTTGAGAAGAGGCTTAGCCAGTTAGTTACCCTTTAAAATCTTAGACTATGTGCTCCTCACACAGCCTGACTGACTCTGACTCTGTAAAAGTGGGTGTGGAGAATTCAGGGCTGAGTTTGTCCTTGGAGTTTTGTTTCTCCCTTCTTTTTGAGAGTTGAGACTTCTTGCAGATTTAAAACAGTTTTGTAATGTAAGCAAAGACTAAACAATGAAAATTAATTTAAAACTTACATACTTTCAGTCACATTAACTCCCTGCACTATGTAACACCATATAAACATGAGCAAATAGTCCAAACTAACTACAGCAATTGTTCCTCAGAGTATATTTTCTTAAGGATTATATAGACAAAAGCCTGGCTAGTAAGGCCAACAATACCATAATTTAACAGCTCATCTGTGCTGAAACTCTGAAAAGTATTATTTTCAGTGTTTCAGTATTTTAATAGTGTTTTGAAATTGCTATCAAATACTTTCAGGGTTGCTTAGCACAGTAATTGAAATAAGTTAGAGTATTTTTTGTCACTATGGACTTGATCTGCCTCCCCCATTTTCTCAGAAAATTATAACTGACAACTTTCTACATACAGTTATTGGATGGCATTATGCCAATCAAAGAAGTCCAAAATGCAAAGAGCATTTAGGTAATTTACAAATAAATCTAGACGTCCCAGAAATTAAGACGTGGAAGAAAACTTGAACTGGGATAAATTGTCTTTGCTCCTAAAGTCTCCATGTACCTCCTCTTTTTGTGTTCAATAATTAGTCCAAAGTGCCAGCTAGCGGAGTTCCATTGAACTGAAAAAAACTGGCCTGGAGATTATCACAGTAAGAGAACAAGAGTCAAACAATAAAATACTTAATTGTGTACAACAGAACACAGGCCATGAGCCTAATTTAAAATCTTATTTTCATTATATGAGCCCATAATTTGAAGGGGATAACCTGTCATCTTGCTGTCTGTCTACTCTTCCAAGCAAAATCATGACAGTGGAAAACCAGCAAAGTTCTAGACGTCCCACAATCTTTTGCTTTTCTGTTTATTAGATAAAAATCCTATTTTGGTTTCATACTTTCAAGGAGTGTTGTTTCCTTGTGGGCTTTGCTGACAGGGTTTTATGGAGTACAGTAGCTGTCTATGTTGTACCAGTAGTAATGATAGGTAGATCTTCTAGTGGAGAGACATTTTGCAATATTTGCTAAAATGTTTGCTCTTTACCCTCACTTTATGGTGTGAATTGTTTCAAATGACAAAAATTCATACTCAGATATCAGTTGTTGAGAAGAGGCTTAGCCAGTTAGTTACCCTTTAAAATCTTAGACTATGTGCTCCTCTTTGGCTAAGTTGGCCTAAAGCAGAAGAAAACTATGCACAAATAGGATGAGCAACAAGTAAAGGGCCCCTCATGAGGATGCACTGAAGAAGGAGCAGAAGAATAGCTGAGAATTCTACTGAATAGCAGAGAAATCATCAAAATATAATAAATTGTATGTTCTATTCCTTGTGCAGAGTTGTGCAAATTTATGTCAAATCAGATGACTGCTCATAGGAAGTTTATGTTTCCTGTAAAAAACTGAAATTTTAAAGAATGACTATTGCTGATTAAATTTATTCATTTTATGTAAGTGTAATTTTCAGTATTTGTCTAACAGAGACAATGCCTCTCTTGATTCCCATATCTTGGGTTCCCTTAAAACAAGGATTAGATGACTCTTGGGAACTCAGATGTCAGTGAACAAAGTTCAGTAGTATTACCTTAAGGGAATTTATTATCAACAGACACTGATACACCTCTAAAAATGTTGATGTTAGATGAAACGCTATGGAATACAAAGTCATTTCTCTCTGTACATAGTAAGACACACAAACTGAAGCCCTGGCTTCAGACATGCTGGTACCAATTCACCCAATAATACATCAGCTGACCTTCTCCATTTCCTCCCTGCTAATTGCACAGCCACTCTCTAAATTACTTTGTTGGTGTTGTGAAACTAACATCTCTTTATCTAATTCTGTGGAAATGTGGAAATCCATTTGATCTTAACGTCATGAGGATAGAGTGGCTTCTTTTGAGAGCAAAGTATCAGACAGCAGCAGTCTGAAAAGACTTCCTTGCTTTTCCCAATCTTCCACTCTCCCACTGAGTGGCCTGTGCCAAATACTTGCGCTTTTTTTATCCTTAAATTGAAACTCATAGCAGCTGCAGTTAACATAACTAATTTCGTTAATACACCTCTGTGAGATATGCTAATGAAAATCTCTTGTGGTAAAATAGTTGTGACTCTTTGTTATGTGCCCAACTGAAATCTTAAAATCAAAGACTATGGTTGTTACAGGTGGGGCTTTATTTAGCAGCCTGTTGCTGTTTTGAGCTTTGTTAGGGAGTTGAGTACTGTCAAGAGCAGTTGTACCATTTTATTGCTGATGTTATAACCTATTGGGGTTGTTTCTGGTGGCAATCCCTGATCTTTTATCTGTTTTTTACAAACCATGTCATGACTGTACCTCAGAAAAGTCTCAGATGACCAGTACCTGAGAACATGTGATGGGTTTTGACTTTGACTGAGGTTGGTCTAACATGCAAAGGTTTGCTCAAAGGAGAACATTATCAGTACCAACATTTGACAGTGTTAATATAATCCAGAAAAAGTGATCTTCTGGGCCATGGGTTGATGCAGTTTACTTGGTATGGAGTTCTAGCACATAATATACCCACAGCATAAGGGTAGGCAGGGATGTTCATTTGCATGTCTGGCTTAAATCCTGAACTGTGTTTTTCTAGCAAATTAACATTCACAGAGTGAAGGGACAAAAAGGGTGGTACAACATCATGTATAGCCTGCAAAAGAAACAAACACCTTTTAAAAATATCTATGTTCCTCTTTCATGAGTGTGTATTTATTCCTCATAGCACCTATGAATTCATTATGATAAAACACAAAAAGGAAAAGGATTAGCTTCAGTTGTTCAGAGAGTCTTGATGTAACTTCTGCCCTCAATTTTTAATAGTTAGAGGGCCAGATGTGAAGGGAGAGGAGGTGCAGCTGAGCATGCAAGGTGAACCATTTGGGCAGAATGAGTGGACCACGACTCATCCCAGACATCAGTAATACCACAGGGCGTCAGAAGGATTGTTATGAGAACTTATCTTACACTGGACAAATGATTTACACATATTTCTTTGAAGCAATTTCCCTAAATTGTATACAGAACTTGCATAGAAATTTCTGGAGCAGAAATCCCTTTTGCACCCTGGAAGCCCATAGAAACTTTACCATGATTATGAAATTGGACCTGAGGATTTACAGAGGCAATGTGCGTTATTCATCCCATTCAGAGAGCCTTGAACACTGTACAGAACTCACAGCCATCACCTGGGAGGTCTCATTTCCTCTCTTCTGAGCAAGGTGGAAGGACAGGCTGCCTGGACGACCATGAAGGCATCAGGACCAGCTGCGTTGCATCTCGCAGGCAGGTCAGGTAGATGGTACTGCAAATATTCAGGGGGTTCAAACGCTATGGCTTTGCACTTCAAAACAATGAAAATGGTCACCCCCAAACAATTTAAAAGATACCTTGAGATGTGTCTTGATAATAACGTGACCTAAGTACAAGAATTTCATCATTGAAGACCTGTGGAGTCTTCCAGGGATTAATTGAGCAACATGCCATGCAATATGTGACCTTGGCAGAAGCACTGCAGGGGCAGCAGGAGCACGTTGTTTGCCTTTGATCCCATCTATGGCTGGTTAATGGTATTTCAGAAATCACTGATACTACAACAAGGTGCTTGGAAGTAAATTTCATCCTTATATTATTTAGTTCAGATGAGTATGATCTGAACAGAACTAGACCATGACTTTCCATATATGTTTTTTCTAATTGTTTTATTTCATTTCACTTGTCAGGACAAAAATGACCTGGTAAGGTCTAACCTAAGATAAACCTAAACCTGTTTGTAAATTTGACACCAGATACAGATATGCTTTTCCAAATCCATCATTTTACAAGTGGATTTTCTATTTAAGTTAAGATCTTTGTCAAATTAATGAAATAACAGAACAGAGTATTCTTTGGGAAAAAAGAATGAGGTAACTGTAAATTGATGTGGTTTAGTTTTGGATGAGAAAAGGTACATATAGATAGCAGGAAATGGCAGAGCACACCAACTGTTTTGGCTGCAAGGGCAGTGTGTTCAGCATATGACATTACAGGGGAGAAAAGGATTAAGACTAGAATTAGAAGAGGCAGGTTCTTTTATTATCACAGATTACCAAGCCTCCTTCAAATACAGGGAAAAATATTTTGGTATACTTTTATCCAAACTATCAATGCAGTCATATTAAGATACCTAAATTATTTCTTAATTGAAAAACAATTTTATTAATAAATCAGTGTTGCTAATAAAACAGCCAGCTCCAGCGAAGTTCTTGCCTAAAACTTTCAACATCCCAAATAATGCATGATTAAGTACAAGTGGACAGACACTCGGGTTTTTGTTTCTCCTAAATGAGAAAATTACATCTGCCATGAGCAAGCATTTCGTTAAAGCCTCCTTTTTTGTCTGTCCTGAAACTTTCAGGGAGACAATGAGATGATACTGATCTGCATGGAGAGTGATCTGTCAAGCAGTAGGCTAAATGTAGTGGAGAGAAATGATATTATAAAGGCAACTCAGAACTGTTCAAACATGAGGACTATTGGCTGTACATTTGAGTAAATCTATGCAAAATAAAAGCTCAGAAACACAAAACTCTTTGATCTCGATATGTTTCATGCAGAAATCCACTCCAAAATGGGAGTCAAGAGTTCATAGCAAATTCTTCCTCATTTACTCTGGCAATTTAACTAGCAGATGCTGAATCGAGCTCAGCCCAGGACCAGATGGTATTCATCCAGAACTTCTAAAGGAAATAGTAAAATTATTAACTATGATGTGCAATCTATTGTTTAGAACTACGTTGTTGCCAGGGAAAAAAAATTGTGTAAATGCGATGTCAATGTTTAAAAAGGACTCCAGGAACTAAACCCTTGGAATTGTGAGCCAGTCTGTAAGCCTGGCATTCAGAGCAGGAAAACCGATGAGGACTCTAATAACAGAAAAAAATCTCTGGACAAATTTGTAAAGGAAAGCTGCACCTTATACATTTGGAGTCCTGAGCATGTGAACAAGGTGCTCCAGTCAGTTTTAAACACTAACTCCACAGTTGCTGGGATTTGCACAGAATATCATTCCCTCACACATTCTGCTCTTGCTTTTGATTTAAATTAGTACCTTCTGGAGTTGGTCATGGATCAGTACTTATCCCTCAGCTCTTCAAGCCTGCGCTGCACCACTGGGATCCAGCCCCTTTGCTGCCTGCACAGCACACAGGGTGAGCTGTGGCCAGTGCAGCCTGGTTCAGTTAGCCTTTTTGCCAGCTCTGGGAAGCCTCCTGGCCTCATTGCTTCACCCATCTTGCATGTGCTTAGCCAGCATGTCTTGACACTGAAGTGGGCCCATGCCTCGGGCTGGGGCTCAGGGAGGGGCTCCTGCCCTCCTGGGGAAGCTGATCCTTCACCCTGTCCCACCCATCTCTGAGACTGGTAGGGGAGACCTGCACTGGTTTCCCAGGGCTAACCACAGCCCTGGCCAGGCTCTCACAGCCTGAGAGCAAGGTGGTCAGTGGGACCATGCAGTGGTGTGGGCCCACGATGGCCAGCGGCATCCAGGACTCCCAGAGATACAAAGGATAATTGAGAAATTAGAACTTTCAATCTAACTTTTCAATCTACTTTCCTACATACCTATTCCCATTATTTGTACTACAAAGCAAAGCAGGCAAGACTGGAAGAGAAAGCCAGGCTTTACAGACCGTGTGCATCAGCTTTGAGGGGTCAGGATTTGTTGTAAAGAACCTGTTACTGCTCTGCTTTTAAGTGAAAGGGATTTAAAATGTGAAATTAGTTTTTAATTCAGTTATAGTAGAGATTAATTTCTAATATTAATTTGCATTTCTAGCCATAAACAAGCTACATACTGGAAAGTAAAAGCCCATGGCTTTGTGAAAACACCAGTGAGGATGATGTTCATTTAAAAAGCAGAATTTCTAAGCCATAAAGATCTTTGTGTTTTCCACTGGTGGGTAACTAATGTAACAATTTATCAGCTTTGTCAAGTTTGTCAAGTCATATACAAGTTCTTGCACAGAGGAAATGTGTAGACTTCTGCTTATATTAACTGACAATTCTAATATAATTCCATAAGGTTTGATCCACTAAGTGAAATTGGTGAGTTTTTCTATTGACTTGCTGGGTTTGGATCAGGCACGTTCAGCACTTTCATATGAAACTAGCACTTTGCCAATTGAGATAAATGTAGCTGCTTTTATTTTTCTGAGTCTACCCTATCTTCAGTTTACTCTGAAAAATATGAAGACAAGAATCATTTCCATGTAAGGAATGCAAAATCTTCACTGTGTTTTTCTCTTCTCTGCTCTTTTATTAAGCAACTCTTACCATTTTAAATGTTAGTTGAGAGACAGATTTATCACTCTCCTCACTCACTGGGTCTCATTTATAGGCTGTGACCTAACAGGCTGACTCTGAGAAATAATGCAGAGACATGAGTAGAAGCAATCTTGCAAGGGGTTAATGCTGTAATCTTTTTCTAGCCTGTTTATAATCCCAACAGTAGTGCAGTAACAGAAGAGGGTGGATCTAAAAAGTACCCAGGGGGATGTGTCTGTGTGTGTGTGTGTGTGAGTGTGCATACGTGAGTGTGTGTGTGCACACACGCTTTGCTTTCCCGAACGGCCGTGGTGCCTCTGGAATAAATCGAGTTCAGCCAGAACAGGACTCTGTGTGCTGGGTGCTCCTGCTGGAGAGTCAGAACAGCTTCCTTGCACAGCTGCCTCTCTTGCATTTCTTCTGAAGACTTCATTCAGAAACCATTTGTTTACTGAAAGCATGGGCAGATAGTTACAAGCCCACCTTCTTCTCCATCAGAGCTAACCTGTGGATACTGAAGAATGGAAATAGTTGATGCTAGTAGCTTCCTTGGGAATGGTACCAACATTACTGATTTCCTCTGCGATATCATCTTGGAAAATGACACCTTTTTCTGTGTGGATGATGCACCTTATCCTTCTAAAGGTATGTATGGAAAATTGATTTTTTTCAGGCAGTTTTATTTCTAGCTGGATGCAGAGATACTATAGAAAGAAAGAGCTATGCAAGGCATTTTCTCTGAGAGAGTGCAAAATCAACTGCTTGCTTTTAAGTTAGTATGAGAAACAGGCAGCAAAACATTTAGTATGTGCTGGTTTTCCAAGTTCAAAATTGAACTAGGAAAAAATTTGTATATAATGGAACACTAAAACAGTAGCACTTTGGAGCACAAAATGCAAACATCTCTGCTAAGAACTTGGAGTAGCATGATTTTTATTCAGTTCAATAACAATGGAGTGATCAGATCTGATACCATGTATGAAAGTGATTTAGTATGAAATCATAGCACTCTGAAGCTGAAAAAAATCCATATATTAAAATGTCTTTTGATTGCTTGATCTTTTCTTACTTCTGCATAAAATAGGATCTCCCATGGTGAGTAAGTGGTGCACAGTCAGCAGCATGAGAAGCACATGCTTTAAGAAGTTGTATTTGACTCTCTAAATGTACATTGTATTGCTTATATTGTAGATTAATGCCAAGCAATTTAGGTAGATCAGAATGCGTTTAAGAATTTCAGCAGTTTCACTGATTTTGTGTTGGTGTGAAGAAATAAACCTCCACAAAACTGAATACAGAAAGGCTTTTACCTTGTGATTAAAGGTTGAAATTTATAATATTAATCTGAGTTGAATGCTCTCTAACTGATCTTTTCTGGTGACAATTTTCAGATTTGCATCAGATAATACGGATTCTGCTGTATTGCTTGATATTTCTGCTCAGCATTTTGGGGAACATTCTGGTGATTACGGTGCTGATAAGAAACAAGCGGATGCGAACAGTCACCAACACCTTTCTGCTGTCACTAGCAGTCAGCGACCTGATGCTCTGCCTTTTCTGCATGCCTTTCACCCTCATTCCCAACCTGCTAAAAGATTTTATTTTTGGAAGCGCTGTTTGCAAAACTGCCACTTATTTCATGGGTAAGTCTGGGAAGTTTTTACTCATTTTGAAAACTGACTAAAGAGACAGGTGAGAAGGTATTTGAAGATCTATAAGGGGCTGATTGTTTCCATCCACCATTGAAGTTACCAGTATTATGAAGAAACAACTTTGTAGTGCAAATCTTCATGCTTGGTGCCCTTGGTCTGATCCAGCAAAACAAGAGGCACACACGCACACTTAACTTTAATGACATACAGAAGTGCTTTGCTGGATGTGAAGATGTTGCATGATCAAACTTTAGTGAGGAACCCAGCACATGCACTTGTTTAGCTGTCACTGACAGGATTCTTATCAGTGTCCAGACAACCCACCAGAAATGATGGGCTTGTACACCCTCAGTAAGGGCAGATTTTACCCACAGATTTTTGGCAGCAGTGATACATAAAAAAGAAAAGAGAAAAAGGCCAAAGCAAATGTAATTTGCAGAGCTGAAAGTTGGTGCAAGTACTCTTTGCAGACAGACCAGGTATGATCAGAGCTCCCCAGAAGACCATAAAACACAGATATAGATTTTAGAGGCTGACTTTAATAAGCATCACTTTTGTGTGCCTTGCCATACTCCTTTTGGTTGTGGAGTCAGGATCTCGGAGTTTCAAAATGTCTGCATTGTGTATGTGTGTGCAAGTGATTTTTTGTCTCACTTTAATATTTCCTCTGTGTTTGCTTGTTTCTTAACCAAAAAAAACCCCAAACAAACAAAACAAAACAAAACCAACCAAAGAAAGAGAAAAAGAAAAAGAAAAAGAAAAAGAAAAAGAAAAAGAAAAGGAAAAAATAAAGGAAAAAAGGAGAACATTAAGTAAAGTTTTTGCTGCTTTGGGAGACTCTTAGTTGATTACTGAAACCTCAGGTCCCCTTTCAACCCATGCCCTTGAGAACTTTGATGTAATGTGAAAGTACACACCTAAAGTGTACGAATGGGAAATCAACATCTTTTTGTAGATAAAGCCAATAAAACCAAAGGCCATGTTTAAACAATTACAATGAATTGCTGGCAAAAATAACCTAAAACATTACTGAAGCATTGTCATCTTCCTCTTATTGCACACAGTGTAAATTATTTAAAAATCCAGTGAAATAGACCAGCATAAAGTTTCTCATTATGAAGCTGTTTTATTTTAAGTCAGAAAGAGAAGATTTCCCACTAAATGTCCAGGTAACAGAGGCATCCCCTGACAAACAGACACTGATAACCATTGCATCAAATATGCTCAATTTTTCATTTTGAGATGTAGAAAGACAAATTTTCAATTACAGATGATTTCTGTAAAATAAACTGTAACAATATTGGCATTTTATAGTCTGACACATGTTCACAAAGACAAATAAAAGCTCATTCACTGAAAGAAAAATTTGAGGCAAAGTTAAGACAAAATATCGATGATTTGACAGTGGTGAACTTGGGCACCTCAATGACAGAAACACAGACAACCACAATATATTTTATCAAATATGAACAGAAGAAATTAAGGATACTTGAAGGACAAAGATTCTGCTTCATGACTTCGTTTCTCCTTGTTTGTAACTCCATTAGCATCTAATTAAAAAGTTGTAGTAGATTTAACTCTCTTGAATGAGAAAATCAGATCACAAGTCAAGCAGGACACTCATAAAAATTAAAACAATAAAAAAGGAACTGTGAACATCTGTGTTAAGAGAGTAATTAACTGATTTCAAATGCTTTGTTTGAATTTCAGTGCAATTAGTGAACAAACTGCAGTAGCAAAGAGAATAATTAAGAGTAAAATTGTCTTCATTCCCTGTTACCAGAATTTTATGATTTGACAGTGTGTGTATTTTTTCTTGGACTTTTGGAGTAAGAGGAGCGCAGAGCAGGAATATCAGTCTGGAGCAGTCTGGAGAGCCAGACCCACTGCCCACACATTCTTCACTGACTTCATCAGACTGGTGTTTATAAATCCTTTTGCTTAGAAATAGGTTGCTATATTTTTAATTTTTTGTATGCATACAGCAAGTTGGCAGGACCATTTGAACATAACATAACCTTTAAAACAAGAGGATAACGTTTTTCTTTATTTTATATGCATAGGTGTCTCTGTAAGTGTCTCTACCTTCAACCTGGTTGCCATATCTTTGGAGAGGTACAGTGCCATTTGCAAACCCCTGCAGTCCAGGGTCTGGCAGACAAAATCTCACGCCCTGAGAGTGATTGCTGCAACCTGGTGTGTGTCCTTTATTATCATGTCACCATACCCAATCTACAGCAAGCTGGTCCCTTTCACCAAGTACAACAACACCACAGCCAATATGTGTCGGCTCCTTTGGCCAAGCGATGTCATTCAGCAGTCTTGGTAAGAACAACTGGCTCTTAGCAAATGTGCAATTATCTGCTGGTGGCAATAAGCCCATGGAAAATCAAGTATTAACCTTCAGCAAATGTTTACACCCTATCATTCGTATTTAAGATGTAAGAAAACCCCAGTATTTTTGAGCTGCTTACATTTTGACATTTGAATGGCTTTTCCCTTGCCATGGGAAAGACTGCCCAACATGGCAGTGATTCTCACACCATGGTCTGCTAAGCACCAGCTGTCACTGTAAAGAAAACATCTGTCACTTGTATCAGGAATACTGCTTTCACTCATTCACACATAAACTTCAACATCCTCAGAGAAATCCTTGATCAGTCTTTGACAAACGCGGACACTGAGACCCCTCTGCGTGCTGCCTTGCCTGTTAATTTGTTTGAAGGTTCTCTGTAGCAGAGAGGTAGAATATGAAGCTGCAAATGTCTTATTTGAGAATCCTTTTGGTTGCTTATGGAGAATAGGGGCAGAGAGAAGTGGGGAGAGACAAGCTCCCAGTGCTACACATCCAGGCAGGGTAAACAGCAGCACTATCAAACAGCAGTAGTACTTGGACATTATGTCCTTGCACGTTGACTAAACACTGACTGGCACTGAGAAAGTGTAAGATTTTTTTTGACACTGAAGGTCAGTTGGAACTGGGAAAAAGATTAAAGTCTGCACCATTTTGGTGTAGTATATCCACAAAGAGTAACTTTGTATTAATGCTTTCAGTAGTAGTCTCAGGTATTTGGCAGCATGAGGAGGAAGGGTACAGGACAAAATTCTCTTCTCTGTGGTCTCCTTACAGATTTCCAGCTGTGTTACTGAGTTTGCACCAAAGCCGCAGGGAATCAGGAGAGGCACAGGCTTGTGGATGCATTTAAAATCATTATTTCCCCAGCTTGTCACCACATCAGAGAAGCTGACTAAGAGAGTGGCCTATGTGAAACCACATAAAAGCTGCTTCCTTTACCAAAGAGATTGCCAGTCCTGGAGTCCCTCCTCAGGAGCTCCTCATGGCTCCAGGGATGAAGACCCAGGTTGTGGCTGCTCTGTTTTTGCCCACATGTGCCAAGGCCCTCTGGAAGTCAGATCTCTCCGAAGCACAATAATAGAATAATTTGCATTGGAAAAGACCTCTAAGACCACTGAGTCCAACCATTAAAATATTTTTAATGTACCAAGAACCCCTTTAAGAATCAGCAGGTGCTCATTTAGCTTCTGCAAGGCAATCTTCACGTTGACCAAAACTACAGGGCATCCGATGCTCGTCTGGTTACAGCAGGGAGTCCCACTCATGGGCAGAGAGAACTTCTGCCCCCTTTCACTGCTGTGGAAGTGCCCCACCTCCTCTGGGCTGCATAAGGGGATGAAAGATGGTTTTCAGCCATTATAGTCTTTTTCTTGTGTACCTTTCTGAGGGAAGCAGGAGAAGAAGTCAGAAGCTTCAAATTTCTGAGGTGTCAAAATTGGCATGAAAAAATTTTAAAAAATCTTGAAATCCTGTGTTCCCCAACTCTCAGTTGTATAAAAAGGACTTTTTCTAATTTTTTGCCATTCCCTATTCTCAGTATGTCTTTTGATTCCTTAGGTACACTTTCCTGCTCCTCACACTCTTTCTTATTCCTGGGATTATAATGATGATTGCATATGGTCTAATTTCTTTGGAACTCTACAGAGGAATAAAATTTGATGCCAGCCAGAGAAAATCTTCACGAGGTAACAAGACAATTTGGTTTGGGGTGGGCTTTTTAAAGTTACAGTTGAAGATACAAGCAGTCATTTTGAGGTTAGTAAAAGGAAAGCTTTCCACTTGCAAAAATGATCATTATGGTCAGTTATGTCATGAACTTGCCAGCTGCATTTCTTGATTACAGTTACGCTGCTGTTAGCAAATAAAGCTTACCTATGGCTTATTTGCAAAGATTCTGGGCAGAATACATTAAATTTCTAATTTGTTTATTATAGAAATACTGAGGTTTTTTTCTGGGCATGGATGAGGACCATTTTTGTCAATAAATGTCACAATTAAAATTATCAAATTGAAGTAGGAGCATATAATCTTGAAAACTATCTTCTGTCCATACTGGACTAAGCAACATTCTTACACCTTTTGAATCAGTTTGTATGGAGGTAAGATATTGTATAGAGGAGAGAATATTGGGAGACAGTGGATTTGGAGCAGCTGATAATGTGACTGACTCAAAAGCAGGCCAGTGCCTTCTTTGCAACAGTTGCTCAGCTATGAATTATATTGTTTATTTAGATTTAGACTGCATTCTTCATTTTTTATTTGGCTGACTGTTCAGAGGTATTTTGCCAACTATTTAAACAGCACTTTATATGTACAGAAAGAAGAATAAGTACCGGCAGTGCCAAATATGAGGATGGAGATGGATGTTACCTCAACAAAACCAAAAGGAAAAGGAAAATGCCATTGCAACACCTCTCTGCTATGAGCCACAACAAAATAGAGAGAGTGAGAAGCAACAGCTCTTCTGCCAACTTAATGGCCAAGAAACTTGTCATCCGTATGCTGATGGTGATAGTGGTTTTGTTTTTCATTTGCTGGACTCCCATCTTCAGTGTCAACGCCTGGCGCGCCTTCGACACGGCTTCCGCCGACCGGCGCCTCTCGGGGGCTCCCATCTCCTTCATCCACCTGCTGTCCTACACCTCTGCCTGCGTGAACCCCATCATCTACTGCTTCATGAACAAGCGCTTCCGCATGGCCTTCCTGGCCACCTTCACCTGCTGCGCCAGGCAAGCGCCCCCCGCCACGCGGGGAGAGGCTGCTGATGAAGAGGAGGGCAAAACGACGAGGGCTTCCCTCTCCAAATGTTCCTACACACACATGGCTGCATCTGCACCCCCCTGAGCTGCACTGGGGAGGCACTGAGTGGTGAAATGTCTGCTCTTGGAACGTGACTGTGGCATCAGCTGAACGCCGTTTAGTCCTGAGTTAATGAAACGCTTCAGCAGGCTGTAAACACAGCAAGAATTTTATGGGAAATTGATGCTATCGTTGTCTGAGTGTTAAATCACTTTCCCTTCAAAAGTTCAAAGGAGGAAGAGAGCTCTGAAGATAAAGGACTTTATGAAAAGCCTTAGAAGTTGCTCTATTTGTAATAAATTCCACTGCAAAAATTGGTGTCCTCTACATCAACGGCTTTGCTCAGTTTTCAGATGCAGTACCAAGTATCTCAAGATATTTCCAAGATGCAAATAGATTCTCCTCAAACGTGAATATATGTAATGCAGTCTTCACTTCACTAGCTATGTCTCATAAGCAAAAATCTTTCTGTTATATTTGTAGTACCTTTTCACATTATTTTAGCTGAGCTAATACATGTTGAGATAATTTTGATGCCACTTTCATGGTAATTCTGGGGTGGTGAGAATGGGCTTGTCCATGTGAAATTAATGCTTTTAAGAAAAATAATTTCTTTTTTAAAAATAAAATTAAAATAAATGTCATTGGCTTTGTAGGTGGAGTGCTTTCTTCACTTAGGCAACAGCATAAATTAGCATAATTTAATGTATTTTCCACTTATATAAACCCCATAGAACAAGGACAAAGAAATGGCTTTCTTCTGTGCTGAAAGCACCCACATATGCAAGTGGTGGGGTCTAAGATGAGTCATAAAGGCCTGTGTGGAAATTTCCACAGTGGGAAGCACAGGAATAAATGCTTGGGATAAAGCAAAGAGGAGTTTTACAGAAGAGGCAGGACTGAGGACACAGGCTGGTGCCCACTGCAGTCACATTTCACAAATTCATTCACAGCCACTTCAGACACGGCACTGCCAACACTGAAATAAAGGCATTGGGTGCAGAATGGCAGAAAGGGCAGATACAACAAGCAAAGGCTGAAAGGCTTGGTCAGAAAACAGTTTTTCTAAACTTTGGAGCAGCTCTTTTCTCCAACTACACACACTTACGTGTTTACTACACATAAACAGATTCAACACGGAGTAGAACAGCTTTGAATGATGTAATTATTGGTGCTTTGTTGAGCGAGAATCCAGTCTCTTTCCTGTGCAGCACACAGGTGAGTGTGGGTGTTCAGGTCCTGTCCTTTGTTCTGTGGAACTCAGATGGAGAAGTTACATCATTTATTTTGGTTGGTGAAAATATCCTGTTGGAGATGTTTCTATCTTCTAGCTGAATCAATATCATTATAAGCCCTTGTTATTATACAGAGATTAAATTTGAGCACAGTGTGGAATGTAGATGTGGATATTAAATATAAGCCCTCTCAAGGTTTTTAATCAAGAAAATCTGATCTCTTTACAGAATGATTTTAAATTAGAAATATACTGTGAGTTCCAGACCCAGATCCATGTTCTGCACTCAGTTATTGCCTGAATTGGTTTACCCTAACAACTTAGGACACAACTTTGGCTATTATTTTTTTTCCATCCAGCTTGTCCACAGACAGGAAATTAAAAAAAAAATTCTAAACACTATTTGCGCACAATCCATAGAAACGACATTTTGCCTGCCTACTTAATAAAGTAGCGCTGCTCCTGGAACAGTGCTGAGACCACTGACATCGATCTGACCTTTTCAAACACCCAACAAATGAAATTATGGGATTTAATTCATAGCAATAAAATGAAAATTTTACTTCACTTACAGATACATGTTGAGACCCTCTACAAACCTGTCCTGTGTGCTGAAACTGAAGGAATAAACTTAGCTGCTTTGGAATTTATGTGGAACAACGACAGCAGCAAACATACTTTGAAGTATTTTATACCATTTGAAAGCCTGGATCGATTATAGGCAATAGTTTAAAAATTGTTGTTTAAGCAAGAAACCCTCCACACGTTAATAATATACTGGATGTGACTGTTGCTGTCTGTGTGCTGTACTGCAGGACAGCCCATACCACAGCTCTGTGTGCTCTTTCAAAGCAAACTCCTTTTTGTAAATGCAGCTTCTCCAGTAGCTGTTATGTCACCTGAGTGACATAACAGGACATGCACGGTTCACCTGCTCCCACTGATTGAGTCTGAGGATGGTGGTTTCAGATGAAAGCCAAAAGCTATTTTCAACAATGCCTTAATCAGATCTCAGTCCCCCATGGCCTCCAGTAGCTGCAGCTGAGAGGAGCAGAGTTTCTGATTGATTCCCTTCTCGCAACTGTCAGGGAGCACAATTCGGAGGTGATGAAATGAGGAAGGCAGGGGATGATCCTGATGGAGTGGTGGCTGGGAGACAATCAGGGAAGGGTTGAAATGCGCCATTTCTCCAAGGCCCATCTGTGTGTGCGTCACTCGTCCCCTCCATTGCCCCCTCTGCACCTATTTTCTTGTGATATCAACACAATATTTCTTTTGATCAAGCTCCCTAAGCCACAAGCCTTGTGCCAAATTCCAGCAAGAATTAGGAATTAAGCTTTTAAAATGCAATATAGCAATCCAGTCATTTTGTATTTTTCTGCCCTGGTCTCCTAGCACAGGAAATTTCAGCCCTTCTGCATCATAATGCCATTTTTCCTGATCTGTGCATTGCAGAAGTCATTCCTGGGTCCAAATGTTTCCCTTTCATTGTTAACAGATCATTACATTCTCCCAGTACCTTTAATTCAGATGCTGATGTCACTGAAAAGGTATCTTCAGCAATGAATATGGCATACCAAAATAAAAACAGCCTGTGAAATCTTCTCATTTTAGCAGTAGTTTACAGGGGTTGTGGAGAAAAATCCTATCCTACTACAAGCAGTATCCTGCTAAAAGCAAACTGTTTTCCAGATGTAGCAGACAAATGGCAAACCAATGAATTTCCAGGTGCATAACATCCATAAATCTCAGAAGTTTTTATCTTCTTTCCCTTTCTCCCAACTCCCAGGGATTTCCCCCCCCTCTGTCTGTCTTTCTCTTATCTCTTTCAGCTGCATGACACCATCTGATTTTTCTCCTGCATGCTTCTCAGTCTCTAGGTTACTTTCCCAGCACCACCAATTGCTAGATGATTTTTTTCTCTTTGACAGGTTTATTTTCCTTCCCAGATTTACTTTCCCAGAAAGCACTCTCATCTTCATTTCCCCTATCATCTCTGCCTGACAGACTCCTGGAGCACATTTCTCCAAGCAATACATCCTGCCCACAACACAGCAGCTCTGCAATCTCCCCTGTACTCCTAAGGCTGAGCTCGCACAGCAGCTCTTGAACACCGGCTCTCTGAGCAGCAGGATGTGCTAGGTCAGAAAACAAAAGTGGAGCATTAATTACACCCAGATCCTCCTTTCATACTTCTGTCACTGTTACTTACAGCCTCTATTATTAGGGCAGGCTTTAATACTGATGCCTTTTAATACTGCTAAATACAGGATTTGGTGAGGGGCCAAAGGAAAGGTATTTCACTATTGCCAAGACAAAATACCTTAATGCTCTTAATGGAAAGCTGTGTGTGCATTTGGAACTCCGGGCCACTAAAGGTTTACACCCCTTATACAAGTCATGGCCTCTTTTTCTAATACCACCAAGCCCTTCTTGGCAAAGTGGAGAGCCTGTCTGTGATCCCACCTGCTCCTGCATCCCCTCCTGTTCCTCCTGCCTCAAGGATGGTGCAACCCCAGCACGGCCACCATGGTTCCTCACAGTGCAACCCCAGCACAGCCACCATGGTTCATGACAATGGAACCCCAGCACAGCCACCATGGCTCATCACAACCCAACCCCAGCACAGCCACCATGGCTCATGACAGTGCAGCCCCAGCACAGCCACCATGGCTCCTCACAGTGCAGCCCCAGCACAGCCACCATGGTTCATGACAGTGCAGCCCCAGCACAGCCACCATGGTTCATGACAGTGCAACCCCAGCACAGCCACCATGGCTCCTCACAGTGCAACCCCAGCACAGCCACCATGGTTCATGACAATGGAACCCCAGCACAGCCACCATGGCTCCTCACAGTGCAACCCCAGCACAGCCACCATGGTTCATGACAATGGAACCCCAGCACAGCCACCATGGCTCCTCACAGTGCAACCCCAGCACAGCCACCATGGTTCACCATGGTTCATGACACCGTGCAAGCCCCAGCACAGCCACCATGGCTCATCACAATGCTTTTCTGGCCTGGAATAGACAACTTCAGGATCAGTCAATACTGAAATGGATGTTGAGCTAAACTGAGGGTTTCTGGTGGTAAAAGATGCCTATTCTCAAAAGGAAAGATAAAACCAAATGGTTTTGAATTTAGGGAAGGATTATGTGAGAGCAGAGGCTGTAGCCTTTGTATTACAGCATCAGAGACAGAGTGGTAGAGAGTATAAAATGAAGGTTTGGACTTTTGGTTGGGTTTTATTTGTCTGTAAAATGTTTTGCTCTTCACTTCAAATATAACATAGACCAACCAAACACCACTTCACTCAGATGTGCATGTAGGTCAGCAGTTTGCTCACCCTCTGGCCACTGTTTTCCAGTCATTTTTTCTATATGCATTATTAATTTCAGTTAAACAGCTTCAGCCTTTATGCACAATCCATCCAGCATGCACCCAGCTCTTCTCCCAGGGGTTACGTACTCAACTTCTAGAATTAGCCATTTTTATTTTTTCCTTCTGTAATGCTTGTTAGGCTGCCTTGGGTACCTCCTAAAGAAAAAAAATGTAAAGGAAATCTTCATGAATTGTAAAACTCCTGTTTTGCTGCCTAATGGCAATTCATCCCTGCTAGGAGCTATTTGTCTGCATCTTCACAGATAACTATTTCATGAAGAGTTTTCTTGGCTTCCACTCCAGTTGTGTCCAAAAAGCTGATTTTGAGCTAGCAAGTTGTCAGTTTTTCCACTGTAAAGTGAGACAAGAACAAAGCATATTCATTAGCATCATCTGGTAGTAAACATCAAGTAGGAATCATCCCCTATGGGGTAAACATGAGTTAATTGATGTCCTGCTATTTTGACAGTTATTAAAAATTTAAAAAGTATTTCCTGATACAATGAAGAAATGCAACTTATATACAAAGTCTGATTTAAAACAGTAGACAAAAATCACTGCATAGGTCTTGTGAAAGTCATACAAACACCAGAGTTACAAAACATGAAGAAAAGTCACATGTACAGAACCTAAATTCACAGGAAGGGGGTTACTCATGCACTTTGCTTGCTGTCAGAGACAATTTTTAAATTATTATTGAATGGACATTGGCTCAGGGCCTTGTTCTGAGAATATTTAGCAACTGCTAAGAGGCCTCATCCCTGACCAAGTGCAGAATGACACACAGAGGTGAAACCACAGGGGAAACTTTGCTAAACAGATAACAATGCCCAAGAGAAAACTTTCCAGCCAGTTGGGAACTTTGCATTGACTCCTGCAAACCTGCTATGGTCCTTCTAACATCCGAGATCCTCAGGGTCCTCAGGAAGGTAGGTGTGGAGCAACCAGAAATGCTCCTTGCTCTGCAACTGGCTCAAATCTCAGCCCATATCCCTGTGGGGACATCTGGCAGTGTTGCTGTGGCTGGCTTGCTGTTATTGAAAAGGAATATGAGGATTGCAATGTCACCCAAGACACTCTGTCTTGTTTTTCCTGTTGGCATCCCAAAAGATGGTCCTGCCACATGCAAAAAGGAAAAAGAACAGTACAGTATGGCACTGAAATTAATTCAGGAGTTGTTCCTCCACTTCTTGTCCAGCAGCCAACACAGAGCTCACCTCTGGTACCACTGCCACGGTGAGAGGCAGCCTCCAGGAACATGATGCCCCATCAGACAGAGTAGGAGTGACAAAGGCTTCACAAACCATAAAAAACAGCTGCACTAAGTAGAGAAACAACTATCAAATGAAGCAAAGGATTATTAAAAAAAACCCACAAAAACACAACCAAACCCCTCCCCAAACTGTGCTGTTTGCATTTAATAGTTACCAGTAACTAACTAGCATTTCACTAGAAAGAAGCAGGTATTGCTTCTCCTGCCTCACCTCCAGCTCAATTTTCTAAAGCTCTTTTTCACCACAGAGCTCCTGTGTCCTCATTTTGAGGACTGACAGCAGCAGTCTGTGGTGCATCTCAGTGCTACCACCTGGCTTTGCCAGATAATAATTGTCAAACCCATGTGTCTGCTTGGGCTACAGTGCCTCGAGGGTTCAATTATTCAAACTCTACCAAAAGTAGCATTTCTAAATTAATATAAACTTACCAAACTGCAACTTCATAACTGATTCATGTTGTATCTGTGCTTCCTCCAAATGTAGTTTGAATAATGTTTCTAATCTACTAACGCATAAAACAAACTGAAGACTTTGATATTATTTCCATGTGCTTGTGGGCTCAAATGTAGCCATCTGTGCAACTTCAGGCTCTCCTTGTGTGCCAAGAATTGTTATTTGCTTACATTTGTCCTTGGTCCTGTGCAAGTGCTTTTGAGCACTTTGCTGTGTCTGTGAGAGTCTCCCCACCTGTGTGAGCAGCTATCGTGGGTATCAGGCGGGAGGGCTTTGAAGGAGGGACACTTGGGAACACCTGCTTTTTACTTACAACATCAAGTAAATCTACACCCACTTTTTTTTAATTTAAATTTTTAATGCTGCAAAATTTCACATCTGGATTGAAGTCCTTCTGCTTTGCTTCATAGCTTTAACACGAATCTTCCTCTTTCACCTCCTATAACTGATCTCTAATTCCAGCAATTCCCCTTTTCCCTGGGGAGTATCTCACACACATGTCACCAACAAAACTACTGTTTCTTCGTATCCAGGAAACTGAAGCAATTTTTGATTGCTTCTCCTGATGCGTTGTGTTCAGCTTCATCAAATTTAAAAGGTTAATTTTATTAATATTTCAGGATTTCCAGGTCTGCCCTGACAAATTACCATTCACAATTGTTGGACCATCTTACATTTTTTGGTTTCTTGTGTTTGGGCCCTTCAGCTCTTTCTGTGGGGTGAAGTGAGATGTGATGACCTGTTAGGAGCAGCCCACGGGAGACACTGAGAATAAGGGGAGACAGATACATTTTCCAGATTTCACTCTCTGCAATAAATTGCAAGGAAGGAGTGACAGCACATACTTATGCATCATTAAGGAGGGCGAAGGTTTGGGCAGCAAGGCAAGAGGAGATTAAAATTTTTAGTACCTGATGAAACAGGAGGCCACTGAGTACATAGATTGCATCTGTGTTGGAGAGGATATTAGCCTAAAATGCAGACATTTGAAGTATTTTGGTGTGGGTGAGTGGATGAGGTAGTTTACACCTGCAGCAGAAATGTTCAGATAGGAATAGCTCTATCTTGCAAGAAATGGTGTAAATAAAGGTTCACAATACCTGAGGTGCTGCTGATGATCTGGAAACCTTTTAAACATTAATTAGCTACTTTACTTCAAACTCAGACTAGGTCAGTGCCATGTAACCCTGCTTGTTCCCAAACAGCAGCTCTGCAAACAATCTTGGGCTTACACTTACAGATTCTATTGCAAGTGTAAACTATTACATCCATAAAGCACAACTCCCCTTTCCTCTGAGTGTCCAAGAAGAAATTGTGTATTTGTTTGCAAGTGTTTGTCCACAATAGTCACAAATACATCTGCCCAGAATCCTACTCCGGCTGTGTCCATCAGGACTTCATTCTGACCCCAAACACCCATCTGTGGTGAGGGTGGGGCTGGAAGGCCACAGAGGCAGAGTCCATTGGACCAGTCAAAGTTCAGGCTTCATTCATTATTATTTGGTCATTTTGAGCAGGCAGAATAGGTTTAGTGCTGTAGCAAGGCAGTGGAGCATTTGTATCATTTACAAGGAAACAGTTCTTTCCCTTTTCTTTCACAGTTCTTTCACTTGCAGCTCTGCCTCCAAGCTGAGGTTCCTACATGTCTTCATGCAAAAGCTCAGCTGATGACCAGACTGACTGATTTAGGTGCCTTACCAAGCAGAAACCCAGCACAGCACTGGCATGTTCCTTGTGCAACAGTCGCCAGAGCAGGGGTTTATCAGGCAGCAGCTACAGCTTGAAGCTCATCAGCCCCCATTTTCCCTTATACAAAAATACACTCTTAGCCCTTGCATTTCTGCTTAAGGTCTGCCACGTCCAGATCCTTATTGAGGACTTGCAAGTGCTAAAGGTAATGGCTCTTCAGCATCCTCAGTTAACATGACTTTTCATTTGTGCACACTAAATAATTCATATTTCTCCATCTCAGGAATATAATTCATTCCTTGAGTAACTTCACAGTTCAACTCCAGCTGGGAAATTAGGTGAAGTGAGAGTTCTTCAGGAGCTTTCCTATTAAACTACCCAATAGAAAATTTTTTGATAGAGATTAGCCAGTCAATTTTTTTTTTTTGGCAGGACGAAAGCTCTTATTACCCAAGACAGAAATTCTGATCTAAGGTGAGAGAGAATCAGATTTTAGTCTTTCTGCCTCAAAAAAGGGATTTAAACCTCAGCTGGCTCCATTCCAAGCAAATTGGACTCACTAAATGGTTAAGATGGAAGACAGACTTTACATCCTCTCTGGTCTGATGCTTTATCAACATCTATGAACTATTATTTATTGAAAAAAACAAGGGAAACATAAATCTCTAGAGGAATATTATTTCAGTAAGATGCACCCCAGCTTTGCATCCAAAGTAACTATCTTGACCAGACTTTTTTTTTTGACCATTTCACCCCTTTTTTAAAATTTTATTTTTAGACTTGTTCTCTCTGACCTTGGCAAAACACATCAAATTAGTCAAGATTAGGTAAATTCAAGATGATTTCAGCTTGGATGGGGCACATGCCTGAGTTTTTTTAGTAGATATCCTGTATATGATTTGGTATTTTATATCTGAGCCCTTGACAGTTTACCAAGGACAACGAATTGCTAGGGAATAATAATTTTTAACTCAGTTCTGGTACAGTCTAACAGTACATTGAATTGTAATTATCATTACTCTATTATTTAATTTTTCTCATTTTACATCATCAGGTTTTAGAAAAAAATGATTCCTAAGTTCTGGTCATCAAGGCTACATCTGGTACTCAACAGAGGGATTTCATGTGTGATTTTTTAAAAGCCCATTCTCTTGTCCTGTATAACTCACTCTCTCTATATATGTTTATACAATTGGAAAGTTTTCAGTCACATATATAGAATAAAAAAACAAGGTAAACATTTTTAGTGTCCACTCTAATATGACAAGCTGCAAAGAATTTGTTTAAACAAGTAAATGCAAGTACAGGTGAGAGAAAGAAGTTAGATTGCAATATTTGTTAGATTGCAATGTGTATAATGTGCAACCCATAATAAACGTTTTTCAGATTCCAGCAGATGAATGGCAAAACTCTACCATATTTCATAGCTGTATCCCTCAAGGTGGCTGAAAAAACATGCTACAGAGATCCTTGTATCATTTTTAAAAGCTGTGGCTGCATGACATATTTCAATGTTCTCCTTGACTTGAAGACAACCCCGTGCAGGTAGTTTAAGCCTAGTTTATTGTTTCACCATCCTAAAATCCAGTGAGAGATGAAATTATTTGTTTTCTAATTGAACCCATTTATTTTGGTAGCCAGAATCTATTTTCTACAAGTTTACCTTTAAGCTGACAGTAAAAATTTGTGCAAAAATAGAATTTTATAAAAATTTATTATTTCAGGCTCTAGATCTGGAAGACATCCAGGGGATAAAGACACCCAGATCATAAGTTTTAGGATGAAATTCACTTGGTTCATGACAGCCAAGGTATCTGAAGGCAGAAATATAGAACAGAAATAAAATCAGATTGAACTTTTTTTCTTTGCATAAATAGCACAAAATTATTATTAACCTGAAAAATGAACCACTTGGTCAAAAGTGGAGTTGTATTTGAAAGTCTAAACACTCACCAATTGCATTTATCCTCTCAAAATAAGGAACTGTCCTTATCAACATTATTTCTCAATTAAATGAAGAATAAACCATTTTTCAGACCTCAGTTTCATTTCCATATCTATTAAATCTCCAAGGTAAAACTGTTTAACAAAAATTGATTTAGAAGTCCAAAGCTTTCTGAATGTGTGAAATTGGGAAGATGACACAACATCAGTCTCATGCCTGAGGTTACCACATCAAGCACAGTCCAAAGGCAGATGGATTTCTTAAGCCCAGGAATGCTGTAAAAAGCAGTATGGAGCAGCAGCAGGACTCAAAAGGAAGATACAAAAGTCTAAAGAAAGATTAATACATGTCAGGTCCTTCAAGAAGTTAAATTTTCTCAGATCTCTCTTCTGAAATTTGTAGTAACTGGTGAGTCATCTGCACAGCAGAGCCACAAGACATTTTCACGTGGAACAAAATTAAACCAAACTCCTCCTTTGCTGAGAATGTTGTGCTAGCTGTCTATTTGGTCAATACAAGATTGAACACCTTTTCTGTTTATGGTTTCATAAGGCATCCTGCTGTGCATTCCTGCAGACTGCCAGCCTGTGCCACCTCAGCAATCACAGCTCACCACAATGCTGGGAATGACCAGGCTGCAGCTCCTATAAAAGCAGAGCCAGGGTAAAGAACAACAGGACCATCACTTCCTCTCCTAAAAGCAGCAGGTGCTGGGTTAGAAACTGCACTGACATCAAGATTCAACTCTGCAGTTGCTCTGTCTGTACACTGAGGTGCTTGTTTTCTCATTCTGGCAAACAAGGAATTGCCCAGAATGACACTAAACAGTGCAAGAAATTTAAAATTCTTTCAAAGGCAAAGCATAGAAACATTTTGCCTTAGGACTAAGATGAGGACACTAAAAATCAGACATGCTACTTCCTAACCTAATGATTTCTTTCGTGTCAAAATCTAAGTCGTTCACATTTTTGGAAAAGTTCCAATTACATTTTTTCAGGCAGTAAATTCAATCACTATGCATCTTCCACTGCCTTTCCCAATTTCCACAAAGAAAAACTGTTGGCAGTGAAAGAACTAAAATGGAATTATGGAATTTGAAGCACACCTGAGAGAGAACAAACAGCAACAAAGTAAAATAAGGCTAACAAGATACAAAGCAACTATTTTGTGTCTGGGATGTTTTGTACGTGTATCTACATGGTGTTGCACAAGACATGCTTATGCAGATAAAGAAGTATTTATGGTTAGCCCTGAACTAAACTCTGTAATTACACTGCACATACAGAAGTACCACACAGATATTTGGACAGAGACCAATGAAGTTGGAAAGCACTGCTGTCACATTTTATAGGCATAATGACACCACCACCGAGGATCTCAGGATCACATCCCATTTCACAGAAGGTACCTTGGCTGGATTTTAACAGATCATGTACAATTTTATTAAAATTATCAAAATCAAGAAGAAACACTAGAACAAACTGTTTCATTAAAAAAAATCTCCTAAACTCACTTGGAGATTTTAAGAACTAAGCTTTTGTTTGTCACCAGCTAGCTATTAAAACAGGTAATTTCAAGACAGAGAACATAATATGGTATGTATAGATCTGTGCTTCTATCTTTTATGCAACTGTTGAAGTTATTCTTCAAACAGAACTATGAAGCTCTTGGAAGAATTCTGATCATATGGTCTGCAAGGCTGCAGCTTCTGTATCAAAATCCTTATTTTGATGGCCAATAGGTGGCAATTTACTTAAATGTTGTAATGTACTGGCAGAGCAGTGATCATATGAATGCAGTTGCTGTCAGCTGTAAATGCCAAAGGCTCCCAGGTCAAGTCACTCAGGAGAAGCTAAAGCAGAAAGATGAGATGGCGGATGGGCACAGAAGAAGCTGCAATAGCACAGGGCCCCAGCTTGCCTGTGAACACACCCATTGGGATTCACAGAGGTGGAAATGAACTTTTACCAGTGAACAGATCAGCAAACAGAACAACAGAGAAGACTGAAGGTTTAAATGAACATAGATGAGGGGGCAACATGACAGAAAATACAATTAAAAGATAAATAAAAAGCAAAGGGTTTCTAAATAAAAAGAATTTACAAATTTACATGGTTCTAAACTCTGCCCCCCTCAACTAAAAACCTGTAGATCTTTAGGGCCAGGTCTGCAGATCCTTCCTCTCCATGTATCTACAAGCAGCTTAAAAAACAAACAATTCTTTCTCCCCACCCCACAGTCCAGCAGTAGAAACAGCACCAAGAGATGGCAGCATGTAGTCTCAAAAGTTGGAGTTCACCTAACTTAAACCCAACTCCTCTCCTAAATTATGCAGCAAAATTTACACATTCTGAGAAAAATTGAAACACAATTAAGGATGTGGAAAAGTACACATGAAAAATAAGGGAACTGAGACTAGAATACAAAGGCACTAGCACACAGAACAGACAATATCCAACTTTTAACCATCCCTTTCCATACTCAGAGGAGATGCAGCACCTGAAAGATGGCAAATTCAATTTAATTTTAATCAGATCTTTCTCAGACAGTAGTTAACTTGCAAGCTTGCTCCTACAAAGAATCAAGACTTATCAACTTCTCTCACTTTAGCATAGGTCATTAAAGTCTATATTCAAACCAGAAGAATTTTTAAGTAATATGGGCTATAACTCCTCATGCTTCTGATCTAACACTGAGCTTGTACTACTGGGTATCAGAAATAAATATCCTTTACAGAGACACTCAGTTTTTTCCGCCCTGCTCAGGAGCATGCAATTCCAACCTAAACAGGGCACTGTGAAACTTGACCAAGTTCAGTAGTTCTGAATGTTCTGAAATGGGACATATTACATGCAAACACTAAATGAACCATTTCCTCTAGCCCTCACACCACTCTCCTTTTAATCTTCTTCTCTGAATCCTACTAGGATTTATTATTTAGGCTACCTATATAGCTAATTGCCAAGGCTTAGCAGAAGAGATTTTTTTCTATCCATAGTTGTTCATCTAAGACCAGCACCATCCCATGCAGTTTCTCCCAATGACACCAACATTAAAGTTTAGCAAGTGACCATTCCCTTTGCAAAAACCTCAGATCTAATTTCTACTCTGTTCCAGAAGAATCCATTTATCATTTCAAAAAAAGACTGAAGGGTCTTGGGAAATAATTCTGAGACCATAATTTTGAGATAATGTCCATAATGTCTGTTTCAAAAAACAGAAGTTCTGCAACTGTTGAGTTTCTGACTATTTTATGCATCTTAATGGCAAACACCATTTATGCACCTTAATGGCAGATGTCTCAATAAAAGTATCTGTAATTCTTCTTTAAAGCTAGTGATTTTTTTGTTGGTTTTGTTGTTGTTCTTGGCTCTCCTACTTAAGAACCACTTTTAGCCCCTTCTCACTCTCACAGGTAAACTTGTAGTTCTTCAGTCAGTTTAATACAACACTAGTCAGTACTGGCAGGCTTCTGTTATTCTATAGTTTCTCTCTGCCATGTCCACTTACCATTTAAAAAACTTTCTAGAAGTGACTGTGTCACTTGTGCTTGCAAACTGAGAGCGCATCATTTCTAGCTGTTCCTGACAGCCCTACTATTCTGTCAAAACAAGAAATAAGTTAATTTGCTGAACTTCTGGCTCTAGCTCTCAACCAACTGAACAAAATGTCAGACATTCTGGAACTAAGAATAAGATTAAAAGGAGTCAGGTGCACTAGTTGCAAAAATGAAGTTGCTAAAGTTAAACAATTAAACACAGTTCATTTTTTCTTATTTAATAAATTATATAAAAAAGTGAAACTTTTTTTTACACATTATTAAAAAACAGTTTCTTATCTAACTTCAGCAATAATACAAGCAAAAATGAAACCGATTTAGATTTTTGGGTGGACATTCCATATCCCATTTAAGTGGAGTCCAGTGCGCACAGCCTCACAAGTACTGATGATTTTTCACTCCCAGGGTTGGTCTTCTTCTGTGCTGTTCTGGTTCCATAGATGGCCTCACTGTTCATTTGGGGGAAAAAACCCAAAACAAACAAAACAAACAAAAAACAAACCCATACAAAAAAAACCCCAACAAAATGTGGCAAGTTTCAACACCTGTTCAAACCATAAGTACTTTTGTATCATCATACAGATGTTCAATTATGTTTGTCACAGCAACAGTAACATGGCATTTTATCTTTAACCTTATAGAAAAAATGAAACCCGACAGGTTATGCTCATACACACACAGAGTACACTTGACAAGAACACTTTTATGTGGTTTACATTTCACTTTTATTTAATCCTCAAAACTGCCCATATTGCAGGGATTTTCTTGATGAAATATGGAACTGAGCAATTAATTCTACAAAATTATGGTAAAAACTTGCTCGTTTTTCTACCTTTATTGCTAAGAAACTTTACAGGTGCACAGTTTGTAAAAATAACCCTTTTAAGACTGAATGTGTACACATGCTACAGGATTTTAAAAAATGACATTAGCATAGCACCTCCAGATGGGGCAAATGCAGTGCTGAACACAGACAGAATGTTTACGAAGTTAGAACTGCTCATTTATTTTACAGCTTCTAAAGGGAAGAAATTGTTCAGTCCTAAAAGGGTTAAGTAGAAACCCTAATATACTTCTTTTTCTAACAAAGCTGCCACTCAATCCCACGGTACAGTGCTTGAAAACAAAGTCAAAAGTCTGGCACAGGAAAGTATACACATTTGTTCAGTACTCATAAACACAGCTGCTTTTGAAAGAAAGTAAATAATATGGTTAATAATTGAAGAGCATCTTAGTTTCAAGATGGACATCTCTATGGAGTCATTTAATCCACAAGTGGGTAGCTAACTTCCAATAGATAATTTAATTCACTAGGCATTAATATTTCCTATATGGGGAATTCATCAATTTACATCTTGAGTTAATGTCTTTTCAGGTAACCATTCTGATTTTTTAAGTCTGTGCAATGAAAACAAGTACAGAATACCATTATTAACATAGTTGTGGGATGCCCTTGGGGCAAATAATTAGGGAAAAACATCAGCAGCAGATTATTAAAAACTACGCTAGTGTTGAATTCTGAAACGCAGTTCCAAGCAACAGAAAATAAGAAAAGGCATAGCTAAACCAGAGCACTCACTTTGCTTCTTCTTCCTATAGTTGGAACTATAACAACATTCTGAACACAGACTCAATTTCTATGTATACAGCATAACAGCAGACTTAACAGCTAGACTTGAACAGTTATAAGAGTTTCATAGTGAAACATTTTATAAGTAGTTTTATCAAAATCTTGAGATATTGTTAATATAATGAAAATTGTTAACAGCTCACAAGGCCAATATATGTAACAATATCACCCCACAGAAAAAGGTTCAGGAAGATAATATATCTGAACAACTGGACGTATTAACAACAGTAAGGACCTGGAAGACCATTTCTGTACTACAGAATAACTACTGGCAACAAGAGAGCCACAAGCCAAATGAAAATATGTGGTTTAAAATGGTATTGTAAGCAGAATAGGCTCCTTTTTCACCCACTTGGCTGTAGTGTGTAGAACAGCAGATATTAGGATAAACCTTTACAAGTCAAGGGATATTAAATCTATTGGGCAAAATTACCGCATGTAAAGAAACTGAATATAAAAAGTATTGCATTTATATGTAAAAAAATTTAAAATAATGAGTATAAAAGCACGAGTCAAGTTCTGAAAAGCTATTTTAAATAGTCTTTGAAGGTTAAAAGGCTTGTTATGGTTTGCCTGCTGTGTGTCTATCATGGTTTCTTGAATACCCTCTAAATCTGATATATGTATCTTGCTTATTTTAGTTCTCAGTCTAATTAGTGATGAAAATCTGTGTCTCTCAAACTAACCTGTACTGTAAGATATTTATGTGCTTCTAACAAAAACACTGTGAAACGATTCCTGCCACAACACAATAACCCAAAATTTTGCACACACAAAGGTAAACAGATTTGCAAGTAAATGCCAGTAAACAGTTTAAAACAGAGATAAGGCCACAATGAATCCTGCCCTTGGTCACTGAAATGGAGATGAGGTGAGGCAGCATTCACTAGTGCTAGGAACCAGCATTGCGACTACGTCACGGGAACACATTCTGCAATACAGAGTAACGAGTATGATGGCCTGTGGTAGAATACAAGCACATTTCAGGAGGACAGTGGCACTGATTTTACTAGTTGCTAAATATGCTTTATAACCAATTTCTTCCTTTAAACACATTGTTTTCACACACACAACGGAGCACTAAAGCAAACAGGTAGAATGGAGCGTCAGAGTACACAAATATGGTGCAGAGATGATGCTTTAAAATGGTGGTGGGTGTTGAAACTGGAATCAGTGGTCAGAAATAAAAACCCTATGAAAATGGTCAACAGGTAAGCTTGTAAGCAATGCACTGTAGGAAACCACAGGTTCACATTTACACAGCAGTTGTGACTTTCGCTTCAGGGTACAGAAAAGGCTGAACACACCATGAAGTTTTGGCTTTTAAAGAGGAAGATCACACTGTCAGAACTTGTCCTACAGGTCTATGCCTAGCTCTGTGACTACAAATGAACTACTGGGGTACGTTCACATACAAATGAAGCAGGCAGGTCTACAAGGAGGGACAAAACATGGTAAAATCAAAATGAAAAACAAATGCAACAACCAACAAAGTCAAAGTGCAAATGAGCCTTGAATTTATGCTGGAGAGAAGACTTGAATGTTGCACACGCTGTTGGCAGGGAAAGGGAAACCCACAGGAAACAAGGATGGGAGGAGTTGACATCTTCATAGTGCTTTTATGATTTTCTATTTGCCCATTTCTAAGTAATAAAATTTACTTCTAGTAATTACTGTATGATCACTTCACAATGAAAGCACGTTCTCAATACAAGTGTTACACAAAAGTCTGGCCTAATTTACTGAACAGTATGAAGAAAAACATGCTTGTTCTGATTCTCAAGTGATGAAGGGCATCACCTACCAATCCCATTTGTAGCACATACTTCTCATGGTACTTTAGTTTCATGCCAACACGACAGAAGACATGCTGCCAAATGAAGTTATTGGGAACATTCCACTTTTGAAATAAAACATTTAACTTACACTTAATACAAATTATGTACAAGATTAGAAAAACCTGAACAGATCCTGAAACATTTTCAGATGTAATATGACTGAGGAAGGAAGAGGGGGAGTAACCCAGTAACAACCCTTCAAAAACACCAACATATGCCTGTGACATGAACAATCATTAATATGACTGCTTGAGATGCCACTTTTAGGAAAAAAAACTCATGTAATGTTAGAACCTCATGAATTATCACTATAAATACATATTTAAAAAAGAAAAACAGAAATAACTATTAACAATGACTGAAAACAGAGCACTAAAGTTAACATACATTGCATGTATTGCAGGCAAGGCAGAGGCATTTTTTAAAGCTTTTGCACAGACTTCATATAATCTTAAAAAAAATATGCTGGCCTTTACAAGGTTCTACTTGCTGAAATAAAAACAATTTCAGTTCATAAAAAGTCACAAGACTTCAGTTTAAAAAAAGGAACAGTTCCAGCCACAGACCAAAAATATATATTTTTTTTTAAAACTGGAAGAGTATGGTAATTAGATTATACAAGCATGGTCAGGCTTGGAACCTGAATATACTTCAGAGCAAAAGCTCAGAGGAAAAAAAAATATAAACTATTTGGTAACAAAAGTGTACTATATGTTGTGATACAAAAAAGGTATGGTGAAAATGTACCTTTTATACTAAAGCTTATACAAGTTCCTTGGTCCATAAAAACTATGTTGTGTTCATGTTTTCTAGTTTGCTCAACATGTATCCCAGCCACATTTTTGTTTCTTGCCCACTAAAAAAAACCACAGCTGAAAAATAGATTTTCAATAAAGTTCTTATGTTTCGGATGTTGGTTTTTTCTTTTTTTATTGTGGCTTCTGTTTTTAAGATCAGCACTTGCAGGTAACAAGGTTGAAATCATATCACCTAAAATGGAAAACTGTTTTCCCATGAAACCACAAAAATTGTTCAGTTCTCTTGAATGTAGCACGAAAAGTCAATGAAAGTCCAGACAAACAACAGTAGTTAGGAAACTACAGTTGCCGTAGATGATGTGACATTGGTGGGGTTTGTGCTGACGCTTGTGTAACTTCCCTCACTGTTTGTGTTTGTTTCACTGGAGGCCATGAGGCTTGAGTTGGCTCTGAGGATTGCTCCAGCAGCACTGCAGTGTGGCCGTGGCCCTGGCTCCGGTGTGTATGTAAAGGTAAGGCTGGTGGAGTAAATGATGCCATCATTACGGACCAAAGTTACTGGAACCTGGACTGGCTGTCGGACCCACCTCCAGCCCTCTCGAAACGCAGAAATGTCTGGAACAACACAAAGCATGCTCTCTGCACATCTGAAAAACAGGAGAGTCAACTGAGTACAAGGTCCTTGAGTTGAAAGAATTCAAAAGAACAGCTCTGTTGGAAGGGGACCTACAATATTCAACTAGTGCACACACCGACCACTTCAGGGCTGACCAAAAATTACAATCGTATTATTAAAGCCCAATTCCCTTTATTTGGTTAAACACAGAAATGCTTGGGGCATCAACTGCCTTTCTAGGAAGCCTGTTTAGTGTCTGACTACCTTGTCAGTAAAGAAATGCTGCCCTATGTCCAGTCTAAATCTTCCCTGGGGCAGCTTTAAACCATTCCCATGTATCCTGGCACATGAAAGAAGGAAGCAGAGCTCAGTAGCTCCCTCTCTACTTCCCCTCTTCAGGAAGCTGCAGAGAGCAATGAAGTCACATCTCAGCCTCCTTTTCTCTAAACCAGACCAGACCAACATCCTCAGCTGCAACTCCTTGGGCTTTCCAGCCCTTCACCATCTTTGCTACCCTTCTCTGGACATGTTCTGGTACCTGAACATCCTTCTTAATGGGAGCCCCAAACTGCAGGCAGTGCTCGTGGTGAGGCTGCACCAGTGCTGACTGCAGTGGTACAGACACATCTTCTGACCAGCAGGATGCAGTTTGATCTCCATGCTGCCAGGGCACACTGCTAACTCATCCTGAGCCTCTGGCAACCAGCACTCCCAGACCCCTTTCTGCAGTGCAGAAAAGTGTACACTTGAGTATGTACACAAGTATACACTCTTTAAAATGTATATAGCAACACCCAGTAACACATAAACACCATAGAAGTAATAGAAAATACTGTACCTGTACATGGTTTCAGCTTCCACATCCCCAAACCAGACACGTAAATTTGGAGTGAAGTTCTGTCCTGTAAGTTCCAACATTGCTACATCCCCACCACCATTCAACTGGAAACGGAGCAAAAAGAACAAGAAAATCCCCCACAAATATGTATTATTAAAAATAAACACTTTCCCCTCAGAGAAAACCCAACAAACAAAAAAACTCCACCAACCAAAAAAACTCACAAACAAAACCTTCACATGCAGATAAGAACTTACAGTGCTGTTTTTATCAGCTGAACAAAACCAAAACACAAACACAATCCACACACCTGAAGTACAAAGTAGTAACACATCTAAAAGATACTGCCAATTAATTTGATACTATGAAGGAATTTCCAAGTTTTGATAATGGCTGCTTAGAATATATGTCAACAAGGCCTTGAAAACAGAACAAAATCTTTCAGAGAAGGTGTCAGGGGAGCTTTAAGCTTTTCCTCTGACAAATGCTGGGTTTTTTTTAGTAAGGTTATTTCTGATCTATAATTGGCAAGAGTCAAAACCAATTTCTAAATAATCCACAGAAGTCCTAAGGATATCACTACCATGGCAGTTTCAGAAATTAAATTCTAATTGCATACAACAATAATAGTATTACTCTTATGATGGATAGGTTAATGTATTCTAAAATGTAAGAAAGAAAAATTATGAAAACAAAGTAATTTTATTATTTATAAAGCTATTAAGACTGTTTTCCTATAGTATTTCACAAGGATACTATGAAGGTTAAATGAGTATGACAAAAAAAATCTCACAGAAAACCAGTTTATTAACACAAACTACTAACTTACTTGAAGACTTTCCACAACAGGCACAGGTGTCACTGGAGCATGGACTGGACCCATCCCCTCATAAAATGTGTATTCTGCTTTGTCTGTGCTAATGATTGTCCAAGAAGCTCCATCATTAATCATTTCTTTATTTGGTTCTTTTGGGCATGGAGTGGCCTTAGAGAGAAAGAAAAGTTTAAAATCTGATCTGTAGAGATGTTTGTCAAGTCACAGACCTAAAAACCAACTCAATCAGTAACAATGCCTGTTATTTCAAAAACATGTTTCCTTATGTTTTCCTCTAAAGATGACCTCGAGAAACCCTCTTGACATTTCAGAAAAACTACTAGAAAACTAGTATTTGTAAGAACACCGTAACTCTCACCTAGAACACTGTCATCTCTCCAGCCTTATGTTTGAGTTTTATTTTAGTTCAATTTTCAAAGTTTTAATGTTATTCAATAGGCATTAACCAAAAAAACTACAGCAACTGGAAGTAGCTGCTTTAAAACAGATCTCTTATTAAGGCAAAATGTCTGTAACAGCTACAGAGTGAAGTGGAATACTTTTCATTAGTTACGATTTTCATCTGCTCAAGATTTTTTTTTTCTTTTTAGAGTTCTTCACCCTCCACAAAATGATGGAAAACACAAGCTTGTATTGCAGCATTTGTGCAAAGACACAGGAGAGAAGCTGAAGTGACAGCCTTACAAATTAGAATAGTGGAATCACAGAATGGCTTGCACTGGAAGGGACCTCAAAGGTCATCTCGTATCTCCCTCTAAATACTACTAAATTAGTATACTTAGATAGGTAGATACATAGAAAATACACAGACAAATTTTTTTTTATGGCAACAGAAGCCTCTCTGAACAATTTCACCACCTAACAACACATAAGAAAATTGTGTATAGGTTAAACACAGAAAAAAATGGGACAAAAAATTCTAATAACTAGATTCTATTTCCCTCCATTGAGCTTTAAGGATATATTGGTAGGTAACCATAACCTTCACTCCTCAAAGTGGCAGATAAACTTCAATTAGCATGAATTATCCATATTAGATGTTAAAAAACAAAGCTGCATTTTCATGTGGACTCTTCATTCTGGTATGATCATGTAAAAAGCACTGAAAACAGCTGGCAATGGAAGTGTGTGACATGGGTAGTAACTACAGATCTCTCCAAACTCAAGATGCCCAAATTAAACTTCCATCAAAAACATCAGCTTCTGGATTACTAGCCTGACTTCAAAAGATGAGCCATTCTATAGGAACTGCTGGATACTATTTTGAAGCATGACACCATTCCTATAAGCTGACTGCAATTCTTGTTGGCATGGAATGATATACTTTGAATCATGACAAATAAAACCATGGATGTGAAAAAATGAACAACCCTGTAAATAGATCCCTGACTGACTTTTTTCACATTTGCTAAGTCCATGATATGGAAGGCAAATGCCACAGAATTTGTTCTCAAAATCCTGTTACATCAAAATCATTTAAGTAACACATTTCTCTGTATGTTACAGAAATCTTTAAAAGGTTTCATTCCTCTTTTAGAGAGGCATTCTTCCTTGTCACTTCCAAATAGGGCTCCAAGGACATTTCTCACCCTTTCTTTCACTTTTTAACTACATCTTCTCAACAGGTGGTACTGGAAGATGAAAATGCCTTAAGATCATGCTTAGTACTCGTGTAATGTCTGGCTTCAACTGGAGACAGAAGTTACAACTTGGGATCCTAGGGTTGCCACTGACAGTTGTCTGAAAGCACCACCTTGATGTGCAGTGGCAGCTATGAGTGATGACACAATGCTGGACACCATCAGAAAACAGGGCTGAGAACAACTATCTGGTATTATTCTGCCAGTGTGAATCCTTTGTTCACCTAATTCTGTAATACTGGGTGCAGTTCTGGTCTCCCTGTCTAAAAAGTTGTGGAGAAAAAACAAGAGAAGCGACGGAAAGGGCAACTAAAATCACCAAGGAATGCTGAACTTACGAGAAGAAATGGGGAATACTGTGCTTTTCCAATTAGGAGAGAAGAAATTAAGGTGTTGATGGCTAAGTGAATGCAGAAGTGTTGCTCACTAAATACTGCAAAACTGGAAGTAGGAATCACTCTCAGAAATTGTTACATCATTCAAAACAAATACAGCAAACATTTACTACACAGGGAATAGGAAACCTCTTGAACCCTCTGTCACAGATTACTTAAGGAAAAGAACATCTGCACATTCTGAGGTTATCAAACCACACGAACACATGAACACATCTACAAAATGACACTAAAAGACAAGAGTCAGCAATGCAGCCTTTAACAACACTTGGTATAAGTGTGGATGCTGGCAGAGTACAACCACGCTGGACTGTGAAACACAACCAGATCCACCTGCTTCCTGTAAGCACCAACTCCTGCTGCTGCTGCCAGACAGGGCACAGACAGGGATGTTCTCTGATCCAGTAAGGCATGATTTATATTCTCTCTCCATGCTCCAGAACACATGCATGTCTTGAAAGAGAGATCTGGCTGGTGCTTCAGCAACCTTTTACAGCTTCTTTGCTTTAAGCTTCTATGGTCTCTATACAAGGCTATTTCCATTTACCCAAAAGAGACTTGTCATCCTAAAGTTTCAGGATTTTGGGGGGTTGTTGTTATTGTTGTTTTGGTTATTTCGGGTTATTTTGGGGTTTTGTTTTTCTTTGTTTTTTTTCAAAGAGTGACCACAGTTTGTCTAGATTCCTACTCCAGGAACAGTATACACAAGCTGTTTCCCTGGTCTTTGTCTTCTGATTCAAAATAAAAGACCCAGATAAAACAGGATTTCTCTCCTGGCATTGGCAGAAAGAGTTTATCTTTCACTGTGATTTCATCTACCAAAGCATGGTAGCAGTACGATACGCAAGTTACCAGATTTTATACAAGTATAAGCAGTAGGTTCCTACTCCACTAAGAGAATTCAGGATAGGGAGTGTACTTTTATCTAACTCCTACCCATGTAGAAAGTTCAGAGCTCTTATCAGACTGGGCTCCACATGTGCTGCTGAAACTGAAGAGTGGTAGGACATCCCAACAGTCCCACAGGCAATTCCAGGATGCTGAACTAAGGCAGCTGTCAGACAAGCAGGACCTGTTTCTTCATTCAGCACTTCCCATACAATACTCTAAGAATTATTAAATAGCAGGCTTATCCTGAGTTACTGTAGTTCACATTTCACAGCCTTCTTTTCTTAATGACAGTCCATTCTCCTTTACAAGAATATATATTGACAGATAGGTATTTCTGCTGTGTGCTGTGGGTAGAAACAATAGATCTAGTCCCTTCTGAACCACAGGTCATGAATGTTTACTGAAATAGGAACACAGCTTCTCCTATTCTCTTTCCATTGTCCCAATTCAGAACAGAATTGAAATGACTCTTTACCAAGCCTTCCTGTCCCTTCCCTTCAATTAAGGGAGATCTTCAATGTTAGCTTCTAATTTCCTACCTCTACTTTTCTTACCTAAGAAGGTACAGCTGCTCTAAGGAAGTCCTGAACCTCTGCCAAGCATGGCCATCTTCCTGGAACACAGCATTATCCCTCAAAACCCTTTGTTATTTGAGCTGACCCCAAAATATTTAAAGAAAATTGCAACACTTAGGTAGTCCTGAACTCAGTCAAAGTCTTCAGAGTTACAGAAAGAATATTCTGAGTTGGAAGTGATCCACAAGGGTCATCAAGTCCAACTCAAGTAAAGACTAAGCATGTTCAGGGACTGAACCCACCACCTTGTTGCTTTCAGCACCATGCCCTGACCAGCTGAGCCAATCTCAGGGTCCTTGGTCTGGTAGGAATTACCATGTGAAAGTGCTACAAGTATGCTAACATGCAAGAGACTAAAACCCGATGTTTTTCTCCACCTGCTGGAGAAAAAAAATATTTCTGAGATAGTTCTATTCTTTAGAGACAAATGAGATTTCTGTGGCTTTTCAAGTTACTGTGGGCAACTGCCACAACTGTCTATGTTTCACTCTTAGCCAAGAGCAACACATGGCAGCTCTGCTGAGTTCATCAAGAAACGAAATTATTATCAACTGTATCATTTCCTATTTGCTGTAACCTAGAAAGGGACACACAAACAAGTGGGGCAGCTCCACTGGCACATGTCAACATGTTAAGCCACAGTATCATGACCACATGCACAAGTTTCTAGTGTGCTTCCTTTTTCTCCACTGGAGAAACCAGAATTCATTTTCCAGACAGACATGGAAGAAGATTATGAGGAAAGAAAAACAGATTTGGAAAAACACAGATAATTTGTTGCCTTCCATCCTCTCTTTTCAAAAGAAAGTATTAGACTCACATTCAAAACCTACTGCAAAAATGGCATGCATACTTATTTTGGGGATACTTGAGAAAACTTTGCAACTACATTTATCTATTGAAATAGTTTTGAACAACTTACTTGAAATTGGATTATTCTCTCCTGGGAAAGGCACAAATACATTCTCTCAGTGTCTTTAAGGTAAAATGCACATTTATGGAGCTGTGATACTGGATCATCTGCATCCAATAATGCCGTTTGTTTATCTACTTTTCGAATTATCTGTGAATGAAAATTGGACATATATACTTAGAACAATTTCTATACTTTATTACATACATAAAGTCAGTAAAGGAAGTGAAAAGTAATTTTTATAAGATTTCCATGCCTCTCATTTTGATATCAACACTAGATTCGTATTTCTTAATGCTTTTGAAACAAGAACACAACATTGAAGTGATACTCAGTACTACTTCAATGTGCTGCAGGCATTTATATTTTATCTATTTTTGCTGAAGGGGTGGGGAAAAAAATTGAAGCTTCAGCAAAATCTACTGTTTTTTCATTTGCTGGTGTAGAAGTTATTAATTATACCATTATCTTCAATTATAATTAATTAATATTTTTAGTAATTAACATGTTTCTACAGAATCTTTCACCACTGACAGGATCAACAACATTCTGTGGCAAACTGGTTGTTGAAGGAGAATTAAAATAAGGATTAACTAAAGGTATTGAGAGGTCCTTAAATACAGTTTTGGAAACAACAATCATAACATATCAGTAGTTGGTCATTAAATATTACTTAAAGACAACTGCAAAGAACAATTGTTCCTTACATTTGGCAGTGCAGTGAAAAAAATATCTGCTGACTCAATTTAGATCTCTTTTGCCAACTAGTTTCTAAAATTAAGAGCTATTCCCTTAGATAGTGAAAATCTTTAGCTCGTTATTTTAACTCAACTCCTAGAAAGAAGTTTAATGCTTTATGCAACACTACCAGATGCAACAGCCAAAGTGCCTGAATGTTTCTAAGCTGACAATCGGAAACTCAATTGTCCTCTGCAATATCTAATTATAACAGAGAGTATTATTAGCAAAATAAATTTAAAGGATAATTATTTTCTTCTAAATTCTTTACATTTGCTTATAAAATACCTGCAAGTTATCTTTTAATTGCATCACCTTCCATCAGTCCTGTAAGCAGTATGACAAATGTTCTCCATGGCAAACAAAACGGGAGCTTTTAGCCTAATTTCTTTTAATCTGTTTCTACTTACAAATAAGGTTTCTGGAATAATAAGTGGTGGCATCTCATTTCATCAATAAAAAAGTATTAACATGAAGCCCACAAAAGGGTGACATCCTCTTACTGAATTTCCTGTGCTTGAATCATATCTGTAGTGTAACCCGGTGTAACTGCTTTTATTGTCAAACAAAATTTTCATTTTGTACCATTTACACTCAGCAGGCTATTATCTTTTTCTTTTAGCTAAGTTTGGTATTGGGAGAGAAATTTACATTACAGTCCCAGCAAAATTAGTCTGGAAAAGGAAACAAAAGCCTGACTGCAGGAAGTTGGTTTTTACATTGGTGCATTCTAAAGACTGCTTCTACCTAAACTGAAATTGACAGAGCCTTGTACAAAACTCGTAATGAGCTCACAAACCACAATTGCACAGAAGATCCCGTATGAAGCACTGTTGATTATTAATCACAAAAAATTCCACTTAGGCTGGCATTAAATGCATAAAACAGGGAAAAAAATCTATAATTATACTTAACTTTATTTACAAAAACAGTATTGTGTATCCAGAAGTAATATTTTATTTGGTTCACAAACCTTAACTGGTTATTTCAAAGGCAATTCCCATGTTTCAGATTTAAGACAGAGAGTATTAATAAATATGAAAAAATGGTTTTTGCAAGCTGTTACTGGTATAATATATCCTCAGGAGTATGCGGAAGTGCTTTTTATTCAAATCAGTCAAGAATTTTTAAAGCTATGCTGGAACTCAGCACACAGAAGAGTCCTACTGGCTGAAAATATTTTATTCATCTATTCAATATCAATATTTGAAGCATTTTGGAACACAAAAATCTACAATACTGTTTTTAAAACAGACAGATTAACCTATTTTGGCAGGCTTAAATTCTGAAAAATTCCCTATCTTATTTTACAAGTTGTTCTTTGTTTAGAGAAATAATCTGTAGACACAAAAATATGCTTCAATTAAAATAAATGCCATTTGCCATAAAAAACATGTATTACCCTAAGGCAACACACAAGACCAAAAACTGTGAACACTGCAAACCCAACTATGGAATTAGACTAAGTTGCCATCTATAAATTAATTACAGCATTGGAGAAATGAAACTGTACCAGTCTCGGGAGTGCCATGCCAGTAACTGAGCATACAAGTTTGACAGTCTGCCCATAATGAATGTAGCCATCTCTCACTGTGAATTCTTCTCCTTCTGATTCATCATCATCCACTGCATGAAACAGGAATTTTCAGAATTACTTGTTTTAATCACCATTTTTCTTGATACGAGAAACATTTAACATCACACTGTTACATCAAATATACACTCAGTAACAAAACAAGTGTGCACACAGGCAATTAATATGGAGGAAAAAATGCAGGATGCTTTTTTATGAGAATGAAGGAAAGTGAAGAAAAATATACAGATTTGCTTTTACTTACACAGGTGAATGTAAAATGCTCCCCACTGTTGTGAACTGGCATGGAAATTACCACCTTCTACGTGCAAATATCTGGTGCTAACTGTTTGGGATCGAAGTCTATTAAATAGTGCCACTTTTGTCCCTGATGCAATACATACTGCAAGGAACACATACAGACTTGAGATTATAAAATTACTTCATTATTACATAGAAAAGTATCAAAAAGTCACAAATAACATAAAATAAACTGAAGAAATTTTGAAGTCAAAACATAATTATCAAATATTGGTGAATTTAGAAAATATTTATTATTTGTGACAGACCAAAAATAGACATAAAATTATGAGTGCAGTAACATATATAGTGGCTGTTCTCCAAAGGCATGCTAGCTCACAGAATTCTGCCACTTAGCCAAACGGGCTAGAGCTTGCCAGCTGAACACTCCTTCTGTTCATAGCTCTCCAGCAGCTGATTTAGGCAGAAGCTTTAGCTTGCCCTTGTGAAGTATTTAAGACAACATTCAGCAATCATTTGAAGAATACTTGAAATATAAAGACACAGTATTCTTACAAATCACAAGCAATTGAAAGGAAGACAGATATAACTATGTCAAATTATAACCATGGAACTTGTAATGTTCTCAACGCTGAACTTCTTTATCATTCAAAAGATAGAAATGTAAAGTTTGCTCCCCTAAAAAAAAAACAGCAACTAAAAATTTTGCCATCAGAATGGGCATGTTGTTCTACTTGGTTCATATTTACTATTGAAGAATGCTTGGTTCATATTCACTGTCCATCAAAACTATCTGTCTGAACACAAATTCAACAGTGCATACTCTGAGCCCACGGGTGTGAACTGCACAGCAACAGATTGCCTTTAGTCATGTGCCAAGCTAGCGGCCCCGAGATCCACATTCCATAGGTGAATGGGTTCCAGCCCAACACAGATGGAAGAGCCTTTTAAAGCACTAGTGAAGAGAGAGAAAAAAAACAAAAAAAAAATGGTATCTCTTGAGGTGCTCCAGTAGTATGCAGGCAAAAAAAGGTGGAGGAAAAGCAAAAACGTTCCCAATTATACATTAGCACCAGAGATACCATTAGTTGAAAAACATGGTAAGCAAATAAATCTGGGTGAAATATCACCATACAGATTTCTTAAATAACTACTTAAAAGGAACCATGCAAAACAAAAATAAGAACTACGTGAAAATGGTATGAGACAGCAAGAAGGTGGCTGTGATGTGACAAAGTGCAGTTTGGATAACATGCTGCTATTCATTTATCACAATCTGAAAGCAATCTCTTTGATACTGATCAAAACATTCTAAGCACCAGATCATGGCAATTAAAGAGATCCAAAAGCTTAGAAAGTTGAGTAGAACATTCTTTATACACTTGTCTACATGAATTCATTCCTCGGAACACAATGGGGGTTTGGGTGGGCCTATCATATTTACTAAATAATAAACCATGACTGCATAAAACTCAACAGGGTAACCTATCTATATTGGAATATTTTAAAATACACTGAAGTATACAGTTCTAAAATACAGCAAAAAAACTGGAGTTGAAAATTTCAATGTATTTCCCTTGTAGTCAGACCTTAGAATACATAACAAAAAAGTAGTATGAAACAAAATTAATTGCTAAATAAAGAAAAAACAGAGAAATACTTACAGTCTGCATTTTTCAGTGACTGTTTCTTTTTAGAGGGTTTGGAGATGACTTTGATCCGTTTACTGAGGAACACACCGATGTCATCACTATTGCCATAGAACATTTTTACCGATAACATGAAGTGCTTTCTCTTATCTGAGTCTGATATGTATAATGTTTTGGCAGTGCAATAATTCTGTAGGTGAAAACACACTGTGGTTTATTCTTTGAAGCCAGCCCAGTTCAAGAAACTAGGCATATTTAACTATGAATAAAATAGGAAAATTGATGTAATAGTTTCTAAAACAGATGAGGACCTGTTTTTTCCATCTCTTCCCTATGCATTTCTTTTATGACTGTTTAGCTTTGTGAAGTATTGCACCCAACCTCATTACTTTTTGATCATTCCAAAGCCCCTTAACAGGACTAGAACAGATGACTAGAGACCATAACTGTGTCAAAGCCACCTGTGAGGGGTCAAGAGCACTACTAAAAATTACATTTGATTAGGGCTGTACAGACCCTGCACTGGCCATGCACAAGGGCCCACCTGTGCAGAAAATGTACTGAGCTGAACTTTTCTTGAAAGGATGGGAAATTATTGGGTTTTGAAACACAAGGAAGTTACTTTTGCCAAAGTGTTTATGCTAGGTGACAACATAATTTTAAAAAAATCTCATAAAGAACTACAATTATTCTTTATTCTTTTCCTATTTTGAATATATGAAGCATTTCTGATAGACTGTGCTGGAAATACCAGGTTGCTATAAAATACTGCTTAATAAAACAACCAGGTAAAATGACAACTGCTGCTAGTTCTATTCCAACTGTTTAAATCACCACAAATACCTTAAAAAAATCTTGTAAGCAATTTATACCACTGTAAAAATAACCTACTAAATTTTTAAGATGCTTCCTCAACTGTAGGCAAAGGGACTTAAAGACTACTTCTAGCAGCAGATGTTTTGATATTTACTTGATAAGATTATCCACACATGCAAGCCAAGGAGCAGGACAGAGAATTTGGGCCAGAAACCATATTTTAGTTAGCCACTGATGCCTACCAAATAACCTAACAGTTTACTGAGTCTGCATCAACAACCTACAAATGAAACATTAGTACCTTGCTATGACCCTAGGAGACAAAACCAACTACTCAATTGTCCTAAATATTTTGAGGGATTTTTTTTTCAAACCACTATGCAAATACCTAGAAAGAAAATGATCCAAAAATAAGAAAGGGCATTCTTTGAAATATGCACCATGTAGCTATAATATTCTTTGCAGTTAGCTATCTTAGTGGTTTATTACAGTTTTTCTACCTTTCCTTCCAAGTTCAGCTGCTGCATTTCTTGGTCACTGTTTCCTATCCCAATAAAGGCGCAAGGTTGTGACTCCTGCTCAGTGCAACCATCCCGCTCCATTTGCTCTTTTTTTTTCTTCCATCCACTGCCCATAAGATACACACATGGAGGAGGACAAAAGAACCTGAAAACAAAGAACATTATGGAATTACACACAGTTTTCCAGATAAACAAACTGATGTGTACCCAATGCTTCCACAATCACAATTTGCACTTGAGTTTATACAGGCATGACCTTCATTTGTATTGAAGGCTTTCTAAAATGCAAATTAAAAAAAAAAAAAGCAAGGAAAATCAGCAGTAGATGTACTGTCACTGACAACCTTTCCAGTTCAATATATTCCAGGTAACAGTCTGCATCTCTATAAAACACCTCACAAAGAGATGTTATTATAGTCTTTTGCAGGTGCTTTGATGGAGCAATTAATGACCACAGAACAGTTCCACAAACTAATTTAATGGACAACTGCTGACTACAATTCCTACATGTTGAGAGTTTTGTCAAAGCAAGGAGGGAGTTTATTTTGTCCACATAAATCCTATAAAATCTCTCCCCAGTTTTTAAAAAAAATAAGGCAAGGATTACACACAGTTTTCAGATAAACAAACTGAGTAAATGCTTCCACAATCACAATTTGCACTTGAGTTTTACAGGCATGACCTTCATTTGTATTTCTTTTAAAATATATGGAAAATCAGCAGTAGATGTACTGTCACTGACAACCTTTCCAGTTCAATATATTCCAGGTAACAGTCTGCATCTCTATAAAATACCTCACAAAGAGATTCTGAAAGAAAGGAGAAAAGGCCTCAAAAGTTATTATAGTCTTTTGCAGGTGCTTAACATGATGGAGCAATTAATGACCACAGAACAGTTCCACAAACTAATTTAATGGACAACTGCTGACTACAATTCCTACATGTTGAGAGTTTTGTCATAAGCAAGGAGGGAGTTTATTTTGTCCACACATAAATCCCATAAATCTCTCCCCAGTTTTTAAATGGAATAGATAATTTTATATCTTCATCAGTAAATGTAAAAAACAAGGCCTAGTTTTCAGCAGCACTGACTCTAATCAGTCTAGATGCTATTTATAGCAATGTGCTCAAAATTATATTCAGCATTATAATACAATGCATTGGTCTTGACATTTCTGTAAATTCTTAAAGCCCAAATCATGAAAAGGTTTGGTTTTAGTTAGCAAACAAGCTGCTGTGTTTTCATCATCATTTCACTATGATCAAAGATAAAGTGGAATGAGTACATCCAGTTGTGAGGTAACTAAGGAGGCATGTTAAGAGAGGAGAAGATGAAAAAGTTTCTAAGTATTTTATTTATTCAGTTTGGAGAGTAGTGTTATAACTTGACACTTCTACAACCCAACAATGACTCCTACCTTACAGGTGAGGGTTTTCTGGCCTTTGCTTTTTATTTTTTTTTTTCTTCTTCTGTTTTTTTAAATTGGGCTTGGGACATCTGAATTCCAGGCAGGGGGAGCAGGCTCCATGCTGGGGCAGCAGCCAGTTGTGCTGGTGGGCAGATGTCAGGGCAGGGGAGTAAACTGAACTGTGGGCTCCAAGTCATGGAAAATGACCAGAGGACAAAATGATTCAGTTTCTGAAGTGTCTGTGGGAGTCCTGGGCAAGAGAGGTCAGTGCCAGGTAACCAGTTGGACTTGATGATCTGAAAGGTCTTTTTCATCCTAAATGATTCTTATTTCTATTAAATACCATTTAATGCTAGCTTTAGTATGAAAACCTAGTAAAACTCGTATTTATCTCACCTATTCAGCATTATTTTTTTCCAGCATGATCACGGATATGAATTGTTTTTTAAGTTACAGAATACTTAACAGATTAAACCAAAGTGCTGTTAATAGTATCATAAAATTAAATACACATATTAAGAATACATATAAATAAATGCAAGTATTTGTAGTATTTTTGGTTAATGGACAAAATAATGTACATTTTGGTCAGAGAAACAAATCACCAAATTTTAAGTCTTACTGCTGTTTAAAAAGTGTTAGTGGTTATGAAAATGAATAAAAATTTACTGTCTGCAGGCAAAAAATTCCTCAGACTTTTTTTTACCATAAATCTGCAGTCAAAAGTTTTCACTTGCATTTGTTCTATTTACAACATATCAAAGCAGGTGTTATACCAATAGGTATACAGTGTAAAGATTTATTAACTTCTTTCAAAAGTATTGTGGTCATCATCTGTAAGCTATTCCTGACAAAGTTATGCACGGATTAAAAATCAGTGTCAACCCTTACTAACAGAGCAATGCTTTGGTAGAACAAAACCAAAACAAAAATCTAACAAATCCCTTCTATTCCAAATATTACACCATAAATAACATGACATTTACCCTCTTTCTTCATGTGCTCTTTTGTATTTATCTTACTGGTTAGAACACAAGAAAAGAAAATCCCTACTTTTTTTCAAACCCTTTCTCATTTCAGCTTTATTCTAAACCAAGTCCTTTGAAAAACTACAGCCACTAGATGGCAATAAAGACCTGTAAGAAACAAGGCGTAACCCACTGATGAAGAGAAAACAAACCACAACAAAAAGCACTCTGAAAATTAGAATGCAGAGAAACATCTTTGAAAACTTACTGAACAAAGAAACTTTAAAGCTGATAAAGTTTTAAGTTTGGTTAAAACTACAAACATGAAGAAAGAGTCTGGACACTCACAATTTGAATGGGTTTTCTTTCTTATATATCTACCTCTTTCTCAGCTTACAGGCAGAGACAGCTACAGGCTTGGGTCTTTTTAACTTTATATTTACCATTCCATGAACTCATGTACAGAAGAAATTAGCAATGAATATTCTATCCAATACAGAAAATGTGAACCAGGTTTGAACTTTGAAAATACTGTATTAAATCAGATAACCATCAAAGGAGAGAACAGTATTCCTTCAGTCAATTCAAGCCAATCAATACAGAGAAAATGTGGTACTTCAAGTAGAGAAGCTACTCCAACTGAACTTGCAAGGAAGCAAGGGCTTAAAGGGAAATAAGATCCGCTCGTGTCATTTCTACCTAGTTCTGATGCACTCAGTGCACTCCTCAAACCACAGGCTCCTGTCACAAAGGTTTGCTTTTTCAAATCATCCAAGTATCTCTGTGTTCATCTTACAGAAGTCTTTGCCTTCAGGAGAATTGAGATGCTTTTACTAGCTTTTACTAGCTAGTCATTTTATATCCAGGGTGACTTTAGAAGGGAAGTTTCTCCTTTGTATCTTTGGTAAATTCCAAGTGTTTGTCCATTACCCACATTGTTCTGAGTATGAAACTGCTCAGCAATCTTCCTTCATGGGAGATTAAAGAACTAACAACATCCACTAAAGAACTCAACGTGCCAACAAACAAATGAAAAATCATTAGTTACTACAGTGCTAAGGACAAAGCAGTGGAGCCATGGGGTAAGCCCTGGAAAAAACTATGCTCTCAATAATTAATTTTATCCAGAGGACCGGCACACTCAGTTCAGAGAAAGGAAGTACTTGATCAGAAATTACAGGAGCTCCTTTACTAACAGCTGTAAAACAAGATGCAACTACAGTGTTCTCATGCTAATCAGCAGTGATCATGTTTAACTGCAAACAGCACAATCAAAATCCTATCTGGCTCTCAGTCTTGAGATAAACTATGCCTTGGAATCCAAAACACTTCAGTCCTTTAAACTGCTGAATGTTCACACTGCTCAGACTTTGAAGAGACAAGTCTCAGTCAATGGTAAATATGGAAAACAATACAAGAAATGCAAACCAAATACCTATACTCATCAGGACTAAACAGCACCTGAGTCTCCATCAGCTGAATGCCTTTGAAAGGTGACAATCATCAAACAGTAAACATCTGCACAAAGTCCTAAATTCAACTAAAGCCCAACCTGAGCTTCTTACCTCCTGGCTTCTTTGCTAAGCTAAAAACCGTTATTAACTCTGTGAAGTGCAAGGCTCATATAAAGGGTCGACTCAAAAAAGTCAACTCCCTTCATTCCTGTTACTTGGAAACACCAAAAACTCTCAAATTAACCTAGAAAGTCTGTATCCATGCACCTGGAATAGTGTTATTGTGGTGTCTATTTAAAACAGGCCAAGTTACACGAGATCTGCACCATCTACAGTAAGCACTTAACAGAGTATTTCACCACCTAGTAACCCTCATCAAAACACTGAAAGTACTTACTGTGCTAACCTTTTAATTATGATGTGCAAAGTTTGCTAATGACAAGCATTTTCCAGGACAACAAGTAAGACATAAATAAAGACAGGAACAAGAGGTGGAAGTTTGTCTAGGTTTAAATTCTATATTTACTTGAAAGAGATGTCAAATTTAAGAAATAATTAATTTTGTAACTTGAATTCCTCATTACAAAAGTAATGCAAAGTAAGTTATTCTTTAAGGTCCAAAAATCAACCAGATGATACCAATGCCACAATGAAATCCAATGGAAAACAAGAAATTTGTCTATAAAAATGGGTATAAAATAAGTTTCTTTCTAAGATGTATGCAAACCAACTCACTTCAGAAATGGTGAATGTAAAAATGATGAAAACTTGACTGTCAAGTTGCATAAAGCAGCATTAAAACTTTACTAATTTTGCTTACTCCAGAAATATGAAGAAATCAAGACCACATTTTGCAAAAAATAAAGCAGAAACAATTTAAAAACTCAAGAGAAAAAGAAAAGAAGAAACAGGAATATAATAATTCATCATCCAGTTTTACTGTGTATCTTAGGGGACACATGGATCCAAGGATTTCATAACTGGCACTTTCCTTTATGCTGATAACAAGAGGACATCATTACTGATGCTGACAGTCTGGGAACTACCAGAACAGTATTAGAGACAGTCTACATGGTACATTACAGATTAAGAAAACTAAAATATTTAAACTGAAAAAATGAAACCTTAGTATGTACAGGACAAGAGGGAACAGGGAGAAACTAATGCATTGAATTTCCACTTGAACACAAGGATGAACTTTTTTATTATGCAGGTGACTGCACATGAACAGGTTGCTCAGAGAGGTTGTGGAGTCTCCCTCACTGGACACATTCAAGAACCATCTGGATACAATCTTGTGCCATGTGCTCTAGGTTGGACCAGATGTCTCCACATGGTCCCTTCCAAGCTGATTGATTTGGTGACTGATTCCACACCTTCATTTCATATCCATAGCACAGCAGCAATCATTTCAGCACCATACTATTTGATAACCAACAACCAATTATTTTCATTCCTGATCTTCTTTTATAAAGCTCTCAAGTTTTCTACATTAATTTTGACATGCTTCCATTCTTAAACAGATGAATCAGAGATAACCTGCATGAATAAATGCAACTGTTAGGTCAATAAACCCACATATGAAGGAGCATCCTATTTGCTTCTAGTAGTCATGCAAAAACACCATCATACAGTGAAGACTGCAAGAGAAGACTGCAGGAAAAGCTCCTTTGCCTATGAGGCATTAATTCTCACGTATTCCTGCAGATTCTGTCCCTTAGAAAAGTACCTATAATTATAACACATACTGTATTGATTTTTGCAAGGAAATGTTTAGCATAAATACGGTCACGACTGACCTATCATTCTAGTTAAACTTAGTAAGATAAGTTTCTGAATCACATCTGTAATGAGGCAAGCAATTTCTCTTTCCTATTAACGTGAAATTATTCAGAAAAAAACTCCTCTACAAGTATTCACTGATCACCTAATTTACTCCATCATTAAAATGGAAGGTTTAAAATAAGAACAATTTTAAGCAATGGAATAAAAGCTTAGCCCATAGATAGGGAACCTCTTTGTAGAAACTGGCATCACTCCATTTAATGCTATAGGTTTGCAGTACCTGTTACACAATTAAATGATTTAGGAGCAAGCATTTTATGTTTCTTCAGACTAGAGTGCAATCTGAGGAATTCTGCACTGTGCAACCAACTACTCAGTGTAGATTCCTCAGCTGCCAGCTGTAGACAGACTCAGTACAGCATAAGATAAGTTACCTTTTTTCATTTCCGTATGATTTCTGCGCAACTTTCGCATGGAGTATTAGCACTGTTTGGTCACCTCGCTCCTTCAGGTAATTTCGCATTGCTTCCCTAAAAATCAAAACACAATATAAGCTTTGGAAGTTCTTTTGGTTTTGTTTACAACAAAATGAAGACAACTTTAGGGAAAAAACCCCAGGACCTGAAATTCCAAAAATGCCGTCAGTACCAGGGTCAAGATGTGTTTGCTCACTGTTTAAGACAATTTCACAGGAAAAAGAAGTCACTATCCGACACAAAACTAGCAATATGGGGTCTGTGATCATTTACAATTACTACATATTCCAGAAAAAAAAAACTTCTTCTGATGTAAAATCATACCAATGCCAGTAATTACACCATGTGTTAAAGTCCTATTTCATTAAACACCCTGCCGCAAGTTAGAACACATTTTATTAGTTAAATATTTTCTTCATGACCTATTTAGTATCTCATGATAAGGACAAATTGTCTAAGCTTTTAACCAACTCAGTGCAATATTTCTATACAAGTTCTCTTTTGGTTTTGAAGATACTAAGAAAAAACCAAATTCTTCAGCATATTGTTTCACCTAGTTTTGTAGCGAAAAGATCTACTTTCTGCATACAATCAGGTAAAAAAAATGTTTTATTGTTCATCATCACTGTAATTACAGATGTTATATAAATGCCGTAATTACCTCAAACACACCAACAACAATTCCTTGAGAGAAGCGAGAGAACAATAACAGCCAGTCACTCTTCTGTATAATAATCTAACTGTTCATTAAGCAGCATGCCAAATTCAACACCCTAGGGATCAGCTGTGGCGGAGTGCTGGCAGGAACACCAGTTCCTGAAGGAGCTTTTGTGGGTTGAATGCCCACCAATGCACTCATCTTCAAAGTCATCTACCAGAGAAATAAATTATGAATTTACCAGGAATTTATATGAAAAGATAAAACCCTACACAAGAAGGTTTTTTTGTTTGGTTGTTTGGTTTTTTGTCTTTTTTTCTGTGAACTGCGCCAACTATTGAATTCCCTTAGGACAGATCTGGAAAACCAAACATTTCTAGTGAAAAAAATCATGGAAGATAGAAAGCAGTATTTTATTGATCAGACCTTTTCCAAAAGAAATCCCCACACAGTTTCATAGAGAAAAGCAAGCAGATTGAGCCAGGGCTGGGTTGGACAACGACATCTCAGCTCTGCTAATGATGTTTTGCAAATTCTTGTGTTTGTTACGCCTGCATAGGACATGATTAATGTCGAGTGATTAGTGAGCCGATTTTCTGTGTAAATACCAGGATATAAGAACAGAGAATAGAGCTGAACTGCTGTTTTAAATTTGGACTAACTTGATCTATTTACATTTGACATTGGTAAAACTGACATTTATCCATGAAAGTAAAGCTGGAAGAACTGTTTCAAAGCCCACAGACTTACTAATTTACAGCCATTTTTAAAGAGTATATTTTAAACTCCAAAACATAATTCACTGTGAAATTATTATTATACACTTCATTATTATATATATTAGCTGCATTTAAGTTGTTTAAAAACTTTTAATCTGACAATTTGAAATATTCTATTAAGAGTACTATCATACTAAATTAAGAACATCTGTTGTATTAAAAACTTAGACATGACTACTATTAAACTCGACTACTATCAAACCAAGCAACTCATGCAGAAAACAGCTCGATGCTATCTAATCTTTATTTAATGCATAGTATGAGGAAGAAAATTTGTGTTTTCTATTGGTCTGTTTCTACAGTGGATTACAATCCAAGCTCCTGTGAGAATAAGTGATGCTCCCCCTCCAACCTCTCCCACTGATATCTTATGTGACATTTTTCATTATTCAATGCTAAAATTCTTCATGAAGGTAGTATTACTACAGTTTACATCTAGAACTAACTGGCATAGTATGAACAGAGTAGTGTTGCTCTGCTGGAGATTATTAGTCAGACCAGACAGCCTTTAAACAAAAAACCCACAGCAATTTTCCAATAATCGAACTAAATGCTTTTAAAGGTTTACAGACACATTTTCAGCATTATATAAACAAGTCAATCTTAAAAATATGGGTGACAGTTGTTTTGTTTCAGCAGTTTACTCTTCAGAGGAAAGTTAGGATGTTTGTTTCCAACCTCCATCATCACAGGAAAGGTTTTCAAACTGCTGCTTTGAAGGATGGCTGGCACTTCTCAAATACCCACACCCTGTATTCAGGAAAGAGCAACGAGCACACCTAGTAGCTAAAATGCTGCACATGAAATTTAGAGTAACTACAGTAAATAGAAAACTGATTTAAAAGCTCTCATTGCATAGAAATTTATTTTTTTGTTGCTCTTTTTGAAACATAGAAGATACATTCTATTTTTGTTCATTTTTTTTAAATGAAGGAAGATAAATTCTATTAATAACTTCAGGGTTATAGTATAGATGCCACTACTATTCAAGATGGAAAGCAGCTCATTACTTAAAACATGCTATCTTCAAATATCCCTGAAGACTGCCAGGCCAACAAGCAACTGCCATGTTTGTTCAAATACTTGTAAGTCAGTACAGGTCAATTCTGCATTGAAATGAAGTTTAATGATGACAAGGTAACCTAAAACTTATCCAGAAATGCAGCGAGACAGATACTCACAACACAAAATGTAAATATTCCCCCCCATGATGTGCTAATATAAGGTATCATTTCATTCAAAACAGAGGCTGTCAGGGTGACAAGAGGCTTCCTGTATCACCACACAAAACTATAAAAACAAACGGCACTATAAAAACAAATGGCACATCCTTTTTTGCTTTCCAGCAAATAGTGGATTTTAAAGCCAGGAACTAATTATAATTGGCACAGTTGGTGGCACAGAATAATAAATATTTGCATAGACTGTGTTAAAGCAGTTCAAAAAAAGAAGGCAACTTCTTAACAGTTTGTGATGTAAATATATCCCAGGCAGGCCAGGAGCAAATCAAGCACTGTACTCCAGTCACCCTAAACACCTTCCAAAATGGATTGACTTAATAGTTCTATTTGATACCCTCTGATTATTTGGGGTTCACCAAAAATTGGTTCAGATCACTCATTGACAACACTGTGTTCAGTTCTGGCAGCAAAAAGTGTTGCATCACCTCACTTTGACTCAAGAAACAAATCAGCTCATTCCTGAGGATTTAAAAACAAGCAGATCCATATCCTACAATATAACCTACAATACTGATACATGAAGTCAACACCATTTCTAAAAATGCATTTTGAGTTTAATATTAAAAATAAGTCGTGTGTTAAAAATCGTATTTCTGGTTGCTGATTGCATATATAATTGAAAAGCTTTGATATTTAATATTCTAGGGTCAGCAACCCACAAATTTTTCACCTAATTTTTCTTAAAATGCAAGGGGTAACTTCAGAAAATTGTTAAATACTGAGTTTCTTTAATGCTTACCTTGTGAGCCGTTTCGGTTGAGGTCGCTCTCCAAATTTCCTGAAAAACAGAAGTAGTTGCTAATTTAAAACAAAAGTGTTTAGACAGAATTTTACAGTAACATACTATTCCAATTTCACAATTCTTGAAATTGTATTAGAATTTTACGTCTTTTTTTGTAATTTCCTAGATAAGATCACTATTAAAGTATTAACCACCTCCTTGCAAGAGCTTTTTCCACAACAGCAGAGGCTTTTTTTTAAATTTGAACACTAAGTAATTTTCTTTGTTGAAGTCATATTTGCTCTCAGAATCACTTCTGGAAAGTTCGGACATCACAAGAATGTAGAGAAGCAGAAAATCTTTGCCATAGAATTGATGGTGCATAGAACTGCACCAGCAGTGCCATCAACAAGCAGTTACTGTAAACATACAGAAATTAACAGACAGATCTGTGTTGACAGATAAGTGAATGCTTTCCACCAGGACAATTTCAAAAATCTGTTTTTCCTTCATGACTTCTTACAAAAAGGATGACAACATTTTCATACATGCCAGTACAGAATTACAGGAAAAATCTCTCCTATGGAATGCAGCCAAGCTTGATCCATAAATAGCCTGCAATACACTCAAGGTTTTTTCACCACAAAGTGTTTTGAGACAGCTGTACTTCTTTCAGTGCTTCAACACTGTCCTTTAGAGGAAGAATACTCTTTACGTTAGGCTAAGACTTTCCACGAAAGTCTTTATTTACATAAGACACCAAATTAACACATAGCAGATACATTTTCATTAGCAAAACCACCCTCAGATTAGGACTAAATGGTCAGGTAAAAGACCTGAAAAAAGGAAAGCTGCACCCAGCAATGTGCATCTGCTAATCCTGGTGAGGAAGTGCAACCACAAGCTAAAATGATGACAAAGACGGGGGAAAACCCCAAGAAACCCACAATGCAAAACCAAACCAGCAAAAAGACAGGCTTAGCTTAACACCTTTTTGCATAAAAATAAATAGAGACATAAGAGACTGTGCTTTTACTGCCAGTGTTCATAAATATCTCTATGACATGCCAAGCTCATTTTATAGGTGGGCATAGCTTTCCCCTTTATGTTTCCTGGATAGGGAAAAAAACCCTTTCCTACTATTGTCCTACAAGAGTGTTGGAGGGTCCCTAAGACAAGAATTTGATCATTAAGTGATGTGACAAGAAATTCCCCTGTTCGTGCAATGGATCTGTCCTGGACTCTACAGCTACTGATGGTGGAATGATTTCATACTTTCCAATTTAATTTCTGTAATCCTAGAAATGTACAAATATGTAACTATTATCATTTATATAGCTGAGCTAAATAGCACTCTTCTGACAAGGCAGTGACAACATTCAGCCAATTTTAAAGTTATTTTTCAAGACTTGAGAATATGTCTCCTAAAATACTGGCAGTCCACACAGAGGAACTGAATAAATGACACAAAGCCAGATTTTCTTTTCAGCTTAAACAATGAAATAAAAATTTATTTTTCCATCCAGACATAAATTCCCTTCACGTTTTACTTTGTTGTTGTTAGTATACAGTTCACTTCTCTGACTTGCTTTTAATTTTAAATGAAACAATGAAACCAGAATTCTTGCTGCGAGATTTGTTTTTATACATTTTAAATTTTGAGGTCTACTGGACACAAACTTGATTTATATTTTTCTCTGTGGTATGCATCAGTGCATAGACATATCTGTAGTGCAGAAAACCCAAACAGCTTTGCAGTTTGGCAGAGGGAAAGTTATATCCAAATTCTTTCTGCTTCTAAGACTTACCTTCTCAGGATCTGCCTAGTTACCTCCTGAGCACACCCTGTGCCTCTGATTTTCCCTGGATAACAGTGTGAGGAGGTGTATATCCCAACTCCCCCATACTGTCTGTGTAGCTGCTGTTCTCTCCTGAAGACCTAGGATCATCCTATTTGACAGAGGCTCTGTGACTCTCTGAGCAGAGAACAGATTGCCTGAAAACAATACTCTACAAACAACATCCCTATAGATTAGCTCCCTGCTTTTGAGCAGAACTACTGCCTTTGTTTCAATCCCTCTGCACATTTCAATTCACCACAAAAAAAAATGAAGAGGTGCTTATCTTGGAGCAAAGAAGGCATTATGCACACCACACTTACTACTTGTACTGAGGCCAATAGATCCTATCCAAGATGAGGACCTTAGTACACCAGAAACTGCATTAACACAAAAAACCCCTTACAGACAAAACCTCACACTGCCCTAAGGTAACACACACCCTTGCAGAACCCGAGTGCAGCAGATACATTCCCCTTGCACATATACTTAATTACTAAAAAGAGTCTTATTAACAAAGGAGCTACATAACACAGTTGCAATTACTGAAAGAAATAAATTCCATCTTTTCCTTTAGTCAAATCCTGAACATACAACACAGGAGAAAAGTTCCAAAATCCCCATTCTTCAGAATCAGAGCTCAAGCACTGAGTCACTCTGGAGATACACAGGGCACACTGATCTGACGCTCAGTGCAGTACCTCCCTAACTCATGTACCAGCTTTCCCCGGCCTCCTCCACACAAAATGAAGTTATTTATGTCACTGTAATCAACTTGTGAACGCATATAAGTGCTACCCTTAGCAACATGAACCTTTCAAAGAGATAATGTAAACTGGGTAAATCTTTCATTATTCTTTCAATATACACTATAGAGAGGTAGAATTGGAGGAAATTGCATCTTGGTATTTACTTTAGGTCTCATGTTAACTCTTTCTAAATTAAATTCAATGACTTTTTCTCAACAATGTTGTCTAGACAGATGACTGATGGCTATGTACCATAGCCACAGTGTCAAAGAACAGCCTTTTCCTGCATCAGTACAAAATAATTTCAAATATCCCATAAATATTCACCTCCCTAGCTCAACAGCAATAGTCAAAGAAGTTAGGATTCAAAAATGATTAAGAATGAAATAGGAAACGGAAACATCACCATGTCATGGCATTATTCTGCCACACCCCCACAACTCTGAAAACTTGCAGCAGTGAAAAAAAGTTATCTCAGAGTAATAAAAATTAGCATGAAAGTCAGTATGAATAATCAATACTTTTTGTATCCAACTGGCTAAAACTCCAGCCTTCAGTGAGAGTATGAGAGGAAAGTGACAAAATTCTAAGAAACTGATAAAAGATATGCAAATTGTGGAAAGGACATAGTTATTCTCTGCTGTCTCACAAACACAGGAATTGGGAAATACATCCAACACCAAAAATTTAATTTAAAAATATTTTTTTCCTTGCTCTGCAAACACAAAACTAAGTTGTAAAACATAGTGCTAGAGAATATTGTGGAGGCTGAAAGCAGAAGTAAGCTCAAAAGACTAAGCAGAAGCCTGATACAGAACTCAATTAGATTCTATTAAGTATTATCACCTGTTTTTTACAACCCTGTCCTCAGGAAAAGCTTAAGTATGTTCTACCACCAGCAAAGCAAATAGCATGAGTTGAAAAAAACCCAAACCAGTCTACATTTACCCTGTCTTACATTCTTTCCTTACTCATCCATTACTGATGACTAGCAGGCATGGATCAGAATATAAACTCCTATGAACCAGATATATTCCAAAGCAGCAACTGCATTTAGGATGCCAGATTTTCAGTCACACCACAAAACTCAAATACACAAACAAGACACAATTGTTTTTAATTTTAAAAAAGTATCACATGTATTTTGTTTAACGGTTCATGTGGTTTACTTCTTCCATATGTTTGCAAACTGAAGTAGAGATGTGTACTGACAATATAACCTGAAGGACACAAACTATCAGCAACTTCTACACAGAAAACCAAGAATCTTTTTAAGTTTTCTGATGTTAAGACAGATGAAAATGCAAGAAACACATTCTATCTATGGTTTTGTACTAAATGACATCCACTGCACAAGCTGTGATTGTTGCTATTTCAAACTTTCATATTTGACTGGCATGCTGAAAAATGAGCCTGTTCAGACATTACAAGGTTACCTGTCAGACATGACAGAGACTGCAACACTTTTCTTGTGTACGCTTTCCCTGGATTTCACTGTTTGGGAATTTCTTTATTTATTCAGTATTTCTATTTCTCTTTCTTTTCATCTTGAAAATACGCAGATTGATGAATAACAAAAATGTACAGGAGAGGAAACTAAAAATGTATCATAATTCTATTCTTGCAGAGGTTATTAAACAAGATAAATATATGTAATTTGAAGTCCTAATTACAGGTTATGTATCATTACATCTGAATGCTCACCAAGTTCCTTTAATTTGCTGGGGTTTTAAAATTTTACTATCCAAGACCAAGTGCTCTTTCAGGTGTCCTGTATTGGGATTCTAGACATACAGACGTACAGTCAAGTTGCTGTTTCATTCACATCAGGTCAAGCTGTATTTATTAGCACATCCTAACACACTGTACTGGAAACATGAGTGAGAGCATTAGTCACACCATAACCACTTGCTATTGGAGCAAGTTATACTTGTCCTAATAATTCTTTTCCCAGTCCTGTTTTTTTTTTCCAACCATCAGTCAGTATTCTATTATTTCCTGTATTTTGTTTTCTGATGCTTTGCATAAATTAATTTCACTCCCATACTTTGCACTGTAGGCATAACTCTTTCTTCAATATCATGTCCCAAATAATTATTTTCATTAAGCAAGTCCCAGTTTGCCATTTAAAATGCTTTTCCCCACTCACAGAAATGTAAGGAAAGATAGTCCTTCTCCTTTTATCTCTTTACTGCCTTTCAACTAAGTATGAAAGTTAAGACAGTAGATAGTTTTATTCAAACTTTTAAAATTCTCAGGTTAGGTAAATACATGGAACAATATACAGGATAAGTTTCAAATGTCTTCAGACAATACAGAATGTGAAATCCTATTTGGAATTCCTAGCTCAGATACAATATGCACTACAATTTTCTACAGCTGCAGGAATATGGATTTTCACTGTTTTCAGCATCTATCAGTAGCTGCATGCCTTTACTAAACTTGCCAAACTTCTTTTGTTATACAGTCTTATTTTCTGGACATAAATGATCCGTCTCTTTTTTTTTTTTCAATGGTTCTATGTGTCAAGTGAACTTTGAATGGAAAAATAAATGAACGAAGATTACCATAACAGCTCTGCCATTTGCAAGAAAAAGAATTATGAAAAAAAAATCTCTACAACAATCACAGGCTATCCTATCTTAAACTCTGACTGAAGATCTAAGGTCACTGAACAGCTCTAGCATCCTCCTGCCTGGAATATGAACTGCAAATTTTTCCGGTACTGGTCTTCAGCCAAGAACATCATTTTAACAGCCCCTGAGAAAGACCATTCACCTTCATGTGCTAAGCACAGAAGCCTTAAAAAATATTTCCACAACATACAAATAGAGACAAACTTCAGCAATTAGGTATTGTATCTTCACTTGGCCTATGGATTGATACAATTTTTGGCACCTAGTCAGAATAGCATGGATCTTTCTGTAAATGGTCTCCAGAGAAGCAAAATGCAAAAGGGAGTTGTCAAATTCAACTACAGCAGAAACAACAGCTGAGCAGAAAGCAAGTGTGCTGGAGAGGCCAACATGGGGGAGCAGCAGAAACAGTGTGGACTAGGAATGGGAAGACATGAGCTGCAAACTAAGACTTGCTAAATAAAAAACAAGGACCTGAGACCACTATGGGAAATGGGGCACCAGAAAAATCTGTGGCAAGGCAAAACATTCAAATTTAACTCCAGAATATACAAAGTGTAATAAAAATACACTAAAGTTACTGTTTTTCGTGTCAATTTTTTTTTTGCAACAGAAGTTTCCCTGGTGTCTTAAAAATTTCAACGCTGAAAATATAAGTAAATACTTTCCTTACCCTGAAGAATCCAAAAGCATTGTATCCAAAACCAGGCTGCCCAGAAAGCTGCTAGATGCCCCATCCTCGGAAACATTCATTGGACAGGGTTCTGAGCAACCTGATCTGACTGAAGACATCCCTGCCTGTTGCAGGGTATTTGGACTCCATGACCTTTAGAGGTTCCTTTCAAAACAGAAATCCATGTGTTGAGATCTCTATTTCCTTTCTGCCTTACACAAGTATGAAGAGATCATGTGGTGCTTTGTTGCTTATAGGTCACTAAACAATCCAGGTGCGTATTTCCCCCTCACCATCAGATGGGTGAAGAGAAAAACATGAATAAAAAGCAAGAAAACTTAGGTGTTGACATCATATAATTGTTTAACATAGAAAGCAGAAGTGGAAGTAGAGAAAAACAAAGTGAAACAGGCCACTCACCACCACCCATGATCAATACCAAGCAACTTCCTAAGCAAAAGCTGGGTAACCTCCCTAAATCCCACTGCCCTCAAGTTTATTCCTGAGCATGACATTATATGGCATGGAATGTCTCTTCAGTTTGTTTGGGTCACCTGCCTGGTTGTACGCCTCCCAGTACCTTGTACCCCCCTCAGTCATTGTGGGGGACAGACAGCAGGCAGAGTGAAAAAGAGAGAAGGCCTTGATGCTGTGCCAACACTGTTCAGAAAGAGCTGAAATATCAGGGTGTTATCAACACTGTTCTGGTCACCAAGAACATGGCACTGTAACAGCTGCTAGGGAGAAAATTAACTCTGTCCCAGCCAGACCCAGTACAATGAGAAAAAAAATTGCATGCTTTCTGCATGGGGAAACTTTGAAATGCCAGATTTTAAAAAGGCACAGAGTGCCCATTCATTGGAAAAGTTTCACCCCCAAGTTTCACCTGACTGCAAGATCATTTCCAGCTGGACCTACTCACTTGCTGGTGCTTTTGACTGATGTAGCAATGGCCTAACATCATTCCTGAACACTAAACTCAATTCTTTCTTAGTCCTGTTATATCACAGTACATGACACAGTATTTGCTGCAGAACACATTAGAAGAACTCTTTAATAGGCTACTAGAGAGGACTATAATACCTCAGTATGGACTTTGGAAAAAATCCCCAGACAAATGTCACAAAGAAACTGGCCTGGACAGAACTTACCCCACATTTTTCAGTTCAATGGTTTCAGTTCCATCTCCCAGAGCACAAATGTCTCAACATTGATAATAAGATATGGCAATCACTAATTTAAGACAGTAAAAGACCCAGAGTATTAAACATAGAAATTAAATGCAGAATAGAGTGATCAAGGAAATTTTTTACTTCCTTAGAGGAGATCCAAGGGAAACAATGCTTGAAACAGGAGGAGTCTAATAAAAAAACTCCAGATTTTTATATAGTCTTTGGCAATGTCTCAGACTACATTATGAATTCAGAAAAAAAGAAAGCAAGAAAATCCACCTTCTGCTCTCCAACTATATGAAGTGACAAAGAAGTCTGGTGAGAGGCTCAAGTCCCAACACTTCTAATACCTATCAAACAGCTGGTATCCCACAAACCATTACATGTGATAAGACTGGGGAAGAAAAACTGCTACCATTTCAACTACTCTTAAATGCATTTCAGCCAGGAGTGCAGCAAAAGAAATTCCTGTGCTTCACTTAACTCCAGTTCTAAAAACAATGTCAGGTGCAACCTTTTCCTAGACCTCTTACAATGTAACTTGTGAACAAACAACAAGAGTTTGTGACTCAACAGTCAGTCAAAAGCCTTTTAAGGAAACACTAAAATAAGAGAAGTAATTTACAGGTATTTTTTTAACATTCTCCCTCAGCTTTAAAGTAACTGCTATATATCTGGAAAGCCAGAAAGTTTGTCAAGTGTTTGTTCAGCTCTTAGCACCAGGTAACCAGACCCTCATTGTAACAGGCTCTATTACTTTCTACCATGACAAATGAAAATACTTCTCAAAGAATTAATTTCAAGTTACTTTGTGATCTGTTACCACAAACTCACTACACTACAAACCCAACAGTATGGGATCTCAAGGGTTTTCTTGGCCTACTGAGGTTATCTAAGATCCAGGAAAGTGAAGTACTCAGGTTTCCATTCAAAGTTTGAGGATCAATATAGAAGTATTCCTTTTCAGCCATGAACACAGACATCATCATCTGAGAAAAGCTGAAAGATGAATTTAAGTAGCATGCTAGGACTTTATTTTCTCTTTTTCTTTTAATTGTCTATCCTCTGCCTATTTCCAGCTTCAGTTTGCTTACCACAGACAAATAACTGAAGAAGCAGTGAGGAAATTTCATATTTATGGACTTTTAAAATGCATGAAATTATCAAAGCTAACATAAACCACAGTGCCCATATACAAGGCACACTCATTAATTCTCAGGAGCGATCCCTTAATCTGGCATTTGCTAGAAACACTTCCTTTGGATTGAACAGCATAGCACAACTTACATGGGAAGACTCAGCCACTCCAGACTTGTTTTGGTTTTGCAGATTTCTACATTTAGGATAACATGTTACATCAACTGCAAAAGCAAGGGTACATTTTAAAACACAGGATATTCTGTCAATATAGGTATACTTTTCTGTGCATAGATTTTGGTGAAGACAAAATGTAAATGCTGAAAATATTTCTGTGCATTCACCTACACAGCCATAGTCTATTACAAGCATTTTAGAACACAACACAGGAGGGAAATGATCATGTGTAACTAGAAAACATTTTCCCATCTGGTGATTTCACAGACCCAAGGAGGAATTCCTATGTATTGAAAAAAAGGGCCATTTATGATCCAGCATGAGCTGGCATATGAAGACTCCCACATTTCACACGGTGGTTGGATCCACAGCACTTTAACATGTTTCCTCTTAGAGATAACTGCTGGATTTGATTTCTGTAAGTGCATCTTATTCCACACTGATAGCCTTTATTTTTAAATTAACCTGAAAACAGCACACTGTTATGATAAGTCAATGCTAAAAATGCTGAGCTCAAAAAAGTGATGAAAGGTTTTACACAGGATTAAAAAACCAAAACACCTCAAGGACACAAATTCTATGAAATTAATGCAAAACACATATAATGGTATATAAGAATTCAGTTAACATGGAAGCAAACACAAGCAATTACCTATGCTCAAACAGAGTATTTCACCCTGATCTTCTCCATGGATGAAGATATTAAATAAATGAACCATATCAATGGCTAAAAAAAAGCCATTAGAAGGAAAATTTTATCTTCTCCAAAACAAAATGGGTTTTATACACACAAGTCTGATTATGGGAAACATAAACAGTTGTGTTACCAGTAACATCCAGCACTAAACAACTTCCACATTGGAAACAAACTAAAGAAATAAAATAAACTAGCTAATATTGTCAAAAGAAAGCACAGATGATGAGGAAGTAATTCTTACCCCTCTATACTCCACAGCCTACAGTTCCACACAACCTTCATTCTTCACAACATTTCTCAGGTCCCCTCCATGTCCCACAAGCTTTTTGGGGTTTTGTCCTCCACTGATTTTTGTAGGTTGTTGTAGCTTAATGCCATACAGTCTAATGGGCCCCAGCATACCCTGTATTCCTAAATGTCTGCATAGCATCATCACAGGGTAAGGAGTCTTTAAATCCTAAGACTACTCACACCCTAAATACTCCATTGTCTTGCTCTTCTAAAATATCGCACAGCTGAGGTACAGAAACTGCTGAAGAAATGCCACCTATCTCCCCCTGTTGCTCCATCTAGACACAACTATGTCTGTCCATAAGTGTGATCCTCCAAAGGCTGATGAAGTCAACAGACTGACTGACAGCTCCCAGCTCACCCATCCCAGGCTGGTTCATCCCTCAGGATGAACACACACACTCTAACAGAGTCACACGCAGTCATCAACTCACTCTCACTTTTGCCTGCCAGCAGCACTTTGGCCCTGATTCTCATTAGGGTGTCTACTGTAATAAATATTGCTATAAAGACTTTGTCCTGAAGGTTAGAGTTCAATTAAAAGCTAACCCATTTTTAAAAATAAATACAATTTTCATATTCACATACAAAGAACCAATCTCAACCAACTTGCTTTGAAACATTATTGACACAAGGTACCCTCTTTCTTATCCATCCTACAAAAGGAGATAAAATTAATTAAAACCACACCAATCAAGAACGTCTAACAGACATGAACAATGGATTTCTCCTACTCCTGAAGTCCCTTTCTCCTCTGTAAAGAGTCAATGATGGGTGGTCCAACTGCACTGTGACTTTTTGGAAGCAGGGGGCACAGCAGCCCCTGAAATCACAAACAGAAGGTTTTTTTATCAATACACATAACATTCCCCCTCTTCAACAACAACAAAAAAAGACCCACCTGCTCCAGGGTGAATGCCACCAACCAAGCACTATCACATCTTTGTACTGCATGATCCTGCCCCCAACTATACCTAAAGAATTTAAGTCCCCCAAGTCAGGGAGCATGTTATGTGTTCGAAACAAGTCTTCTACTCTACAGCACTGCACACACTTTTGGCACTGTATCAAATAATACTGACAAAAATACAACAGAAAAAGCTCCACTTCACTTGGTCACGCCCTCTCACTGCAAGTCACTGGTTCAATTAGAAACTCCCTCTCCCTTTCTGACCTCCTTTCATCCTCCCACACTGCTCTCATTATTGTCCTCTCTTTTCCAATCCCCATAAAATCTGGTTCCCCCAGAACCACAGCTGCAATTTAAATAAAAGCTTGCACTGTATCAGTAAACAGGCTCACTTTTTAACAACTTAGAGAAAGTAAACAAATTCACTTCTTTATAGCAGTCTACCGAGATATGGAAGAAAGCTCTACGCAGTAATCACTACACTTGTATATGACTCTAAAAGTCAAAGGTCTTGTCCAAACAGGACATAATTTTAATCAAGACAGCATTCACACAACTTTGCCACACTAACTGAGGTAAGGAAGTTAGTAATGATAGCTTGTTTAATGAGGAAGTGCCAAAATATACACCTGGAGATGTGATTTCCCTGTTTTTGCTTTTAGCTGTAGGTACCTACAGCAAGGAGCTAGCAACCCAAAGATCTCAGGTATACTAAACAACTGAGATACTATCAACTTAAAGGATAAAGCCATTAAAATGTTGGAGTGGTCTAGAATGTAAGAAACATAGTAAAACATTAGTCAATCTATTATGATTCCTTTATATTCACATGCTATTATTTCTTTTTTATTAATTGCCTAATAACATTGGCTCAAATATTTAGTGGAAACTCTAGACTTGGACACACACACCTTAGCAACTGACCGAGTTATTAGCTTGAAAAACCAGCATGCCAACAGAATCCCAGTCCCTAAAACACAGTATAATCTGGCTCAGCTATTGTAACTGCACAGGGAATGTGCTCATTAGTTTTATCTTCATTCATTCAAACCAAAAGAGACTGGATACTTGGAAAAGGGAAACACCTGCACATTCAGTTCACAAAACGGACTATTAAGTAATGGCAATACATAACATCAGTCTGGAGCATGATTCTACACAAAACATCCCACAGTCACAGCTTTCATTGACAATGACTTTGCCCACCTTATGATTACTAGAACTTTTCCCGTCCATTTGACACAGCAAATTTTCCTCGGGATCTCACTTTGCACATCACCTTTGAATACATACTTCACAAGCAATCTTGACTCTTATTTCGTAAGAAAGTGATTTTATATCCCCATAAACCATAATTTAAGTATCAGGAAGTCCTTAAAAACAAGCAGTTACCTATTAAAAAATTAAATTTCTAAATATGGCAAAAACAGAGCTCTTGAGTACCAAACCAGTGCTTTTTAGAGTTACTACTGGCCCATAACAGCAAGTAAGATTTAGTCTCAAGAAATCTTTTTTAGAAGCATGAGGGAAAAACTACTAAATGTACTGATTATTATCTCTGTTGCCTGATTATTTGGAACAAGTCACAAATTAGAAATGAGGAGACTTTTTCAACCACTTTCCTGCCAATATAGGAACCCAGCACTATAGTATAGTACCTTAGGTATAGTATAAGGATTTGTTCAACCTTCATTTCAGTGACTGAATGTCTGCAGCGGTCAAAGAACAGTTTCTCCTCTGTAAATATAATTTCCATCCTTAGCTAGAAGACAAGCAGATGTTCTGTGCAGAAGATAATTTAAAAAAAAAAAGTGAATAAAAACAAGGAAAAAAGTTAAGGCTCATTGTTTTCTCTGAACCACCACCATTTACTCTAATACCAAAAAATATGTAACAGGAAAAGTTGTGAATGATTTTGTAAGGAAGTGGTAAGGAACTATATTAAATTTGCAAAGGCAGAAGACTCTCAAAAATACAGAGTAACCTCACTAACCATAAAGGCAAATGGGTATTTCTTTGGAACACCTCTTTAGGAGATAACAGGTTCTTGATGGGTACAGTCATTGGTCAGCTTCAAAATCTCTAACCACCACTCTAACAGAGTAATAGGATAATCACTCTTCCATGTCCTTTTCCTTACCCTATACCCTCATAAACAAAGGAGCTTTATTGCTACAGCAACTGCTTCCTATGAGCAGAAAAACAAGGAGAATGGCCTAATCTGTCTCTAAGGGGCTTACTGTCCCTGCTCCAAGCTCCTCAACTCACTTGTCCTGCACCACCTGCAGTGCTCAGACCTTCAAAAGGAGCTAACTCAGTTTATCAACCTGGCACACCACCAATACATGGGGAAGCAGGAGACAGGGAAACCAGTCATGTTGGTTGCAGAAAGCTGTTTGGTCACCTCAGCAAACTCAACTTCAACAGAAGCCAAAAAAGATTACAGGAGCAGCTAAGCAAGCCTGTAACTCTCATGGGAAAGAACTATAACATAAGAAAACACAGAGGAAGGAATACAGAAAATGACTTGCAAAATGCAAGACCTAAGCAAAATTAAAAGATCTTACCAAGAGACTAACATCCTTAGTCAAAGTTTAGCTTAGGACACCTATAAGACTCTCAGCCCAAGCACAGTCAGAACTTAATGCAAAATGACAGCAAAGTAAACTGACATCTCTAAGGTTTAAGCAGAGCAACCCTGACAAGTCTTGCTGTGACAGTTTAAGTCACCACTGTCTCAAATACCTTTCCCACCTCCCTGCTAGGTCAGGGCAAGCAAACGTGCCTGTATCCCAGCTGCTCCAGTTCACAGTTGGACTGTGGCTTCCAGAGGCAGCCGAGCTGATTTGTCACTGCCAAACAGGTCTTGCCTGCCAGCTTCCCCCAGCTGCACTGACTTACCCTCAAACACCAAATTCCAGCACTTGTCAGACCTTTCCACAGATAATTCAAATCAGTAATCCACAAAATAACCTATATTTCTGGGGAGGCCAGAGATGGAAAGGGGAAAGGCTTCACTGATTCAATCACAAAGCCAGTGAATGCCAGCACCACCTCACTGCAATCAACAGGCACGCTCAGGAGAATGTGACCACCTACTGTGGTAGCAGGGCACTGTTAGAAACCTGGCACAACCCCACCTTCAACTTAGACCCATTTAATATTATTGTAAATTGTAAATAATGTTAATAATAATAACAATAATAGCAAAAGGCCAACAAAAACCAGTTAATACACTCCCTCAACTGGTCTTGTTTTGGGAACTGTAAGCTCTGACAGCAATGCCTAGCCCTCCAAAGCAAGAGGCAAGTTTCAAGAGCCATTTTTAAGTATCTTTACTGTATTCTCACACTTCTAAAACACACCTCTAAGAAATGGGGACAATTCCCTATCATCTCCCTCCTTCTGGCAACTCAGTCACTTTCAGTCAACTTTTTTTATGCAATATAATTTCTTTTTTTAAACACAGTGTCATTACAGTATGTACCCTCTCCTTTCATTACCTTTCTTCCTCCAACTTCTATACTGGGAGCCTTCAAAATGCAATATGGAAGCAGCTCCTTATAGTGAACAAAAGTACACTGCTAGAGTTCTATAAGCCTATTTGAACTCACCCATTGATCCTAGACTTGTAAAACAATTCAAAAATTTTATCAGTATTCAAGCAGAGAGTAGATTATCAGCACCTAAGCAGGCTGCCATGTCAACAGTAATTTCCAAATTGGAAAATAAAATTTATCTCCTCAGTAGATTAAAATGACACAAAACCTGTGCATACATAAAGCTTTTAACAAAGCTGTGTTTGGCACCAACCTGTGTTACAAAATTATAGGGTTTCCTAGATATCAGATGTTTTCTTGCATCACCCAGGAATTACATGGTTACACTAACATTAACTGGGTGCAGCTGTAAAATGAGCTGTCAGTATCCTAGAATTAATCAATCTCAAGTGTATTGTTTCGTAATTAACTTATGAATACATCATCCCATGAATATAAAAACAGCAGCAATAAACACATCCCAGAAAAGAATGAGAATTAGAAGGCTCTTTTCTAACTTTCTAAGACAACTAAATCAGTTGGAGGCCTTCTCCACTGTTGGGCCTTTTCCCTGTAATTGCACTGAAGATCTCTAACTGGGAAGCATTTAATACAACCAAATTATTCTTAAACCTTTAAAATCACATAACTTGCACAGACAGCAAAATTAGGTAATATTCCATCTACAGTTTACAAACCTGTGTTTTAAGAAAAACAGTTGTTTAAAAAGATTCAAAAGCTTTGGACTTTTTGTCACTGTTGTTGAATTAATTTACAGTTAAATTCTAAGTTTCTAAGATACTAAATTATACTGTAGCTACAGCCCCAGCAATAATTAATAGAGCATTCCAACACAGGAAAGACAGAAATTCATCTTGCCATTTAAAAAATGCTTGAAGGAGAGAGGCGAAATAGGTAAGTACAACAAAAACTACATTTCTGTTTGAATTTTATAAGCTAAAAGCTCCTTCTAATTATTGCTAGTTCTAACTGTAGAACTAACATATTTGAAAACAAATTGCTACAGAAATATAATCTCCACAATGCCTACCATCAAATATAATATTTTTAACAACTGTTATGGTAACTGGGTCAATGATCCCTGTACAAGATAATTAAACAGACACTGCAATAATAAACTTTTACTCCTCCTTATCACAGTACATTTACAATAACCATATGAAAAGATTAGATTACATGGCTGGAATGTCAGCAAGCTAACACCTTATTATCCTTTTTTCTGGTATTACAGTATTACAGGTCTCTTACATAGTCACACATGCTCCTATTGTGTCCTAACAGCTTTTATTCAGCATTTTTCATAAGAAAAAAAATCTGAAGAGCACAAATGCAAAGCAGTTATTATTGTCCATTTTTTAAAATGGAAATTGTGTGAATCATACTTAATTCAAGGAGGCTTGCTTTTCGGGTTTGTCAAGTTTAAACTCCACACAGATGCAAATTACTGGTAAAACTTCTCCCTGCATCTTAATGAGGTACACTATAAACCATGAAGCCAATTTGAAAACAAGAATGTTTTTCTGAAACAAACTTTACTTAACGTAGGTATTCTAAATATTTAAGGAACCAGTAGTTTTTTTTTAAAAATGTACCCAACAGCACTTAACTTCTACGTGATCTTGAACCTGTGACTGCTACAACTTGAGTTTCCCAGAATAACGCCTGTGCTGGCACAATTTTTTTGCAAGGATTTTACAGCATAAAAAGCGTGCCTAAGCACTCTTGTGAAGGCTCCCAACTGCTGAGCTCTGAACCCAACCTCTTTTCAAAACATTGTCTCATCCTTCCAAGAAAATTCAGACCAGAAGGGAATGTAAATTGTCAGAAGTGTCTTGAAGCACCAAACAACCAAATCTGTCATTTCAGTTAGCAGCTACCAACCCTGTCAAGGGTAAACCAACAAAGGACTACCAAGTATGTAGTATGTGAAACATGCCAGTCTATAGAGACTTCTCCTTCCTGAAATTTCTGCCCACTGCTGCCTCAACAGGGCAATCTGAACTCTCCAAAGCAGAAGAAAAAATTGACAAATGCAATCAATCATTAAAGTTCAACAATCAGACAGATAACCTGAACTATAGAATGAAAATATGCAGATGGCCACACAGTCAAGATAAATGAAAAAAAAAAAAATCTCAAAAAAAAATTAAGGGATAACCTATATTAGAAGTTACCACTTAGAATTCACCATTTTAGAGAAATGGTATGTTTTCTTCAAGGCGTGAATGCATTCTGAAAAATATGGCACCCACTGTCTACAGAGCAGGCTTAATACTGTATTAGTACAATTAACAAATTGATTAGTCACCCTTGCTAACTTAGAAGCCCATAAATCTGTTTTAAACTAAGTTTAAAAAGAAGAAACAAGCTTTTAAAGACAATTAAGTTGCTATGAGTTTTATGAAAACTGGAAGCTGGATAGACATTGCCAATGTCACCAAAAAAGACAAAGCAGAATTTGGAAATGACTGTTTCACAGCTGATCACTTTGCATATGCCATTTGGCTAGACAGTAAGGTTACGCCTTAGAAATATCAGCACTACACTTTGTCCATTAGGGATGAAGGAGTTCGTGGTATTGTTCCATAAACCTTCCTCACCATACAAGGCACAAGTGTACAGGATACAGAAGTTCTTTAGTCCTACCATTTATAGAACAACTTAAGAGGCTAAAAACCCACAAACCTGTCACATGACAAGAGAACATACACAAAATGCAGTCTAAACAAATGAAGGAAATTCAGAATACAACAAGTTTTAAAGTGCTTGAATTATCTTATATAGTTGCGGGAAAGATTAAATACTGTGAAGACAGCATTCATAGTGAATACAGTATGTTATCTACATACTGCTCACCTAGGCATAAGAAATACAGAAACCATTTGCTCTGTAGTCAGACTGTAAACAAAGCGTCTCTAGAACTTCTAGTGACAGTAACACATTTATGAAATGCAACTTAACTGTCAAGTTACAAACAGTTTTAGGGCCCCTGCCTTAAGTAGACTTTTAAACAAAAAAAGCCCATGAGTTGCATACCAAATTTATTTATAACTATAAACCTCTTGGAACAGGTTATCAAAGTTATGTTATATTTACTAGCCTGAAAAAAGCCTAATAAAATGTACTGGCAAGTTAAAGATAAACACCAGAGAAGTGAAGCACCGCGTAAATTTTTTTATTTCCCTAGTGGTTCACAGGTTGTTGTAATAATTTGGTGTGCCAAATTAGCTATCGCATTTGCTATGACAGTGTCTAGCTCTCCAGATAGATGGCATTGCTGTGGGTAGGGGAAGGACTGCTGGACTGCTTGTGCGACAAGAAAGGTGGTGGGAGAAGTGAAACGTGAGCCACAGGTTTGGAAGCCTGAGGTATTTTTCACTTCTGTTTTTTATTTTTTCATACACACAGGAAACTCCCTTGGGGGGAGGAGAAAGAACAACTTCCCTAGAGCTAAATAAAAGAACACGTGTAAAACAGAGAAGCCACTCAATGTTTCTGTACCCCAATAAATAAAAACATAAAGAATCAGATAAAACCTTTTAACACTGAGATAACAAAATCTACTTTTCCCACCTCCAAATTTCTTCAATGTCTTTGCAGCAGTAGAAAATTCAAGAGATGACTGCCTCCACACACATATACATACATCATTATATACCTCAGAGAGTTCATTCTGTTCCCCAGCCCCAGGTCAGCATCCATCCATTCCTCTCCATTCCCTTTTGCTATTAGAATGTGAGGGAAAGATGAGGAGGAAGAAGGACAGAGTGAAGACAATCCAAGAGGTGTGCAAGGCCTTCTGCTCCCACTGCTAGGGGATGCACAGCTTATTCTTATTCAGGCCAAGGCTCCAGCAATCCATTTCCCCATTTCCAGCAGCAGGATTAATGGGCAGCTGAAGAAGAGTAAGAACCATGTATGCCTAAATGGTACCTCCCCTCAACCTTCTCCTGTCTGACTCTTTTCAGTTTAGTGCAAGGAAATCCCAAGGCAGCTTCACATCATCAATATGATCAGCCTCAAAAATTTGTCCCCCCCCAGAATCAAAATTTAGTTTTAACAGATCAGTAAATCCAGGTTCATACTGGAATGACACTGGAAAAGCCTGCAAATCACCCAGCTCAGTAGCCACAGATGCTCACCACTGACCAAAGTACTGCAACAGAATGCCACTGCTATCTGAAGGTACACACAGAAACCAGCTGTCAAGTTTGGCATGATAATACAAATGCTTATTAATAAAATTAGCCACAAACTTTAGAGGAAAACATAATAAATCTCTACTGGTAATTTTTCTAGGGGGAGGGGAGCAAAGGAATGGTACTGCAGTTTTCTGGATCAAGTTCATTTTTTGTTTTTTTTTAAAAATGAAAGGATTTTCCAGTTTCCCCCAAGAGACAGGCAACTGCAAAGCACAACGCCCTTTAGGAAATAAATCTTCATTAACTACACGAACAGTGCCACGACAGGCACTGTTTTTCAACCAAAGAGGTTTTCAACTATGATTCCTTTTACTAGTTATAAGATCTGGTTGGCAATGCCAGCACACCTTGGGACAAACCTGAAGTATACTCAACATTCAGCACACCATTCCCAAAAGACAAAAGGAGTATAAAGAGCTGGTTTTATGAACAAAAACCAGAGTTCACCCTTTAAGGTGTACTAGAGCCCTGTTAAAAGGGCTCCCTAGACCTGCATGCCACCCAACAGCTTGCAAGCAGCTTGAGTGACAGGTGAATACAGGTTTACTTACAGGACACTGCACCAAGACCTAGGGCACTTTGAACTTAGAGTTCTCAAGATGTTTCTAACAGCCACAATAACCTACAACACCACAGAAAACAGACAGAATAAGCAATCAAAAGGACTGAGACAACAAGTCAAAAGCAAGTGGACAATGCAATAAACAGCCTCAGGCAGAAAAAATGTAGTGGATTCCATTACAGATTATTTGGCAAAGGAGAAGCTGATAAATTACTCAACTCTTAGGAAAACTGCATGAAGCTACTTTTGGCTTCCAAGAAAGAAATTAAGAAAGCAGCTGAAAAAAAGGAAGACGCCACAGACTGAAAGAGCAATGGTGATCTGGGACAATGCTTAAAGTGTTTGCTTCCTGTTTCTCCAACTATGGACCACTGCTGCAAGTCTGAGTTTGAAGATTTCTTTCACCAAATGAAAAAACCTTTAACCAAAGGAGCAAGGCTGCACACATTAGCCTTGCTGGCTGGAACAATTATTCAATTCTGATATCCAAAGGATATGCCTGTTTGACTTGCTAAATTTTGTTCCAAAATGAAATGGGGAAAATGCTTTAGACAAAGGCCTACATGAGCTGTTTAATCAGCAAAAGTAAACTGAGGCTTACTGTTGGAAGAAAAAGTGCACCATTGTTACACATCTACTTCCAGAATATCTGTATAGTAATCCTTCAAATGCTTTTTTTTTAAAGCAAGATCAGACAGGATCAGGATGTGTATATCACTAATAAAAATGCCTTCTATAATGAGAACAACAACTGTAAGAAAACTATCCTGATTAAACTGGTAATTTTTAACCTATATTAAGACACCCCAGTATGATACTGTTTCTGTAGGATTCTGAAAAGGTATTAAGAAAAGCAAATCAAATGCTTGCATTCAATCACTGAACCAGGCAAAAAGAAAAGTTACTATTTTATGCAGCATGTCACACATGCTCTTTTAACCCATCTTGCATTAGAAGAAACTGTCTGTATAGTAAATATAAATCCAAGTTGTATATTAAAGTTGTATAACACTTTTAAGTGTATCTATATACACAGACAGACACCCACCACTTTTTGGGCAATGCTTACTTACAGAATTTAACCTGGTTAAATTCAGCTTCACTTTGTTTGCTTTCATCACTTCCAAAACAATCCTTTCCTCCCTGTTCTGTTGCTTTAGACATATACCATGTTAGTAAGAAGTGTCCTGCTTCTTGACAGCTTTCAATATATACCCTACAAAGCCACTAGCAACAACTGTAGTCTGTATTCATTCCAAGCTCTATTTTACCCATTCTCTTTGAAGTAGCAAAAGGATAAAAAAATAGCCGTAGTTTCCAATACATGAATAGGATTGAAACATTTCAAAAGAAAGAAGCAAAAAACACAACTCCTCCAAAATAAAATAATCCTTCACTATGCCTTCTTCCCACTCCCAAAACATATTTCCTGCCTTCACAATAGTAACACTGGATCCTTCTCTGGCTTTATCAGTGTAACTTAAATTTTAAGCTTCTCCCTCTGTATCAATGTTTTGTCTTTTGTTATATGAGATATCTCAGGTTCTTGAATTCTTTAGATTTTATGTTCTCTCCAATCCTCATCAGTTCTTAAGTGGAGAGAGTCAAGTTGCATACAAGTGCTTATTAGACATCCCCTCCCATGATCCAAGACACTGACAAAGTGAAGTTTCAAGTTCCCAGAAGTAAGGAATAGGGTTTGGTTTTGATTTAAAACACACAGCTGTTAGATTATCACACTAGCTGAGTAGCAAAAGTGACTTCTCTGCTCTGTAGGTAATGGTTATGGTGATGCTCTAAGTACACCACAAGCCTTAGGGCTAGTAACAGCAAAATTTAGGGGATAAAGCAACAACACTGTTGGGCAGCAGTCTGAAAGTACTGCTCTGGACTAAGTGAACATGGATTGCCCAGGAACAAAGACAATGGGGCTTACACAGAAATATCACAGGGAAAAAAAACAGGGAAAGTATTCTGGAAAGTATTCCATTTAAAATAATTAAGGAGAGTGAGAAAAAAGGGAAATCCAGAAACAAAACTTACTGAAGGCTGCTCACAAAATTCAGGAGAGGACACAACTGAAAATGACTAAGCAAAATACAATACCCTCTATTATTTCAGTTTGTTTTATATATCTAACAAGAAGAAGCAGAATTGACCAGATATAAACCTGAATCAGAGAAAAGGAATGTCAAGCTGCGGCTATACATGTTTTTCAACTAATATCAAACAAAAAAATACAATATTAGCTAGGAATGCAATTTGTGTAATGGCAGAAGAGTATTTTTCTTCTTAAAAATCTAATTTCATTACTGAAAAAACTATTCTACAATCAGGGCCATTAAGTCGGAGAAGACTGAACACAACAAAGAAAATATCTCAAGTGTCACCAGCAAAATCTGCTGAGTACTTCCAACAACAATATCCACAATTCAAATACTAACAACAGAGGAAAACTTTCAGTAAGTGAAGAAGTCTCTTATCTCTACAGATATAATATTCATCCCTGCCTAATACCTTCTGGCAAACACAGGTCTGTTGCTTATAGTTATGGTTTTTTTAGAGGACTAGTCAAACTGAGAAAGATAAACTTTTTCAAATTTAACCTGATGCAATACTACTTTCATGACTATGCAAACTGACAAGTCTAACCAGTCTACTGCTAACACTAAGTGCCATCCAGCAATATGGTGAGACATGAAGGCAGGAAGGTCAGTTCAGTTTTTGATTATTTACTAAGTATTTAACAAACAAAAAAAAAGTTAAGATTTTTTCCAGAAAAAAACATAGAACCCAGAAATATTAGGAAAAAAACCCCAAGAGATATGCCTAGAGCTTTTCCTCTTCTATATTTTATTTCCATATGGAAATTCAGGCTATGTTCAAGGACTGGCTTCATACTCTGTATTGAGAGGTACCTTGAGCGTATCTTCTGAGGTCACACTCTGTTTACTGCAGTCTCAAAAGCCACATGCAGATGCAGCAAGTCAAAAAGAATGACTACTACCCTTACAGCACAAGGGGTCCAGTAAAAAGAGTTGCCCTATACTTTCTGTGAGTCTTTAGCAATCACAATTGACTGTAAAGGCCTGGTCTACTTTTCCTTTGCTACCATCTGAAGTACAATTTATCACTTCAACAAGATGACTGGGACTAAAACTCAGTAAAACCTTTTTTAAATGTTGTTTCATAACAACTCTTTTGTTTTGCCTGCTAACTGTTGTGAAATACAGGTATTTTGCCCATTGCAAAAAAAAAAAGAAAAAAAGTAGAAAGTTCTGGTATTTGTTTTGGCATAGTTCTCACGTTTGTTTTAACACAGTTCTTGGTATTTTGAGAGTGCTGCTATCTAAACGTAAGCACTGGGAACACTAATCTTATTTACTGTATTATCAAAACTGAACATGAGCCCGGCCAACATCTATATTATTAATTAAAACAGATTATCAGAATAGGTTTTCATGCCTTTCCTGCTTTAGGTGACTCTCGGAGCAAGAAATTTGCTTTAGCTGTAGAGAATTGCCTGTTTTTTTCTCTTTACTTAACACATTCTTCTATCACTCTTACAGACAAACTAAGAGACACGTTACCTCCATAATCAACAGCAAAACAATTAACAGAGGAAGGCACTGTTGTAACTTTATACTTATACAAAGATCCCTTGAGCTTTTATATTGTGATACAAATTCCATCTCAGTATCATCTTTGCTGACTAAAACAATTTGTCACAATACACCAAGAGTGCTACAAACCTCTTTCAAAGAGGAAGCCTTATCCCAAATACTTACTTTGATTAACTGCTCTCCATGACTTATTTGTGAGAAAATTGTAACACACACATAAACAAACCAAAAGCAACATCAGCCACACAATACTAAATGAAAAATAAAACAGGAATACAAAAGGAAAATTTAAAAAACAAACAAAAACCCCACACACAAATGAAAACAACACAAACAAAACCCCAACCAACCACCAAACCAAACCAAACAAACCCCCAACAAACTACACCAAAACAACACCACCCCAGGAGCCAATGCTGATAAAGTACTGAACAGCAGAAGAAAAGAAATTGGCCCAAAAAATACTTGGACAAAAAGACATGTCCAAAATAGTTTTGATATATCCCCATAACTTCTGGAAGGTATTACATTCTGAGAATTTTACTAGTCGTCTGTATATCTACTACAAAACTAAGCATGAAAAGAAGCACACACATGCAGAATAACTGCAGTCTCTCACCAAAGCCTTTTCTTTTGTGAATTCTGACACTCACCACTGAAACCAGAGCTGGGTGGCAGATTTGGAAAGTAGTGAAATATTTTCAATTTTGAAAATAAGTACCTATGCAGAGTAATTTCTCCCGCAGTATAAAGACATGGCAACAGCACACTGCAGCACCCCCTCATTTTATGATTTATTACATGGCACATTCATCTACTGGTCGTGCCCTAACCACGGCATCTGTCTCAATTATGTAAGAGCAGCACCTCTCTAGTGCCCACTCTAATATCCCCCACTCTAACCAGAACACATTAATGATGAATACAGTCACTCAAGTCTTATTTACCATACCTTTCTGTTATGCAGATGAAAAACCTAAGGAAGTCTGATTTCTCCTGACCAGCTTTCACGGCCGCAGTTGGGAGAGACAACATGATGTCACCTGTCAAAACCCAGCAAACAGCCCATAACTACACCAAGTACAAGAACAGAGGCAGGAGATAGTAATTCTATTTCCACCTCTCCACAGAATCTGTTTGACCTTGGCAAGTCACTGGGGTTTTGTGCTTGTTTTTTCATGTTCAGGACATGAGGAGCTTTTACGCAGACGGCTGGAACAACAACAATAACTGAGTAAGGCTAATTATTATTTATTCTGCCTGGCCTTAGAACTCTTCCACAATGGCATAAACTCAGAGTGTGCACAAGCACCTCCAAGACTCTAGACCTTCATTTTGAAGCTCCCTTTATGTAAGATCACCACTGAAAGCAGTAACACCCCCTACCAAGACAACCTCCCCTGTAATCCATAACTGATAAAAGCTTAGTTTCACAAATTCTTCTGCTAAACAAACAACTTTAACCTTATTTTCTACACTGGTAGCTCCTAATCCACAATTTGCAATTTGCAAACACTGCCTGCAAGATCCTCTGCCACTGCTCCCAGACAAAACTACATTACAGAGTAAAAATAAGAGCTGCCAGGAAAAGGAAGCAGGATATTTTCTGAAGAGTATCTTTTATTCCGTGCAGTTTCTATGGTTCGGCAAAAATCAGGAACCAGTATTTTGCACAATTCAATTCCCTCTTTAAGCTTGGAAAATTCTGAATTTCACGGCAGCCTGATCAAGTTTCATTTCGATACCAACTTTTCCTGGTAATCTCCCAAAACACCACACACTAAAAATATGCCACAAGTATGGCTTTGAAAAAAACAAAAGTGCAGATGAAACATCCTACAGACCAAGCAATGTTACCAAGATTAAAAGCAGAAGGACATTTTTTCTGGCACATTCAGAAAAATGTCTATATTTATCTGTACTCATAAAGGAATAAAATTAGGTATTCATTCCTCCACTCAAATAACTGTAAGAAATTATATTAACAACCAAAATATCAACTAGGATCCATTGTAGTATATACCTTTAATCTAACCTAGGAGAAGTAGAAAAATTAAATTAAGAATCAGGTATGATCTCACACAGAGCCATTAAAAATTATTAGTTGCCAATAGAGCTTGTTGCCTATTTGAGAAAGTGTTCTGGATTTTCAATGCACTGATGAAATACCACTGCATACACACTAGTCATGCAGTACAACAAAATGGAGATAAACTCTTGCTCCTGAATAAGAAACAAATGAAGAAAAGTTATAACCACAACCACTGTAAGGTCTTCATGTTTTCCAAGTGAAGCACGTAAACAACTTTAGAGTCATAGAATACCCTGAGCTGGAAGGGATCCACCAGGATCATCAAGCCAAATTCCTGGCCCTGTGCAGGACACCCCCAGATACACACCATGTGCCCTGAAAGCATTGTCCAGATGCTTCTTAAGCTCTGTCAGGCTTGGTGCTATGACCACCTCCCTGGGGAACCTTTTCCTCATATCCAACCCAAACCCCTCCTGACATAAATACAGGCCATTTCCTTGTGTCCTGTCACTGGTCACCAGAGAAGAGATCAGTGCCTGCCCCTCTAGAGAAAGCTCTAGGCTGTGATGAGGTCTCTTCCCGGTCTCCTCCAGACTGAGTAAGACACCTGATCTCAGTCATTCCTCATATGACTTCCCCTCCAGACCCTTCACCATCTTCACGGTGCTCCTCTGGATGCTCTCTAGGAACTCTACATCTCTCTTACATATGTAGTTTATACATTTACAAGCATAAGAGCAAGAAGATACACGGCCATATGCCACCACCTGGATAACTAAAGTGCAGTTGAAGAGCATGAAGTATTTTTTAGAAAATGAAATTATTTTTAACAGTATGAATAGGCTCTGAAAAATGGCTATGATGTGACATAACAAAGGTGACAAAAGTGTTTCCTCAGGCTGTAAAGGTTACTTCATTTTTTTTGTAAAAGGCAGCAACCACAAAATACATACACAAAATATAAGTACAGAACACCACATAAGTAGAACCCCAGGAAATGAGAAACTCTAAGTTTAGCCCTTACTTTTCCAAGACTCAGTAAGAATACAGGGATATGGAAACTGCTTCTATTAATAATTTCTTCTTCAATGAAATGTATTCGCTGTTTCCTTTTCTGAATTTTTACATTACAAAAGATAACCATAATTCTATATTATTTCCATACTATATATCATCTTAATTGTTAATTAATGCAATTATGTTCAAGGTAAGGATGAAGTATGTGATATTATAATGCTTTAAGCATTTCCACATAAAAATAATGGAGGTTCACTGAGATCAAGAATATAATTTGTAATTATAAAACTGCCTTGAAATACTATACACTTAAAAGGCATATCCACTTTTGTCAACAGAATTAAGATTTTACCTGACAATACAGCTAGTGACATTTACGTTTTTCTCTTTTTCACCTAAACATAAAGTAGAAAATAAATAATTTTATAAAAGCCAGCATACACAATTGCTCAATTTTTAGAAACATTGAAATAATAAATGTTAATAAATAATAAATAAAAAAAAACAAGCAACACTTAAAACACACCTTCCCTGTGAAATGCTCTTGGAAGGCAATATTTCAACACATTAGTGCCATATAGTTCAGTTAATAATTTGCTTGCAATTAACATCCAAAGAATTTAGGGTTGCATGTATTATGAACACAAAAAATTGATGTCCTGAAACTTCAGAATTCTGCCAGCATTATTTGGTCTCCAAATGTCAAACTAATACTGTGCATGAACTACATTCTTCATCCCAGAGAGATTCTAACAAACTGCATAAGAGAATACTTGTTTATATTAAATATGTATTTTAAAAATTCAAATGACAACCTATCTTTTCAAGTTTATCTAAAACCAAACATAGCACAGAACAGGTAGGCATTGCACCATAACTGTAATCTTCACCAACAATGAATTAGCAACTATAAAACCTTTCCTCAACATCTTTACCTAAGAAGACACCACAAGTCTTTCTAAAAAAGACTTTATATACAACTACAGGCTACTTGCTCTTCTTTTCACAGTTTTTTTAAACACAGAAATTGGGAGTTAAAAATAATGAAAAATAGTCCTAAAATAAGTTACTACTGCAAAATAGAAATTACCAAGTCAGAGGGGAAAAAGCTCACTCTCATTCACAAACCCATGATCATTATGCAATTCATAGTACAGAACAATACTTAAGAGAACTATTTTTGCAAAGAGATATCAGCAAAGGATATTGCCTTTTAATTGGCTGTAGCAAGCACACACATACTATGCCAAATACAATAGTCTACAGATTATTTCTGGAGAAATCAAGCTATACTAAGATTATTTTCAAACTTTCTTTGTGCTCTGTATCAACCAGAATAAGTCAAACAACAAAGAGCTACTTAACACAGTGAATCCACAGTAAATGCAAATAAAATCCAAATTAAGACCTTAACTCCATAAAATTGCTTCTACTGAAAGCAGAAGGTTAAAAGGTTAAAAAGAGTATTTGCCAGTATTTCAGAAGACTCCTTCAAGAATATATTGCTCACAAGGATTTCCCAATAGTCTGACTTGACAGCTCTTGCTCCTTGATAACAATTTAAATGTTAGTCACACAAAACCATCTGCTCATTTGATTGTGAACAAGTTTTTCCCAATCTTTAACACTCATCAGGTGCACATACACAACACAATAGCTGTAGTTATACTACTACTCAAATCTTAATAAGCACTGTTTAAACCTTCAGTGACAGCAAAAAGTGTAGCCTGAAGAACTCATCCATGAATTCTAGTCCTATAGTCTACATCATCCTGTTTCCACTCCTTAAATGTCACTGAAAGCATTCTAGCATCTCCTGCAGCCTAACCCTATGATGACGCTCAGAATCAACATGTATTTGTTCTCTTCCTCGACCTGTCAATCACCCAAGACTACCAGCAATGCTTCTTTTCCAGAAATAACTCTCCCTCATTCCCTTGGCATTGCTGCTCATGACTCATCCCTTACCACTCTGTTCTGAAGGAGCCTCCTCATTCACCTGTATTATTTTATTAATCACTTCCTAGGCTGTGGTCTTGCATCCCTTTCCATTCAATCCAGGGGCCAGGATTCAGACTCAACCATGAACTCCCTGCCATCAATCAGAAATATCCATTCTACTCCCTATCTCCTGTGCTTGTCCAAGTCAACACCCCAGCTTGAATCTCTCTTTCCCCACACTGATGCCCCATTATCAGTTCAGCCTCAGCACAGACAACACACAGGTCTTATTCATTCCACCACTGCTTCAGTCTCCTTTCCACTACTGCAAGTCCTGAACTCAACTAAGCATTAGCTCTCAAATCTAGCCTGTTCTCTGTAGGTCCTAGAAATAACCTGCTGTTGAGATCCTAGCCATGGCCATCACGGCACTAAGATATCCCTCTAGTAGCTGAAATTCTATCACATGACCACAGAAGTTCACACCTGAAATCGTGAAGCAATTTTCTTCATCTTTCAAGATCCAGAACTGATCCTTATGAACATTCCCCTCTCGATGTTTTTAACCTACAGCCAGATCACACAAGTCCTTCCCCATCTCACTTCCTGAGCAGCATCCACTTCACTCTCTACTTCAAGACCCTCACTAGTCAAGGTCCTCATTCTAAAATTACTAATCAGGATGTAGGTGAGGTTAAAGTTCTGGTGAACTGTTCTATTTTCACCTCTGAACTTCTTTTCTCTTGCCCTTGGGGTTGGGAGAGCTCCATGAAGCAGCACCCTCTTCCAAAAACCTCCTCCAAGTTTTTTTCTTATTTCTCATTAAAAACAAAGAAACAAAATGACCATATGGCTGTCACATCTACACTGCTGCACTAAAATTCACGGCACTGATGCCAAACATTCTCCTGTGCCATCACAGACCTCATGAGTCTTCCCTCAGCCTTAAATCATTAAGCATTCTGGGTCAGGAAACCCCTCATAACCACTGAACTCCAGATGACTAATTCAGACATGGAACTTGAATAGCTTGTTACTTAGAAATGTGACTAAAACAATTTTCAACTGTACAGTGCCTATGGAAAACCAGCATCATACCAGCAATAAGCCTAGTCAAAGTATTTTTGTCTTTTCCAAGGCTTCTCAACATGTTTGAAAAATAATCCAAATGCTATATTGTATACTGCTATTACAGAGGTTTTAACTGGTAATCAAGTACTTAAGACAATGCCTGCTATTTATGATTTCCATCTGTTATTTCTGAGTTGGATGCTAGTATTTTAAAAATCAGGTTGTCCCAGGTTCCTAAGAAGACACCATTGCATACTTTATGTCACTGTAAAATTACAAAATTAAGTTCATAGCACTAGAGGTTTTCTCTGTCATATGGCTTTATTGGACCTAGCAGAGCAATTTTCAAGCTAATGGATGCCTACAGGTATTTTTGCAGTATAACAATTATTTAAAAACAAGTGGTTTGCACCCAAAATATAATTAAAGAAGCATTTTCATTAATTTTGTAATCTTAAAAAGATATTTCCCTACATTGTTCACAACCAAAACCAAAAATACCCCACAAAACCCCAAAAGTACTATCCTATAATCCCAGGCATAAATTATCCACTTCTTTTAAACAGTAGTTGTGAATAGTAATTCCTTCTAAGTTACTTGTCTGATGATCCTGTTTACTTTCTCCCTGTATCTGGTTCTGCCACTGTGCAGTTTGGCTTGTCACACTGTGCACACGCACGAGTTTAATGAAAACGCTCCTTGTGAGGCAGCAGCACGAGGGTGCCACATGCTGCCAACAACAAAGCAGAACAAACTCTGACTGCCCCCAAAATTCCAACTATTCCATTCCAACGCTGCATAAACTTATGTACCAAAACTTGAGCTTAGGCATATTGTTTTCACAGGAAAAATCCAACCTTTTTCATTCAGGTAACACTGGCTGCAAAAGAGCTGTAAGTTTTACCTCAAAGTTTGAGTGCTCATGTGATGCCCCTTCAAACACAATGCAGAATTTGCATATTACATTCTTCAGCTATTGCTTTTTAATTTCAAACACTTTTTTCCCCCTGTCCAAGTAAGCTTTTACAGAACAGCCCAAAAAGAAAACTCCTAATATTAACCATTTTGAAAAAAAAAGGAAAAATCAGCTACTGGAGAATCATCAATTTTAAATCCTAATACACACAGACAATTCAGCATCCGAGCCATACTCCAAAACCAGGTCATTTAATAAAAAAAAATTAATAAAAATCAGGCTCCTTCATGCAATATAACTACAACATTAACAAAAGTTAGCATATTTCATTTTATCTACACTGGAAGTATTTAACAATAAGAAAACAAAATTATTTTTCCAGATAATTGACTTATAGGTTTAAACAATAAGTGTAGCATAAAATTCTAAACTACAAACAACTATTCCACTCTCATTAAAATGGTATTTTTTCTACTACTCTGATTATTTGATCACTGTTTAAAAAATAATCCACAGTTGTTTTGTCAACATTTTAATAGACATCTGAAAAGGATAAAACTAATGTCACAAACATGACAACACTTCTGACAATCCTGTAATAATCAATAAACAAAAGGAAATGGAACCCAAATATTCAGATGAGTAAACTAATAGAAACGTGGAAAAACTTAATTGCTAACTGGAGCATAGGCTAACTTTATAGTAAACTTTAAAAGCATTTGTTCCCTTCTTTCAAGTCCAACCTCTAAACTAGTACACTCCAGGAATCATAACAAACAAAATTAGCTTCCCTAAAGAACATTTAATTGGGAAATTGTGTATCAGCCACCAGATACCTTCATCAGGACTGAAATCAAGCAAAAGCTTCAATTTATTTTTTGACAAACAAGAGTGAGGAATTGGAAACACTATTGCAGCTAATCAAAACAACAAAATACCATAATGCTACCTTATCCACGAGAACAAAAGCATCAACCACCAACTCCACCCCACCCCCAAGCAGGCTGTTGCTCTCTAACCACAGAGCCAATGCTGTAGACAATGTAATCCCACAGGGAAGACAGAAGGTCACAGACACACTGTGAAATCTTAAAATAAGGTCCACGTTTTAGAAAGACCTAGAAGTACTTTAACAAGACAAAATTTCATTTGGAACAAACAGGTGGAGTACAGAAACAGGCTGTTCTTCTCCTGACTGTCTCTTCCCTTAACACATAGAGGGGAGTCACACTTGCTCCACGTAGTCCAAAATTAAGGATCCGGCACTTGAAATAAGCAGCAGCAATCAAGATGTGGCAAGGACGGCAACGTGCAATGTGACACTGCAGGTGTGATTGCGTACTGTATACCAGCAGTGGGTCTGTTATTATTCATCAGCTGTAGGTGGCTAAGAGGGTGTCACTTATTACAGTGACACATGCTGCAGCTGGCTAGCCATGATTAAGTATTACCCAGTGTGGCTGAAAGGGATGGAGACTACCATTCATTATGATCCAGCGTGGCTTAGTGGCGTAGGGAGGCTGCTACCTTTCCCTGCACCGCAGCATCTGAAGGAAGGCAGCCAAACTCAACAAAGCCCTGGGAATGGTGCGCAGAGAGGAGAGAAAGGGAACCCCGGCCGCCCAGCCTGAGGGAACGGGTGTCCTGCTAGCAGGGGCGGAGAGCCGCCCGCGCTCGGCGCGCCCGGGAGCGCTCCGCCGCCAAGTGACAGCGCCGGGCCGGGCCCCGCCGTGCGAGGGGCGCTGGGGGCCCGCGCTCAACTTCCAACCACAGCAGCAAAAGCCTTTGTCCGAGCGCTCCCCGTCCGTAGCCGGGGGAGCCTGGAGGACCCCCGCCTACGGCGGGACGAGCCAGGGCGAGCGAGAAGGGAGAACAGCCCGTAGCAGCCGCAGGTCCCCTCCCAGCTGGGCTCCGCCGCTCCCCTGGGAGCCCTCAGAGCGGGACCCGCTCCGAAGCAGCCGGGATGAGCACTGACCCTGCACGGAGTCCCGACCGGCGTGTCCGTGCCGGAGAAAAGGAAAGCAAAGTGAGCGCCCGGACCCGCCGGGACTCCCTCGCCGCGGGCGGCCGGAGAGCGCGGCCGCTGCCGGGCCGGCACCCGGGGCGCCTCCTCCGTGCGCCCACCCGGCGGGACCCCAGCCCCACGAGGTTTGCGCCGCAGGGCCCGCCCGCGGGCCGTCCGGAGGGCAGTCCCCCGTGCCCTCGAGCGGCGGCCGAGGAGCGAGCGGGCGGGCGCGGCGCGACCTCGACCAGGCAGCCCCGGGCGGCGGCGGCTCCGGCGGGCGCCGCGAACGCCCCGCACTCACCCTGTCACAACAGGCGCCATCTTCCACAAACTCTCGCCAAAACTCCTACTCTCGCGAGAGCGCCCCCCTCCCCGCGGCCCGGAGCGCGCGTGCGCGGGCCCGCGAGACACGCGCGGGGGGGGGGCGGTGCGCCCCGCCCACTCAGCGCCCGGGCTGCTCCCCTCAGACACAACAGCCCGGGCGTGGGAACCTCGCCGCTCTCGCGAGAGCCCGGCGCCTGCCGGCATGCGGAGAGCGGCGCAAGTCTCGCGAGAGCGGAGCGCGCTCAGGGGAAGCCGAGGGATTCCCTCTACCCGCTCTCGCGTCCCGCCCCCGCCGGCGCGAGGAGGGGCGGACGGGGAGGAACCATTCGGGCGCGGAGGGAGGGGCGGGGCGGGGCTGGCGCGCGGGGATCGCCCACGGCCGGCACCGCCCCTCACCCCCACGGGGAGCGCGCGTGTGGCCGCCCGCCTCGTGCTGCCCGCGGGCCCGGCACGTGCGCGGTCCTGGGACCCAGCGGCGGCGCCGTTGGAGCCCAGGGGCCATTGGAGCTCAGGGGCCATTGGCGCTGGGTGACTGGGACATGGCGGAGGGAAGGGGGGAACTCTGTGTCAAACGTGAATAAAAAGAGCAGGAGGCTGGGATGCGGAGGCAGCACGGCCCCTAGGAAGACCTCTTGAGTTCCTTACGTGGAATTGTTAGCAGAATTTTTTTTAGAAGTGGGTTTTACATTAAAAGCCCTGTTTCATAATTTTGTTTTCATGTGCAGCTGAAGTGCGTAAGATGCGTTTGTTTAGCAAACAGAACCCGGGGAGTCTGGCAGGGTCCCAGGCAGCCGAGCGGGCCCTGTGGCCACAGGCGGCCGCGTGTGGGCACGGGCACAGGCGCTGTCTCAACACCGAGCTGCCGGGGTGTGCCCTGGCGTTTTGGTACGACACAAAAAGAAAACCCCAATTTTGGATTAATTTAACAGCATCACCCCTTCAGGGTGCGGGTCTGATTGTCCATTAGGAGACCAAATTTGAAAACTAATCCTTTTACATCAAGACTTCTGTTTCAGCTTCCTCTGTGTTTAGTATAACATGTCAGTCTAACTTCGGGACAAATGCTACATTTATTTAAAGATTGCTGAGATTCCAAAGCCCACATCTTTTTTTATTACCTTAGCTCTGTACCTCTGCTGTCTTCCAAATTACAGAAAAAAAAATAATTCAGTAATCCCATGAATAAGATTTCAGATTTCTCGCCCACATGCGTTTCACTGCTTATGCTAATTCAATGCATAATGTCTCAGATAAGGAAAATCACTTTTGGAGAGATTCCTTGGTGACAGAGTTTTCTGTACGTGCCGCTGTACAAACAGCTATTGTCTCCTGTCATTAAGGCACTTTCCCCATCATGATTTCCCCCTCCTCATTAGATACAGGAGGACTTTGATTGGCTCCCTTGTACGCTCAGTTCTCGGCAAAAGCACAATGCATACTGGAAATCCTCTGTATTGTTTGCAAAGAGCAACTCATAATCCCTTTGGAAATCTCTTCCTAAAAACATCTCCTTTTTTTTTTTTTTTTTTTTTTTTTTTCCTCCCAAGGCTAAAGAATGATCTCAGCTCATGCTAACTCCATTCCATTAAGAATAGTTTCTGGATCTTTGCCATGGACTGTCTCTAGATGGTTATTTTATGGGGCCCCTCTTTTAGTGTGTTTTGAATCAAACTGAAAAATCTAAAAATATAGCACACAATAATCTGCAGTGTCTGGCCTCTTTTAATAATTTACAATTAAGGCACTTTGATTAATAACCAGATTAATTGGATACTGGAGCAGGTATATTATTTTGAAGAATTAATAATCCTAGAAACCATTGTAGTCGTTTCCATCACTGACAACAGTACATTATAAAACAAATAGCCAATGATTTTGTTTTCTTAAATTATGAATGATCTGCAGTTCAAAAGGCCAGGAATACTATTCAAATCAAAAACAATAGCTTGAACCTCATGTGAGTAGCTGATGGAAGAAAAGATAATAAGCCTAAAGGATTTTTTAATATTGTTTATGCATTGAATTTTCTTCTTGCTGCTAAAAGTTTGTATTTCACATAGAGTGTGAACAATTCCTACTGACTTTATTAGAAACTGAAAGCATCCACTACCTCAGGGAACTAGACCTCACCTTCTGGCCTGTAACGAATATAAGCACTTCCAGAGCTGAGGTAGAAAAATTTAAATACCAGGTTTGCACCATTTAAATGTTTGTGTTTGCTATGCAAATCAATGTTTGACTTTTTGATTTAAGCTCAGCTGAGGTTTTCAAAAGGGTTCTGAATCAGGCCTGCCACTTCAGAGACAATTTGGAGAATCGCAGCTGGAGGCACCTTTGAAGGACGTGATTTCCACAGGTGCTGGGCCTCACCCGTGTTCCAAGCAGATGCCCTGCCAGGTGACTCCAGCTGGGTGCTCAGAATCATTGGTGACCTTTGATGGAAGGCTGATCATGCAGGAAATCCAGTTTACTCTCACCCGTCAGCTGGGGGACAGGACCACCTGGAACTTGGATTCACCAGCACGTGTGTATGTGGACAGAGCCACTCGGCAGTGCTTAGTGGATCTCAGAAGCTTCAGCTTTATATGGTTCCCCTGTCCTCTCAGTCTTGCTTTGCGTGGAAAGAGGAGGAAAGACAAGGAGCCTAGCACCAGCCTATGGAATTGTTAGGGCTCAGGCCCTCTGTGTGGGTGGGGAGGAGGTCTTTTGGCCTGGAGTGTCCCACCAATGGTACTGCAGGACAGGAGTTGCTGGCCAGCAGCGCTCCAGCAGCCCAGCTTTGGAGGAGGAGGGCAGGCATGAGCAGGGAGCATGAGATGCAAGCTGTGATAACCAGGCCAAAGATTTCAACAGCTTGTTTGACCAGTCCAGACCAAACTTTCTCCAGCTCAGCCTTGGCTCTGGGTTTCCCCTAAGCCAATTCCTTTGGGCACAGCACTAGCTGATTAATATGCTTCTCATTTGGCAACTGCTTCCCACCTTGCTGGTTTGGAGAAAGATGAGAAAACAAAAGACCTGCACATTTTGGTGTAGAAGCAGTTCCAAGTTTCTTATGTCCTTAGCACAAGCATATGAGAGAGGGGCAAGGGGACAAGAGACTCCATCTCAGATCAGCATGTCTTACAAAAAAACCCAAAACATCTCACAGTGTGTCCTGTAAAATCCCGGCTATTTTAAAACTCAGTGACCTTAAAAAGCATTGTAGGTAGTGAGAACCACAGTTAACTGGATCTTCATTATAAGGAGCAGGTTTATCTTGAGGTATTGCAGTTTGTAGGTGGTGTAAATCACACATCCTAGTGGTAGGTACTGTGATACAGCCCTGCTGGGATTTCATAAGCACAGGATGTACAGTGTGGTTCAATCGCGTGTCTAGGAAAGCAAATCAACAGGCAGCTGCCCACAGAACATCTCTTAGATCTGAGCTGCGGTGCAGGTGCCAACAAAAGTTATCGCTTAAGCTGTTAGCCAGCCTGCTCAGTGTCAGAAGTGTCTGCTCTTTGAAATGGATGCTGATGTTCAACACAGCTCAGAGAATGTGCAACATTGTCTTAAGGATGACAAGGAGAAAGAATAGGCTAGTTAGCAGTCTGCAGCAGGAGCGTTGTTAAATCATTTTTGCTTGTGTGTCATAGTCTCAAAGAGGATGGTAGAGCAAAGAAAAAATCTGAATCTGTGTTGTAATGTGGGCTCAGGTGTAAGTATGCCTTGGTATGTGAGTCCCCAGAAGCTACAGTCAAGCTTGGGCCTTGCTATGGTGTTGCCTTGAAAGCAAGTACAGTCCCTTCCCAGAGTGTTCTTTTAGTGTAAAGGCAAGAAGCAAGGAGTATAGGAAACATTAGAAGGGAAGAGGGGGAGGGAAGATGAGGTTAACAGTAATAACATCATATGGTTATATAGGTTAACAGTGTGAACAGCTTGATGATTGGCTTCTATAACCTCTTATTTTTAAATAGTTCTCTAGAACAGCCTGCTAAGACGCTTTGCATTGTATTAAATTTTGCTCCTCACCCTACCCCAGAATAGTATTTTCACTTATTTTCCATTGGGTGAAATGTTTTGTCAGTTTGCGTGTAAAACACCCTGTATCCCTCCTTAGTTTTACTGGGCTCTTCAAAAGTGCACCTCTCTCACACAGCATTCCTCCACTCCTGCACGATGCCTGTCCACCAGGTAAGTGTGGCACCAGTTATTCCCTTAGCCCTGCCTCCCATACACAGCCCTCTGCAGTGGTGGCTGGTGCCAGCATCTCATCCTCAGGGTGCCCCTGCAGGGACCACCAGACCTCAGTGAATCGTCCAGAGGCTGAAATGCCCTGGGGGCTGGCAGAGCCTGCCCGCCACACACTGGGTGGTGCCAGCCCCTGCGCCCCAGCATTCACAGGCAGGGTAGTGCCAGCCCCTGCACCCATCATTCACAGACAGGGTAGTGCCAGCCCCTACACCCAGCATTCACAGACAGGGTAGTGCCAGCCCCTGCGCCCCAGCATTCACAGGCAGGGTAGTGCCAGCCCCTGCACCCATCATTCACAGGCAGGGTAGTGCCAGCCCCTGCACCCATCATTCACAGGCAGGGTAGTGCCAGCCCCTGCACCCATCATTCACAGACAGGGTGGTGCCAGCCCCTGCACCCATCATTCACAGACAGGGTGGTGCCAGCCCCTGCACCCATCATTCACAGACAGGGTAGTGCCAGCCCGTGCACCCCATCATTCACAGACAGGGTAGTGCCAGCCCCTGCACCAGCATTCACAGACAGGGTAGTGCCAGCCCCTGCACCCATCATTCACAGGCAGGGTAGTGCCAGCCCCTGAACCCATCATTCACAGGCAGGGTAGTGCCAGCCTCTGCACCCATCATTCACAGGCAGGGTAGTGCCAGCCCCTGCACCCATCATTCACAGACAGGGTGGTGCCAGCCCCTGCACCCATCATTCACAGACAGGGTGGTGCCAGCCCCTGCACCCATCATTCACAGACAGGGTAGTGCCAGCCCCTGCACCCCATCATTCACAGACAGGGTAGTGCCAGCCCCTGCACCAGCATTCACAGACAGGGTAGTGCCAGCCCCTGCACCCATCATTCACAGGCAGGGTAGTGCCAGCCCCTGAACCCGTCATTCACAGGCAGGGTAGTGCCAGCCTCTGCACCCATCATTCACAGACAGGGTAGTGCCAGCCCCTGCACCAGCATTCACAGGCAGGGTAGTGCCAGCCCCTGCACCCATCATTCACAGGCAGGGTAGTGCCAGCCTCTGCACCCATCATTCACAGGCAGGGTAGTGCCAGCCCCTGCACCAGCATTCACAGGCAGCAGCAGAGCAGGGGTTCCTTGGGCACTGCCTTGGTGTTGCCAGCAGCTTGTTGCTGTGCTGCCCTGACCTTCTGCCATGGCTAACATGTGCACGGACCAAAGCAGTTCTAAGATTAAACCACAGGATGCAGGATTACAAAGTCATTCATTACAAGGAGTACAGCAGGATAAACTGTAAAAATTTCCATGTTTCCAAAATGTTCAGGAGAGGATACAGCTTCTTTTCAGTCTGTCTGATCTCTGTAGGACTGACTGTGAGCTGAAGACACATAAGGAAGTTATTTGCATCCTCTTGAAATCAAGAAAATGGGGAAGATTGAACTAGTTGATTACACTGTGGATTATCACAAATAATTAACAAACAAAAGGAAGATTTAAAGATTATATGACTCTAGATGTTTTATTGATTTTTTTCATATATAAACACAAATTGATTTTGCAATATTCTGAATTGGTGTGAATACAGATGTTTTTTGCAGGAAAACATTTTGACCAGAGGTACTGTTGCAGTTCTGTTGTTTTCCTGATGTGTATCAATTCACATCTACACTCCACCCCAAGCCTGTAATTTAGTGACTGAGTTAGAGCTGATTTTTTCATCTAGTCTGGTCTCTCATTCATTAGGCTCTTTGAGAAAACACATGCTGACAGACTTCACCTGTATCTGTAAGTAAAATATGTTTTTGAAAAACAAAGAGTGAAAAGTCTTTGATTCTACAAAACACAAGAGAAATACACACTCTTAATTATACACATTTTTCTTACTTACAGGGAATATGTAACAGAGCAATGCTTAAGGAAATTTCAGAGTAACTATAACAAGGTACAAAAAAAGAACTCATCAGCCTACTGTAAAAGAAAGCCACAAACTGCACATGACCTCTTGATAAAACTATTACTAAAACCCATTTGCCGTAGTAAACTTTCCCATTTTACTATGTATTAGGAAAGTCCTTGTCCCAGTGAGAACCACACGCTATGTCAGAGGAGGAAATATGGACAGAAATCCTCAACCTGTAATTCTACATGCAAATATGCGCACACAGGAATTCTTTCTATAGAGAGAGGAGTTACGAAATTAATTGATTCACAGGTGTAAAGCTGGATACCTTATAAATGCTCTCTGGAGAATTCAGTGGCAGGTAAACCTCATTCTTGTCCTATATAGAGTAGTTAAACTAATTTGTGTTAGTAGCTTACAGACTGTCCATGGCTGTGGTCTATAAAGATTATACTTGTTTTGGGGCTGTTTATTTAAATCATTTAGGAAGTTATACAATCTTGAAACAGAAGATAGTATAAAGGCATCACCAAAGTACATGTAATCCTAAAAAATATTTAACTTGTAATACTGCCATGTTAATATCTGTTTGGGTTACAAAAGTTCTAGCTGTTGTGGACTTATACTAGCTTTCATTCTGGTATCATTTTGCTGTTCCATAGACCATTTTCCATAATCCTCCTGAAAACAGACAGACTATCTTTGGCTGGAACTATTGAAAATAAATTCCATATAAATTGCCTGAGACTAGTGCTCAGATCCAGAGCGGCTGACACCTTTTGAATTTTTTCCTCTTAGGGAATTACACATGACCTTTTAATGCTAAGTTCATTAGTGCTTGGATATCATATTGACAAACTTCGTATAAATGAATGGATGAACAGATAAGCCACAACTAAGGTGATGATCTTACAGCTGTTATGGATGTAACTGAAGACATGTCATGGATGATAATTAAAGAATTTCTCTATCATTTTATTTACTGTCATTCTTGGTTCAGGATACACTCTCTCTTCTTTAACCTTAACAAGTGGTGTTTCATTTTTAATGTTCCAGACAGCCATATCTTTTTCTAGAAATGCAGATATCCAGACATTCTTATTACTCACAGTTTCATTATCAGTTTGTTTTTCTCCTCATTACTGGCACTGACCTTGCCAAGAACTAAGCACATGCATAATTTGAGTAGTGCGATTAGACTCATTAAAGCTAATGGGATTAGTCAAGAAAGTAAACCTTCTTCTGTTTGAGTGTTTGTTGTTTGAGGTAGTGCTGCTAGAATCAAGATGAGGAAAGTCTGGAAGGAATTCAGATGGAACAATAATTTTCATTAAATGTCATACAAAGAGAAATTCAAAGATTTTTCTCTTGACCCAACCCTGATGTGTGATCAACCCTAGGTGGTTTTACACTGGGAGCAGGGATTTCCTAACATTGCTTTTTCTTCAAAAGATGGGGGCTTGTTAAGAATTAAGCTAGTCTCAGCAAACTTTACAAGGTCGTTTCTCAAGTCTAGGATGAAATATTTAAATTAAAGATAATGAGACATCTCAGCCACCAGCCCAGCAACAGAGGCTGAGGGTAACCTGATAGCAGTGTTGTGATGCTGTGCCCTGGGAGATTCTGGTTCCCCCCAGGAATATTTCATTAATGTGGAGAGATTGAGAGAGGCAAACCCAGAAAAGGTTTCCTCTTTCTGCATAGAAATAGGGAAATAGCACTGAATTAAACATTTCCTCTTGCAGAGGAATGGTCTCAGTTAGAACATGGGCTTATAGCTTGGGGTCTTGTGTATAAAATCCTCAAAAGGTGTTTATGCCAGTATAAAGTGGGGAAAAAGTCTAAAGGATTTCCTTGCTATTACTCCTACCCTACCTTTGTTCCTCATTTTTAGTGCTGCAAGTCTGCTGGTTTTTGACCTGCCAGCTGAAAGCCTCCCAGATGCATTATAGCAGCCAGAAATACAATGTTTAGAGTGCACCTGGTTTTCAGCCCCTTTCTTTGAGAGCCATCTCAGCTAGGGCTGAGAGGGGAGGAGCATGGAGCAGTTGCTCCATCCATCCCAGGGAACTTCCCTTCTGGACCATCAGGACAATTTTATGGAGACTGGTAACACAGGCCAGACATAAAGTGGGTGATTATTAACTCCATCATGCTATAATTTGTCATCTCTGACCTCTGATGAGCTGCCTCATATACAGTGAGTTATAAAAAATCTGGCCTCTTACAGAATCAAATGCAAACTGCTCTGCTATCATTTCAAAGCAGTAAATCTCCCATGGCCTTGGAGAAAACATCACTTGTGGGCTTTCACCCATTTTATACCTTCCTTTCAAAACAAACACTTATTTTGGTCTCTGATAAATACAAATGACAAGTAGAATTTATTTAAGCTGCAGACAGGCTATTTGTAGTCTAAAAGTTAAAATTCTTAGTTAATACTGACTCCTGTGACCTGTCTTTTTCTGTGCAGAGGTAAAAAACTAGCAAGTCCATCACTGCAAAGTCTAATATCAGGGGTGGTAGATATATTTAATATTATTCACTTTTCTCTAGGAAAGCAATTGATCTATGCCCCACTGCTCACAATTTTATTAACATTGGAAAGAGCCATGTGGTGTTCATATAGTGTTTAAGCTCCATGAAGTGTCAGAGCCCAAGGTTTTGTGATTACTGTCGGAGGAGGAGGCCTGGAGTGACAGTTAGGGGTGCGCCGGTCCCTACTGTATATACAGCTGTTGCTGCGCAGGGGAGGGAAATGCAGGGTCTGGCTGTCTGTTCCAAACAAAAAGAAATGGCACATGCTATTACTTCCAGATCATTGCAGTCCCTGCACCACCATCTGCTGGGGGTCAGAGCAGTTGTCCGGGTCGGCGTCAGTCATGCACAAACTCAATGCCTTCCGTGGAGCTGTGCCCAGCAGTACATATTTACAAGAACAATAAAGCAAACCTGCTCTCTGGACACAGGCACCACAATGCTCCATCACATTGGGAACAAAGGGGCACAACGAAAGTTGATATGCATTACAAAGGAGGTTCTCGGGGATCACAGCTTTGTGATTTCAGGCCGTAACACAAATTGAAGGGAAGAAAAACTGTCTCCAATAAGCCCAGACTTAGTGATCACTGTATTTGTAATTGACGCAGCATTGCTGAAAGGGTGCCTGGGTCTCTGTGTTTCCCCTCTTCCTATTGTTAAAGTCTTCTGTAGAAAAGAGTTAAATGGGAAAAGCTTTGATGGTAAATGTTGAAAACTTGGATATGTTATTCTGTAACAGCAGCAAGATAATCTCTGCCACTTACCCCAGCTTGTCCATGCAGATCTCTTTTTCTGGGGCTTATGCCATGTGCTGGAGCGAGATGTGGAGAGCCCTGACTGACGTAAACTGAACAGTTCCTGGAAACCGGATGAGTACAACTGTGTCACTGTGATGTTGAAACCAAATGAGCAGTTTTAGCATCTCTTCGGCCTCACAACAGCTAGTGAGTAATTCATTTCTCCTGCTAAAAATGGCTGCTTCACCACCACTGGAGTGACACATCAGGCGTTACTGTCGGGTGCTGCAAACCTTTCACTTAGCACTGCCCTGCACCCTTGGCTGAGCATACGCATGCAGACGTAACACCCTTGGGGCCTAGAGCTCAATGTGCCTTAGCTGGCAGTACATTAAGGCATAGAGATAAAAAGTACAGGCCTTCTTTTAGGTCTGGGCTAGCTTGCTGCAGCGCTACATCCAGTGTTTTGGTGCTGCATCAAAATGGAATGCTCGGTGCAGAGGCGTCTGCATTTAGTGAGTTTATTAGTTTTGTCTCAGCATCAGCACTGTTAAAACAGGCAGCAATGCCAGCATGGGGTGAGAGAAATAGGCAGCAGTTCTGGAAAGCTATGAAAAGGGCAGGTGGAGCTGCACCCAGAACATTTTTCAAGTGAGGCTCATTGCCAAATAACTGGAAACTATGCTGTGCTAGCAAAAACACACGAAGGACTGCTGTAGTTCCTGCTTCACATAGCTACAGTGTCTGTCACAGCACTACCACATACATAATCTTTGACATTTCATCTGATAATTAGTGGTTTTGGCACAAGTAAACACACTCTTGTTAGGTTCTATCCTCAGTTGCTTTTTTACTAAGCATTACTCGTCATTTTTGCATAAAACCTTTCCAGTCCATGTAATGTTTGACAGCCTTCTCGGATGATTTGCCTGAAACATGATATGGAAGAGGAGACCTCCAGGTAGCTGCACACACATGTCTTCCAGACTCCACCTTCCTGGCCTCACTGGCACCAGGACACCCCAGCTGCCGGAGCCGCAGAGCTGGTTCTGGAGCCTGCGAGGGCATGCAGAGCAGCCTGCTTGTTTCCTTGGAGAACCTCACCAGCTCAGTTACATATCTGTACTTGGAGGACACTTTCCCTGAGCCATTCCACACAGAGCTGAACTCCACAAGTTTGTACTGCAGCTAGGCAGGCTTTCAGCAGTGGGTCAGAACTGAAAGAAATAATTTTGTTTACCATCTGGTCCTGTGGAACTGCATTTGAAGTAAAAGTTGCTGAAGAGTAGTCAATGTATAGCTTAGATGCATTTACATAATAAAATGTATGCAAAGTATAAATAATTTTGTATCTCTAATTTTGGGGAGGAAAAGGCAGGGGAATGTTGCAGAGTGGATCTTTGAGGATATTAGTAATAAAATGAAAGGACAGAAAGCCTTCAACCTGTAAGTAATTGATGTAATTAATGTGTGGGGACTGAAAGTCATTTCCATTAGTAGTCCAATATAAGTGATTGTCCTGTATGTCTACTCCACCATAGAGAGGTACTACATTATGGAAATCCTCTTGTTTCAGTGCCTGCTTTATTCTACCAGCCAGTGACTAGATTAGTGTAGAGAATAGTCTGAGTTTCCCAGCCATCCTTCTGGACACAGTCCAGACATTGAGGAACTTGTCGTAGTAGAAGGTGCCCTTGCCCATAACAACTAGATGGTCTTTAAAGTCCCTTCTAACCCAAACCATTCTAGGATACTGTGATGTTCTTCACATAATGCCAGGGAAATTTAGAACTGGTCTCATGTATTCTGCAGATAAATAAGGGACTTCAGTATTCAGGAGGAACTTTACAGGTCTTGTGGGCACTAGCAAATGTAAACCACAAGAATAAATACATTCTGACTCATAAAGTTTTCTGGTAGAAATAAAGCTTTTACAGAATGAACAATCAACTCATTGGTACTCAAAAATACCAATCAGCAGTACAACTGTGTTGGTACTCTATTCTATGACATGTTACCTGTAAACCATGCTCTCGTTGATGGAATATTCCATCCTCTTCAATCATATGTGTCATACTTAAATGCTGCCCTGGATAAACCATAGTCTTAACTTCTATGTTGTAAGTCTATCATTGCAGAAAAAAAGATTTCAGTTTATTTTCCTTAATTGCCTAGATGAAGTGAATCTATACTGTGTCCAGCCCAGTGGGTATCCAGTTATGCATAAACCTTAGGAGTCTAATGTTGAAGCCCTGCAGCACCCAGGGGCTGAGTGGAAGCTCCTGTGTTTGGGTACTTAAGTGGGAGATGAGCTGTTGGGAAAATCTAGACCAGAATAATAGTTTAACTTTTTATATTGACTCTTATTTCATTAGCATTACCCTTTATCTCTGAGGTTGTAGATATGTTTTTGTAAAGAGTAATTCTGCAAGTTACTACATCTCTGGGCAACATAAATTCAGCCCACATCAGGCACAGCATGTTGAGTCACACAGCACACAGAATATGTGCACATCATGGCTGTTCTTGCCAGCTTTATTCTTTATCTGCATCAGTGACAGCTGTTGGAGAAGTGATGTTTGATCAAACTCAGAGTGCACCGAGGGAAGATATGGCCTTTTTGAACAAATTTAATCTTTCACCTTCAGCTGTGCCAATTGAATACATTGCATCAAGAGACAGTGACATTTTTGATCTGGGATTAGCTGTTGTGACTTTGGATTTACTGCCTGGTGAAGCCTTGGCCTGATTTTTACCCCCAGACCACTTATATGCTGTTTCTTAACATATCTTCCTTGAACTCATTTTCAGATCTACTAACCTCTCTTCTTCCTACCTGTTCTCTGAATTCTGTCTGCAGTAATGTCTGCCAGCTTCTAATGCCTGATGGCCAGATAAATAACCATTAGGAAATAATGGATGAATAAAATACAATTATGTATTTTTATGAAAACAATGTTATAGCGATTTACAGCTGACCTAGGGCATATATATGGTTAACATGGACCTCTGTTGCTTTTGTACTGCATCCCTTCTCACTGCTTACTCTGCCCACTTACAGATTGTATTTTAGCCCCTTGAATTTACCTAATTGAAGAAGTCTTTGCAGTTAAGCAAAGACTAAGCATCATGTAGGAGGTTCCTCAAACATATAGGAGAGGCTTAAAACTTCATGAGGGAGAAAAAGCTTTTAATATTTAAATATGTTCCCATTGTTTGTGGTGTTTTAGTTTTTTGGTGGGTGGTTTTTTGTTTTTTGGGGTTTTTTTTGTTATAGAAATCTTCTAAAAAGAATATTCAAAGGGCTGTCTTGCCTTAATAAACTTAGGAAACTTTTGACTTGTCCCTTATGTTGATTATAAATGCAGCTGTTATTACTCCGTTTTTACTTGCACATTTTAGCCATTACATTGTGTTGGTGATTGAGCAGCACTTCACCGAGCAACAGAACTGTGTTCACTCAGCTTAAATGCCGCTGCAAAAGTAGCACAAGAGAAAAATGTCTTTAAGGTTCTACAGAAACTCTGCCTAAGCTGCAGCAGTGGACTGGAAAGAGATGTGGCAGAGAGAGAGAAATCACAGAAATTATGGAAAAATTGGTAGAAGGGCAAAGGGAGAGACTGTTGCTTTGGGAAACAGAGAGAGGGGTGGCTGAGCAGACAGTGTCAAATTGCTCCCCATCTCTGTTCTGGCACTTGCAGATCTATTGAAAACAGGCCAGAAGGACATGCTGAATTTGTTACTCCCGTGTGCCAGCCTTTTCTGCAGCAGCAAGAGAAACCAATCAGTGCTGCTTCAAAAGCAGCTGGAAACTGAGAAATCCCTGGTCCCCCGCTGCCTGGCAAGCAGCAGCACAGGGTCTTCTCAGTTTCCAGCCACTACAGAGGCTCCATTGACAAAATGTGTGCGGCATTGGAAGGAGCACAATGTGACAATGAAAGAACCTGAGGGAAACAAAACGAGGAAGGGGGAGAAAGGAAGAAAGGGGGGAGAATTAAATGGGAATGAGGGAGCAACTGAAGACAGGAGGACAAAAATCAAAAGAAAAGTATGCTAATCACTGCAAAAGGGGCAATAAAAATAAATCATCCTTGTCATATTTGACACCCCTGCACTGCTTTATCAAAGAGTATAGTTGTGATAGGAAGACTAGAGAAAAAGAGGTAAACTTTACTAATGCTTGCTTTCATTGCCTCTCTGAGATACAGGCACGCTTAATTTAGTCCCCTACTTTTACAAATACTGTTGTGAAGTACAGAGTGACTGGAAGATGCCAGATACCACACAGGGGTCCACATGGCACTGTGAATGGGACAGCTCCTACCCTCATCCTCTGTTTCTGAGAGAAGCAGAAAGATTTAAAGAGCCCTGTAAGTCAGGAGAATGGTGCCTTACTGTTGCTCAGAACAACCTGGAGAGAAAACAAAATGCTGCCCAAAATAAGGCAAGGCAGCTGGCTTATTTTCTCCTTTCCCTTGTACTTCATTGCACTGGCTATGAGAATATGTAGCAGAGTGGAACCAGAGTATCACCAAGAGCTCAGAGCAAAGCAGCATGGCTGGGTTTTATTTCTTTTGCCTCTGTCTGGCTGGCCATAAAGTAGAACATCCAAGAGGGGTAGCCATAGCTCAGGGGATATACCTATGGTACATTAATTTCCAAGCTGTTCCCACTTATGCTGCTTGTTCAGGATGAAGGGAGATCTGGGAGTGCCAGAACCAAAGTTAGTTACAAAGCAATTAAACTGGAAGGGACTTCCCAAATGTCCTCACATGACTCAGGAGTTTTTAGTTCATGGGTCCAGCTTGAGCTCCTGCAAATTAAAATCCCCTGAAACATATGCTGGGTGAACACAGTGTCTTCAGCAAAAACTTTTTCACTCCAGATAGCTGCTCTTACTTGGAATAACTTGGTGCAGTAACATGCAAAAATGAATAGTACTTGGGTGAGTACTGGCATCTACAGATTTTTTTGGGAATTCTTCGTACTTTCTGAAAGGTCAGAGAAGCACGCCATAAAAACTGAGACAGAGGAAAAGAACTGTTGCTGTTAGTTTCAAGAGGGAATATCAGCCAGGAACCCAGAAGGGGGTAGATTTTGTATTGCCCAAGTTGAAAGTGACTAAACTCAATTTATGTGCATTTGCCTCTGAGCACTGCACTGTCATCATCTTAAATGAGCTTATCTTTTTAAGCAAAGGAAGACTTCTGTTCTGGTGACAGGAGTTTTGCAATTAATAAAGCCTTCTTTAAAATTCTCATTTATCATTGAGGCTTAAAATAAAATGCTTCCATTTGCTCTCTTAGCTCTTATTTTCAGTCATGAGTAATAATTCCTGTACAGTAGTTACTGCTTAGGTTAAAAAAACCTGTTTCTCCAAAGCAAACTTAATTTGAGCATGTACCATGGCCTCAACACAATCCCCAGTATTTAGATCAGTGATCAATTTGTTTTTCTCTGCAGGAGTAGTAGACAGTGTAGAACTGATTTTTTGTGGTATTTTTATTAATGAGTTCCTGGGTGTTGTAATTTTGAAAGAATCTACAGATGCTTTAGCAGTTGTAAAATGAGAACACCATCGTGTCTGTCTGATCAGGAATCACCCACTGTGTAGTAGGTTAAGAATGAGATGTTTTTTTATTTCATTTGTTCAGTTCATGTAGAGTAGATCAAAATTGGTACCATATTTTCAAATTTACCATTTCAGATTTTTTTTCATCTAAGTTAATTTAAAGCAAAGGTATCTTGCTTCATCTTTAAAATCTTAGCCGTATTTTTTATGTCATAGGAGGAGATAATAGCAAGGGCTGTAGAGGAACCACCAGCATGATAACTAAACACATAGAGATACCTCTCAAAATACTGGGCAAAAACCTATCTAATACTTTTTGATTTTTTTTTCCCTTTTATGTTTGTCTCATGGACTGGTTCTGATTACATTAATGAGTAACTCATCATAAGAGAAACAGATCACCATATCGAAGTAGTTAGTGCTGAGAATCAGTATGTTTGTTATAAACATTACAAGGATTTGAACTTCAGGCTACCTTTAACTCGATCCCTTGGACTGGCCTTCTCACCATGCAGGCTGCCCAAAAGCCACTGCTTGGTTTGGACTCCTAACTGGAGTGCACTTCACGTGCACTGAGCAGAGCCTCTGGGTTAGTTCCCTGCAAAGGGAATTCAGTGCTTCTGTGCACCAAAACTGCTCTGGGAGCTGAGCCAGTGTGCACTAAATAGGAACAGTCAGGGGCTGGGATTTGTTGCAAAACTGCATTGCTGCTCTGAACCAAAATGGTAAATATATAGGCAATCATTTGTAATTTTGTGCCTTTGGGAAGGCACTGCATATTTTTCTCTAGTGTGCAAACCAAGCAATTTTGCATGATGAAACCCAAATGTGTATTTGTATACTTTTCTGACCAGAAACCTCCGGTAAGTTCTGTGTGTTTATGATGCAAAGAGGAAGCAAGCTGCACTGAATCATTATGTAAGCAGAGAAATCCTTACATGTGTGCTTTACATGCAACTCAGAATAGTAGATTTTATTTTATCAAGTGATAAAAATTGTGGCTTTCACATAAAAATTATGAAAAACTGGCCTCCTAGCTTCAATTCTCAAAAAAGAGAAAGCGATGGGTTTGCCAAATCAGGAAAATATACTAATTTTCTATGATCAAAGAAGACCCTGCACTACATAGGGTTTCATGAGAATGCATAAAGAATAAAGAAAAAAAGTCCAAAATCATGTAGTCTTCATTTAAAGCAATGTGCTTGATCTCATACAGTACATTGAGGTATTGATGATGAGATCAGAATTCGAAACTTCTGCATGCTAATTTTGAATTTGTCAGTGAATTCAGCTTTTGTCAATTCATTACTATGCAGTTTCCCACCAGAGCAAAGGAATGTTAATGTTTCAAAGAGCAGAATAAAAGTTCAATACCTAACAGTTTAGCTTTCTGATTTCCAGTTTATTTGAGTGAATCATTATTTTGCTCTGAAAAGGCTGCTGAATTTCATTTATTGCTGGCTAACTGTTTGCACTAAATGTTTTAATTTTGATTACTCACATTCATCTGTGTAATTTCAGTTCCTTGGCTGGATTGCTAGAGCTCAGACAAGGTTCTTCTGCAGCTGCTGGTATAAGTATACAAAATCTAATTTCAGTTAATCCTTGTGTATATGTTTTTTGCATTTGTTCTCGACAAGTGATCAGGCACATTTTAAGTGAATGCATATTTCCAGAATCAAATAGAAAGGAATGTAAAGTGAATGGTAAAAATCATTTGATTGCAAAAAAATGGAGAATTCCTACAGTAGTGTACTCCAGCGGCTTTGTGCTAATGCTCTTGAATTTCTTCCACTGGGGTCTGATCCATAAAGGGATTTGGTTACTTAAAATAGCAGTTATGTCCTAAAGTTCTTAGTATGTGCTATTAGAGCTTCATCTCAGCTTCTGTTTAAGCTCAACAGAGTACACCCATTTTCACACCACAGATTGTACCCACGATGTGCCTTTGAGGCTGCTTTGCTACCTGCCCAAGGGAATGGTGGCCCCTGAAATGACAGACACTGCAGCAAATTCAAGCAAATGTGCTGTACTGCCACCAGCATGCCTGAGCTCACCAGGAGCCTACTTATTCTAACCTGGGGGCTGTTTTGCCACCTGTGATTGTGCATTCGCACGTAGGCAGAGGTGTGTCTGTCAATTTGCAGGTTACTGCTGTAAAGACCTGACAGACAGACCAGCTCTGATGCAGCAATGCTGGGGGGCTCTCAAAGGGCTTTGTTTGGTGTGAGCTCAGGAGCAGGAAAGATTTCTCCTTGTAAGAGGCTGCCATCCACTTTTGTGCAATATGCAGTGTGATCCATATTCTTGCCAATTATATTTTGAGGGTAGTGTCCCAAACTGTACTTTCCCTATCCCCAGATGAGAGGTAAGTTTGCCCAGGGAGTTGGAAGATGCTGCTTCCTGGGGAGCTGTCAGTCAGCTGTGACTCCAAACTCCTGTAAGTCACTCCCTAATTAAAACCAGCTTCTAGAATGTCTTTTCACTTGTGCCTTGAAATATCATTCTAGCTTAGGAAACTTTCAGGCACAGCCATGCTCAGCTTCTTTCTGAGTCTGGGAGCCAAACCTATATTCACCCTCTGGATATCCTCTGCCTCTGGGCATGTTGTCTCCCTTTGTAATCCTGGTCCTAGAACAACACAAGGTTATGTCTTCTCATAAGGAGATACTTTTGTAAAGTTTTCCACTTCAGTTTTGCAAAACCAAAGTTTGCTGATGGTCTACAGATAGCTTGAGATCTGGTTTTAATCTGAACTGGAGGCTCTCCACAAGAATGCTTAGAGATAAGGTCTCAGTTCAGTTTGGTGATGAAACACCAGGAGTTTCATCTTCAAGGTGTTTATGATTTTCTTCTTTTAATAAAACACAAAAATGTAAAGTATCTCCCCTTCCACCCCAGGTTTACAGCCAGAGCTGTAGGAATTATCACAACTGCATCTCTCAAACGGAGGTTTTTAAAAGTTTAGCCCATTTTTAGATTTCGGTTTGGTTATTCTTTTAAAATTTCATCCCCAAAAGAAAGCTTGCAGAAATGTTTCAAAGAGCAGAATAAAGTTCAATACCTAACAGTTTAGCTTTCTGATTTCCAGTTTATTTGAGTGAATCATTATTTTGCTCTGAAAAGGCTGCTGAATTTCATTTATTGCTGGCTAACTGTTTGCACTAAATGTTTTAATTTTGATTACTCACATTCATCTGTGTAATTTCAGTTCCTTGGCTGGATTGCTAGAGCTCAGACAAGGTTCTTCTGCAGCTGCTGGTATAAGTATACAAAATCTAATTTCAGTTAATCCTTGTGTATATGTTTTTTGCATTTGTTCTCGACAAGTGATCAGGCACATTTTAAGTGAATGCATATTTCCAGAATCAAATAGAAAGGAATGTAAAGTGAATGGTAAAAATCATTTGATTGCAAAAAAATGGAGAATTCCTACAGTAGTGTACTCCAGCGGCTTTGTGCTAATGCTCTTGAATTTCTTCCACTGGGGTCTGATCCATAAAGGGATTTGGTTACTTAAAATAGCAGTTATGTCCTAAAGTTCTTAGTATGTGCTATTAGAGCTTCATCTCAGCTTCTGTTTAAGCTCAACAGAGTACACCCATTTTCACACCACAGATTGTACCCACGATGTGCCTTTGAGGCTGCTTTGCTACCTGCCCAAGGGAATGGTGGCCCCTGAAATGACAGACACTGCAGCAAATTCAAGCAAATGTGCTGTACTGCCACCAGCATGCCTGAGCTCACCAGGAGCCTACTTATTCTAACCTGGGGGCTGTTTTGCCACCTGTGATTGTGCATTCGCACGTAGGCAGAGGTGTGTCTGTCAATTTGCAGGTTACTGCTGTAAAGACCTGACAGACAGACCAGCTCTGATGCAGCAATGCTGGGGCTCTCCAAAGGGCTTTGTTTGGTGTGAGCTCAGGAGCAGGAAAGATTTCTCCTTGTAAGAGGCTGCCATCCACTTTTGTGCAATATGCAGTGTGATCCATATTCTTGCCAATTATATTTTGAGGGTAGTGTCCCAAACTGTACTTTCCCTATCCCCAGATGAGAGGCTAAGTTTGCCCAGGAAGTTGGAAGATGCTGCTTCCTGGGGAGCTGTCAGTCAGCTGTGACTCCAAACTCCTGTAAGTCACTCCCTAATTAAAACCAGCTTCTAGAATGTCTTTTTCACTTGTGCCTTGAAATATCATTCTAGCTTAGGAAACTTTCAGGCACAGCCATGCTCAGCTTCTTTCTGAGTCTGGGAGAACGCAAACCTATATTCACCCTCTGGATATCCTCTGCCTCTGGGCATGTTGTCTCCCTTTGTAATCCTGGTCCTAGAACAACACAAGGTTATGTCTTCTCATAAGGAGATACTTTTGTAAAGTTTTCCACTTCAGTTTTGCAAAACCAAAGTTTGCTGATGGTCTACAGATAGCTTGAGATCTGGTTTTTAATCTGAACTGGAGGCTCTCCACAAGAATGCTTAGAGATAAGGTCTCAGTTCAGTTTGGTGATGAAACACCAGGAGTTTCATCTTCAAGGTGTTTATGATTTTCTTCTTTTAATAAAACACAAAAATGTAAAGTATCTCCCCTTCCACCCCAGGTTTACAGCCAGAGCTGTAGGAATTATCACAACTGCATCTCTCAAACGGAGGTTTTTAAAAAGTTTAGCCCATTTTTTAGATTTCGGTTTGGTTATTCTTTTAAAATTTCATCCCCAAAAGAAAGCTTGCAGAAATGGCTAGTAATTATTAATGGATCATCTGGTTTATCATGTAGCTCAATACATGATACACCAAGAGATTCGACCATTAACCATTACATCCCTATTACAAGTGAGAATGCAGAGACAGACAGCTCAGGCTTTTACTTTGGCACAATCCATACAGATTAATTAAAAAACAGGCCCAGTACAAATTACACCAAAAGAAAAAAGTCCAAAGCATGAAAATAAGCCAAAAAAAGAATTACATAATTTCCTTGTATCTTCCCTAAGGATAAGGAATTGGAGAGTATGAGTCAGTCTCAAGAAATGAAATAAAAACAGCCCAACTTTTAGTGACTTTTTCTTATTCTTACCTTCTGGACCAGAGCAGGCCATCAAGTACAAGCAGCAGAAATCTGACTGCCTGACAGGTTTTAAAATAGGAGTGAAGGTGCACTTGTGAGTAGCTTGGCTTTCTGGTTTGTGACAAGATACAGCGACCAAGAAAAGTGCAGTTGAATATGGAGCAGCACAACATTGTGGATCTCCCATCTCCTGCTGCTTACAGTCAACAAAAAAATCAGTGTGCTCTGCAGCTATTGTGAATTAAGTATTTTCAAAGTTCTTTCTAGTGAGGAGAACACACATTACATGTCCTTTTGGATGCTCAAGCCTCTTTTTTATACCTCTCCTTTCCAGTCTGCAATACAGAGGTGCTGTGAGGAGGAAGCAACGGATGACTTATAACTACTTTCTTGGCACAGGGACAGCACATTTTGTCTGTGAATTATCACTTTAGCATATCATTTTGCCATGGACTTGCCTTGTTCTCTGTCCAACATCAGTTTCAAATATTCTGGAAAATTACATTTATAATGAAACATTTTCTTGCTTAATAGTTCAGTGAGAATTATCTGGAATATTAATAAGCTTTCTGCTGTGCCTAAATGGTGTTGTTCATTTCTGCTTAAATAAAGCTCAGGATAAAGGATCAACTGTTTGAGCCAGGGCTTCATTTATCATCATTCACATTTCCTTCAAAATCAAGGGTATTCACAAGGTCAGTGTCTCTAAGGATACTTTGAAAGACATAATCCTGTGTTGTTTACATTGGTGAAGAAAACAAAAAAGGGCAACACAACATCTTTTTTGGTCACACTCTCCAGTGCCTGTGAAGTATTTCAGTGATCAAACCTGGTAAGTTTCAGAGCTACCCTGGAGCATCCCAGGTCTGAGTTTCCAAGGCAGAAAGTTTAGTTACCCAGCTCAGTGTCATTGTCCTCCTGTTCCTGAAATTTCTTTTCAGAAGGAGAAGATTTGGGGTACACTTTTGTCCATATTTTAAACATCTTTTTATTATTTTGGTTTTCACCAGTAATTTCTGATCTCTTCTTTTTATGTCATGTTCTGTCCCTGCTCCAAATAGGCAGTCTGGTGATCACAAAGACATTTAAAGGGCTTCAACCAAGTTAAAAATGTGTGTAGAACTGATGGAAGGCTTCGGATGAGAAAGTAGGAAAGGCTTACCTGGAAGTATGCAGATCTTGTTTTAAAATATTTTTGATACCCCCCCCCCCCCTTCTGAGATTCATTTGACTGCATCACAGTCCCAGTTTTCATGTGAAAGTAAGTCCCTCTGAAAAGATATTGATGCTCTTACTGGTGCCTGCAGGTTCAGTGTGAAACAGTTCCTGTGAGCAATGCTGATGTGCATCATGAAGCCCAACAGTGTTCAGTAGCTTCAGGGCTCCCTGACAACTTTATCAAATGATCCCATATACTAGGATGAGAAAAATATGAAGACCTTATTAAACCCCCCAAAACCTTGGCTTTTACAGTAATGATCTATTTGCCTCTGTCAGCCTATGAGGGCAAATGGGAATGAACCATGGGATGGGCATGAGAAGCCAGGACCATGCAATTTTCATGTCACGCTGTGCCTTGGGTAGAAGCTTCCAGTCATCTGACCCTGTCCTCAGCATCTGTTTCCCCGAATTGCAAATAGTTCCATTACCATCATGCTGTTTTATGTCCTGCAAATGCAAATTTGCCCTATGACAGAATGAGTCCTATTCCTGATGGAGATTTCGCCATCCCGTATTGTGTGTGTGCAGGTCCTGCGTAAGCCTAAGAGAAACCTTCTGATGTGTACTACTGATTGTTTACATATGTTATCAGAGGGGAAAAAAAAACAGGAAAGAAAAGCTGGCAGCTTACACTGCCAAGAGACCTGGCAGTGGCTATAATCACATTTAGCTCATTTCCAGTCAATAGATTTTGTTTTCATTTTTAAAAAAACCCTTCCTAGAAAGTTGCTGCACTCTTCTTTTTACTCTGTTACAGTCAATCCAGAGGAATACCTGCAATGGCTCCTGTCCTTACAGCCAAAGCAGGCAACACCTGGAGATGTTTCCAGAGAGAAAGGTGGAAGGTGTGGTAAGAGAATGTGCTTCATACCAGTTCAAAATATGTAACACTGCTTGGAGCTGTGATTATGGTTCAGTATGACAAAAGTCTTTTAATGATAGGGAAGTCAGGGATTTATAATGCAAATAGAAATGGACGCCAAATGAAGATAAAGTTTGGAACCTGGGCACATTTCTCATCTTTGGGTCAAGCTCCATAATGGGACTAAAAACTATGAGCACTGTAGGACTGGGACTCCAGTGTCTAGGAATTGCCTGTAGCAGAGAGAATGGTTCCTTTAGCCTGCTAAGCCAGAAGAGCTCAATGCTTCTCTGAAACAAAATACCAGAGGCAATAGACACCAAAGCAAGTTTAACTGATGGCTAAGTTAGTGTGTTTAAATCTGTCTTCTTTCAACTATTCTGCACCCATTCACATGTACATGTGATAATAGAGACTTTTTAGGGTGAAATAGAAGTCACAAACTTACATCAGCATCTCAAGTACTACAGTTCCTGTTGTCATTATATCATAAAGGTTCTATTGTCATTACATTGCAAAGATCCCATATTGCCAGTGTTTCACACCTCCTTGATGTTTCTTATAGGCAGCTCCTCTAGGCACTACCTCTTCCTTGCCTCCCCAGCAGCCAACTGACTCCAGTTCCCCTCAGCCAACCAATCCACTCTTTTATAACACTCTTCTGATTGGCTACAGCTGTGGCCTGTTTAAATCAGGCCTGCTCCTAGTCCTTAATAATTGGCTCAACTGCAACTCTTTAGGAGTAAGATTACTTTCTATACTACCTTTATTTACTTATGGTCTATCCCCCTACAAGTTCCAACTAGTCCAGGCCCAAGCCTTGGGAGTCCTATACTATTTATACAAAACTGTTCTCATAGGGTTAAGTATTTGGGGACTGAAGACTACAATTTTTGAAAATGCTGACTCATTTTACAATAACAGTCCTAATATTGTCTCTGCCCAAAGACATACAACCTGAGCAAAAAATAAAATGTAAACTTCAATATCAGCATAAATAGTAGCCATTCATATTAGCATTATCCAGAGAGAAAAAAAAAGGATGTTCAAATGCAAGCAGTCACAGAGATAAGGAGCTCTAGTACAAAGTCCATGTGAGAAGATGCAGCATTATTGGCATCAACATTTCTTCTGACACCTTAGTCATCAGAAGCACGAAGATGGCAATGAATGCTCCAGAGGAAGCAGGGCAGTGATACAATCACTTCACATGTAAAACCTGATTCCAGGTGTGAAACCAAACCAGAAGGATTATTGTTGTATGTGCTTAGAAAAGTGACAAAAGCTATCTGCCTTTGACATCTAAATGAGACACACTGAAGACTAAAGTTAGCACCCTAGTTTCACTGTGTGTTACGTTTCCTTCCCTAGAGAAGGGAAGACCAAATAGCACCTATCAGATGCTGATGTAGCTTACAGCTTACAGCATACACTCCTTCCCTCTGCCCTCCACTTGGAAATCATATGTCATAGGATCATGCCAGGGATTCTGGCTTATAGGTCACATATTCCAATACAAAAATGCAAGGCATAAGAAGTTGTCAATGACACAAGGAAAAAAAACCCAATACTTTTCAGCTGAGATATCAAAGGAAAACCACAGCTGAAAAGGAAAACCAAAAATTCTGTGCAGTCAGAACTTGGTGGAAGTTTGGTCATCTTCTGCTGTGTTTTCCTTGTGAGAGGGAGGAAGATGCTCTCTCCTAAAGGCTGGCAATGGTAGGGCATTGGTGTGCAAAACTTTTGTACTCCAGACCAACAGAAGTGGAAAAGAAAACAAGCTTGAAATAAATGGATTTTCATGTCCAAATCTCCATCCAAAAGACCTAATACTGGTCTGAGCTACTTCAGATAGCAGCAGCCATTGGTGCCAGACTCCCAAACATGCCCCTGTCTGTGAACTTTTTACAGGTTTGGGAGTAGGGTGAAAGGCTGGATGAGTTAATCCTGTTTGAGGTTACCCTGGCTCCCCAAGGCAGTCCCACTTGGAACATTTTCGAGTTCAGCTCTTTTGAAAGAGCTGTCTGACTTCTTTCCAGGAGAAGAGTGAAAGTGGACCAATGCTGTTTTTACAGAAAAACCTTCATCCACCTTGATTTCACACTCATGACTCCTGCAAATGTCAGCTAGACTGTGGCTCAGAGCCAGCATGTGGTAGTGGCAGCAACAACTTCTTTCCACTGGTTTCCTTAATTGACCATTTCCCTTACAGATCTGAAAAGAGATGAATCAAAACTAATTGCTTGCTTAAGAAGTAATACTGACTTATTCATTGTGGCACTGGGCACAGGCACCTGAATGGTCTGGAAAATATGAAAAGAATTGGCTGGGGAGCAAAAACAGAGCTGATATGTGGTAATGGCAGAAAGAGAAGTAGAAGCCATATAATAAAGGCAAATTCCTATTGAATGCCTCTGTGTCTTGCTTTAAAGAAATACAGAGAAGCACTCAAGATGTAAAGATAACTAGGCAGTGCTTCTCACTGCAGAGTTTAGGAAAGAAGGAAGTGCCTCAAGGGTTAGTTCCTGACTATATGGAATATAGCTGGGCTGAAGGCAGTCAGCTGGAGTTCATCCTGATAGTCCCCCAAACCACTTTATCACAAAAATGTACTGCAATCAGTAAGAAGCAGTCACAGTATTTTCCCACCACTTTCCTGCTTCAGAGGCAGATGGGGGAAGCAGAAGAGTGTGGGGTTCACGATGCATGTGAGTGATGAGCTTCGTCCATATTTTAAAGAAAGTGTCTTGTGGAAAGAGAGAAAAAAACAAACTATGGTTGCATGTGAACTTCAGCTTTCCTCCTGCCTATTGATTATTTGTTCCATTTGTTAGGGTGGGGTTGCTTGCATAGTTGTTCATATGCTACATCAAAGGAATAGATGAGTCGCTAAACAGAGGGTGCTACGTTCTGTAATGTCTTTGCATCTGCTTCCACTGCTACATAACCAGCTGCAGAGAGACTTTAGAAGCATCACTACTTCTTCACAGGCTGACCACTAGATTGATGAAGACAGAATTTACAGAGGTAGGAAATTAGAAGCGGTGGAGTATTATACCTTCAGAGAAACTTACACTGGCTACTTTCAGAGATAAGGGTATTATTGCCTTGGCCTTCAAGCAATATCCACAAGAATGCAGTTTTAACCTCTGCTCTTTTTTTCCGCCAATCTGGGTCTTAAATTGAATCACTGTGTTTCAGTGTGATGTTTTGTAATGTTTTTGATACACATTTTATTGTGTCAGTGTACAGATACAACTGTATCATCTTAGAAAACTAGACACTTTGTGCTTCAACTTGCTTTGCAGTTTAGTTTCAGGAGTACAAGCGTTCTCAGTTTGTGTTCAGTTCCCACGATGGACTGCTTTACTTGGGTCCTTTGAACAGTGACATGGAAAAAGAATTAAATATAGTTGTAGTAAAGTCAAAGGCAAAAAGACCCATTAAGGCTTCTGGTTAAGGCAAGTTCTTGCACTGTTGAACTTCTATTAGTGCACTTCCAGCTGACATGATATTTATGATATATAAATAGTTGTTAATGTATGGATAGAAAGAAAATCTCAGTCTTGGCCATAGCAAGATAATTAAGATGAGTAGGAAGAGTTTTTATCTTATTTTGTAGCATTAGAAGTCATAGGATTGATGGCATCACAGCAAATTACTTTTCTGGAATTTTAGAGACATTTACTAACTCTGTGAAATTATGATACAGTCTGAAGCATTTATATTTTCCTCTTACATAATGCATCCCTATGGCCAGGATGGAAGAATTCATTCAGAGATCATCTAGTCAGTTTTTTTAAACAAGGAAGTTAGAAAACTTTTCGGTAAATTTTTGAACTCTGCTCTTGTGAAACACGGTCTGGAGTACTGCATCCAACTCTGGGACCCTAACACAAGGGCACGGTCCCGTTGGAGCAAGCCCAGTGGAGGCTATGAAGATGATCAGAAGTGTGGAGCACCTCTCCGAGGAAGACACACTGAGAGAGCTGGGGTTGTTCAGGCTGGAGAGGAGAAGGCTCTGGACACACCTCATAGCACCTTCCAGTAACTGAAGAGGACTTACAAGAAATCTGGGGAGGGACTCCCTGCAAGGGCATGTAGTGGTAGGTCAAGGCTAATGCCTTTACACTGAAAGAGGTAAGTTTAGATTAGATATCAGGAAGCAATTTGTTACCATGAGAGCGGTGAGTGAGCACTGGACCAGGTTGCCCAGAGAAGCCGTGGCTGCCCCATCCCTGGAAGTGTTCAAGGCCAGGTTGGATGGGGCTTGGAGCAACCCTGGTGTAGGGGAAGGTGTCCATGCCAATGGCAGAGGGGCTGGAATTTGATGATCTTTAAGGTCCCTTCCAACCCAAACCATTCTGTGATTCTGTGAAATCTGCAGACCCGAAGTGCTTTTTCCTGGTTTTGGTGGGCTGCAGAGACATGGCTCTGAGGGTTCTGTCTAGGAGCCTGTGGTCCTAGAGCCTACAGTTCCAAAACAGCCCACTGCCCAAGCTGTCCTTGGTGCCAGGATCCTTTGGGATCCTACTCCAGCCAAGAGCAAGGAAGCCTTGAAAGCTCTGACTTTAAACTTTATTTTGACTTCCATCTTTATAGCAGTCAGCTTGCAACCCCAGCTGAAGCCAAAATTTGCCTGCCTGCCAGGCATCCCACCAAAGAAGGGGCTGCACTGCTAATTCAGATTGACCTGGGCTGAGGGTACCAGGGTTTCCAGGCTCCCAGTCCATGGAGCTTTAAGGATTACACCACCATTTAAAGATACACCTCAATCCAGTTTTAGAAGGCCCCAAAGCTGACATTTGCCTGTCATCTAGCATCACCTTGGTTTCAGTGCTGGTTTGTCTACCTTCTGCGGTGCTATGGTTACCAAACAAGGAAGTCCCTGCAGCCATCGTGCTGGTCATATGAGTAGGAAAGATAGAGCACAGCATCACTGCGACCATATCTCTCTGCAGGGCTTCTGAAAAGAATTAAAAATAGCTTCCTGCTTTACCAGGAAACTTCCTGTTATTTATATCGTCCTCTCTGTCACCTAAGGCAAGGTGTGAAATGAAATGTATTTAAATGAAAAAAATGTGTCAAGTATTATACCTCTATGAAGTTGAACAAATTCTCATTTCAATTGCTTTGTTCTCATGGGTACTAAGAGTGGCATGAACAGAAAAGCAAAATGAGGAAGTTTTTGGATTACTGTTCTCTGCTAGAAATTCTTGTTCCTATATTAAAATGAATTTTGGAGCAGAGGAAGGGGGAGAGTCTCTTATTCAGTGTACCTTCATCACACTGCATGTGCTTTCAGCTGTCTATTTTGCCTCCAGCCAATCATCCAGGAATAGGGCCTTCAACCTTGCAGCTGTTTGAAGCTTCGGGGCTTTAAAAAAAAGAAATGATAGAGTATATTATATTATTGCTTCTGATTGTTAGGGTAGAAAGAGCAGTGTGGTATGGCAGAATGGTATTTGGCACTGTGAGACAGTGGGGCTGAAAATTAGGAGACTGTGTTATTTTTTACTATTTTAGTTTTCTTGGCAAGTGTGTCCATCCCTGTGTGGCAAGTAGGATAAAGGCTATTAGAGAGTGTTTGGAGTAGCAGGACAGAAAGTTCAGTGTAGGTTCTACTGCTGCAAACAATTTTTCTTGGTACCAACTGCATCTAAATGTGCAAAGGTACAAGCATGGGAATAGGAACTCTGGCTCCACAGTCAAACTGTTATTTTACTGGTGCAGATCCAAGGAATCCAGAACTCTAGAAAACAGCAATTAGCAGGTATCTGTGCTATGGCTTTTATTTGGGGAGTAAAGGTATGAACACAAACCAAGATATTTTTCTTGGTCTGTATTAACACCATAAGAGATCTGTTCATTGGAAACAGCTGTGTACAAGTTCCTATCAGTTTAAGTGATAAACAAGAAGAGTAGCAAAGTCTTGCACAAGTGTGTGTTTCCAGCTAAACTGTGTCCTTTCTTCTCTTCCTTGGCAGCAATTGATGGAACAAATCTTTCCAACTTACTGAGGTGCAGTAGGCTTTTCTGCTGAACGTTTTTGTTGTCCCTCCCCAACTGTTTTGGCTTTTGAGGTAAAAGTGGTTTAATTTTTCAGATCTGCTAGGATTTGGCCTGCATGTTTTGTTTTCCTTTTCCTGTGTTATTCCAGAGTGTTCCCTTCTTGCTTACTTATTGATTGGCAGCCAGATAATGATACTCAATAAGACTTTTTTGCTGTGTTTTTTTTTAGGAATGTTTTTTCCATGGTAGAAAAACCAAAAGCAGTGAAATTGAGTTTAAAAGTTTAGCATTCACAAGCATTGGTTTTGTTCAGAATAACTTTCAATTTTCTCGCTTCAAAATACGAACAGCCAGAACTGTTTTAACAACAATGGTGTCATAACCAGTCACAGATTTTTTTCATTGATGTCCAGCCTGCTTTTAATTGTCTGAGTGTTATAAAAGTAAATTCAAAAGTTTTGAATTAGCAGTGTTTAAAAATCTGTGCAAATCTGGAACTCATAAGGCTTGTACTGAATGTTTGTTCTAGAAAGTTAAGGCCATGTCAAAATACATTCATTTGTGGCCATTGCAGCCTTGATTTTGGCCTGAATTGACTTTGTACAGAACTGAAGGAATCATGTATGATGGTAAGAGAGAAGCCAAGCCCAGAACTCGAGAGGATGGACAATGCTAGATGTGATGGGGGAAAGAGAGATGCTTGATAATGTAAGAGCAGTGAAGAAACTGTAACCATATTGCTATAAAACAACACATAAACAAAGGCACCAAATGGATGGGGTTGGTGTACTTTTGAGAATTGTGCATGAAGAAAGTATTGCTCATTTGGCTTGCACAAGGGCTAGAAAAAACCTCGTATGAATTTGTGCAGCCACCTGCGTAAAGTCAAGTGAAAGTTTTTGTGCAGCTATGCAGACAGAAAGGAAGATTACTGAAAGAATTAAAATGAAGCAATTCAGCTTTCCTATTACAGCTACAGATATAAGGAATAAAGTGAAAGAATAATCTGGGAGAATTTGAACCTAGTAATCATTAGATCAATAAAAAGGAATTTGTTTAGGACAACTGGGAACCTAAGAATGTTAAAGCAAGCACAAAAGTGATGTTTTGGCCAGGAATGTCTGGAAAGGGAAAATAATTTTTTTTCTAATGTCAGCAGAAAACTTTGTCTAAATGTCAGCAGCAAGAAGAAAATGTGAAATCATCAGCAAAAAGAAACATTTATCATTCCTGAACTTCCATGTCACCTATGGCAACTTCTGGGAACAAGTTTTTCTGCAGGGAATAGTATGAATATTTACTGGCAATTAATTTATTTCAAATATTTTTAAACTTCTCCCTCAAAACAAAATATATCCTTGCTTGTCCACTCCAGAATGGTCTTCTGTATCTGAGAGAAGAAGAAGTGTGAACAGTAACACCTACTTTTAAGCACTATCCAGAAAGATTTTTTTAAAAAGCAATGATGGAGGAGGGTGGGGTTTTCCGGTTTTGCTGTGTGGACATAGCTGAACCTAAAATGCTGATAAAATGAACCCAATGTAGTCTTTCAAGTCACAATGACAATCCTCACAGTGAAACATTTATGTAGGGTTCAGTTAAAAAAAGTGAATCAAGAACAGGTAGACAAACTCATAGCAGGCTATTAGCAGATAAACATGAACTTCCTCCCCTGTGAGTGATGCTCTGGTGTGTACCCAGTGCAGCACTGCTTCCCAGCTCCCACAGCTCCCGTGGCTCAGAGTACCTTGCATCTGTGAGGGCTGGAAAATGACAGCAGCAGCTCATCTCCTTCAAGCATCCAAAACTTTCAGATGAGGCCCCTACAGTGCAAGGCACTCAGTGTGCAAGGCAGCTCAGGCAGCCACAGCAGAAGGCTGATTGCCCCCACCAGCCCATCTGGCTGCAGGAGCCCCTCCTGCTGTGGAACACTCCTTCTGACCAGTCCAGAGTGGGAGCCTGTGCCTCCACTCTGTCCCTTCCCCTCTGAAAGCTTGGTGGTGCTGCTGTATCCAAGGTGCTGCTGGGGGCTCTTCATGGTACTGCACCCTACTCCTTATCTGTAGGATCAGATGGAGCTCTGGGCTGAGGTTGATGGAAAACTCCTATGACGTTGGGCAGAGGTCTGGCTCTGCAGGCAGGATGGGGGAAGGGATCTTACCTTTGCTTGCTCTAAACCCAAAGCAAGTTACTCCTAATAAAGAAAAGATGATTGGCCTGCAGGTAAAGACTACGGATAAGTAGGTTTTTTTATCCTTACCAGGGTCTGAGTGGAATGCTCATTTTGGAGATACACAAAAATACTTAGCTTGACAAAGGTGTTTCTTTGAGAAAATGTTTGAGATATTTTGTAAATTGTGACACTAGCTGTCTGAAATGTATGTCCTGCCACAGAGTCTATGCTGGAATTGTGATAGCACCCAAAACCATGACCACAGGAAGGCACAATGTCTGGAAGAACTAGACCTGTCTTTCTCAGAGTGTTCATCAATAAATCACATGAATTCATATTTTTTTCTGCATAGACAAAGACCTGAAGGAATCTCAGAATACCTACAAAAAGGCAAAAGGCCTTTTTGTATTTTTGTACCAAATTCACACTCTCTAATAAGCTGAGTTTTTAATTTTACAGCCTGATTGCCAGATACTGGATTACATCTACCATGATCTTTTCTAGGGAGACTATTTAAAAAAACCTAAGTGAAACAAATGCAACTTGCATCTGTTTTGTCATGACCAGAGCCATGCCTGTTTACAAAACCAGGAGTTTCAAGTTTTAAAAAGAAATTTAAGTAAGAAAATGGCACAAAAGGGGATTTAAGCCACAGCTCTCGGTTGTGCCACAAGATAAAGTATGTGGAGGCACAAAGAGGAGCTGCTAAAGTGCTTTGGAGGCTGTCTTGGGCCACTGAAATGGTAAAAGCGGGGAGATGGCAGCACTAGCTCGACCCAGTGCAATAAACAACCAGAATTCTTAGCAAACAGGCACATGTGGTGTTTTTTGGGAGTTAACACTGGAAAATATAATCAGCTCCAACCACTTCACCCTCAAGCTAGGAAACCAAAAATCCTAAAGGAAAAAGCAAAGCAGCAGCCTCAGAATATCATATAAGGCTGTTAAAAATCAGCCTACACTATGTCTCCAAGAATTTAAAGACCATGAAAATCAGCACATTTTACTATTCAATATCAAAGCAAGAGGCTTCACCATTACCTAATGGCCAGGCAAAGCTAGACAGTAGTATGCAGTAATATTTAAATAGCACCTTGACAGTGCTATTAGAACACAGATTATTACTGAAAACTTTGAAATATGAAGGCCTCATTTGCTGAGGTTACTGAAGTTTAGTTGAAAACCTGGCTTTTTGCCCTATGGCCTACCTGTCTATTATCTAAAGATCTTAGAGGGTTTCTCACAAAATGAAGCCCAGATTCTGGAATATAATCCTTTACTGGAATTGTGAAAATCTTTTCTTGAGAGAAATCAACATTTGTATTTCCTGTTCTGGGTTTATGCAGTTATGGACTTATTACCATGGAAAATTCAGGAATATTTGACAGATTTTGTTAAAGAAACATCTTAAGGAAAAGGTTAAAAAAATCCCATGCTTATGCAATATTTCAATGTATTTTTAATTATAAAACCCACATTCATGGAATTCTGAACCCAGCACAATTTTTATTTTAATGGACTGGAAGACCAGACATTTTACCAACAAAAAGGAGAACTTTCAAATTTCTTTTAATCATACTGCATAATTATTTTTCCTTAGTCTCAAACTAAATTTCAATGATGCAGAAAAATTCAAAGTACTATTTTTTTTGTATAATATTTGTAAAATGCTTTTTTGTGTGTATATATATCACACACATATGGACATGTGCATACACTCACGTTCTCTTTGCTGTCATTTCACCATTAGGTTCTATATAAAAACTGCAGACGTTCTTTGGATAGTTTCTGATGGCTCAGAATACCCACTGAGACTGAAAGCAAGCCAGAGTTTCTGGAAACCTAAATCCTCTCATTTTAATAGTTTTGCAAATCCTTGGCATTTTGCTTTGAACTTTAACCAAGAAAAGTTATATCTTATAAACAATGGCATTTGTTGATTGGATGAAGGACTAGATCAATATTGATTTTGGCAACTTGTTTTGGCTGGGTTTGCATGAAAAAATATGCTGGTTGTGGTGTTAAAAAGTTATGTCAGTTCCTCAACATGTGCCTCTTTTTCTTGGAGCACTGCCTGAAAAATAGTTTCCAAAGTTACTTCCAGAAGTTAACCTAGAGGCTATCTATTATTGTGAGCTAACAACAGCCTTCTGCTGAGCTATCAGCATGTATGAAATAAAACTATTCAAGAAGGCAGATTAAAGACAGATTAAAAAATTGTATTTCTGTTTCACAGAAGTGCTAAAGCATAGAACCCCATTTTTATTTCCAATGAATCTGATCTACATTATTCCTGCAATTTAAAAGGAGCTCTAAAGTAAAAACCTAGAGTAATAGCAAGAAGATTTTAGGCACTCTGAGAATTACCTTGTTGACACACAGCAAAATAAGAGCCATAGGATGCACATGAACCAGTTCTGATTCAAGGGTAGCACCAGGAATGAACAAAAATGTATCTGTTAGAGAAAATGTGCCATTTTCATTTCAAAGTTTCCACTGAGACAGAATCCACAGCTAACTGATCAATTATCATCACAGCTAAAATTTTCATCTGGTTTTGAATTCAGTTTTTCTAGTTTCAGCTTCCAGCTCTTTGAGCCTCTGATACGACTGCTACAGGAAAGAGTCACCCTGAAAGTGACTATCTATTTATACATCTATCCATCTACCTACCCATCTTCCATTTCCTGTAGATGCTGTTAGTTCACATATCTTTCTCCTCTCGTGGTGCTCAGCCCTCTGATGTATTTCCAAAAAGCGATCACATCACATCCCAGGCTTTTTTTTTTTTTCCTATGATAAACAAGACAAGCTCCTTCATGCCTGCTCCACCAGAGCAATTTTCTTTCATCCAAGTGCCTGCTTTACTCATGAACAAGTTTGAATTCTTAAACATGAGTGAACAAAATTTTCAGATAGTATCTTACTAATACTCTTGACAAATAGCACTAATATTTTCCCAATTTTAAGAAAAAAACTTTCCTCATCTGATTCATCCTGAGATTACTTGTCCCTTTTTGCATTTAGGTTGCCTTGTTCCTCTGACTGCATCCTGTGGCTGACTAGCCTTTTCATTTGTGGGGTTTTTTACTGTGCCCTCATGAGGAATGCCACTTTACAACAGAAATTTATGTTCTTTGACCCAGAGGATGGAGTTCAGCTCCTCTGTCTTTAGGGACTTTTGGAAAATTATTTAGTCTGTCCTGAGAGGAGTCCAAGACAGGTGGGATAAATGAGCAGCAAAAAGCTCCTATTTCTATGTGTTGAATACAAACGCCTTAAGAACTGCTATACTGTGTAGTATTTAATCAACAGATTGTGTGAATACAGTGTTGCATTCCCCATCCCCTAGAAAAGAACAAACCACTTACTAGACATTTCTAGATTTTCTGAATTATTTCCTTATTTCTCATTTCCATTTAATAAAGAGCAAATACATTGTTTGTGGTTCTTTCTGGTCATTACTTTTGGCCCTTGATGTTATATATATTTAAAATTATAATTAATGTATCCGTATTGTCTGGGAATCATCCCTCACTTCTGCCTCCCCAGAACCAAGGATTTTTTCTTAATTTTTAACATCCAAATTAATTATTTCTTAGGGTAATACAAAAGACACAAAACTTTACTCTGCATTGACATACATTAGGATAAGCAGAGTAAAAGGATGCATCACTAGAGCTGCTGTTACTGAGTTCCTTTAAGGAATTTGTGATAACATTTTCCTGTAAGTTCCTTCATTATTCCAGAAATCCTTTATAGTGTACATTCAGTTAAATGTATCTTATGCATTGCCAATTCTAATAATTTCAAGGAAAGGAGAGAAAATGTTCTACAAGTAAGTGGCGGGTTTTTTTCACTTTACAAGAAAAATGTCAGTAATTTAAGACTTTTATAAGTCCAGATGTTGCTGAAGAAGTTCAGAGTCTGCTGTCTGACATTTGATCAATGCTAGTTTTGATGGTAGGATCTGTTATCAGTTTGAAGTGGCATGTGATAGGAGGTTCTTTAGCATTTTATTCCAAGTTTGGCCAGAGAGGCGAAATTTTCTAACCATTTTTACCTGAAACTGTGTTTCTAAATTATGATGAGAACAGAAATAATCTTCTTATTGCTCCAGAATTTGTCAGACACCTGTAGGAACAAGCTGTACCATGGAATTTCTGTGTCTCTGATTCTAGGCTGCCAAATTCAACTATCAGAGCACCCAAAATTGGAAAGAAAAAACAAGTTCTTTCTCGAAGGGCAAAAATGAAATGTTTCCCTTTTTAGACCTTACTTCTTTAGCCCCTGTTTGCTCAATCCTGATGCATGTTAAAAAGAATTATTTTCCAGGCCCAGTCCATGATACCAAAACCAATCCAGACTTCTTAAGAACCCCCCAGGAATTCACAGGTGACTTGTCAGCTATGTAGAATCTTGTCTGGCTTCCTCTCTAATGCACAGTGCATTTGATGCAATCCCTGCCACTGAGGCCCGAGCAGGGCTTTGGCCAGAGCCCATCTTGCTGGAGGCAGTGCCTGAACTGCATTCAGCAGAAGCAACAGTTCCTTCCACAATCTCAGCTGGACCAAAATGGTGGGAAAAACTTTCTTTTCTGTTGGACATTTAGGGGAGGCCTTAGATCACATCTAGGTCTTATACTTGTGTCTGTTGGGTTAGAAAGCCCTTTTTCATCAAATTCTTTCTTCTTCAATGACCACAACTTGCAGATCTCTCCTAAATTCATTAAATGCCTAATACATAGGTTGGGCTCCTTTGAGTCTTTGTATATCCTCTAGGTCTTCAACCATGGCTTTGGATCCTCTTTGAGTTCCCTCCAATTTTTTTGAGATCAGTCTTGAAAGGTAAAAACAAGAACTGCCCTGTTGTAGAAGCTGTTGAAGCAATGCCAGCTACAGAAACTCCCAGCCAACTCAATTACTTGTCTTCTCAGGCTGGTGTTTTACATACTGAATTCCACCACTTAGCTCCATCCTCCTGCTAAAAGGCCAAAATAACCAATGAGATTATCATTCAACCTCAAGATCTTCATCAAAGGCTCACAAAGATAAGACATTGTTTCCCCAGCCATGCTAAAGACATATCAACCAGCACACACACATGCCAGGTCACAGTTCAGAGACGTTCAGGTGCTCACTGTCTCCAGACTCAGCTCCTTGGAGAGACTCATGGGCAGGTGGGAGCCAACACACACTTCAGCCACGTGCTTGAAGTGAAGAGCCAGAAAACAGCTATCTTGAGGTGCTTCACAGCATGTACCTTGTGCACAATGTAAACATATCCACAGAGACATTCAGACTCTTTAGAGGCCCAAAACTGTAGCCATAGGTCTCCCAGAGCAAAAAAAGGCTAGAAATAGAGAATAAATAAATAGTCTTTTTGCCTTCCGAGATGAGATTTCCCAAAATTAGGCATGAAGGGCAGGGAAAATGTAAAATTACATCATTTTGCCTTTTTAAAGCACCAGGCTGGTGTTGTTAAATTAACAATTCTTATATAAAGGCCTCTTCTTTAGAAAATCTATTGCTAAAAGAGCTATTAGAAAGTGGGTCAGAAGCAGAGAAAGTGCAAAGCCATTAAAGAGTGTGTTTAAACAGTATGATAAGCACTTGCAAGACTTTTGTTGGATCTGTATCCAACAATGATCTTGCAGTGCTTTGACCTCCGAGAACAGAATTGACAGTCTCCTGCTTGATCCCCATTCCTCTGTACCCCTCTGGCTTTTGGGCTGAACTTTATTTTTTTAGCTTGAAGTTGAAAAAGGAACTTATTCAGCTCTTTCATCTGAAATTCAGCAGCTACCTAAAGAGCAGACTTCCTGGTTCATGTATGGAGCAGGTCATATTCCTCTTTCACTATGACTGTCAGGTCTGTCATATAACCTCCAAAAACCCACTGCAGGAGAAATTCAAACATATTTTAGAGAAGTAGTTAGCTTTAGCTAAATATAAAAGGGCAGGGACTTGCTTTCAAAGACTGAAATTTTGCTTTAAAAGTGATCTTACTAAGAGAAGGAAAATGAGTCAGTAGCATGTGAAACATATATTATGTGTGAGACATCTTACCCAAGCAAGGGGAAAGGGGATACAGAGAGAAGTTTTGCCTGCACTTGCAACAATCTTCAGAAGCTTTTTTCCCCCCTTGGTTTGCAGGACTGCATATTGCTTTGTTCATATACAGAAGCAGTCATTATGTCTATCCAACCTCCTAAATTAGCAAGCAACTCAATTACATCTTCCTGTCTGGTGTCACTACTTTGAGTGGCACTGCCAGTACGGCCTAGCAGTAAAAACATATTAAATGGTCCAGTTCATCTGAGTTTCAAGAGAGGTCTTCACATATCCCACCTCACACCATGCTGTGGTAGCAGCAGAAAAAGGAAGTGACTGGAAAGCTTCTGACCCAGTCAGCTTTCCACTGCATTTGAGGCGTTCTGTAACTCCCAGAGCTCCAGCACCAGCTCTTTGATAACCTGTCTCCCCCCTTTCTCATCAACCCTCAGAACTGTTGTGCTTTCCAAGCAAGGATGTGACTAATAGGAGGGAAAGAGGATAAAAGAGGGACTGGGGATAAAATTATGATATCACATGGCCATTTGGCACTGATCGGATTCAAAAATCACGAAGTGTCAGAAAGAGAGATCTGAGATACTAGACAGGTCTAGTAACCTTTACAAGAAACACCCACATGCTCTTCCATCTTCTAACATTTTCTCCTTTACATGTGTGCATGGCAGGAGGAAGCTATTACTGCTTTCATTTTACACATGAAGAACTGGGACTCAGTGCTTATAACTAAAAAGCCCAGTGCAGGGACTCATAAATCAACTCAGTTCAATCATGTAGCAGCAAAACAGGCCCTGGGAAATGAAAAGCCATGCTTGCTTAGCTAGTCAGCCCTGCTGGAAAGCAACCTATGCTTTGCTAATGAGATTATCCTGCTTCCAGAAACCAGGATTTCTCATTAAGGGACTCTCAGTATCTGAAATCTGGCTTTAGAAATTGTCTTGGTATGAAAAGGTTCAGAGCTGGCTTGGTCATCGCTGCATGGAAAGGTACCCAAAGGAACGGAAAGGATCATCCAAACAAGCAGTGAAGACTTGCAGGGAAGCTGGGGCAGAGCCACAAGTGTTTGCCAAACTAACCCCCAAACCAATGAAATGTCTGCTGCTCTGCCAGTGGCTATGGAGACTCTCACTCACTTGAAAAAGCTTTGACTTGGGCTCCTGGGTATGTCAATGACTCCACTGAAATTATATTACTGTTTTCATAAGCTATTTATTTCCTGTTAATACCTTGGAAAAAATTTTAGAAGAGACATAAATGAAGACAGTATTGCAACTTGGCAAGTTCACTTCAAAATTCATTAGTGCTCTTTTTCTATTTTCCTTTGCAGAGCTCTGGTGCTTGTCATCAATAGTCAAGGGGAGAGTTGAGGGGTCCTTTGTTTGATTCTGATTCTACAGAGGAAAATCCTACTGGCCTCAGTACACTAGCCTTTGACCCTTGAAAATTATTGATTTTCCCCTAGGAAGCTGCAACTTTAAAATATTCTGTACTGATACATTTTTAAGTCTGGCCAGATGTAAAATGTTTACATGAATTAACTTGACTTTTTGAGTACCTGAGACAGAAAAAATTCCTAATTAAAGAAGATATATTCTGTATTTGTCTTTCCTATCTTTTGTGATTCAACCCATATGATCAATCTATTTTCCTTCTGTCGTGGATTGCAGAGATCATTAGGCTGGGGTGATTTAACATAATGCCGTGCTGTGTTTGTACAGAAACACTGCACAAGGGATTTTAGCAACCCTCTTCTAACACAGGATTTTTGAATAACACTACTTGGCCCTAAGCAAAAGAATTTCCTTTTGGCATTTTCTTTTCTCCAATGAAAACACAAAAAGGGGAAGTTAGATAGTACTGCTATTAGAGCTTTGTTGCAATGAAAGAAAAAGTGGTGTCCACAACAGCATGGACACAGCAGCCGAGAGACAGCTCCCCTGCTAGACCTTCATTTGATCAGCTTCTTTCCTAGATTTCCTAGGTCTTCATGGAGCTGATCCATCTCTTAGACCATACCTAGCACATTCCACTTCCTTTTCTTAGAATCCTCTGCATCACTGGGAGTTGGGGAGGGCAGAGAGCAAGTAATAAGTTCGGTGTTGAGATTTTTGTGTTTTAAATGTCAGTTACTCAAGAAATGCTTGGAAATTTTAAAGTTTGCTCTGTGTGGATTTCTAATGGAAATAAAAAGATGAAGACAGAAGCTGTCAAAAATCCATAAGCAGAAAAAGCCACCCATGCTTGTCCTTGGCTGCAAGCTGAATGGAGTAGGAAGCACCAGAACACAGCAGTTCTGTTTCGTGCACTCACTAGAGCCAGTGAAAAGTGTTAATATTTTCATAGAAAACATTTCAAAATAATCTCCCTTCTGCAACAGCTTTTGGATTCTCAAGTTTTTTTCTGGTTTGTGTTTTTTTCCCTTGCTGTTCTTCCATTTCCACTTTACTGGTGCAAGAGAAGACAGTAGAAAGGTGGCAAGTAATCCAGCTAACTAGATACATAGATAGGTATCTTGCAGTGACAGGATTGTAAATATGACTTAAGTTAATCAAGCCTGTTGAATTGAAATGTAGTTTTCAGGTTTCTTCCCATAAACTCAGCCCATGCCAGACTTGTGCTTGGTCCCTGTGTCTGACACGCCGTGCCGAAGGCACTCACGCCCCTGTGCCCAGGCAGCTGGGGGTACAGTGTGACACTCTTTGCTGCCCAGCAAAAATGTGCTCCTGCTCCATTGCAAACACAAAACAGACTTGTCTCTAAACAGGCTCTTTATTCTTTTGACTTGCATTTGTCACCTGTATATGTTGAATTGTAACTTAATCTTGTTTCCATTTACTTCTCCTTTGTGCTGTGCATAGAGAAAGCAGCAGTAGGTCCTTGAACAGTTCCCAATTTTCATTAACAGTCCTCTAGTTTCTGTTCCTAAGAAACTATGTCTACTTACTTAGGGTTTAGAGAATTGGCTCACTCTTTTCCTTTAATCATTTCATGCAGTTTTCTGATTGCATAAGGTAAGAAAGTCATAGAACCTTTCCCTTCCTCTGTAAGATTTAAAATAGAGCTACTATTTCAAGTCACCCCTCCTGAGGGCAAGGCTTTCTGTTTTTAAAAGCTGGCTCTTACTTTTAGATTTTCTTTAGAGTTCAGCATTAGATAACTTGCAAATCCAAACTGAAGTCACACAAGATTTTTTTTCTTCTATATACTGCCAAATAGATGTTTTCTTGCATCAGGGTTGTCCTTTGCACCTTGAAGGGGTAATATGCACTAGAGGGTGGCTATTTTAATTTCAGAATTTTGTAACTGAGGGAAATAGTGTAATAAAACCAGCATTAAACTTTGATAAACTTGAGACAACTCTGAAAAAAATAGTTTCTTAACAGAAGACTTCCTAGTGTATGTTTGGACTACCATTTAAATGGCCAATAAAATTTTGGCCATGAGCCCACTTCCCTCCTTCTCCCTCCCCTCCTTCTCCTGGTGCTGCAATTTACAGAAGCAGAAAGAGGAAATCTGCTGATGACGTTTTTCCAACTGAAGAACAATTTTTGCTTAGTGTTCCCTGTAGTGTTCTTTGCATAACGTTCTCATTTCTACTCCTTTTTTTACATGGTGGCAGAAAGAACTGGTTCCTGCAAGCCTTGGTGTGCCCATGCTTGCTTCCCTGCAGGGAGAAGAGCAACATGGAGGCTGAGGATACAATTGCAGAGTTTTTACCCAAGGTTCCAGGTAGTTCCTAGTGCCCAGGATGAGCCCTGTGGTACCACATACTCACCTTTGTGAGCACTGGACACACTGCCAAGGGCAGAGTCTGAAAACTGACTCTGTTGAGACTACTGTCTGAATATATCCTTAAGTTATTTCTGCTTCTCACAAACCTTTAAGGAGACAGGCACATAGCACAGGGACACTTCCACACTGACTCCACTTCCATCAGGTGGCCTCAAGATATTTTGCAAGGCATACTTGAGAGAGGAATAGGCCTTTAAAAACTGACAGGCCACAATCTCAAAAGTTGTAGGGTTGCTGGCATTTCAGCATTCAGTGGCCCTTCCTGATAGCTGACAATATTAAGATTTTTTAGAAGACAATGAGAAACGTTTTGTAAAATAATAGTTGATTTCTTTTTCAGGGAAACTAATAGTGACTAAGTCATTGGACCAAAACCACTAATCCAAAACTGACAAGATATATTGCATGGACATATCAATGTCCAAACAACAAAAGTCTCCCTCTCCCTGTTATATAAAAGACTTTTTAGAGTCAGGAAAGATTATAGACAAAAGGACTTTAAAAGTTCAGAGAAAAATGCTTGCTGAGTGAAATGCTGGTGAGATTACATTTTTTAAAATGGAGAAATATTCCAAAACTGGTGAGCAGTACATTTGGCTTATTTGGCAAACAACAAAAGAATAATCTTATTTTGCTTATTGCACTTCTGTGTCCATAATTTGATTCAAGAAGGCTGAAAGGAGTGAGATGTACCCTTGTAGCCCAAAATGCCACTATATGTGGGGACTTGGGGGTTCTTTATGGCATTATTGAACCTTAATTCTCTTAACGCTAAGAGATGATGTGGGCAGACAGAGTTGATGGGAAGGATCCAAAAGATAATCCCATTTCTACTAGTTTCTGTTCACTTCTGAATGATATCCAGCATGTCAGGCTCGGGTTACTGTTCCCAGGCTCTCCCTGCTATCTCTTTTTCCTTCTTTAATTCAGTTAATCTTTCTCTATTCTTGCCATCTGTTTAGTTAGTCTGTCCTAAACTGTTTCTTTTGCAACACTGCTGCAATCCTGCAACCAGCAAGATAACCAAGAGCTGCCTTTGGCAGCCCAACGCTAGTGTAAATTTGCCATGTCTCAGAGTGGCTGATAAAGCTTTCTGATACATTTTTTCTTTGTCTAGCAGCAAGCTTGGAGAAAGCAGAATAAGAAAAACACTCTGTGGCTGTTTTGCTGTCCTATTCTCCCTCCCTTCATAGGATTTTTTTTCTTGTCTTGTCCTCAAGAAACTAGGAGTCAGTTTTAAATAAGAGTCAAAAATTAATCTCTTTTCTGTTCTACCAAAGGGACAATTAACACCATAAAAATTCAGGAAAAGGGAGTAAAGGAATGTTCACCAGAACTTGCTGCAGCTAAATGAAAAGGAAAAAAGAGGGAGGGTTAACTCCATTTCCTTCTTTGCCCAGGTCTCCAAAAATGTCCAAGTGATTATTAGGGGTACTGTTTGTCACCACATCATAAAAGAGAAGATCATATTAACACCTGTGAATCTCTATGCCCAAGTGCTTATGGAAAAGAACTCAGAGCAAATGTCCCTCCTCTGCTGCTGCCTTCTTAACTGACTGCCTGTTATTGCTGCAACCAGTGCACATGGCAGAATGCATGCTTCTGCCTCAATATGATATTTTAAAAGGGAGTTAAATGCTCTGGCATCTTCATAAGAAAATTTCTCACCCTCAGATTGTCCATGATGAAGCGGACAGAACTTCTCAGCCACTAAGTGGCATTTTATAGCAATGGAAATTTGGCATTTGTACCTGTTTCAAATATGCTCCCTTGAGTCTGTTTCCTTTTAGTGAACACTTCATTTTACTTACTTTTTCATCGAGTTCTGCTGATGACAAAACGAAGCAAGGAAGGCTGACTGGAAAATTGGAATTCCATTTCATTAAACTGCTTCTAGTTTCAAAATTTGTTTCTGTGTTCATGTGAATGCAATCCGCGACCTTTCCACTGAAAACAAAGCTCTGCTCTGTGACAAAGCCCCCAGAGAAGGTTCACTGTGGCTGCTCTCCCCAGGAAAGGACAGGACTCCTCTGGAGAGCTTTCACTAACCAGACTGGGGTTGGAAACTTGGTTTTCCATAGCTGGGAGAAAGCCAAGGCCTTTCGCTTAGCTTGTCTCTCCTTCCCTCTATATATCATCTGGAGAAACTATTTTGCCAAATTTTGGTGAACTGACATTTCAGTGTTTGACTGCTGCAACAAAATGACATTTTTGGACAAAAAAAGAACTGTCAAAAGATTCTTAATGTTTTATAGCTGAGTGCCCAAAAAACGTTCTCTCTACAATTCATTACTGTGTAATCTTTTGAGAAAAGAAGCAGCCCTCTAAACTTTTCTCTCATCAGTTGCTCTGAAAACAGCACTCCAGTCTTGGTGCTTAAGAATTAAGACTTTTATGCCACAACTTTGATGACAGCACAAATGTAGAAAAATAAATTGTCAGCATAACTTGCAAGAAAACTGAACTCTACAATAAGCCCTACTCATAAACAAAGTTTAGACTCAGTTTTTTTCTGAGTCATTTTTTATTTATTTTTCTGCAGTAATACTTGCAGAATACTTGAGTTTCATATGCATAATTTAGCATGGAAAAAAAAAGTGAACAACTGAGCTCTAGGTGACGTTTGGGGCAGAGACAGTAAAATGAGATCTTATTGTTGAACTGGCAATATGGCCTGTCTACCTCTGAGAGCAGAAAATGTACCCTCAAGTATACTGTGACAATGCTTTAATCAGCATAAAATGGAACTGCCACTGAAAACATGGATCTCACTCTTAATGCACTATGTCCTTCTCTTTCCTACCATCGCTTTTCTACATGACCCCTTCCTGCACAAAGAACAGGACAGCTTTAGCTCTTCTTCTCCCTTGATTTTTTTCATCACATGTGATAGGAAAAATGAATGGATCAGAACTGGAAATTAATAAGCTGCTGGGGATGGACAGAACAATATTTTTTATTGCAATGGTGATGTCATTTTAAGCAGAATTACAGCATTTGCAGCTACGTGGTAGTTTCAGGTAAGGTCACCAGGAGCCATGAATTTATTTCGCTGTAACATTTGGGTTTTGGGGAGATCTGTTTTTATGACAGTTGCCTCTCTGTTTGCACTACAACAAAAAGAAAGCATGTTTGGACCATCCTGAGAACACCCATCTTCCTGAAATGGAGCAGATGGCCCTGGACTCTTTAATAGATGCTTGGCACACCCCAGGCTGGGCTGTATTATATCAAAGGTAACCTCTGGCACACACACTGCAGAATGGGATGTGCAGCACAACACTGGATTTCACTCTCCCATCAGAATTCAGACAACCACATACCCATTATTTCATCAGCTATTGGGAGTGGGATTTACATGCTTAAATTTCTCAGATTAAAAAAAAACAGTCTATTTTTTTAGTTTTGACTAAACAGTATTGTTCCTCTAAAAAACTACACAAGACATAAATAAAGACATAAATGCAGATGAACTGCTAAGTAATTTGCAATAGTTTGAAATACTTACATTCATACCATGCTTGTAGACTTTTTTTCACTGGAATATATTTTGCACTCGTTAACAAAGATGCTATTCCATTTAAGTCAATTGGGGCTTCTCTGGTGTATCCTAGAACAGAACTGGAGCCAAGATATGTATCTTACTCAGTTCATTAGACTCTCCAAAGCCGTAGATTAAATAAGCAAGTATGTCACTAAATCTGTTCAGCATTAAAATGATACAAAATGTATTTTTCTTTTTCCAACTAAATAGTTTTCTTCAAATTTGAACCAGATGGAAACACAGTGAGTTATCTGAGATGAGCTCATCTGGACTTCTGAGTGGAATGTCCGACATTTGGTCACACATCTTGAGATGTTAGCTAAGGTCTGAATGGGGAAATTTTGATCATCTTGTGTTTACTCTTGTGGATAGGCTCATTAGCTTCAATGGGCAACAAGAAAAACACATGACACATGCACAGGCAGAGTAAGAATATGCAGGACATGGTTCTGGATAAAATTTCTCAAATGTGGTTCACATTCCAAAGAAAATTGTCCCTGAAAAGTCCAGCAAACACAATAGATAAAAGCTCAGCATCAAAATCAGTTAAGAAATGTGGAGCAGTTCTTATTTTTCTATGTCTTCCATTAAACCTGCTTTTGCTATATTTGTCTGGAGGATTAATATTTCGGGGGCACATTGACTTGTAAGTTTTCTATGGAACCAGGCATACTGTTACCATTTGACTAATTTAAAAAAGCAGGCATATACATTATTTCTTGTAATAGTAATTTAAAAAAAAAAACAAACTATGAGGGAGTTTATAAAAGTAGAGCAGCAGACATTAAATCCCCTTGCTTTCAGGATTAAAACCAAACATTTCCAATGAGAGCTCACTCCAACATGGCAAGGCTACCAGGAAACTCCATGTGGTTCAGCTGTAGAGTCACTTTCTGTTGTCAGGTACACCAAGTGCTGCAGTCAAACAGCTCCTGTGTTGAAGAAGTACCTGTCCTTTATTAGCCCAATCAGGATAATCTTGCCTCACTGAACTCAGGGGAGTTCTGCTGTTGCCTTCACTGAGGCAGGAATTTTACCTTTACTCAAGAGCCTGAATATTAAACGTGTTGAGCTCCCACATTTTCAGCAAAGAAAATGATACCCGAAAGTACCTCCTCTCATTATTATGCACATTCAATTTTTAGACAGTGTGTGATGGCTGCTTCAGGCTCATTTACCAGGCTTCCTGGTAAAATGGATTAGCATAGGTAGAATTCATCTCTGTGAGAATTAAGCTGCTTCTAATATTTAGACTGAACAGGTTTGGTTTTTTATACTGCATTGAACTGGGGCCAGCATACTTTTAACGTGCAGCTCTCCTGACTCCCATGAGCAAGCTGGAAGAGTCTGTTCTGTGGCAATGAAGAAAATCTGTATACCTGAGAGAGATTTAGCAGCCATCAGCCTGAAAGTTTTTCCAAACTATACTACAGACTTTTGGGTTTGTTTTTTATTTTTTAAACACTTTGTATCATAGTCCTAATCAGAATGGCCTGAATTTATTCTTCCTATGACTCCACTGCAGTTCAAGAATTATTTTGTATTTATTCTTTCCCTCTTTTGGAAGGAAGATAGTGAAAAGACCTGCATTTAAACAAACTTCAGGCTCATAAGACAGCTTTCTATCCTGAAGAATTTGGAGTTTTTATGGTTTGGGGTTGTTTTTAAATCAAAATCAGATACACAAAATCTGATGTGTATTGGCTAAATTCCAATGTATTTCTCTTGCCTGATGTTTCCCTCTGGCTAGCCCTGCATCTTCAGCTGTGTGTAGCCAAGAGAAATCACCAGCCATGGGGATGTTAGTTGAATTTAACTGAATAAATCTGGGCCCTGATGCCTCCATTTTGTGACTTTCTTTTTTGATATCCCCAAAGTGTTTGACAGAGACTTAAAGTTTGTGGGCCAAGATTTAGATTATTACTTGAACAGCAAAAGATGAAAACAGACTACTCTGAAATATAAACAAATTTGCACACAAGCTCAAAGCTGAATTTATCCAGCAGAAATGTTGGTAGGACTTTACGGACACCAGGAAGAATGAAAAATAGCAGGATGAAAAAAACATAAAATCATACTTACTGGAGCTGTGGACATTCTCAGGATAATTAGTTACATATGTTTTGGTTGTGCCCTAGAGTAAAATAAGTTCTGGGATGAGGTAATAAATAAATTAAATGTGGTTTTGGAAATAGTTATCCCTCACTACCCAAAATGTCCACTGCTAAAAAAATTTGGAGGCAGCCAACTTTGGAAATCTGTGCCATTATAGAAATCTGAAAGACACAATTTTTATAAGGGCAACAATACTGTAAAGAAGACACCACAAAAACTGAAGTCAGCACAATTTTGAATGCTGCTGATTGATGTGCTGAGCTAATCTAACTGATAGATTTTGGAAAGATTTGTTTGAATAAGCAAGGTAATTTAGAAATGAGCTATATAATAAAGCCCCACTTAAAGTCATCAATTATTATAGCAGCAGCTGAAATACTAGCTACATGTTTTGATCACATGGATGAATTTTATAAACACTGAATTGCTTTCTCCAGCCACCACCCTTCCTTTTATTCCTCCATTTTTTAGAGCGGAAAATGTAAATACACCCTGGTATCCCTTATTGCGTTGTATGTTCATTTACTACTGCTATTCAGCCTTGCTTGCAGTACTTCAAGAACAACCTTTTTTAAACAGTGTCCTGCCCCTGTGATGAAATAGAGAACCTGCTTGACCCAGCCAGTCTGAGGAGACATATTTCAATTCCTTGACTAATCACTAAGCTTTTACTTAGGGCTAATATCCATTTTCAGTGGAAAAGACAGATTTCAAGGACTTGTAAACATGCTCTAGTTTTATTTGGTCTTGTAGAAGCAAAAAACAAGTAAATTTCCTAGTCTCCTGAGGTTTTGGTAAACTGCAGAATTTTCTTCTCCCAACATGTATAATTAGCCTCAGAACTTTTTCATCAACTTTCCAGAGGACCTCATAGAACTCTCACAATTTAAAATGTATTCTTTTGTTGGACAAAAAATATTAATGCTTAATTTACAGTATAAAACTAATTTCTACATATCTTTGCTTCAGTTATCCATTTTAGCTCTTCTCATTCCTCCCCCATTAGATGCAGGATGATTCTGGGGTGGCGGCTCCAAAGGACTGTCCCAGTCGACAATAAGAACCAGCAAGTCCTGGATGTGGTGTATCCTTGCAATGACCATTTAGCATTTTATTAAACAAATGGACAAATCAAGGCCTGTCACTTTACCACTCATGCCCCTTTGTGCCAGATTAAGCCTCAACCCCAGTTTACCTCAGCCCAGTCAGGTAATGAAAAATTCAAATTACTCCAACATCCAAAAGATTTTAGTCAGGGACTAGACTTAGGTCTCTTTCTTCTGAGTCAAGAGGTCACTAGTCTTTAGGTTCTTCCATCAGTAAATTTTAAGAACTTAGCAAAAAGATAAAAAGACAAATTAACTTCCAATTCTGTCTTTGCTGTTCTGCTTTTTCCACTTAGAATGCAGGTGTAGGTTTTCTGAGGAGTATCCCCATCTGGCATCCTCTCCTGGGGCAGAGACAGAGCAACTGAAACATAGCAGAGGAAACCAATGGCAAGGTGTCCTAAAACTTAATTGATCTTGGGTTGAGGCATGTAAATAAAAAGACAAGAAGAAAACTGAACCCAAGACCTGATTAGGATGTTTTGAAGGAGCTTTAGGAGGGACTGCCACCAGGAGAAGTCAATATGCTTGAACATTGTGGTCTTCCAGCTGCCACAGAAGGGATGTGTCAGGGGACCCACACAAATTCCAAAGTGGCCTGTGTCATTATAGAAGCATTTTCATAGAATATCAAAGATACATGCAAAGCTGTATGAGCAACTGTATTTTCTCAACTGAATTGAGCAACACAATCTGTCTAAAGCCATTGAAAATTCTCTTTTAAAAGCAATAATTTTCTGCTCTATCAGTGTATTTCTGAAGACATTCAAGTGTGTTAGAGAAATATGAGGTATTGTGGGTAGAGATAATCTGGACTCTGTGCACCAGTGGGTGCTCACAAGCACACATTAATTCCAGTCCCCAACTGTGGTTAAGTTAGAATTAAGCAATTTTCTACAGGACTGCATTTTACCATGGTAGGAAGGAAATAATTTTAATCCCATAAGTAAAACAAGTATCATTCATTTACTTCTTTCCATAATGATGCGTCGGTGTTTATAGACCTTGTTGTGAAATCCTGTGTTCTGAACAGCAGCAATTTTTGTAATTACTAGTAGAACTTAAGAATCAGGATTCATAGATAAATCAGGCTTCACAGATACTAGATAAAGGACTGTGCATTGTATCATTAAAAATATATTAAAAGTTAATAATCACCTTGATTTTATACAATAAAAAATGTAGGGGTGTAGCACAACTCATAATAATTTTTTTTTTTTTGCAAGCTGAGAGCTGCTACTGTAGTTGCACCACCAGACTGCCATTCAAGAGATGTAGGGATAGCCACATGCTTCCTGTGTGACTTCTTATAAATTGCTTAATCCTGTTTCTTAACTCCTCATCCATGAAACAGAATTTTCCCTTGTAGCACAGGAATGTCTATTAAAACACATGCATTAATAAGCAGTACAGTGGCAATAAAAACCCTAAAATGGCTATTAGGAAAATGTCAGAGTGAAAGCTCTCTGTATTCATATTTGTAATTTATTCCTAACTTCAGGCCCCTCCACATTTTCTGCAGATCTCTGCTAATACCCCACTGGTAAACTTAGTCATTTTCTGCTTAATTCCCAAGAGAACATTACAAGAACACTTTGTTTGTCTAGATAGTCTTTTATCAGAATAATTTTTTTTCTATTTCTTTCAACATGTTGTGGATAAAAATTAAATGAAAAAATATATCAAAGTACAGGATCATCAAGGACTATTTATCTAAGAAATGAAGTATCACATAAGGAAATAATTGCACAAAATTTTATATCCTTCAACAATCTTTGCCAGTGATAAATGTATTGCTGAAAATTTTATTTGTCCAATGTGAAATTCAGATACGTTCGAGATTAAATTGTCGATCACTTAATAGGTAGGAAACTGTAAATGGACTATAGCAATGCCTACTTTAGGAGTTTCCATTAAAAATGCTCTGATTAAGCCCTGAGTGTATTGGAGCAACACTTTTCATGATTGATAAGGAAAATGGAGAGGCAAAGAGTGAGGAATGATCTCAGATTGCACAACTGCTCCATGTGGAGCGAGTCTGCCCTAGCACTGAGGAACCATTTGAGGAAGCTGGGAAATGGAGAAGGGTGTGGCTGGTGAAACCCTGTCTCTCAGAGCCATAACCACATGTTTAAAATAGCATTGGAAAAATACACTCTGGCTCATCTTCGTTGTTTTTGAGGGCAGTAAACTTTCTACACAAGTCCTTTAAAACAAGCATGCTTGAACAGAGAAGACTAGGAGCCATCAGTGGCATAAATCATATCCTTAATTTCCACACTCCTCTCAATTCTAGGTTAGAAGTTCCCAAAGGCAAGACTCCATGTAGTTATTGTCTAGCTGAAGTATCCCTGATGCACAGTGACAGAAAATATTTATTGTTAATTCCACAGAAAACAAAAGAACAGAGAACAGGGAAAATCATTATTTACAATAAAAAAAGGTATGTGTGGGCTTCTGCATCATGAGTATTAATAGGTCATAGTCAGGAGTAATATAGTATTCTGGCACAATAAGTTTCCCCTTAAGAAAATATTTGATTTAGGCAGGGCAAGAGATTTTTCAGTTATAAGGAAATAAAAAGAAAGCCATGCAGCTAAAGGCAGTAACTTCACTAAAGGTCTCTTTCTAACCAGTTACTTAAATAGAGAGGAAGTAGACACTCAGCTACCACAATCACAGCTACCATATGATTTTGATAAAATGCTTCAGGAGACAGTAAAATGACAGAATGAAAACAAAAGAGATACTCATTTGTGATGTATCTCAAATGAAGTCTGAAGGCCTTTATGTCACTTCATGCCAGCCCCTATTTCAAAATAGTTCAGAAGGCCCTTTCCAGAGGATGGCAGTCCCACATGTAGGATGCTGAGTCAGTTCTGAGTAGCCATGCAAAAAACTTCTTTCCTACTTATGTAGCAGCTTCTTTTTTTTTTAATTTTGATTTAAACTGAGATGTGATACCAAGGCTTATAGCCTGACATGACACTGGGATTTGAGATTTATTGTAAGGAGTCAGTGCAGTTGTTTGATCAGTTACTAAGACATATGGAGTCCTGAATATACAGGTACAAGACAGCAAGTCAAACAACAAAAAATATTGTCATACTTCATCCCAGTGTTGCAGATTCTTCTATATCAAAACCAGACTTTATGTATTTGTCAAGGTCACATGATCGCAGAATGTTTGAGGCTGGAAAGAATCTCCAGAGGTCATCTGGTCCAACTCACCTGCTCAAGGCTGAGCCAGTTTTCCAGGACCGTGTCCAGATGGCATTTGAATATCTGCAAGGATTGAGACTCCACAACCTCAGGGCAAACTGTGCCAGTGAAACAGTATTTCCTGACATTCAGAGGGTTTGTGCCAGCTGTCTCTAGTCCTGCCAGTAGGCAGCATTGAAAAGAGCCTAGTGTCCAACTCTTAGCACCCTCCCATCATGTATTTACATACAGTGATGAGAACCCTATGTGCCTTGTGTTCAGGCTGAACAGTCCCAGCTCTCTCAGCTTTTCCTCACAGGATACATGCTCCAGTCCCTACATCAAATCCATAGTCTTTCACTGGATTCTCTCCAGTAGCAGTTTTACAATGAGCCTCCTCATAATTGGTCAAGGTGAGGAAGAACTGTGTGTCAAGCTCCTTGAAAAAATCTAAAATCTCCTTCACATGAGGTCTATAATGAAAAGTTAAAAATTACCTGTCAGGAATGTGTATGGATACCTGATCCTGCATCAGTGCTGGGCAGTTTGAGGTCCAAGTTGTTTCCACCCAGCCATTTCTACAATGCCTAGGTAAGAGCTTCCTTTCTCCACTGGAAATCAGTTCATAGGTTGAAATACTCCTGATACATCTTCCTTATTGCACATACATAGGCCAGGTGAAGGTGGATGAAACCAGTTCCAGCACTAGTGCTTCTAGTTACTTCTGACTTCCCAGTGAGCAGCATCATGTCCCTAGGCTCACAGAATCCCAGCCCACTAACCCCACCTCACTGAGGTTGTTTGAGCCTACACTCTCCCTCTTATACAGAGAATCACCATAGAGAGACCATTTCACCTCTCTTGCACCTCTTTTACTTTTGCCTTGATTATTGATTACATATCAGAGTTCAGGAAGGAAATATTTCATACTACTTTGCAGTCTTCTCATGTCATCTTCTAAGTTTCTATGCATATTGATCTCTCATTACAGAAAACACAGTTTGTTTTGGGGAGCTCACAACTAATTCTAGCCTCATAATCAGATATGAATATTTCAGAAGGGAGAGTCTACCAGATAATCCAGAATACTTCAAAGACTGATTGCAAATATTTTTTTTGTTTAGATTGATCTGACTTTAGATTAGTTAGAATTGTTGTTAATAAACAGTGAATGACTTTATGCTCAATGTTGCTGCCAGTTACTTCATTTAACTGTGCCCACAGTGAGATTTTTTTAAAAGATCTCACAGGAATAATTATATTCTCTCACTGTAAAAGGATTTCTTGTTGTTTCTTCTTCTTCTTGTTATGTACACCTACTGCCAGTTCAGGCATTCAGTTTTGAAACCCTTCTGGGTCTGACACTGCCAATTCTCAACCACTGTCACCCAAACTGTGTGTCAACAAAGGCTGCCATTCAGATCTCTAGAATGCTGCCTTTTTTATTAATTGACTGGAATATAACAGTTACTACTACAGTACTATTGCAGTAGTTCCAGTGTGTATTATCATAGTAACCTTTCTGATGTGCAAATAGAAATAAATTAATATCACAGTCTAAAGGGGTTACAGCATATCCCTATGATCCTCTGGTTAGGACCCAAACCTGGTGGCTATTATATCTGTATTCTCACACTCATTCCTGCTGTGCTGACTTGGACCACTCTTCAAACATTTGCATCCTTCAGTTTCACCATTTGTGAAATGACACTTTTGTAGACCTTTGTAATGTTTGTGAAAAGCTTTGAAACAACAGGTTTAGAAGACACTACCAAGCCCCACAGTTAAGACTTTCATTTGTTTGACTGTGTTTTACCTAGAATCTATGTGAGCAGAGATCTGGTAGACTCATGCCCAGGGTAGCTGAACTCAGGGAAACCTGAGCCCATCCTGTTCATATTCCAGCCTGGCCAGCTGTGGGGCAGCTGTGGTCTGCAAGCTAAGCAACCATGTCCAAGCTGAGATACCCTGTGTTAGCATGGGCCAGGGCTTTCAGGTTGGAGCCTGGCCATTTCAGTTAGATCAAAGGACTATTGGGCTGTCTAAACCAGCACAAAGACACCTGGAAATATTCATAGAATCATAGAATAATGGCATAATCTGAGTTGGAAGGGACACAACAGGATCATTGAGTCCAACTCATAGCCCTGCAGAGGACAGCCCCAAGAATTACACCATATGCCTGAGAGCATTGTCCAAATGCTTCTTGGAGTCTGGCTGGTTCTGTGACCACTTCCCTGGGGAGCCTGTTCCAGTGCCCAGCCACCCTCTGGGGGAAGAACCTTTTCCTGATATGTAACATAAACCTCTCCTGACACAGTTTCAGCCCATTCCCTTGGGTTCTGTCCCTGGTCACCAGAGAGAAGAGATCAGCGTCTGCCCCTACACTTCCCCTTGTGAGGAAGTTGGTGACTGCCATGTCTCCCCTCAGACTCCTTTTCTCCAGGCTGAACAGACCAAGTGACCTCAGCCACTCCTCATATATTCAGTATATTCCCCATCTCCAGGCTGGTATGGTTATTGTTAAACCACTCAGCGTAATAATTTTGCATCTCACAAATAGTAGGTCCCTATTTTTCCTTATTCACAAATTCACTTCCCCACAGTCCTAGTTGGGTAGGTCACTGCATCAGAATGGATTCATGGCTTCCCAACAGAGAAGACAAAATGCATTTTGCCTCCCTTTGGATGAGAGGTCAGACTCTTTGTCATTGGAGAGGAGGGCAAAAGGCGGAGGTGTGGCAAAGACTGAGGGTAGAGGCCTCATTACTCATCCTGACATTGGAAAAGGCCCTAAGCTCAACAGCTCTGCCCTCCCGCTCATCCCTGCGAGAGACCAGAGTGACAGGCCAAGGAGCAGGTCCTCCAGGAGACTGAGGAAGCTGCAGAGCCTTTTTTGCTGTCACCAGACATCTGCCAACCTTGACAGGGCTCTGCTTTGCCTGTGCTGGCACCTGGCCCTGACTGGAGCCCTCTGCAAACAGAGGTGTCCCCAGTGCCCCCAGCAGTGACGGGACTGTGGCCCTGGAGCACTGGCAGCCATGGCTGTGGCAGGGAGGAGCTGCTGCTCTCCTTTGTGGGCCGAACCCTCGGCCCTGGCAGGCCTCAGTGCCAGCTCCGTCTGAGAAGGGCTTTAGCAGATCTGTGCAAGCAGTTAGGGCATGAACCGCCTCCAAGGAAACTTTCTCCCTAACCCTCATTAGTAGTTAGAGGTTGGCCACAAAGCAAGGAGCTTTACATTCTCAGACTTACAGACACCATCCTGACGGACGCCCCGACAGGAGCCAATTCAAAGCAGATCCACAGCGCTGTGTTGGGCAGTGAGGGCGCGCTGGTCTGCGTGAGGCACCAGCGCCACAGCTCTGCACAGAACTCACACAGCTTTATCTTTTTTAAGCACTGCTCTTTAAGGGATTAAAAAGGAATTTTTTTTAATCTGAAGCCAAAATTTTGACAAGACTTCAGATTGCCCTGAAACTAAATCCAGACAATCTACAAGCATTTGAAAATGACATCTGTTATGAAAAGTAATTTATTTTTAGTGGTTTAAACATATTGTTATTGACATTTCATGCAGTAGTTTAGAAATGCTGTCTAAAAGGATGTGTAATGTACAATGCTGTCAATATTCTATGAGTTGATTCTCATGTTTTGTTTTATAAGTGGACAGCTGTGTCTGAATTAAGGGAGAAACCCTTCACAGATTGGGAAGCCTTATGTTTGTACTGTGACACATTTTTTACAGAGTATTTCAACAGAATTTCCATTCTACAAGAAGTTTCAAACTGTTTTCTTTCTGAAGGAGAGCAATTTGCAAAGTGACAATATTTTCCATGACAGGGAAATCCCAGCTTTTAACTCATTTCTGTCCCAAAGCAAGGAACTGTGTGGGTTCGCTCTCACTCCTAGCCCCAGTGCCACTTCTTGCATTACTTACTGTTGCTTTTCAGCACAGGATTTGTGTCTCCAAGGTTAGCAGGTATGATTCTGAGTACAGGATTAGGAAGATTTCATAAAAAAAGCACACCATATTTTGGAGGTGTTTCTCTTCAGATCAGAATCACACTCTACAGCCAAAGTCACAGCCCTAGATTTTATATTCTGTGTAACCAAGCCCTGCATTTTCCATGTCATAAGAATTATTACGAGCTGGTTTTAAAGGGAGTTGGGTCCTGAGCTGTGCAACTAATTCTCAGATCCTTTTATTTGCATGAACAGCTTCATCTGTAATCATACTTGCACCATATGCAAACTCTTGTTTGCAATTCACATAAATTATTAATTCACAGCTTAAGCTGCACATTTCCTCTATTAGTCACATTTCTTGGAGGCTTCTCATTACTACAGCATATGGAAGTCTTCTTTCCCTATGGTGCTGTGCAGTGATTAATTGTGGGAATCAAAAGATATGTAAAAGATATAATTTAGGACCAAACTCAACATAGAAATTTCCCTAGCACAAACCTTGTCAAGCAAGCAGTAGAGTTGCTGAAAGTTTACATTGCTACAACCTTTTTCAGTGTTTGGAGACAATGTATTTTCATCTGGTCCAATGCTGAATGGACAACAGCAGTTTGAGAACTGTGTGTAGGGACTAATGACTGACTGAGAGGAGCTAATGGCTCAAACACAGTTGAGGGCCATTAATTGTGGGCAGTTATTAATTCTCAGACAACACCCAGTGTCAGAGCTGTTACTCTTATGAATAGTTGTTTAAAATCTTGTCTATGAATGTTTTTAGGGTTAGGTAGTTGTAGTCAGCACATATGGGGCATTTCCAGAAAATTAATGCTTTGTGTGTTGGGCAGATTGCTTATGTCAGCTCTCCCCATGGCTCTCATTTGCTAATACATTTTGAATGATGAATGGTGGTTTATGTTTTATACACTCCCAGTATTTAAGTTATATCTATTGATTTTCAGCAGCTTGTGTGTATGTGTGTGTGTGTGTGTGTGTGTGTGTGTGTATGCTCACCTTTTGCAGAAGAGAAACTCCATGTTGACATATCTGACATGACTTGTAACAACCAAAGGAAGGAATCTTAGTTAAATCACAAATGAAACCAAAAACCACCCAGTGTGTTTCAGGTTGTGTGAATATGCAAGAAAAGGACAAAGGAGGGTAGAGCAAGATGCTGCCAACAGCCATATCAGCAAGGTATTTTAAAGTCAGTTGCAAACATGCAAACACATTCCTGTTGGACACACTGCAGATTGCTGCAAGATGGGTACAGGACTGGTAAGAAAGTGCAAGTTCAAAGAACTACAAGGAGCTCAGGAAAATTATGTTGGCCTCCAATTCAAGCCTTGCCAATGATGACCTATATAATGTTTTTATGGGTTGTATGAAATGAAGATGTAGTCTCAGTTCCATTCTCAGTAAAGGCAATTTGCATCACCTAAGTCATCATCAGAGAAGATATTAATATTACTTCCTTATTGGGGAAGCCAAGACCTAAGGGACTATGGAAAATGAAGCTTCCTTTTCCTATTAGGGTTGTTTGCTCCAGGTTGAGTTGGAAAGATATTGGTAGTGAAATACAAAAAGTATTCCTGTCCTATGTATGTCTCCCAGGTGTCTCAGCGTGCTTACTTAACAGCTTTTGTGACTGCAAGATCCATTTTTAATGGGCATTTTAAGGAAAGAAAAATCTCTTGGTTTTTTGAGTATGACTACTAAAGCCAGCAAGCAGACATACAAAAAAGAGAGCACATGAACAGCTGCAGATGTAATCCAGACAGCCAAAAGACTAGTGTGAGCTTACTCTTCCAGAACTCAAAGCCTGCCAGAGGACACCCTCTCTTCTCCTTCTCCTTCTCCTTCTCCTTCTTCTTCTCCTTCTCCTTCTCCTTCTCCTTCTCCTTCTCCTTCCTTCTCCTTCTCCTTCTCCTCCTTCTCCTTCTCCTTCTTCTCCTTCTCCTCCTTCTCCTTGTCTTGCAGATCTATTTATTGTCCCTACAATTCCATAGATTCTGATGGTTTTCCTCACATAATAAAATAAAACTCAAGTTACTGGTAGGAAGACTTAGAAGGCTTACTGAGATCAAGTTACTGTAAGAACAAGCCAGTCTCCAACATAACCTTATTAGCAATTTTGCTTCATATAATGTTTTCTCTGAGGGCAGTACATTTTAGAAGCTTTAGATTGTTCTGTATGGGAAAATTTTATCTTCTGCACATGGAAAACAGAAGGATCAAGGAAAGAGGTAAGGAAAGAGTTTAATTGTCAGACAAAATTAGGTACTTAATTCACCCTTATAAAACATAGAGACAACTCTGCAAATCTGAGAGATGTGTATTTCCATGACAGGGAAACTGCCTCATCTGCAGATGCAGTCGTGTATTTTATCCACACCTGTTTGACTGCACAACAGCTCAGATTCTTGATCTGACCACTGCAATGAACTTTTCACAAGCAGGTCCCTGTGCGTAGGTGCATTTTTTGATAATGTGGCCTCTAAGTCTTTCTTCAGAATAGTTTTATGGTTTCCATGAACTTTGCTCAAAAATGTGCCAAAAGACTTCCAAGTAACAAACATGCTTTTGCAATTTACTGAAACTTTCCCCTTGTGTTCCAGAGAAGCAACCTCCCCATTAGTCACCAGAGAGACACATGAGCCAAGGAGGAAGGAAAGGGAATCAGCTCGTAAAAACAGTCAATTCCCTTCTTTAGTGTCTACACTTGGTCATTAAATAAAAAAAAGAAGTGAAATCCAAACTTTTTTTTTTTTTCCAAATGGGTCATTACTTCAGTGCAGATTGAATAGATGAGGACTATTTGCATCTTGATTTTGATCAGGAATGTTTGTAATCAGTTGCTTTTTTCTGCACTTCATACCCAAGTGAGGGCTATTGTGCATTTGAGGTACTCTGCATCCTTCCAAAGGAATGCAGTCTCCCAGGTATATATTTTTACGCTTCTTTAAATGACCAGTGAACTATATTACCCAATAAACAAGGGGGTTAGAGTATGTTTGCCAGATACTAATTTTACTTAGAAAAAACCTGAGTCAAGGCCAAGGCACAAAGTTCATATCTAAATCAAATTCATTTTCCTCTAAAGATAGAATGTGTTGCAGTTTGAGGTTTCCAGCTGACTCCTTTTAAAAATGGACATTTAAATACTTGCAGTGTTGAGCCTGCTTGAGTTCTAGGCTTGGTTCAGTTGGGAACTGTTAATGTAGATTTTGCAAGCTGTGTCACATGGAAGGACAAGCAAAGGAGATTATAACGTCTCTTCCGGCCTTAAGAATATGGCAGTCAAGTAGAAGTTGAATTTTCAAAGCAAACTGTCAGTTGATGCGTGATGAAATGGTAATTCCTGTTCATTTCCCACTACAATGCATTCAAAGCCCAAGAGTGACATTCAAACCTTACTTCCTGCAAGACAGTGCTGTACTTAGTAACACACTGTGTAGTATGAGTTGTACACTTGTAACCCACAAATCCCCCTGCAATTTTTCAATAGTCAGTGATAGGTAGCAAAACCCAAGCACGTCTCCTTTTTCTTGAGTTTTTCTCTGAAACCTTTCTCCACAAATTCACTTGAAAGATTTTGGCAGGGGCAGGGAGAGGGGGTTAGCTCCTGGATGCTCACAATACTGAACTGTAGAAATCCATAAAATAATCAGTGTTACATTGTCAGAGCACGTACTTTCCACACATCCTGGCCAGAGCAAATTCTGGAAGGCTTTCTGGTGCCAGAGTAGTTGAATTAAATTTAAAAATAGCTAAATTTAGCCGTCCCTCCAGATCTCAGCTTCTGAGTATCATCTGGCTGCAAATGGAGGTGCAGAAGGACTCTCAATCATGGGTCAAGTTATTGTAAATCAGCTGAGGCCCTGGAAATACCTGGCTGCACTCTTTTAGTTTGGCCAAATGCAGGGTAGTGCAGTTTAGTTTAGCCATCTTTCCCTGCAGGCAAAGCTACACCAAATTGCCTTACATTTTCTGTGGGCTCGAAGCATTCACACTGGATTTACCACATTTCAGCTGACAGATGGCAACTTATTAAACATCAGTATGCTGATGAATATTTTGAGCCCACAAGATTTCTGAGACTTTGAAAAGAGGTAATTCCTACAGTATGCTGCACAGCTTCCACCTACACTGCTGACTCTATGTTTGCAAATGCTTTGTGGGTATGAGGCACCATATTTGCAAAACCAAGCAGACGTGGCACTTCAGTGCCTCTCTCCTCCCTCCTGCTTTAACAAATTAGCATCCTATTGAAACAAGCAAGCTGTTTGGCACAGTTGTAAGTGTGGTTACATAACAAGGCCAAAAAAAGCAGCTCCCACAAATCCAAACCACAGATTAAGTCCAGTTTTAGAAGATAATATGTACAGTAGTGACAATGAGAATTAATGCCATAAGAAGGAACAACTCTCTGGCTCCATTACTCACAATAAGTATGTTTAAAAGCTCATATGTAAACATTTCAAAATACAATAAAAATAGAGTATAATAGTCTGGATGGCATTTTCCATTTATATCTTTTCCCCACATCTATAAGCTCACAGTAGAGGTAAGCAAACTAGTTTGTACTGGGCATTCTTTCATTCACCTAAAAGCTGTCTCTGGAAGCAGTACTTAACAGCATTTTGTGTTTACATACACACACACACACAAAAAAAAAAAAAAAAAGATGGAATAAGGAAAAGGAAGAAAGGCTGTAGGCTTCAGAACCAGTGAGTCTTGAACTTCTTCTGGAATGGTCCAAAAAGTGCACCTATAGAGTCTTAAGTAGCCTTTGCTGGCCCAGAATACCACTGGGTTCCTTTCTCAGGCACACATTTTAGAGACAGATGCACAGCCATGTTCCTCTGCATGTGGGTACTGAGTAACAAGTGTTTGGAGATTTTTGGTAGGTAAAACATTATTTTTCTCACTTCATTTGGGAAATGCTTCTCATTACCTTTTCCAGCAATTTGAAATGAATCATGAAAGAACTGGTTGGCTGTCAGATAAGCTGAATATATGGAGCTCCTGAAATGTGTACCCTCAAGTGGAACTTGACAGTCACCTAGAGGTTCTTTGCTGTTTACATTGGTTTTGTAATTTTGCATCATCATTAATAATGAGGCCAAGAATGAAAACTAAGAGTTGTGTTCTTTGTTCATAGGAATTAAGACAAGAACAACATCTCTTTGGCTACATTTGAATGGAACAGTAGTTGAGAATATAATCAGAGAAAAGAACAAGAACTTTCTGAGGCTGTAAACTATGATATACACAGGCTTAATAAAGTGTCACATGTATCTTGAGATTCTGGCCCTATTATGTGCATTTATTTTCTAGTCCCAGTGGTTCATGTAGGAAAAACTCTGCAGCTACCATTTTATGAAATACTTGGTAGCTCTGGAATTGATTATGAATGACAACAAAGAGAAATGAGTTTCAGATATTCCAGAAATAGAGTCAGAGTTCTCATTTAAAACAAACAAAAAAAAAAAAAAAAAAAAAAACCCCACTCAACAAATGAAGCAGCCATTGACCCAACCCTAAAGCTAAATTGTAGCATATGAAGCACAAGAACTAATTCCTTATTATTACACTAATAGTTGTCTTAGATATGTAGGGAGCTTGAGCGGTGAGTGAGGACTAGACATCTTGTCCAGGACAATTTCTGGTAATTTTTGAGTCTACACAACTCTGTATCTGAGAACAAATCACAGAATGAACCAATAGAGGGTGACTGCGTAGATATTTAAAACCAGAATCTTCTAATGGACCAGAAACCAATAAGAAAGTAGTATCTGTAAGGTTTTCACTGAAAATGGTCAAACAGAGAAAGCACACTGGCTGAACAAGGTGCGTGCCCTACAGATCTTATGCATGGGACAGAACACTTTGGAGTTGCTGATGGGAGTGAAACCAACACACCATTTTTCTGCTTTGATTAGGTTGCTACCAAGCCAAAGTTTCACTACTGCTTTCTCAGTGCTTTGGAGTTTTCTCACCAAACAGGTCTGCTTCAGAAAAGAATCTCATCACTGGAAAGTTCACTCACAAACAGAGTACGAGTAATGCCTTAACCAGCAGCCCAATGACTTGATGTTAATTGTCATCAGTGTGTAAATTCCAACCTGCGTACACTGATGGTAATTCACCATAGTTCAAAGGTGGCTCAAGACCAATTAATCAGAGACAGAAATCATTTTTTTTAAAGTGCTGCACAGTAAAACCAGTGTAGGAAGTTCCCTACAGAAAACAGCTCATCAAGCCAGGCAGTTTAATTACAGTGTTAGAATGAAGCCCTGGAACCTGCGAAGAATCATCAAGACACAGGACTGGTAAGATTAAGTAAATCCACATAGGGAATAAATGCTTCATCTTTCAACAGATACCATTATCTAATTCATCCCATCCCATATCCACATGGCAAAGCTTATGAAAAGTGCTAAAAAAATAGAACCATAAAAAAATATGAATCAGTTTTGTGGTTTTCTGTATTGGTAACAATGCAGAAGAAGTTTGTCCGCCAAAGATGGAAATAGTCAGTGCCTCAGTCAGAGAGATTCACCTATCAAGCTCTTTGAAAAGTAAGTAGTTTTTCCACTCCTCAGGAAGGAAACATTATCCCTGTAGATGTCTGCAATTGCCATCTCCTTTCTGGGCAAAATGATTAAAAACACAGTAATCAGAAAATGCCAGCAGCATACAAGTGCCAGCTTTCTGGAGGCCTCACAATCAGGGTTCACATCAGGACACAGAATGGAGACTGCCTTTATTGCCACTCTGGCCGTCACTAATATAGAAAAACCCTGATGCTCCCATATAGAGCCATATGTAGGACTGCAATAAGCCATGAAAATGCTGGATTCAGGAAAAGGTGACCCTGCTCCTGGTACCTGTGATGTCTTGTTTGAAGCAGAGCTCAGAATGGTGTGTAATTGTACCTTCTATTCAGCCTTTCACCTGCAGGTCACACACACCCTTTTTGTTAATCTCTGCTGGATACTCCAAGGTGACGGAGGCATAGCTGATAACATTGCAGGGACACTCATTCTCAACTGTTACAGCTATTACTATCATCGAAAAGACAAAACACCAACAGGAATTCAGCTCTTTGGTAAAGTATGGCTGACTGGCTCGTGCTAAACTCCAACAAGACTGAGTCAGTGTTAGTCAGACTGGGAAAAATACTTTAGGGCCTGAAAATACTCCTGAAACTTTAGGAGCTGTCACAGCCATATGGTAAAACAGGGTACTGAGTGATGCCCTCATAGGTGTGGATGGCTAGAAAACTCTTGCCTCCTTTGGTCTGCTGGAAAACTTGTTCCTTACTACTTAGTGAAGACCAACCCATACCTTGTCAGATCAAAAATCAGGCAGCTCCATTTGCTGTAGCAAAACAAATACAGCTTTTAAGCACTGACACACTTCCTCTGTGCTCTTTCTCATGGACTCAGACCCCTGTGTCAAGATGTCCGTCCAACAGTTGTGGAAACTGGTTTGAAAACTGAAACTGGTTTGAAAACTTGCTCCTAATTTCTAAAGCAGTTGATGGACTGAAGTCCAGAAACTAAAATTAATTCTGATCGATAAACCTCTCCTGCTGCTTTATCCTCTGGCCCAATGAAATCAAGGCATCAAAACCTTCCTCCCCATCATGTATCTCATCTCAAATAAAACCCAAACAAGTTTACAGCCCTGCAAAGAACTCTGCCCCAAGCACTTAGAGTTTTCTAATGAGTATGGCAAAGTACCATGACATTTACTAGGTACTTTGATAATTTTTGGAGATAGCATTTGCACATCATGGTAATAGACAGCGATACTAATCCCATAAACAGCCATGCTCAATATTGAGGAGGAATGAAAACAGGAATACAGGCAGTCAGGCAAAAGAGTGACGCTAACAAGAACAGCAAGAATAAACATGGGAGAAGCTGAAGGAAAAGGAAAGCTTTTTTTTACTCTTGTGGAAAGAAGGTGGGCAAGAGCAGAAAGGCAGAAGCACAAGCTTATGAAGATGGGTTTCTCAGCTGAGTGTCCTAAATACTGCTCAGTTTTGTGGCAGATATAATGAAATTTTATGTTTCCACTAGGAAACTTGGATAGTTCGTATCACTTTTAACATGGACCTTCCTAACAATAAAAATAGAAGAGCAACAGCCTGTGCATCTGGGCCAGAGTGAATGGGACATTTTTCTGCCATTCTGGTGATACAGAATGGCTGGAATGGACCTTGAATGTGTCTCCATGATTTAACAACCTGGAATCTCAACTGACCTTTCCCCTTTTCCTTCTATTTTTTTTTTAAACAGTTCCCCAGCAGTTCTCAAGAGGTACTCCTCCTGCACTCTGTACTAATCGCCATTTCTGTGCTCCTAAGAATTAACCACTGACTTCATTGCATGGAAAGTCTTTTTAAAAATGTGGAGGTGTGTGTGTGTGGGGAAGTAATTTCAAGTGATATTCCAAGCTCCTCCTCCCTGGCTCCAAAGAGTAATTACTCATCTGGAAAAAGAAACAACACTGCTATTTCAGTGTGGCTTAGGACCTTGGGCCTGGTTTCATGTTTCAGATTAATGCTTTCTGTGCCTTTTGGAGATTCAGAATAGAAAAAAAGCCACCCTTCTGAGAGAGCTGCATCTACAGATGCAAGGCCTTCTGGAGATATGTATGCCTTGCTGCCCCTTTCCTATTTTCCAGCATCCTATTGAGACACAGAGCTATTTTCCCTCCCACTTGAATGAACTTCTAACCTGCATCTACAAAGCCACATCTGTTCTTCCTGACCCTCTCTCCAGGCCTCCATGTGCTCTGTGATGAATATTTTGTTGCAACATAACTAATAAAGGAAAACAGATTCAACCAAACAGTTTTGAAATTAAGTGCCAACATGAGCTGCATCCATTCAACTGAAAAATCTGGTGTTATCATATCTTATGATCCTACCTAATTCTAGTGCTAGTGGCATGATCTGGCTAGAATCCCAGATCTTTAAAAAAGGGGCCAAAATTCTTTCCTCAGCATATTACTTTGTGTATCAATTTGTGACACAGAAGTATTTTGGTTATGGTTCTACCATTTCTTATATTCCAGTGTGGTGGTGCAAGAATAGAGACACACCGGGACAATGGGGAGATGCCCCACAAGGAGAACTTCAACATCTCCCATCCTTCTGAGGAACAAATTGAAGCAAGGCAACACTTTATAGAAACAAGACGGCCTGAGACCGAAATTTGGAAAATGAGAAAAATTCTCATATTGTGAGAATAAATTGAAGAATAGAAGTTTCCAAAACTAACATGATCCAGAAATTATCAGCAGCTAAGGAAAAAAAAATTATAACAGTGACTCAGTAACTTGTCTTTCCAATATAATAATGAATCAGAATGAAATAAACTATGAACTCCAGGAATACCTATATCCTCATTTCCACAGATGTAAAGAATTATGGGAAGAAATGGATATAAGTTAAATAGAATGCTATAGACTGTCAGCTCCTTCCTTTAAAGCAACTGTCAGCTCTTCCATTCTAGAAACAGTTTAACATAGGATTTGCCAGACTCACTTAGACACAAAGTCCATTTAGGCCAGAACACTTCCATTTAAGTGTCCAGCAGGAAAAGTTTCAGCAAAGGGCACAAGAAGCCTCACAGAAAAAAAAAAAAAATTAAAAATTCAAATGTGGTGTAATTTTAACCTCAGTTTCCACCCCAGTTCTTCATTTACTCTCTTCTTCATCACTTAAAAAATTATGTGCATCCTTTGCAAAAGTCTGAGTGCTCTTCAATATACCAACAATAAGAAGCCATAATGTTATAAATTTTTTCAGCAAAAGACAGCTTATTAAAAAAAACATGAGAAGATTGAATTCCCAAAGCTCTGAGTAGGACATTAACCTATAAATCCCACATACACAGTTGCCAGCAGTAACAGATCGTAGCAAATAGACTGTGCAACATCAGATCCCACTGTCTGCCCTCTGCTGAGAATATTATAGACCAGGTGATTGTCTCTGTGAAGTCTGGGAATGTTTTCTAAAGTGCAAAAGCAGACACACAGACACACCTCAGGTCTACCATATGTGTAGAACAAATACCTGGTTGATTCTGAAAAGTTCCAAGCTCTTAAAAGTTCTGGCAATGTGCATTTCACTTCTGCTTTACTAAGGTAAGCCTACAAAGTACAAAAGTGACATCTCACTACTTCATATAATTCTTTCCTATTTCAATAACTCAGATAATTAACAATGTTTCATTGATCTCCAACAGGTTACCTAGAGGCAATCACAAAGACTCCTACAAAACTTTTTGTCACAGTCTAAGATATCCAGAGGAGAAAACTGCCATCTTGTAGCTCTTTAACATTGAAAAGTAAATCAATCTCAAAAAAAAGTCCAAATTATCGCTCTCTTTTCCTTATGAAAAGTCAGATAACTCATCCACAGCAATAACAGGACTAGTTCACCACATAAGTATATAAACAACTCCTCATTCATTTTGATGTCTCACATCCCAGTTATTCTTTCAAACCTCCAAACCAATTCAGCCCTACCTAATGAGAGTCATAAGAGAAAGTCTAAAGCTGCTGCTAAGGTGAACTTTAATTTTTCCTTCCATAGGTGCACAAGGGTCTTCTTGTTCTTAAAATGACGACACCAGTGCCACCAAAGTGGCATCATCACTTTCTCCTATGTGTTACTGAATCTCCATAGCTACTGCATAAAAAGTTGCCTCAATCACAGCTATCCTGCGAGAAATTCAGCTTCTGTCAGCACTAAATTTAAGGTTTAGCCTTTGTTTAGTAGAAGATACTACCCTCAGTCTACCCCCAGAAAATGGTGGGACTTTGTTCTTAGATTTCTGAAATCTTCTGGGACCCACCATAACTTGCACTTTCTGGGAGCTGTTTGAAGGTCTATGAACCAGATTCCTAGAGAATATTGCAATATAGTGACAAAGTGACCTGGGCAGGGACATAAATTACAGGTACAACTGAATAAAGATGGCTCTTGTTCCTTGTCTAACAGTATGAGCTCATATCTCTAGCTGAAACCACAATACTTAATTGGTTTCTTTTTCAACACAAATAAGTTCACTTAAGGAGAGACTATACAAATATTTTCTATCAGGCAAGGAAATTTACCCCAGAAAAAAACTACTTCCCTTTTTGAAGCCATGAAAGATTCCAGTCCCATGCCCTTGAAAGCTAAGGAACACACAAATCCTTAGAACAAATAAAACAAGAGACATCAAGTTACATAATTCTTTAATAAAACACTTAAATAAATCTGAGATTCTTAGGGAGAGTTTTGTAATAACATGGTCAGTTAACTATGTGTTTGGACTCAACACCTTTCGTTTCACATTTTCTCTGCTTTCCACATTCTGACAGCAAAATATTTTTTATTCAAGATCACTGAAACTGGAGACAATTTCTACTGCATGTGAAAAAGAAGGAAATATATCCTAAGCTTCAGTTTGTGAATGATGGGGCAACAATTCAAAAGCTTCTCAATTGCGTCCTGCATGCCCAGATTGTTTCACTGGCATTTTGGCTGACATAGGTGAATGAAATAATCTGAGGAATCCAAACTTGAAGTCTTCTAACACCAACCAAACATTACTGCCAGTAAAATGTCTGGATCTTGAAAAAGGAGGTACATCCAAAAGAAGTTTAGGGATTGAGTTAAAATACCCATTGAATCTTTACACAGAAAGTTTTAAAACAAAATCCAACAAAAGAATTCAAGTTGAATTTCATTTAGGTGTTTGCTCATTTCATCCTGCAATGGAATTTAAGAAATTCAGTAGAGTTATGGGGATGTTTCTTCCTTTACTTTTTTCATGTCTGTTGCTTAACTTAGTCAACAAACCTCCTTCCAGTTGGGAAACCTAGGGAGCAACAAAGCATTATGACTGTGGTGCCCTTGATAGTGATGAAGTTATAGAACAGGAAATAAGCTCTTTTTATGTGATGACAGCTGAACATTATAACATTTTATGGTACACTTTCTTAAAAGGAGGAAAGAAATAAGAATACAAAACCAAATATTTGCCCCTTCTCCTTATATGAAAATTAATTTAATGTCAAAGCCCATGATGGAATTACAACAGGATTTTAAGATTTAGTTTTAATTAGCTTTTTTTTCACCTGCTGTATTCACTATTCTGTCAGAGCTGGCATGCATGAATTTTTCTTGCACAGCACTTGCAAGAACTTGAACATAATGGCTGAAGACATTGGAGGATCAGGACAGATTTTACCTTTTGAAAGTGAAGTGGTAGCAGCTAGGACAGCGTAATCTACCAGACCACCAAGGCCCACAGATTTCCAGTGTGTTGGGGTAATCCCTGATTAATTTCCTAACAGTTGCTTTGTCTCATTTTGTGTCATATTTTATTTCTGTCATCTGTATGTTCTTCTCCTTTTTGCTTCCTTTTCTTTTCCTAACCTCTTTGGTCTCAGATGGGCATTCCTCACATGTAATCAGTGTAATGCCTTCAATACAAGCAACTTTACTGGTTAAAGTTAGTTAACTGTTCTAAAACATCTACAGAAAAATAATATTAACAGTATCTCACTTTGTACCTATTGTGAAATGCAAAGTACTTCTCCTGAGCAACACAGCCCAAGGTCTTGGTACTCCTGCTTTTTCATATTGATCATAATTCCTTGCTGCAGGAATTCTACCTAAAAAAAAATTATTAATCCCTTGCTTTTGTCTTCTTATTTCTCTCCAAAAAAGGAAATAACCTATTTCAAGAGACCAAAGATTCCTGACTGCCCAGGAGTCATGACAAATTCAGCTCTGGGGAGGAGCAGTGGCTCTGTGTTAGCCAAAGTATACACTGAAATGCTGTTCTGGCACTTATGGTTTCCAAAGAAGTGTCATATGACAAAGATGTCACTTGGTGCTTGATAGTTTAATCAAACCCTCAGGGATAGAAGATGTTAATTATCTCGTAGTACAAAAACATTATTCCCTTCCCAAAGTGACATCATTTCAGTATGACAAATGCATCACCCTTTCACTTTTCTGACTGGAAAGCTAACACCAAATAGTTCATCAGCAGTATCATTTCATCATTAACAGCATTGTTTCTTGGGTAAAAATATTGCACAAATGAAGAATGTTGCCATGAGCACAGAGGTGAAAGTCAGGCCTCTGAAACAGATTGAAGCCTCTCCCATCCTGCCCTCTTTTCCTTAGCAGTTCTTAAGCAGAAGGTTATTCTCAGGTCCTACTTACCTAACCATGGCATTGGGATCCTTTCACCTGTCTACAGATGTTTAGCTCTCTGTGAGATCACTTTTCACATACTGAGTGCTCAACCTTCTGCTTGGTTTTCCATTGAAATGTGCTCTGCTGAGGGGCAATCTCAGTCTGGGTTTGCAGGGAGACCTCAATTCAAACCAGCACAAGCATTTTGATATATCCAGAAGGCCAGGCTGGTGCTGGGGGTTTGCACTCACCTTTAACAAATGGCTCTGTTTGCTGCTTGGCCAGATGATCACTTTGTCTGGCTGCACCTGAGGGACATCAGGGCTCCTGCAGCACCTGAAGCTGTCCAGGAACACAGCCAGACCCCAGCAGCCACCCTCTCCTGGCAGAAGCATTACAGTCTGGTATTGGATTAAACCCCAGGTTTATGACCCAGAGAAGGCCCTGGGGAAGCAGGGAGCAGGCAGGTGTGTCCATCCCCAGGCTCACAGCCACACAGCAGCTGCCAGTGGGACCCCTGCACAGGCTGGAGCTGGTGCTGGAGAGCCAAAGTGGTCCTGAGGGCACTGCCACCCCCAGGGCTCCCACATTTCCCTTTGTCCAGGACCTCATTTCATTATCCCCTGGGCTCATTGGTCCCTGCCCCAGCAGAACCACAGCAGGATGGGTCTCCAGCTCCCCACAGCCCTGCCCTGCCCGGCCACAGCAGCACAGCAGGCCTCCTGCTCCTGGCAGGGCCAGTGGGACAGAGCCTGGCTGCCAGGCTCACAGAACTCAGCAGCACCACAATCAGCACCGGCCAAAAGGGGGGCTCTTGCCAGCAGCCCGTCAGGCAACAAAAGCACCCTGGCACCATTTTAGGTGAGGAAAACAGAAAGAGCTCTTGGAGCTGCTATACAGCACCCACAGCTACCAGCATGGCTTTCATTTATTTCTGAGAATGTCCTTGCATGCAGCCATTACTATGCAAGGAGTACATTTCATTGCAAACAGCTTGGTTTCTGCTTTAGATGGAATCTTCTTGCATATTTCAGAGGGTCTGGTTTACCAGGGTTTGCTGAAAATGGCCATTCCAGTGGTCATGGTCCATGGTGCCTGGGCCAGCACCCCTGCATGAAATCAGCAGATGTCATCCCAGTGGAAACCCTGCAGCAAAGTGTCAGTTTGGGAATGACACTCCTTGGGATGCCTGTCCCCTTGAAACATAGTGAGAGAATGTCTGACTCCCAAGAGAAACACAAAGTTGTGATACGTGGGCCTCTGGAAACCGGGGTCCTTAGCAAGCACACAGGCATTTAAACAAGGTGCAAGACTGGGCTTGGTCAGTGTTTGCACAGGGCAAGCAAGAGGCACAGCACCCACTCCCAAGCAGCTCCACAGCTTCTGGCAGCACCTTCTGTGCTACCCTGCACGGCTCCTCAGTGGGGTGCTTGGGAGGAAGAAACAAAGCATGAGACAAAGAGAAGGAGACAGCAGACTCCTAGTCAGAAAGCTTAACAGGGAGTGAGTGAAAGCAGGGTGAAAAAATGGATTTTTGTCCTGATGTACAAACACAGAGGTTTCCTCCTTTCATGTGGAAGTGAGAGCTTGGCCATGCATGGTCAAATATTGTCATGGAGTTTCCTACGCCCCAGACTCATACAAGCATGTTTTGTGCCACAGACCTGTGTTGCTCTCTGGCACACTGGCTTCTCTCCACATGGCTGGCAGATACCATAATGGCATGGGTACTTCCACAGTGGTTTAGTCCCCTACCCACACTTTTCTGAGTGAGAGTAGAGAGAAGAAAGGAGAGAAGAAAGGGCAAATTCAGAGTATTTCTAGAAATTCTGCTTTGCATGTAAGTTAAAAAAGGATTTCCTCTCCTACACAGTGCCATTTTCTCCTCATTCATATCTGTAGGTTTGTCCCAAGTTGCAACCCTGTGATCTCACAACCTGCAGTTTTACCTTTTCTTGTGCCTTATTGTCCAGCACTGCACATACTCCCTTGTTCACCTGCCCTGCCTACATGACATTTAGCTCCACTGTTCTTCCAGCTCTAGCCTGTGCCACCTTGGCATAAATAGGCTGCTAAACTGCACACCAGCACTCCTCTGTCCAGGAAGCCAATACACTGACTCACAGGGTTTATTACAAGGTCCATTGCAGACAGATGTTTTGGCACTCAGGGCCAACTGGAAGCTACATGGCCATTTTAGAGAAGTGTTAAGCCACAGCTGCAGGTTTATGAGTTGGGCTTTGCAACCTGCTAATTACAGGCACAGCTGAGAGCACACGCGGAGGAAGCTCCTATCTGCTGGTGAGTGACCACACAGCTACAGATACAGTATAAGGAAGTAACAATAAAAAAAGCAACATACAAAAATGTGCTGGAATGAAGATACCTGTATGTTTCACTTTGATGAAGTTCAGAGATGGGAAATTCAACTTTATGAAATCCAGCAATGAGGAAATAAACATGTATCACTGTAATAAGGTTATTAATCATGGAAGACTGAATGTCCTCATTAAAATCAGCCAGACAAGGTAATCAAGGCTATCACTGGAAAGTGAAACATCACAAAAAAAGTTGGGTTATCAAAATAACTGATTTTTTACATGACAGCTTGATCTGCATTAGTGGGGAAGAAAAGTGGTTTTTGACAAGCAGCACCTGTACATCAAAGCAGACTGCAGTTTATCCTCTCTTTTATTAGATTAAATCAGCCTATGTGTACCAAGCCTCAGATGTGGAGAAAAAAATCCATTTTCAGCGGATAACAGGCAAAGTTTCCTGTGAGCCTCTGGAGCCTTCCTGGATTCTGCCATGCTTAGATCTCAAAGCTTCAATGGTGGTTCATCTTATTCCACCCTTCTTTCTCCCTCATGCTTCCCAGCATTTGGTGCTGTCATTTGTGATTAGAATATATTTAATGTTCAGGTGACTTAAATTACTCCTTCATGGCTGATAGCCACCTCCTTCCCACCCTCAGCTAAGATGTAATACTTCTCAACAGATGAAAAGCATGTATATCTTGTCTAGGCTATGATTTACTTACACCCCCCAGAGATGTTTCAGGGTGAGGTATTTTACTTTACCCTGAAGTTAAACAGGAGCAGGCATTTAGATACAGACTTACTTCATTCTGTCTTAGGGAAGAGAGGGATAGGATAACACAGGATTAACATGTGCATTATCTTACTTGTGCTTGGCACTGCCATAAGATTTTACTATTCTCAAACTGTTCAGGTCCCTCATCACATGGAAGAGGAAGTACAGTCTGCTTTCTGTGATTTCTTCCATGTCCTGACTGCCTTGTAGCTTCAAGGCTGATGCTTTAAATTTTTAACTTCTTTTCTCCTAATTTTCCTCCCCAGAGTCTCTTCCCTCTTTCAGGCTTACCTGTAAAGTACATCAGGAAGTGGTGGTAAGACCACAAGTCTCAATACTTGAATTACTAGCCAGGCATCAGCAAGTATCTGCCTACACACAACTACACATCTGCAGGAAGGAAGGGGTGAAACCACCTTAGATTGAAATCACAACCTGTCCAGCTGTAGCTCACAGTGCCTTGTAAGTAAAAATGCAAAAGATACATACAACTTGCCAAAAAATTTCTCTGTCTTACCACTTAATTGTACATGGCAACTAAGGGAGCCCAAACACTGTAAAAATCAGTCTAATATAGGATGTCTCTTACGTGATGAGGGACCTATAATACAGTGTACTGTCTTTATATTTTCCTATGCACTCAAAGGATATGCATCTGGAATGGTTACACATTTTCAGCTTATAAAACAAACTGTATATTTATTAGTCAATAGAAGTCAAACTAATTCCTGCATCCTGCATCAAAACCATGCTTTGATAATCAAATTACATATTTAACACTAGCCCATAGAATACAAGTTCTGACAGATCCTGATCCAGCCTCCTCAGCTTCCAGTGAAATCCAGAGTATCATTCAGCCTTGGATTAAACTTGAAGAACTGCACACAGCAAATGGTGTGTGTGGGGAAAGGGCAGGAGAGCTGCAGCCAGCACACAGGGCTGTGTTGTCTGACAGCTTTCCAGGCACAATGCTGAAATGCCCTGAAGGTGTTATAAAGTGATCCCATGCTAAGTAAGGACACTAAATGGGTTTCATCTATTTTGACAGCCTCAGTTCTCCACAGCTAGAGGGAGGAAAACAAAGTGTCACATGGACAGATCTCTAGGCACCATCCAGTTTGTCCACCTTATTACTTCTCCTGGGTTTTGGGTTTTTTTTAAGACAGGCTTGGAAATTTATATTATTTCTTTCTTCTTTATCATAGTTGAAGATTTACATTCCTCCTCAATGGGGTCATTTGTCATAGATATATTTTGGGTTCCTATCCTCTAAAAAGCAAAACACCCCCAACAAATCCCATATCATAAGCATTGTTCAGTCCCTCCCAGGGTCAAGCAGTCTCACAGGGCAAGCTATTGCATGGGGAGGAGTCTGTGATGTGCAAACCCCACCTGCCCCCAAAGTGTGTGCAGGGCGGGCCAGCAGCACGCGGAGCCACGGCTCTGTTCCACAGAGACACTCTCCACATTTATTGCTCTTGATTAGAAAAACATCCCAAAGTTTCGAATTGACATTTAAGACTGAATAAAGTTCCAGTTTGGTTTTATCAGGGCAAACTTTAAAATAGATTGTCTAATAGCCTTTGTTACAATATTTCCTTTATGAGTGCGAGTGGGAAGAGCATTAAGGAAGGCTATAAATCAAATGCATACTTCTGGTGAGTGCAGGAAATCCTTTATGTTTGATAGAAATAGAAATAAATGTGGATCTATTCATATTGTCTACATTTTAAACATCACCTGAGGTAGTATTTCTAGAAGCAAAATTATCAGAAAAAATCAAAGGAAAAAAAATCCCCCAAAAATACAGTGGTGCTTAAAGCACTAATTAAAAGCCATTGCCTCCTACACATATAAGACAGAAGATACAAAAAAACCCCCAGCATTTTTGTTTTGTTTTTGGTGGGCTGGCGGATAAAAGAAATACCATGGTGTTGAGATTTAAGACAATTCTCTTAACACTGATAGCGTGCCAGCATGTCCACTGGAAAATAATCTGCCATTAGTGACTAATTCCCAACAGAAAACTTGGCTACTTGCCAAAATGTACATATCCCTTCATGTATGCAGGAAATCATTTTCAGCAAACCCAGAGCTGGCCAAGCAGGATGGGAGATTCTGAGCAAGGCCCCACTGATACATTCTATTGGAATGGGTTAAAAGACACTCACAGCAGCATGGTATGGATGACACCAGTGAGAATTTAAATATGCAGCATAATGGTAAAGCAATTAATAAGAGCAGTTGCTAACAGTTGCACAACAGTGGAGTGTTTTAAAATTCCTGTGCTCTTTAACAATAATGTGGAGAGACGCTCTGAAGGGGAAGGGGGGGAAAGCCTGGCATGCAAGGGACATTCCTTCAGTTCCTCTCAAAAGTTTGAAAAAACCTCTGGATAGGAAAATACTATTGAGCAGCCAATTCTTTCCACATTTGGCTAAGCCCAATGCCCAAAATACACAGAACACTACTTCACTTTGAAAGGATTGCAATACTCCTATCTGAGTCATCTGAAAGCAAATAAAATGAGACCTAAACAAATAAACCTAATTGTGCATGGAAACAAATCCAGCTCTCCAGCTTGGCCATGGCTTTGTTTTTGTTAGTTTAAAGCCTACATATGCAGTTTTAGTGGCATCAGGAGTTATACAAATATTGACAACAAATTGCCAAATGTTGTTTTTTTCCCCTTCAGTGCACAGTGTAAAGAAGCTGGGGTAATGCTTCTAGGAACCTTCCCCAGTGCACTGAACCAAATCACAGCTTGATGGGACCCACTCCAGCCTCTTCTCTGAAGAGTAGACACTAATGAGATTGAGGTTGTTGATTGTTATCGTCAGAGACTTTTATTTTTCACTCATGAACTCTGCTGAACACAAATCCAGGCTTTCGAAACGTAGCTCAAATGTTTGCACCATAGCCAGGGCATTGTCACATGCTCTGTCCTCCACCCCGTGATTTGTTGTTAGCTTGTGTCATCCTTAACCTGCTTCTGGTGGTTTGGCCAGGAGAGAAACAAATAATGATGACAACTGAGAAAACCAAGCTGCTCTCTGACATCGTTTTTTTAAAATGCTAGCGCTACTTGCTGGCTGTGGAGAAGGGGCAGTTGCCTTGAGATAGAAATCACTCATGAAATCCTGCTGTCATCTGTCAAAGGTATATCTCCATCAAGTTGGTCTGAATCCTTAGCAGCTTGCTAGGAAAAATGAGAATATGTCAAATCTTGATCTGTCACAAGCCAAAGTTAGAAAAAAGAAAAAAGATATCACATTTGACTTTTAAATGAAGCCCAGGCTTTCCTCTCACAGAGACCAATAAATTAACACATATTCTTATTCTTTGCTTCACGTTCACAAAACACCTACAACTTTTATTATTCTATCTGGATGGATAACAAGGTTTTCATTTTGCAAAACCATAAATTTTTCGTACCAGCCAAAAACAAAAAGAGGAATTTTACAACTGAATAAAGACACTGAGAGTTTTCACACAAAGAAGCCACAGAAATCAGACTCATGTATCCTCCTCAAAAGCCCAACAGTTAAGACACTTATCTACAGTACTGGAAACATTAATTGATATTGCTGTTTCTTCTTATTCATCCAGAGAACTTACAGCTTGGTCTTGTACATCTCAGTGATCACCTAATGATCAGGTTATTGAACACCCTACAATATTGAACAACCTCTTTTTCTCCTTTTCATCAGAAATTGCATTCTACTCATAAGAAACTCCCCAAAGAGTTGCATCACAAGTACTGAATTTCCATGAAAAGTTTTAGGGTTTAGTGTTAAGATCCCCAGCTGTGACTGTTATACTATCCACTCTTCATTTATTGTAGTGTTACCTGCTCCCCATATGCAGGAAGACCTCAGTGTATTCTCAGAAGCATCTGCAAAGGCTTTCTGTACTGCATTGCTTATCACAGTGCCCCCAGGCACTGGCACAGTAAAGGGTGGATCACTGAATCAGTGAAACGGATAGCAGAAAGGCATGAGAGCTTGGGGGGTTGTGAGAAAGTGAAGGAAAAAAGATCCTCTCTATTTCACTAATTCTGGACCTTCGTAAAAAACCAACACAATGCTTGGGACTGTTCGTGCTGTGAGCAAACACTGAAATATGACAAGGCATCAAGGCATGTTGTGTTACATGATATTCAGGCAGCTGCTGTGATGGCAGTTTTAATCCACCAACTGGTGCAACGAAACAAATCTGAAATGTAAAAGCTAGATTTTCACCAAAATATTTCATTAATATTACATGCATGTAAGTCAGGGAACTCAGACTACTAATCCCCACAGCTACTCTAAGTCAGCCCTGAAGGACAAAGCAACAACGCAGCTGCACAGACAGGGGCTCAGAAGGTATTCTAGGTTTCAGTTTCCTGACTGAAGTATGCAAAATTTTCCTATCAATGTTCTGTTAGCATATTTTCTTTGAAATTCATTGAAGGGGGAAAATACACATTGTTTTTCAGAGGAATGTAAGTATGAAATGACTGTATACCAACATATGAAGATAGCCAGATATAGACAAATTCCACCTACTAGTGGAAAGTTTCACCCTGCAGAACAGACCTCAGCAATATGTTTTAGGTCAGAGGAGGAGAAGAGAGCTGAATCTTCTTCTGTCCTTGACTGCAAATTGAGACCTTCCAGGAGCTTCCACAGCATATGCCAACCTCAAAACCTGTCCTGCACTTATAACAGTGCTTTGCCTGTCTCTCAGAAGCCCCACCAGTCTGTCTGTCAGCACAGAGTTGGTTGGCATAAGCCCTCACAGCAACAGAGCCTTGCTTCCTCAGCTAAAGCACCCTGCAGGTCCCACACCATGGGGAAGAGGTTGACCTACCCCCAGAAATCACCACCAAGGCAGGAGACAGACATACTTCAAAGTGAAAGAAGAGAGGGAGCGGGTGAGCAGGTTTTGTCTGATTTAGCAAAACACCTTCTCTTCACGGAGATGTCCATTCAAATCACTTTTAAATTTCCCTAGATTAAAGCAACAGGGAATAAGTAGAAAGGAAAGCAGTATCCGAAGCTGTCCATTAAACAGGATATGTGTGGGTAACAGATCAGCAGATGTAAGGGCACCTCACCAGCCTGCTCTCTCCTCATGTCTCTTCCTCTCACACACTCACCCACTCCTCCTTGGGCTGGGCACCTGCTTGTCCACTGAGGCAAGTCAATTAAAACCAAATTTAAACTATAACTATCACAGATAGGAAGGAGATGTGGACAGCTACTACTTCCAGCTGGAACTGTGCAGGGGCACTGAGTACTGTCCCTCCTGCCCCTCCCTCCTGCCAGCTCCTGCATCCTCCAGGTCCCACAATGTGGGGATGTCATCTCCCACCACAGCACACAAACTGCCCACAAGCATGACAAGGCAAGTGTGATTTTCCACCCTGGCTGCCACTGTGGGTGGTCACGTTGGTGTCTGCCCCATTTGCACGGTACTGGATGCTGTGGAGTGTACAAAGTGTTCCATACGGCTTATGGAGGGACAGAGCCATGCTAGCAGTGCATTAGAAAGCTGCATTTATGTTACCATATAGAACCCCTGGTCTGTATTTGTCTTAGCATGCCTATTAGAAGGATAGATGAGAAAAATCCTACTTCTCTGTTCTTGAAAGTGGAGGAAGAGTGGCTGCTAGCAAGACTGTGCCCTTTACCTTGGGGTTTCTAACTGTCACCCTCCTGCTCGGTATTTGTCACATGCTTAACTCCCTTAAGGTCTTAATTTTTCATTTGAATAGCTTTTACTCCTTAACTTTCTAGGCTACCTTCTTGTTCAATAGCTGATCTTTCCCAGCTAATTAGTTGACTGCTATTTCTGAGACACTGTCAAGTTATTTACCTCGCTGAAGTGACTTAAGTTCCTCCCCCCACGCCCCCATCCACCCCCTGTCTGTCTGGTTTCCCCCTCTAGTCTAGCTGAAGTGACAAACTCTCTCCCCTAGCCAAACATTTGTTTTTACAAGGTATTTTTATACCATCACCTCTTCCCTGCATCTCCCCCGCCCACCCACCACAAACATATGCTGTAGTGGGAGGACATACTGGTTTCACATAATTTGCAATGTTAAGGTGACAAATTTCCCCTCCTTCAAGTATTTTTTTTTAAGATCTGGTTTGTAAAATGCAAATGGTAATGGGTTAGCTTCTCTTTGCCTTTTTTACCCTGTGCATGGTGTTGTCCTTCTTCGCTTAGAAGTCCATGGAAGAGAAAACAAAAACCACTTGATTTGTATTATTCAAAACCTATTTTTGCTATAATAATATACAAAAATAGACAAAAATAATATTGTCTAGATTGATAGATTTCTTTTATTCATTCCAAGAAAGACAGGAATTATGATAATTTCCGAGAAAGTAGGCAAATGTAACCACTTTACTGACTTTATTAGCTGGTCCCAGTATGTTTTTCTCTGTATTAAAATCCACATGCAGTCACATTCACGCAGTAAAAACAACCTCAAGTGCTCTAAGCTTCAGGCTCAGAACCATGGAAAACATGACTGTGGCCTTCATCATACCCAATTAGGAGTACATGTAATCCACAGTGACTCTGGTGTGGTGGATAAATGCCTAAGCCAGCTTTAAAGCAGGCAGGAACAATCTAGTTAAAAGAGCACAGAGCCCAAATTGGGCTCAGCCACTCTAAATATTTACCATATTCTGAGCAGGAGGTTGCAGGGGCATACATAGTACTACACTTGGAGAACTTCCAGTACCTGCATTCACCACTGCAAAGCAAGGTCTGGTGTGCTAAACATCCTGGTCATTCCAGCAGCTCACATGCAGGGAATGGGCCAAATGAAGACTGCTTATAAAAACACTGAGTTTATGTGGCAGGATGACTGAAAAATGCTTTTTATACGTGCATGGTATCTAATCAGCACACACCATTAGACTTTCTGAAGAGGGATAAAGTCTTATTCCTCATCCTAAGACCAAATTGAATACTATTCCAGAATGTAATCTGCATTTTAATTCCCATTTTATGCAGAAATTTTAGTGCAGCACAAAACTACAACAAAAAAGTATGCATCAAAAATGCATCCTTGTTAATTTAATCTTGGGACTTTGTCTCATATAAGAAGGGCAAAGAAAGATAGATTTGAAAAACAAAACAGGGTAGGTCAACTCTCTGCCAGCAGCAGAGGAACAGAATGGGAAAGTACTAAACAGTGAAATTTATTTATACTGTGGAGCAACAGGCTCCAAAGGACAAACTGTTAGCAGAAGGAGCCACTCATAGCACATGCAAAGCTTCTCTCAAATCAAACAGATATGGCTGTCACTGTGGGAAGCCAAGGAGCAGAGAGTATGAAAGAGAGAGGAAAAACCCTCTCCACAGACTGAAAACAACTGCAGTTAAGGGACTCCGAGTAGAACATGGGTAGTGCCTTCAGTTTCACTGTGGTTCTAGCAAAGTCATCTGGGGGAAAATGTCTGCAGCAAACCACCAGGAGTGAGCTAAGCAAATGAGAAGGGAGCAAGCAAGTTTCTCAGTAAAATATGTGAAGGAACTGGTTGTTTATTCCAAGAATTTTCAGATTGTCCCCTTTTGTATGTCAAGGAAAAATGAGTAGAGGACCACCAGACCATCAGGGAGGAGCCACTAACCCCAGTTGTCTGGGGATAGTCTGGCAAGGAAGAGCCATCCTCCAATCATTCTGGAGCTATCAGCCTCCAGAGCTCTGCAGGAAATAGTTCAGGGCTGTGCAGTTCTGCTGGCTCTTAACTCTTTGCCAAACCCCTGGCACATACTCAGAAGCAAGTGATATTTATTTGGCAGCACGTTCTTTTCTAGAAAAACAACATGGAATCCTTGCATTAACACCCTCCTGTTGGCTAAAGATAGAGCCCTCTTCTGTGTGCCCTTGCAGATTAACAGGTGACCTCTGTGTCTAAAAAGAAGCATCCAAAGATGTATCCATGAGGTCCAAGAGGAAAATGCGCACACACATGAAGAGACTACTTCTCTTCCTTCCGGGTCACTGGACATTTTCCTGCATCAGACATTATCTGAACATTCACTCAGCAGTTGGACATGGCACAACCCAGCCTGGACCTATTCTCACTAGTGTAGAGAGAATCTACACAATATTTCATTTTTCCCATTTCTCTCCCCTCAAAAGAGGCAGTAGAAAAGAGAAATGTATCTTTGGGACTGATCTTTTGTCTTCAGTCCAGGTCACAGATCTTCTTGCCTCCTAAAAATAAGACAAATGTATTTTTCTACTCATGTGACCACAGCTCCTGTGTACCTACCTGAGCTAGCCACACAGTGGCCTGCTCAGGTCCTGTTACTAACGTAACAGCATCAGCTTGGCACCAGCTGCAGAAACCATCTCTGCAGTGAAGGAAATGGTTGGCCAAGCAGCCACAGCAGTACCAAACTCAGTGTAGGCTATATGGACAGTGGCATCCAAAACCTGGCTCAAATACATCTGCAAACACAGGCATCAGCCTATCCTTCTTAATGTTTTCAAAATGTTCAGAGATTTTGGGTGAAAGGTGCTGCTTCAGCACAAAAGCACTCCCAGAGCAGTAAACATACTTGGCTGGACCACTGCCTTTGTTTGAGCTCTGATTTGCTTCGAGAAAATGCAGTCATTTATTGCCTGTTTCACCTTCTTGTGGAACAGCTGCTGGCTGCAAGGAGCCAAACAGCAGACAGACTCTCAGTCCTCCTGAGATACCTCTGGCTAACAGCATGCATAGCTTTCCTCAGAGGCCAGCATGTCACTGAACAGTTGGTTTACTCTAAAACACTGCATGCTGTAGGTGCTTCCAGCTGCCTTATGAGGTATTTGTGTCAAAACCCATGTTCCTGAGGAGCCTGTGCTGTCTGAGCTATGTTTTATACCTACCCCAGAAGCAATATGTTCCTTTTAAAGCAGTTCTTTCCATATCACAAACCAGAAAGTTTAGAGAGAAATGACCAGCTTTTCAGGGAAGGCCCAAAGTAGGGTGGAAGCAGAGGCTCTGAGAGTTTGTAACACTGCTTATCTTATGAGGAGAACATCTCTTTGGGAACAGGGAAGGATATGAAGCAAATTAAAAATAGAGGAAGACCACAAGGAAGTCAAAGGGTGCTGGACAGTCAAGACATACACAATGAACAAAATGCAAACACTGGCTGGAAAAGCACTGAGGAATTTACATTTCATTCAAAACACAGTAAGCCAATAAAAATATTCAAAGGCAAAAGTAGATATGGCAGGAGCCAAAGGAATTTTTCCTGTCAGAGGACTGAATGGAAAGTACAGAAAGCAGGACTGTTGCAGGCTGCAGGAATTTGGCTGCAAGAAATCCTGTGTGAATCATGCTGCTCACCACACAGGGGGCAGTGTTAGAGATGAGGTCTAAGGACATCGTGAAGCTGCAAAAGAGAGAGAAGCTGAAGCAACCTTTGAAATACACAACACATTGCTTCTCCAAAATATGGAATAGGTTAAGGCAATGCCTAGATTCTGTATAATGTATTTTTGGAGAAGATAAGCCAGACTCTTACTGGTTTAGACATCTGTAGAGTTTGGCTACTTTCATTGTCTGCAAAAGAGCTGCTCTCAGTTTACACCAGCTTAAGCCTTCTACCCCCCCTCTGCACTCAGTATTACCCATCTTAGATTTAACCACAGCATCAAGAAAGAGGAGAAAGTCATGCCAATCCAGACAGGAATTCTTCTGTGCTCTGTCGCACTCAGAGAAGTTTTGGATATCACAAACAGATAATGACAGATGGTGGCATACAGAGACCCCTGTGCTGAACTAAAGCCCAGCAGCTGAGTGTCTCCCTGTATATCTGAGAAGGTGGGCTCACATCTATTCCTCCATTTCAGCTTTTGAAAGTTCAAGGAGAAAGAGCTGGGGGTTGATGACTGGTTTTTTAATCTTTAGCCAAACTGTTTTCTTTTATTTTAACATGCTGTATTTGCCTGGCCAGTTTAGTATAGACAAAGGTTTTTTCACCTGCCACTGAACTATCTCAGCCAGCTCGCCCCACTCTAAAACAAAACAGAATAGAAATATCACTACCTTTTATTCAAGGCTGAACAGTAGGAGCTGCTTCCACAAGGGCAAGATACACTCAAACAGGCAAACGATATCTGCTCTGTGACACAGAAGCTCCCCATTGTCCCTGGGCTCTGCACCTGAGGAGTTGTTTGCCTCAGTGCAATGCAGAAAACAGTTCTTGCACCTGCATCACACTGCCTGTAAGAACACAGCCTGCTCCAGGACTCACACTACCAAGCTGAGCTCCAAGTGGGGACAAAGCAGAGCACACTTAAAGGAGCTGATGTGATGAACAACAAACAGAAGTGTGATTGTGGCTAAAGGGAAACTGAGCACTCTCTATTCCTCTGTGTACCTGTGTGTTCAAGAAAAAGCCCTTATTCCTTTAAACAGGCAGTATACAGTGACTGACTTGAGGATCACCCTGTCCTTAGATAAGTAACACCAAGTGTTAACAGGAAGCAAGAAGCGTGGGCAGAGAGTAAATGTGGCCAGCAACCATGGCCACTCATGTAGTCTGTACAAGTCTGGTGCACCAATAAATGTGTAAAAGTGACAACAGCTTTAGCAGGAGAGGATTGATTACCCAAAGGCAAGTAAGGGGATCTTGCCATTGGTACACTCTACAGCCACATGGGAGACTACCAGGGACTAAAACTTGGATCCTTTGCATCCCCATGAGTGCTGTAAACACCTCACGATTGGCTAGTTTTGGGGAGGGAACACACATTTCCATATCTTTGCACAACAGAACCTTCAAAAGATTTGTTTTCATCCCTGTGTAAAGAAAGGAACATAATTTTAAATCTCAGAATTTCAAGGAACAGAACGATTGTTTACGACACATGTTTGTAAAGAAAATAGTGCAGTTACGTCAAAGGTTGTCATTTACCCTTACAGTACAAAGGTAAAGAGCCTTCAAACTAGATTGTTGAACTGAGAGCCAACGACAGCTACATTTTAACCCTGCATTCAAAAAAAACACCCCAAAAATAATTTAACCATAACTATAAGGAGGCCTACTTGCCCCATCTACTGGCCATTGGGAAGACTGGATTTACACTGCAATTAAAAGCATTACCATCGAGGCCACAATTCAGTCAATTCTCAGGTTATCAATTCTAAATTTAAACACATGCAAAAGTGCTGCTGATGGTGCTAAGCACAGATGGACTCTACCAAACTGGAGCCTGAGGCCAATTATTTAGCATGGCAGAAATAGAAATAACAAAGAGAAAAATATATCATTTTCAAAGGAAATACTAGGGCAGTCTCTTCAGTAACACTAGTTTGTTAACCTTGAAAAAATAAATAAATATGCCTTCTTTTGTTCTGAAGTAGGCCAAGGTAAATTAATGCTATAAGATAGCAGCCTGCAGACCCCTTGTCACAAAGCAGCCATATATACTGCAGCTCAGTAAGGCCATCACAAGGTTACCATGCCATCTTATGGATTTTTAAAAAAGCATTTGTTTAACAAATAGTTAGATAGCAAGTTAGGTTCCCTAAAGGCCTGTTGACCATACATTTTTCTTCTCTGCATGCAGTGAATCCATAGAACAGCTGATGTCTAAAGGGAAAACATAAAGTTTGGGTTGACTTGATGAGACCTTTTACACTACCCTAGGAGGACCACTTGCTGGATTTCTCTCTTTCAGCACATGCCTCACTCTCATCATGTTCTTCAAGTGCAGTGCCTGTGCTAGAATTGTAGCATCCCTCTGCTCCATGACCTCCCATGCTGGTTGGAGGTTCAGTCAGATGTACCTAGAGAAAAGCTGCAGCCAAGGGAAAGACCATCAAATCCCCTGGCAGCAAGCTTCCCACCAGGTAACCCAACATGCCTGCAAGCTGACTCACCATGAGATCTTACACACAGCCATCCTCTCTCCACGTGAGCCCAGAGAGCCTCTGACAGTCTGCTTAGGCAGATACTCAGTATGCAACTATATTTCCTGCAATGCACACAAGCCTCCTGCTCAAAGGACTTCTGGGTCTTGTAGATTCTAAGCAGAAACAGGACTACCACCATGTCTATCTAGGCCCAGGCATGAGGGCTCAGAGAGGAGTTATTGTCACACCACAACAGAGAATGATGAACCAACTCCTTCAGCAAGCAGAACTCAGCATTGTCTTCAGGAATACAGGTGCAACCTTCTCTTTTGAGCTATGACCCTACCTACCCAGGAAACTCTGTAAGAATAAACTGGCCACAGCAGGGAACAGACTGTGGAGGAGGAGAAGGAACAGCATCCCATCCCCACTGAGGCTCATTCAACTCCAGGGATAAATCTGAGAAGCAATTATGACTGCATTTAAACATATCATTTCTATACCAGACAGGGAAAGAAATCATTGGCAGTAGATCTAGACCTGGTGGTAAACCAAATGATGGGCTGTACATGAAATTTCAGAAAGTACATGCACTACTCTGAGGATCATCACAAAATGTTTGCTTAGCCTCCTTCCAGAAGTATATTTCAGGATGAGTTTTGCCTTAAGGGGATGGTCAAATGTTCCAGAAATCACTCGAGTCCAAACTCTATAATGCAAAAAAGTTGGACAACAGTGCCTTGGTGCAAATGCTTGCACAACCTCACCATTACAGTGTAAGCTGGGATCCAGCATTTCTAGATGACATTCCTAGAGGTCACAAAAAGGGCCAAGAGATTTTTCAGCTGAAGCATGTATTTTCTAACATCCCAGTTATCTAGGGACCGAGGTTATAGAAATACTGTCAGTGTCCAGAAGAATCTGCAAGGAAAACCCACTGAAGATGGGTCCTGAGGGCTCTCTGAGCCTCTCTGGGTTCTCTGAGCATCACAAGCTTGCTGAGAGGTTCCTCTCTAGACATCAGGGGAAGCAAACAGCTGGCAGCTAAGGTGTCACCTGGGACAGTGCACAGAGATGAGGCAGTGCCCAGAACTGCCTGCAGCGCAAGCTGGTTTCCTCAAGAGCAGGAGTTTTGGGAGTCCTACATCTTAGCTCACCTGACTTCCTCAATAATTCCAGCACCACCTAAGAGTACTTCAATTCTTCAGCCTATAAAACACTAAGTAGTAGAAGAAAGACCAGTATTTACACATGAGAAAATAGGTACCAACTCTGCCTGGGCTTGTGAATTCATGCACAACTCTCTGTGCATGAAGACCCACCCAGAGAAATATAACTCCTAATAGCTCAGGATTCCTCTCTCCTGAGAGGATCCACAACATTTAGCTCGCTGAGCTTCAATCCTGTTGTGCTGGGAGGACCCCCTGAGAGCAGCTGGTCATGTGGAAGCCATAGCAGACAGCTGTGAAAGAGGCAACCCTGCTGAAGAAAGACACTCAAAGGATGCTGGCCCATTTTTAATGGCCACAGAGTAGTGCTGCTCTCAAAAACAACCTGCACACACAAAAGTCAGACTTCATTAATTCTCTAGTCCCTCATGGCAGACACCTTTGACAGATGAAGTTCTGGCTTATTAGGCTGGGAAAACCCACTCTGTTCCCTATGCAAAACCAGATTTAGACATCTGACTTACATCATGGGCCCCAAGCTTATTTTGTCAATCCAAGCTGATAAATAATCCTGAAACTGGCAAAAGTAAATGTTTGGCAAGAGCTTTGAATATAAACCAGGCTCTAACTGAAAGCTGCAATGATGACTGCAAATAAACCATTTATGCTTTCTTTCACTGTTGCCATCACTGTACATGAGACAATCCTTATCCCACAACTTTCCATCTCTGCCCCATTTTCAGTGCTCAGAAACAATCCTCAATTCTTATTTATATTGCACTTGACAGATTGAGGACCCCTTATTTTTTCTTTTTGCGAAATAAGGTGAATGAAACATACTTGTTCCTCATTGTGAATAACTGCTTAATTAACTATACTAGTTACATACAATACCTTTGAGGGGCAAAACATAACACTGTTCTCTAAAAAAATTTTCTCGGTTACTTAACAGAATTAAATTCAATTTGTCTTTCCTATTAAATTTTTCCTGGGAAGAAAGTCTGCATTCTTCAGCTGTGACCTTAGGTTACTGCTCTGTTTTGGGGATTTTGTTTCATTTTTTTATTTAGTAATAAGAATAATGCACAAGAAGACAAAGACAGGGTTCTCTAGAGACTGAACCACATATTTTATATCAAAAGAAAATTCGTTTTACTGGAAAATAGGCAGTCCAGAAAATGTCAAATGAGAAGTTTCACTCTACATCTAGAGCCTTGGGAGTAGGCAATTATCCAGCTCACTAGTCCCTTTTTTGGGGGTTCTTCTGGAGTGCAGGGGTAACTATATCTTTAGCAGCAGACATACTAAAATTCAAGACAAAAGAAACATGCAAAGCAATTTCTCGCTACTACCACAAGCATTAAAAATATTCTTAAAGATGCCACTCACTCACCAAGAAACAAACATCAGAAGGAACTGGAAATCACTGCTTTGCCACCACTCAGCTCTGACACTGTTGCTTTCCTCCTCCTGGCAGAAGTCAGGCAGCACTTTCCAAGCACCACCTGCATCAGGCCACACTGTAATGTCCCACAGGCTCAGCCAGCTCACTTGGACATAAAACTAGGCACAGGTGCTGGAATCAGCCCAGGGGCTGAGCACCAGCTGGCACATCTGAAATGATTTCCAGCCCAAGGGAAATGAGAGAGGAGTGTTTGGAAAGACCTTGTGTGTAGAGACTTTCCAAATGTTAGTAGCCCTCCTTTAGAGAACTAGAAATACTGTCTAGGCTGAAGAACAATAGATAGTGTGGACTGTTTGAGGTGTACTGGATGGATGATTCTCTTCTTCTTGTGGACTGGGCTGGGCTGAGCTGAGCAGCCCCCCTTCCTTTGCTGGTGAGCTTGCACAAACATGACTGTGGCTCTTGCTTTGCTGGGTGCAGAGAGATGTGACTACCACTCATGCCCCACTGCATGGTTGCCTTCCCACAGCCAAAGCCCTTCTGTCAGTGAGCCTTCAAAAGGGAGTATGGCTGACCAGTTCACCCAGAAATAGCTCCTCACTTCCCCTCTCCAAACACCTCTTTGAAAGCCAGTTCCATCCATACTTTCACTAGGAGCCCATTTCTTCATCTGCAGTGGGAAAAGCAAATAGAGCTCTCTAGATTTTCTTTGCTTTGAACGAGAATGTTCATTGAACTGGCCCTGCTCAGGTAAAGACTGAGACTTCACCATGACCTTCCACTTCCTTAAAAACACTGCAGGCTGAATAGAGCCTCCTGGCAAGACAGATGAATCCAGCACTGGCGTGCAGATCCCAGTGTTGGTGCCCTCAAGAAAGAACAGAGACTTACTCTAGCACTTGTTTATTACGTCATCTAAGTAATGCACAGAAGAGGGACAAAGGTGAATCCTTGAATCACTGTAAGGATGTTTTTTCTCCAGGGCAGGCATGTTAAGTCCAGAGATATCAATACCATAGTCCCTGGAATATTCTAACAAGCTTTGCACCAGCACACGTGATGATAGCTCCACCTACACTTCAGACAAGTAGGTACTGATTCTGCAGTGCTCCCAGAGATAATGATCTTGTGAACTGACTTACCTAAACTTGAGGAACTAGCTACAAGACAGCACATAATCCTGAGACACCTTCACACCAAATAATCCTTAGCACCTTGAACTGACTCCTGAGTCAGCCCTGCTTTGAGCAGGGCAGGTGACCTCCAAGTGTCATTTCCAGTGGATAGTCTGTGATTTTGTAATATGACTGCTTTTGAAACAGCACATCTGTGAAGAAACAATGGAAAGACCTCCGATTTGGGACTGGGGGTTCAATTAAATTAACACAATCCTGGCAAAGATTTTTGATGACTCTTGTGATCAATGCAACGCAAGCACAGTGGAAAAACAATGGACAGATACCTAACATTCAGAGAAGACTTGTAGGATTGTGCTTTAACTTTGTTTGAGGTAAGGATATCCTTTCCTGTGCATAATTCCTCTTCAGAAACTCCCTTTCATTTTCTACAACAGCAAATATACAGCAACTGTTGTACTAAACATAATATTTCCGCAGATATTCAGAATCTGCAAATATAAGTGTATGTATTCCTTATTGTATATGAAGTATCACTGTGATGTTTTCTACAATGATACAAGATGGTAAAGCCATGAGAATCATGTGGAAGACTTTCAACATAACAGCTAGCATTCTACAGAGAAATATTCATAAGAAGCTGTCCACAAAGAATACATATTTAGAATATGCAGATGATTTTAAGGGTTGTCCTCTGCTGTGTTTCAGGAAGAGAAGTTTAATGGTATCAGGACAGTCAACACATTAACTAACACTAGAGAGCAGAGGGTATGACTCTTATGTCCACCCAGGTAAAATTAGCAAAGCAGACATAAATATTATAATACCTCTTGTATACAGTAGAGTTACATTTTTGTAAGTGTTTCGTACACAAAGGAGGCTATTTACCCAGGACACAGTCCTGAAAATTCCAGAAGTTATTTTCAGATAGTTGTGATCTGTTAGCCCTGCATAGGATCTATTTCAGGACAGAGTGAAGAAGATTGCTATACTGTAAGTGGGAACTACGGGTTTTTTCCCTTGATTTTTCTCAAAAATTGCAGAGGAGACAAAATTGCTGAATCCTGAAAGAATTAAGTGGTTGAAGTCTCCTATCTGTTATAGATATTTGCCCTAAAAGCCATGTTCCTAAGCAAGGCAGTCCTAAATGTCTCTTTGGAATGAAACTGGTTTTGTGGTTATGCATTTCTGTACTACCAGCAGACCACTTAACACGGACACTTTTGGTACTGGAACTGTCTGCCTGCAAACATAGGTAGAAAAAATCATCTGGAAGATGAGAAACTTTCCATAGATTCAGGGCTAGAATTAGAACTTGGTTATGAAGATTCATGGTAGTTTCAACAGAAAGTTGCATGCCAACTTATTTTATCTTGGAAGACAGAAAATAACACAAACAAAACATCTTTTGCTCTTCTGAATTTTAGCTAGACCATGCCATCACAGGAATATTCCTGAAAAAGGCTGGGCATAGTGACTGATGGTAAATAGGGCATGAAATGGGATAAAGACATCTTTAGAGTTTCTAGGATCCAACAGGGCATACAGATCATAATCCAAGTAGCTCCCAAAGGATGTGAGACTTCACGAATGAATCACAAAGTGCCATCAGTTTCACTCAACTAAAACTGGTGGCACAATTGAAAAATTATATTTTTACCTTTATCTGTGTCTCTTCTGTGATTCCAAAGAATTGAAGCAAAGGGAAACTTCTTATGTTCTTCAAAGCAGTCATTATCTGGTTGGCATGCCTGCCTTGTCAGAGCCTTTCTAAGCAACAGGCACCCAATGACCTGTGGAAACCAGAACTGGGTGTGAACGCTTTTGCACCCCCCTAAGTAATTTTGCTAATGAATGCAGATGTGACAATTCACTTCATCACATTTTGTCAATTGGACTTGATCACTGCCTTTCCTCTTCTTCAAGTCTGATGAGTGATGTTTTTCCTGACCATAAATCCATCCTTGTGCTCTTGTACTATTTACAGCAATTTTCTACTAGCCAAGCCTGGTTCTTATGAGTCAACAATCAGTGACAAAAGACAGGATGATTATTAACTTCTGAGCTTTTGAAATAAACTGATAGCAGCAAACATCTCTCCTTCCTGCCTGGACTGGGGAGGCAGGTCACTCTCCAATGTTTAGGTACTTCTAACAGAATGGATAATTTTACGTGCATCACAATGCATTCAAACAGATGGAGTATGAGAATGCCCAGGTACTTCCTTGGGAAAACATCTGTCTAGCTGTTCTTCTTTCCAGAAAAGTACACAAGAATCACAGCAAACTGTGACATAAAAAAAGTGGGGACAGAGAAAAGATCCAAAGTAAAATATGTAAAAGTATTACTTCTAATACCTAATCAGGTAACCAGCTTTTCAACCTGACAAAAATTCAGGGGATATATTCCCTCTGGACTTTAGGAAAGCATCTGGAATGATGTCACATGGGAAGCAATAAGTAGCTGCAAGAACTGAAAGCCAAGCATGAAAATAGCTAAAAGCGGAAATGACCAATGGGAAGTCATTGACCTGGATGGATTTTACTGGTGGCATTCCTCAATAGACTGTCCCAGGACAAATTTAACATAACTGTTTGGCACAAAAATCAAAGTATACTAATGAAATTTTCTGATTAAGCAACTTGAGAGGCAATGTCAGAGCAAAAGAATAGCTGGAATGGTAGCTATGGGACAAAATTTAACTGCTAAGTGCAATAAGGAAAAACAAGTTTTTGCAATGAACCAAAAGCTTGCCAGCTGAAAACAACCAGGAGGAACTCTGAGACATGTTGCTAGGATTGCCAGACTTCATGTATGGGAAGAATGTGTCCCTCAGATCCTCAGTTCCTTACAGGCTCCTTCATTTAGTGGTTGCTGGCATCGTTGCTTTGATCCAGAAGCAGAGAGAAGTAGGTAGGTAGGCAGGCAGGCAGCAGAGGCCACAAAATCACAGCCCATGTTAAAAACATACAGAACATGCAAGGAATAGAATGCCCCAAAGGTTTTTAGGTGGGATATGGGATTTTGGATTGAACCATAAGAAATTCTTTGTTATATGGAACATCCAGCAAGCCCCCATCAGCCACTCACAGCATAACTGTAAGAACCAGAGGAAGACAGAAGCAGACAGTGAAGATACTAAGATTAGCTGCTTTCCAGGCTCTAGAGGACTCCTAATGGTACTGTTCATCCAGAAATGGCACAAGTTACAGCTCTTGTATGAACCTTCCTCATATCTGTAGATGTGAGGAGTCTAGAGCTGGCCTGCCACAATCACTGGCACCTGAAAATTCATATAGACTAGATAAGGGAGCAAATACTTCTGGTTATATCCATAGTGGTTTCTCTTCATTCAGAGTGGAAGAATACATTCCTACACTGTGCCTGAGCCATCCACTCATGGGTTGCTGAGAACTCCTCCCACAGGAATTTCTGAAACAAAGGGAACACCTTCCTCCCCTACCTTGACTGGCATTGCTGATACCCTTCTGAATTATGGAAAGAAGCTGATAGGAGGCACCTTTCCCTGAGACCTGGGGCCTGAAAGACACTTTTCAACATGAGATCCTTTCCAGCACAAATGATTCTCTGATGTTTGGCCTCTTTAGGTAAGCTAGCGCAAAGGACAGATATACAATTCCTCCTCAGATGCTCTCTTCTCATGATAACTGTTGTCTTGCCTAGGAACTTTCTTTATAAAGGTTTACTTCCAATCTGCTGGGGAGGAAACAGAAAAGAGTTCAAGAGGTATCCCAATTTGCTCTAAGCTGCAGAGCCTACAGTGGCTGCATATGCCAGTGGATTTATGTCCTATGTTCCTCATGCTCCCACTCAACTGAATTCTGTTTCCTCTTCATATCCAACACTCTGCTTCCAAGTGCTCCTCTGGGGCTACAGGAGGAACACTCTTCCCAGCAGTATTCAAGTTTTCTCATCTCCTTTCACTGTGCTCCAATCTCCTCCACTCAGCACCTGTAACTCTTAGAAGGATTACAGTTGCTTTTTTGGCATGCCAAGGTCAGAAGGGAGAACCCATTGTTGCAGAAAATAAGGGAAATAGCAACTCAAAATATTGAAAATTGCTGAATCTCAAAAAATTGCTGAGACAGCTGGGCCACCAAAAAAAAGATGACCAATTTTCTGCTTTTTTTGTACATCTGTACAAAACATTCACATTGGGTTGAATTTCAACTCACTCATATCTGCAGTTCTTTCAAAAAATGTTAGTATTGTGAAAAGCAGATGACATTTCTGTTTGCCTCCCAAAATATTAAATTTACATTCTTAGAACATAGTGTTTCAGCAGTATGAAGATCTGGGAAATTTCATTGCTATTTTCTTTTGGAAAAGATTCTTGAAAACATTTTAAATTTCTGGAACCAAAATATCTGATTCTCACACAAATTCAGACCAATTTTTCCTAAACTTGAAGAAAACTTCTCAGATAAGAAAACAAATGTTCTCTAGAGCATCGAAAAAACCCACACTCCTTCCTGTATTTACCTTCAATTGCAAATAAGGGGAGCACTACTTATGGCTACTTTACAGATGGAACTGAAGCTCAAAGGCTAAATTACTTACCTGCTGCCAGACAAAAGCGTGGTGGAATATGGAACTGACTACAACAGTCTTATTTTCCAAGACAGTGTCTTAAACACTGCACCATTTTTCCTGCAAGGCCCACACAGTCTGCACGATGGAGAAAGAGACCTCAGACCACAGTCCGACCTAAGCTTTGACCTGAACTTTGTGTTTTGCTCTCACCTCTTGCAAATTGTCCACACAGAAACAGTGTATATTCCACAGCACTTTCTCAGAAGCTGGAGAATAATTTCCTTCCACTAGCAAACATACTTTTTGGGTTGTGTGGCACAACAGAAAAAGCCAATACAGCTTTTCATTTACTGCTGCATCTGCATGTTAACATGAAGGTCAGTAGGAATGTACACAAGAGAAAGAAAATGAGTAGTTAATTATTGCTAGACTGCAAGAAGGGAAAACACATGCTTTAATTTGGTTTAGAGAAGAGCAAAACATGAGAAATGCTTCTTCTGGGCTGTTTTTTCATAGGAAGGCATACACAGAGTAAAATTCATGATAACTGGAAGCTATTTGATGTGCTTTGAGTATCACAGATAAAAAATCCCCTCTCGTCATTTGGCATAATCTCAATTAATAATTACAATATTCAGCAAGAAAAATCCCACTTGATTTTTTTCAAAATCCTGTGGGATTTTTCTTGCTGAATATTATATTCATTTATTGAGATTGTTCCTTTTCCCACATGTGTTTAATCTGGCAATTTGCCCATATCTTTTGCCATATTTACTCCTTCTCATGTGTTTGTACTTGAGGGTTTCATTGCATCATCAACAATCTGCAGTGCTTCAAAAGTAAACTGTGTTTAAACCAAAATGCTAGATTTGCTCTTTATGGAACAAGTTTTAATTGTTTCAAAACCTCAACATACAACAGGCCAAATCCTAGTACAACCAGTTTCTCTTGGGATGTTAAACCACTGTTTAAAACTTTCCTTCAGTTCTTCAAGGGCTGAAGGCATATTTGCTGTTCACCATACAGCTATTATAAATAAGCAAAATACATTCATGTAACAGGGTAGAGATAACTGCTTCAAAAATATTCTAAGGCATTTTTACCAAAACAATCAGAACAACTTGGCCAAAACTAGGAAATTTAGTTGCTCTGCAGAATGCAGGCCTAGTCTCTACCAATCACAAAATTAATAGAAGTTGGAGATTATGAAAGTAGTGAAGAACTCTTACTTCCAGAGCAAGGTAAGAGTCCTGGAGAGTTCACCACACTGAACTTCACTTGTCATTGGGTACCTGGAAGAAGAGGCTTATGTCAAGCATCCAGCAGAACAAAGCATTGTCTCAAAGCCAGCTGCAGGACTAGAACCTAACACAGGAGAATTGGGCAAGTCTCCAGAGCACATGCCAGAGCAATCAGAACATTTCAGTGTAAATTCTGCATAATTACTGCAGTACGTACCTTGTTGGCTTCACAGTTTTATCCAGACAGAACAGCAAAAATCTGAAAAAGACATTCACTATCCTAATGCTTTAAAGCCATGCTCCATCACCCACTTCATTAGTGGAACATGAATGGGAAGTGATGCTCATTAATACCAATGTACACTCTTTTTAGAGTTTTGATTCACTTCAGTAGTGCTCAACAGAGATAAACTGCTGTAAATTCTGTACAAATTGGCAATTACAAAACTTACCAAGCTTTTCTGCACCAGAAGGAATTAGTGATCATGACCAACAGACATGTATAGTTCTTTAAATGCTAAATAACTGAGTTCAGGTACTCAAATGTTTTGCAACATTTAGGTAATATGAAGGCCAAATGCTCAGCACCTGCCACCAGCAGCCACTGCTCAGAAGCCATCTAACTTTTCTAGGCAAGATCCAGACTCAGCAAATTGCTCAATTTCACAAAGTAAATGAGTAGCAGAGACTGTCTTATCTCTTAACCCCAAACTAAGTAATTTCACATTCTCTGTCACATCATTTATACTGATGGATCCACACTACCATGATATATGATTTTTAAGCATTTGTGTCACCAAGTGACAGAAGCTGCATAATGGAGAAATTCCCACATTCTCTGAAAAATCTTTGGTTTGCAGCTTGTCAGTTATAGATGGAGTGTCTAAACTATGCTCTATAGATGGAGCATTTCAGCAGTTCTATTTTCATTGATGAGGTATTGTAGATGAAAGAACTTTGCTGAAATGGTCTGATGCATGAATGTTTTGTTCAAGAAAACAAAAAACCAAGGCTCCCTCATTTCTGCAGTCCCACTGAAGAAAGGTTTAAATTATGAAAACCTCTTTTTCAGCTTTATTCTTCTTTTCACAGCAAACACTGAATTAGCTTTGTGACAATGTTGCACTGTTCTATATAATGAAACTTCAGACTGAAAGAGGGTGGGTTTAGATGAGATGCGAGGAAGAAGTTCTTCATTGTGAGGGGTGAGAGATGAGGCACTGAACAAACAGTTCTGAGAAGCTGTGGATGCCTGGAAGAGTTCTAAGCCAAGCTGGATGGGGCCTTGAGCAGCCTGGTCTAATGGAAGGTGTCCCAGCTCATGGCAGCAGGGTTGGAACCAATGCTCTAAATTTCAGCTTTTGTATTTTCCAGATTCTGTACTGCACTAGTATAACTCTGAACTTCATATAAAGTGTCAGCAAGTTCTTGTCACAGTTTATTTAGACAAAACAATCCTTTTCCAGCCTGAGAACCAAGGACACCATCACAGCCTCGGGCCCAAAAAGTGCAAACAATGGTGAATGGAAGAAAGCAATCTGGGAGGATGAGACTTCATAACCCAAAGCTGTAAATTGGGAAATTAACCCCAATATGTAAATGGACCCAAACTTATAAAAGTGTGAAAACTCGGGACCAGGCATTCATCTTGGGTAGGGCTACGGCCAGGCTCTTGTACTGCCCAAGGTGTATCCTTTGAAGGCCTTTCAATAAATACCTACTTTATTCCTTTAACTCTGCCTAGCCTCTGTTCTAGGTAGCCTCTCAAGGCATCAGAACTAGATGAGCTTTAAGGTGCCTTCCAACCCAAACCAATCTATGATCCCTACACTGAATGGGCACACTCACTCTGGCTCCAAACATCAAGCAAAATGACCTGAGAACCCAAAAGAATCAAACATGGCCACATTTTCCCAACAAGCAAACAGAAAATATTCTAATGCTTAAAGTGATAATAGAAGACTAAATAAAAACTAACTCACAGGAGGAGAGGTGTGTCTGAATGGGAGAGTAATGACAAAGACAGGTAGAAATAAAATAGCAAGTAGTAGAATGGCAGTTTGGAAAGTAACATAGTAAACATGGAGTCTTTCATCTGTTGTCCCAATAGAAGTGTGTGATGTCCAAGAAGACCAACATCTGCTAACATTAGGAATAACACTCTGCCCATACATTTTTCAAAGCATACAGCATCCTGCAATGATCTTTAAAATGTTGTGCGTCATAATTCTACTTACTTAACTACATTAATTTTCTCCAAGTTGAGTCTGTTTTGCCTGCAAAAGTAACTGGTAAGAAACCTCCTTGTGTTTATCCAGACCCACAAGCTCTGTTACTCTATTTACTCCCCTTGTTCAGCAGAGGAGCAGGAGTAAGAATGGCCAGGGGGACACACCTGGCAGGCAGCCAAGGTACTTTCCACACACATTTGCAAAACAATGAAAAAAAGTACAAATTGGTTAAAATTTTTTAATGTACAAATTTACATTCACTGTGTTGTAACTTTCAAACAAGGGAGGAAATTGCAACAGTCTGCATGATTTATTCTATTCATAATTTACAAGTGTACAGATTAGAAGAAAATCCTTTTTCCTTTTCTCGAGGAAATAAGTATTTCATTTCTATACTCAATAATCATTCAGCTTTCTAACAGTGTGAGCTATGCCCCAGCATTCTCTCTCAAAACTAGCATGTTTTTATCTCTTGGGATTCCAACCAGTAGCCTTTGTTGCTCTTCATGTGCCCACACAGCATATTCAGAATTCTGCTCCAGCAACACCTAAAGACACACTTCAGTGAAAGAGGAAGCAGCTGAAGACGTCCATCTTCAGTTCTGCAATACACCCAGGTGCCAATTACTTTCTTCCAAATGGATCCGACCACACTTTTAACCCTACAAATCAAACATCAGAATAGCAGCATTGATAATTTAGACTGTTGGAAAAAAAAAAAACAGGTCTGCTACTCCAGCTTTGTGTATTATAAACAATGAAAGAAGCCAACAATTTCTGCACTGAATTTGCATCTCTGCTTAAACTTGCAAAAATATACAGAAAAACTACTTCATCTTGATCTTAAACTTCAGATAATGGAAAAATCTATGACATTCATAGGTAAGGTGTTCTAAAATTGTTGGATCATTTAGAATTGCACCTTACACTTAAATTTGTCTAGGTTTCTTTTTCAAATAATGAATTTTGTAACTTATCAGCAGCTAAATTCAGATGAAAAGGAGAACTTACATTGAAGAAGAACTGGTCATTAAGTACCTGCATCTTGGATAAATGAGCCAGGCCAGTCCTCTTGAATGTTTAGTAAAAAAGACAGGTTTACAAGACCTCTATTTCACAATATCCTTCCTACTTCTCTTCAGCACTTCCCCCACTTCCCTGGAAAGCAAGTCCTGCAGTAATGATCTAACCAATGCCTGTAATAAGGTCATGGCTTTAATGATGTTTGATTTTCACCTGCTGCTGATGTTAGGCTTTTTCAAAAACAAAAATACATTACCCTTTAACATGTTCAGATATTACATGTTTCATCAAGACAGGCACTCTCACATCTTTAATCAAGAAATTGCAGCCATGCACAGACACTCCATTTATCATTATAAAAAATGAACTATCAAGGCTAATCTGCTATATTTGAATTTTACTTCCCTCACATGCTTTTCTAAGCCTTCCACTGTCAGCAGCAAGGACCCAAAAGCTATTAGCACTGCATGCCAAATTTTCCTTCAGGTGCAGTGGATTTCTGCATGGCCCATCCATCCATGAAGCCAGAAGGCACTGCCAAAGTGCCAAAGCGCCGATGAACTGTGTTTCAGCAGAGTTCAGTATTCCACAAAACTAGGGTGCAATGCTGTTCTTTATAGCTACAGCTCAGCCTATCCATGGTTCTTGCTCACTCTGAGCTGGTTCAGAAGTGGAAACTGGCCTCTACTTAACAAAGTGTGAAGACAACTGAAACTCTGCAACTTATTTGGCCAGTTAAGTCACTTTAAGATGAGTTGCATTAAAGCCATAATTTTTCAGTGAGGAATTAGCCTGAAAAAACAATTTAACAGCAAGTTTATTAAATATGTTTTCACTGAATGTATTCTTCACTGTATTATTTAAATCCATATAAGTACTGAGGCCTTATTTGAAGAGAGTCTTTAAAACAATTGATGCAAACACATAAATCAAGTGTACCTGCAGGCTGAATATCCTCTTGAACAATACCAGCTCGGTTTATTGACTGCTTATTCTCTGGAAAACAGAACAGAAAGGACACTACTAAAATAGAGAAAATACCAGATATCTTGATTGAACCCAATAAAATAATCTTGAAAATCTTATTAATTCAAGATGCTACACAGTAAAATTCTGTTGAGTATCTACCTACAGACGCAAATGCAGTATTCCTACTTCACTGAGAAATCAATAGCTAGTCTGTTTTGAGAGATTACAAACAGTAAGATAATCACCCTCAAACAATGCCTACTGTTTAATAAAGATGCCAAAACACACGCCATGGTCCCAGCACTTAAGGAATGACTAGTACTTTTAGAAGCTCATTCATATGTTCAACATAAAACTAGTGAAAAATTTTTTTTTTCTTTTGGGCAACTCCCATTTTCAGGCCCTGAAAGATCTTGCAAACAGATTTCATGACAGCACCTACAAAATTACTGCTTGTAAACTTTGTGAAATTCAGCATCTGAGGGATATTTTCCCATACACTGGGCCTGTGGCTTTTTTTTTTTTTTTTCCTTTGAAAGATTCAACCACTTCCATGAAGAGAAATGGAGAAAACTATACTGTTTCCCTTACTAAATGCCCCTCCTTTTTTTCTATTTCCAGTCATGCACTTCACCACCACATTGCTACTCTGAAGCAGGAAGTCAAAGCTCAGGTGGATTCACCTTTTGCCCCCACCACTGAACTTCTGAGGCCTTTAAAAACCTGCAGGGTGCACATTCCCAAAAGAAGCTCAGAACTAAGCTCACCTTAAAACTGGTATTTTTCATTATCCTATCCCACTGGGAATGCACTGGCATTACATTTTATCAGGCTGTCTAGGTACAAGCCTAATGCCACTGGAGACAGCAGTATATCACAGTAATTGATTCTCCTTGCACGGGGACAGGCACTAGAGGCACATCCAGGTTCTCCAGTTCTGTTCACTGAGCATGGTAATTCCATTTCATCCTTTTTAGCAGACAAAATCTTGGGAACCTGTCTAATTTCAAAGGAAAAGGCACAAAACCCTCCCAGCAAGGGAGAACAGAATAGATTAGGGCAACAAAGGAGACTTCCTGTAGGACACAAAGGAAAAGGATATTCAGTCTTGAGTAGAAACTTAGATTAGAAAAGAGGCAGGAAAAATGGGAACCAATCTGAGAGTTCTGGGACACACTTGGGCTGAACAGCAGGAGCTGTTTACCGGTCAGGCAAAGAAACCTGTGCAAAAACCTAAAAGATGATAAATACACAGACAGGATACAGAACAGCCCATAGGGAGACTGCTGTGGGGCCTGCAAATGACTTGGAAGACAGGTAAGCCAAAAAAGAAAAACAAGGAAGATTCAGTCTTGGTGACAGGAGAGACACCTCACAGGATGGGAAAGAAACAGTCTCACAATTCAGAAAATCAGGAAATCTGTGAAAATGTCACAAAGAGCAGCTGTCAAGCCACTGTTTTAGTTAATCCATGTGGAAAAGGCCTGTGCGGATGGCCTCAAAGTTTCATCATTGCCTCTAAACTGCAGTCATTTTTAAAGCTAGATACTGACAAGAAAATATTAGAAACAGCAAAGCCAAAAACTGAGGTACTAAAACCCTACAAAACTATAACACTTCTGTATTAAATTAGGTCAGACTCCTTTGTGCACAATTTATGGTTCATATCAACAATTTGATTATATACAGTTTTTCCAAGTAGCTTTCATCTTGTTTGTTAAATTGCTAGGAACTTCTCTGAAGATGTTTGAGAATCGTGCAGTAAAGTCTTCTTCCAGAATGTTAATGTACTTCACTTGTATACAATTTGGGAGATACACAAGAAAAACAAGAGTGAAGAAAGAAAAGACAGCACTTCATGTTTACATAGTTCAATGTCACTCCAGGTAACTAATATTCATTCTTGCCTTTTGCATGATTATTCTGTGATGCTAATCAGAATGCCCAATCTCTGGGACACAGCATCCCCAAACACAGAAATACTGAGCATCCTCCCACAGCTGAAGCCAACATAGGGCAGGAGCTTCTACAGAAGTTGTCACACAGCTTACTGTACTGGGAAAATCCTCTGTACTCCAAAGGTTAAACACTTGGGTTCAAACACCACAACTGTGACAGTCCACAATCTTGCCTCATTGATAAGAAATGCTTGTGCCTCTCATTATGCAGTGATCAAGAAAAGCTCACTGAAAATGAGTAAAAGTGATATCAGATGGAGATTCAGCACCAGGCAGTAAGTTTAGAATCAGGTATCAAATCACAAGTTTGTGCACTTGCTAACTGTGCATCAATTCTATGTCCTAAATAGAGATTAAAATCCCTAAAGTGATAGGAAACATCTACTTACATAATTCATAAGTACAAAGGAGGACATTGCTCCACTAGTTCTGTCCTTTCCTTACTGCCAAGACACATTTCTAATATAGCATTTCTGGAAAGTACAGCATAAGCAAAAAATATTTGGTAATAATGTTTCCAAAGGAAACACAGAGTAGGAAACATAATCGTAGGGAGTTTCACAAACATAGTATCCTTGCATTAAAACTTGCTTGCAAGTTAAATTTTGATGCAAGGCCAAAGCCCCTCCAATACGACCATTAAGTTTGTTATTTTTTTCTTTTTCCTTCCTAGAAATCTTCAGTTGTCTTGGCAGATTAACCACACATATCTTCACAGTATCAGCTTGTTTAGTTTCATAAAAATTAAAGTGGGGCTGCAAGGCTTTTTGCACCAGCACTTTCCCCCATTTCCTTCAGCACTATCTCACATGAGTCGAGGAGGAGTAATGGGTGCTCCTGCTACGGAGCACGAGCCTGGAGCTGCTGAGGCTTCACACCTGGAGCTGCAGGTGCCTTCGGGGGCTTGGCAGGTTTTCCTGGCAGGAAAGTGGGATTTCCCTCAGGAGTAGTTTCAGAGACTCTGCAGACTGAGATGAGCTCCAGCAAATCATCACAACTGGCTGCCAAGTTTTAAGTTAGATTTTCAATTGCAGCTGGAAAACAGAACTCAAACAGTTCATAGAATAATTTAATAGTCTGGGCTGGAAGAGACCTTTAAAGGTCATCTAGTCCACCTCTCCTCACTGAGCTGGGACATCTTCAGCCAGATCCAACCTGATCTTGAATGTTTCCAGGGATGGGACACCCACCACTCCTCTGGGCAATCTGTTCTAGTGGTTCACCACCACCATCATAAATGTATTCCGTCTATCTACTCTGAACTTACTCTGTTTCCTTTCAAACCATTACCTCTAGTCCTATTGCAACAGGGCCTAATAAAAAGCCTACCCCATCTTTCTTACAAGCTCTCTTCAAGTGTTTTACAAGTTTTTCTGAAGCCTTCTCTTCTCCAGGCTGAAGAACCCCAATTCTCTCAGCCTTTCTGCATGGGAGAGGCTCCATCTCTCTGACCTCAATTTCTTCAACTGCGCCTCAATCCTCTAAGAAGCAACGAAGGGATGTTCGTGCTGGCCAATAATTTGAAATAAGAGCAACGGCGAGCTGTATTATTTTGGTTTTCAGCTATCTCCTAGACGAGCCGAAAGCCCCTCGGGAGTCACTCGCCGAGCAGCAGCCCCGCATTCCCCCAAGGCCGGGCACAGACCGGGCCATGGCCAAGCCAGCTCCCCCCGCGCACGGACTCACTGTACTCCTCCGGCAGCAGCAGCGGCCGGAAATAAATGGGGTACAAGGCGGCTCCCACCACGGCCACGAAGGCGCCGAAGATGCCGATCGTGCGGGACAGCGCGGCCATGGCCGGTCGGACGCGGCGCGGGCCCTGCGCGGGGCCTTCCGGTGCACGGCCCGGCCCGCCGGGAGGGCGCCCCCGTGCGGCCGGCGGGGCGCAGCGCGGGCACGGGGCCGGCGCGGCCGCGCTGTCAGCCCGGCCCGGGCAGCCCGAGACGATGCGCCCCAGTCCCGCCGCCCCGCCCTAAAGCGCCTCGCCCGACAGCGGGAGCTGGCCCTGCCCGGGACTGTCCCGGTAGCGCAGCGCCGAGGCGGGAGGGCGGGGGCCGCCGCGGAGCCGCCAAGGGAGTGGGCGGGCGCGGCCCTGCGCGGGGATCCCTCCCGGGCGCGCCGCTCCCGGGCCGCCGCCCGGCGCCTGCTGTACAGCGCTGCGAGAAGCTGCCGAGGAGCTGCGCAGCACGGCCGGGGCTCAGCGTCTTCTGGCCCAGCCCCTGCGCACCTGCGGCGGCGGAGCGGGGCCCTGCCCTGCCCTGCCGTGCCCGGGCGGCGGCCCCTCCTCCAGGAAGCCGGATCTGCCGCATCCTTGTCGCCGGGCCGGCCGCGCAGTCCCTGCCGCGCTGGGCACCGCCGCCGCAGCAGCAGCAGTATGCGGCCCCCGGCCGAGCCCCGCCGCCCCCCTCCGCTGCTCCTCGTCCTGCTCACGGTGAGTGCCGCCGGCCCCGCACCTGCCCTGCGAACCCAGCCCGGGCGGGCCCGCCCGTGCGGGGCCGCGGGTCGTTCCTCAGGGCGGAGGGAGCCGAGCTGGGTCCGGCGGGGCTCGGGGGGCGCGGGCCGGGGCCGCCCCTCGGAGCCAGCCCCGGCTGTCCGGCCTGGCTCCGCGCCCCCTGCCAGCCCCGCGGTTGCTGGGGCCTGTCTTACCGAGCTGGGGACGCTGGGCCGTCACAGCCAAGTGTTAGGCTCTCTGCCCTGGGTGATGATAAACTTCTAGAGTGGGAAAAACGGGGGGCCTTTGACATCTGCGTACCGATGCACGGCTGAACATAGTGCTGCACTTGCTTATCAAAACAGCCGTGGTTTAGGGCCAGTTACTAAACTACTTTTTCATCTTTTTTGTTGCTAAGCAGAAGCTCTGGTCAAAGTGTTTGTGTGCCTGTACCATGTTGGTGCTGATGGAGAGCAGCAGATAAACACCTTTTTTGTCATGTCTTCCTTTGCTACATCGTAAAATGTAGCATGACGTGTTGGGCATTTGCAGGTGAAGAACTGTGGTTATCTTCAGGTTTTGTGCAAACAGGTGCAGGTTTCATAGGGTTTTGTGGAATTTTCTGCAGGGCTGAACTCATGGAGGGTCCTGTTGAGACTTCCAGCAACTGGAAGAATACTTGCTCAATCATTTCTGTATTATTACACTACTGAAAATGTTCAGTTTCCTAATGCTTGCAGTATTTGCTTCCCACATTGATTTTTATCCCAACATCTGATGGGATGAGTTGGGCTAATTCATTCAGATTCAGCGGGATTTAAGAACAGAAAACCAAAAACATTTACAGCTTTAGTGGTTAAATTGCCCCACACAACAAAACCTTTGTGTCTGTCTTGTTGAACTTTGCCTAGTTCATTATAATATTTTGAATCAGAGTAGCTGGCCTCTTTAGTGTGCTGGAAAGCTTTTATATTTAAGTCTCCTAATCACACTCACCCAAGGTGTAATCTTTTCATCCTTGTTCTGTCTCAGAGGTGATGCACATTTAACTCTGCCTTGTCTGATATAACAGGAAGGGAAGAGGCTTCCTCACCAAGCAGGAACATTTAGATGGTACTAAATGTGCACTGTGTAGTGGTAACAGAGACTTGGCCATGGTCTGGAGGTTTATGGTTTGCAGTCTCTGACAGGTCTCCACCATTGTGGGGTTGCTCAGGGTTCTTTGCTCCATGCTGTTTACTGGATGAGCTTCCAGAAGGGTTTGTTAGGTGGGATGTAACAGCAGACTCAAATATAGTTGGTGCATTTTGGCAGCACAGGCCACAAGTAGTACCCAGGGACCAAAGAATACAAAGTAAAATGGGGAGCCATTTAGCAGATCAGGCACTGCAGGAAAGGCGCTAGATCAGCAGAGCTGAAGCTAAACTTAGCATCAGCAATTGTATTGCATTGTGCTTAAGTGCTCTAGGAACATCATGGAAACTGTTCTGCAAAGACCTGGCTTTGGGTTTCAGAGCTTACTGCTTTGAGATCCCCCACCACAAAATTTCTGCCATTCACTGGAAATCAGATGGAGAAATTCATACACTGCTGCATCTTTGTTAATGAACTGTGCCAGACCCAAGCTGTCCTTGCTGGAGTCTAGTTCCCATTGCTCTGTAGTGGATAACCACTGAGAAAATTGAGAGCTGGTTGTGTGTGTTTTGACAGTAAGTGTGTGTGGTAAGCACACATTAGTACCCCTGTGCTTTTTAGTATCTACCTGGTGGACTTTTGCATCCTGTGATAACAACATGGCATTGTGTTCATAGTATATTACCATCTTCCTCATGACACAGCCCCCTTATCACAAAGATTAAGCTACTTACAAGTACTCTTTATTGTAAGATCAAGAAATATTAATTACAACCATCAAATACAAGAGGTTTAGGATAATCTGTTGGTGCTGCTATGGGCTTTTGATGCTTTTAAACCAAAGAAGAATTGTATTGGAAATGTAAAAGAATAGTATCTTTTGTCAAGTGAAGCTCTGAAAGGTACTCAAATTAGTATTAAAATGAAGGATCTCTCATCAACTTTTGTCTCAGTATTTGTGTATGTGTGTTATACCAGCGTATGATAGACACCATACCATGTGTTCCAATGGACACCAGCCTCCTGTTGCTATTCCTTTTTTAGCCCCTTCAGTTTGCATAGTTTTTACAATATAAAATCACAGAATATTCTGAGTTGGAAGGGACCCACAAGGATCATTGAGGCCAGCTCTTTAAGTGAATGCCCCATAAAGGGATCAAACCCACAGCCTTGGCATTATTAGCACCATGCTCTAACCAATATGCATTTTGTGGAGTGGGAAATAAGGCAGAGAGGAAGGCTGTCACTCTGATGAGACAGTATTTTGGCTTTCTACAATAGGCAGAGTTGCATAATATTCTGTGGGTTTTTAGCATTTTATTTGTTCAAGGTGGTGTGTCTTGATGCTTACATGTGTTTATCAATGTTCAGCATCACTGCACATCTCACTTGCAGTGTCTCTTGTCAGATACAAGAAGATAAAGAGCATTTGGTTGCAAGTATGGAAAGTGGTTTAAGTGACAAGTTCCCTAGGAACACTAAATAAAGTGATCTAGAGATACCCATCTGCTCACAATGTTATCTAGCTTTTTTGTCCAAAAGTTCCCTCATTCAGTTGTGTCTTCCAGTGTCTGACCTTAATAAAGTCAAGGTCTTGAAGTAAACAGCACCTCTGTGTATAGTTGTGTTCCACCAACAAACCTTGAGCTCTTTTGCACCTCTAAGGAGGCAGGGAACTGGGGAAAAATACCATTTGATCACACAGGTGATCAAAAAATCCAAAAATCCTCATCTGTAGGAGCAAGGAGGTAGTTTAGGACTGAGTTCTGACTTTTCCTAATATTTACACCTTCATAGGTCTTAGTACCTTGATGTTTTTTCAGTGTAGCTCTCAAGGAGTGTCAACATATTCTCAAGAAATAAAAAGCAAAATAGTTTATCATTAGGGACTTTTACTGATCCCCATATTGGATTGTGGGCAAGGTCTAGTCCTCCAGGTGCACAGCACATAATTTCTATGATTAGAAATGTACTAATGACTAGGCCAAACCCTTTAAATATTTTGAAAATCAGTGAAAAAGGCATCAATCCAAGATAGGTATCCAAGATAATTTTTTTTTAAAATTTGTTTAATCTTAGCAAAGTTAAAAGTTACCCAAGACAGATCTCATTTTGAGCAATCTTAATGACCATCTTCCCTGGTAATCCTAAGTGACAATTTTGAATATCTTAGACCAGGGGACACGGTGGAACTGCTGTGCTGGTGGCTTGCCCTCAGAGCTGAGTAATCCCCAGTATCCTTGGCAGTGCATCAAGCTGGATGCTGGCTGCTAGGCAGAAAGAAAAGAAGCTGTTTGAAGCTTTAGAGACAAGAACTTTATCACAGGGGATAATCCTGTTGTATGTCCAGGCACTCACTCTCAAACTTACATAATGTACCTAGCTATGGAGAGGAAAAGCTGAGCAAATTCAGCCTGCTGGTCTTGCTGCTCAGATTTCCAAGTCCATCTTCACAATAGGAACATGTCAAAAATGAAACACTTCATGAAAATTAATTCTCAGCAAGCCTTTGTTGTTATTTTGTCCTTCAGGAACCTGCAGGTAACAAAATTAGCTAACTTTTTAAGAAGCAGAAACATCAGGCTGTGGCAGTCCTAGCAAACAATGATACATAATGAATATATGCCTGTATATTTTTGTGCACACTCCTTAGGCCTGATCCTAGGAGCATGTTTAAATAGTGTGACGCGTAAGTCGCTATCTTAGACCGGATTCCAGCCCTAGACTTGCATAGGGCTGAAGGATACACCCTGTAAATACAGTTTGTTTGTAGAAGCATGTGTAACTCAGAGAACTTGACGTAGGGACGTTGTTGCCATTAAAATCTTGTTGGTGGCTCTCCAGGAATCCGTGTCTATTTGCTGGGTAAAAGAAACCTCATATTTTGAAGTAAAAGTATGGTATATACGTACTTGTGCAGTGTTCTGTTATTATTGTGAGTGTACTAATATTCACACAGATTCTCTGGTTAACATGTCTGTGTTTTGGGTTTTCTTCCAGAACTTTCTGCTGTCTTTTGGAAAGGAGACATTACAGACAACGGCAGTTACTCCACAGTTTCAGAAGAATATGGATTATGTAGATTTTATCTATTTAAACATTTTAGAAAAGAAAGTTCTTAACAATTCTGAGGTTTCAGTTCAGTATTTATGTTCTAAGCCTTGTATTGTCAGTTTAGAAGCAGTAGCTTCCTCCGAGTTCAGGACTGGTGTACCGGTGTATAGAAGGAGATGGAAGGATGAGAAGAACCTTTATGTTAGCAGAACTCGACAAGTACACTTGAAATTTCCAAGCATCATGGTTTACAGAGATGATTATATCATCAGAAACTCCATAATAGTGCACAGTGTGATACTGTACGCGTGGATTAGCCACAGATCAGCTAGCAACTATGGTGATGAGCAGAGTGAAGACTACCAGGCTGCGGTTGCCAAGAATTACACATTTTTGGAGGCAGTTCCACCCTTTGAACGGCCATATAAGGATCACAAAGTCTGTCTTCAGTGGGGTGCTGACTATTTGTGGATGCTCCAGGCCAATAGGATACCTCAGTGCCCTCATGAAACTGGTAGGTGCAATGTCACTTTTTTCCCCCAAGGAAACAAATACCATCTTTGGTAAGCTGTTGAAAAGTGCATACTGGTAGTAAATAGTAAATATTACACACAGTGGTTTACTTGGGAAGCATTGTTGAACGTATTATCTCCATAACTGTGAGGTTAGAGCTGCAAGTTGCTGAAGCCATCCTGCTCAATAGATTGTTTCATCACAGCTAGCCTGGAGGTTGGTAGCAGCCTGGCCCCCTATTTTCTAAGCATTTTTTCAAACAATGTTAGTCAAAACCCACCAGAGTTAGTAGACATCATTCCTTTATCTTCAGAGAGAGTTGTTCAGTCCCATTACTGTATTAATTCAGAATCAGTTCTGCAGTTCATGCATACATAATTTTCACACAAGTAGTTTTCTTCTGCCTAAAGTGATGGCCTCACACTCAGAAACATATTTTTTAGTCTCTGTAGTGAGCTAAGCTTTACAGCACCTCTTTTTTTTCCCTCAAACCATTATGAACAAGCATTTTAAGAAAAAAGTAGTAGTTTTAAATAAAAATTTGTGTCTTGCCAACAGTACAGATTACAGAAACAGCTTTGCTTTCTAGATTTTTTGAGTTCTTTTTTTTTCTGCCTGCTTGTCTCTAGTTTTACACTTGCTGACAATTCTTTTGCTCTCAGTGCATGCTCAAAACAGAACCTAGAAGGAAAAAGAACATTTGTTTCTAAATGGTTCTCTCCCAGAAAATCCCATAATGGTATTTGTGTCATTTATTTTCACTACACTGGCGTGTAAGTGCTCTGAAGAACAGGGAACATCTTGCTTCCTTTAAGGCTTTCTAAAGTACTTGTTGGAGACAGCATGTGATATCTGACAACACTGTGAAACATCTTATTGTCTGTATTATCTATTTCTATTACAGATTAAATCAGTTTAGTAGACAATAGGAGGAAATAATATTCAAATTTTGTTTCTTAAAATAATATTGTAACAAATTGCTCAGGGTTTGGTTTATTTTATTGTTTTCTTGGTGGTTTTTTGTTTGGTTTTTGGGTTTCTCTAGGCAAGCTGATGATATCTCATGGCCTTGAAGATTTTTCTCCTGTTTCTTAGGAGGAACAGCTTTATCAGTTTTGTTACAGGGTTATCCATATCAGTTAAGAGCAGAATTGGTATCTATGCCTACATGTAATAGAGGCACAAATGAAGAGCAAGTTTAAGAGATGTGGAGAAACATCACTTGGGCATAACCAAATATGGGATGAGATTTAAGTGAATAACATTAAGTAGGACTTCTTGTTTACTAACTGGTTCTTTAATTATCTTAGATTTAAATAAGTCTGTTCTTTCCCTGCTTCTAATTCCATCTGGAAACAGGCTCAATTTCACTTTTCATGGGTTATTTGGTCCAAGACTTTAATGCATTTTACAGCAACAAGTGAATTTGTGTCTAAGGACTTATTGAGAGTTTGTGTTAACTTTTAATCTGTTGAGTGATTTAAATGTTTTACTATACAAATGTGAGCTGATTAATTAGTTTCTGTGCTTTCTGTCTGTCAGATTAAGAAAGACTGTATTTTGCAGATGGTGTCCAGGTTCTCGAATTTATATATGCTTCCAGTGGGGAAAAAACAGGAATTGTGAAGAAATTTGAACAGTTTGAAAACAGAGAACTTGAGACAGTCAGACAACATCAGATTGATTATCCCATGTAAGTATAGGCAAGTAACTGAATGGGGCTGTATTTGGTTTTTGAAGGCTATAGAATGTACTTAAACTTTTGGGCTATACCACAAATTAAAGGGATACTGCCTACCAATTTCAGAAAAGATGCAAAAGGAGCCTAGTTAGCAGTTCCTTCTGATTCCAGTTCTGGACAGGCTTAAGCTGAAGCTCCAGGAAGATACAGTACGTGTTGGTGCAGTGCTGTGTAAGAGATGCCACTGAACTGTAATGGAGTTAGGTACAGTCAGGAGGGTGAGTTAGCTGTTACCTGCTGTCATGATCAGACTGCTGTCTCATGACTAACTAGCCTGGGGCTCTCTGCATTACAAACAGATCTGCATTTCTAACATTGTTTGCAGACCAAGAGCAGAGTAGGATTTCTTGCAAGGGCAAGCAGCATGAAGCAGCTTTATCCTATAAATTCCCACTCTAGTTTATTTTGCACCTGACAAGCAACCTGATAGAATCCTGTTCCTAGATAAGTCTTCCAGCTTGAGCTCACTCCATTTGCTTCTACCATTGCTGTGTAAACTTTCCTATTTTGACAGGAGTACAACTCCTTAGCCCCTGCACACTATTCAGTTACAGGGGAATCACTTTTGTAAGGTAATCTTGCTCTGCTCTGGTCCCCCTTCCCAAAACTGTCACAACTCTGCAGTTATATTTTGCAACTTCAGGGGGAAAGAGATACATAAATATACCTCCCTTCCACCAGATTCTCTCACCCTGGCAACATTATCACAGAAGTAGGAAATAATTACAGGAGCTGGAACTTGCCTGCTGGATTGCATTTGGCCTGTGGCCTCAAGAAGAGTGCCAAGATGACTTGCCAGAGAGCACAGGTTGCATGCAAATTACCAGCTCTCAAACCATAACTGAAGCCATAAATACAGAGCAATTTTTAGCTCCTGGTCTCTTCTGGATGAGTGACAGCCTGCTGCTCTTTGCCCACCAACACAGTGCATTCTGCTTCTGGTACGGAGGCACTTAAGCTCTGGGGTAGAATAGATGGAATAAATATGCATCTTTTTCTCTGCTTCACATAGTTCTTGCCTTCAAGTGATGTCTTCAGTGTGTTGCATGTTGTGGTTGTGTGACAGCCTGGGGTAGTTCTGTTAGGAAGAGGAAGAGAAAGAGAGTTCTCTTCAGTTCTTTTTCAGTTCTGTGTATGTGAGCAGTGGTTCCTCACTCTACAAAAGGGTAACAGAAGTAGACGAGTCTAACTGGGATACTTGTTTGGCTTCAGTCAGGGATTTGTAAAGAAAGAGAGCCTGAGATGCATAATTTTTGTTTGAGCCTGAAGCAAGGACAGGCTGGGACTGTAAGGGACTGCTCATGTTGTTTGGCACTCTGCAGCAATGGGGATATGAAATGAGTCAGCATTGTCCCAAATTCTGTCCCAAGAAATGTGTCCAGAACAAACAAAGTCTCAGACTGGCAATCAAGGATTAAATGGAGACTGAGGCATTTGAGTTTGCTGTATTGGCAGAGATGAAAGTTGAAAAGAGCAATATATAAGCATGAACAGGAGCAGTATTTCTAGAAGCACAGTGTTTGCCTGTAGGTCCTAGCAATCAATATACAAGTGATTGTCATTTACAAACCTTTCTAACTCATCCATGTACCATCTCTGGAGAAAATGGTGTTATTAGCTGTTAAAGGCATAGTTTCCATTAGAGAAAACTTTATCACCCTTGCATTTTTTTTAAAGCAGGAGAGCAGGTGTTAGGCTTTCAGACCTACAGTGGTTTAGTTTAGGAAAAGATACAAGGTACTCATGTTAAGCAATTTTTTGAGAGAGAAGCAAGGCAAGCTGACCTGATCCATTTTTATTAATTACAGAAGTGCAAAAAATTACTATCTCTTTCTAAATGTCACTAAGAAAAGTGAACTATTTCATCAGATGTGATAATAATTACAGTGCTTTGCTGAATTGTACATTGGAGGTACCATTTTCAAAGTCATTCAGCATTGACCTAACTGCTGTGGCAATGTTACAGAAATAAGTGTGATCAAATTTCTGTTAAGAGCATGGAAGCAGATTTAGTCTGGCACAGAGGAACTCCTTAAAATTAGATATTGTGGTATATATTCTGCTTTTAGTGCCTCAGCCAGGTTTGAACAGAAATTTCTAGGTACATAGTGCTTTTGGTGTTTGGTTTTTTATTTTGCACTGTTCCATAGTTTGCAGAGGCTCCACCTTTATTCATCCTGTGATACTTCTGTGACAGCTGTTCATACCTATCTGTACTGTCCAGAGGATGGACTCATTTTTAACTGCTTCTCCCAAGCATATTTTCACAGTTCACTTTTAGTACAGAGGACAGACGTTATAGTTTTTACTGGCTTTGACAATCAAGATAACAAGAACATGCATCTGGGGGTTTGGTACTGGAGTCTGTGTAGGGGAGGTTGGCTCCTGTTTCTCTTGGTTGTGTTCTCACTTTCTTGGTGATGTAGGATCTGGAAGTAGCTCTGACTTGGCATTCTGGAATTGATTCAGATAACACTTCCTTTCTCTCTTGTCCTGTTTGTTACCACAAAAGTCTGTGGTTAGAGATCAAAGATCCAAGAAGGTTTTTCTGAAGAGGTTTTTTTTACTGTAGAGGATTCTACAGAGGAATTTTTTACTGTAGAGGATTCTACAGTGTTCTCTTCTATTCTGAAGATTACATGTGTGACACAGGTTTGCTAAATTAAAGTGAAATGCATGCTTTTCAAATTATATAGAGAGCTTTCTCCTCAGGAGTGGATTTTTTGTTTGTTTTTGCTCATACAGGTTCACCATCTCAATCTGGCTATATCTACTCCATCACTGTGAAAAGGATCTGTGTGGTATACTCTATTTTATTGATTCAAAAGAAATGTATGGTACTCCTGCTGTATTTCTAAATGAGGAAGGTAAGGGATATTATTAATGGTTTTCAGATGAGGTCTAATACAGTCTTTATTGATTTGGTGCCTAGGAATAACATATATAGAAATATATTATCAGACATATTTTGTGAAATTGATCCCTTGCAAATGCTTCTTTTTGACTGTAGCATCTCAGTAGGAAAGTAGCCACTAAATTAGCAGGAGAAAATGTAGTAGTTGCATAGCATCTAATCTTCACGAACTTCAGAAATGTCTGCTTTGTCAGGAGAATAGCCTGAATCTTACAGTCAGGAGCACACTGAGATTAAACAGTCTTACCTCAATGAACAAGCTTTCTTATTATTACCTGAAGTGTTATTTTAAATTTATCTTAATTCCTATATATACAACATGAAAATTTTTGATAATTGGAACTAGCCTCAGAAAAAGTCAAAGTCATTCAAGGTCTTGCCTACACTGCAATGTTCAAGAACCAGTCTGTTTCCCGGATCCAGAAGAAAATTAAGAGGTAGCACTATCTTAGTCTTGCAACACTTGCAGTGGGGGTCTGTTGTTGTCAGAAGAGGGCTGGGAGCTGGCTGGCAGGCTCACAGAAGAAATAAGCATGCAGAGTTTTAAAAGGGTACACCTGGCATTCTCATAATACATTTTTTTCCTCCTTCTTTGTGAGTTTGACAACTAGCCTCTTCCTCAGTGTTATTTTTGTCATTTTCATTTTTTCTGTCATGTAGCCAATTTCAATAATTAATGTATCCATTATAAACTGGATGCTTTTCTGTGAAGAACAAAAAAAATCTACATTGCCAGCATAATATGAGATTTTCCTGGCGAGGTTTTAGGGCCAGTTTTATTCTCAGTGTTGGACTAGGTTATCAGAGTAGCCTGTTCTGGTCTTAAAAGCTCAGACCATGAGTGTAGCTTCTGGAGGGCTAAGAAGTGGAGGGTAGAGTCATCTTGTACTTGATCATTGCAGTCACGTACCACCAGTTGAGTGCTGAGTGGATGCCATTGTTTACTGGTCCCTTGTGCTGTTTACTGCAAGTCACAACTGCTTTCTGATGTTTGAGATCAACTGTGACAGCCTCCCTTAGGTTTAGTCTGTTTAGCCCTGGTTTTCAGCTTGTGGTTTCATGTGGGAGTCTGAGCATCAGCATCTGAGCTGTGTAACTGAAATGTGGAGCACTGTCTGTGGGACTCTCTGAGAGCTCTGATGCATGGCTCGGTGGTGCCAGATTTCTGTTGTTGATGATGAAGAGGATGAAGAGGACAGAATCACTGTGAACAAACCATTAGTAAACCCATTCTTGCTGCTAATGTTTCTGTGGCGTTTATTTCCTTTTTCTTCCTTTTTTGCTCTCAGGTTATGTGCACATTCAGATGCATCTCATGAGAGGGGATGACCTTGCAGTGAAAACTAGCTTCAGCCTTCCTCTGAAGCAGTGGTTTCGGCTGGATCTCTCCTTTAAGGGTGGACAGGTATGCTTGCTACTGAATTACAAACTGACAAACTCCTTAATAGCTGAGGCTGAGAGAAACACTGTAAATTGTACGTGCTCACATAGCAAAAGAATGAAAAATCTAAAACTGGAAGTTGTGAGGGGATGTTGAGACCATCCAGCTTTGGAAAATCAACTTTGATTGATTGATTAATTTAGTTGAATTGGGTGCATCCTCAGCAAGTTTTCCAATGATACCAAGCTGTGGGGTGTAGATGAGATGCTGGAGGGAATGAATGCCATCCAGATGGACATGGACAGGTGGAGAGGTGGGCCCATGTGAACCTTGTGATGTTCCACAAGTCCAAGTGCAAGGTGTTGCAGCTGGGTCAGAGGAATCCCAGGCACAAACATGCGCTGGGCAGAGCGTAGATTGAGAGCAGCCCTGGGGAGAAGGATTTTGGGCTGTGGATCAACAAGAATCATTGAATCATTAAGGCTGGAAAAGACCTCAAAGATTATTGAGTCCAATCTTTGAGCAAACAGCACCACATCGGTTATAACCACAGCTGAGTGCCACATCCACTTGTTTCCTGAACATTTCAGGGATGGTGAGTCCACAATTAACATGGGCAGCCTGTTCCAGTGCTTGACAACCCTTTCAGCAAAGAAATATTTCCTAACATCCAATTTAAACCTCCCCTGGAGCAGCTAGACAGTGTAATAAATGTACCCTATAACATTTCTTTTATTGTAATTAATGTTTTGTGCTCTTTTAGATCGAAGTAAGCAGTGTTGGGAAGAATTTGAAAAAACATCATCATCAATCTTTTACGTAAGCAGCATTTTCCCTTTGTGGAGTAATTGTTCAGATACAGAGAATGGGAGAAGGGTAGCACAAGTCTGTAACTGAGATTCTAATTGATTTTGAAAATATCTGTGGTCTTTTACTACACTATAGTTTCAAACCAGTTTGCTTTACTGTGCTTACATTAAGCATGAGCTGAGTATTTTTGTTAATGCCATGAGTTAATGTGGTGCGCGATCTAGTACTAGAGCCTGATAACCCTCACTAAAAACTGATTGGCAGGTCAGTGGCATTAAGATCAGTCTTCAAATGAACTTTTGGCCTTACTGAAGTCTAGTTTTACTGTTGCTGTGAGAGGTAGTGTTTCACCAGGGAAATTCTTACTTGCTTTGCTTAGTTAGAGAGCAACATTTCTACCAAAAGTATTCGCACTCTGTCCTTTATTCTATGCAACTGAATATTTTTTAAATGGATTTTTAATTGTTTTCTTTCACTATAATTTAAGATGGACTCTTTCTTGTGCAAATAATTAAAAAATGCCATTGTTAATAAGGGAACTACGTAACAGTGAACTGCATGGCAGACTTCAGGATTGTTCCTTCTCTGCTGTGCTTTAAATCCAGAAACTGATAAGTTGCAGATGATAACTCTAGGAGACAAATAACTTAAATTTTCATATGCTCATTTTAGAAAAGTGAAAGGGAAAGGTGGAGCTAAAAAAATGAGCTTAATTAACGATGCATAAAATATCAAAAGGTACTTACAGGTCAGAAAAATAAAACACCCCTGCTGGTTTAATATGTTTGTAGACAAGGAATTTGTTCAATTTGCTCCATAATTTGTCACGCTAAATTGCAGAGTCAATTTTGAGAATAAACAAATTACAAGAGAAAAATATACTTGGAATAAGCTTAAGATCATCAGTTGCAGAAATTCTGAGAAATACTAATTTCTCTTTCTTCTTTCACAGTACCTCTAGATAGTCAGCTTACTTCTCTTTCATGTTCTCAAGTTTTAGGGAAGATTTCTATTATGATGACACTGCTGGATACTTTGTTCTTGGGGCAGTGGGTACGTAAATGGTATTGAAGCCTTCTTTGGACCTGTGAAATACTATCGCCTCAATGTGCTGGAAACAGAACAGGTGAGCAAGAGCACTACCTGGAAATGCTGAAATATCAGCAGCCAACTATGACTATATTTTATTTTTTCAGATGGAGTGCTCATCAAGTCATAAACTAGCTATGAAGCACAATAGTATCTGGGAACAAATGTCATACATGACAATTTTCTGTTGAAATCTAGCAATATCAGTTACTATTTCAAATGCTAAGAGATAATACTTTGGGAAGTGAGTGTGTAAAGCAGTGTTTGTAGATCTATATTTAATAATATAATATAATATAATGTATATTTAATATTTTTACTATTGCTTTGTTCCTAGACTTTCTGATGATACAGTGTTGGATGTATTTGATTAATCTGTGGTTTTGATGGAACCGATGGTAAAAGTCGCATGGGTCTGGTCAGTTTTGGAAATTCATCTGTGATTTTTAGATTATACTGACCATTTCAATAGGCAGTGGTCTAGTGGGGCCAGCATCAGGCTGTCTGTCACACTAATAGGGTGTGCCAGATAAGCTGATTGTAGTGAACAATCTGTTTCCTTTTGTTATTTGTGTACAATGCATCTTTCTAGTTGAGCATACACAACAACAGATACTGGGGATGCCATTTATCCATCATTTGCCTTTTTACAGATTTCTAATCCTCTTCATGACAAGGACACAGTGGAACAAATTGAACTTTACTATGAGAGATGCATGGACATTCAAGAAATAGTTTATGATTACAGATATATTGTAAGGCAAGGCGAAAAAACACACAGAAGTTGTAAGTGTTGATCTATAACATGAATTTTAAACTGTCATCTTTGGAGATCTGTTTTCTTTCCTTTAACAATCTGGATATTGATCATCAAAAGTAAAATTAAATTCATCCATAACAAGAAAAATATGCAATTTGATGAGTTTAGTCTCATTACTCATTAGCTAAAACTGGGATTTTATCCCTGCAAATTCTTTTGTGTCATGGAATAAAAACTTAGATAGTCTTGATATGTCTTCTCTAATAGGACAGATGCCTAAAGGGACAAAGAAATACTCTCAAGCTTTTCATGTATTCTATGCAATTTCCTTTCTTCCGTTTCATTTTCAAAACTACCCTAAAGGAAAATGGGTGGATTTCACTAGAATGTTTCTGCCACAGTTGCCTAACATTCAATAATTAACAGGTTTCTACCAAAGTGTCCACTTTGCTGAAAGGAGGGTGACATATCTTAAATGTGTGCTGAAAACTAGCTTATGTTTCTAATTTGAATTAGATTGAATGTGTTGTGACCAGAGTATGAAAGAAGAAATCTAAATGTATTTGTAAGTGGCCTGTACTAGCTGGGTGAGTTTTTAGCTTTGTGTTAAGGGTGTGCTCATCTTGTCCATGAATTTTTAGTTTACGAGAAAAATTTTTTCTGTCAGAAACTTCTTTTGAAGACCAAAAAGTCAGCTTTCATGTCTTAAATATGTTGCTTTCTCTAGGTTACTATGAAAACTATTATTTGGAGCTGATTCACAAATATGGAGAAAAATCCAAATGTGATGCTTTCATGTGGGGAAAAGAGCTCAGGGAAAAGTACCACACTTTGTTCAAACTGTTACAAGAGATGGATTTCAGTAGTCCAGATGGTAATCATGTTTTTTTTTAAAATTGTTCTTAAATAACTCAACAATAATTGTCGTGTAGTTTAGTATCATTTGACTTAATGTGTTATATATTTTTTTCATATTAGTTAACTTTATAAAGGAGTGTTAAGTGGCTTATATGTTGCAATATGCTGCAGATGGAAGGATGGCTTACTATGTAGAAAGCATCATAGAAATATCCTTATGTTTTTAGTGGTTAGTTACTTTGAGATGGTCTTTTGGATTTTTTTCACCCTTCATATTCAATAGTACCTTATTTCTCTAGGAATTTCATCTGCATTGAGAATATCATTCAGCTTGAGAAATAACAGAATCTGTTATTCTGTCTGTTACTCTGACTGGGGAAACTGGTTCCTAATTTTAACTCTTACAACAACTGTGTGTTCTATATTTTGTTTTTGGTGTTAGAAGATGGAAGTGATACAGTTGTAGAAGTTGGCCGAAGGATATTTGAGAAGGTTGTGAAAGGTCTGTCCAGTGCCAATGGCCTCAGCAATTTGGGCTCCTCTGTCCCTCTCCTGGTGGATTCCAGTTGTTGTGGATACCATAAGGCTTCCTATTTCCTTGCAGTTATATTTGAAACAGGCCTTGGTGTGCCTGTGGATCGTATAAAGGTACCATATTTAACATGTGCTGTTGTGTCTGTGAAATTAATTACCTTTAAAGAGAGTTAAGAAATGGGATGATCCATTGAATTAAAAAGGGAAATGGCCCTCAGATCCAGGTGGTTGAAGGGATTCTTCAATAAAGCTACTAATGAATACCTTGATTGATATTTTTATGAAGGCCTGATGATGGGAATCTTTATCCTGCTCAAGCAGAACAAGGACATCAGTGATATAATAAACATCTAAAAATGGTAGTAAAGTGAACAGCATAGAAAGTACTGCTTTTCCTAGTCACTGTGGAACCAGGATGAGTAAGAGCCCTTGAGTCACCCACAGTCATTTGAAGAGAGGTAGGAAAAAAGTCCCAGATCAGGCAAATCTAAATTGGAAAGGTTGCATAGTACAGTCAGGAAAGAAGTCTGATTTTAGAGTGTGCAAAAATGTGACACTGAGTATATCATGGTCAAATGAGCACAGGTAACCAAAGTAGAGCAGTTTTCTTTTGTAAAAGTGGCTGTGCTTCAAACTGAGCAACTGCAGAGTTTAAGAACTCCTGACCTGTTAGGCAGCTTGCAAATAACTGAAATGTTTCAATGTGTTCTAGGTCAAATAAAGGGAAGGTCTGTTTATATGTCAGGGAAAGAAGGCAACACTAAAATTGCCAACAGATATTTAATTGTGGTATAATAGTAAAATATAAATCACTCATAAAGAATAGCAGATCTGTCTGTTATGGTTAGAGGACACAAAATCAGGAGAACCTCTTACAGGCCAATCAGAGACAAAGCTCACCTGCAATTTTTCAGAAACAGGAAACCTTAGACAGAAACCTTTTTTTACCCCAATTATAGAGTATACAGTGCTTATTATGGAGGCTAAGTAATTTCATCACTGGATCTGCTTCAGGTAGTATAGGAAACAATTTAATATCCTGCACAGATGGGTCACCACTGGTTTTCTTACTGTGCAGGGGAAAAATAATAGTAGTGCTGAAAATTTTTTTTGGCAAATGTGTGGTGCATAGACCAATTAACATGTATCTCAAGGGAGATTTGTGCTGAAACCTTATCAGCCATTGATTCCATCCTACCAGTCCTGTCAGATCCCTAAGGTAAGATTCTCAAATGCTGTTTGTTAGTTTCCATATGTTTCACAGAATTCAGTGTGAAAACTCCAGCTGGCATCAGTGGAACTGGTTAAGTCACTGCTGTGTATAAGAAGTGTCACACTATAAACAACAGTAGTAAAATGACATTGAAAAACTGCTGCACATTCAGTGATGACAGAATAAATTCAATACTTGAAAAGTATTTAGAGCCTAGTTTTTCTTTCCAGTGTTTCTGTGCCAGCATAAGACACTTTGACTACTTTATGGGCTGTGTTTGCTTCTGTAACTGTGTTTACATAATATAGCTAGTATATCAGCTACCAGAATGAATAATCTGTTGCCTGGAAATTTCCTGGGAAGTGCTTAACTTGAGAAGATGTGCAGTGAATTCACTCTTGTTTATGTCTGTTGATTTTTGCCAGGGACTGCTGTATAGTTTGGTTGGTGCTCAGGGGAACGAGAGACTTTCTGTGATGAATCTTGGCTATAAACATTACCAAGGGATTAATAACTATCCACTTGATTTGGAGCTGTCTTATGCTTATTACAGCAATATTGCAATAAAGACATCCCTGGATCAACACAATATAAAAGGGGAACAGGTAAAAGAATTATAAGTGTATCTGATTTTTTTTCTGTGCAAGTTATTTTTCATATTCATGTTATGTGGCCAGAAGATTTTTGTCTTGATTTATAAATATCAGCTCATCTGATTCGTGTCCCTGCCTGTGACAGGGGTGTTGGACTAAATGGTCTTTAAAAGTCCCTTCCAGCCCAAATTATTCTATGATCCAATGATTGTTACAAAATCCCCCAAATTACATGTAGGTATCATTACTGTGTTTCTTAAGAAGGGAGAATCAAAATCAATATCAGACTCAAATCCTCAGAATTGTCTACATGCCTGTCTTTTATTAAAGTCCAAGCCTTATTCTTGGCCTTCTGAATCCTCACTCAGACTTTTAATTATTAACATAATTGGATGTGTTTATTAAGCAATTGATCTGCTGTTTCAATAGACAGACATCATGAAGTTCCTGCAAAAGATGAATTGTCGTCTCCATACTTTAACCTTTTCTATAGTCAAATGTAATTACTTGGTTGTTAAATAATTATCTGATAAAGTTACAATAAAATAATTTCAGAATAGGCTGCTAACAGGAGGTAACACAACTTTATTTGTAAAGAATAGTCAAGGTAGGTTAGTGCTAGAATCCTGGCTTATCAAAAAGCATGATTATTGTACAAAAATAGAGAGATTCTAATTTCTGAAGAAATAAAAGCTTGGCAGATTTACCTAGATAAGAGTGTTTGGGTCAGGTCCTCATCAAGCTTTCTGCCAGTCTTTTTTTTATCTATTGAAAGTGATTCTGTAGAAATACTAAAGCTTTGAAAGACTTAAATATACTTCTTTGTCATTTTTAAAACCAAAAGATGTTTTGGGTTTTTTTTTTTCAGTTGTTTATGCTGTCTTGGCATATCTTTCCAGTGTAGAATGGACTTGCAGATTTGGAACAAAGCAGTAAATGTTTTTTATGGTGGATGTAAGAATAGTTCTTAATGCACTGGCCAACAGAGGAGTGATGAGAATTTTAAAATCCAGAACCGATCATTTTTAGGGATTAGCAGGACATGGATAACATTTTCATTTTGGTAGCAGATGTAGAAATCCATTCTGAAATTCATGTGGAAGTTAATTTTTTTCTGTTCACCTACTCTTCAGGCATTTGTTGAAACTATAAGACTGATGGATGATGAACTGCTAAAAGCTCAAACAAAAGAAAATGGTGATGTCTTTATGTGGTTAAAACATGAAGCAACAAGAGGAAATGCAGCTGCACAGGTATAAAGCAATAAATTTCCCCATTCTTGGTTTTAGACACATTTAGGAATGTACATATATAGACCATGTAGGAAGGTTGCAGAGGAGAGCAGAGAGACTTTCCCCCTTCCACCCAGAATTGCTTCTTTTTTCCAAGCCTGGGCTATTTCTCATGTTCCTGTTCAATAATATCCAATATCCATGCAAAAGCCATAACAATGATACAAGGCAGAAGGGAAGCTTTTCCCTGGCTTTGTATTTGATACATTGCAATTCTGCTGCTGATCTGAGACCAGTAGCAGTATATTGTAATACTGAGCCATTTACATGCATCAAATCTGTCTGTCACTTACCTCTGCACTTAAACCAATCCAGACTCTATGATACTGACAGCTGTAAAAATAAACCTACTGGAGGGTTAGCATCAGTACATTCCACCACTGAAAAGCTCTCTGAATATTCCTGTTAACCAGTTGTTTTCAAGCTGTTGAGGGTGTCTTCTAGTTTCTTCTCATATTTGAAATGCATCTAAGCCTGCAAAAGTCTGTTCCTGCAATTCCAGTTTCAATACTAGCATTTATAGCATTACTACTTAAGTTGTTTTCTTTTAGCAACGTTTGGCTCAGATGCTGTTTTGGGGCCAACAAGGAGTGGCAAAAAATCCTGAAGCTGCAATAGAATGGTATGCAAAGGGTGCAATAGAAACAGAAGATCCAGTGCTGATATATGATTACGCCATTGTGTTGTTTAAGGTAAGTCGTATTTCATGGTTTTGCTTCAAAATAGTCGTTCCTTTAACATGATGTTTTAAGTTATCTGCAGTGACATATGGTAAGAGTGTATGCAAGTGCTTTTAGATTTACTCTGAAAATCAATAAATAGGTTTCAAGCTAATGTTCATTTTTACTAAAAAGAGGCACAAAAATTTTAAAAAGAGCAAGTTAAAAACAATCTTACTTTATTCCTATCCATATTCAGGATCAAAATACCACCCGAATTGTGGATCCCAGTTTTTCTTAATGTCTTGTCACCTCAAGAATCCAACTAGCTAGTAGGCATAGGCTTCAGTGTAGAGGTGTAGGTAAAAGTTTAGTTCTTTCTTAGACTGCCCTTTATTAGCATGGTTTTTTTAGTTGGAATTAAATTATCACTGTGTGCAGTTAGTTTTTCCCTGCTAGAAGCAGTGGACAGAAGATGCTAAACTGGAGCATGACCTCACCTGAGTCAAATAAGGTATATCAGCTAAGTGATGTCACCCATAAGACATTCAAGCGCTAAAGCTTAGGTGGTGAGGAACCATTAGGTCTTCATCTCATTCCTTTGACAGTGGAGGTTTTTTTTCTCTAGAAAATGCTTGCTTAAGTCTTGCTTGTGTTAATTATGAGCACACATAATCTGTTTTACCTGTGTCTGGAATTATTTTATGTGTATATCATAAGCATGACATCTGCGTATTTCCTCTAGATGCACTCTAACATCTTTTCAGGAAAGCTGAGAGCTCTTACTGCCAAACTGTGCATAATCTATGCACCTTTAAATGCTATTTATTCTTCCTTAGTTGCTCACACTTAAAGATCTGTGATATTATTTACCCATAAAAATCACTTGAATATACTGGTACAATAATTGTTTCTAGACTGAATCACTAAGATTTTGTAAAGCTGTGAAGGAAGGATGAACACAAAGCTACTTGTTTTGTTGTAACTGTTTCAAGCTGAATGACACTTGGTAGGTAATAGTATCAATATTAAATGGTATTTTGGATGTGCATAAGTGAATTTTTATCAGTCTGCATTTGTAAACAATGATTGTTTCACATATCCATTTCTTAGGGTCAAGGTGTGAAAAAGAATATAAAACTCGCATTGGAATTGATGAAGAAAGCAGCAGCCAAGGTAAAATGCAATCAATATTTTACTGTAGTAGTTTTGTACTAGGTGCTGATAACTATGAACTCTGATTTATATAAAATGCCTGTTGCCGTAATTCTGTGTCATACTGCTTGCTTTTTCCAGTATTATCACCGTGAATGGTGAAAGCCTTATTTGCCCAAGTTGGGAGACTAGACCACTCAAAATCAGCCAAAATTTCTGTGAAAAAAAAATTCTCTCTACTTACATCTTTTGGAACTTGATGTTAGTTAAGTGATTTACAGACTGAATATTTGATCCAGGAGTATGTTTTTGCCTCATATTCCCAAGCATAAAGGGAGAAGACCTGGATATCCCAAAGTCTCCTGATTTATTTCCATAGTAGGGAGAAACACTGAGCACCACAGAGCGGAGGAGCCTCACTCCATTTAATGCTCTAGGACAGCCAGGTTACCCAGGCCCTGATCTGGTCCTTTTACTGATTATGACTGGGATTCCTTTGAAACAAGAGAGGCTATCTGTTCTACTGCCTGTTTGGGAAAGGCTTAAATAAACTGAGAGGCCTTTATGATGTGATAAAAATACCTTTGATTCAGGATCTGAGGAACAGCTTCCTGGAAGACTCCTGGAGACATCAATTTCCTTACTCTCCTTGAACTCAAATACTTGGGTTCTTATGCTCCAATGCACATTTTCTGTACAGAAACAACATCATAATTATTGAAAAGTTTAACAGCTCTTGCATTTTAATGTGCAAGTTAGTAACACTGCTGGCATACTTACAGCCCCATATGATCCGCCAGTTTATGCAAGGAAGTGGTGACTCATTGCAACAACAATAAAAACTGTCTCAAGATTTTCTCTTGAGCCAAGATGCAAAGATGCAACTTAGTAATAGCAATATGTTAAGCTGATCTGTATGATGTTGGTGAAATGCATTTTGAAAGCAGCATTACAAAATTCTGTGTACGTTGCTTTCTACTTATTCTCAAGGAAATGTTCTAGTTTAAAAGAAGTGAGGTTTTTGATTGCTAATCTTGTCAACCAGTTTCTGGGAGTTCACAAGAACAAGTGTTCTGTTTGGCTTTGAAGAGGAGAAAAATAGTCACAGTTTGTTCTTGTCAACAAGTGAAAGTCATGGCTGAGACTCTGTAGGATAAGATGACACTGGAGTCTTACTCCTCACTCTATATAAAAGGCCACAGAGAAAAGTAGTGGGGAAAAAAATGTTTATAACCCCTAGGCCCATAAGTGACAAAAAGCAGAATCAAATGTGTGACCTGAGACTGCTCTTCTCCTTCCCTAAGGGCTTGCCCCAGGCAGTGAATGGATTAGGATGGTATTACCACAATTTTAAAAGAGACTACAAAAAAGCAGCCAAGCACTGGTTAATTGCTGAAGAATTGGGAAATCCAGATGCATCATACAACCTTGGTGTCCTATATTTAGATGGGATTTACCCTGGAGTACCTGGTAGAAATCAAGTGAGTAAATATTTATTGGTACTATTTCTTACATTAGGGCCCAATTTAGAAGTTTCTGCCTCATTCTTGAGATTGCTCTGTTCAACCTAAGTTAGATTTTGATACCTTTTATCATAAAGAAGGATTTTACTGGCGATTCAGTCAGGTTGCCGAAAGAGAGAGATGTTGCTCAAATATCTCAGTCAAAATTATATGCATGTGTTTGTATTCTTTTAATTTAGAAACAAAACAGGTGCAGGTTTTACTCCTTGCAGTGACATCAGCCAGGAAGGATAGTGTGTGCTCTCACATCACGTGACCTTTTGGGTTCTCAGTTTTGGATTGGAAAGTTTATAGGGAAGGGATTCTACAGTAACTGAAAGAAGCACAACCTTGTCCCCGAACCCATGAACAGCTATGCTGCATTCACATATTCTGTGAGCCTCAGAGCTGCAGTGACAGCCCTCCAATCCAGACTTGAAAATGTAACCATTTGATACAGGCCTGGTAGACAGCAGTATTTTGTTTTTCTGTGACAGCCCATTAACATATGTGCAAAATAAATTTTCCCTAATAGGAATGGTCTACTTTATTTATATTTCTTTTAATTAACTTGGAAGTGTATGAACAGCAGCAAAAATATAGCGAGGTAGACTGTAATAAATGTCAGACCTCATACTTAAAGCTAAAAAATGTTTCCAGTGTGGCCTTTGAGTTCTGAGATCTGGATATACTCCAGACAATGAGCATTTCTGCTGCCAGCAGCAGCAGCGCTCACCAACATGTGCATCTGGCAAACACATTTTCCTTCCCCAGGGACCAAAAAACACATTTCAGAGTGGACTGATTATAAGAGTACACCTGAAAGTGCCCAGTTTTCTTTATTCATCAAAGCCAATGGCAAGAAGGAGTGTGTAGTCCATGCTCACTAACAGCAAGCATATATTGATGTTTAAAAATTTCCTGAAATAAATTATTTCGGGTTGTATGCTGGTTTGGTTTATTTACCGATTGCTATTCCTGAGGGTAAAATGTGGAGTCACATACAGCCTTCCCACTTCTGTAGCTTTGGCCTTGCTCACTCCATCTGTGTTATCTTTTATAAACCAGTTTCAAAGATTTGAGCCTTGTAGTTGTGGCCTGCTGAACATACAGAGAATTGGTGCTGCTCCACAGCCTTATTTGGCATCGCAAGTTCTGTTCTCCAGGATGCCTTAATAATCTTCCTACTACTGAATAACTAATTTTATTGTTGTCAGTGCATGCAAGACTTTTGTGTTAGTGTTAGTTAAACATTTAGACACTTTTCTGTTTGATGTTCCATATATTACCCAAATATATGTTTTCAAAACTTTCTCTAGCCTAAACTATTAAAAATTTAGAAGAATTCATTTAATCTAAGTACACTAACAGTAGTTAAACTGTCTTACCCTCATTAGCCAGCTACCTATTTTTATTCCTTTGACAAAAAGCGTCCTGAGGAAGAAATCTCAATAAAGATTATTAATGCAGAGTTGCTAATTGTGTCTTGTTTCTTCACAGACAGTTGCTGCACGCTATTTCTATAAGGCTGCCCAAGGAGGACACATTGAAGGGACTTTGCGATGCTCTCTGTATTACATCACAGGAAATATGGAAGACTTCCCTAGAGATCCAGAAAAAGCTGTAATGTAAGTAAGGAAACCATTTATAAAAGGAGAATATATTTCTGATATGGTTATTTGATTATTGGTGATTTTTAAGTCCATGGCCTAAATACCTTTTACTTAGTGCTTACCTCCGTGGCAAAAGGTTCTTCTGCAGTAATATTTGATCTGCATGATTTTGTATATTATTTAGATGACAGGTAGATTTTAAGGGATATTGAGTACTTTTACTACTTTTTTTCCAGAACAGCTCAGAGAGATTGTATCGAACAATTCTGAAAAGTTGTATCTAACAAAGCCTCACTATTTTTTTTTTCAAGAAATATCAGTGATGTGGTAGAATTGCCATTTTGCATCAAAAATAGGCAGATAATTATTGATAGCACCTATTAACTTTCGTTTATTTTCTTAAAAAGCATTGCTGAAAAAAAAATAGGATGGCTCTAATACACTTACAGAGATGAATGGACTTCATGTTCTCAGTCAGCTGTCATGGGATTGATGCAGTGATTACTGTTAAATCCCATAGTTTGTCTTACAGAAGAAGTTAGATAATGATCCCATACCCTTTTGTGTTCTTTGTGTCTACATGAGTTGGGATAACATTACTGGAGCATGATCATTCTTTTTTTGTTTGTTTTATTCCATAGCTGGGCAAAACACATTGCAGAGAAGAATGGCTACTTAGGCCATGTAATCAGAAAAGCTCTCAATGCTTATCTGGAGCTTTCATGGTATGTTTCTTCTGTTCTCCATATTTTCTATTTGTCACTTACTTTATATCAAGATAAAATAATTAATAATGGGCCATCACTGCAAAGAAAAAAGAGTAGCAGCATTACAAATATCAGTTGCAAAACATCCATTGGCATAAAGGGAAGGAGGAGTTGACCCAAAATGTTAGTCAACAGTTCTGACAGAATTAAGTGAAAAACAAGGAGTTTGTAGTGTGAAATAGTTGTATCAACTGTGGTTCTTATCCCATAATATTTGTGTAATGTGCACTGGATTAACCAGAGGAACACCTTTCACTTTTACTATTCTCTCTGTTACAAATCTTGTATTTTACCTTCTCTCTTCTGTGTATTTCTGTGTCATGAAAAGTGTAGCTGCTGGATTAGATTTGTTGGGTTTTCTGTGTGTGGTTAGTATTGTCTTTTGTGTAAGTGTAATAGGGGGCTATAATATCCAGTGAGCCAGTCAAGAGGTTTCAAAATAGTGTCCAGGTTAACCTGGCATTAGTAGGCATTAGCATCAGATATTGTGTGTGCAAACATCAGACTGTCATACGTGATCATTTAATAAATGATAAATGGCTCATTTAGTCCTGCAGCTTCCCCCTGTAAGTACTGAATTAGTGCTTCAGGCTCTGGAGATTTACAAGAAACTGTCAGTGGGCTGTTCTGGAGTAACCTGTTCCTAGTTACTAGTTCTGTAAGGGCAACTGCTTTCACAATTTGATTTGAAGTGGTTTTGCTTAAGCGGCTACTCTTTAAGTCAAATATGTATTTGACCATATCTTCCAATTAAACAAGCCATTGAACCCTAAAACTTGCCATGGTTTTTACCTTTTGTTTTGGAGAAAATCATTGGCAGCACTACTCTTTAATAGGAAACTTCAGAAGGAAAAAAGTACACCAAGTGGGGTTTTTTATTGTTTTGGGATTTTAAAACTACACACATGATCTTAGTCTTCCTCTTAATTTTAAGTGCGTAGTCTTCATAGTATAGAGTAGATGAGTGGCAGAGAATATGAGAGATGCTCTCATCTAGTATCAGAATACTGAATTGCTGTACTGCAAATGCAATATTAAGTTTTACGACTTGCTTTACAGTGAGTGAGATGCTTAAAGTCCTTAGAGGGACAGGGACTGTTTTTCTATTCATACATTCAAATATAAGGAGTGACAAATTCTTTTTCAAAAAGCTCTGTCTAAAAAGACAAGAAAAAAACAAGTCACATAAATGAAAGCATACCAAGGAAATACTCAGATTAATGTTAGGCAGATATATGCACAGCTAAGTTAACTATAGATTTTCTTTCAGTAGAGTCTTTTAAGAATGTTTTATCTGAAACATTTAAATAGAGAATTGTGCTTAGTATCAATTTTTCTTTCCCATCAGTCTGGCACTTAGAGTAAACACACACTGGAGCCAGTAGCTTCAATGCAAGAGGAAAAGGGCTGCAAATTCTTGAGATGCAGCATGGCAGGTTACACCAAGCATTGCCTGTATATGTCGCTGTTGCATGGGTTTCCCAGCCTCTGGCTCTGAAACTTTTTACCAAAATTTTGCTCGTAGGCAATTTTGTACGTTTGTTTAGTGCTTTTGGGTTTTTTTTTTAACTAAGTAAAATGCATGTTATTTTTGTAAGGTTTTTCATTAATTTATTTTATCTAACATTAGGCATGAAGCTCTGCTGCATTACATTTTAGCAGCTGAAACTGGGATTGAAGTGTCACAGTCAAATTTAGCACACATCTGTGAAGAGAGACCAGTGAGTAAATGAATTCACAACTCATTATCCTGAAAGGACCATTTGTTAATAATAAATGTGTGCCATTAGTCTCCTACCTGGGATATGAATGAATCAATTATTTTCTTTATAGGACCTAGCAAGAAAATACCTAGCAACTGATTGCGTCTGGAGATACTACAATTTCTCAGTTTCTCAAGTCAATGCTCCATCATTTGGTATGTATAAGGAATTCTTTCTAAATTTCAATGTTACTTTTTTTTTTAATTTCAAGGACTGCATTTGTCACAACTTCTATGTGAGTAAACAGGATGAGGGAGGGAAGATAAATTCCTGCTAATCATTCATGTTTTGATAGGAATATCAGGGTAATTAAACGTAATTAAAGTGTTTTATTTCAGCACAGGTTTTTTGAAAATTTCCTTTTTATTACATTAAATGGGTAAAATTTTAATAAAATAAAAAAGATAAGCCCTGAGGAAGGGCTAGATATTCAGGAGTCTGAGCAGTTGACTCAAAGTTTAAGAAATAAAAGCAGGTGACTTTAGGAGCTCGTGCTGTTTGGTTTATCAAAGGGAAAATCCAAAAGCAAATATACTTCCATATCATAATTGAGTCATGAGAAGCTAATAAAGGCCAAGGGAGTCCTTATCTAATTTATTATTAGTTTTCCTCTTAGGGTACAGAGTTTATCAACATTGGTAGAGCTTACCTTGGAGAGCTAAAGGATTCTCTAAGGTCTATTTGCAAATAAGTTACATTCCTCAGGCCTTAAATTTTACTACACCTACGGCTTCAATAGCTAAGTCATTTTGGTGTCGCTGAAAGTTTTACTGAATATTTGAAAACATTGATATGATTGTCTCACAGGAGCACTTCAGTCATTTGTAACAAGCATGTGGAAAAGTGGAGTGTAAAAATAATTCATGCTATTCATTTAAATATACAGTGTGGGAATTTAAAGGTTGGAAACTGAATACCATGTGGATATAGCCTGAAGCCAGAGGAGCTGACAAAGACTGTTAGCTTTCCTGAGGAATTTGTAGACACCTTGTCAAGGTGTAGTATGGTTGACCCTTTGGTAGATCCACTGGTACAAGCTCACATTAGAAAAACTTCTGAAGGTCAGACTCATAGGATGGAACTGTCATTCCATTTCAGCCCGCTGTAAAAACATGTGGGATTTTCTTGTGTAGACACACAAGCCTAAGTGTAGAAGAGTTTCAAACGATTGGAGGAAAGATTAGGTCAGGTAAGTGTAGACACAGTGATAGGAGTTTTTACATTCAGTAGCACAGATCATAATGCTTTCTCCTGTCTGGGTCAGTGCCCTCTCTTTTGATGCATTTCATTATGGTGCAATGTCACAGAAAGATGTTTGTAAAAGATTTGCTAGGCATTGCTCCCTTCTAGACCAGGAGAATTGTATCCCTACTGTTGTCCTGGGTTGAGTTGGATTTGAAACTAATGAAATTATCAGCAGCAACATTCTCTAACTTTTGGGAAAGGTTCAGCCACCATAGTGTCAGGTACAGAGCAAACACATAGATTGACATGCTTTTAAGTTTCATCAGTTTAGTAGGGCTAATCTGACTAAATAAGGCTTCAGGTTGTCCAAAGACAGATTCAGCAAGTGAAGAAGGAATGAAATATAAACTCTCAAGCCTCAGATTTTGTAAAAGCAATGTCATTCATTAAATTCATTAAAGAGAAACAGTGAGAGATTTCATCAAGAATAATTATTTTCAGTGGGAGGCTGATATAGAGTAGCCACAGAGACAAGCCGGGAGAAAGAATACATTTGTCTTTTAGTATTGTGCTTTAAACAGAATTACTGTTAATTTCTCCATCACATTAATAGTTGAGTAATTCTATTGCTGCAAATAGTCTAAATGATCTTGTTCTGATTTCTTCCACAGCTTATTTGAAGATGGGAGATTTCTACTACTATGGCTACCAGAACCAGTCTAGAGACCTGGAGCTGTCCATGCGGATGTACGCCCAGGCTGCCTTGGAGGGGGATTCCCAGGTGGGTCTGCACCCATGACAAAACCAGAGTGTGGAACAATCAGAGAATTGAGCTGTGACTGGTTCTTCTGCTTGGCCTCATCTGCACCAAAGAAACCTGCTAGAATAGATTACAATTATTTCAAAACACCTTGTGAGTCAGTAGTTGCTGTTTCATAATAGGAGATAAACTTAGCATAGATTAATGGTCTTAGAATTAGGCTGCTTTTAAGCTAAAGGTAAAAGGCCTAATTTGGTGCTACCTTACCTTGACACAATTGACTAAGTTGTGACCTCAGTATTTTTGCTATTGCAAGAGGAAGAATTAATAGACTGCTGGGTTGTATTCCAGTCCTATCCTCTGCCATTTTATGATAAAAAAAGAAGACTAGCACATTTCCATTGGTATATTATACCAATGGAAATGTGCTAGTCTTTTTTTTAGTGAATCCCAGTGAATTTTGTTCATTAACAAAGGTTTCATCTTAAAATGCTTTATAATTAGAGAGTACACCATGTCGCATCACCAAAGACATGCAGTGTTTCACCACTGAGTTTCTTGTTCTCAGGCCCTCCTGAAGTGTGCTGGGTGCAATATTCTGTTCTCCCTGTCCCTATGGCAATATCCCCAGATGGTGTCTTGTATGTGAACTTACCAAAGGTAGCATGGGTGGGTTTTGTTTTGAGGTTATTGGGACAAAACATTACTGCTAAACTAGCAAAGGAAAGAAGAGATGCATAAATAGTTACTTTAAATTATGAAAATCAAAGTGATGGGGAATCCTGTAAAATGTCTCATGTGTGTTCATCTTCATGACTCTGAAGAGACACAGGGTTGCCTAAGACTTGTCCAAATAAGCAAAACCATAAGATTAAGGACTTAAATTGTCTGAGGAAATTTCTGCTCTCAGAAATTCCACTATTCAGATTCTGTTGATCTGTGGTGCTATGTGAAGGGGAATTGAACAGTAACAGAGTAGAAATCCATTTCTGCTTTCACTCTGTATTTCCCTAGGAGAAAAAATGACAATTTAGTATGGTGACTAGACTTAAAGAGCAATTAAAAATAAGAAAGAAACCATCTGGAAAAAGATATGAAGTAAGAAAACAGTGTCACAACATCTGAATGCTTCTTTTGCATTTTCAGTATTTACCTGAGTATATGATTAAGAGAAAAGGCTCTCATAATTATTCGGTGAATATCACATTATACTAACAAATTTAGGGAAGACAGTTATAATTATTTAGATACTTGGTGCTTAAATGCAGGTATGAAAATTTAATGTTTAAAAAGTCTGCATTTTTTTTACTTTTAGGGTTTCTTCAATTTGGCTCTTGTCATGGAAGAGGGCAACTCCATACCTTCCTACATTCTGGATCACTTGGAAATTGATCAAGCATTGCATTCTAGTAATGCATCACTTCTTCAGGAGCTGTATTACAGGTGAGTCTTTTTTACCTTTAATCAGCATCCTCTGGTATTCCACATGAGTAGCATTTACTCTGGAGGACAGCAACTCCTATAATTATTAACTTTGTTCACTTTTGTGCTTTAAGGCAGGTTATGGTCAACATACTTGAAATTCTTAAATTCCTTAATTATATTTCATTTTTTGCCTGATTATACATGGTTACCTGAAATAGCAGGGACTGGATTCAATAATCCAGGAGGTCTTTTCCAGTTCAATATATTTCAGTTCCTAAGTTAGGCACTGGTGATTTGTATGCAGTCCAAACCAATGGTTGAATTCTAAATGTAGCATAATTTAATACACAGCTTGAAAATGTGTAACTGGGATAATAGCAATCCTCCCTACTGATTCTGCAAATATGTCCAGGCTGGCACAGATATTGTGGCACAGAATATTGGATATCTGAGAATGTTACAGGTCTGCTCCTGAATGACCTGTGCCAGCACTATTCATGGACAAGCCACCTAGTGTCCTCTGGTTCCAGTACAGAACTTGGGTTTCCTTTACCCAGGTAATGCAGCAGGTGTTGGAAGGCACAGTGGGAATGTGGAACTTACGTAATATTTGGAGAATTTGTGGAATTGCCTTTAAAATATTTGAAGAAGCAGGAGCTAATGGTCGATACATGAGGCTGGGCATGATGACTGTGTGCTTTATCATCTGTTTTGCTACTCAGTGAACCCAGAAAAGTGGAGATGACACCAACGTTGAAACCTCATTTGTCTCTTCACTGATAATCTGCTGAAATTGTTCTTCACTGCAGTTAGACTGAACTTGTACCCTAAATTGCTTCCAATGGACGTGAAACTGCTAGTCAGATACATAGGAGTTCTGGAACATCTGGGATTGTAAACTTGAGTCTGGATTCTGCCTTCACTTGGGCTGAATCCACTTGCTTTGCTGTGAGAGTAATTCCAGAGATGACAGTGCTGAAGGGTTTTCTCATCATTATACAATTTTGTCCAAAAGAGCAAATACTTTTCTATATTTTATATATATATACACAGTCTATTACTTTATAACTAAATTATATGTATATTTATAATAAAATTTATGTACAAAAGGTGTATATCTGTATATACACATCATTGCTCCCTCCTTAGCTTTCTAGAAAAGAATCAATTGAAACTTAAAACTGTGATTTAGCTGTCTAAACTCCACTAGTAGGTGAAGTCCTATTTGATAGAAATAAGAAAGCTGCTCAGCTCACCCCACAGGAGGTAGGTACCTTGTGCTAGTCACCTCAAACACTCTTCAAGCTCTGACTTCATTCTATTAGACAGCATTGTCTCTAAGGGACTTTTGGCACCAATGTTCTGTGTAGGAACTAAATTTTGTAAATCTAATTTTAAATCAAGTCCTTCTGCTGTTGACTCACATTAGTCAGAACTTATTCTGTGACTGCTTTGAAAGTGTACCCTGGATGCTTAGACCCATTGTTGACTAGTAAGAAAATAAAAATACACACTTCTAGGGTAAGTTATTCTGTGCTTAATAAGTTTAAGCTGGTATCTTTATGAATTTTTACTTCACCATCTGTGAGATAGTGATGATGGTATTAATTTGTTTTTCTGGGTTACTGGTTCTGCATTTTAGATCCCAATCATCTGGGACTCTCAAACCCATTTGAGAGTCCCAGATGATTGATGGCACAAAATTGTGGAGGAGGACTAATTAGTTGTTTTTATCTTCTTGTTGTAGGTGCTGGAATAATAGTAACCAAGAATCAATTAGCCCATGTTCATTAGCATTGCTTTATTTTTACATGAGAGTTCTCTGGAACAATGTTTTACACTCTACTCTGGTATGTATTGCTCCTTTATTACATGCACAGCTCATTTGGAACTCTAGCTTGGCTTTGCACTGCTCTAACTATATTTTTAAAATTATTGTCACAGATCTACTTCATGGGAACCTTTCTTTTATCAATTCTTGTTGCATTTGCAGTGCAGTCTTTTCAGTCTTTGTCTGGTAAGTATGTGTCATAGTAAAACTGAAGAAAGAGGAGTAATCTTTTCAGGTCAGTACACCTTCAAAAATGAAAGCAGAACTCTAGATATGATAGAAGTACCTCTGAGCAGTAGCTTCTTTAACACATAAGTCATTTTTTTAATCATTAAAAAGGAGTAGATGAAGCAAAGCCTAACTTTAAACCTGCTGGTTTCTGAAGAAGCTCTCTTGCTAAAGGAGATTCTTAATAAAAACCTTTACTGCATGTGATTGTTCCCCATCTCTCAACATGCAGTACTGTTGCAGTAATTATATGACTTTGATTCCCTATGTAGTCGCTGCAATACATAGTCAAAGCATGTTTCCTGTTTCATAGGATTGGATCTCTTCAGATGCAAGGTGGGAGAAAAAGTGAGGTTCCAAGAGCTGGTACATTTGAGTAACTTAGTAAGAGTCAGTTCAGACTCTTAACACCAGTAACAGAATCAACAAATGCATTCAGTCAGGAGTTACAGAACCTGTTGTAATAATTGTGAAATCCTGCTTTCTTTTCTGACTAGCTATTAATTTAACTTGGGAATCATGCAACAAATTTATAAAGTATATAGTTATAGATATTATTCTTTCAGTATTTCCAAGCCTTTGAATATTTTCTTAATATGTAATTTTACATCCACATAATACTTAAATATTGATTAGTAGACTTCCTAGACACAGTGGGATTTTCTGAAATAATTTGACATTCTTCTGAAGCTTGTAATTCTCCTGGAAGAAGATCAGAACCATTGTCACATGATGTCCCTTCTTCCTTAGGGAACGACAGTGAGGATGCTACCAGGGCAGTACAGCAAGATGAACCTACTCTTTCAAATGATTTATCACAGCAGGAGTCAAACCCTCAGAGTCCTCTTGTCACCAGCTGAAGAGCAGTTTTCTTAAGGGAAAGACAGGATATGAACAGCTATGAATCTAAGAACTGGCAACCAACCCTGTACATGGCATTAATAATGCAGTCCAACAGCTGAAGTTGTAGGGAAGTTCACTGATCTGACTTCTCCACTACAGAGGAAAACCATCCCTATAATTTATTTAACTCCAAACAGATGATGCAGATTATCTCACTGTACCCAACACATGATCATACTGTATGTCATGGAAGGACCTGGAAGGAAGCCTGCAAAGTCTGTGCCTAATTGAAAAATAAGCAAACATCCCACAGGTTTTGATGAGGTTTTACTTACACATCTAATCTCTTATTAAATTGCTTTTACTGCAATTGAGCTTATTTATTGGTGAAATTAGCAAAGTTTTCCAAGTCTGAATCACTGAAATTACATAAAAGCGAAACCCAGTCACCCATACTTTCAAAGTTTCTTGGAAACCTGTCAGGACTTCAGTACATGCAATAGTAAAAATTAGGTTTTTGGCATTTTATATTCCATGCTGATTTTTCAGTGTGAAAACTATTTTGTTTTGAAGAAAACACACCAGGAATATTTGCAATACGGTCATAGCATATTAGTTATTGCTAACTTTGACTAAAAGTTTTACAAGCATCCACATTTCCTGGTGGACAACACAAGATGTTTCTCTTCCTGCCAAGAGCCACTGATTAGAGAAAGGAGCTCCCCCAATAAATAAATAAAAGAATATTTAAGTGTGATCAGATAACACAAAGTGAACAAAAAATTATTTTTGTATTCTGTAGATAACACTGGCAAGGATTTATTTCATGTTCTGTAATGACTCTAAAAGACACATATTTAAGTGACAGTGTATTTGATAAATGTTGGATGGGACATACAGATAACATGTATGGAGTGCAAATACCTTCTTTCTGATTTAAAGCTGTCTGTAAAGCAGCTGTAGGAAGGGTCTAACCTTTACAGCAGGTGTGCAGTCGCCTCTGCAAAATGATGTAGATCACAGACTGAAAATTGCATCAATCTATGCATTATTGAGGGTTAAATCCACTTGCCTTGCACTACATTATTTACTCTTGTAAATAAAAATATTTTTTTAATTCAGCCTGTATGTGGAGGAATTTCTTTTAAGCCACCTCTTGGATGAAATACTTTCTTGCTGTTGTAATCTCTCAAGATCATTATTTACATGTCTGTTTTCTTAGCTTCAAATGAGACAATCAGCTTTCACTTTCTTTGAGGAATACAGTCTTCTCACAGAGCAAACCTGGAATATTTTGTTTTGTTTTTCAAAACAATAGAGCAAGGCTTAGGAGGTTTCAGTAAGAAAAGAATGATTTAAAAGGAAAAAAATCATTGACCTTTAAGAGAGATTTTATATTTAAATATAAATTTCTATACATACATATCATCAAGGCATGTTTTACTTGCAGAAAACTGAAAATTCAAAAGTGTTGAGAGAAGAGTTGATGCTTTGAGGCAGCAGCTCCCTTGAAAAGTAATGGGATAAAAATGAAGATGTTGAAGCTCCTCCCCCTCCCTCTGAGAAAGTAAATTGTGTGCCACATTACCAAGTTACCAAGTTTTTAATTTATTTGATCAAGAACTGTGCAAAGAATACTTTTTGTTCTTAGTACAGTTGTAGATACATACTTTGTTCTTTTTATGTATAGGTGGGTATTTTAACGTGTTAGAAAGGAGCTTGACTTTTACATACTAAACTGTTGTACTCACTGGGGTTAGATTATGTCTATTTGATATCCAGTGCAAATGGTCCCTGTTAATTTTGAGTCTGTTTTGAGTTGCAAAAACTTGTGCAGCTAAATCTGATTATATCAAATTCCTTAACACAAAGTTACGGCTATTTCAAGAGCCCTCTCAGCTGTATTTTTGTCACCTAATAAAAGAAGACTGTGCATCTGTATTAAAACTGGAGCAGGTTTAGATGGTAAACCCAGAAGCACTGCAGAAAGTCAAGTGTAGCCCTTGAAGACAAGCAGACAAATGTCACAACACAGGCACAGTGTCAGGTTAGGTAGCAAATGGCATGCACAGTTAGATGTTCACAAAATACTATTTGGGCCTACATAAGGCAAATCTTGCTTATAGTTAGCTACACATTAAAGGTGTATTTTCTTACAAATGTCACATGTAGCAAAACCGAAGCCCCTGGTGAAATACTAATCCCATAGGAGTTTGTCAGCAGTGGTGTGATTGCAGCTCATGTGTTGCAATCCAGGAGTTCTCCAAGCAGCAGTGGTGGTTTACATTGTGTAAACACAGGTCAGAGTTAAGTGTTAGCACTCCAGCTCACTGTTTTTCACACTAAAGCCCATGTTCTGAACTCTAGTGATTAACTTGAAGAGTTCTGCCAGAAACACAATTCAACATCTATATTTCAGAAGGCAATTGCTGAAGCTGCAATATATTTCATGACGCCAGCCATTAATAGTTCCATCTTTGTTTATTGTTACCTATTACATCAGAAGTTCTAACAAAGTATTTTAAGATAATCAGCTCTTCACAATAAACTGGCAATCCTGGGGCTAAAATAGTATTAGTTACAATATTGTCCCTCACTTCTTATAAAAGCCAGAGGGCTATTGACAACCTAGAGAATCAGGCAATTCCCAGTGAGAAAGAGAATGGTTATTTACACAAAGCAGCTACATAGTTTGCTACATCCACAAGGAAAGCAAGGGAGAAAAGGGAAAAAGAGTTGCTGCATCAAGAATTATTTTTCATAAATTGAAACCTGATCACCGAAATTTATAGTTTCTGCAGCCCACGTTGAGTGTTCAGGGTGGGAATAAGGAAATAGCAGATCACAGTTGTAGAGCTGAACTGCTCTGTATAGTTTTTTTATGCACGTTTGATAGAAGTCCAGCCATCTGAACAACACAGGTCATGCATAAGGCAGGGTAAGTGCTGATCATTTTTCTTTCTCCCTTGGTTCTGCTCAGAATCATCTCTAGCAAATAAATTACGGACAAGAAAGAATTTCAGAAGGGTTATTTACAAAATAGGTGCCAAATTATCTAAAATTAATACAGTTTACACCAAGTAAATGGATTTGTGTGTTATAGAAAGTGACAAAGGAGACAGGTTGCTGCATGCAATGTATCAAAGTGCTGTAGGAATAAGGGAGAATCAGGTGAAGATAAGCTAAGAAAAAGAAGTCAATGTTGAGCAGTTCTGAGTAGTTACCAACTACAGCTTTATGAAGAAAACAATTCAGACCAGTTATGAAAGATTTGCATCTATGCTGAGAAGTTTGCTCAGCTCTGAATCACACGGTAGGGTAGTAGCAGGACAGCACCAAATGTGGGGGGCATCCATATGGGGGTGACTGACCATGGCTGCATGGTGTTGCTTCCCAGAAGATACAGTGAAGAGCTTTGCATCCCAATAAACAAGCATGAGGACAGACTTAAAGTTCTATATTAATACCCTGCAATATCAGTGTCACTTAGTGATAGAGGGGACACTTGTGAATTAATTCTGGTATCCTGATTACATATTATAAACATACCCCTTGCTGGTATTTTTGTATTCCCATTTGAACTACTGGAAGAGCATAGATGATGTTTAAAAGCCACATGTGAAACATAGATTTTCTGTGAAGATAATTGATTTATAGCCAATTCTTGTCTGCGTAAGCTGCCCCATTGACTAATGGACTATGATGTTTAACACTGGCTGTTGACCCTTATCCTGAATGAAAGATAGCACAATGGCATGAAACAAGTCAAATAAGCTTTGGCAGAGGAATTCCATCCATAGACTCTCGCCTTCCTCCCATAAATGTGTGAACTCTATTAAAAGACTGGGATGTAGAAAGAGAACAAAAATAAAAGGCTGGATTTTTTTAAGAAAAAGCCCAAGGGTAAGAAAACTAAAGAATATCAAAGGGAATCTGAGCATGGAGCAATTTCTTATGCTGTCCTCTATGAAGTAAGTGACAAGAACAATTACTAAATAATCAACAGAAAATTGTAAATAAAGAAAACGCAGCATCTGGAATATAAATGTGTTGGAAATGCATCACAGCCTCATTATTTATCTAAATACCTAATTCCTGTGCCAGGAGACTTAATTATATTTGCAATAAGGAAAGTGAGTCTACAGCTAATTAGAAAATCAGAGCAGATAAGGAGACATGAGTAACCCAAATGGAATGGAAAAGATACTTGCATTATTACAGTATATACTTATGTAACAGTTACAGTAAGCAAGAAAAAAACCCCAAAAACCACAACCAAACCAAAGCCAAATCACCTGCAGCAGATCAGATATTCTGAGGCACTGATGTTCCAAACTGAAATTGCACCAACAGTGCTGAGTGCCTGTTGACTTAAGGGACTTGAGTTATTTGACAAGTGCTATCAGACACCCATCCACCTTTGGGCATCTAAATAAGCCCTTAGAAGAAAACTGGCTACAACAGCTTTGTTTATAACTGTTCAGGGATCTTTCTGTTAACATATTCCTTGACCTTGCTTCCCTCCCCAGTCTGCATTTTTTGATTTCTGTTGTTTCTTTCATTTGTCCACACTGATCTCTCCTTAATCACTTATGAACTGTCTAGAAAGCTCCTAATGCTTAGCATTGCTATTTGTTCTTATCAGTTATGCCAGGTGAGCAGGGAAAAGCACAAGTCCATTAGCAAACCTAGCACCCTTTTTTGATAGTGTGCCGAGGCAGGAACTGAGATACCTGCTTGGCATTATCTGTCTGTCCATTACAGCGTGTGCTGAGAAATTGATTTACGCAGCAATAGTGATAGTGCAAGTTACAAGCAAATCTCCCTGGATAGACTAGTAATGATAAACTAACCAAGGCCAGGATCTGCTGTCTGGTTGTGATGAGTTAAACTTTTCCTGTGAACCCATTTATCTCATCTGGTGCTTCTTGGACCAGTCTTGGTCCATAAAACCCCCAGAGGGTGCCCAGCCATTGTCTAGGAAGATTCTTCTCAAATGGGCTTGAGCTAGGTCAAGCAGCACACCCCCAAATAGCTAAGATAATCATAGCCCAGTGCCCAAGCATATCCTTCAGACCTTGTTCAGTAAAGTTGTGCAGATGAACCAAGACTCTTTGCCTCTCTTACAGGCCATAAAAGGCTCCATTCCACCCCAAGCAATGACTGAGATTAGTCCTTCCAATTTCACCAGCCTGTTCATCAGTGTGAGCCTTCCAGCAGCCCTAGCATGGTCAGAGTTGTTTTGAAGGCTTGCTTTCTTGAGAGAAGTGTGCTCAGCCTGTGTTTGTAGAACACAGGACAGTCTTTCCAAAATATACCAGTACTGACTAGCTGGAATGAGAAATTAGTGTCTCCACTCATCTTTTGTCTTGTTTCATGAAGACCAAATCTTAGTTTTCTCCTTCTGCTCTGCAGAGTTAGTAGTGGCAATAACACTGTCCCTGCTTCCTTGTCCCATATCAGCTCTGTCTTCTGTCCTACCCATCTGACAAGGTTTAGAGGCTCCCATCACTCATCAGTCCTGCATTGCTCTTCCAAGCCAGCTCCAGTTGCACATGGATAGCCTTTCCAATTTAATTTTTGAGTTAAACACTAGTCCCAGAAAAAAGTTAATCTTTTCAGTTCAGTTGGTGACAATACCAGCAGGGGAAACCCAGACACACCTACTGCAATGCAGAAAACTCTAGGCTAATTCATTAAACAAACATTAGAAATTGCAGAGGACCAGGTAGCCTGATCAGGAGAAGCAAGTGGGTGAGGCATTCTACTGGCAGCTGTAAGTAGTCTCAAAATCACAGACACTAGCTCCTGTGAGTGAGTTTAACCACACTGACATCAGCTGGAGAAGCAAAACACACACAGCCCATGCAGGAGTTTCCTGGAAAGCGCTGATAACAGCTTCCTGACACAGGTAGTGGAGCTCCCACAAGGAATAGTGGGCTTCTCAGCCTCATCCTAACAAGCAGGGAAGGCCTCCAAGGTTGGAGATGAGAAGGCTGGAGGCAGCCTTGGCTGCAGTGACCATGAGCATTGGAGTTAATACCAGGCAAGGAGGAGACAGGGCAGGAAGCAAGAGTGCAGCTATGGGCTTCAGGAGAGCTAACTTTAGTCTCTTCAGGGATATTCTTGGAAGAATTCCATGGAAACTGTAAGCACTGTAGGAAAAAAGGTTCAAGAGAGCTGGTTGATAGCCAAGGATGACTTCCTCCAAACTCAACAACAGTGCCTCTCAATGAGCAACAAGTCAGGCAAAGGTGTGAATGTTTAAAGAACTAAATGTGGATGTTTAAAGAACTCCTGTCCTTACTCAAGTGTGAGCAGGAAACACACTTGAGATGGAAGCAGGGTTGGGCCACTCTCAATGAATATAGGGATATTTTCAAATGAGTACCTGGGACTTAGACCAGGAAGGTCAAGGCCCATCTGATATTAAATCTGGCCTAGATTGTGAAGGACAAAAAGGCTTCTTCAAATACATCAATAATGAAAGGAAAACAAAGGATAATGTGGGCCTGTCACTAAATGGAGGGAGATGCTGGTAAAGGAGAATGCAGAGTAGGCAGAGCTACCAAACATCATCTTTACATCAGCCTTCACTGACAAGACTAGCCCTCAGGAATCTCTGGCCCAGACCAGGTAAGGGAATGATGGAAAGAACACTTTCCTTTCGGGGAGAGTGAGTTAGAGAACAGCCAGGTAACCTTGACATCCACAAGTCCATGGGCCCTGGCTGGATGTATCCATGAGTGCAGGGAGAGCTGGCAGACACCATAGCAAGGCCTCCCGTGATCATCTTTGGATGGTCATGGAGATCAGGAGAGGTGTCTGAGGACTGCAAGAAAGCAAATGTTGCCTCAGTCTTCAAAAATGGCAAGGAGGAGGACCCAGGAACTACCAGCCAGTTAGCCTCTCACCTCAGCCACAGAGAAATGATGGAGGACCTCTGTTCTGGAGGATCTCTATCCACATGGATGACTCAGAGGTGATCAGAAATAGTCAGCATGGACTCAGTAAGGATAAATCATGCTTGGCTAACCTGCTTGCCTCCTATGATGAAACAACTACCTGGATGGATAAGGGGAAAAGCAGTGGATGTTTTCTACCTCAGCTTCAGCAAAGCTTTTGATGCTGTCTCTCACCTCAACAGGTTGGGGAGTTGGGCAGGGAAGAACCATCTACAATTCAACAAAGACCAATACAGGGTCCTGCACCTGGGGAAGAGTAACCCCAGGGACCAGCACAGGCTGGGGGATGAACTGCTGGGGAGCAGCTCTGTAGGAAGGACCTGCGGTGCCTGGTGGCCACCAAGTGTCCATGAGCCAGCAGTGTCCCTGTGGCCAGGAGGGCCAGTGGTACCCTGGGGTGCATCAGGGAGAGCATTGCCAGCAGTCTGAGGGAGGTGATCCTGCCCTTTTGCTCAGCCCTGGGGAAGCTCATCTGGAGTTCTGTGTCCAGCTCTGGGCTCCTCAGGACAAGAGAGACATGGAGCTCCTGGAACAGGCCCAGAGGAGGGTGACAAAGGTGATGAAGGGACTGGAACATCTCTGTTATGAGGGCAGGCTGAGGGAGCTGGGCCTGTTCAGCCTCGAGAAGCCACAGCTGGGAGGGGAGCTCCTCAATGTCTGTCAGTACCTGAGGGGCGGGTGGCAGGAGGATGGAGCCAGGCTCTGCTCAGCGGAGCCAAGCAGCAGGACAAGAGGCAGTGGGTGGAAACAGATGCCCAGGGAGTTCCACCTGAACATGAGGAAGAGCTCCACTGTGTGAGTGACAGAGCACTGGAACAGGTTGCCCAGAGAGGTCTTAGAGTCTCTGTCACTGGAAATATCCAAGAACTGCCTAGATGCAATCCTGTGCCATGTGCTCTAGGGTAATCCTGCCTGAACAGGGAGCTTGGACCAGATAACCAAACAACTTTGGTCTCTTCCAACTCTACCCATTCTCTGATCAGAAATTTTTCCTCTAGATCTTTTTAAGTCTTTACTGCTCAGCTGTGTCTGACCCCATCAGTAAGCTTTTACAATATCACCAGCAGCCTTCAGAAGCACTAATAGGCCAATATTTAAGAGTTGATTTTCTGACCTGAAAAGCTGTCATAGGTTAGAGACATGAATCCAAATATTCCAAGGCCTAGAGTAATTGCCACATTCTTCAGATAACCAATTTAAATTAAGAAGGTTAAAAGTGGTTATGTACACTGATTAAAAGCATGTCCCTACAGAGGCCAAAACCCACCAGAGGAGTGACAGCCATGCAAAGATAACCACAGCAAGTGCATGTGTGAGCCCTTGGTGCCAGGAGCCAGAGGCTGTCAGGCAGCTGCCGTGCTGCTCAGCCTGTTTTTAGATCTCTCCTATCTTCTGTCCTGCATGACACGGCATTAGTGTGCTCTGCAAACATACCCTCTGTGCTTTTACAGTGTTAAAAGGAGATAAAAAGCTTCATTTTCATATCTCAAATATCCGGTGCCAATGCACAGGATATCCTTGGTGCTTGGATACTATCAGCCCCACTGAGGGATAGTGCATGACAGAGTTGGTTACACTCTGTTGCTGATATGAAAGATAGAAACCACCTTGTTCAGCATTTCAATTAAAAAAATACCGATGCACCACTCCAAGAAAGCATTGCTGCCCCATATGACAGTTTGGTTCTTTCTTTCTGATTCTTTCTGATTGCAAACTCTCTGCCTCAACCCCTGCCTCATCACCTTGTGCCCCCATGCCATTATTCCAGGAATATTTAGATTCTTTTGTGATGCAGTAAATCATTTTTATAGCCATAAGTCTGCCTATAAAAACCATAACATTTGAATTGCCCAGGCACCCACCTACCCCACTACCACGTGCAGATGAAAGCAGAAATTTAGATATCTACCCCATCTCATATAATTCCAGAACTATTTGAAGGGGTGATGATAGGAGCTTAATAAAGACCTCTTCTGCAAATATATAAGATACCTGCAATTGATTATTTTACTTACTCCAATTTAAGTGCTTTCTTTGAAACATTTAAATGGTCGCACTGGTGTTAATAAATACATGCCTAGGAGAAAGAAGTTCAAGGTGTAGTTTTTGAAGATACACAAAATAATGTGACTTCACTAAAGAATAATTGATGCAAACTATCTTAGATACTTATCTCACCCTTGATCTCCTTGACACATGACATGGCTTAACCCCAGCAGCTGACTAAGCCACTTATTCACATGCACTCCTCCGGGATGGGAGGAGGGAATTGGAAGAATGAAACTGAGGATATTTTTGTATTGAAATAAAGGCAGTTTAACAGGTAAAGCAAAAGCCCTGCATACAGGCAAAGCAAAACAAGGAATGCTTTCAATGCTCCCATGGGCAGGGAGGTTCTCAGACACCCCCAGGACAGCAGAGCTCCATCACACATAACAGTGACTGGGAAAGACAAACATCATCACTCCAAATGTTTCCCTTTCCTTCTTTCCCCAGCTCCATGTGCTCAGTACGATGGACTCTCCCTTGAGTCGGCTGTCCCAGCTGTGTCACCTCTCAACTCATTGTGCACTCCCAGGTTCCTCACTGTGGGATGGGGTGAGGGGCAGAAAAGGCTTTTACACCGTGTGGGCACTGCTTGGCAATAACACAAACATTTTCATATTGTCAGCAGTGTTTCCTGCAAAAATCCAAAACATGACCCTATCTATACTAGCTACTGTAAAGAAAATTAACTCAGCCAGAACCAGCACAACAAACAAAACCAGAGTTTTGTGCTTTAAATTGAGGGTAGCTGTGAAAGAAAGCACTTTTTGTTTGACTGTGAATAATAAATAAATGAAAACAATGGAAAAACAAAAGGAAAAAGGACACATTAAAAAAAAAAAAAAAACAAAAACAAACTCCACAGTTATTGGAGTCCTGAGAGTATTCTGGAGCCTTTTACAGTCTCCATCACTCTTCTATACAGAAAGAGAAGAGCAGTTGTCTTGGTCTTCATTGCATTTCTCTGATAATTATAGTGACTTTGTGTATAACAGCACAGAAGAGCTTAGAATATTCTCCTGGAAATGTCTGTGTAGCAGAAGACAAAGTAGTCCAAGAGTGATTCATCCTTGCATGGATTATCCCCGATGCCATTAGAAAGTTGATCTCCACTCTTTAGTGAGGAGATAATGGTCCCCTTTCAGCCAACAGCAATGGGTGAAGTCCAGACTGTGACAGTTCTTGAACCCAGCATGAGTTCATGAGCTGTGTCAGATTGCTGATGTTGAGCAGCAGTCTCAGACTTCCAACACCCATAACTGGTCCAGGACATGGCTGGACAGGGGTCTGCTGCTTGTACCCTGTAAATTTTCCATGTTTTTGCCATAGTTTTTGTGTCACCAGCACCAGCATAAATCTCAACCACTCAAGGGTAGTCCACCCCAATATACATTTATTGGCAAGGGTGGCATAAGCTCACGAGGTGTATAACCTACATCCCAATACAAATTGATCTTACCTCCATTAGATTCATAGAATCATTCCCTCACTATCCTCCTTCAAGACCTCTGAAGCACACATAACAGTATCCTCAGGATTTGTGTGCCACCAACAAAAAAAGGTGAAGAATTAGATTGTTCCTTTGACATCAGATGAAATATCATACAAAACCAGCAGGACGGGTTCTGATAGAAATGGGATATTTTTGCAGAAAGACTAGACTTTTTTTCTCTTCTACAGACATAATAAATAATCAACAAGTATTTTCCTATCACACCCACCACACAGCCAACAGAGGAAGTTTTGACTGCATTTAAAACCTCCACACAACTTGACTGGGGAAGAGAAAGAAAAGAATAACACTGTAATAAGAATCAACAAAAAGATCCTCAATGAGTAAATCCTTTACAATATTTCTGACATCCCTAAGAAAAACAGTCCTTCCCCCACATCTCCTCTGGCTCAAGAATGTACTCTGAATAGAAAATTTTTTCCTTCCTGTTATAATACTGTGGATTCAAACCAAGTAACAAATACAGAGATGTTCCTGACTCATTCCAGCAAGTCTAAATCTGACTGCCCCTAGCAAGAGTTGGTTTTCTTCAGTCACTTTTCAGCTGTTTTCAATCCCTTTATTTTACTTTTAAGCTTCCCCAGCTGTGCCCAGGAACCTTGATTTAGCTATTTCAGCTACTTTATTTTTCTAGAGCAATTTTTCTCATTCTTTTTGAGCTGAAAAGCTGCTTGAAACTTTCAGTAGGAAAAAAGTTTTCCAGCCCATCTTGAATGGCATTTGTTTGTAATCCAATAGATATAAAGCAACATTTTGGAGGCTACTTCATTATTTTTCATTTCTACTTAATTTTCTTATTTCCATGGACGGAAACACAGGTGATCATTAAAAAAGAAACAACGATTTTGACTGCTTGTGATATCTTACCCAGCACCAGTTGTCCTACTGCCCATCACACAGCATGCACATGCACATTCAGGCATAGGCAGGCCTTGAAAATTGTGCCCTGCAGAGGCTGAGGTCAATGCCTCCTCCTGAGGTGAGCAAGGCACCTGGCCCAGGTGAGGAAATTTTAAATTCCTCTGGGATTTGCAGCTAGGAGAATTGCCAGGATGTGTCAACAGATGGTGCTGGAATGGCTCTTTCTATTGGTGAGATGTGAAATCCATTTTCAGCTCTGTGATATTCTCCATTAACCAGAATTTACTTCTTTGAAAATGCTCTATGTATGCTACAGGAATTCTGCCATCCAGTCTCCCTTGTAATTTTTAAAATGTTGCTAAGCCTTTTAAATGCTAAATTTGATGTGAAAGCAATAAGTTAGTAACTGAGTATTTTGTAAAACTCATGTATTTGACATTTTGGCTTAGATCCATGACTGAACAAAAGAGGGAGGAGCCCCCACTGATCTGTGTGTCTGAGCCAGCCCCAAGCCCTGGTGTCCAAACCCCAAGAACCAGGGTGTCCTCAAGACCCAACAGCTCCACCACATTGATGGGGTGAGTGTGGGGACAAGCCCAGGCTACTGTATCCTGCTGCATCATTCGAGTCTTCACTGCCCTCAGACACCCTAACGCACCCAGGGGTTTTGTTTCGCCTCTGTGGATGCTCTGGCTGATGGTCCTTCCAGCTCCTACCAGCTTGAGATTTTGACCCCCAAAACACCTTCTGTGATGACATCTATAGTGTCTCTGTGGGAACATTTTCATTGACCAAAAATCTTGTTAATTACTCTTGCCCAAAAGTTTCCCAATGGGGTGTCCTGAAACTGGGTTTTAATTAAAAGTGACAAAGGCTGAGTAAACATAGCTTCAAACATTCCTGCCTGTGTATGGTGTGACGAGCCTCCCTGGCAAGGTGCTGTTGCACGTGGTGTAAGAAAGCCCAAAAGCTTTACACAAAGCTGTGCCTCAATGTAATTTATTCAAATCACCTGTTACATGTGGTCAAGACATCTTAAGAGCTTTAAAAGCTGCCTGTCAGGTATTATCCCCCTGACTCACATCCAAGAGGGGCAGCTGAATATGACTTGGTGAGAAGTTAGTTTTACTAATAGAGGAAGACTCTGAGTGGAACTCTCAGGCAGTACTGGTATCCATCCCAGGACACCTCATTGCAACAGGGAGACCACTAATCAGGATCCCCAAATTCACCAAGAACCAGACCTTTCATTCTCTGAAGGGACTAATGATGACCTTGAATGATCCACAGATTAATCTCTCAAACTCTTTTTCAGTTACTGGTTTCAACAGCATTGTTTTCCTGGCTGTAATATCTCAGTTTTATAGCCACTGGTTATAATCAGGTTACTTTCCCTCATGGGTCATCCTTCCAGCTGCCAACATCTGTCCTATGTGCACCCACCTGAGGCTCTGGCACACAGCACTCCTGCATGGGTGCACAGCCCTGGCTGCTGTCCTGCAGAGGGAGGGAGCTCTCCTCCATCCTCCCTCCCCTGGCAGAGTCCCAGATGAACCCCCTGGGACAGGGTGCCCCTGAACACTGAGCTGCTTCCTCACAGCACCTCAGCAAATGCTTTGAGCCCACCTCATTTAGGGCTTTGCTGAGATTGTGAATCCATGGCTTGTGGTCACCTGACTAGGAGGGCTGGACTGGAGCTGCTCCATCACATCCATAACCATGAGGTTCTTAGAGAAGGACTGCCAGCTCCATGCATCTGGGCTTAGGATGTCTTGCTTGGCTCACCAGGCATTTTGTTTTACTCCAAGGGAAGTAAATCTCATTCCTTTCCCTGTGTTTCAAGGTAGTGTTGAAATTGCTGATGAATGCAAAGCACTCTCTGCCTGCTGCCATGTACATGCAGTCATTTAACCATCAGGTCCAACCAGCCACCCAGCCCCAGTATCAGTTCCACATCATCCCACCCCTGGAAGTCCTGGCCTGTTTTGGAGCTCTGTGCCTCCAGCCCCGCTCCTGCTCTGTAATTCCTCAATCCCCAGCAACCCAAGCTTGCAATGTGATGGAGGGAGGAGACAAAACAAAACATCATTCCCTGCCCCTCCTTTTCACAAGCTGGGTGAACATCAGCTTGGGGATTCCTTGGAAGAGATGGGGTCCCACCTGAGACACAATGAGCTGCTTGGGATTTCTTCTTTCCCCTGCCCATGAAGAGAAGTGTCAGCTCTGAGGGCAGTGAGGACATGCCTGGCCTGGCCAAAGGCAGGTAAGTAGATTTCCCCAGGATATTCTCAGACTCAGCTTCTTTCCACTTCCAGCATACAAGGCTGTGATTTGAGCCATCGTGCTGTCATTTTCTTCAGAAACACTCCTTGTGTCACACCTGTCCTCAAGCACAGGCCAAAGGATGCTCTGCACCTTGTGGGTGGGGGCAGCCACATGCATCCCACTCTGCTGGGATGTGTTTGAAACTGTTTTAGCACGCTCTTTGAGGAAGACAGGGAAATTGCAGTGATAAGTATCTTTAAGAATATCTTTTTGGATGATATAACAGCAGGAAGCAAGAAACAAGAGTCAATATCATAAGTTTGTAGTATGCAGCAGCACCAGAGCCAGCCTTCAAGCTGGCAACCATTTGAGATCCAGTGCCTGAGGCCATTGCATTAGTCAGTTAAAATAAGGCTTAATGCTCTCCTCACTCACATGAGCCCCAATTTTCCTAATGTCAATTATGGCCGTGTATTGCTTCACCAAGGGCAGCATTTGGTCCACAAATTGTTTGCATGTCCTATAATTTATGCATTTTGCATTGTGTAAAAAAAACCCCAGTCTATCAACTGTGGTGTTGGTTGCAAAATATCTGCTCCTGTAATTACCCTGATTGTTTATGTCATGGTAATGTGTCCTTAGACGTTGGGCCATGTAAAAGATTCATACACCAAAAGTGTAAATGACAATTAGGGAATTTCATCAAGTGCTGAGTAAGATACAATGCTTGTGACAGTTTAATTCTAGCCTTTGCTCTGCTTCTCTTGGTGTCTTCTTGAAACACTCAGATCTTAGTTGTTAGGGGAGACCTGCTTACAGACAACTCCATTAAATCAGTGTGGTTACTATCCAATATGCAAAGTGAACACTCAGTTCTTTCATATGGATCTTTGTAGTAGAATTGTCATAAAGGGAGTAAGATCCAAAAAATATTCTGTAAAAATATCATGAGTGGGTTTACACTTCCAGTGTCATGCCTCTGGCATGTGGCAACACCAGGAGTGGCCACTAGACAGTGAAAAACTTCCGAATGCAGACCGAGTGCTTCCGTGGAAGCACAGCCCACTGAGATGATGCAACAGAAACATGGCCTGGCATTCCCTGGTATTTGTGTGGAATCCTTGCTAAGGCTGTTCTTGGAACAGTGGATTTGTGCTTCACACTGCTCACTTATTTTTGATCCTGTGCTATTGACTGTGTGTGGGTTCAGCAGCTGCCAGTGGCACCACGCCAGCCTGCACCCCCAAACAATTTGCTGTAAATCAGAGAGCAGCCTTTCCCAATGGCGCAGCGAGGGCTGTCCAAAGGGCCTGGCTGGGTGCCCACCACCACATGGGGAGGTGAGGGAAGAGATGATGGACCATTCAAGCAGCATTTCAGACTGACCAGAATGCTTGACAGTGGTACAGTTCATGTGGTGCAGTTCAGTGCAGTGTTATAAAGAGTTTGAAACTGGGGGAAGCGAATGTGGCACTTCAGCAGCGACTAAAAAAGCACAGGAGCACCAAAAAGAGCTGTGGACAGCATGGTGAAGTTGCAAGCAGAGGGGAAGAGGACAGAGAACAGGCAATGAGCTGAAGCATTGTTTGCACATTTTGAAAGCTTCTGATGAGTGCAGAGCTCCATGACTTAACTGGTATTGGTTAAATAGTGATAGGCATTGCTGAACTTTGTCCCAGGCAGTTTGGAAACAGAGAGGTGGGTGGCACAACATGTGCCTGTGTCCTGGGTGTGCTTTGATTCCCCACAGACAGAGAGTCATGAAAGGTGATAAATTACAGTATTTATGCATGGGTGTGAGAAGCTCTAAGTTTTAAGTCATGGGCCTAGGGTGATTACTACACTTTCAGAAGAAGCCAGTTTACATTTCAGTGCACAAATATTGGTGTTATAAGAAATACTCCTGCTATCTCCATTTCAATAAAGCATGGTATAGTTGGGAATGAGAGGTGGTTTTGGGGCTGGTTCCTCAGCTACTATTGAGCTCATAATTAGGAAGCCTAATAGCATTTTCAGTACTCTTTAACACATTTAAAGAGCACTTTTTATTTCTCTCTGTCTGGATAATTTTAAGCTCCATAGGTCATGTGTGATTAAAAAAAAAGACTAAGATGGATATTTTGCCAGTTATAAGGCAGACATCACTCAGGGCATAAGGAGCATTGCAGAGACACTGTTTGCCAGAGAATACAGGAAGAATCTGAGCCTGGTACAGTGACACAGATAATTTGTGGTGACTTGTCATGCATCCTGTTGCCACAATAGCATTGGCTTTGCTCTTGCATGCTTGCCTTCACTAAGGACAGTCTGTAACACTCTGCCAGAATATATCTTGACCCACAGAGTTGCACTGAGCAATTATTTTTATTTTTCTCCATATGAAAATCTCTCATTCATGAAAATGAATGAGAGAAAAAAGCACACACAGATGCTTTTCTTTATTGCTCAGTGCTAAAAAAACCTTCTCATTTCTTACACATTGCATCAGCTCAGGCTAAAACTTGTCTGAATACTTATTTTTCTGCAAGATTCCATGATATGTATATAAATAGATATTACAAAAATATTTTTTTAAACTTCTCTTTATTTTTACATTCAATGCATGAGGACAGACAAGATGAACATTCATGACAAAATATAAAGACATACTGTCCTTGAAACAGGTAAAAGATAAAGTGTTTAAGAGTTTAAAAAAGTGTTCTAGAAACATTATATTTCCAAAATTTTTCATTACAGAAAATTCAAATCTTTTAGAAACATAGTGTTTAATATCCTTGTGCATTAAGCCACATTATGAAAGTCTATAGTTGTTTTTTGTCTTTAAGAAATCTGTCTCTGCATTACCAACAATCTTTAAGTAACCTATTGATGGAGCTAACATCTCCATAATACACAGTATACACAGTTACAAACAATTGAAAAGTTATATTACAAAATATACAGTAGTGCCTTTTTACATTTTTATAGATAAACATTGCATAGTTTTCAAATATGTAATATATAACACAATCACGAGCCTTTTTCTCTATAAGTTATGAAAAATTCTGTACACTCAAACAATTATAAATAAAGAGTAAATATCTTTTAGTAAGAGTGTGGGGTGAGTGTACCAGGACATATCATGCTGTATTAAACAGAAATACTCCTTGGAATCTGCTTAACACAATGGCAGGATATGACCTGGAGCAAGGAGAGGAGACGTTACAGAGAGGAACCATAAAGTACTGATATGCCTGACAATTATTACCCTGACTCGTTTGCAAGAATTGCTTTCCCACAGTTATTATCACTGCTCTTGAAGGCTTCACTTCAAGAAGCAAAATAAGGTGCATGTTGTTTAAGAAATGAGTAAAAGTAGACTAAAATGTTTCCTCTTTCGATGGGTGGTCAATGGAAACGTGAAAGATAACTTGAAAACAATTCTGGATATTTTTCTCATATTTTCCCAAAGAAACAGGGCATGGGAAATGCACATTGGGATTTAAAGAAACAGATTCAAAAAGTATCCAGAATTATGAGAATAAAATGAAGAAGAATTACTGAAAATATAAAAATTCCACTTTAAAAATGAGATGCTGACAAAATTGTTTCAACTATCTGAAGCATAAAGAAAATAACTTTAAAAAGAACATTTGACATAATTCTGCTGTTTGGTACTACACTCCAAAAGAGCAGAACTATACCAAAACTAGGTGTTTCTGGAATTTCACTCTGATTCTAAGCATTTTGTCACTGGCTCACAATTACAGAAAGTTAGAATCTCAGTTTGAATGCAATTTGCAAACACATAGTTTGCCAGTTTTAATGTTAGCTTAAGAAAGTGAATGAAAACAATTTTCACTTCTAAAATGTGTGTATTTACTTGATTGCTGAATTTAACCTACTGAATTCCAAGCTCTGCAGAAAACAACTATTCAGAAGTAATTGTGTTCTAGCAGCACTGAGTAGCTTTGTTGCACTAAGGGTCTTCTCTGCATTTTCATTACACATTTAATTTAAAATTCACCCACTTAAATGGGCTTTAAATGACACTTGGTTTACACTCAGCCACCTATTTTTTTTTTTTGGAACATTAGTGATTGGACTTCAGATATTGTCCCATACTCAGTATTATCTAAGCTGTTGAAAACCAGCAGAAGTACTGAGTGCATCTTTGAAATGTTCTTCTTCTGAATTTGAAATTATGCCTTCTGTCAACCCATGATTCAGAGTAGTCTCACAAGTATTTACTAAAACATCACTAAGGTAAAATTTGAGCACAAGCAGCTTCCCATCAAGTATTGCACTACCCATGGATTTGCTAGACATTGTAGTGACTACACTCCTTATGGATTTTATTTGGGATTTGGATTGCTACATACAATTGCCAGTAAAATTCACATTATTTCCAAGTAAGGTGGTTCAGAGCACAAAGGGGTGGTGAAAGCCCCTTTCTCTCCAGTAAACATTGCCAGATGCCCTGTGCTGGCCACAATCTGCTCTGCAGGCTCCCTCTGTTGTAGGTCTAAAGCCATTCTCCACTGCTACCCTGAAAACTCCTTCTGTGGCTCGGGCAAATGGAGCCACAGCTGCACACATGCCCCTGGCATCAGCCCAGGCTGGCACAGCTCTCTCCTCTCCTACTAGTCCTCCTTCCTGCACCAGCCCATAGCAGTGGGATTACATGGTGAACAGGACTGCAGAGGACCATCTAGAGAGAGGAATGGCCACACAATCACATCCTCAGTCACTCAAGACCTTTGGTAGAAACCCAATGTCTCCATACACAGTTCTTAGCATTCAGCATGCAGAGGGAGCAGCAATTACCTTTGTGGTCTTTAGCCTGAGATGACAAAAGGTTACGGATGCTGTCCCCACTGTTAGAGGAGACAGAGAGGGCTCCAAATGGGCTCAGGTTACACTCTTATGCCAGAGTAGGACTCCAAGAGCTTCTGAAGGATGTCCCAGCATTTCACTTTCCTTCACATACATAGAATAGGTTTTGTCTATTCTAAGATTCTAGGAAAGCTACTATTTTCCATTTTGACCACTGCAGACAGGCCAATGAAAACATTAGGATTCCCCTTTTTTTTTCTTCCCTTTTTTCCCCTCCCCCCCTTTTTTTTTTCTTTTAAATTTCTGGGACTTCTTAGGTGTTATGAAGTAATTTCTGCTGAGTCACTAGGTCAGAAAGGCTGTTCTACAAGTGCATTAATTACTGGGGTTTTTAAGTTTTAATTGATTGCCACTTCTTTCATCCCACTCTTCATGGGACTACATCAGGATTTCTTTTGTTTGCTACTGATAACATTGGAGGAAGGTAGCACATAGTAGATCCTCTATGAGCAAATCTGTCATTAGCTTTGCAACTGAGCATAGATTTTCTAGGGACTCTGTCAAGCTTGTTTGACTCCCTTCCTTGATGATTGATGTATCACTGGCTTCAGAAACCTAACAAAATGTTCACTCTGTCCTCAGTGCAAGGTCCAAGGTGGTTTTGATGAGCCTGGCTGTCCTGTGCTGTATCTCTGCTAATATGCATGGATCCAATACTATAAGGCTGTGTTGTTTGTGCCTGTTTTGTCAACACAAGCTACAGATGGTGCCCTTCTTCCACCTCTTTCATCATCAGCCATTGCCATGGTGTTTTCATAAACTTCCATAGGTTTTAGCTGCTTGTCTTTGGCACCCTCCTGTTCAGCATTGACTTTGCAACACTTGCAGAAGCCACAGCAGTGTTTCCCACAAAAAGCAAGGGAAGCCATAAGTATATTGTCCCAGGGCTCTAGGGAGTGCATCCACACAGGTAGGAAATCCCAGTTTTGGAGCTTCTCAGGCAGTGAATGAGGTCGCCTTTTCTGCATAACATTAATTACAACCACAGCAATAAAAAGAAGAAACAGAGGAAGGCAAACACCCAAAAGGACTCCCCAGCCTGCCAGTGACAGAGCAAATACAAACAAAGGCAACAGAAAGAAACAGAGGAGAAGATAAAATATAGCAAACCATCTGTACTGGGCTGTTATATTTCCCAAGGTCTTGCTCATGCGGATTGGCAGTCGGGTATAAGGTATCGGATAAAACAGAATAATCCCAGAGACATTGAAGAAAAAGTGGCACAAGGCAATCTGAAAGCAAAACACATTTGAGAAGTTCATTAGCTAAAACACCATTAAATACTCCTACCCACATCATAATTACTTCCAGCTCTCAGGAAACAGTACTGTTGTCAATAAGGTGTGGGAACCATTGGGTTCTGCATCCAGAAATTTTCAATGAAAACATGGGAAACATAAATTTGATATTGCACACTGGCTACAGAGAAATTTTTAATGGTACAGGCTTGGATTTTACAAAAAATTAGCTATAAGTTTATAGGGCACTGAGGAGATTCCTGGAGGGGGACTTTGTCTTTTGATTCACATATTTCAAAAAATTTTTTAAACAAAAATTAGCACTAAAAGGCACAGACTTGCTAAAGCTTACAGGAGTCACTTAGACAGAATAAGCATATATTGAACAAAACAGTACATTCCCTGCTCACCTTATCCTATTTTAATTTCTTAACTGTTATCAGACTAAAGTAAATATGAAAGTACAGGTGTTTATTTATAAAGGGCATTATAAAACCAGTATGTTATCATGAAATCTGAGCTTTATCAAGATAGCACCTTCTCATGATTACATCTGTTGCCTGAGGACAATAAAATGACTTCAGTAATTTTCTTGATTTATTTTAGCTAGTAAAGACATTCATCCTATTCACCAAGGAAACATGATTATCTTTTCACTCTTAATTGTAAAGCATTCATTCAAATGTTATCTGCTGCCAGGTTCTTTACTGGGTGGAAAATGGGAGGTCAAAGCCAGGCTTCCTACTTTTAAAATAGTTTGAGACAAAACGGAATTCAATAAAACCCAGTCAAAGTACGTTCACAAGGAGAAAAACAGATGCCATGATGCTCACTGCAACGTCAGGTAGATAGAGAGCTTGCCAGTTTAAGGATTGTGCAACCTTCACTTAGGTTACAGGAGTCCCTGTACAATTCATGAACTGACTTAGGATCCTGAGAAGAGCGCTTACAGAAATCAATAACCCTCAGAAGGTTCTCAGTATGTGGGCACTGAACTCCAAGCAGAAAAGACCCCATGCTCAAGGGTCAAGTGGCCTCCTTGGTCCCAATTCTGAATCAATTAATGCAGATCAAGAGAATTTATAAAAGCAAGATCAGCAATATATTGACATTCTGGGAATTTTTAATGCAACCTTTTTGCTCTAGCAGTTGAAGTGAATGCATTGTTATTAATAGCACAGATGAAATCAGGCACAACATGAACAGCACATTTGCATCATGGCCACTTTTGTCAGGTTTTTTTTCAGAAAACTTATGACTTCTAAATGAAGTGAAGAAAGCATTGTTTTATACTGACCTGTAATGAATATTTTAATGTACTCCCAGGACTTGCCAAAGCTGCAAGTATAGCTGTTGTGGTTGTGCCAATGTTGGCTCCCAAGGTGAGCGGGTAAGAGCGTTCAATGCTTATGACACCAATGCCTATGAGAAAAGAAACACAACTGGATTGGCTTCAGGATGATGGAGAAGATGGAACATGGGGATAAAGAGCACAGTATTTACAACTTACCAACAAGGGGTGTAATAGCAGATGTGAAAACAGAACTGCTTTGTACAACAAAGGTCATACCAGCCCCTGCAAGCATAGCCAGGTATCCAGCGAGCCAAGTAAAAGGAAATGGAAAATCTAAAATAGAGGGAGAACACTGCTGTTAGCATAAGAGAGTGATCGATGCAACAATAACACAGCAGTGAAGACTGTTAAGCACTTAAAATGTAGTCGTATTGATTTGCATATTGGGTCTCAAATGATGATTTGGGGTCAGTTCTGCTACTTTGATTTATCCTGTTTGCTGTGTGCCTTCTACAGCCTTGCATCACTGGATACACTTTGAGGTGGATACCAGACTAGGTAGACATTTGTCCTGACCCAGGGTAGCATGTGTGTCGTGGTACAATTAGGTACCAGAAATGTTTCCTCAGAGGTCAACACAAAACCTTCTGGGTGTTTTGAGAACCTTGGTTTCAGGAACCAGGCACCCACTGCATGGATCAGATCTTAGAAAGCTCTGAACACCATGCTGAGAGAACCAAGTTGTTTGCTGTAACTAGTTCCAAGTGGATTATCTCCTAAAAATGTACTTGGTAACTCTTGCAGAGAACAGCTAATTACAGTGATTAGAGAAACTAGGCACAAATGTCCCCTGTAGTCTGCAGATTTATGGAGAGAGCTGAGAAGTGAGGACTTAATCAGCTGGGAAGACACAGAGGAATACAGAGAAGATCCCAAATTAAATAAGCAGTAGCTGTCAGCTGTTTACTTTCTACCCCTTGTTTTTAATTTGGGCAGTGTTCTTTGCCCAGGAGAAGACAGCTTGGGGACCACTTTGTTGCCTTCTGTATTTCTGTGCACCCTCACTTCAACCACAGCCTGAGATCTGTGCCAGGACTGCTTTTCTCTGCTACAGGTCCTAATCTCTCCATTAAAGGGAGTACAAAGGAAAAGCAGCCTGGTGAAAAAAACTGTAACATTTGCACTCAATGGATCCAGGCTGAAAAAAACAGCTGGACAACACAGGGAAAGACAGAAAAACACCACCATTCAAGGCTGCCTTATCCTGCTGAAGAGAGGGTTAGGCAGCAGCACAGGATAAAATCATTAATTACTACTAACTTTCTTCAACTTACTTTAAAAGGAATATGCAGGCCCTGTGCCAGAGCAGGCAATCACAATCTCAGCACTTTGGTGCTATCTTTTGAGGGTGGGAGATCTACATTTCTAACAGCTAATGATTATACATCTAGAAACAGAGCCTGGACTTTGGTCTCTAATGCTGTTAATCTGCTGCATTTCTCAATCAAGCTGTTCACTAACAGATTTTAAAATTAAAGAAAAAAAAAGACTTGGGAGAAAAAATGTTGGGCAGTGTGCATGATTTTCATTCAATAGTACTTTCTTTAAAATATTCTATAATGTTTTCAGAACAGGAGACATCAATAAACAAGCTCAGTGTCCTTGTCATTCCTAAAAACAATCCTCAGGAAAAGCAGATAGTTACCAGTGTTGATTGTCTTCTTGATAACACTGGCCACTTGTCCTTTAAGCACAGAGTTTAATAGCTTAACGATCGCTATCAAACAGGAGCAGAGAACAAGCAGGGACAAAGCCAGAAGGATGAGCCCGATACCAAGATCAGGCAGGTCTGAGTTTACAAAGATGTGCTGGCCTGAAAAAGAAAAGGAAAATGAATTAGCCTACCCACATTTTTGCCTGTGATCCTAAGCCCAGCTCTGGTTTTCATTCGCTCCCCTAAGAAAATTGGATCAAAGCAAACACAGCTTGAGGGTTTATGCAAAGAGGCAAAATGCCACCTTCCCTCCTCCACAAAAGCCATGTCTGAGTGAGGCAGGAGAGGTGCTTCTACAGACATGCTTACCAAATGCACAGCAGGCACCCCTCTGCGGCAGGCAGGAACCAGGTGACCATGTGCAAGGGAGAGGAGCACAAAGGGAGAGGAGCACAAAGGGAGGAAAAAATTTTGGGGTGCTCCAAGCTGCATGGTGGGTCAGCTTTTCCCAGAGGTGGCTGCATGCCTGAGCAGGGCTGTTCAAAGTCCTGCAGGGCATGCATAGGGATGGGAAATCCTAGCAACCATCAGAGCAGAGTAACCATAGCTCCGGGCCATCTGAACATCGAGGGTGACATGATACTGAAACCTCAATTGCTGGTATCAGGCAGCATGGAAAGAGATCGCCTGCAGCCAGATACCATGATGATGCTGCTGTAACCCCAGCTGTGCAGCCACAGCAGAGCACAGGCTCCTCAGGCAGCACCTGCAGCACTGCCATGTGTCCCCACACTGTGTCCCCCACATTTCTAATGGTTAGCACCATTAGAAATCCATTTACTTCTGTAAATATATTGCAGATGACTAGTTCTACTACTTACATTTACTGATATAATCTGTTTCAGTTATATTCTTGAGGGTCCATGTCACATTTCCTTCAGTCCAGCAGAAGTCAGGAGATGTGCAGTTTTCAGAAGGTGGAATTGTGACATTCTGCAGCGTCTAAAGATTGCCAGACAAAGCAGAGAGTTCAGTCATCTACAATCCCTTATTAAGAGCTCATGTAGAATTTTCAAATTTTACTACAACCAAGATTCATCAGCTAAAAAGTCAGAATTGTAAGCTGGCACCACATTAATGACATGGTAACATTTTGCATTCTGAAAATAAATTATTATGCTGTTACCCGTGTCAATCAGTACAACATATAAAGATTAAAATATTCCCAAAATCCTCTACATTTTAATAACCACAGCACCAATCTACTAATAGCTAAGGAACTTAACTACCGATGACAGTTTTTGTGGAGTGAGGTTCATGTATGGCTGCAGCTGTGGGACAGTGGCATTCCTTTTCCAGCCACTGCCACAGCTTTCTTGATGAAAGAAAGATCTCTTTCCTGACATCTCAATGCAGCTCATGATCTGATGAGTACTACAGGACTGGGAGTCAGAATGCTGCAGCACTAGTGCAGCCTCTCTTGCTGGATGAGCACAAAGTGCTCCAGCTGGTTTTCTGTGCCTCAGTTTCCATGTCAGTAGAAACAGAAGTGCTGCTACTACTTTAATTTTCATGTTCAAGGGCTGTCTAAGAGCTCATTACAAGCACTATGATTAGCATTATTAAATTACTGAATTTCTGTGTACACCACAATAAAAGCTTCCTTATAAGCCCTCCGAGGCCAGACATGCTGCATTCACCAGGTCCATAAGTCATTATGCAGACTAAGGAAGAGCTTGCTGACTGAGCTGTACTTCCACATAGGAGCAGCTGACAGACAAATGGACTCTGAACCATGCTCCTGAACACGAGGCATCTTTCCAAAGTGCTTGAGTGATTTTCTTTTGCAGGAATGGGGAAAGAGAAATCATATTTCTTTGCTGAGTACTGCCTACGAACACCTGCATTTGTACCTCTCTCCAGATGATGCAGGTGGGCAAAATGGGAGTGGATCTGGTGCCCCCACATCTCCAGGGAGAACCTGGGCTCCAGGCACTCCATATCTTGAAAACCTTTACAAACTCAACACAGTCTTGTTTCTCACCTTCTTGAAGTTTTTCCAAACATCTTAATTTCAGAGCAGCCTCACTAGATCAAAATGTTTGTTTTGCTTTAAACATATGGGGTCTGCATGTATTGATCCTGGCCATGAGTCTGTTTAATAATTTTTGCTAGAAATTAGTTTAACCCAGTAGGAATGTGTAGCCATGATATTTTCTGAAAAATCCTTTCCTTAGGATTTTTCCTCCTGAGAAGCTGAGAGGCCTCAGGAATGAAATGTAAACAATGGTTATCTGCTGCTGTGGAATGCAACAGGTGGATCTGTGATTGGTCTCATGCGGTTGTTTCTAATTAATGGCCAATCAGCCCAGCTGGCTTGGACTCTGTCCAAGACACAAGCCTTTGTTATTCATTCCTTCTTTTTCTATTCTTAGCTAGCTTTCAGATGAAATCCTTTCTTATATTATTTTAGTACTGTTTTAATATAATATATATCATAAAATAATAAATCAAGCCTTCTGAAACATGGAGTCAGATCCTCATCTCTTCTCTCATCCTTGGAGTCCTGTGAACACGGTCACAGGAATGCAATAATTTAAATTATTTTCTTTTTCCCCACAAAGGTCAAGTCAAAATTTTGGGCGTTTCACATGTTTTTGTAATTTGACTGTAAGCTTAAGCAGCAGGTACACAGCCAAAATGCAGGCAACACAGAAAAAAGTGTGTCTAGAAATAAACATTTCCCTGCACTTTCCGTGTAGTTTCTTGTCTTGTGCAGGGCTCAGGGGCGAGGGGCAGCGAGGGGCAGCGGGCTGGGCCCTGCAGCCCCAGACACAGCCGGGGCTGTAACCCGAGCAGGTTCGGGTGAGCACAGCTCTGCCCCGGCTCCATCTCCGCAGGTAGCGTTTCACTGCCCAGCCACAGCGTCATTCAATAGCACCTGAGCACGGAATTTCAACCTCCATGGCCTGTGGAGGCTGAAATACTTAAGGATTCCTTAAGTATCTTCTGCCTCAGGACTTCGCTAATTACTTTTCTATATGCGCCAGCAGGTAGAATATTCTAATTAGACAATCAAAGGACATTTAATGATGTAATTGCTGGTTAGCTGAACGATGCAAACCAAACACTCAGCTCCATAGTTTGCCAAAACACTCATTGGTGTTGGTCTGGGCAAGAGATTCCTCCAAGCTGCAGGGCTGCTTGGGTGGAGAGGAGCAGGACACAGCCCCATGGAGGCTTTCTCCAAGGGCAGTTTTCCAAGGCTGCAAAGAGCCAGCTGCCACCAGATCACCCCAACACACGTCAAACTGAAGCTGATTAGATCAGCAGATAAACCGTGGTTGAAAAGATCTTTCCTCTGGCCTGTGGTGCAGACTTTTTCCACTTTCAGGGAGTTGGTAGGACTTGCTATCAGAGTTTGAAGACATTTGGGTTTGAAAGGAGTAAAAGGCTTGGTGCCAATCCACCAGTTCTGATAGGCAAGGTCCTGCACAGTACTGAAAGCAGCCAGGCCAAGGTCACCACTGGTGACCATGCTTGGTTTAAGTGGAGCATTAAAAAAAACTGCATTAAATTTTTTTCATTCTTTTCTGCTGATAAAAACCCCACCCTCATAAAAAAAAATCTTATTTCACAATCCTGTGATAAGGAGCATCAGCTACAGATCAGTAATATATTTCCTGAGGTACCTGACAATTAATTTAACATGATACTCACCACATTGGTTTCAGTGACACACCAGATCTTTACCAGGCTTCTGTTTTTTGCTGATTCATCATTCATGGCAATTGCATTTATTACTGATTTATCAAGCTTAAAAGGAAGAATAAAAAGAATTTTAAAAATTGTTTATTTCCAGTTTGTATCACATACTTCTGTTCAGCTATATTCAAATAACCCCCTTTGGAAGCTCAACCATATAATAAAATCTGCATGACTCTAATGCTTGAACTCCTGCCCAACACATAAGAGGGGGGTTACCCCCAGAAAAAAGGGTACAACTCTACAAGAACAAATGCTTTGTCTCATTCTCCCCACATCATCCACTACCTCATCTAACCCTTTCTGTTTAATCAGCTGCTCCGACACAACGCCCTGACTGTATTTACTGTCACTTCAGAAGCTGTGTGTATCCCCTGGCCTTAGATGCACATGATTATGTCCCATAATTTCAGTGTCCTTATCAGGTTCTATGCTGATTCTCTGGCTGTGGCAGGTTGTCTCAGCTAGAGCCATCTGCCAAAGCCCAGGCAAGAGGCTGCCTTCCCATCCATCCCACATGGCTGAATCTGTCCTCACCTGCCTTCCCAGCCCTCCTAGCTAGGTCTGCCATTGACACTGTGAAACGTGGGGGAAATAGAAACTAGAAACAGAGAGCTGGGGCTTTATGAAATGTGAATTAAGAGAAGAATTCATCTGCTAATGAACTTTACCCCCAAGAACACCGGCAGGAGTGGGAAGCCTTCTCATACTCAGAGCATTTTGATTCAGTTGTGACTGAATCAGGTAGGCGCTTCCTTGAGGTGAGAAAGAGCTTACCTCAATGATGAGCTTTGTAAAGGGGTCTGTGATAACTTTCAGTAGCTCTGGAGCATCCTCACCACTTTCAAGCTTAAAGGAGTCAACTATAACATTGGTGAGATGGTAGAGATAACCAGTAATGACTTCAATGGGTAACAGTGCAAACACAGCCAGCCAGTTAAAGAAATCATGGATTGTTGCCCCAGCAAAGGCCCTGCAAGAAGAAATTAAAAAACAGAGCTGCTTTTAATTAAATAAAATGTGTATAACATCAATTAGATATGAAATCATAAAAGTAGAGATGAAGGGCATTTCAAGGTGGGAATAATTTAATTTCTGGGGTCAAATGCAATAGCTACCTTGTTATGGAGTGCTAGGTTGGCTCCACACTGTTGGCCAATTACAGAGCAAGACAGGTGAGTAAAACAAGAAAAACTAGAAAAGACAGAAGTGATCCACAGCATGAGGCTGCCAAGAGTACTTTTTTGAAGAAAGAAGTGGCTGTACAGCCTGTGCTTGTTTTGCCTCTCACCTGTTTTTAGTACATTTTTAATCCTCAACCAGTCATTGCCTCCAGGACCAGTTCTCCCTGACTCCTGGGGCAAGAGGGCTTTGCAGCTCTCCCACATGTTTCTGCAAACTGTTTGTGTACAGGTCCCTTCAATCTTCTCCTCCAAAGCCTGAGGAGCCACAGCTCATCCCTCAGAGGCTTTGGCCAAGAGTATTTCCATATGCCCAGTGCATAAATGACAAGGTACCAAAGTCTCCTATCACTCTCAAGTTTACTGCCCATCTCCAGATAGCCTCCAAGTGCTCCATGAGCTCTCTCAGTGGCAATGTCAAGTGTCAGTCTAAAAAGATGTCACTGTACATATCTGACAGCCAGAACACTTAATTTCTCTACAGTTACCAGCTCCGGCTTTCTGCAGACTTCAACATTGAAATCTCTTTTAAGGAAGCCAGACCAAACTTATGTAATATTAACTTCTTGTACAGCCCTCCCATAACTAGCACATAATAAAAGGTGGGTGGTATAGTGGGAGCACTTCAAAATTTATCCCTGTGTAAGATCATTAAAATGGTGAATTCTTACAAACCCACAAAACTCTTAAAGGAACGTGGTATGGTTTTTTTTTCAAGCATATGAAGCCATACATGTAGGCAGCTTTATACCTTTGCCATGGCCATGCTTGTGACTTTCCAATCTAGAAAGGTTGAGTGGCTGTAGTAGTGATAGGGAATATAGAAGAAGATCTATAAAAACAAAAGAAACAATTTTCCAGATCCAGAGTTTCAGTACAATACCTTCTAAATTCATTCCTGTCCCCAGCTTGCATAAGTGCCACAATTGTGTTTGTAACTGAGGTGCCAATGTTTGCTCCCATGATGATAGGAATAGCTGCTCTAACTGTCAGCACTGGGAAACAGAAAAGGAAACAATGGATGAAAAAATCATATTATCAGCAAGCTCCATGCTTCAATGAAAATTTCTATTGCTATCAGTGAATTCCTGACCACCCTTGATGTCAGTGTGATGAGCTGCTTCAACCCAAACAGGTTTGCTTTAATCAAGTCCCCTGGGAACGTGGCACTCCCATAGTCCCATGATCCCCACTATGGCCCACGGTTATCCATTTTCATCACATGTTAGAGGGACAGATGAAAATAAAGTCTCTTCTTTCCCAGGCATTTTCCTACCTACTACAGATTTTTGAGATGATACCACAGAAAAAAATTAAGTTCAGTAACTGCCCAATGTGAGAAAATGATGCAGATAATTCCAAAATTAGGTGATTTTGCCAAGGCTTCCAATGGTTTTCCTTGCAGAAAAGTTTTAGTGGTTTTATTATTATTATTACTAGTACTACTACTACTATTGCTACTACTAATATTAATACCATTATGATTCCTTTTTAAAATTTGATTTTATATCAGGGAAACAGCTGTGAAAAACTTTTCCTACAGTCTCTATTCTTTTACCCAAAGCTTCTACAATTTGAACACAAGTGGGAATGTTTGCACCTGAGACAAGGTTTATGAGTGATCTCTGGGAAGATTCTGTAAGCAGACTCACATGTGGAGGACACCATGCTGACTATGATGGATGAAGAGGTGCTGGAACTCTGGACCATCACAGTCACCAGAACTCCAATCACCAGTCCCGCAACAGGATTCGAGAGCACTGAATCATCTTTAAATATGTCCCCTGCTGCTTTGCCTATAAAAAACCATATTTTCAGAGAGGGGGAAGTACAAGGTAAAGTCCATAGAAATTATCAGTGTTTAATTCAAGACCATTCAGTCATTTAATTGATACATATATAATCATGTTTGTTATCCCAAAAAGTACAATGTAGCCCAGGGATCCAGATTCATGTTCTGGACTCTCAGCTTCTCAGCTTTTAGAGAATACTTTATATTCTCTCATTTCAGTGACTATAAGCCCTGCTGAACTCTGCAGCGAAGCATAAAATGCCAAAGCCATCAGCAGAAAGACTGTAGGACCAAAAAACCACCCATACCTTGATTTAAATGTCATTACTTGGTATTTTTGGATACTGAATTAAGGGAAATTCTTTTAATAATACTGATTAATTCAGTTCCTGTACCTTTCTGTGTTTGCAAAATACTTCAACAGAAGTGCAGATATTTCTCTGATAACCACTCCTGAGTCCATCACCTGAATTCAACACTTCCAAGTAAATGTAAAAAATACATTTCAATAGTTTTCATCTTTGAAGGATTTGGGGGACATTTCAGTGTTAGATGCTTTGGTCAAGAGCACAGTTTTGTACTTCACCTTGTTGAAATGTCTTTTACATGGGACAGATTTATGTATAGATGTATTTTTTAAAGTGTGACTAAAGTAACAGGAAGCTACTGGGAAATAGGGGCAAATAACTCCTACATCAGCTCTTTGGAATTTGAGACAGAAAGACCCTTTCAAACAACTGAAGGTCAATGTTTAATCAGAGCTGCTTTCTTCTGAATCTATGTCTCATCACATATGAAGAATGTTCTTGAAGAGTGGTAGTTGTAATTCAGTGTCTGACAAAATTTACTGCCTTATTCATTTGTTCTTGATATTTTAGATATTTTCATACCTCCTACCAGTTGAAAAGCAGAGCTCAGTACATCCAGAGAACACACAAACATGTAGAGTAATCCAAGAAGCATAATGAACTTCCCTATGCCATAGAGTACACGAATGACTTTTCCTTTTGTATCCAGATCTGCAAAACAAATACATTATGTATAAAAGAATCATTTGAATTTTTCTCTGGAATACTCTAGTGCACAAGCAGAGACAGTGGAGACAAAGACAGGGACATGGCTCCAGTGTGTAATTAAACCCAAAAGAATGTTCTTAATCACATTTTAACTGCAGAAGCAGGTATTTTGTTTGCCTACTTTTACCACAAAAAAACCTTTTTGGTATGTGACAAAAGCCTTATGAAATCTGATATTGATCCTTGGTTTTTTAGTCATCCTACTGAGTAAAAAAAGACCAGCAGCTGCCTGGATATAAAACTGTATTAGTGCTGGACTGTTTTACATATATATTCTCATGTTTAAAGGAGGCTAAAAAGCATGATTTTGGGATTTTTCTTAGCTGACTGAATATTATAAACCCATTAACTCTTGAAGAACATGAGACAAGTGATGGGAAAACAATGTAGGTAACTTATTTACAGAGAAATGGCTACCTGACCACTTGACCCCAGTGTCCTGCAGTTCTGGCAGAGCCCATGGGTCTTCTTCTTCTACTGGTCTTGTTTCATCTATCAAAGCTACTGTGGAAAATGCAGGTTGAATATCCCCTTTATTTCCAAGTGAAGCCACATTGCCTGGTGAAATAGAACATTAAAAAATTGTTTAATTACTTTCCATCTTCTCCAAGGATCCCCAAATCCTATCTGTTTTTTATAACTCAGAGTGAGCACATTACCTTTGTGATTTTCTCCTTCTTTCCCAGCCATGTTCTGGTTTTGTTTGGAAGAGTCCCCAATATAGTTGTTGGTTTCAGGCTTTTCTACCTCTGGCCAGGGAGCCATGATCTGTGACTAACAGAGTGGTGTTGAGTGAAATGCAAGTCAAAATATTCACCTTATAAGAGTGCATTTGTGAAATACGATAAGGATAAAGAGCACAGGAGATGAAAATTAAATAGAAGCAATTTTCCCTTGAACATAAATTTTTACTAAACTTTATGAGTTATTTTTCTATTTGGGAAATTGATTTCTCAATTATTTTTTAATCATAGTTTATTTATTTGTGTACACAATTTAAAAATTATTTCCGTTTCACATCTATATTTTCATACACTTTTAACTTTCATTAAAGCAAATATTCCTCTGATTTCCAAAAGGTAGGCATTTCTTCTCTTTAATTAATTTTAACTCCTTTCAACAAGAAGTCAGAGAACTGTTTTATTTTCTTCCACCTTCTGGATTTAAGCAACTGCCTAGTAATTCAATACACAGACCTTTACCTGGTAATTCAACACACAGAAATGTTTTAGCAAAAAAATTCTTCCCTAAAGCACTGCTTAGTTTGGGTTGTGAATGCTAAACACAATGTCTTGTTGCCTTTACTGGTTCATTGCCATGGAAACAAGAAGAGGACAATCCTGGACAAGGTGGAAGAAGAGCCCAGGGTTTTGAGCTTGCAGAGTGCCCAGAGAAGAGGACAATTGGAGAGCAGAGGCCATTTGCAGGTCTGTATTTGCTTGTAAGTCACAGCTGATGCTGCAAATGAAGCTGAGCTGGAAGCAGCAAGGTCCAGCTCACCCATCTCACACAGGCTCTCTCTCTGAACCTCTTCCTCCCTGACCCCTTTCTGGGCACATTTGATATGCACTCTATTATTAATGAATAATAACTTAAACAGCAAGACATCACATGTCCACATCCTGCCAGCATGGGGGCAAGCACAGATGACAGACCTGGTCCAGGCACAAGAGGAAGCCAAGCTTGGAAAAGTCCTCCCTATTTACTTCACCAGTATTTGAAGCCAGAGGGAGAGACATGAAAGAGGGGGGAAGTGACTATGGAAATAGGAGTCAATATGTACCACAATGCTTCTGACTTTACAGACTTGGTGACATCAGCCAGCACATCCAAAAACTCCGTGGAAAGGATGGGAGAAGTGAACCCTGTCCAGAGACACCTTCAGGTCTGTCTCTTCCACCCTCTCTGCCCCACAAGTCAGTCAGTGCTGCAGCCAGAGCTGCCCCATGACCAGCACATCTGGCACCCACATGGCTGAAACACTGGTCAGCAAATTTGCCACCAATGCTCCTCATACACAGAGCCCCTGTGCCCAGCCTCCAAAAGTCAGAGCTGGTTTCATGCTTCCATAAACAAGGTTCACCTGCAGTTAGCAGTCATTCTCAGGGAGTATAATTAGTCATTCATTTAATCATAACCCTTTATGTAGCTGATGGCGAAAATGTTTTGTCCCTGCCCACATCAGTAAGCCACACATCCTCCTCCTTTAGCTGGGAAGGAAAAATCACAGACAAAATCACTTGTGTCTTACTGTAACACAGTTGGGTATTGTTTTCTGGCACTCCCCAAAGAAAAGAGTATCTCCTCTTCCACATTACCAGGAAAAATTATTCTGCAATTCCATTAGCAAAAACTAAACTTTTCACATTCTTTATCTGTGGTGTAAGACCCAGAGCAGCTCCCAAGATACACAAAGATCTCCAAACAGATGAAAGAAAGTCATTCTTGTTTCAACAAGGATTCCCATTTGCTTAGAGCAAATTCTCGCATTTCCATCCATGCCAAAACAACCTCCAGCCCCACCCAGACAAAAACACCTCCATCTTGTTAAACGAGTTTCATTTATATATGTTCAGCATTTAAAGAGCTATTTAAAAAATAACTGCTCTGCACAAGTGATTCTTAAGTGAAATGTAATCATGAAAATATATTGGAAAGTCAGATGTGAAGCTGCAACTTATTCCAGCCATGGAGACACAGAATATGCTGGACACCACCATCCCCAGAGATGCCATCAGCACTACAGCTCTTCTGTTACGCTTAGTATGGAAATGAAGGATTCAGCCTGCATTATTACTGTATGGAAACTGAGCTGATGCATTCAGGGGAGAAACTGGAGCTTGAAAACTTCAGCAGACAAACAGCCTCTACATCTTCTAAATAAAGTCTCTCCAAACAAGAATTCAGCAGAGCATTTTTCCATAATAAGCATCTCCCATGTTCCTGAGGTGCTCAGGAGCCCACAGGTACGTCATGTATTATTATTGTTTTTGCTTTATGTGATTAAACATCATAGAATGAGAGTTAATCACCTCTGTAGAGGAAGTTTTTATAGGTATGTATATAAAGCCATTCATATGAGCCCTAGCCAACCTCTGTTTTGAGAAGGTAGAATTGAATACTGGAGGCCTTCACAGCATTTGCCTTGAGCATTTGGGTTTGCAGAGGCATTACTAGAACGGCCCATGCTGTGTGAATGGTATTGATGACTGATTCTAGCAGAACCATCTGTACCCTTGAAGTCCTCCCACAGTTGTCAGCTTTCCCAGATCCCAGCTCTTGTTAAGAGGAATAGCTGAGAAGATAGTGGAGAGACACCTGATACTCTCTGCTGGAGTCCTAGCCACAGCTACTTACTGTTAATTAACCATTAACCACTGTGCTACAAAGATAATCTACATTCTATAGTTTTCCCTTTAAAGAACTTTTCCTTGGCCCAAATACAGACAGTAACACCTTGAGAACATACTCAGAGGACAATCAGTGTGCTGTGGAGGGGCAGAGCAGCGGGGTGGCCGAGTGACCACATCGCTCCCTGGCTCTCACACGCGCCTTTGAGGAGGCTGACGTCAGCTGGGGCAGAAAGGACCAGCACTGCTGACGCAAGACACCAGTGACAATGAAAACCCTAATAGTGGTTTGCTTGTGAGCACCAAAGACAGCTACATGCAAAGGAACATATTAGAGAACAGGCCAATGACAGCGCACACTGCAACAACTTGCTGTGCTCAGCTGGACGCACCAGTCCAGGTCCAGAGGCAGGAGAGCCACAACTGCTGGATGAGGCACTGGAGTGATGAGCTCTGCCCACTCCCATGCCAGCCCAGGTTCCTCAGTGCCATGCATATGGCTCCTGCCTTGGCTGGCAGGACAGCAGCCAGGGTGCCTGCAGCCAGGGTGAAGTCATGGAGCTCACGTCAGGACACGCGTTGATGCTTTGGATATCCACCTGCTGGGAGCGGGACTGAAACGGGAGCTGATTTCCTCCTGAAAGTGGCAGGTCACAATGTGCTATGCATATTGCAAAGGTCTGAAAGCCAATGCCTGTGCAAGATGTAATCCAGCCCGTTTCAGTGTGAACCTCATGGCAAATCCTCTCACACCATCGTGTGTGCTTCTTTCATTGTGAGTATAATCTTTCCTTGCCTTTGGAAAATGCTAACCATGTATGACATCCTCTCTAACTTCAAAAGAAACTGAACCCTCTCCCTTCTAAGAGGGAGCTAGATGGAAAAAATCAATGGCATTCAAATTCTGAAAATGTGAGAGAGAAAAACTTGGAGCCAAAGTGGGCTCCTGTGGTTTTTATGTCCATACTCTCTCACTACAGCATTTCAAAGAGTTAAAGTCTCTGGGGAATTATCTGAGCAACACTAGGTGTCATGCAGTTGCCCTATATTGCATTCCTCAGTGACTCACGGGCTGTAATAGCTTTGCCTCTGTTGCAGAGCTGCACTCTCTGTGCTTTGCAGTTCTAAATCAGAAACAGCTGTCAATCTGTTTGTTTTGCTGGACTTAACACAGCTAAATGAGCTACCCCCTGTGTGTGCCCAGCCAGCATTGTTCGTGCCTCTCCACCCATGGCAGCTCACCCAAAGGTGAGCCACACTGTGCCTGACACAAGAGCTATGGAGCAGCAGCAAGCCTTAAAGAAACCTCACTCCTGGGGAACAGACCCAGTCAAAACAAGATAAAATAAAAAGTACTGAAGAAATGAGCAGTACTTTCAAAACTAACTGATAATAACTACAACCACCAACGTGACCATACATGCACCTACAGGCTTCTTAAGCAGCTCCATATCAGATTTTGGGTTCAGCCAGGCTTTCCCCATTCTCCCTCCCTCTCATTCCCTCCTTCTGTCTCAGCTTTTCTACTAAAGTACCTCGCTTCCTTATCATTCACCACAGCACTAAAGTTTTTATCTTGAAAAGGGATTTATTAGCTAATCTGATACCCAAATATATGACTTTGTAAATATGAATATTTATCACACATACTTCATTGGAATAAATACCAACCTACATATCAGCCTTTCTTGTACAAAGTTTGAAGAAATATTGTCTTTTTCCTCTCAAAATGTACCACTTGCAGCATAGAAGCACATTATGTAGAGACAGGAAAAAAAGCTTCTCAGCCAGCACAAATTCATTCAGTAGCTTTACATCAGCTGATAGTTCTGCCCCAGAACCAGTTCCATGGAAGCCACAAAGCCCCAGGTGCAACAGAAGCAGTAAAACTTAAATAAACACCAGCAATGATTCAACCTTGCTAGGAGCAAGTCTTGCCTTTGCTCTGGCACCAGCTGCTTCCTTGGGGCTTTTTCCTTGAATAAGTCAGCAGGCTTAGCCGGGATGTAAACTTTCAACTCATGCAGTAGTAAAGGCAGAAGGAGATATGCAAAAGCTACAAAAACACTGTGCTCAGTTTTATTCCTGTGGATCTGTAAGACTCATTGCTCACAAGCCTGAATCTAACACACAACAAAACTAAAAAAACACACAAAACAAACTAGAAAAGACAACTAATATCTAGGTATGTGCAGGGAGAGAATAAATCCCAAAGATTAATTTTTGGATTCACAACCAAGCAAAGCACTGGAGACTGCCCCCGAGGAGCCAGAGCCAGGAAATACCAGTGAGCTACTTGAAATGCCTAGTAGGTATTTAAATAAAACAATTACATTTGCAGAATGAAATGCCAAGAAAATTAATAACCCTACCAACAAAGAAATAGTACAGATCTACCCCATCCCATAGACAAAATACAGTAAAGAATAAAGAAAGGAAAAAAAAAGGATGTTAAAAAGACTTACTGACCTAATGGAAGAGCTGATAATAAAAGTTACTGAGAAACCAGCTGATTTCTGCCTACTGCCACATTAGTTGAGCAAACTACATCAGAGTCTAATGTATTCCTTTTACCTCCGTGTATCAAACCAAATTAGCATAAGAAAATGTTTCCATCGAGAACACCCTGACACGGCCGTGGTGAGGCACACAGCCCTTACAGAAGATCTATGCTAACACATGAACTGACCGTATTTCCTTCCAATGTTTCATTAATCATATCCTAGACATTTTCCATTATCCAATACCACTGATCACTATGACTTAAAATCTCACTTCTTTTCAAATAATAAACAAATACTTTCTCTTGATATAGGTATTTTGGGGGGGGGGAGGGTGGTTTTTTTGGCAGCTGCTAACAAAATGCTTTATTTCTCTATCATATTTAATAAGAATAAACCTAGCTAATTGCAGAAAAAAAAAGTACAGTTTATTTTTAGAACTATTTTTTATCACTTCCTTAAAATATAGATGCAGTTAAAGGAAAACAAGGTAAAAATATTAACAAGAGGATGACATTTCATATGCCACTTCAGTACCCCCATTACCTCTCTTTTGCTATTTCTTGAACTGCAAAAGCAGAGTTTTAGATTTGCAAGCTAAAAAAGTTCAAAAGAGAAGAAAAGAGAACTCAGTCTTAGTTGCTTTTACTTACCACGACTTAATTCCGAGACAATAGAGTGAACGGATCAACTGGGCAGCCACTGAAACCTGCAATATATATAGACAGGTGTTGAGCAAAGTTTGCTTTCATCACTGCACACTAACATTCCTATTTTACAGTCCAGAGGCACTGCCTACCTGCAACTTAATGATCACAATAAAACTTTTTTTTTCAGGAGTGGGCAGCAACCAACACTGATAAAACTATGGGTTATTTCACACTTATCACATTCTAAAAAATGTCCCATCAGCATTTAAGTACAAGTTACAAAATGTGCTCATGTGAGTGCTGGAGAACTAATTGTTCCAGCCTGAAAAATTGCTGTCCGCCTGATCATTCAGTAATCTTTTTTCCAATAATAATTTTCCAAAAATATTTTGCAGTCTCAAAAGTCTGTCAAAAGAGTGTGAAGGAGATGTAGTACTGTTATTTGTCTGCTCAGGTGCCTATTAATCTGCCTAAGAACAGAAGTGAAGGAGAATCAGATAAAAACGGTGTAAGTAGGAAACACGTAAGAACTCCTTAGAACAGAGGATGGAGTTTCATTCTTATCAGTGCTCAATGTTTACAATTAAGGCAAGCTCATTAGCATTTTGGCTGTGGCTCTACTTCCAAAGTAGATTTAAAGGTGTAAGGACACCTTTGATAATCGCATTCAGAACGCTAGAGATGAAGACAAATAGATGATAAAGAGATATGTTATTCAATAAAACAGTGTGGTACTATAGATTAGACAAGCAGCCACCAGCATTGCTGTCTGTTCTAGTGCTGATCATCTTAACAGGGAGCTGGATGGGGGGGGGCTGCATTAGGCACTGCAGCTTTATTATCTTTGATTTTTTCCTGTTTCAGTAGGCAACTTACACTGAGAAAATACGCCGCAAACTAGCCATCTAAGCAGCAGATCTGCTTTGTCTGCTTGTATGCAGTCCTATCTCCCAGCAGCTTAGTGACTTAGTAACTCAGTAAAGTAAAACTCTTGCTTTTTGCACCTTTCAGTCCCCTGGAGATGCCCAGCCTTTGGAGCGGTGAGTCACAACTTCCCCTCTCCTGCGTCGGCGTCAGAAATGTTTAATAAGCTGTGGCCAGGAGAGCTCTGCAGCCCCGAGTGCAGCATCACATCCTGGCAGCAGAGCCACCAAGCACCTCCCCTGCTGCAAGCGGCTCTGCTGGTGCCGACCCCACTGCCCACACGGTGCTGGGCAGGGCTGATGGCACAGCCCAGGGATGGAAGCACCAGCCCTGCCTCACCCTCCCCACTTGCAGACTGCACAGAGGTGGAAAGGATGAAAAGAAAACCAATTTCTCTTCTGTGAGAAGTGGAAAACTGTGCAAAAGTGGAAAGAAGTAATGGAAAAAGGACCCAAGGTCATCCTTGGTGGTTCACAGGCTCAGTTTTCTTAACAGAAATGCACTTTAACATTACATCTAAAAATAGTAAATTTTAAGTCATGCCCAACATGCAGGAAATCAGGTGAATCTTTTAATTTGGAATATTTGTATTTCTCTGAGTTATGGCTTATTTTCTTCTGAGTCGCTGGTTGTGAAACCCAGCTCTTCTGAGTGGGAAGTTATAAGGTGGGCCCATTTCAAGTACCCAAGTACCCTGCCATGGTTCATCCAGAATGTGGTGATGTCCTCTGCAGTGTTTTATTCCAACATTGCTAATGCCATTTGCTAAACACTTTGCTAAGGGCTGACCAAGTTAAGATTTCAGAAAGACAAAAATTCTATATCAGAACTGTTGAATTAGAAAAAAAAATCTTTAGGAAAGAAAAAGCAGTCATTTACACAAAGGCAGATAATCTACGGTCTGTCTTTGGAAGTCCAGGGTGAATCTTCTGCAGAGTCATTCTGAAAGAGCCTTCATAAGAAGTTTGTCACAAGGGAGAAAAGGGCTGGGGGGCTGTTATTTGTTCCAGAAGCCTTCTCCTCATTCAAAATCACAGAAGAAGCTGATGTTCTTCCCAGAACACCAGGGCAGTTAGTGATAGTTCAGAGTGCTTGTTGGCACACACTCAAAAGATGCTGCTGCTGCTCGGGAAGTGTGAGGCAATGCTCTATATTTCCACTTTAGAATTTACTTTGAAACAACTGACTTAATTTTAAAAAAAAATTATATTGGATAGGAAACACTTAACACTTGCTTTCTTTACTCTAAGTGTTAACACTTAACACTTAAAGTAAAGAAAGCAAGCAAATTTCAAGGGTCCTGGTTTCCTCTAACAAAGGTGCTGGCTTACTCTGCAGCTATTTGGGATAATATCTGTGAAAATCTAGCATTTAGCAGGAAGTGCAAACACAGAAAATGTCTTAAGCACAGAATAAGAAAAAATTCCTAGCATGTGCAAATTCTGAGAGAGGTGAACTCTGTCCAGTCACTGTTATATGTTGCAAGAAGTTATGACACAGAAAAGAAACATGTCCACATAATATCTGTGCTACAAGCTCCTTTACAGATTTCCCCCACAAAGGGGTACCTGCTGTGCAAGTGTCAACCCCATCCTATCTGTAAGACCCAAGCCCTAGTTCAGCAAACCAAGTGCACCTAAGTCACAACTAAAACAAAAATAATTACAAGGAAGTAAAAGAAATGGCCATTTATCCTGCAAAGGTGTGTCAGTGCAGTCCAAGATACATATTCACTAACAATAATACTAATGTGATGAGGTTTGCTCTTTTATAGATGCAGCTTCAAAAGACAGCAAGCATGAGCGTGGCTCTCAGCTAACACCAGGAGAAAAACTCTCTCTCTTACATTTTAATTTAATATTTAAATATTTGAAATATAAAATTAAATATTTTTATTTAATATTCCACAAATCCAAAGAATTCACACCTAAAAAATGTACATTCAAAAGGGTGGGAATCTAGAAAACAGTTATATGGCTCTTTACTGCGGAGAACAGATATTGTTTCCGTCATTTGGAAACAGAAGTGTCTCTTTTGTTCAGAAACCTTGACCAAATCTAGTTGTCTACATTTGGGAACAACATGAGTGTAAATCAGCCTTCCCTCTTCTGGATATGTAAAACACAAAGCCCTGATCATAAAAGAGAGAGGCCAGTGCTGATTTCAATAGGAATTATAGTCTGAAGAGTTATTTGGTTAAGGACTTACACCCATTCAGCTGAAAAACATTTTCCTTCTTTGTGTAGTTACCTGGAAAATTTTAAGTCCTGGCTTTATCTATTGTCTGAAAAGTATTCTTCCTAAAAACATTTTAGCAGTGAACCTTATTAATGGAAACACCCAGTCAGATGTGGTTTTTGAGTATGAACTTCCATAGTGGTACAGCTGGGTATTTGGAAACAATACTTGTAGCAGACTTTGACCCTGACATTATATAGGATGCTTTGATTTTGTAAGAGAGGGTAAGTGCTACAACTCTGCTGTTCACTAATTAATTTATTTTCCATTGAGAAGCATAAATTTGTCTTTGAAGGCAATCATAGGCTTTTAGCTATCCTGCACTCTTCTGCCTATTACTGCAATACATACTCAGAACTTTTTTCCCAATATTTCTGCTAAAGTTGGGAATAGTAAAGAAAAACTCCTAAGTCTACTTTGACAGGAATAAGAAAACCCCTAATTTCATGTATAAAGAAACTGGGTCCTATCACAGGGTTCTCTATTACAATACTGTGCATTTCATCTAACATGAATGATATGCAAAAAAAAAATTAATGGAGTTATGGTAGTTAACATACTTCCAGAACTGAGTAATGAATAAAGTCATAAAGAGACAGCATTCAACAGAACCAATGCCAGGAATAGAAGGGGGAAATAAAATGTGAACCAAAGGAGTCACAAAGAGAAAAACTACAGGAAGGGCTTGCAAATATACAAAGGAAAATAAATATTTCAGCACCAGGGAAATAGTTTTTATGAAGCAATTATAAGGCAAACAATTTTAGACAGATTGAAGTGTTTGAAAGGAATAAGGAAATCTCTTTTGGTCTTAAAACAACTGAGCAGTTCCTTCAGCATAGAATGAGTCTATTCTCATTACCACCATGTCTAATTTTTTTTGTCAGTACAAATGTATCCTCAGACATGAGTTAAAGGAGTTATTTTGTTGACATTTTCCATGATAGCTATGTTTTCATTAAAGTAGCTTATTACAGTTATTTTTATTGTTCCTGAAGTATCTTATTTTAACGTCCTATTTAGTTGATGTTTTGCTACAAGATGCACAGTTCTCAACATTTGCTGACATGTAAGGGACTGCTCATCTGGAGCAGGGGCAGTTCCCACAGCTTCTGACCCTCTCCCAGGGGAGGCATGGCCGGAGGCAACAAGGCACAGGCTAAAATAGGGCATGAAAAAATAATACCACCAGTAGCCTGCATTCAATTTCAGCAAGAATGCTAAGAAGTTGGATCATGTAATTTGCTTTTACTACTAAATCCCAGATAAATTTTTAAACTTTGCTTACTTTGCTGTTTTAAACCTTCACTTCTTGTCTGGAGTGTATAACTAAAAGGTTTAACTAAAGGTTAAGACAATTCATTAAAAAATAATCTCCAAAGCAAAGACCTGGTGATGCTTTGGCATCAGAAATTTTTAATCACAAAAGAAACCCAATATTATTCCCCTCCTGCTAACCTTTCCTTACACTTTTTATAGTCTCTCCCCTAACCTTACCCTGACACCACATCCCTCTTTCCCCACTCCTGTTCACTCTCTGAACCAATGTTATATTCCACAGCCTCTGGTTGCCTCCCACTTTGGTCACACATGAATGCAAGTAGCACCTTCCCAGCAAACAAGCGATGGGGAAGAGGAAGAGAAGTGAAAGGAAATGTGAGAGCTCTTAAATAAATAATAATATTCACACTCTTAGGCAAACCTTAATTTACAGATCCAAGTGCTTTGGGAAAGTAATCGATGTTGGCTCCTTTATTATTCACAGACAGTTTAAATATATTTTTATTTTTAAGAAACCCATTGTTTTTCTCCTACATGATTTCTTAACTCTTGGCTGACACTGGGCACGGTGCTGCTGGTAGCAGGACAAGCCAGTGTAATTACTGCCAGCCAGCAGAGCAAGACTGCAGAGGCAGAGGCTCCATCTCACCTCTCCCACCCGTGTGCTCCTCCTGCGCTGTGCAGCCTCTGCGTGCTGCCTACAGGGCACACCCACACTTATTTAGCTTCTCCCCAAATTCATTCTGCCAAAAAGGCAGATCTGAGGGGGGCATAAAGTGAGGATTTTTGACGAAATAAATAGTCTCTCAAGAACACACTACTCATTCAAAGGCCACATGCACTAATTCTGTACAAAAAAGTATATTCCAAATAAAGTATGAAACACCTCAAACTCCAGGTGGAAGATTACAACCTATTTCATCAATGACACTGTTCTGTACTTATTGTTGGAAAATGTTTGACAGTATCTCCTTTCTGAGCCTTTATTCATGCAACAGATTTTGGACAGCTCTAGGTGACTCACTTAAAAATGATCTGATGCCATAAGGTGAGGGAATAAATCTCTTTTCTTTGAAATTAGTTGCCATACAACTAATTGTCTAATTTCCTAATTCTGTACAAGTCATTAAACTAGATCTGCAAAATTAACAGCAAAATCAAACTACCTGGTATTCAATAAATATCAAACACAGTAACTTTCCTCAATGTATAGTTTATAAGCAATTACCTGTGATTATCATCTAATAAAAAGGTCTTTGAATGTATCTGGAGAAGGGCAACAAAGATGGTGAAAGGCTCAAAGGAATGTCCTGTGAGGAGCTGCTGAGGGCTCTGGGTTTGTCCATGTAGGAGAAAAGGAGGCTAAGGAGTGACTTTATTGCTCTCTGTAGCTTCCTGAGGAGGGGAAGTAAAGAGAAAGAGAGAGCTGATCCCTTCTCCTCCCTTCTCCAGGGACACGACTCATGGGAATGGTTCAAAGCTGCACCAGAAAAGGTTTAGACTGGACATTAGGAGGCATTTCTTTAATAAAAGGGAGATCAAACCCCAGATCAGACTTCCTGGAGAGGTGGTCAATGCCCCAGGCATGTCAGCATTTGAGAGACATGTGGACAATGCCATAAACAACATGCTTTAACTTTTGGTCAGCCCTGAATTGGTCAGGCAGTTGGATGAGATGATAATTGTAGGTCTCTTCCAACTGAGTCCTATTCTATTCTATTCTATTCTATTCTATTCTATTCTATTCTATTCTATTCTATTCTATTCTATTCTATTCTATTCTATTCCATTCTATTCCATTCCATTCCATTCCATTCCATTCCATTCCATTCCTGCCAGGATAATCAGGAAAGAAATCCAAGTCAAGTCATGGGTGAGGACAGCCCTCTCCTGTGTGAGCACTGCAGTAATTTTCTTACTGCATTAGGCAAACTAGTCTTGCTGCATAGTTGAGAGATCTTGCAATTAGGAGTGTGCCAAACATCAGAAAATTTGTCTCCTTTCACAGCACCATCTCTCAGTGATACCTCTGCCACAAAAACAGTTTCAATCCAGTCCTGCTGTCAGCCACTGAAACTGTGGATTCTTTTAGAGGATTTTGTTCTTGAAAATATGACACTGTATATGGTGCAAGAACCATTCCCACTCTCCTTGCAGTGTAAATTGGATATAAGTCCTCAGCCTTAAGTCACACATGAAGAAATGCAAGGCTTTTTTTCCTTAAATCCTATCCCCAGGACTTTCTGTGGAGTTCAGATGCCCATCTTCAAGATACATGCAATGAGTGACATCACTAGAATAAGAAGACATAGCTTCTTATAAACTTTTGAAAGATTACATCTCCTATTCACACACAATTACAGTTCCTATTGACTCAGAAGTGTAAATATGTGTGTGTAAGGCATTATATTGACCAAGGCATGCAGGCAGTGGCTGCTTTTTAATTGTTTACAGTTCATCCTTTTATACAAATATTTTTTGCTTTATAAGGGGTAATTAAGGGAGAAACAAGACCAATAATTGCTTTTACAAAGGAAGGCTGTAACAGACACAAGGCAGACCTGAAGAGGAACCCAAGACAGAAAGCATTTTCTCTTGTGTGGGGATTTTGCTGTTTGCTTCCCTTAAAGGACAGAAAGTGATGGGCTTTTATTGCACTTGTGTCTCTTTATACCAAAAATCATAGAATGACAGAATGGCTTGAGTTGGAAGGGACCTTAAAGATTGCCTGGCTCCCACCTCTCTGCTGTGGGCAGGGATACATTTCATTAGACCAGGTTTCTCAAAGCCCCATCCAACCTGACCTTGAACACCTCCAGGGATGAGGCACCCACAGCTTCTCTGGGCAACCTGTTCCAGGGCCTCACCACCCTCACAGGGAAGAATTTCTTCTGAACATCTAATGTAGACCTGCCCTGTTTCAGTTTAAACCATTGCCCCTTGTCTTGTCACTCTCTGCTTATGAAAAATCCCTCTCCCTCCTTTTATAAGGCCTGGGATCTATAAAAGCTTTTTCTACTGAGTACACCAAGCAGAACTCGAAGGTATTAAATAAATATCCAAACCTTTGGGCTCAGTGATGGCAGAAAAATGCCAGGAAAAACGCACAACAAAATATTCTCTGTCCTGTTCTTAAGCTGAATTAATGAAACAGGAATTTGAACATTTCTTGGAAATACAGAGTGATATTTCAGGGGTATCCAAATACATCATTAGCTATCTTTCCTAAAGGAAACAGATCTCACCTTTGGCTGGTTGCTCAAGTGCAAAGAGGAAATACTACAGCAAAGACCTTCTTCTTTCTTTAAAGAGTGGATCATGTCAGCTTTAAAAAGCATTATAAACAATTCCTCTGCTCAGGAAAATATAATTTTATCTCTCTAAAAAATTAATTGATAAACCACTGGCTATATAATTTGGCTGCTCTTTAAAACCTCTTCAAACTTAGGCCCAAATATTATGCTCATTGATAAGCTGGAATTTTCTGGCATAATGTGACCTAATTAACCTCTTGCTTTTAAGTCTTGCAAAGCATCTCTATCAGTTAGTAGAAACACAGTCTTTATAATAATTTAGTGCATTTTCATTTAAGTTTCTGCACTTTCAATAAAAATTATACTATTGCAAACCTATGACTTCCATTACTTTCAAATTAAGTGTTTCTTTGTTTAAGTAACAAGCATAAATTAGTTCAGCAAGAAGAGAAGAATTGCTTCTTAATTGTACTGGAAGAACTTTTTTTTAAAACCTGAAGGTAACAAGTGTCATTTTGCATATATTAAGATTTAAAGAGGTGCTTTTGTTACAGCTGATGTGTAACTCAAGACTTTCAGAGTTGTAAAACTGTAACTTTATGCTAATTTATATAAATAATGTATAGCCCATTTACAATACCTTACGTGCTGTCCTTGATCCTCACACCATGCTTGGATTGGTCTGCTATTTTTTAATCAGCTCTGTCTCCACAGGTCTTGTAAACTGTCCCTGGTTCCAGGAAATAAGATTTGACCTGCCAGCCTTCACCCCTGTCAGTCCCAGCAAGGCTTGGCACATGTGTGCCACAGAGCACATTCTTCCATTATTAGGTGAGTTTGGGTCTTCATTTGAAAAATACTCTTGAATAAAATAAAAATTGTGTGAAGTATGGAGCTTGTGATATTCAGAGATGGTCAAGGCAGACATTTCAGAATAATTGTTATGTATGACTTTTCCCCAGTCTGAAGCCCTTGATCAGATGTAGTTGTTCCATGCTTGCGGCTGTTCTTTTCACTGAAACAGCAGCAGGAATAACAACCAGGATCCTTTTTCAGCCCAGGCGCATTAAGGGCAGCAAGGAACACTGTGCATGGAATGAAAGCCTGTCTGAGGCACCCCCTGTGAACCTCAATCTGCAGAGACAAGCAGTGGTGGGGGTGCAGGTGGGGCAGAGCTGCCTGCCTGCTCTCAGGGACATGGCCGTGCCCCCTCAAGGATGATAAACACACACCACAGCAGGTACACAACAGGGTCCTGGCAGCACCTGAGCATCGCTTTCTGGATGTGGTGCCTTGGGAAACACATGGCCGTTTCTCAGCAGTGAATAAACAGTGTCATGAAATACAAGCCCTGGAAAATTGGAAAATGGGAACACAGCAAACTGTCAAGGTTTCTGGTAGGGTTCACAGTAGGATTGCACACACCAAACAAGTGCACAAGGCTCTATCCAGCTCCCCTTTTAGACACAGAAGCAGTCCCCATAAATGTTGTTTCCAGCTGCAGTGTGTTTCATGTATGTGATACATCATGCACTCTCCTGCAATGCTGGAAGTGCTCTTCTGTAGCTGGATATTACAGAGATTAAGACAGCAAACCATCACAGCAAAGGGTAGCATGAAGAAGGAGAAATAGCTTTTACAACCCATTTATTTGTAATATCAAGCATGCTATTGTTTGCCTTTTACTGACTTACTGATATTTCCTCTGGAAAGTCACTGACTTTTTTCTTAGTCCCATCATTTCTGAAAGGTGTCATATTTACTTTGTGGCAGATTCAGCTACTGGTCTTACATTTTGAAAGTTAAAGCAGACCATAAAATGGCATTAATGCAAAGCCAGCATGATCTGTTCAGGAGGCATATAGAACAGCTTCCAGCACATTTTGTGTAATCACTAAACAAAATACATAATAGGTTAATTATGCCTGATAACAGAATAATAATACCTGATTTTTGCATAGTGCATTTCACATTAAAGGGAATCAATCTGTTGAAGATGTAAGATGCATGTTGAAGATACAAGATTGAGATAGCTATAAATGGTTAAGAGCAATTTCTGGTGAAGGACAAGATCATGCAGCCTGAGACAGGTGCCATACCCAGACACTGGCACATCTCTGCGATCCTTGTTTTAGTTTCCTGTTTCAGGTGGTCCTGAGCTTAAAATTGTTCTCTGGAAGCAAAGACAGGGAGATGCCCATTTGAACAACCATTTATGAGAATTTTCTGTCTTGAACTACTTTCTAAAAAGAAGTGGTTTGGTGGCAGCTTTATCCAGGCCAGTGAGCACAGGCATATTGGAGTGGCCAGTTTGAGATGGCTGACAAACTTTCTGCTGAATTCTTCCAAATGTGCCACCTTTCAGTCAGGTGAGAGCATCATAGCATCTCCACCAGTGGAGCAGCTTCCTCTGACTCCCAGTGGCCCCTTGGCCTCCAGGTCAGGCTGCCTGCAGCACCTCAGCCTCTGCTGCCACAATTTGAAACAATATTGGGGTTTACACAAGCTTCAAGGTAACAGTGGAAACCTTCCTGCTCTAGCCACAGTCCTTGCTGGGATGCTTTGGTTTGAACTGGACCCCAGAGCACCTTCAGTGCAGAGAGCTCCACCATGAAACCCCTTCCTCCCCATTCTGCCCATGCCTCAGCCCCTCCCAGGGCAGCCTGAGCACCCCAGCTGCAGCTCTCTGGCACTGCCAAGAGAAGGGAATTCATTGTGGATGGGAGCAGCCCCAGGACTCCCAGTGCTCCAGGTGCAGGGGTGGCTGCTGCTCCAAAGGATGCAGGAGCAGCCCGGCACACACTGCTGCTCACTCCAGGCAGCTGCCCCAGCACAGTGTGCCAGCACCCACCAAGGGACACCATCCCTGGGGAGCAAACTGGGGTCACAGCTCAGGGATGGGGAGGAGCTGGCAGGGCAGGGGAATGGCACAGCAGGGCCACCAAGCCCCAAAACTGCACTTCTGAGAGAGAGCTGTGTCTGCAAGGACACATGGGCAAACTGTGCTCTGCAAGGACAGGGGGAGGGAGGGAGGGAGGGAGGGAAGGAGGCTGAGGTGCTCTCTGCTCTCAGTGTAGGAGCTGGTCCTCACCCCCAGCCAGAGGCAAACCCAGCTGTGCTGTGATCTGCTGCCACACAGAAACATGCACCAGCTCTGAGGAGCAGGGTGAGATGTGCAGCTTTCATCCTCCTCAAAGGGTTTACAGCTTGCCAGCAGGAATGAAAGCTCACAGGCCTGGAGGTGCAGGGTGGAGCTTGCACATGCTTAGTCTAGTCCACAGATCCTGGTGATACAGTAAATTCTTCACAGATAAGAAAATGCAAAGGGGTTTTGTGGGCTTTGGTTTGCAGGAATTGCAAGATGTGTTTTGTGAGATAACCTCTATCTTATCTTTATTTTTTCTGTTCTGAAGTAGAACAGTCTGGATACTAAAGCCATTTCTGCCACAATATTAACCCCATCAGGTAAAACAAGCTTCACTAAAAGAATTTTAGCCTTGGCTTGGGATTCAAGGAGTTAAAATGTGGCATTAGTGCTACAACAGACTGAAAGATGTCTCCTTCCACACTACAGAAGGCAGAGAGCCAGAAATAGCTAGATAAACTATTCTCCCTGCTACTCTCCCTACTTCTCTCCTTCTAAACTGTTCTCCTTTCTCTGGCTAAACCAAACAATGGTTGACTGCGAATACTCTTGCCATCCACTCATTTTGGATATATATATATATATATATACATATATATATATATATATGGCTGATTTCTAGTATTACAGTCCTCATGTGTTTTTTTGGCAGAATACTCAGGACCAATACCAAGTGACTGATACATGTCTGCCAGATACCTCTTGACCAGCGTCACACTTCTCACACTAATACTTCTCCAGATTTAGGTTTTACTTTTTTTTCTGAGAATATATTCAGTTTCACAGGAACACAGGTGAGGAATTCAGCAGCACTAGACAACATATGTTATTATTCAAAATATTAGTAGGTTAACACATCCACCTGCACCCAACTTTCTGTTTTGTCAACCTCCATTGGTTCATAATTTTTGTCTCAATTTTTTTTCTGAGGCCTTGCACACTACAACATGCCTGCATTGTTTTGCTCACAATTTTCTCCCTTCTTTCATGGATAACATGCTACACTTGCTATTTCCAGTCTCATTAACTCCCTCCTGGGCTGGCAGCCATTTAAGCCATCTGACCCACATTCCCCCTGACCTTTATTACAGAATTTCTTCTCCCAAATGACCAGTCTTCCCAGTGCACTAGAGCCATTTTAGGTATGGTCTATATATTCCCACCCTCCTGGCCCTAATCGCTTCCCTGTGTTTTCCCCCGGAAGAGAAATATTTTTTTCTTTTTCCCCTCAAAGACACACCATTAACCTGGTGATCAACTGGATACAGATACCCCCATCCCTGCGTTTCGTTTAGTGGTAAAGAAAGGAAGAGACCATTGGAGGCATGTTTAACAAATCCAATCACCCAAAGCACATCATGAAGTAGATCTCTGCTGAGGGGTACAAGCAAAGACAAACTATCTGCTATTTAAAGACAAAATACACACCTATCATTTTCACAGACAGAAAAGGCTTGTATGGAGGATTTGCTGTTTTACACTCATGAGCCTTTTGAGGTTCTAGGCTTTTGAACATAGCAATGCTTTATAGAAAAATCCATTCTGAAATCCCCTTTAAGTAGGTCTCAAAGGTAAGAACTGCCTTACAGAGGATGTCATCACCTCAGCTGTCTTATGTCACACAATAGCATGTAAGAGCACACTGAATTTGGGGTTGCATGTGCAGCATGGAACTCACCAGTATTCACACAATGCAATTGCATAAAAAACAGTGTTTCCTGAGAAAAAAAATGCCCAAGAAGCAAAATGGGGCTCACTTTTAGTTATACAGCAAATAATACTTTCCTACCTGACAGCAGAGAAATGTTCTTGAAGTGTGTCACACAGAGCAGCTGGCAGAGCCTTCACCTGGGGCAGCCTTCATCTTGTGCCAAGTCACACAGTCACACCTCTGGAAGGTGCATGCTCAGAGCAGGACACTGCTCACAGCCAAAGCCACAGCAAGCACAGCCAGCTCAGGAGGGCTGCTAAACCATCGACATCCACCCTGAAATGAAAAGGCCAGGCCAGGGGCCCTTCCTCCTCCAAGGAGGAGGAACCACTCCATAGACCTTGAATATAAAACCAGAAGGTGAAAAAGCTTATAGGAAAGTCCTCTCACCTTTCGTGGAAACTTGGTCAGGCTTGCCAGCACAATTTGATCCTTGTCCCATACAGAAATCACTGGGTAGGAAAAACAGTGTGTCAGCTCTCAGAAATTCTGAGAAGGAAACAACTCAAAATCCCCCTACCTTTAAGCCCTGTCAATTATCTTTGGGGTTTTTACATTTGATCCAAAACATCTTGTGTAATTTATTACTTATCTTTTGTAGTAGGCCAGCACTGTAAACATGGACTTGTATTCAGCAATAGTGTACATAAGGGTAATCAGGAAATTGGAATGGAAATTAGGAACATCAAGATGATCATCACAGCTTGATGGAAGAACATAATAATTCAGTGTCTTATTGGCCATATATTCAGGGGTTTGTCATTTGAGCACTTCAAGAGAAATGAGAGCAGATCACTCAAGCTGCCTTTCTGAGTTATTCTGTAAAACTCAAGGAGTCAGGAAAGGAGGTCAGAGGTGGAGGTAGGTGTTTGGGACCTTTAACTTATTAGAGAATGCTGATTCATCAAAACTTTTTGTGATTCATACATTTTATAGCAGTAAAACTTCAGAAGGAAAAGGTCTTGGATGGAAAATTGCTATTCCAAAAAGAGGCAAGATTTGTGGGATGTGAGGCCAGAAAGTTTAGGTCATGAGTAATGCCCAGTAAGGCTTGATTGTACATTCTCTTCTAACCACGGCTGGCCATGCAAACACCTATGGATGGGGTCACTGGGAGAGCAACTGCTGGGGACAAGAGCTACTTGAGATAATTTTCCCTTGAAAAGATTAGGAGTTGATTACCCAAGCAACTGTGCAGCAGAACTGACTTTGGAGCAGAGACAGCCATCTGTCAGGGGCCTGAGGATGCCCCTCATTTGGCTAACCCAGTTGCCCTTCATACAGTGAGAAGCGACCAAAAATTTCAATAGTATCCAGCATATAGAAATTTTATGTTTGACACCAAATACCAATTGCCTGGTCAGTAAGACTAAAAAGAAACATAATAAACTAGAAATATTTTTTTATTAACCCTGTAGTCAGAAAATGGTTGCCCATATCAAATGTGTATTACTCTTTGAGGATATTGAGGACCCATGTGTAAAATTCTGCATCCTAATTATAGCAATTCACAGCACAGATTTTAATTTTTGTTTTTTAACTCAAGCATTTATAGGGAAACAAAATAAAGGTCATAATAAATAAAAGTTTAAAAGTTAGAAGTTCAAAGAAGGCAAGGAAGAAAGGAAAAAAATTATGTGCATAGCCAATAATTACAGTACCATGTGAAGAATGTAGTTAAATGCAAAGCTTACTGTGCTTTTAAATAGCCCAAAATAAACAGATGCACAAAGCCATTTCCAATTTTGATAATTTCCTTAAACATGTCTCTTCTACTGACTCACAGGAGTAATTTGAGGACAACGCTTTTAAGAGATGCTCCTGTGGAAACACCTCCCTCATGCTGTTGCTTGCCATATATTTCAGATATAAAAGCAAAGCCACATGACAATTACACCTTTCTTTGAGCATCAGTTTACATTAAAATTCCCTTTTCTTGAGACTACTGCTCTTACATTTTTATGATTCAGATGTTTAAACTTGATTAGATCTAGCAGTGACTGCTTGCAACAACAAGCAATTGCCAAGAAAAGGCAAGAAGTACTTATAGCTGTGATGGGTGTCATCAAACAACTCAAAGACCTATAGAATTTAATGGCATTATCAAAAGCTAGTATTTGTAGTGATACACCAACAAGAAAGTACATTGTGTTTCTAGTGCTGATCTTAACTTTTCCTCTTCAGAAAAATACAGCTTCTCTGTAAAACCTTTGTTTTTAGTTTCTAGTCCTTGACAATCCACGGAGAGAGACCGGCTTTTCCAGAAGGTGTTCAGAAGGTAGCAGCATACCACAGGACTCCTACAAAAACAGCTTTTTTTTCTCTGCTAATTGAAGAGGCAGCATACAAAAGTGCTTATTTGAATTCTTTCCCCAAACTAATTTTCTGAACTTAAGCAGTACCCTGTGACCCCTGCTGACAGATGGGTTATGTCAGGACAAGAACTCTGGTATCCTGAGCTCCCAGAAGGCAGTGATGAGTATCTTCCCTGTCCACTGGACTGGGCTAAGGACTCGATGATTTCAGACAGCAGTGCTGAGCCTTCTCCTTGGCAAGATGGGGCTTCCTGAGCAAAGGCAGAGAGGTAAGGCCAGAACCCAGGAAAAGAAAAGCACTATGAATGTTAGGAGATAATCCCTCAGAAGGAAGAAAAGGGGGGATGGGGTGGAAATGTATGCCGTGTTTCCAGTTAGGATGTAGGCTAGACCACAGTCTGAACTCAGTGTCAACAAATGACCTTCACAGAGGTCTAAGATGTATTTACATGTTCAGTGCAGTCAATATTTAGGTTTTTTAGTCTACTGCCAAACCAGCTCCAGAACTGAAACAGTGCAACAGCATCTCCCAAGTGGTGCTGCAGAGAGGACATTGTAATTAGTCTGGACATAATCCCATCCTTCAGCAGCAATGCTCTCCAGGTGCGCCTGCACTGTGGCCACGTTAGAGCATTGAACCACATCGATTTCTCTTGGACACTTCAGCCAAGATGATGCAGAGGCTTGGCAAACGTCAGTAGTTTTCAGCAGGGTGAAGAAATATTGGATGTTGACTGTTCATTGACACAGTTCAGGAAAGAAATGTCGTGGGATATTTAAATAGGCTAAATAGTCAGGAGCTCTCATCTGTGTCTCTGTTGATTGTACATACTACAGAAACCTCAGCTTTGCCTCTGGTGACAAACAGCATGCAAGGAATGGGGAGATTACAAGCCAGATTCCCATGATTGCAAGAGGAAAAAAAAAAGGATAAATTAGATGTTACTTTTCAAAATAATGTTTATTTCCCTTTTAATCAGAATTACAGTTCTGTACAGTTAAGATAAAAACCCAAGCCAAACCTAACCAATATCTCCTCAGCTCAAGGAAGTAAAAGGAATACTAGATTTAAGATAAAAGACACCCTAAAATATTAGTTTCTCTTCTAACTCCACTGTGTTCATCTTTCTGCAGCATCAGAACTTTTTAGGTTAAAAAAATAAAAAGGCATAACAGGCTCCTGGTCAATGTCAAGGGTAGTCCAGTTTCACTGTTTGCACTAGCTCAAGTTTCTAGGTTGAATTTTCTGTAGTTCATTTCTGGTATTTCTAAAAGAATCTGAAAGTGGTTGCATCAGCTTTTAAGGAGCTGTACCTGTTGCTCTGGATTTATGTGTATGTTGCAAAATTCTTTTATGTTTATTTTAACTACTCTCAAAATTCAACTTGCCCTCTAAAGCAGTTTCCTTTATTCCAGAAGTAACATTAAGTCTTTAAATAGATATTTTTACCAGCTGCTGAACAGCAGCATGTCTCAGGCTCCTTGCTTGCTAACACTGGTCTCCAGGAACTGCTGGGACAGAGCCCAGATACCTCTGAGGGAGCAGAAATTCAGCATGGTTGGTGATGCCACCACACCAGTGCTAAGCAGTGTCTGCACTACCAGGTCACACATGATGGAGTGCAGCATTTTTGTGCTGCAACTGCCTTGATTTTGGCTCCAAACACACAGCTCTGTGCAAAGGCACTGTTTATGAGCAGAGGAGCCTGAGCTGAGTCTATTCAAGTCTTTCCTGGGCCATCACCCAGTGTCTATGCGGGCCCATCCTCTGTGACTTAGAGGCCCAAATTCCACAGACATCTAATGAGACTGTTTCTGACATTACTAAGGGCTTAATTTTACTATGACAAACACTCATCTTCTGCCCAGAACAGACAAGTTACAGGCACACGTGAGGAACCACAACAGCACATTTCAGGGTACTTCTTCCATGTCCCTTATTCTCTTAGCTGCTCATGTGGTTGATCACCAACAGTCTTCATGTCTCTGAATATGATTAAAATATATAATAAAGCAGTATAATAACAAAAAATATACAATAATATGAAATAGTTCCATTTAAAAATCTAGCAATTAAAATAAGAACAAAAGCTAGCCTTGTAAGAGAATAGGCAGGGGTGGTACTGCAGGCAGTGAGAGACAGATGAGCACGGGCAGCAGGGCGCCACAGTTACACTTAGCTGGGCAATTTCCAGAGCAACAGAGGATGCTCAGAATCAGTTGACAAGAGGCTTAACCTCCGAGGCATTGATGGTGTTAAATACTGTAATGTGGGCTCCATACACTTGTACTTCAGCACAAAACCCCTGCAGAACCATCTCTCTCCTTTTCTGTGCCTCTACACTCTGCTAGTCACTTGTTAAGATTTTCACCAAACACAGGTAGTAAATTTTCACCATCATTTTAACACTTATGCCTGGAGGGCTTTGCTAAGAGCAACTTATTTTGTTCTTGTGTTTTCTCCATTTGTGCTAACAACCTCATAGTCAACAAAACAGATGGAGCTGAAATACAGCTCCAGCGGAAGAATGATATTAATGGACTCCCCCCATTTCACATAATGGGAAAAGAACATAAAAAAAGGAACATAATGTCAGAATAAAATTTTTCACATCAGCTCTACTTCTACTTTGCAGTATCAGAATGACCAAATGCCTCCAGCTGAGATGTCACTGGGCCACAGATAAAGACAAAAGCTGAGAACCCTCAGGTTTTTCTGGCCTCTGAAAATGTCAGATTCTGCAGACTAAGCCTTGAACGTCTAACCTTGCTTCATTCCTGAGGAGACAGCTTTATGATCTCATTAAAAGAATTGTTTTGTTTGGAAGGCTTGTTAGCCTTCCAGATAGAGTCAGCTTAGCTGAAACCATCTATCAATGTTTTATTTGATTTCAAAAAAGATAGACCGAATAAAAAGGCTGGGCAAACACCAGCCAAATAAGAAGACTTACATACTCAGGGTTCCCAGGTACTCTCTTTGTTTTCTTTGGCTTTTAAGCCATGATTATTCATTACTATTTTTAGCACCAGCCACAGGTTTCTCTGAATACTAAAGAAACTAGCAGCATCACATTCCTACAAGGAAAGGAAAGTCACACAATACAGCACCTCAGCCTAGTTCCTAGGAAGGAAGAGTGAGTCCAAGTGAATGAATAATACCCCCTATGAAGTTTGCAGGTACTGTGCCTTGACCTGACATGTTCAGGTACAAGCTGGTGTAGAATTGGCCCCCAGTATCTTCATTCCTGGGCCATTGATCAAAAGGCACAGTTTTGGGTCAGCAGCACCAGCTCCCCACCCACTGATTTCTCAGGGAAGAGCTGGAGCTTCCTCCTTCATAAAAAGAAAATTTTAAGAGAGATAGCTCTGGATAAAACAGCCTTTGCAAGAAACAACTTTGAAAAACAACAACAAACAAACAAACAGCAGGTTTTAAATCTGTATAATACCCAGCACTGCAGGTATTTGCAATTCTGATCAATTAAGCACTGCATGTTCAGGATGTCTAAAGTATAGGTCTTATTTTGGAAAATTGAGAAAGTTGAGGGAGTACAAACCAGCAAGCATTGGTTTGCATAGCAGACATTGCAGGAAAGAGGGGCGAGTGAAAGGCTGCAGTTCCATTTCCTCACTCATAGTAAACAGCCCATTTCTCACTACAGTAGGAGTTAAATCAGCTGGCCTATAGAAAAGCTATCTCAACATAAATATTTGAATATGATAGATGTATTTTCCATTTGTAGACCTGGACCTGCCCCAGAGGAGACAAGATGAAACAGTCCCTTAAAAATTCAGGAAAGGAGAACCAGCAAAACACTTGGGTGATTTGTCCCTGGTGGAGAAAGCAATGGCACAGGCACTAGTTTATTTATAAGTTAGAGACTGCCCTCCACTCTGCTTTCTCCTCCAAACCAGAGACTGCAGCTGCCATACCTTGTTGCTTAATTGTGATGACAGTTCTAGTTGTTTCAGTGCTTGAGAACATGCACTATAAACCTGAAATACATTTAAGAAAGTGTAGAGCTCCCTAAAAGCAACGATTTTGGAAAAATTTAGTATGGGTGTAAGAAAATTATTATTTATTATCTCTTCTGATTTGCACAGCTGAAGTTTCTGAACTTGACCAAATAACTTGTCATCAAACCCATAATTTTAGACTAAGTTGAAGCATCTAGGATATAGAAAATACTTAATCATGGACAAAGAAACCAGAAGATGAAAAAGACAATAAGTGCTTGAATTGGCTGTTTCCAGGTAAATGATCCTCAGTTAAAACCATGAATGGCATAACAAGCCTTTCTGTCCATCATTAAGAGCTTTAATATTTTTCCTCATAAAATGAAATTAAGTATTTGGTAGTAATCAAAATCTGGTTTGAGCATACTTATAACTGTCTGCCAACCTGCCAAACTGAAATGAAACTGGGAAAAATGGAATTAAAGGGCAGAGAAAGTAATTTTTCCAAGATAATTTTTTACTTCAGAACTGAATGCTGCGGTCAAATCCACATACAAATCCATTTTTCATTTTCTGTATTCATTCTACTATGATTATACTTAAAATATAAATTCTAATGTCTTTTAAATTGTAAATAGACATTTGCATTCACAGGTAAGAAATACAAATTATGTTATAATGTGGAAGTAAAAACATTGCAAAAATTAAAGAATGGTTTCCATGCCTATTTGTTTTGTCCTATGGTTTCTCCTCCATTATTTATCTTACACATTCCTACTACCAGACCTTTCCCATGTCAAGCAAACGTGTTTACATTAAAGAATATGACAGCACTGGCTGACAATAGCTGTGTTTGCCAACACCCTTTTCCCATAGCTGGTAAAGTTTAAATTCATCTCCACCATGTATTTACATTTGGAACTGCATCACCTGTGACCATCTGATATCACTATGCTGGCTGATAGACAAAGATTTACTTCCCCACAGGCAAACAACTGGATCACACAAGCCTTGCTCACACTCAGCTCTGTTCACCATACCTGGGTCATAACATCACCAGGGATGCACTGAAACACTACATATTCCTACCAGAAAGAGCAAATCAACTGTGTTGCCATAGGAATAATGCAATCCCTTTGCCTAACCATGAATTTCTGTACTACAACAAATAACAACCAAGCACCTTTTCTATATTGTGTTTCCTATTTAAATCTTTGCTCTTTCCAGAATGTGTTTACATACGTAAATCTAAAGGGTGGGCAGTAATAAGGAGAGCCAGGTTGTGCACAGGTTCCCCAGGGGAGACAGAGGGTGTGAAAGGTGCCCCATGCAGGAGAGGGGTGCTGCAGTTCTGCACCCACCAGCACAGACAGCAGCAGGCACCCAGCCTGCCCTGCCCAGCACCCTGCACCTCCAGAAACTGCCCTGGGAGACACCAAAAAGCCCCACCACATTCAGCAGAGCAGCTATCCTCATTAATCCCTGGCATGGGTGAGCAGAAAAAGGATTAGTAAGGGGTGGTCCCACACCAGTGGCAATGCTGCAGCCCCAGGTTTGTGGAAGGTTGGCTACTCCAGAAACAGGATTTCTCAAACTTGTTTCTGCTGTCTACACTCACTAAACAAAAGGTATTGGGTCACGCCCTTCCTCATGCTAGGTGACATTCAGATGTAATGCAACATCTAATTTCATGAAACCTGTCTTGCCAAAGTTTGTAATGACCTCAGTCAAGGTGCTGCACTCCCACCTTCCTTTGACACAGACACAAGCTCTTCTGCTGAGTAATGCTGCCTTCCCTTCCCTTCACTGCCAGCCTTCTGCTTTTCTTTAACTCTCCCACAGTTCTCCTAAAAGGGCCTTGCCTTTCCAGGTCCTCTGCAACTCACCTCTGTTTTCTATTAGCATCCTACAGAACTTGACCTTCGTTTCTTTCTCTTCACTTTCTGTTGTAGGGTATAAGTTGGTTTGTCCTGTTTCTCCCCCCATTTGTAATGGTTCTGCCCTACTCCTCCTTCCCGCCCTGCACATTGTCAGTCACCCTGGTTCCCCTGACAACCTAATGTATCTATCTATTCCCCTCCCCGGTCACCCTGGTAATGCAGGGTATCCTTTTTTCAACTCCTCCCTGGTGCCCAGTCAATCATTCTCCATCCCCTCCTGTTTTTCTAGAACCTTCCAGGCGGAGAACTTCATGATTGGCTCTGGGACCGGGGCCCCACCCTTACATAGTCCTTATTGGTTTCCCCATTATTTCAATCCTCCCGGTACCACTCCCTTTCATTCCCTGATTGGTCTGAGTACTGATCCCTCGCCTGGATTCTTCTCCCCTTAAAACCCCCTGTTTTCTCGGCCTCGGGGTGTTTCCCCCGTTGGCCTGCCTGGGACGGAGAAACCTGGATTTTGCCTCCAGAGGAAGTCGGCCTTCGTTATTTCGCTGCCCGCGGCACCACTCTCTCTTTGGCCTCGTCCGCACAGGCGCAGCTCCCGCAGGACGTGGGGAGGGAGGTGCCCGCAGGCCCTGACCTGGGGCCCAGCCACCGGGTCGGAGGCCCCGCCGCTGCTAGCGGTTGCTGGCCCCAGCTAGCCGGACGTCCTGACTGGGCCACTGACCGCTGCAACTTTCAATAATTTCTCCCAGAATCCCAAGTGCAAAGAAATTATAGCTACAATGTTCAGAGCACTGGAGTGTTGAGAGGTAGAGAAAGTTGTACTTTCTTTTTTTGAAGTTGGACTCGTTCGCAGAATAACAGTAGTGTAGTGTGTTAGAAAGCATGCCTCATTGTTTTGATGACTGATTTGTTATATGGCTTCCCTAAAATTTTATATACAGTATAAAAAATTAACCAAGCCAGGGCTACTGCTGAGCTGGACTGTGCTCACAAAATATGCACTTCAATTTCCTAGAATCAAATATCTGAAGTTGGGAGGGACCCATAAAGATCATTGAGTCCAGCTTCAAAAACCTGGGAGACAAAACATATGACCATAACAAAGACAAGTAAACAAGAAGCAGCATAACTTCTAAACATGCAGGCTTAACTTACATGGCTGTACTTTGGCTTAAAGCTTTTCATGTTTTCATGTAATTCCTTGAGAAGCACATCCACAGGTTTCCTGCAGAGATAGCTGACAAGTGCCCTGCTCTGGGCATTATGAGCATGGAAATAAGAAAGTGCACCCATTGTGAGACAACTCTTGGCCCTTCCGAAATAAGTGTCAAAATCTCTATTGACCTCCAGATGGTCATCATGTTTAAACCAAGTGGAGCCCATTTTTGAAGCTTGGTAGCCTTTGTACAGTCTGCACTAAGTGGGATTGTTTCTGTGCTTAGAGTAACCACAAGGACTGCAAAAAGAGCAGAACAACATAACAGCTTTTAAAACCACCAGCAATAAAAAGCAATAGTTGATTTTACACGTAAAGTCATCTGAGCTGGCTTTATCTCAGCACTGCTGTCAGACTTTGCACTCCATCACTGCAGAGTCTGCATCAGCCCAAAGTGGCTGGGGCAGCAGCAGGTGGAAACAGCACAGGAGATAGGAATGGGGAAGCCTGGTCTCCTGTATTTGTGATGGTCTCAGTGCCACTGCCCACCACCAGGAGTGCCATTTCACCTGGAAAAATGTCTGTAGACACAAGAGATTGGGAGAGGAAACAGATTCAGAGCCTGGCATGAATTAATTATCTGTGACTGAGGAGTTGCTGCCATAGCTGGTCACCAGGGCTTGCTAGATGAGGAGATTAGGGTTTAGAAATTGATGAATTGTCTAGAGTGACAAAGGAGGGAGACAAACCTGAAAAGGAGTATTGCTAAGGTTGGTAAGAGTGTGAGACAGAAACCAGGAAATCTTTGAATGGAAATGTAGATTGGGGTAAGAAATTACAATTGAGAAGGAGGGAAAGATGAGGAAAACAAGGCATTTAATTTCACAGTTGCTATCAAGACTGCAAAAGGTACCAGCTAAGCAAACAAAATTAAAAAAAAGTCTTGGGGCACTGAAGGAAACAGAACAAGGCCACCTGCAGAGGCCCAGAAAGGAGAGTGGCGTCCAAAGAGCAAAGAGATTTGCAGGTGGGCATCTCAAAGAGCTTGGGCTGTGATTTCCATAGTGAGCTCAGGGTGACATCTGGGCTTGCCTGAAGAAGACTGGTAGAAGATTCCTAAAGAGAGCAGAAGAGATGGCAAATCCATCATGTGCACAAGGGACAGGGCTGGGTCCAGCTCAGATTGTAGAGCTGGAGAGAGAACATGGGCAGCTTGGGGAGAGGGAGGAAATGAAGGAATAATTGAGTCTGTGCCACCAAGTACACACAAGTTTTCTTCATCCCCTGGGATACAATCCAGCACTCGGGACCCTTTTCAGCCTTTTCCCATGTCCAAACTCTAGTGCTACTTTCTACTTCAAAGCAGCACACTTGCTATGAAGGGGAGTACCTGCAGGAATGAGAATTACTATCATGTTATTAACACCTCCTAGCCCAGAAGCAGCTACAGTCTGTTACAAGAACGTTGTATCTTTTTGTACATCCCTTTCTGATCTTCGAGCAGTGGGGTTTAACCTAAGCATAATGCTATTTGTTATACTAACAGTCATTACAGGAAAGAAGAACACAGAGCTTGAGAAACTGTAAACAAGGACCATCAATATTATCTAATGATTCACTTAACCTGGTTTAGGAAGCTGTAAACTCATTAAGTATATTTCAGCAGTCAATAGGTTGGCCATGACAGATAATTCCAGACAGTTGACTTCTGCAAGGAAACTTTTTCACATTATTTCAAGCTTAGAAAAATATTAAATTACAGACAAGTATGATTAATCAAATCTGATTACTAATTTCATTAGTGCAGTAACAAATACTGTTATCAGAGTAGGAAAGCACTTCTAAATCACTGCTTTTTAACAAAGATGAAGTTGAGCTCAGAAGAGGTCATCTGAAACTGGACCATTAGGCATTAGCTTGATGAATTAGTTGATTGTCTTTTTCTGGTCTGGCCATTATTCTGCCAGCACCTAGCTACAGGGTAGGAACACACAGCCAGTGCAGGGGGAAGAGGGCAGGGCAGCACTGCAGGGATAACGTGTTCTCAGATCAGCGTACATCAGAAATGAAGACTGACCCCACTGAATACAAGGATCATCTTCCTGAATTTAACAATCAACTTCTTCAGCAACTGTAGACCTGCATTCCTGCATTCCAATCACTCCTGTTTGTGCCTGAGAGGGTGGGTATTACATTGAATTGTTTCATTTGCAGAACAAAATCCCCAACATTTCATTGGCATTTAGGGAAGAAAAATTAGTAATTTTTAAGACTACAAAATTACAATTTGAGGATCCAGTTTTCCTGTTCTTGGGATATACAACTTTTATCTGCTAAGTAAATAGAAACAATGCTCACAACAAAACAATTTGGTTTTTTGGATGTGAATAGTATTTTTTTACTACACATATGCTTGCATACACATACACAAGTATTCTTTGGAAAAGACTGGTTGATAGCTGCATGTCCAGATTGTTATATTTCAGGAAAGACAAAACCAAACTAAACAGCAACTATAAAAAAGTTATTTCCTCACTAAGCTGTACTGATAGGTTTTTGCCAAAACCAGGTGAGGATCATGCAGTCCCCTCAAAGAAGAGTTGTTTCTGCCTGAGAGTTCCCAGACAGCCCATTAGCTGGAGCTGGGAACACAAGTGTTACAGCACCAATGTGTCAGCCAGGTGTGGGCCAAGTCCTGAAATATTGCAAGGCCAGCTGGAGGAGGAGAGAAGGTTGGGTCCTATCTTCTTCTTCCATCAATTTTACAATCAGCGTTAGAATTGCAATTTCCATTTATTGTCACTTCCTCAGTATAAATGGCATTAATATTGATAAAGCTTCTTAGCAATTATTTTTATGTCAGATTTTGGAGTTCCCTTACTGTGTTTGAAGTTAACATCTTAAAAATAAGATGAAGAAGTTGCTTGTTTTTCTTTGGGAGCAGGAAGAAACTCACTAGAAGAAGACCTTTGTCACTCTCTGCTTTATGATTGTTACTGTCATACTGAATCATCTCAAAACTGAACCCTGACCTCATATACAGATATTATTGGACTTACCTTTGCTTCTGAAGTCTTCATTTAATAGCAACAGTTCTGATATCCTAGACATATGCCTTCATCCTACATCATTTGTTCATTTCACAATAGTTACAGGTTCAAAATATTAGTAAAATCAGCTGTGATTTTTTTCCATGTTTAACCATCTTCTTTCCGTGATGAAGTGTTTGAGCCTTTATTTATAGTAGGTAGGAGCTTGCCATCATCCCTCCTACACACTTGGAGCTCCTTCTCCTTCCCTAGTATCAGAGTTGGTAACATCACATCAGGTGTATGAAGACCACCATGAAGGACTGGCCCAGGCACAGGGCTCCAGGCTAAGTTTTGTGCTTGAGCTCTCTGTTTAAATGTTGCTAAAATACCTATTACAGAATATAGAGAACCATGGCCATGACTTTGTATTTTGGGTCTGCTCTACATTTGACAGCACTTCTTCTCAAGACTCACTGGCACCTGCACATAGGTAGATTGCAGTCAAAAATCAGACTTGAAGAACATGGTTAGCTTCAATCATGAATTCAACACTGGATCAACAGTGGTTAGCAGCTCTGGAAAATACCCTCCCTGAATAAATAATTCATAAAGTTTGTGGTGTTTGGGGCTCCATATACAAAAAATACACAGGTTATTTTTATCACTCACAGGAGGGACTGATAGTTTACCCTACTGAAACAACTGTACAAAATGAGTGGAAGGGATGCAAGTGCTTCACCAACTCACCTGACAAAGATTTTGGTTGTATCTCTATAAAATGAACTAATTTTGGACTATCCACCAACAGAGGTAGCATTATTTTCATGCCCATGTTGTGTTTTTGCTCACACTGCTACCTTTTACTTCAGTCTGCACTTCGGGATTTTGTAGAGCTCAAGAACTTAAATATTAGCAGCTACATATTCTGAGGAGGCATCAGGAACTGAGGATCCATTGTGCATCTCACTCTCTTCAGCCTCCTTTGGAGAATGACTGTCCTCCACCTCTTCCTCTGGGACCACTTAAAGAAGATGAATCAACTTGACACACCTAATTATTACATGCTGCTAATATTCAAGGATGCTGCCAGATAAAGCAGAGGGTGTAGCCTTCATTCAAATGTGTTTTCCAGGTCTCAAATCAAAGGCCTTCCTTTAATTAGTCATCTAATTAATTTAGGTCCAAATGAGGGTTCAGAGGAAAAAGCAAATTCAGATGAGACATCTTGAATGTTCAATTAGAAGTCGTTCAGTAATCTTATAATTATGAGATATTTTTAAAGCAAGCCTTATAACAAGGCTGAGATCTCCTATTGTTTCTATCAGGAAAGGAAGAAAAAGTTTCTCTAATAATCTTATTTTTAAATTTAATTTCTATTGAACTTGACTAAATTAATAAACACAGTAACCTAAAAAGTTTAGAAAGCAATTAAGAAAGATTTTTAAATTATTTAAAACAGCCAAAATTTTTACAGTTCTGGGTAATCAAATTCTTTGCTTTGAAACAGTTCTAGCAACTGCCCTGTATTTCCGGGTCTTCTGGAAACCAGGAAATTATTGAAAGGCTGCTCATATTTGTAATTTAGGAACTTCTAACAGGGGGAATAATTAATCCACCCCAAACATCATATTTCAGCAGATATGTGTATTGGATGGCTTTCAGTATTAAGTTCAATATTCAGCTGGCACCAAGCAATGAGTGTTCAACTAATATTTAGGTTTTTATGCAAGTTTCTCCTTCACTGTGGTCCAAACTCTGTTTCAGCACATGCTGCCCACTAATCTTGGCAGAAAGGATGGCAGAATGAGTTTTTCAGCACTATTTTCTCAATCTTTCTTTTTTGGAGACAGCAAAGAGATGCAGCTGGAGGGGGCTTTATTCTTCCGCCTACAGCGACAAAAGGTGAATGAGATGGGAAGGAAGTGTGAGCTGCAGCATAGTAGGATTTCTGCAACAGGAAAATTGCCTTGTTCCTCTTCCTTTGCACCTGTCTGGTGCTCATCTGCAAGACAGCACTGCTTACACAGACTATAGAAATACAGCAAAGACTAAAAAAAGGAGTGGCCTTTGTGCCATGGCTTAGAAGGGGAATCCCTGTGGAAGTGAAAGAAAGGAAAGAAGTATGGTCTGTGTCCCCATCTCTGTTCTCATTTCTGCGCCCCCACAGTCCACCCTCTGGGCTAGCAGCAGCACACTAGTCAAGTTCTGAAAAAAAAAGCCCTGTGAGACAGCAGCTAAACAACTGAATCAGACACAGATTTAGGGAACCTGATGCTAATGAAACATTCACAACAATTCTGCTATTTCACCCAAACCCTTATAACCGTAATCTGTAAATTCTCCCCTCTTGATCCAGGTACTTCAGACTAGCACCACTTTCAATTAGAGTTATTATTTTGTGGAGTAGCAGGGTATAATATTCTCAGGTCATTAGCCAGAAGCAGATGACTAACCTTTTTCAAAGCAAAAGAGAGAAGCAATATTTTGGGGTTTTTCAACCAATCCGTTGAGACAAAAAACTTTCAAAGACTGAAGAAGCAGCTCTGTTTCTTAATGCAACTCTGGGGTTTTTCCGGCTAATTGTGTTGATCTGATGAATTATAATGATCTCTTTCTATAAATACTGCCTTTCAGAACACCACCAATATATCAAACCTACCACTACAACAAATGAACGAGTTTGATACTAAGAAATCATTTTAGATTGAACTCTGAGGGGGCATTAAATTTGTATTTCTGAAGTGTCAATAATACAGCCATGGCATTTCAGACTGCACAAACATAACATAGTACAAATTTTAATAGACCAAATTAAGTTCTAAGAGAGAAAAGTACAGTTCCTCAAAGCACTTTGAGGATGAACCCCAAATGGTCAAAGCAAGATTCCTGACCCTGGCTGACCTGCACAGCCTGCTATCAGAAGATTCCCCAATGTGATGATGAGGACAATAGAGAAAGTGTAACCAGGCCTCTGGCAGGTCATTAAACAGAAGACATTGACTCTTGAAGTGTGCACCTAATATAAAGAAAAACATTGCTGGAAGGCTCTAGGAATAAGTGTTTACTTAAGACAAACAAGAATTCAATAGCAGCTTTTACAGTTGGAGAACAATGGATCCTGTAAAATTTTCCACTCATTTAATTTAAAAAACAAATCCATTTAATCTGTGTTCTCATTTTCTGCATTTGCTCTCTGTTCTCACTATTGAAAACAATTTAAATAGGTGGAATATTCTTAGAAACTGACTTGTAAACAATTGCTATGAAGAGATCACTTCATATGTAGAGTAGGATATACACAAACTGAAGGCAAGCTGAACAGGCATAACCTAAAAAACAAAGGGAGGGAAAAAAGGAAAAGCCATTCTGTGTAGTCAAAATGTATAAGTAATAAGACTAGTGGGTGAATCTGCCTTGTTAAAGGTCCATATTCACTTCAGTCACATGCTCCACCAGCTCCTAGTCTCTCCAGAAAGTGCAGGAAACCCACAGAAAATTTCTGAAATCAGACTTCACAACATATTTCCTCCTATCCCCACCTCTCCTGTTTAAAAACAGATAGTGGATCTCTGGGTTCTTCTTAAACAACTTCAGTTACTCAAAGAGAAAAATGCTTGTATTTCTTCTCCAGTTGGGCTCTAATACTCTTAACCATCCCAGATCTTCCCACTCCTAGCTGCGTCTAATGACTGGAGATCAGCCAAGAAGTCGTGGTAATAGTCCTGTAGTGACACATCACAGACATGGAAATGGGAAAGCACAGGTTTAATCAGAAATCTTAAGCTATAGATATTGTTTTCATCTGAAACAGAAAAGACATCAAGGAAAAAGAACAGCATCAAAAACCTTCCATGATTTCTGTCCCCTGGTACAGAGCTGAAGTTTGGCTTTGAGAAAGTAATGAATAGGCCAGCCACCTGGACCTGTAAAATATTTACAATGCTTTATTTACAAACTTTGAGGCTTTCTGCCCCCACACCCCTTCTTTTCCCCTTTAGGTTTTTGTCCATTTTTTCTCCTTGTTTTCTGGCTGTGAGCAGCTGCTGCTCCAGTGGGGTGTCAAGTATCCAGGATCCCCGGACAAATGGCCACGCTGCCTTTACAGGCCAACCTTACAATGTGTCACAGTCACTGCAGGCAGGTTGAGGGCCAGCAAATTCTTTATCCAGAGGCAGTAAACATAAACATCAAGCCTCTCACCAACCTGATGTGAGGATGTACCAGGTCCGTATTTCACATTTGCTCATAACAACAGCAGCATACGGCCAGACGCTTCAGTCCCATTCTCAGGAAACTTTTCCTCACTGAAGCCCAGGTTTTTTCAGAGGTACTTTCCTGGTGTGCAGAACCTCTCACAGTGACATGAACCGTCCAGTTAGTCCTAGATGGTTTTTTTCTGCACATATTCCCACTGTGCTCATCATAATTATATTAAAAAAGAAGGTTCAGGTTGCTCTTTCACCAAAACCAATTCTACTTGATAGAAAGATATGAAGACACGACACTAAATGAGTTGCTGTGAGCTGAGGCAGGGCGTGGATTTTCAGCACACACCCAGCATTTCACAGAAGCTGCCCTTGGACATGCCCTCCTCTCATGGTGCTGTGGTGCTCTCACTGCAGGGTGGCTGCTGCTCCAGTGCTGTGAGTTGTGGGGGAAGGCACTGAGCAGCTTATTTTTATAAATCCAAACACTCACACCATTATGCCATATCTTGCTTGTGCATCCAGGTCTGTATCCATCCATCCATCCATCCATCCAGACTTCTAAAGGAACTTAGGCCTCTAGCTTAGCTGATAAACATTTAGTGGATTGACACAAGGCAAAATTATGTCAAGTCACTGCTTATATCCCAAGGATGACTGTCTGGATTTTTTTTTTTTAATTACGTGATGCAGTACAGGACTTTTAAAGCACAGCTCCATCTGCCTATGTGAAACTTTTGAGCTATGCTAAGAACAGATGGCCTTATTAGCATGTAGAAACAGTATTGGGCAGGTATTGGGAGTAACCAACAAGGTGTGCTTTATTTTAATTCGCTTTTTTTCCTGACAGATAAAAAACTTCAGGTACATTTCTTTAAAAAGGCATTACATACTTGGCACGGCATTAGTATTACCAGCATTTGCTTTCAACAGTTTGCAAATAAACCTTTCATTATGTCCAGACATGATTTACAGATACAGTCCTTCAAATAGGAACTCTGTGTTAATTTTAAGACAAATCATTCCTTATGCCCATATCTGATTTACAGTTAGTTTTGTTCAAATAAAAATGTATGACGCAGATTTCCATTTGCATTCTGCCAGGTGCTTCTATTTTTAGAGGCAGGTCAGCTTTGTACTCTTTTAATGTGCTTACAGCTCCAACACAGCAAAGGATCCACCTTAGCAAGTTTATCTAACATTCTGTTAGATAAAAAAACCTGCAAAATTGCTGACACAATTATACCAACATTGACAAGAACAGCAAGGTGTTTGGACCTCCTACTTGATGGAAGTCTGCTAAAGGAAATTACTAGGGTTTTTTCCCTTGTCTTTTTTTTTTAATTGTAATTTTTTAATGTGGACAAAAACAGAAAACAGAAGTAGGTCCCTGGCTACGCTCCATACTGGAACCACACTGCCCTGACACAAAATGTCTTCTTGAATCTTTCAAGCTGGGGCTGCTCCTGAAGTCTTCACTGGCTTGCAGTGCCAAGGCACCAGATCTCATCTCATCAGCTTCACCCAACATTGGCTCCACCTGTCTCTCCCATTTCCTCTCACACTCACCTCCCAATCTCCACTCTCTGCCCAAATTACTGATGACTGACCCTTTTGGATTTTTTTATCCACTCCCACGTGTGAACTTTATTACATCCCACCCACACTAAGAGAAACAGCCTCTTAGCCAAATATTTCCTCTTCATCAAGGGCACTCAGAAAACTTCTGTTCTGAAAAACACTCCACTGTTAAAAACTATGGGAATATGTAGAAAACAAAAAGTGATACGTACCTTACTTTGTGTCTGATCCTTTGTCTGGCACGTGTTTTGTTACATACAGTAGAAATAAATACTTTGTTAGCTAAAGGAAAAACAAATACTATTTCAGTACATTCTTTTCCCCAAGTAACAAAACTGGGGTTTGTTTTTCAACAGAAGTGAAAACTTGGTACATGTTTGATACATACATGTTTCTTTTTGCTTCCCTTCCCTATCAAAATATCAAGTCAAACAAATTCCTTGATTAGAAAAACAGTTTTTTTCTATTTTTCTTGTCTTTGTGATGGTCTGTTGTTTATACTTTATAAAAAAATGACAACTTCAAATACATAGACACATAATAAGAGAAATGTGCATTTACTACTCCTCTTGAAACTAAAAAAAACTTACAATCTAAAGTGTGGAAACCCAGACAAAAAGGTCTTAATTTACTAATTCCAGTCTCCCTAAGGCCTCTGCAGCATGAGCAACAATCGTGCAACTCAAATGTGCGTTTCAGGAATCTGTAACATTCCTTGCTGCAAGCTTCTGGGAAAGAATCAACTTTTTCTGGTAAGAAGTTCTTCTTTTATTAACTAAATGAATCTGAGTTATTTGAAACTATAAATATTTGTCCAAATGTTTACATGACTGAGAAATTTTAGGTAAATTCCATCCAAACAATGAAGCAACTTCCAGCAATGTGTAACAAAATAGTACCTCCCTTACATTTACTTCAGTAAATGTCTAAAAGTGATCCCATAATCAGGAATCACAAGGAGAAATGAAAGACACTGGGAGGATGGCAACATTTGGAACAAAAACTCTTTTACTGTAATGTAGATAACATATGTGTAGGAAGATAGACTGTATCCAGTTTCATTTCTCAGGGATGTTCTTATCATACTATTTCAGTACATTCTTTTCCCCAAGTAACAAAACTGGGGTTTGTTTTTCAACAGAAGTGAAAACTTGGTACATGTTTGATACATACATGTTTCTTTTTGCTTCCCTTCCCTATCAAAATATCAAGTCAAACAAATTCCTTGATTAGAAAAACAGTTTTTTTCTATTTTTGTCTTTGTGATGGTCTGTTGTTTATACTTTATGAAAAAATGACAACTTCAAATACATAGACACATAATAAGAGAAATGTGCATTTACTACTCCTCTTGAAACTAAAAAAAACTTACAATCTAAAGTGTGGAAACCCAGACAAAAAGGTCTTAATTTACTAATTCCAGTCTCCCTAAGGCCTCTGCAGCATGAGCAACAATCGTGCAATTCAAATGTGCGTTTCAGGAATCTGTAACATTCCTTGCTGCAAGCTTCTGGGAAAGAATCAACTTTTTCTGGTAAGAAGTTCTTCTTTTATTAACTAAATGAATCTGAGTTATTTGAAACTATAAATATTTGTCCAAATGTTTACATGACTGAGAAATTTTAGGTAAATTCCATCCAAACAATGAAGCAACTTCCAGCAATGTGTAACAAAAATAGTACCTCCCTTACATTTTTACTTCAGTAAATGTCTAAAAGTGATCCCATAATCAGGAATCACAAGGAGAAATGAAAGACACTGGGAGGATGGCAACATTTGGAACAAAAACTCTTTTACTGTAATGTAGATAACATATGTGTAGGAAGATAGACTGTATCCAGTTTCATTTCTCAGGGATGTTCTCACTTATCTATTCTCAAAGCTTCCAAATGATTTCTTGCTTTAGAAAAACAAAACTATTTTTAGAGAATTTCTGAACGCTGGATAAATATTTTTAAATAACACTTGGAAAGCCTAGTATAATGAAAATGTGGTTTTGTCCCCCATTGCTTAGTCTATTTGGCACTATCAAATATTTCCCATTTTATTGAAAACACTTCCATAAACTGAGAAAACAAGATCCCGCAAATGATTATACTTAAAGTAAGCCACAATTCTGATCTAATAGAATGTTCTTTGAAAACAAAAATGCAGCCTTGATCACATAAATGACCAGCTCTTTCAAAATCATCTATTGTAGAACTGCAAGGATTTAAAATTAAACATCAGCTCAAGAGCTTTGGCAATGATACAATTGAATAAGCATATCCTTACTATTACATGGGTTAAAACTGGAGAACATGAACATGTAGTATGCAGGAAAAAAAATCAGAACTGAGTTTTGCCTGTAACCAAAAGTTTAAGTTAACTAAGGAACTTATTAGATTTTAAAAATACTGTATAGTTATTTTTGTCATATAATATTTTCTCAATTTTCTAAAGAATTAGTGAAGGAAGTTGAAAGAAGAGTGCTATCCATGCAGCTTACAAACCATCTGCAAGAGTATTTTTTTGAAGTCACAGCCTGAAATTTTTGCTGGCTACGTAGGAGTGATACATTCCCTCACATCTCAAAAGAGATCTCTGGCTACCATGAAACTACAGCACCTTGCATCAGCCCCACATTTTCCTTTTAAATATGTAGGAGGAGTCTGAGAATTTAAATGAAAAACAAAAAAAAAAATCACAGTCCATGATGTAATACATTAACAACCATGATATGTGGTACTTGGAAATATTACTGAGTTCTTTACTGTGAGGGTGGGGAGGCTCTGGCACAGGCTGCCCAGAGAAGCCGTGGATGCCCCACACCTGGCACAGTTCAAGGCCAGGTTGAATGGAGCTCTGAGCAACCTGCTCTAGTGGAAAGTGTCCCTGCTTGTGACAGGGATTGGAACTAGATGATCTTTAAGGTTCCTTCCAACCCAAACCATCCTGGTTTTTCCTGATTCTATGACTGCTGTAAATACCTATGAAGTTTGACATAGGACTGAATAAGATTAAGATCTACACAGTGGAAGCAGTCTCCAAAGATTTGATAGACAACAGCAATCCAGCACTCTGATTGCAGAAACCAGTACAGGATTTCCACCACTGCTGTTTCCCTATGAGCAAGTTCACAGGATGTTAGAGAAGACATATTCCCAACTCATATTAAGGGCTGGTTTGAGAAGCAGACTTTCACTGCACAAAATCTGCTATATTAAATCAACAGTTGGAAGAATAAAAGATAAGGAGGATAATGTGTGTTGAGGAGCCACATCCTGCCAATTGTTTCTCATCCTGCAAAACTTACAATCATACTTTCTGACCTCACCCTGTTGCAGAGTGATGGGATTTTCCAGTGTTGTTGAAGTGCTACACAAGTCTAGTAACTCAAAGAGATTGATGAAAGAGATTGATAAAAGAAAACACTCATTAAAGATAGAGCTTCAGGAAACCACCTCAACAGGCACCACTTCCCAGTGCTGACATCTCAGCGACAGGATCCTGTGCTGAAGCTTTAGTTTACTGCCTAGTCTGGCACCTTCTTGAGACTCTAAATTGAGCAATTGTTTATTACTACTTTTAGAGAAAAGGCAACAGAAAGGTTTTGGTGAGCAAAGATACCTGGAACAACTTATGCTGGATAGAAAGTGGTATAAGCAGTACTGACTTTGCAACAAATCAGCTAAGGAACAGTAAGAAAATTCCTTCCAGAAGAGATGGTAACAAAAAAAGAGACAATAATGAAGGTCTTGGAAAAATAACGTAGTTGCCAAACCAAAGTTTTGGAGTTTTCAGTGAGGACTCAGGGAAAAATGCTATCCCCTTAAAAACACCAGTGGTGTTCTGTGTAGCACCTAGAAGTCTGTTGTTTAACTCCCTCAGTCCAGTCATATTTGATTTATAAGATCACAGCAGTTTGCTAGAAAATTCCCCCCCTTAACATGTCTTTTAAAGGTTGTTAAAGCTATCACTTCCCTTACAGTACATTTGAAAAATGAAAACAAAACTACCCGATAAAACACATATGCTATAAACCCATAAAACTAGATCACAAATAAAACTATAACGGCCAATAAAAAGTCATTTGGATTTAAAACAAGAAACCAAACCAGTAAACCACAAATTACACACTAAAAATACCCCTCCCAGAAAAGCTCCATAAAGTTAAGTTGCTCTGGTCTAGTGGAAGGTGTCCTTGCCCATGGCAGGGGGCTGGAACTAAATGATCTTTGAGGTCCCTTCCAACCCAACCAGTCCATCAGTCTATGATTCTGTACTTCAAGCATCCTAAGATGTTCAAAACAACGTGACATCAAAATGTAAGAAAAAATATTGTCTTAACTAGCAATACTCAAAACAGAGTATAAATTGGGACCTTGCTGAACACCCATCAAATACTGATTTTGCAAAAATCAAGCTGATTTGGTCTGAATTTACATATTTTCCTTGGAGTCCTTTGGAAGGGAAGCAAGGAAAAAAACCTTAAACCCTTCTCTGATGTAAACTCAAGAGCTTGTTTCAAAATATTGTCACTTTAGTATAAACTTTGGTTATCTCCCCAAGGCACAGTGTGTGCAAAGAGTCCAGTCCAGTCTCATGCTGTTGAAGGATCCCAGTCTGAGAGAGAACTGGGAACACTGGAGACAGGTTTCTGTTAAAAGCATTTGTAGATGTTTGCAGGTGGGCTACTTTGCTCACTAAGTCACCTGCAGCTTTTCACTTGAACAAATTACATTCAGAAATAGCATGAGGATCCAGGAGCTCCCTTGTGAGTTCAGACTGTCACTAGCACAGCTTTGGAGCTGCAGGGCAGAGCACAGCTCTTCACCCCAGACACAGCAAAGTGCCACCCATGAACCAGAGCAACAGATGAACAGGAGAAACATGGAAGGATGCTGTTCAATTAAAACAGACTTCACCTTGCCCAACTTGAATATGACTTGGCAAGCCAGCCATGTCACTTCCAGCCAGATGTGACTGCACTCAGAACCACTCTCCCCCTCTGCAACCCTCCCTGGATATACTTTGTGCACCAGAAAGGAGAGGCAGCCACAGCAAACTGAATTAGTGCTGCTGGTTGTTTCAGTGTTTTACTGAAAGGGGCTCACCAAAGGTTGGACAATCCCAATCTAGGAAGTCAAATTCAACCCAGACTACAAACTTAACACAGCAACAGCTGTGTTGCATGTGCTGTTGCCATGAGTACATGCATGTTAGCACATCTGAGAGACATTATGGGAAAAAAAGCAGTGCAATTTCTAATGCAAGCTGAGAAACTGAAATTTTGGGTCTATTACAAGACCTTAAATCTGAAAGTCTCTAGCTATGACACAGGAAAAGAAAAACACACTCAACAAACACTGAGGGAAAATGGAAAGTGTAAATTTTACTTACTTTTTTTGGGACACTGTCCCCTCCCTCTACCTATAATTAGCAGGGATATAGTTGCTGTGAAGTTCTGCCTTGGTTCTCTTTGAGGCAGCCCAGTTCCAACATGGCTACAGAGATTTTGGCAAAGCTTCATTTCAAGAGAAAGCCTTTGCAATTAAGAGTTCCTACTGGATTTGTTCTGCAAAGTCTGTAATTGGCACTTCTGCTGATGCACTTCATTTCAACAAATTGTAAACATTTTTCTTGATTTTGTTTACCACTCCTCTTTGAGTGTAAAACATGCATATTTCTCCTGTTAATGCTACGAAGAGAATCAGATGAGCATGTTTACTGACATCTTCCAAGCTGCTTTTATTAGTAGCTCAGTATTAAGCTGGGAGGAAGGAAAGGAGGGAAGCAGTCTCCCTTCCTGAGGGAACTCCTTCCAGCAGGACTTTAGAACCAAAGGCTAACCCCAATTGGCTTTGCTGGGTTAAGGACAGGGTGGCACAGGACTTTGGCTAGAGCTGAGATCGTGCCCATCTAATGTCAATATACTCAACCATGACAGATAAGGCTGCTCCATCACTCAGTACTGAGCAATCATGGTTCAGGTCAAGGGAATATCAGTAATCTACAAAGATAAAATGCACTGAAGAGACAGGAAAGTGGGAACAGAATGTCTCTTCATTCTCTTCTGGCTGCAATTTCTACTACAATTTCTTTCTGGTTTGCAATTTCAAGCCAAACCCACTCTCAGTGGTTTTGCTCTTGCTCCTGAGCAAGCCATTAGACCCCTCAATTTAAATTAAGCATAAAAATCCTTAATAGAGACCACAGATAAATGAACATGACCCTAAACCCTGGACTGGTATTATAAGTCTTCCAGAATCACAGAACCATCAAATGGTCTGGGTTGGAAGGGCTTTAAAGGATCATTTAGCTCCAACACCCCTGCCATGGGCAGAGATGCCACTCCCTAAATGAGGTTGCTCAGGGTGCCATCCAACTTGGTCTTGAACAGCCCCTGAGAGAAGGCATCAGATACATTGCTAAAAATATTTGCATCTAGTTCTTTCTCTCTACCTTAATACTCTTAATAAGAGAGTTCTTAATACTGAGTCTATTCCTTTCAAATTTTAAAAGGTACTGGCTCTATCTCTTTGCCTTGTTTCTTACATAATCAACACCACCAACATAGCAAACTGTAAATTCAGGCAGCTCTTCCCCTAAAACAGCTTGTGAAGCAAGAAATTGAGATTACAGCCCCAACTCCCAAGAGCAACAGCTATTTCCAGGTAGCATGAGAGATCTCAGATATTACTGCTGCAGTAGGTAACAAGACACATAAACCAATTCTGACTACAGATATTAAACACAGGCCACACACTAAGGAATTTCCATGCCTACAGAGATGGCTTTCCCATTTTGTCAAGGTTTACAAATGGGGTCTAAGGCATTTTTAGGTAGATTTTTCATAGTCAAGGAGCATTAGGGCCAGCTATAGCTTTTGTTATAAAGCTACACATCCCTTGTCCCCTCTGCAAACAGAAATCTGTAACAAAGCAAGCTTTTGTTCACTATTGCTCTACAGCCATCTCCTGTCTTTCTGAGCAGCTGTTTATGAAGAAAGGTGCAAATGTGCCACAAAATCCATGTAAGTGGGAGGCAATGGTACCACAGCATGTCCAGGTTGTGGAGCAAAACAGCACCAGCTGGTGACAGAACAAAGTACACACCTGGCAATGGGGCAAACTTTGGAGAGATCAGGCAGAACAGGCATGGGCAAAAGGTCTGGAAAAGGGATTACACAGGTAAGGAGCAGAAAATAAAAAGTTTCAATAAGATCTTTTAAAAAAAAATGCCAAATGCAAAACAAACAGATATTAAAAAAGAGGCAGCAGTAAATGTTCCTTAAGAGACATAAAGATTTGTATTACAGAGTGGATTGTGTGCATGCTTGCTGAGAATATAGAAGTTTTTTGTCTACAAACCTATCAATAAATTATAACTCTCCACAGAAAAAGGTTGACTGAGCCTTCAGTTACCATAAGAGATATGAGATCAAAATGGTAAACGAGAAACCACCACACCCAGACACCACCAAAATCCTAAAATACTTCTAGATCAAATACTTCTTAACACCCTTTTAAAAACAGTTGCATAAACACATTACTGACATATTTATTATTACAAAAATCTATCAACAAATCAAATTTTTAAAAAGCTTGTCAGAAGGAATCAGCAATGCATTCAGCAGCACTGACCACTGGTGTGTCTATACTATGTCACTGTGAGATGTACAATGTGCACATGGACTTACCCAAGGCAGACACAAAGCTGCCACTGACTCAAGTTTATCCCATGGACTAGAAAGGTGCACAGAAGAACCTTAGGAATGTCTGAAAGACATGCCCGTGTGACATGGGACACATCTGCTACTAACACAAATTTAGGAACTACTGAGGCAGGATAGATCAGATTTCCATATGCACATGGACTAAAAGTATATAGCACAAAACACAGCTGAAAAATTACTTCTAAGCCCTTGATGTGACAACTCTAAGTTAGATCAGAAGCAAAAGTTTCCTGGAAGAGCACAAGGCCAGGTTTAAGCTGCGTGGGCTCTGTTGCAACAGCAAATTTTTAGTAAGAGTTACCTGTTTTACACAGAAAACCACAGCATTTCTGGATGGGCATTTCTGCCCCTCCTGCCCTACAGCTTCACTGGGCCCTGAAACATGACCATCTGTTGGATGAGAATGATGAACAGCAGGCAGCTTTCAAGGAGGTTGTTAGGAAAGGGAAAAGCTTAGTCTCCTTCAAAACTGAAAGCTTGTTTTACCAGGGTCTCCCCCAAAGAGATCACAACCTTCAGAAGTCCACTTTAAAAAGTTACTTTAAAATAGTCTTTTTCAAAATAAGAAGAAAAGTTTAGTATATGAATTTTGCAATGCCAAATAGCAATTTCAAAAGATTTATTTTTAAAGCCCAGAATGGAAACTTGGTCCTCCTCACAAATACAAGGTACACTCACTGTTCAAAGGAAGATCATGCATTAAGCAGCATTGTTCATTCAAAGAGCTGAGTTTTATGTCAGTTCAGAATGGCAGCTAGTAGGGAAGAAGAAAACATTTTAGATTTCTAAATGTTGTTTCTAGTTTCTACTGCTTAGCACTAAATCATGCCTACAGCAATATATAAACTGCAAGTAACATGATTATGCTGACAGCTATGCACAACTCCCAGTGCTGAAGCAGAATAAAAAAAATACATTCTCTGTTGAAATTTTTCATTACAAAAAATTCCAGACTGAGAAAACAAGCTTTCAGGAACAAATTCACAGAAACTAGGCAGGCTGAGACATGCAACCATTTGACAAATCATGCTACTGCACACACACATTGCACTGAGGACTAAAGAACTGCATAGATTGAAATGCTGTGTTACCAAGGACAGATGTTATCCAAAGAGCTTTTAAAACAATGCATTTCACTAACAGTTGCTAAATTTTGTTGTGTAACTAGCCCTACACTGATTTGCAACCTTACGTTTTGGTTCTACAGGAAACTTTCAAACATTACTAGAATACAAAGTCTGAGAAGCAAAAAAATAGGCCCTAAGTTTTGTTGGTTTTATATACAACTTTATTTTATCTTTATAACAGTACCCAGGACTGAACAGACTAGCTACAAAAACTTCAGCTGGTATTTCTTTTTCTCTTCACCTGGCAAATAGAAAAGCTTTCAAACTTTTAGCTGGTACTAAACCGTGTGCCAGACAGAAAAGAGTCAATAAAGGTACTCTAGAACACAATCTTAGCTGAGAAACAATACAGAATTCCAGCTTGATTCAGCTGCTTGAGGAGGTATGGGATCCATCATCTCAGCAGCCTGAAGTCAGATTACTTTTTAACTAGTTAGATGACCTTTCAAATGTATCACTCCACATCACTCCCAGTCTCAGGGACAGTACTGATAGTGTCCCTGCTTACTGTAGCAGCCAGGATGAGTTTGAACTTGCTTTTAGTATTTCCTGTTCATTCTTCAATACACCATTTCTTTGTGCCATTAAAAACAGTATTTAGAGTCCAGTCCTGTCCCTTTTCTATTACCAAAGCCCATTTCAAGGATCCAGACTTGTCTCATGTTCTTCAGTTTCATCAGGAAGTTCTTCAGCAGATGCATCACACACATTGTCCTGGCCATCTGCAGGCTGATTTGGCTCATCAGGTTCCCCAGCTGCAATCTGAGTTGTTTCTTCTTCCTCTTCTTCCTCAACTTCCCCATCATCCTCTACATCCATCTCAAACACCCTGATGTGGCGGAGGTTTGAACTTAGCTATAGAGACAGTAAGAAGTTCCTGTTAATGACCAAATAAATAAAAGCACCACCAGCACTTTAATTGTCAGCTTTGAAAATAAGCTTTATCTTTGAAATTGAGGTCTCAAGGGAATGAGCAAAATTTTTATTGCTCTACAGGCTGAGAAGTAAAGCAAGCAGATCTATTATCTTCTGTTAAAGTTTTTCCATCCTGTGCTACTATGGTATGACTGTATCCTGACACACTAACAGCAGATTATGAAAAAAATATTCTATTTGTTAAAAAAAATAAAAATTGGTGACTTTTAGGTTACCACTTCAGTCAGTACACTTCCTTTTATAGACAGGCTTTTTCAGAGATACTGCACTTACCACACAAGAAACTTTTCTAATGCCATTTACAGAGACATACTGAGCTTTCATGTTCTCCAGCACTCTCCACTGACTCTCCAAGAAGACAGTACATGTGGGTATCTCACCGCTTCGCTCATCCAGCCTGCACAGCAAGGGAAAAAGCACAAAGCTGCTTCACAAGAAACAACTGCACTTCTAAGAAAAAACCTCCAGTTTCTTATGTCTAAATTTCATCAGATGCAACAAGCAGATTAGTCTCTGAAACCATCATAATGCCGCTATGATTCTCTAGAACAGGAGATCCAACTGTAGAGACACAGCAGGTTCCAACTGAGTTAAGAACATTACAGCAGGTGAGGAGGGAATTGTAAAGTCTGACCTTCCCACAAGAAACAGCTCTAGCAGGATGTGGGTGGCTTTTTTTTAACCTCTCCTCTGCACTAAAAGAGGAGTTTCCAGACACAGTCCTGGATGCAGGGCCTCCCTTACACAGAAGTTTGGCCTCCATGACCTTTCAAATATGCATCACTACCCCTCCACAGGGATTGCATGAAGACACTCCCTACCTATTATAGCAGACAAGATTAGTTTGAACTTGCTCTTAAAATTTTCTGTTCATTCTTCAATAAAAGATCTCCCATCTTCCTCAAGTCCATCTCAAAAAGATTACTTTAAATGGAGGTTTGAACTTAAAATAGAGAAGAAAAAGTCTTTAGTTAATGAATTTTAAATAAAAAGTAACCACCAGACTTTAATTTAGCACAGAATGGAAGCTTTGGTCCTTAAAATTGAGGTACAAGGGAATGAGCAAAATTTTACTGTTCAAATATTGAGAAGTAAAGCAAGCAGATCCAATCTTCTGTTGGAGTTTTCCCAGAATGGCTACTAGTAGGTGTATCCTGAAAAACTACACAGCAGATTTGAAAAATATTCTATTTGTTTTAAGTAAAAATTGGTGACTTACAGGGTTACCACTTCAACATATAAACTTCCCTTTTATAGACAGGTTTTTCAGAGATACTGCACTTACAACACAAGAAAGGAAGCTAAGAATAAAAAAGACATACTGAGCTTCTTTGATGTTTTCCTTTACCTCCCAAAAATTCCAGGAAGAATTTTGTTGTGTAACTAGCCCTACACTGATTTGCAACCTTACGTTTTGGTTCTACAGGAAACTTTCAAACATTACTAGAATACAAAGTCTGAGAAGCAAAAAAATAGGCCCCAAGTTTTGTGGGTTTTATATACAACTTTATTTTATCTTTATAACAGTACCCAGGACTGAACAGACTAGCTACAAAAACTTCAGCTGGTATTTCTTTTTCTCTTCACCTTTTAAAAATGGCAAATAGAAAAGCTTTCAAAGCTTTAGCTGGTACTAAACCGTGTGCCAGACAGAAAAGAGTCAATAAAGGTATTCTAGAACACAATCTTAGCTGAGAAACAATACAGAATTCCAGCTTGATTCAGCTCCTTGAGGAGGTATGGGATCCATCATCTCAGCAGCCTGAAGTCAGATTACTTTTTAACTAGTTAGATGACCTTTCAAATGTATCACTCCACATCACTCCCAGTCTCAGGGACAGTACTGATAGTGTCCCTGCTTACTGTAGCAGCCAGGATGAGTTTGAACTTGCTTTTAGTATTTTCTGTTCATTCTTCAATACACCATTTCTTTGTGCCATTAAAAACAGTATTTTCAGTCCAGTCCTGTCCCTTTTCTCTTACCAAAGCCCATTTCAAGGATCCAGACTTGTCTCATGTTCTTCAGTTTCATCAGGAAGTTCTTCAGCAGATGCATCACACACATTGTCCTGGCCATCTGCAGGCTGATTTGGCTCATCAGGTTCCCCAGCTGCAATCTGAGTTGTTTCTTCTTCCTCTTCTTCCTCAACTTCCCCATCATCCTCTACATCCATCTCAAACACCCTGATGTGGCGGAGGTTTGAACTTAGCTATAGAGACAGTAAGAAGTTCCCGTTAATGAATAAATAAATAAAAGCACCACCAGCACTTTAATTGTCAGCTTTGAAAATAACCTTTATCTTTGAAATGGAGGTCTCAAGGGAATGAGCAAAATTTTTATTGCTCTACAGGCTGAGAAGTAAAGCAAGCAGATCTATTATCTTCTGTTAAAGTTTTTCCATCCTGTGCTACTATGGTATGACTGTATCCTGACACACTAATAGCAGATTATGAAAAAAATATTCTATTTGTTAAAAAAAATAAAAATTGGTAATTTTTAGGTTACCACTTCAGTCAGTACACTTCCTTTTATAGACAGGCTTTTTCAGAGATACTGCACTTACCACACAAGAAACTTTTCTAATGCCATTTACAGAGACATACTGAGCTTTCATGTTCTCCAGCACTCTCCACTGACTCTCCAAGAAGACCGTACATGTGGGTATCTCACCGCTTCGCTCATCCAGCCTGCACAGCAAGGGAAAAAACACAAAGCTGCTTCACAAGAAACAACTGCACTTCTAAGAAAAAAACCTCCAGTTTCTTATGTCTAAATTTCATCAGATGCAACAAGCAGATAAGTCTCTGAAACCATCATAATGCCGCTATGATTCTCTAGAGCAGGAGATCCAACTGTAGAGACACAGCACGTTCCAACTGAGTTAGGAACATTACAGCAGGTGAGGAGGGAATTGTAAAGTCTGACCTTCCCACAAGAAACAGCTCTAGCAGGATGTGGGTGGCTTTTTTTTAACCTCTCCTCTGCACTAAGAGGAGTTTCCAAACACAGTCCTGGATGCAGGGCCTCCCCTTACACAGAAGTTTGGCCTCCATGACCTTTCAAATATGCATCACTACCCCACTCACAGGGATTGCATGAAGACACTCCCAACCTATTACAGCAGACAAGATTAGTTTGAACTTGCTCTTAAAATTTTCTGTTCATTCTTCAATATACAATATCTTTGTGGCATAAAAAAGTTAATTTACAGTCAGTGTGGCTCTTTATTTTGAAATGAAAATGCATCTTAAGCAAACCACCAGAGAAGAATGGGAGAAAAGTAAAAGCAAGGAACACACAGCAACTAAAGGATTGGATTCACTAATTAACTGATAATAATAATCAATAACGTTGGCCTTTGTGTCTGTGCTCACTTTCACCTGATGCTCTCCTCTACCTATGCCAAAGCAGACAGCTGTACCAGTTCTGATGTTTTAAGGTCAAGCTGACAATATTTGTAAGGGTGGCTACTAGGGAAAGATCAAGAAATACCTGGGTATTCTTATTAAAAGGCAGAGTTACATGAGCACATATGGTGAAAACATCCTAAATTGAAGTATTCTGACTAGCAAAGTCAGCATCTTCTAAGGAAAATTTCTGATTCTGCAAGGTATCTTCAGCTGATCCAGCCAGGTGTGGAAGTAGTATCAGTATGAAAAACCACAAAACCAACCTCCCAAAACAAACTATTTAGGAAGCTTCCATCTCCCACCATCCTACTCTCCTGGCACAAAAAGAGTTTCTGCCTTTAAAATATTTACACATGATTACAAGTAACTGTACACAATTACAATATTTGCTTAATTTGCTTTTCAGTTCTACATTTTCAGATTTGCTCAAGGTTTTTCAGTACCTTTCCATAGAATCCCAAGTGAATTTCCTATCTTGGTCCTCATCCGTATATACTGAAGATAAAGGCAGCTGAGCCAAGACTCTCTCCTTCCCCTCTTGTTGCACACTCTCTTTCAGAACTACAGTTACAGTTTCATCATCATAGAAGTGAGCATCCAAACAACTGTAGCATCTATAGGAAAATAATTTAGAAAGCATCAAGTAATATAAGAGAATGCAGAAATAAACTATGTTAAAGTTGACCAGCACTCATGTTAAAAAGTATTCAGTACTTAACAAAAGCTTCATTGTAAATAATAATAAAATAATAAAAGAGGTGAGTTGTGCAGCTATGACTGAATGATAGCCATAACCTGGCAGACTCCTGCATCATGCAGGAAAAATGATTCTGAAGGGGAAAATAAAGCAACTCACAAAAAACTCTTACTTGCAACCTTCACATTTCAGATGAAACATAAGAAACAGCAAACATAAATACCAAAGAAAATTTAGAAATACAGCTGAAGGTTCTGAGGGCAATTCACATCTGGCTTTTCTACATGAAAAGGACAAGTTTAGGCTATCATATGCCTTGTAAGATGCCTACATTCAGGCATATCAAGTCTTACCTTATTTAAAGAACATCACAGAGTTAAAAAATACTTGTTTCCAGCTAGATTTGTTTCTTGCACCTGTGTTAAAGCTTTAGTTTTCAACTGGAAAACTAAAATTTACTTGACCTTGAGATGAAGTGAAAAGTAAGATTTGAACTACTCTGCAGCTTCATGCACCTGTGCCATTTCTTACACCCTGATTCACCCAGGTGAGTTACCTTCAAAGGTAACAATGCAAGAAAACCAACAGGAAATAAGATTTTTAATTCAGCAATCTGCAAGAAAAATCAAATATACTGACCTGGAGTCTGAGCTCTCATTTATACTGTTGTTCAAGAAGTTTCCAAACTCTACTGCAAGAATCCCATTACTGACAGACCTGGAACAACAGAGTTAATTGTCTCAGTGACAAAAACCTTTCCCTTCACCGAGAATCCAAAATCTCTAATGGCAACTGTGGTACAAGATGGTGTAAAAGCCTTTCTAAGTTCTGCACAATACAAGGTTAAATGCCAAAATGATGTAATTGGTGGATGGGAACCTTTTAAATTCCTCTGCTCCTCAGAAAAACAAAACTAATGGAGTCAAATGGAAAACTGCATCTGGCTTATGCAGAGAAGAGAAAGCCATCATTAAATTACAGACTGCAAGACATTAATCAAAGAATACTATTTACAGTAAGACAAAGCAACAGAAGAAGCAGGATTCTTTGTAATTTTTCAGATGTCTGCACAAGTAATTCTGTTAGCAGCAATCTAATGGAGTCTGATTTTTTCCTTATCCCAGAACCATCTTGGGTCTTGAGATGAGATTTACTGAGTGTAATACAACACAAACTTCTGCTGCAGTTTCCAGTTGCACTTCTTAATGTATTCCTCATTTTCTCTAGTATTCAAGAGAGATTGTATTAATAGTGTTCATTCCTTATTTTTACAAATAGATTTAAATTGTGTTTCTGTACAAATGTGGCAAAACTCACACACCACTTTTTCCCTCTTTTTGTCTTACCTGGAAGTATCAGTATGTCTCCTCAAAATGTGTATTTTAGCAATAGAATTTTCTAACATGGTGAAGAGAACATAATGTAAGTTAGATGTTTTGTCATTCCACCTGCAGTGTGGGGGAAGAAATGAAAATTTAGATGAAGTTTTAATAACCCGTAAACTACATGGAACAAGGAAAAGGAACAAGGAATAGCAACATACTTACAGAAATGGTAATTTAAATAACTGAGGTGTGGAATCTTCACTGCAAAGGAAAGACAAAACAGTTTACAAAATGCTACTCATGCATGAGTTTTAGTTGCACATTTCTTTAGCTGCTTTTAGTAATGAAATACCTTTGAGAAACTTTGTAGAGAGATATGCACACTGCTTGATGCACTGACTTTCCAATTACATCCTAATAAATAGAATAGAAATAGTCCATAAAATACAGGCAGTTATTCATAATTATACATGTTTTTAAAAAAAAAAAAAACAAACCAACCTATCAACAACCTCTGAAAGAAAACTCCATCAATATTTATCCTGGAATAAACATCCCTAATGAAAACCCTATGTCACTTCATACATTTGTTTCATGTTTCTCCATATTAGACTAATGTATTGCCAACTAACATAGTTATCTGGTACACAGCACACACACACATAATTAACATTAAAACCACATCCCAAAATCATGTGAAGAGAATACATCAAATAAAAAAATCCCCACGGTACTTTCCCCGGCTAAAGGCTTGAGATATCCCAGCAGTGAAGCTGGACTCCACCCAAGTTATAGGCACTCAAAGGCAAAGATTAAAGCATCAGGCCTTACTAAGCACGACTGCTTCCTTCAGTTGACCACTACCCCTAAAAGAAAGTTATCAGTTATAAAAACAGAACTTACTGCTGGCTTTTGTAAACACTGATCAATGACCCCTTCCATTTGCCTTTTGACAAAATGCAATGATTTCTCAGGATAGTAGGGAAACAGAAGTGGGCTTTCTGTAAACAGACAAAGTTAATTTTAAAAATGCTTGTATCTCTATAGAAACATATTACACCATTATTATCTCTAAAACCAGATTTTCTAAAGACTTTTTTTCAAACAAAAATGCTACCATTTTCCCCCTTTTTATTGAATTAAATAGGCAGAAAAAGACAACTGTGGCAAAATCAATTATACACAGCTTATGCTGTCAAGGTTTTACAGTTTTGGTTTCTAAAGTTAAACCAGAATAACTGTCACCATCTGCTCATTATAGTCTCTTACTTCCTTTTCACCACTTATTAACAAAATAGTCTCAGACTCCAGTGAAAGAGAACAAGTTAAGACACTTCCCATAGGTGTAAGTGTATACTTATATACAACCTAAGTATAACTATTACTTTCTTGAACTGGAATTAAGATATCCTAAACCTCTTCTGAGATTCCTTCCAAGCCAACACTTCTGAGACTGGTACAGAAAAGATGGTGAACTCCCAATATCCAGAAAATGGTAATTGACTGGGTAGGCAGCTACATAAATGCTGTGCAAAATAACAAGGCCCATTTATTTTATTCCACTCAGTTGAAGACCAAGGAGTAACACTACAGAAGTAACTCACAAGCATGAAAAAGATAACTCTTCTACATTGCTTACATTCTGCATGTATCTTGCATTCCCTTCTTTTTCATGAAAGCACATTACCTTTAAGATGAGTACTATCTTTAAGAAAGTTAAACCATTGGTTTCCCTCTGTATTAGGTGGTGATACAAGGTCATCATCTTCATCTTTCAAGTACTAGAAAAGAAACACATTTTTAAGACTGTAATTTAAGAATAGGGAACATTAGAATTCACCTTCACTATTGCCCCTAGTGAGTACAGTAAACATTTCTTAGTAAATAAACATGCCATAGTCTTAAAACTAAATATTCCACCCCATCAAGAAACAAGAAAAATCAGCTATTGTTTAAGATCACATGGTGTTATTTCCCTAAGAAACTGATTTTTAGATCAAGTCTGAACACAAATGTTTTGAAATACAGTGATTAATGCCAAACACGTAACCAACATATCAGTTTTACTGAAGCTGGCTTTTAGAGTTTTACTACTGCTGCAAAATATTTTTGTCTTTTCCTAAAGATACAGCATGTGTAAAGTGAAACTACAAGGTTTTAAACCCTCATTTTCCTAATAATAAGGTGAAACAATTTACTCTTTTTTATCATTAATGGTTTGTGCAACACGGAGCAAAAAGGCCAGGGAAGCAAAGTGGACACAACTTTAAAAGCTTCTCTATCTAAGGATTTTCTCATTTATTCTTTTTGCATTTATTCCTTAGTTCTTTACCTGGCCAACTCTCTCCACATTGAAGTATTTTCCTTTACGATTGTAAAGTTCTGGTGCCTAAAAAAATAATGCAAACAAACCCATTATTTACACACAAAAATAATAAGAAGTAGTGAACAAAAAGATGATCAAATTATTTTATTCTAAGATTTTTCAGACTCAGCTGTTGTCAGCAAAAATACAGTCAAATGATGTACTTGGAAAAGCAGTATCACTGACCTCGTTGAAGTGCTCAGTAAGAAAATCAGCCACAAATGTGATATCTTTTTGAGTCATCTAAAAGGAAAAAAAAAACAGTGAGAAAAGGGTAAGAAACACATTTCAATGAGCACAGAACACACAATCTACAGGCTGTACAAGCACAGCTCCCTCAGCCTGTGCTCACAGGGCAAATGTTCCAGCTTCCAACCTGCTTGGGAGTGCTCTGCTGAACTCATCCCAAACCTACTCTTTTCTTGTACAGGATGGTCCCAACTGGAGATGCAACCAACAAGTGCTAAATAAGGACAATAACTGCATCCCCTGACCTCCTGGCTATGCTCTCATTACTACAGCCCTGGTCACCCCTGCCCACCTTTGCCAGGGCACACTGCTGGCTCATGTCCAGTGTGCCCCCAGTGATTCCCACATCATCCCAGCAGAGCTGACATCTTCCCAGCCACATGGGCTCAACCCACCCCACAACAGAACCTTGCATTTTGTCCTTCATGAACTGCAGGGGGTCCCCACCTGTCCATTCCTCCAGCCTATCTATTTCTGGAATCTATTTCTATCTCTGCCCTCAAGTGAGGGCAGTGTGATGGTGGCTGCAAATTCGATGCAGGTGTTATCGTATTATTATATTATTGTGCTGTTATACATTCCCTCTCCTCTATGGGGGCATTGATAAAGATATTAAGGTCTCACTCTGGTTAACTTCAGCATTTAGGGCACATAAAGAGCTGCTATACAGAGGCCTTGTATACCCAGCATACTACATACAGCAGTGTTAGCAAAGAAAACAGAAAAAGTTATTCAAGCACAATAGCATATTAGTGTCAATGTGCAGGCATCAACTTTCTCAAAAAAATTATACAGACACTACACTTATAAGTTCTGGAACAAAAAGGAACCTTGAATTCTGCTTTCAAGATGAGCAGAATGTCAAGGATATCACTATTTATCAGAAAATGTTACCATTACCTTGTTCAGTTCTGGTAGCACATGATCTTCTGACATCCTCAACATGGCTGAGGGAAAAATTATATTCTTATTGCATCAATACTGTTTTCCTACTATCCTTAATTTTTCACGTGTATGTAATAAGACATTGCTGTTAAAAAAGATTAATTCATTAGAAGCAAAAGAGCCTGGGATGAAGAATTACAAGTTGAGACTGAAATTAAGTCTCTCTAGTCTCACTAGATTACATTACAAATCTTCAAGAATTTTATCTTTAATCTTCTCCAACTGCATTCTACTCTGTATGAGACTGAAACAAAATTACTCTGAAAAGAGCTCATAAGAATTTGTTCATGTCCATACTAAGAGTACTAAAATAGATTTATGTAAAATACATAAAAACTGTCATGCTCAGAAAATGTGTTTTGAGAATGGCACAGGAATAATTTTAAATCTGCAAGGCTTGGATAAAGTTCTCTGTTTAGTCTGAAATGAAACAAACAGTGAACATAACATTATGACAGAAAACTTAGGTAGTCCTGCTTTCTGCAATTTTTAAATTAAAACTACTATATTTATGTTATATCTGGTACTTTTATGATATCTGGTAATAACACTTACTTTTTGTAAAGTAGTTCTAAAAATCAAATAAAAGTTATAAACTTATTCATAAACTTTTATAAAATACAGTGCACTTCACTTCCTTCTAACATTTTTTCTGCAGCTACCCAGACACAACTGAAGGTGGCTACTAAGTGCAAGTGGACATTCAGAGACTGTTTACATCTGTGCGGAACCTTACAAGTAACTAGGCTTTTACAGCAGAAAAGAGCAAGGAACAGAGTAAAAGAAAATAAGGCTGCATTTCAAATTTTGTGTAGACTAAAAAAAGTCCTTTATTTTTCTCCAAATCAAGACAAGCAAATTGCTCATGAAGCAGAAAACAGCTTGGAGCAGTATTACAGGTCAAGTATATGCAATACCCACTCTGCATATACTAAATTTAATTGAGAACTGCCAAATTTATAATCTGTGTTTAATATTATAATTACTCTTGCCTCATCAACTATAATGCTTTATATGTCCAGAAATTTTCTATGATAGAAAAAAAAATAGATGGTTACAACTAAGACTGGCCTAGGTACTTGTCTGCATTTCAATGCTTACAATATAAACCAGATACTGGATGATTACTGTGTGACCAATCTTACCAACATAGAGCCATCGGAAAAATGCCTTGAAGTTTTTCATACTACTGTCGATCACTCTAAACAAGAAACAAGAAAAGAAATTACAAAATCTGACTGTCACAAGGTGCTTCATGCTTAAGTCCCATCTTTACCACAGAAAGGCCTGCAAGCACTGTCAGTTTTTTTTCAAAATGCCCAATGCAACGTTTCAAGTAAGACTATTCTTGTGGTAGGAGTCTGACATGCAGGGAGACAGGAAGAAAGCTCACCACCAACAGAAGAGTCTTGCTCTCCCAACCTCCTCCATTCCCAGCCCATCAATCTCCCCTAATACAAGACTGAATAGGAATGCTTTTCAACTCTCCAGACTTTCTACTTACTGAAGCAGCTCATTTGCCTTCAGGATGAAAGAACCAACAGCAGTAATAGCCTCTGTAAAAAAAAAGCTAACCATTATTATTGAGCTTTCAAAGGTGAAATGAGAGCAGGTAGGTTGCACACACACTACTGTACCGTCAATTCCAGATGCATCTAATCCCAGAGACTCATATTTTTGTTTCCATAAAGCCATTCCTTTCAACTCACTCAAGTGGTATAAAAGTGCCTCAGAGCCACTAGGAAGGCAGAGGAAAGAAGAATAATTTTTTATTCACACTCTGGAAATTTACTGCTTTGCTGCATGCTACTTTTATTTAATGCACAAAGTGCAAAGCTTCATAAGGTGATGTGACATGAACAAGAGTCCTGGTATCACTTGAGAGAAAGGTAGATAATGTCTCAATGACACATAAAGTTAGTGTGAATATTTTGCACAGATCCTATTAAGCACACCTAATTAAGGCAGCAATTTACAGGTGATGCACCATGAAGACTCTTCAAAATACTTCACTAGATCTCTACTATGCAAAAGTTAAATTTTTTGCCATGATCACAGTTTCCATACCAGCCCACCTACACAGAAAGCACCACCAAGACAGCATATTGTCTTTTATCAAAGCATATAATATTTAATCTAAAATTCATTGGAAATTCTGTGACTTACCTCTGCAAATGACTTATAACCAACTTTTGTATACTAGAATAGGAAGACTCTATGGACTGACCAAGTTTTTTTAAACCCTGGTAACAAAGAAATACAATAATGATCTGTTAACATTTTTTAAAACATACTACATTAATATATTTCAATACTTTTAATCATTTTTATGTTAACATACCTTTACCGTCAGTTGGTTCATTAGTAATGCCTGAAGTTCCAGACTGAAGAAGGTAGGGAGAGAAGCAAAAAGCCATTTCATTTTGTGTTTCAACATCAAGTGCAAAGGCATACTCAGATAAAACAACAGTAACTACCTTGCTTTGCCCCATAACAACAGCTGCATAAACTCATCCTGAACAGAAGTGGTTGTATTCTTTTCCTGTCAGTCAAAATGATTGAAATAGATTGGTGAAGAGATTAAATCCAGCCTGCCAAATTATCTCACAAACACTCCATATAAAGTATTTCAAAGAACCCACCCATATCTTTGAATGTTGAAATCAGACTACTGATCACTAAAAATTTTCTGATCACTGAAATTTTTATAGTATTTCAAGTTATTTTCAACTGCATTATCCAATAAAAATTCTAAGCAGTTTGCCACCAAGAATCTATTCTAAAAAATAAGCAAATTACAAGATTCATTAACTTCTGACCATGGTCAATGAACACAAAATTTAAGCAAATCCAATAGCATCTTAAACAGATAATTACATGTGCTCTATTGAACTAGGCTGTAAGTGTCGTTACTGAACATTTACAGTGATCAGTTTATCAATGACTTAAGTACAAAGAGCACAGCCTTAAGTAGAAAGCAACTGACCAGCAGCTGGACAAGCTGAAAAGTATGATTTTTAAAACATTCAGAATAAATAAAAGTATCACAATACAATTATGCTTGATTGTACACAGGTACCTTCAGCATCAGAGCACTTGACACACAATTAGCTTCCAGGCTGTCTCAGAACTGAGAGACTCTTATCTGGAGGCATCATGCTTAAACATTAAGATATGCAATAGATTAACAAGAACAACAGAACTACTGCAAAAAGTGTTTTTCCAAAAGGATGGTTAATCCTGGTACCTGAACAAACTTTGTTAGTCGTGAGTCCATCTGCATCAGTATTTCTTCCCATGCTTCACACATGCATGTCAATGACAGCTTTATATACTGTAATACAGAAACTGGCATCAGTATTATTGCCTTTCTCCCTTTCAACAACACATTCAACAAATGGATGTTACAATATAAAGGAAATATACACTGTAGATCTTATATAAAATTTACTATCAAATTCCAAGTTGGAGCTCTACATTTGCTTAAAACCAACTCAAGCTTCTTACAAGAAAACATTTATGTCACTTGCATTAGAATGTCAAAGCCTACAGAACCACAAGACTAAAAGGACGGTGTAACACAACTGTACCTGTAACAGAGTTGAAATGTGAGTAAACTTCCGGGCCATTCGAGTTACCTCAGGTAAGTAACTTGATAATAGACTAGTGTCCAACTATAACAAATGAAAAAAGCAACAGTTAACAGATGACTTGTCTTTCAACAATATAAAGATTACAGAAATTCAAAGACAGATTGGAAGGACCCACAGAAAATTTCTTTGATCTCAACTCCTTATGGTTGATTTTAAAAGGAAAATACATTTAATTCAAAGAAGCAATAAGTATTTTTAATACCTCTATAAAAACCCCTGATAAGGTTCCACATTTTGGAGCTCTAACAGTAATAATTTTAAGGATGACTGTTTTGGAAAGGGGATAATCACAAGCATTGCTGTTATGCCCTTGTGTGCAGAATGGAGAAAATCTGAATGATTGTCACTGTAGTTGAATAAATTAATGTTATTCTAAAAGAAGTATTTTGCAAGAATGGCTCAGATCACCACTGTCAGTCTCATCAGTGAAACTGCATGTTGACATCACAAATTCAAAGTTAAACTGGGGTTAATTTCAGAATGGCTAGAACTGGTAGTTTTTGTTACAATGGGAAAGCAATAAAGCTACCAGAATGTAATTTAAAAAGTAGTTTTCCTTTTAAAAATGTTTTAAAATGTGTTTACTTACCTGAAAATACATTATCTCTGCTTCGCTGTCTGGAGAGCTTTGTATCTCTGTAATAACTGACAGTGATTTCAAATCACTAGACAAACACAGTCCACGACAAGAACCTGCCACCTGAAGGATTCCAGTTTACAAGTTAATAAAACATTTCATTTCCTCTAAGAATATTTACTGCTCTAACACACTGACATACAAAGATAACTGTGCTCAATGGAAGGTAAAAATGAAGTGTAATTTTCAGCTACTGCTCAGGAACAAACCCACTCTTTTTATTGTGTATTAACAGTGAATTTTGAAACAAGAGTTAAATTTCCCAGTTACAAGGTCTTTCCATCAATAACCAACAGCCCAATTAATTAGTTTCTTTAAATTCAGCAGCCCACTTTCACTTATGTGTAAGCATATGTGTATTTTCACTCAATTCAGCTGTAGTTTGGTATATTATGAAGAAAAAATATGGAAAGGAACCAAACATACCCCATTTACTGTAGCAATCTTGAACATTCCATAAGCATATATCTCAATAAATCCTGAGCTGCCACCAAGGACAAGAGCATTAAGTCTATAAAAATAGAAGAATGTGTTGATAAGCATATTGAAAAAAATTTGAACACATACAGATATAATTCTTAGTACTTAAATTCCCCCTCTTTAATAATGTTCCTCTAAAGAATCACTGCACAAAAGGAAACATTGTGTTACCTTCCACGATTCAAGAAATTTAAAAACAAACTAACAAATTAGCTTGGATTTTATTGATAAAACCTGCCTCTAACATTTAAATTAAGAGTATTACTACATTAACTGAGAGAATAGGAAAAAAATAGCACAGTTTAGTCAGAGAGTCCATTTTCACTAGAAGTAACAAGTTTCTAGCAACCTTCCCCTTACCAATGCAGGCTGCAAAGCATTATTACAAAGCTACTTTGAGTTACCCTGATTACATGCAGAGTGAGTTTGTCACACTCACTCAGTGGCATCCCTCAGCACCTCAGAGGCAATGAATATTTGAAATGGATGCAGCAGCAATAACAGCCACAGAAGTAACAATAGCATCAGAAGCAGAAACTCAGTTCAAAGAACAGAGTCTGGCACAGACAGGTCTATGTTCTGCTCACTTATTAACACCAATGTGCTACACTGGCTTGGGAAAAAGCCTACAAATACAAGAACATTAACTGCAACTTCTGCCTGTTATGTATCTAAACAAATACACATTGAAACAGAATATTTCTTTTAAAGCAAACACAGAACTTAGGAAAACAATCTTTTGGTTTGATTAATTGAGTGGTGGATGCTGAGAGAATTCACAAAGCTCCTCCACCACAGACAGCTCACTCTCTCTCAGGCCAGGAAATCCTACTGTAAGAAGAACTATCAAGTTTTAAAAAGGAGTAAATGGTGATAGACAGAGATGCAGATTTCAATTAAGGAGGGTGGTTCTGCGTGGTGAGACTGTAAGGAACAGTGAAATGGAAAAAACAAGGCACAGACATTAAGTGTGCTGCTCAAAAAAGCAGCACAAGGCACTGCACAAAGCCAGTTGCAGTCTGCTAAATTACACTTCCACCAGCTGCCCTTCATGTGTTCCCTAATAACAGATGTTTATTTTAAAGTAACAAGGACACAGCTAGTTTCAGAGCTACTTTTAAGTTTAGATTTGTCACACTTTTACAAACTCCCAGGAATTCTCTGTATAGAACAAGCATTCAAAAATGTCTCCAAGACCAGCTTAAGTAACACATAAATCATCCTTCAAATACACCCCAAGAAATCTGCTAAGAAGATACGACACCAGCAGCAGTTACAGATAAACTGCCTTATAATCCCTCTAAAATAAGGAGGAAAGGTGACTGATGGAAACTTTAATATAGTCTTTGAACTTTTATCTTTGTTTAAAAAGATATTCCACATAATTTCTCTTAGACTTGAAAAACAATTATGAATAATTTAACAGTAAACCAAATTATCCCTTATTTTATCCCTTTAAAAATGCAACTAAACAAAAAACCTCAACCAACAACCCACAGCCAGAATTTACCTGACATCACCCAGAAGCTTCATAATCTCATCTGACTTTTCTTCACTGAAAATACAAAACATGTGATTAGGGCTTATGTAGTTTGTCTCAATACCAGAAAACAAAACAAAACACTAGTGAGTTATAATACAACAATTTCTTACCTGAAAATTTTTGCAGTGGTACTGTAACTGAAAACAAAATAATTACTTTCAGTAACAATGATCAGATAGCTGTTGAGCATTAAAGATGAATAATTGAAATAATGACAACAAATGACAAATGGTATTTCCTCAAGCTTATGAGACTAACACTTACTTTTTTGGTAGTGCTGGTAATTTAGGCAAAAGGAGGTTTGATTCATCTTCAGCATTGTAAAAGGAAGTGAGAACACTGAAAAAGACATAATACTGTCTTTATTACCCAAGCTGTAAAAATTAGAAGAGACTTTCTTTTCAACTCCAGAGTTAAGAGTATATATTCAATGCATTATGTATATCAAAATTACAAATAAGAGGATAAATTATTAAAGGTCACATAAAAGATTATAAAGTGATAAAATTAATAAAAGAACGGAAAACCTTTTTTTATTTCCAGTGAATAAAGTTTGTATCTGCTGGCCCAGAGGCTTGTTCACCAAATCCTTCATTGCCAGTAAATCAGTTACTGTCAGAGACTTTCTGTTTAAACTCTCTCCAAACCTGCAGTACAACAGGCTATACATGCTAACACTAGATTAGGCAACTCTTAAGAAGAAGCACAAGATTATGCTGAAATTTAATGTATTACCCAAAAAACCACAAGACTGAGGTATCAGCACTAAAAATAAGCATATGAAAAGTGTCTATTCTAAAAAAAGGAAAATTTTAGCCAAGTGGTGAAAAAAACCCACAGCTGTGGAAAACTGTGTAGCTGTTTGTAACATTCCACATATAAACTATCAGCAAGCAATGCTTGCTACATTATGTGACTGCTTGTACCATTCCACATATAAACTATCAGTAAGGTGGCATTACATGGCTTCTGATTTATTTCCTTTCAGAGCAACACTTTCAGACTCACCTGCTTTCCTCAGTTACTTCCATCCAATGCATGTATGTAATAGATAACTCCACAGAGAAGGAGTGCAAGCTTTCAGGTTTTTCAACATCACACAGAATAATCCGCTTGGTATCAGCAAGGCCAAAAGCCAAAACTAGAGAAAGACAAGTAAAATGTGTAAATAACCAATCAGCAAAATGTGAATCCTTACACTGACTAGAACTGAACGTGCTTCTAACAATAGTTCTGATAAAGTAGAGGCTTCCAATTTTGCAAACTTGAGTCCAATATTATATATAACATTGTCCACCAGAAAGGTTTGGTGGACAAAGACCACAAATTAGGAGTTGCCAAGCAACTTCTGCACCACTTTCTTCCTAACTTTCTTCATCCATAATAGCAAATAGCAGGCAGAGGTTTCTCTATTTACTTCCTTATAATGACAGGTAATCAGCTTAAGAAGTTTCTTAAACTCTTCAGATGCCATCATAAAACAATATAGGTAGCTTTTATCCTTGTGTCATGGAAGAAGATTGTTCCCATTCTCCCACCTCCAGTGAAGCAAAAATTAACTGATTTCTGGCGTAAGTTTATTAAGCTACTAATTTCAACATTATATCTATTAATAAGGAAAAGGCTTTTTTTTAATTCTCTGGTCTATAATTAGAGCAATTTCAGACTATGAAGTTTTGCCTACAGTCAGTAAGGTAAGCTCTTCAACCAATCCTCATCAGACAGCTTCTTTCTCTCCCAATAAACTTTGTAGTTCATACAAAATATCCCGCATAGTTAAGAGGTTGAAATTTTGCTATACCCTGAAAAGCAGCATTTGGGCACATAAATCTGGCTTACAATCTTTCTTGCAATTGCATTCAACAGTGTTAATCTCTCTATTGCTGTGAATGAACCTACATAAAATTAAGCCACCCTTCTCTTCAAACACAGTTTACTTGAAAATTTCCTTCACAGATGAGAGGCATCATCATTCATCATTTCCCATGGGGTTTCACTGCACCATATCATCTCATATACTTGACATTACTTTTGCCATCTGGTCTCCAAGCAAGAGCAGTCACTTCTTTTCCTGTATTTTCATTTGGAGGCAAACTCCACACACGTTGAAAGTTTGCAAGCCGATGAAGCAAAACCTACAAAGCAAATGCATTAAAGACAAACTTAAACCACATTCTCCCATTAATAAGTTTGTAAATCAGTTCAAGACGCAGTTTTTTATCAGTTTTTAACTCCTGTATTTTAAACACCTGCTCTTCTAGCAGATAATTCACTCCTATGTTCTTTTAGAGGGCAGCACACAGTTTACAGCAGTACAGAGAAATAAGCTGAGCCTTGCATAAGGATGCAAGCTCCTAACCAACAGGGGTTACCCATCAGCTCTCTAGCAGACAGCCCAAAAGCATCAGTCTTGTCTTCATCACGATCACGTACTGCAGTTCCAGGGGAACAAGTACTTACAATTAGATTTAACTTAAATAGGAACTTCCGTGCACTTCAAAATCCCACAAACAAGCGAGGAGTGCATCATACATTAATTTGTTCGGAAATCAGAATGCAAAAAACAAAGGAGCATTATTAAGCCGTTTGACTTTAAAATGCTATCCTAAATATCGAGGCTTGCGAGAAACGTGCCCCAAGTAACGGCAAAGGTATCTGGGCCTGCAGGGAGAGGCAGCGCCCGTTCCTGCCGTGCTCCTCACCCGGCACCCGCACTCACCTCCCCCGCCCGGTTGGCCAGGGCGATGAGGTCCCTTTTGGGGGACCAGGACATGAACACGACCTCCTGCGGCAGCTGCTTCTCGCCCACCTGCCTGAAGGCGGGCATGGCTGCGGGGCTCGGCGGGGCCCGCCGGGCCTCTGCTCCCGCTTCCGGGGGCGGCGCTTCCCGCCGCGGCAAGGGACGGCCAGGCGCGGGGCGGGCCTCGGGAGCCGTGTGGAGACCCCGGCAGCGGGGCGGGCCTCGCCGCAGCGCCGAGCCAGGGCGGGCGCGGGGAGGCGGGTCAGGCTCTTGCCGCTCCGCCCACTTACTAAGTACTACTTAGTACTAAATACTTTTTTTTAAAAGCCCCTTTTCCATTTGGAGAGAAATTTTTAAAAATTCATCCTGTGAGACGACTGTGTGAAAAATGCGTATTTTATGATTGGCTTTTCGCAAATATTGATTTGAATATTATATGTGTTGTGTTAGAAAGTCATGCTGTATTAATTCTATTAAGTCGTGTTAAATGTAGTTTTAGGTTACACAAAATGTTAAAATAGAAACTATGCTATGTATGATACTTTTTTTTCTAAAGAAAGGACTAGCACTGAGATAGCGGTCACAGGACACCAAAATCTTTCACAGAAAGAGAATTTATTGCGCCATTATCAGGAGAAACGAACTTCTTCCTGCCTCGCTCACGCAGGATGACACCGTTAGGATTATGACGAAGAAGTTGACGATGACCAGACAGAATCCTTTGTTTGAATGGAATTTATGCATCATATATGAGGTGTATGAATATGCAACAGGTTATTGTTTTTAAGGGTTAATCCTCTGTTAACGGGTGTCCTTTTTCAGGCTTATGCTGCCCAGAAAAAGGTACCTGGATATCCATAACTCTTTGTTTCTATTGTCTCATATTGTCCTAATCCAAATTGTCCAAATTATTATTACTCTAATTGTATTACTATTTTTATAACCATTTGATTACTATTAAACTTTTAATATTTTAAAAACAAGTGATTGCCATTTTTTACAACCGTAACTAACAGAGACCGAATTCCTAGAACTCGTGCCTTCCCACCTCCTACCCTCACTTCCTCCCTTGCCCCACCCTCCAATACCAACATAAAATCAGAGCATCCTCCAGTACCTCACCTCTCAGTGAGACCCATAACACCCAACACCCACCAAATTAGACAAACAGCTAATCCTAAGTACAAAATTATCACATTATACAAATACATGGTAAGGGTTGTGATAGTTCACTTAGCTGTTTTGGGGGGGTTTTTTTTTTGGTACCAGTAATGATGTACAATAAAGGAACTGTCACTTAATTCAATCAGGTTTTATTCTGGATATTACCACTTACATTTTTAGAAAATGGAACAAAAGGCTGACAATAAAAAAATAAATTAGTAACTATGTAGCAGCAAGAAAAGTCATGTCTTTTTTTTCTTATTTTTTACTTTCCTCTTGGAGAATATGGCATGTTTCATAGCTAATCTTTTGCAGATCCCCATTTTTATTCTCTTTCGAGTTTTCTGCCCTTTCTTTTTGTCAGGTCTGTAAAGCAAAACAAAGGAACATAGAGATCAGAATAAAATTAAAACACACTTCTCTGTACAAATACATTTGCTGGTATTTTAAATAAGTATATGAATTATGTGGCAGTATGTGAAGTACTGTCACAAAAAGTACAATGAACATTACATCTCAAAATCTTATGCTCTTTCAACTTCACAAAACTGTCCACTTTATTGCCATTATACATTCATTTTATGTATTTATTCGGCATTTAAATTTACATAGATACTGAAAACAAGAAACTCATTCACTGAGTACAAAAAAGCACACACAGAGTTTCATGCTGAATATATAATGCATGAATATATAATAGAAAGACTTAGAAGAAAGTATGTGAAGCTTAACACCATTAGGAAGCATCCTGCAATTAGTACAGGACCTAAATACAACTAGCAAGTGGATTGTTTTCTGTCTCTGACAAAAGATGTCACAATGCAAAATGGTGAGTAATTATAACAAAACATACAAAATTTTTATTAGAAAAAGAAATCTAAGTTATCTTCTGCAATGAATCAGCAAAAGAACGAACTGATGGCCTGAAAGTACTAAAACCACTCTGGCACAACTGACAGAACAGTATCCTCCTTGACAGAAAAAACAGATGAGGTTTCATGAAATTCTTTTAGCATCCTTTTTAATTTTTTTAGTCAAGGAAAAAGAAACATTAAGAGATGGAATTTTTTTAGAGATATATAAAATGAAACATTGCTGCCTTTTGTGTCTGATACTCCCTAAGCAAAACCTGGTTTAGTATCAGTAGGACATGAAGCAATACACCTGTACCCATCTGCCATCCAGCAGGCACCTATGAGTCTCTGGATACTGATCCAAGACGATAATGGTCTCAGTCTCACTGTGTAACATAGGTACAGCTTTTGGGAGGGAAAATTTGCCGTCTACTGCTACAGCCATTCAAGTCCAAAATCACAGAAAAACCCACTACTCTGGAGAGGAATTAATAGAAGTGCAATCAACTATCCTGAACTGGAAAGACTGAGCCATCTGCTGGATCATCTCTTAGGAAGTCCCCTTTCCTCTTTTTAGTTAGTTCCAGCTGAAGACAACTACACACACTTTAATTGGCTCTCTGATACATACAGGTATGTGTACAGTGTTGTTCTGTATGCAACAAAAGGAAAATCATGGAAGAATTAAAGTACTCAATGTGATCCTCATTAATGGTGGAGATTTAGATCATACTACAAAAAGCACCTGAAATACCTGAAGGAAAAAAGCAAAATATGCTACAACAAAGCAAAAGAGACAGGAAGCAATAACTAGTGACTCTTAGTGACTCTTATAGTGACTCTACTCTCTGCCCTTTCATGAGGAATTCAAAGGGGATAAAAGTGTTCCATTACTTCAATTTTCAGAGTGAACTTGACAGAGTTCCATGCAGCAGTCACCAAGTTTGCAATCCATATCAATCAGTTTTGAAAGAAAACCCACAGACAGAGAACTGGGAGCCCCAGTAAGTGACCTGTCTTTTATCCCACCCTCCCTTCAGTATACAGTCCCCAGCAATGCAGCAAGCGGGCAACAGGGAAAGCTGACATCAGCACCTAAAGTGGAAAATCATCTCTTTCTGAACTGATTCCCTGACATAAGATCTCATCTCATCTGAATGCTGTATTTTAGTGTATCAATGCAGTATCACACTTACTGACAAGCTGCTCTGCTGCGGGACAGACTGGGACAGGCACTGCGCTTGTGACCTGCCTTGCCACAAACGAAACAGCCACTGTCACTCTTCTCACAGCTGTGCTTCTCAAGAGTGCAGCACTTGCAATTGTCACAGTGAAACCAAGCTGCAAATAGATAACATGATTTATGATCTTGGAAAAGTTTAGAATGAACATTCTGAAACTAAGCTTTAAATACAGGCCACATTACCAGGTTTTTAATTCTGGATTGGCTTTACAAAGATAGATAAGGTAACTTTCTGGTCCCTTAGCACGTTACCAGACATACTGTCAAATTAAATGTGAACCATTTGCCATTAGAACTTTTATCCTGTGTGTCATCTTTGAAACAAAAATAGTGCAGATGTTACAATGTACTTACAGATTTTGATTGTTGTAACAGTAACAAAGGTAACAAGTTCAGCAATTTATACAGAGGCATAAATACTAAAACTAAATTTGCGCATGAAACATAATTTTACCATGATTTCTCAAACATTTTAGTACTTGCCTACTTGTTTAGGAAATTCAAAGTTTAGAAAATTAGGAAATACTTATATGAAAAATGTAAATATTTCTGTTTTGCCATGATAAATATAAATGGGATTTAGTGTGCCCGGGCAAGAATTATTCCACTTCCACACAGTGCAAGCTAAACTAAAGAATAGTAACTTATGTGAAATTGAGACTTTTTGTTTATTCTATGTCTTCTGAATTACATTTTACTTCTTTCACAGAATATTTTCTCTTCTGGTTTGGAATTTCAGTTTCTTTGGAGTAAATGCACTTTTATTTAGAAAATATTTTTCTGTACTTACAGGGCTTTACACATTTTTTGCAAAGAACACAATGTTTCCATCGCCTGCCATCCTACAAAAAGCAGATAAATGGTTTTGTTTATTGAACCCCCCCACTGATTCTATCTTAAAACAAAACTACTCATGTATGGTCCCCACTGTCTACAGAAAGAACTCCTCTGTAGGAAGGACTGTAACTCAGAAACAACAGTCCTAAGAATCTGTGAAAACCACAGATGAAATTTTGAAATTAGCAAGTTCTACAAATCTAAAGCATAAGCAAAAATGCATGCGTCAACAGACCACAGTTGGGTAAGTTCTGGTCTCAGTGGCAAGCAGCAAATTTGTCCTGTCCTCTTTGCAACACAAAGGAATTAGGGAAAGAGAAATTACTTCCCAGTGGGTTATAGAAGATGTACGGTGAAGGTAATAATAAGTCCATGAAACTGAACTGCTGTGGGTTTCCCATGGAACTCAGTATCACAACAGGTTTTTACCAAAGCAAGTATTACAGAGTTGGTTACCTGACTACTACTAAAACTTCCTTTCAGAAATAAGTGAAAATACTTACTTTTGATGTACATGAATTGCATATCTCACAGTGCTGGTTACCAGAACTAACATATCGCTGACATAGAGTGCAAAATCTGGGAAAAAAGATGTACTGGTTCACTATTTGCTCATCAAAACAATTAACCTTATACAACCTTAACAATTAATATAAGAACTACAAAATCACTTTGTTGAATTAAAAAAACAATCTTTGCTGCATAAATAACCACTTAGGCCATTTACACACAGTACATCCACAGAGTAAAATTCAGGTCAAATTATCAACAGAAACAGTGGTAAATGAAAGTAAATTCCTCTCTCCTTGATGCTTCTCTTACAAGTTCATTTTTTACTACTGTATTAACAGCTGATTATCAGACATAGCTGTAAAACTGTCTTGTAGATTAAGACAGTTTTTCCTACAGACAAAATAAGGAATCTCATAATTCCACACTGAAAAATTTAAATGTCTTTTTAGACATTTCAGCTCTCCTACCTATTGTTTATATAATATGCAACTTTAGAATGAGACAGAAAAATGTGTTCTTAAGCCTGGCATCCAAGTTAGGCAAGACACTATGCAACAGCATCACCCCAAACTCCTTTGGAGACTTTATGCCCTAGTTGAGAACAAAGACACTCTTTCAAAGGTCACCTGAGCATTAATATATCTTACCTATATCCCTCTTCTTCAGGAAGCACAATCATACTTGGGGTAAGGTTCGTGAAAATGCGGACAGGAGACTGTCTACGACCTGTCTTGCCATGTTTATACAGTGCATGATTATCATAGTCTACCTAGAAAAATAAAGCCATAAAAAAGATTCTTAAACTGAATGCCAAGCACAGGCAGAGCTATTTACATATTTATTATCTTTATAAGTGCCTTATTAAATGTTTGTGTTTATATACAAGACTCTAATCCCAAATCAGATTACAAATTCTACATCAAGTTTTTTGTCTTATTTACTTGTAAATTTGTGCAAACACAGTATTAAGCTAGACCTACAACACTTCAATAATCATACGGCACTTATTCCTTTTTGCTCGTTTGCATGGGATATGAAAGATAACATTGCAGCTGATTACAAGAGCAACCTGCTCTAGAAAAAGGATCTATACAGCTTGGTTTGCCAGTACAAGAGATGACATCTTAACCCATCTCCAAAAAATTACAAAGTCGTGCAAATATAATCAGTCTGCTTTTTCCAGCACTGCCTTCAGAGACTTGTCACAAAAACTCTCAAAGAATGCAGAGTCTAGACTTGCATGAGTTTTCCATTTTCTTCAACAATTTTTATTCTACAAGACACATTGTTCGGAATATCAATGCCAAAATTCATGCAGAGTTGTTACATGAAAAAATAAACCTTTAGCATCATGAATACCCATGACTGAGCTCTCAAAACACACTGAAGTACATGTGCCTAAACTGTGTACTGAATGGATACAATACTGAAGAAGCTGATGCCAGATTATTGCTTTATCACTGACAAGTTCACTTATTAAGTAATTCCAAACATTTCCATCATTGTAATTGTACTCTGATCCCAGTAGTTTCGGAGATGAAAGACCTTAATTTTGTAATATATATGGTTCTTTTTCTAGGGCTGGGCACTACGCACTGACATTTAACATCAGTGAAGAATGAAAATACTCTTCATTAAGTTACCTCTCATCTCTGCAACAAGCACCTGTCAGAATTAGTGCAAATTTGTTATACTGAAAGCCTGCCGGAAGAAATGAGTTCATGGATAAATGACAGATGAGTTAAAGATATATAACAGGAACATGATCAAATTATCACAGATACAACTAATACAAATACAGAATCCAGGCTTCACATGAACAAGGCCCAGCTACAGAGAAGCACTGCCTCTGAACCTGCTTTCATTCATATTCCTTTCACATTGCACACAGCTGGTAATTAGCAGAGTCACTCGGTTCAGCCATACCTGGTAATCCATCATACTGAAGCTCGGGAAAAAGTCAAGAATGCGAGACTCAAAGAAGTATGGAAATATCCAGAACATGGGCATCTCTCTGTTGTCATGACCTAGTAATGAAAAAACTTTGGTGTACATAGGAGAAAAACATAGTACATGTAGCATGATAAATTTACAGTGAACATTCCAAATAAGTAAACATGGACATGTACATCATGTTGGGCAGAAGAACTAGATCTCTTGGGCAACAGAAGGTTTTGGCATATTGTACATGTGGAGATGTAAGTGCCATGTAACCAAACTCTTGACATCCACTTAGGTTGCTAAGAAAATGTACTGGTTTGATAGCTTATTTTTCTCTACCTTTAAAGTCCATTTTAATTGCAAAGTAGATTTGAAAAAAAAAAAAAAGGAGAAGTTTTTAAGACAGACTTTGAGAATTGGGCATTACTGAACTAGAAATATCAGGAGAGTAAATTAGGTACATGACAGTTCATCTTTAGAAATTATAACATGAGGGTGCTCACATTCACCTGAGTAGCAAGAATCACAAATTTATAAATAGGTACTTTTTCCTTAAAGTGATGTTACAGCACAAGCCACCCATCTGGCTGTAATCCATACCTTCTTTTTCTGTCTCCCTCCACATTGCCATCAGTTTTTCAAAACTAGAAGCCAGTGCTTCCACTAAACCTCCAAATGGGGGATCAGTTACCATAATGACTCTTTCACCATTCTCTTCACACAGGAATTTCCTGCAAGTTTCACGTGCAGTCTGTAAGAAACAGAGGTCAATTTCCAGGAATCATGATTCAAGAACTGTAAACATATTGTCTCTGGTAATAAACTGATCACTACAGAAGTTTCAGCTTTGAAGAGGGAACTTTGCTTCCCTCTTGTGGAGGTGAAATGGGTAGCATTAAAAGAAAAAACCCCAAAAAATGCAGCTAGATTTGAAGGACTGAAAACAACTGCCCTGTTCAGCTAACATATAAAAACATTACTGAAAATCAAAGAATGAAACTGCCTCCTTTTCAATAGTTCTCTTCTATTCAATTCAAAGTTGACAATTAAATTTATAATGTTGCTTACACACCTTAATTCCTGTGTCTATTAAAATGTCCTTAATTCATGTTTTCCCATGATGTTTTCTACTAGAGTAGTCATGAGTTTCTTACAAAATTCTGCATCAAAAGCATGCACTTTTTTACCAAAGCACTCAATAAATACTTGGCCTTACCTCTCCGCCAAAAAAATGATGATTGAACATGTTGTAGTGGCAAAACTCATCCTCTGTGTAAAATTGTGAATACCTGTAGAAAAGTTTTGATAGGAGTAGAAAAATATAAATACCTTTTTGTCTATCCTAACATAGAATATTTAGAGTGAGAATAGGCCTCAGGAAAAACATCATCTTTGGGCTCTGATTACTGACAACACATACCAATACAGAGAAATTATTAAGTATACTTACTTTTCTCACCAATTGGATGTCATTTGTGTATGCACACAGGAACAGAGATGCAGAGACAAGAAAGGGAAAACAACCACCAGTTTATCTCTTAAAGCACTAAGAACACCCATCTTTGTATATGTTCCTCAGATACATAAACATTTGTTAAAACCTACCTGAAATCAATATCTAGCAGAAGGCTTCGAACATTGAATTCTTCTTCTTGTGATGCTTTTGACTGGATCATTTCATGAAGCCTGAAGTATAATTGGAAGAAATTAAACACATAATGACAGACTCAGAAATGATTTTGCAAGACAAGAATGCCTGGTACTTTACTAAACATAAATCAAACAGATAGAGAAAACAGAGTAGCCTAAACTTGGGTGATTCCATTTGGCCTACAGTCCAAGTTAGAAAAATAGGTTAGCCTTGAAAGATGACAAGTCAGTGGAGTCCCCTGGATCACCACACACAAAAAATCACAAGGTCAGAAACTCAGTGTCACTTCCATAACTACCAAAGAGATCTGCAGTGTGTATTTGTGTCATTGTCAGTGTTGCCACAGTCTTCTCTGGTATAAGTTCAAAGCTAGACCCCACTAGATGCAATAGTGAACCTCTTATTATGGGAGAATCATTGACTATAAGCATTAGTAAGCTGTACAGCTTTCAGACAGAAATATTATGTAAAAGTGTAACAATTCTAAGTGGTGTACCTGGGTGTTCCAACAGAGAGCACTCGTCTGAATCCTAAATCTGTAAGGAGATTCAGTAGGAACTGGCAACTTCTGTCTGCAAATAAATACTGTGCATTTGTTTTTTTATTTTCCAGTGGATACAGAAGTTGACTTGGACTTTTCAGCTGGGCAGTGGTGATACCACACAGGAATTGGTGATCTGAGTGTTTTTTCCATTCTGCTGGCAATAGCAATTGCTGGCACTCCTGGCAAAACCTCCTCTTTGATAACGGCAACAGAACAAAATTCTTGTACCTTTAAATACAAAAGACAATAGGGAACAAAGTTTGGCAAAAGCCTCTCTCAAAGACAGGAAGGGGAGCTATGGAGGGTTTTTTTTATATTTTAGGAGTTCAGACATTTAAACAGACAATGCAGTTTACATTGCTCTCACAAAACTCCACAAGAATGAAGCATTATTTATAAAAAGAAAAAAGTTCAAAGGACACTTTGAAATGCATAAAATATTGCCACCAAATATACTGGGGATCTCCATAAAATAACTGGATTACAGAGTGAAGATTCCATCAACTATCAGCAAAGTCCTGTCTGTTTACACATGAAATTTAGACATCACTTGCTACTATGTTACCTTTGCTTCTTTTCACAATGTTAAGCCTGTTACTTTTGTAGACTAAAGTCAGGAATAAATCCTTTTTAACAGAAATTACTACTGACCTCTTCTTGTAAGCACACTATGAGCACTAACATAGGAATGACTATACATATCCAAAAAAACCCAACTCCCCCCACCCAGTTCCTGGGGTGAAAACACCATGCTCTAGTTCAGTGTTTCATGCTATTTCCTTTCCACTGCCAAACAACAATTCTTATTTGCCCAAATTCATCTTTTTATATTTTAAAGAATCTTGAAATGTTCTCTCTACATTCAGAGTACCTAAACCTGCATTACTACATCTTTACTGCAGAAAATATACATTAACAATACCTGTCCACATTCTGTCTGTGTGTAAAACAAGGCTGATGACTTCTATTATATTCTTCACGTGCTGCAAGCCTAGCTTCTGACACCTGTAAAATTTGCATACATGAAAGGTTACAAAACTAACAGCAACTGCTGTGTGTGGTACATCAAATATCAACATGAAAAAAGAGTGCATCAAAGGTCTCAAGCTTCAGCTACTTAGCAAGGAAAAATTATTCCATTTGTTGTTTCAGAAGAACAAGTATGTCTGCAGCACAGGGGTACGCTGCAAAACAACACAAGCCTCTCATTGTGAATTTAAACTGTGCATTTCATTCTCCTATGAGATGTAATACTCAGAGAAAAACTCAAAAGGTGATTATGAGGAAGACAGAAAGAGCCATCCTTTCTACTAATGTGTGCCAGCAGCTGTGGTCCCTCTGAAAAACTATGATCTGATCCTGAAAAACTGATGACAGTAGAAATGTTGCCCAAGTCTTTTGTGTGAAATCACTTTTAAGGTATGACAATTCCTTGTTACAATCTGCACCTGAGTCTTTTAACACTTCAGTCCCTCACACTCTTCTCTGAGTCTTCTATCTTGTCCCCATAAGATACACTCATGGTTTCACAACAGAGTTTCAAAACATTTGGTCAAAACTTATGGAACTGTTTTGCTTAAAGGAGGAGACAGTAAAATTCAATACAAGAAAAGACATCGTAATACAAGTGATATTCAAAATGAATGACAAAGAGAAATTGCTGCATATATTCTGAGACTACTGAGCACCATGCCAAGCCCCACCATCTCAGTATTTTGTATACCCCCCTGTTGTCTGTATCAAAGTTATTTTCTCTATCTCAATTAGGGGAAACAAGGGCATCTTGGGATCGGAAGTACCCAATTTTGTTCAACATTGCAAAGCATTGGCAAACTTCTATGTTTTGGCAACAGAATAACAAATGCCAGATTTGCTCAAAGGCTGTGTACATTTTCTTGAAAGCTGCATTTGAAACCTGTTCTCCTGACAGAAATAAGTGCTCAGGTAAATAGCAACTATTGCACAAAGTTTAGAAAATAGCACTTGCCAGAGATTTCCACAATAAAATACTTTTTAAATTGCTAAATAGAGAAAAAAAATCGCCAATGTTTTATAAACCCATAGAATGACTTGGGTTGGAAGGGACATAAAGATCATCCAGTTCCAACCCTCCTGCCATGGGTAGGGGCACCTCCCGCTACACCAAGTTGCTCAGAACCCCACCCAGCTTGGCCTTGAACACTTCCTGGGATGGGGCATCCACGGCTTCTCCTGGTAACTTTTCCAGTACCTCACCACCTTCACAGTAAAGAATTTCTTCCTAACATCTCATCTAAACCTCTCCTCTGAATGCTCAAAGCCATCAGCCTTTGTCCTTCCACTACACGCCCTTTCAAAAAGTCCCTCTCTGGATCCCTTGGAGCCCCCGCAGGTATTGGGAGGCTGCTATCAGCTCTCCCCGAGCCTTCTCGTCTCCACGCCGAACAACCCAAACTCTCTCAGCTTTCCCACACAGGGGAGGTGCTCCAGGCCTCTGATCACCTTCATACCCTGAGTCTTCAGCACAGCCTTCAGCAGTACTCTCTTACCTTCTCATCTTCCCACTGAAAAAAGTTACAATCCTTTCTATCCCTACAAGCTGAACAAGCATAGAATCTTCTTCCTTCCTCTGTTCCGTGGCTGGTCTTCACAAACAGAAGTGCAGGACCTAGGGACAAACGCGAGGAGAGGATAACACAGGGAACACCCGCAGCCCTGTTTCACCGCTCCGCCGCAAGAGCCAAGCTTCCAGAACACGGCCTTCCCACGGGCTGCTGCAGATCAGCCCGCGCCGGGCTAAATAGAGAAAAAAAATCGCCAATGTTTTATAAACCCATAGAATGACTTGGGTTGGAAGGGACATAAAGATCATCCAGTTCCAACCCTCCTGCCATGGGTAGGGGCACCTCCCGCTACACCAAGTTGCTCAGAACCCCACCCAGCTTGGCCTTGAACATTTCCTGGGATGGGGCATCCACGGCTTCTCCTGGTAACTTTTCCAGTACCTCACCACCTTCACAGTAAAGAATTTCTTCCTAACATCTCATCTAAACCTCTCCTCTGAATGCTCAAAGCCATCAGCCTTTGTCCTTCCACTACACGCCCTTTCAAAAAGTCCCTCTCTGGATCCCTTGGAGCCCCCGCAGGTATTGGGAGGCTGCTATCAGCTCTCCCCGAGCCTTCTCGTCTCCACGCCGAACAACCCAAACTCTCTCAGCCTTCCCTCCAGGGGAGGTGCTCCAGGCCTCTGATCACCTTCATACCCTGAGTCTTCAGCACAGCCTTCAGCAGTACTCTCTTACCTTCTCATCTTCCCACTGAAAAAAGTTACAATCCTTTCTATCCCTACAAGCTGAACAAGCATAGAATCTTCTTCCTTCCTCTGTTCCTTGGCTGGTCTTCACAAACAGAAGTGCAGGACCTAGGGACAAACGCGAGGAGAGGATAACACAGGGAACACCCGCAGCCCTGTTTCACCGCTCCGCCGCAAGAGCCGAGCTTCCAGAACACGGCCTTCCCACGGGCTGCTGCAGATCAGCCCGCGCCGGGAGCCGAGCACAGGGACGCTGGGGAGGTGAGCCCCGGGCCCGGCTCACCGTGAGGGCAGCAGGGCGCGCCGGGCGCCGGCCCGAGCAGGGCGAGCGCTGCGGGCCGCGGCCGCTCCGGGCCCGCCGCCGCCATGGCACCGCCTCCGTCCCGACGGGCACCGCGCGGCCGGGCGGGCTGGTGGCGCCCCCCAGCGGAGCGGCGGCCCCGCGCAGAGCCCAGAGCAGGCCCGGGGCCGCGGGCAGCCCCACACACGGCAGCGCTCATTTATTAATAAACTGCTCGGACAGAAACAACCACGGCGAGCTTACACAGGACTTCCCTCCCTTTTGAACCGCACTGTACCGTCTTTGACAATTAAGGTTTACACATTTCGGATTGCTGAAGTTGCTGACATACTATATTAATATTCACACCCACTCAAAATTATATAAAATACAAGCATTTTATTATTTCTGAGTTCAACAATATTGCTTAGAATTACAAAATACAGCAATGTCTGAAATACTGAAAGTTTCATAAAAGCAGCATCTTTCTCCCCTTCCCAGTCTTAAACGTCCAGAAAATTATTAAAATAAAAATATTTACCACATTACATAAGTCACAGACCTAGAAACATGACTGTCAAGTCTTAAACCAGGTAACTTAAACATAAATGCAAATGGCAATTGGCAGGTGAGCACAACATTATTCAGGGCACAAAAGTAACTCTCTGTGCTGTAGGTATTCCAGGGTTTTTTCCTCTTTTATTTTTTTCCCCAGCCAAAAAAACCCAAAGCAACTGTGTTTAGCTAGAAATTTAGAAGGCAGACTGGCTTTGTGATGAATACATTAGTGCCTCTGTCATTAGCAGAACCATTCTGGTGACAAGAGATGAACACATTTTTACATGAATGGCAAAACAAACCTGTAACAACATGGTGCAATTCAATTCCTTCATGGCGATGCATCTCCAAAGAAATATCACAGATCTCCATACATGTGCTTAAATATACAAGTGCCAAACACTATAGTGACATTTCAGCCTCTGAAACATACACTTAGTGTATTTTGTCACAGTAAAAACTGTATTTACTTGGGTTGAATTTTGCTGTAATTCAACTTTAAACTATTTTTGGTCCCTGCGTGCAAAAAAGCCTACTTGGAGCATTTTTCCCCCTTCTCCATTTCTTTAACTTGTATTTCAAGGACAGATTGATCTTTTTTTTAAGTGCATGACTTTTCAAGTAACTAGTCTACAAAAATCTATAACCAGTTCAAAATACCAGGAAGAAATTCCAAGAAAAAGCATTTTCACAATCAAAGATAACATTCTAAACTTTTTAAAGGCCATATAAAAAAAAATTTATAGTGTATGGATTCTCACATATATATTTAACAAAAAATTCCTATTGTACTCAAAATTAGTTTCTCAGCATATGCAAATTTTCTTCCCTTATCCAGAATATTATTCAGAATACATTAATTTAGCCTATAAAAATACAGTATGGACAAATTCTTTTCATTCCCTGACATAAGAATTCACAATTTTGACACAAAAATTGTAAACTTTTATTACATTCAAAATACATTTCTTAAGTCTTTAGAATTTAAGTTCTGAGGTGTTGGCAGTCAGAGCTCTTGGTATACAGCAGAAGTACATTATTGCAGAGCCTTTACACAGAAGTAGCTTTCTAAAGTTAAGAGAAACTTACTCTTCCCACGTATTTTTGTTGCTACCAGGAGGAAAAGAAAGGCTTCCTGCTGTGAAAGGTCTGTGTGAAAGCATTACTCAGATGAACAATTCGGCCCTGACTTCCAGTGCTACTTCGCTCTACAATCACACGTGGCATCTGAACAAGCTGAATGGGACTCTTTTCATCCTTTAATGCCTGAGTAAGGTTTAGTATCTAAAAAGAGTAAAAGCAGGTGAGGTTAGGGTGCACAAATAAAACTGTGGCTATCAGGCTTATCATTTTAGATGCCACTCTTCAATCAATTCTGTAGAGGACTGTACTGCTAAATAAATTCATTTCAAAAGACAGCTACTGCAAGTAGAAATATTTATTTGGTAACATGAATACATCCTACTGCTATCTACCCTTCCATTCTTTTCCTGACTATTTCATGCAGTCCTCTTCAAATTTTCAGAAAATTCTAAGAGTATTTTAAATTTAGCGCATCTCTTGAAAGCATTGCACCTTTAGTGAAAAAAATACCTATAAGAAAGCCATCAACATGATTTAACATAGGATGTACCAGCAGTTTAGCTACAAATTATTTTCATATCAGAAGATATGAAGCCATATAATTAGCTCCTACCAAACCCAGTGCTAAGACCCAAATTCAGCCCTCAGCTCCCAGGAGTCTGTTATCTTTCCTCCAAAACTTCAGTGCTCATGGACTGCCCTCATAACTTACTCCATGTTCAATGTTATCCTGCTGAAAACTGAGGCAAGTATTTAGCTCTAGTGACACATTTGCATTATCCTTAATACCAAGCCTTTTTTCCCATGCACAATGCCCCTTTCTTCCTTGTAAGACTGATCCTCTGCTTCTTTTGCTTCTCCACAGCCACAGAACCCTGACAAAGTCTTTCGCATTATTTACTGCAATTTGGTTCTGCCAGCAACTCCACTTGACATTTACATTCTCAAAGTTCTAAGGCAATCCTTTGTAGATGTGTTACCCATTGCTTAGACTCTACATTCTTGAGAGATCTGTTTCTTTTGGGTTTGAAACCCTTCCCAAAATTTTCCTACACTTCACAGAAATAGGCTTCTAACTATGTTTGCTATCTTAGATTTAAAGACCTTGACTCTTCCATGCAATATATGTTTCCCTAGTTTCTTTATCTAGATACTTCATTTTCTAATTCTCAATTTCTCATTTTTAAGGATGTATTTGTATGCTTTGGATATACTGCAAATTCATCCCAACTGAATAAATCCCTTAGCATGTGATCTAGATAACCAAGTCTTCTATAATGCCCTTGTAACATACCTTGGTTTTACACCAAAAACAAGTTTAAAATAGTGCTAAAAGGCATTGTTTGCCAATGTATTTCCAATAGCATCCAAGGACTACTCGTTATCTGCATTTCTTCCATGCCTGAAAACCTGACATTTCCTACAGTGAAACATACTCTTATATAGTTAGAGAGGTAAACAAAACCCCAAAACGAATACAAATATCTGCTAAAATCCACCTGAGAGTGTGTGAAAAAAGGGTCCAGATGCAGCCTTTATAGTGGAAAATTAATCTTGACAGCCTCAGCTATATCAGTCTCAATTATATCAATCATGTTTTTCCTCAAGTGTTTTGTTAAATAACAGATCCCTTGAAGCCATCTCATCAGAAAAAAGCTACCTAATACAGTTTAGGATGCATGAGTACTCCAAGAACCCACCTTCCAGTGACTACACAAACTTCTCAGAAGAGTTATTTCAGAAACAACTCCTATAATTCAATTTAGTAAGTAAGGTTTGCTGTCTTTTAGCTACCACACAAAAGATGTTAACTGGGATTATGTTTGAGTAAGCAGAGCTGCAGTCTCATGCAAGGTACATCTTGATATAAGAAATTCTACGGAGAAAACATTGAGTTAAAACACTCTAGGAATTGTCTCAAAACTATCCACATTGAATTTATGAACACAAGGACTAAGTTTCAATAAATCCAGGGTAAATGGGACTATTAATTTGCCTAGTTCAATTGCCTTACACTTGCAGAAATCACTCTTTTATACCTACAATGAACTGAATTTGTCCTTAGCTAAAGCTTTTTCTCCAGTATTTCACATCAGTCAAATTGTAAAACAGCAGGAAATGGAGAAACCCCCTCGTCACTTACGTGTTTAAAAAAACCACAAAAAACCCAGAAAACAAAACAAGCCCAGCACTTAAATTCGATCAAATTTCTAAACTGAAAATGGCTGGACTGTTTTGAAGTTTAGTTTCAACATTTGATAGGATGAAGAAATTTTATTACCTAATATTGCTTTTTATAATCATGTCAACCCTCTAAAATAAAGTCACATTTATTTTAATAGCATCATGAAATCAGACATCAAATTTTCCTTCCAAATGTATGACTCTTTCATTTTTAAAAGACCTGCTAAGAATATACAGTTATGTCCCCCCATCTCACACAAAAACAATAACACAGAATTAGAATAAAAGCATTTTCTATAAAAATAATTTAAAAAAATCAGCATACACTTTCTGCTGTTTTAGCTATCCACAAAAAAGAACAAACTCTAGAAAGAAATTTAGTCTTCTCAGATAAAATTACCTTCAAATGTCGTTCATAGGAGTTAGTTTTTGTAGATCTAAAGAAAGCAGCTGAGGAGTGATGACAAATTAAATGCATATACAAAATTGTAAAAAAGCAGTCTTACCTGTCCCCTCATAACAGACATCTGGTTTTCAAAAGTAGCCTTGTCAAATCCTCTGTCAGTCTTTATTTAGAAAACAAACAGTTTATAGTAAATAACCAATTTATTTTTAGCTATATATTTAGCATGAAAATTAATCAATATCACAATATGCATATTCATATTTACCCACACTATAATAATTTTTGAAAGCTTCAAACTGAATACTAGTATGGATCACAAAAAGGTCCATTTATTGCATCAAGTTTACATATGTGAAAATGAAGACTGTTCCACATCATTAAATAAAGTACATCAGTGGATACCACTTTTGGGCATTGGTAAATACCAACAGGTGGTAGATAACAGGCTTAATATTATCACACATTACAGTGCTCTTTCTCTCATAATGACTCCAGCAGAAAAACACTTCCTCCTTCAGATTTAACATTACTTTACTAACAAGCCTAGAGGCATTTTGAACACAAATGAGCCAAAGATGCAAATATAGCAAAAATGTGTTTCAGGATCTAGTTTTGACATCACACCTGCATTTTCATTAAAAGTTTAAAATTTCCAGTTCTTTCAATCCTTAATTGGATTATTTCACTTGAACACCTTACACAAATGTTTACAAAATGTTTTAGAGAAGGACACTCTTTACATGTCAATACTGTAGACAGTTTCAGTATCTTTAAAGTGAGTTTAACTTTCAATATGATCAGGATTTCAGCAGCAGCTTAGCACAATATATGAATATAAAATTAAGTATATGAAAGGTATGGAAGTACTTTAAGTTATGTTAGATACATGATTTCCTCACTGCTACACTATAAGTGTATACACACCACATAGGTATGTTAAATACTGTTTTTACACAGATCTGTGATGTAAGAGTAAACTAGCTTTAATTAATCATGTGAAATTTAGATATAGAATAATTAATTTATGTTTTCAGATTAGCCAATTACCATCAATTATCCACATTGGTGACAGTTTCCTTGTAATTACATAAACCCTTTCTACCATGCCAATGTTAAAGGTAAAATAGCATAGAATCTTGGCATTGAGCAGTTAGATGGTTATTCCTTTTGTGAATGACAAATATCAGCTACTTCAGTAATAGTTCAAAGAAGCACTTGATTCACCTTAAATAGCTCATAAAGGTCTTCACAAAGGTCCTGTACAAAGTTCATATCAGAAAGGCGAGGAAGAACCAGGTCTCTGGTCTCCTGAGAGAAAGGAACTTTTGCTTGAGGAAGCCAAGCCCAGTGAAAGGGATCTAGAAAAACAGTGCATTTAATGATAAACAAGCAAAAATGAAATTCTGAGTCCGGTAGTACCTACTGCAAGTTCTCACCTTGGATAACAACCCTTTTTCCCAACATTGTTACCCCACACATTCCTTTTGGCTACAATTACCAGAGCAGCTTTATAACTGCTAAGCCATTTTTTCCAACAGTGAAATATATTAAGCAATAAATATTTAATTAAAGCAAGAAGTAAAAAAGGTATATAAATTAAACATGGTAAGCAACAGTTGAGGCCTCCCCCTAGTTTAGTAAGGCAGTCCTTTGGAGTAAAATAATAGCTGCAATCAAATAGAAATCTTTCAGGTATTTGACTCACATGGAAGAATTAACAAAGTTACTATTTTTAATATATTTTAATTTTTTAAATGCCTTTTTCTGAGCATGTTGAAAGAAAAGCATTCATAACTTTTCATGTAATTGCTATTAGACAGCTTTCATCAACTTAGACTGCAAAAGCAATTAATGTTACCAGATGTTAAACAAGACACCAAACTATTAATTGCAGGAGCTGAGAAAAGTCACTAGCAGCAGGCCACCCCCTAAACTTCCTCACAATTGCCCACTGCCCCTTGAGTCTGACAGTCCAGCCAGCTTTCCACATAGTTCACATTCACAGTCTGTTCAGTTCATATCTCACATTTGTCTACAAGAATACTGTGACAGAGCATGCAGAAGTCCTTGCCAAAGTCAAGGAAAAAAAAAATCAGTATTCACTGCCCTCCCCATAGCCACTGAAGCAGTCAGTCATCATTAATAGCTGCCTAGTCATCATGCGCAGTTTGTCCTTGGTAAATCCATGCTGGCTTCCCCATCACCACCTTGTTCTTCATGTGCCTGAACACAGCTTCCATGATGATTCATTCCACAGTCTTCATGAAGACTGAAGCAACCTCCCACATTACTGGAGTCTCTCAAGAGGGATGAGGAAACTGCATTACCAACAACACCAGCCAGCTGCCGCTGTTTCCACTGCATCCCAGCCACTCCTATGAACTTCTTATGACCACCTTGCTTAAGCGCTCCCTTTCTTCTGCCTTGGGGATTCATTCCCAGGGGCTCTACTTCTGAGCTTTGAGATCCAAGAGACAGAGAGCAAATCTTACAAGTGAAAACTGAGGCTAAGTCAGCATTAACTTGTTCTTTCTTATGCCTTTATGTCTTTGCTGCACTTTTCTTAAGTCCCACTCTCACTTCTAATTTACCCAGCCCTTTCTTGTTGCTCTTTATGTCCTCTGTACTCCAGCCAAGCTTCAACATTCCAAACTCCATTCATGCACTTTTGCAAAAATTCTCCTTTTTTTCAGGAAGGTATCTATACCTTTCCTTTTTTTTTTTTAATGTACTTAAATTTTGCATCCTAACTCAGTCAGGATTTCCCTGTTCATCCCTGCTGGACCAACTTCAAGCCTTTTGCAAATTCTGCTCTCTCACTTTGAGAAGGTTATCCTCAGTGACCCAGTAGCTCTAGTCATCAAAACCATGCTCTAGGGTGTAAGAGACTGTAATTTGTAATAATATTGCTACAAGCTTACTTTGACAAAACTATCACACACCTGTCCATCTGCAAAAGAACTCTAAAGAATCATGCAAGTTTATTCTTTTTGATGCTGAAATAAAGATGGTATAAAATAAGCAATAATTGCTGTGTCTTTAGAATAGCTACAGAAGTGACTGTAGCCAAGAGATGTATAGGACAGCATCTATTTAGTATCAAGACAGAGACTACACAGAGCTCTGGGTGGAGTACTTAACCAGACTTTTGACAGTATAACGAGCCCACACCTAACTGCCAGAATTACCTGCCTGGATAATAGCCCACTTCCTTCCTAATGATAAGTAGTCACAGATGTGGTCAAAAACAACCTCATTTTAACAGGAATAGTATTCTCAAGCAGATGGAAAATTGACTAAGTATTAACTTCTACAAAGTAAGCTAAAGCTGAAAACAAGAAAAAACAACCTGCCTACTTGTCCACCTACAACAGTACCCTTCATTTTGAAATAGAAATTTGGCCAACAGAGGGACAACTTGCAAATCTTTGCAATCAAGTTATTTTCCACTATGTTTTTCAAGAAAACCTGTGTGAGAAAGATGCTGCTAAATCCTTCCAATTCCACCAGTACATACAGTACTATGTTTATGAGTGTCCATGTATTAATATTGTTTAAAGGTAAAAAATATGAACAGGAACCAAATCACATACACCATGGCAAAAATGGCATTTGTTGCTAACTTTCTGAAAAAGAGTACATTATTTAAAAATTCAATAGATAGCTACAGTGATGATTTCTTAGCTCCTTACTACAACACCACAAAGAAAAATTACTTCTTTGGAAGTTACACTCCCAAAAGGAAAATGATTGAAGAATGCAGTACTTACATGCCCTCCACTCATCAGGATGCTTAAAAGGAAATGCTAAACCGTTGTCAATTGCAGCAATTTTAATAGATTCTTTAGTTACAGTCCACTGGCTATCCTACAGAAGGAATATTCAAAAAGTACGTGACCCTCATGCTTATTCAAACAGCAAAACTCATTAAAAACACTAAATAATATACTTTGTAGCTTCACTGGTTAAATTCAACCTAAACAATATAAAGCAGCATCCAAATAAACTCCACCACGTATAATTTCTTACTCTATCACCATTAAAGAGAAGCCCTTCCTCAAACACAAGATAAGCAGAGCACAAAGGGATGAAGAAATGTACCTGAGCAACAGTGGATTTTGTTACTGTTATTATAGCCCAAGCTAGTACAGCAAAAATACAGAACAAAAAAATAATTTCTAGCACTGTTCCACCTAGTCTAATCAAAACAGCTTTTCCACTCATTTTGGCTACAATTATTTGTACTTAGCATATTTCTTGAGACCATGCACCAGGATTAAGGATATGCCCTTAACCTCCCAAGATCAAGTTACAAAACTAAACAATTTAAAGAATATAAATTTCAGAGTACAATTCTCTTACCTTATCGGACAGATCAAGTGCATCATCTTGTTTTTCGTACCTGACTAACCAGTTGTCGTTACCTCTGTCTTTAAACAGGAAAATGCATGTCACAACATGTCATTTATAAAAAAATCATCATCTAGAGTGACATACAACAGTACTGTAAACTGACACTTCACCAATAGAGTTAGGCAAAACTGTTCAAAAAGGGTTTTTCCCATCACAAGTGGTTTAGTTTTACTGAAATGTACAGGCCACCAATTCAGTGGAAAGACCGAATTTACCATGTGTTCCTTCTTTAGGTTCCCCAACTGTTGGAATATGCAGCAAAATAGCAAAAAGGCCAAAAGAAACTATCTTCATACATTTTATGCACAAAGATCAGTTGTGGTGTGCATTTTTCCTGAGGAAAACCCTATCAGACCCAAATGACTTAATTTTTAAGCTTGTTTTAATGCTGATGAGGAAATGGACAAGGCCTCCAAAATTCTAGATAATGTGACCTTTGACTACATGGAGAAAACAAACTCTACAAAGATGGAGAAGGGGCAAAACTGAACAGAAGGACAAGAAACAGAAAATGCCTGCACTGTTCAGACAAAATTGTGAGATTAAACACTCTGACAAGGTCTTTCAGACAGAGGATGACTGCATGGATTTGTAGTACCTTCTGTCATTTTAAGGTGCTCCCTTCAGTTTAATAATCAGATTTTTATGTTCTATTATGATTACATATATCAGATGAAGGTAAAATAATGCAGATAATGAGGTTTTGCATTTTGAGTATTTTCCTCACAATTTTAAGAATGTCAAATAACACTGGAAACACTGAGGTTTATTTGATAAAGCTGACAGACCATGGCAACAGCTAGCAAGTATTATGCTCTTATAAAACTATCTTCTAGTTTGCTTCTAAAAAGAGAATTTGGGAAAAGGAAAATGAGTTAGACCTGGTATGTCTGAAGAAAAGAAAAGATGCCCACTTCTGCCAAAACAGCAAAGTAAATATTTTAAACATAAAACTGCCTTTGAATTCCTCAAGAAGTAATTCACCTACATAGGTAACAGAAGAATCCCAACTCCTAAATGATAAAAACAAGAGTGCAGGAGAACAGAGAGGTACACACTGCAGTGGTACCTCAGAGCCTACACAAGAATATGAACTGTTGTGTGAAACTGTGCTATTATCAGCTCCAGTTTAGAAGAAAAGGAATTGTAGTCACAGCTTTTCTTATGGGTCCTGAAACCTCACCATCCTTTATCCGAATTGAGGGAAACAGAAAATGGACTATGCACAGAATTAAAGCCCAATGAAAGCATTTGTTCTTGACTTCTCATTGCTCAAAAATAGTGAGCAACAATCTTGTTTGGACTGTTTTTGTACTGCAATATTTAATGTATTAATCCAAAGTATTTTTTTTAAATTTAAATTACAGCTTTATGGCCTTCAATCAATGTGAGAAAAGCATATTAAATGCTTTAAGCACCAGCTTTCAGGCAGCATTGCTTTCTGCCTCACAAAAATAGATAAATACCAAGAGATACTAACAATACCTGTATTTCTGATGACATAATCCAAGACAACCAATCTTTCAAACTGTGACTGAAATTCTTTCCTTGTGTTCTCAGGTAAAGGATCAGCTTCAAACTTCCTGAGCCAGTAGTCAGCTTCCTTATATCCTTCAACAAACAGCTGGAAGGAGCCAACCTGAAATATTAAGAAACTGCATTTGGAAAATGCACATGGGTAGGTCACATAAGTAATCTCAACATTAACAATAAAACTCATTCTATACTTTCCAAGTTCAGAGCACAGGAAGTATTACAACAAAAAAAAATTAAATTAAGTAATAAATAAATTTCTCTTTCCTATATTCCTATATTCTTAAAAAAAGATGAGTCAAATCATGTGAGGGTGGGTTTCTGGGGGTTCTGGTGGTGATTTTTAAAAAATATTTGTTTAAATACTCAATGAGTTTACCAGGAATAAAACATAGCCAGGCAGCTCAGTGTAAATGAAGTTAGTATTACAAGAAATATATGAAACAGAGAGAAAGAAGTAACACTAGTTCTCTTTTTCATTGGAAAACTTATTTCAGTAGTTCAGAGAACACTCACTAAAAATTACAAGAGAAAAATCTTCCTCTCTGAAAAACCTTAAAACTTCACTATAAGAACAGCAGCATTAACCATTTTCTTCAAGATAGATGATACATTTCCCAAGAGTCCAAGGGAGAACATGAGAGCTGGCATAAGCTCGATATGTATGTGAAAGATGCTCAAGATTGAAATCAAGAACTTCTATTTGAGAACTAAAATGCAGATAAACACACAGCATGTGGAATAGCCATGCTCATCCAAGCTTGCACAATCCCTGTCACATGGATCTAAACTGCTGGGAACTGCCACAGGTGGATTACCCAACTGTACATAACCTGTGTTTTAAAAGCTTAGGATTAGAACACTGTCATGATATTCTGGGGATACAGTAAGGCTCATGAGGCAAGAAAGATGTGAGGTTTTTAGTCAGTGTAGTCTTCACATAAGACAAAAGGGATGTAGGAAGAACTCAACCCAAAAGAATAAAAACAATAGCAGGCAAAAAAAATTTTTAAATTTTAAATTATATAAGCTGCAGGAAAAAAAACAGATTGACAATATCAAAACATGACACTGAAAGGACAGGTAGTAAGCAATCAATAGAGCAAAAGTGAGATATATAACAATTAATATGTTACTACTCCAGCAGAAAACTGGACTGTTAACTAAAACAAAAAGTGAAAAGATTATTAAAATAGTTCAGAAGAATGAATGATGTAAGAGTGGATACATGTTGCATGGAAACCGTCGTATCAAATTTCAGACAGTTTTCAACAAGCAGCAAGATTTTTTCTTCTATCATGGAAGTTACTTATAAATATTCCTTTTTTAAAAAAAAAGTTTTATGTAAGAATCAGGACACGCACAAATTTCTTATTTTTGGTCTTACCTTAGGAGGTAGTCCAATTCTATTAAATTTTTTAGCAACTTTTGGCACTTTCTCTAAAGCATATTTTTTTCCTCTTGACTTTGCACGATCTATTGCACTGTAATTAAAGGTCTCGCTGACAAGCCAGACAACCTTAAAATTAAACAAAGTTAAACACAGCTCAGAATTCCTCATTATTTCAACTGGAAATTTACAATTCATGTTATGTTCAGTTATAAAAAAAATTAAAAATAAGAAGCAAGTATCAAGCATTTTCAACAGATAAATTTTATATGAAAAGGTGAATGTTCTCTATTTTACATATCCCAAACAAAAATGGGAATTTTATATGCTGACTTTTGCAATTTGAATCTCATCAAAACGTGAGGCACAAAAGGTATTGGAAAATGCTAGAAAGTGGTTCCAAAGAAGAGATTCAATTCAGATCTCAAAATTATCCATTAAATCAAAAATCACAGTCACTGTTTTTTACATCAAACCACTGTGCCTTTGTACTTGCAGAAGTTTACAAATGACTTCTAAATAACACATGATATACAAGGCTATCTATACAACCACAGTTCACAGACTGACAAATATGTTGGCACTTTTTTTTTTTAATTCAGTAATTTATGTGTTTTAACTTTTACCTTAGTTTTAGGTACAACTCCAAGCCCCAGCTTCTCATCCACAAGATAGGCACCAGCTTCAGAGAGATATCCCTGATTTGGAACGAGGCAGCCTCTACCAAAGCAGCAAGGACAACATATTTTGTGAAAATATTTGGTCCATTTTGGATTTAGATGTCCATAAGGCTCTTCAGATTTTGGTTTGAACACTCCAACAATTTTCTACGGTAAATAACATAAAATTAAAATATGAGCACTTTGAGTTGCAAAATACTAAAATTAGTTTTAAACGTAGTTATTTGAAAATATTGGTTAAATCATATCCAGTGTGTTTTACAGCTGTTCTTTTCAGATGATGAAACAAACAAAACAGAATTCCAAATAGATTTATCACTAAGTGCCTCTTTAGGATTAGTACAAATTCAAAATAAGCTCTTCATAAGAGAAAATCCAAACCAACATTTACTTTTTCAAAACATTCTGTCAAAATACAAAAGGATTGCATTTTAAAATATATATTTAAGTTCTTTAAAAAGGTGGTTTTGAAAATAGCTTTAAAAACAATTTTCAGCCCACCAACAACACACCGACCACTTATTTCAGAGATGTAATGGCCCCACAAAAATTACAAACATATAGAACACTAAAAATCAAGTGATTTATTTTCTTTTAAATCTACTTTTCTTATTACCCTGAGTTTGAATGGATCAAAATGACCATCAGCCATCATTTACATTAGAGACACACAGTAAATCTTAAAATTAGTCAGAGCCCTGTTTTTAAAATTAGTCAGAGCCCAACTTTGGACACTATGCTTTAAGAAATCTGTTAACAAACTGGAGAAAGCTGAAAAAAAAATAACAATAAGCACAGAATATGTGAATAATGAAGGACAGTAGGAACAGTGAATGCTTAAGCTAAGAGCACACTGAGGCATGAGGAACTATGGAATAGTTGCTATAGAAAAAAAAGGAACAACACATTTACTGTAAATGAGCCAAAAAATGACAGGGTTAAAACCCAGCAAATAAGCTGCAAAAAAAGAAATCTTTTAGAAACTTAAATGTAGCTTGAGACTGGAACAGTCAGCCAGGTTCTGCAGTCTCCTAAACAGGGTGTAACTAACAAAAAGTTAGTTAGACATTCCTCAAGAGTTATGTTAAAACAATGCTGCTCCACAGCACAAGCATTAAATTGGCAATTTCTCAAGGTGCCTTCTGCACAGGGCTCTATGTTTGTTAACCTCAGTCCACAGGGTTATTACCACATTAAAACATATAACCTTTCAATTGTCTTGATAAACTTTGGCCAAGTACACAAAGTTCTCATAATGACTCTTCAGTAGCTTAAGTGGAATGCCATAGAAATTCTGCATCTTCATCCCTTCTCACTGGACAATGGCAAGTAAAATTCTTTCTGATAAATACTTAAGGACAACTGTTGAAGAAGCATTTTCACATATTAGTACTTCACTAAATCCATATGAAAAAAGTGAGTTTCTCAATAAGCTGAACACCTGTTGTTGCACCAACACTCAAAACTGATTCACACTCAGGCCATGAACATGTTTGCTGGCAGTCAAAAACCAGCAGTATTCTTCACTAGCTGCTGATTCAGCTACATTTGGAAGAGCATCTGACCAGCTGTTTAGCTTCTAGAGATTTTTCAACCCATCTTTCCAAGACAATCTTGCTTTGTCTAAGATTGCCCAAGACTAAGTAACTACAGAAAATTTAATTCATTCAGTTTGTAAACAAACACACAAGACACCAGGCATTAGTAATATTGGATGTCTCATCCATCTATTTTGATTAGATCCCATTAACTAAAGGAAAAGTAAGTTACAAAATACTATTATTTCCATTCATAATATAAAATTAGTGTCCTATCAACAGAGTCTAACAACAAACTGACAAGAATTCTCTTGGGTTTGGTATGCTGTTATGAGGGATTCTAAGGTTGCATTCAAAACCTTGAATACAACTGCACAGACAAAATTTGACCTAGACCTATACAAATGCAATAAATATTCTATGCAACATGAGAGGTCAGTATGTTTTTTGAATACTTAATTTTTTTTGTTGTTTTTTTTTTTATTTTTAAATCACAGCATTTAGAATACTACTTTAGTCAAAATCCTACTGTTTGGTTTAGAATTGTTAAAAAGTTATTTAATTTTTTCCTATTGAATCACATATATCTACCTGCTTGAAACAAGTCCAGTAGCTTTGCTTTTCTTGGAATCATTGTGGTGTATTTAGAAGTACATGCCAAACCTTTAATTACCTCTTCTGAATCACTCTCTGGCTAATACTTCCTAGTAAGTGCCCATTTAAAAAAGGACCTTAGCTCATTCTGTTAGCAGCCTGGACTGTACTGTGCTATACAGCCAAACCTAGATATGGTTTTCAAGGTTTTGCTGAAGTTAGAACTTTTGCTGAACTTTGCAGACCACTGCTGTTGAGGACCAGAGTAGAACGAAAAAGTTCAATCTAAAGAACAAGCTACTAAGGCCAGTCTTAATTTTGCCAGTCAAAATGCATTTATAGACTGACTCTATTAACATTAGCAATTAGCAATTAGTTTGAAACTGTCAGGATCATATTGCAGAACAATTTGTAGCAGACATGTCTTTTATTTATTGCTTACACAATGAACAACAAACACATATTCAAGCCTTCTGTAATAGTGCTGCTTAAGTGCTTAACTCCATTTCAGTATGCAACTATATGACTTTAGCCAATAAATGCAAAAGGCTAATTTTAATTATGCAATTTGAAGTTTATATCTTTCTGATAGAACCACATAAGCATATAAGGTGACCTAAGGGAAACAGCTTATTTTATCTCTAATTCGGTATTCATTTTGGGCACTTCAGAAGGTGACCAGTAAAAAGGCTTAGGACATCTTTAATGAGCTTCTTCCCAGAATAAGAAAGGAGATTACTCAAGAGGAATAGAAGAAAGCAAGTGACAGAACCGGTCTGAAGTGGAATGATGCAATACTCAAACAGGATCTGAAATCCATTCTACAAATGAAAGCTGCACTATTGACAAAATGAAGTTTTATCAGACCTTTAATATAGATAGCAAACACAGATAAGCTCTAGAACAAAAGCAAAGAATGAAAGCAAAATTTGAGGTCTGCAAAATCCTCAGTATCATTATTCTCCCAGTCCCATATCCCAAATACTTTCATATTTTGCAATGATTTTTTTCTGAACCATATAAAATAAACAGTCTTCTTCTCTCAATCTTTGTTTCTCCTAAATACTTATATTCAAATCAATGACCTGCATAAGGGAGGAGGGCAAGTCACTACTGGAAACTTAATTAGGAACAAAAACAACACAGTAAAAGAAAAGTGAAACAAATAAGAAAATCATCACATAAGAAACAAGGAATATTATGGCCCATACAAAATACTATGGTTACATTTACATTAAAATGATGCACAAATACTCTCACCATTGCCAGGGCTCAGTACCTCAGGCATTTGCTAGTGACCAAAACCCAGCAAAATCAGCCTAGATAAGTTTCAGACAAAACAGATTTACACATATGGTATGATTTCCTCTCCCTAGTGATTTGTCTACTAACTTTCTAAAAATAAAAAAATCTTGATTGCTCAGCATTAAGAAAAACTCAAAGAACTTGAGATCTAAGCTAGTATAAAAGAGAGTGACCTGACTCTCTGATGAAGTTTTTAGATTTACAGCATTGCACGTGATAGCAAGAATTCCACAAAGCTATTACAGAAAGATTTGTTTTCCTTCAGGTTTCAAAAAGAGAGAGAGATCTTCCTTTTTATTTTCTCCACCAGAATGAAGGGGATCATTACTAACAAATGTTCCTGGAATACAGGCATATGAATGGCAGTTTTCAGAAGACTTTGAAGGGATGGCTTGAAAGTCTGCCACTTTCTATAAAAATAAAATTGTAAATTGACATATTTATTTATTTTAATGTCAGGTAACTCCACTAAAAAAAACCCACAAAACCACTTATTCAATAAAGTGTAAAAACTATAACCAGAAAATTGCCATTAAAACAAACTAAATAACAATGAAAATTAACTGGAAAAACAGAAATATATTTTCTAATCAACAATAATTTTACTAAAAGCTAAACAAAAACCATACTATCTTCTAAATGAAAGGGAAATTGCTGTCATAGGAATGACAAAAAATCTTGAACATGCCCTGAAAACCCAGGCATTCAAAGTGTTCCAACACCCATTTCCAGCACAACCGGGATCTTCAGGATTAATGAACACCTACATCTATTTAAGAGCTAAAAGCTGTTGATTGAGATTAAAATAAAATAATATGTGACAAATTATCAAAAGTTGAGCAGTTGGAGGTCTTATTTTTTTGAAACAGGTAAGTAGCAAAGTATTTCCAATTAAAAGAAAACAATGTGAAAGTGTGTCCGAGACATCATTTCTTCTTACTAAATAATGCTCACCACATGTTACTTTTCAAGAGATTCAGGTAACTATTACTTCTCTGTCTCAAAGTAGGACACCTCACTGATGATCACTATTCAAGGTACCATTTACCTAGTAGAGAAGGGAAAATCAAATCTTGCCGGGGGGAAACCAAATCTTCCAGCTAAGATTCAGCAGACAAGTACAAGTTGAAAGGTAGATTTGATTATATCACTCTCCTTGGCCATGTACCAATCATATATGAGAAAGGAGACATGATCTAAATAAAGGGCCAGCTAACAAGAAAAGAGAGAAAACTATAAGAGGCTTAGCTAAAGAAACTTAAACCACATTGAAATCAGGAGCTCAGTTGGGCAAAAATCAGTTAAAACATAGAGAGAACAAGATTCTGCACAAGGGAATTCCTAAATTGCTTTCAGATGTGAGAGGCCCTTTTTTTCCTCTCAGTTTTCCTTTGGTGCAGATCATTAAAAATGTGATAAAGCTGCAGCAGAAATAATAGTTATTTTGCCTTAGCTTATGCAGCAAGATATAATTAGAAATCTAAGTATTACTTGCATTAACTTTTCCAAAATAAATTTTGGCACACAATAAATTATTAAACAACTTATTTAAATTAATTTGCATCTGGAGAGAATTTCTGAATTTCCATTTTCAGCTTGCTGCTGATGGTGTGTCAGACTTTGCAGTAACATGCTCACCCCTTTTGGATCCTTAGCAAAGTAACTCCCACTGGATCCTTGAGAGATTCTTTCTGGAAAAACTCCACACTCTATAGCTTGTTCTGTCCTCAGAACAATTTCTGCAAATTCTGGATCATCTAAAAATATATTCATATCTGCAGTATGTCCTGTATGCCCTGAAAAACAAGAAAACAACCACTCTTAAGTGCAACTTTTACTAAAAATTAAGCATAAGCAAAGACACTGATAAGCCAACAGCCTTCCCTGCTGACACCCATCCAAGAGCAGGCTGAAAAATCTGGCCCATTGAATCAGTGCAAGCTTTTCCACTGATTTATCCATGTCTAATCAACTTCTTGTTTCAAGTAAATCAGCCAAATCTGCAACAACAAATTTGAGACTGCCACTGCTAAGTGTTTACAGTTTACAAGGAATTATCTTTTTAATATTTATTGTGAAACAAATCTAAGGAATAAAAAAGACACAAGAGTAAAAAAAAAAATGAAAGATTTTACATACTATTTTTGTGCCCTACCCATTATCCACTATTAGAGTAGTATTGAACCATTCATTTAAGAGATGGGCTAACATGTTTATTATCTGCTGAAATGCAAGGAAGTTAATCCACTGAATAATCTGCTACGTGCAGCACTCACAAGTGGCACCAGGACAGCAGTGACTCCTGCACTCCAGCACCATTCCAGCCCTAAAACACTGTAAGCAACTCGTAGCATTTCTTTGCCTGCAGACCAGAAGTCAGGTCTGTGTAGACATTCGCGCAAACTCTAGGACTCCAGGCAAACATTTAGAAAGACAAGTAGAAAGGAAGGTGCCAGAATACTACTGACTTTTCAATTTTTAACTATTTCTTCACAAGTTTTGATACTGTAGATTATTATACCTTCTTTTAAGGGTAGGATTGTTTCACATGTTCACCGCATGCACTCTAAAGGGCCTGTGCATTAGGGCTCATTTCTCCATTAACAAACAGCTACTTTATTCTAAATTCAACATTTACAGATAATGTTGCTTTGTTCCCATTTCAGCAATTGAAGAAATTTAACATACATCCTTCTGGATTGACAACCAACACAGAATCCATTCAAAAAAGATACTCCTTAACAGTTTGTGGAGAGTCAAATAAAAAAGAAAAAGAAAAAACAAAACAAAACAAAACCAAACCCTTCTTTTTGTAGCTCAGGACAGTTTTTGAAACTTTTTAAAACATTAGCACTTGCTTGCAGGTTACCACTTAAAATAGTAACATGGACTCCAAACAAAAACAGTCAAAAAGCATGAAAAAATAAGAAAATCTTAGTATAAGTTTGCAATAAGGAATAGAAACCTTAAAGCTAATAGATCATTCTTAAGAATTAACAGCTACAGCCCATGAGATCAGAGTCTGTTTAAATTATTTGACCAATACTGCTGTGATAAACTACACTTCAAGACTTTAGAGTAGGACAACAAGAGGGAGGGAAGAGGTTCAAAGGTTTTCCTGCCACAAAGTACTCAAATTAGTTAAGGAAATAAACCAAACTTCTTTTTACAGAAAAAGTCATTTTAAATCAGTGGTTCTTATTTCACAGTCAAGCCTCAACTATCTCCACACATCGACATTACCTCACACAGCAGAGCTCCAACTAGTACATATTTTTGTCAGGGAAAGCAAAATCAGGGTTGTGCACTATACTGTTACCAAATGAAGTGCAACATCCGTGCTAAGTCATTCTGCACAATTACCTACCAGATGAAGAAAACCTACAGATGAACTTTGTATCACATGGATTGCAGTTGACTCTGTGGAAGACTCAGAGGTCATTTTTTAATTTCTGTGCATTTATTCTACAATCTACAACCACTAAGTAGTCTCACTGTCTGAGGAAATTCTTCAACCACGTCTTTTCTAACATAAAAGATAACTTCAGAAAAAATAAATTCAAACAAAAAAACCCCATTACACTGCATGCTGAAAGAAGTAAAGATAAATAATTTTTGAAATTCATTATTTGCTCAGTATTGTTACTGTGCTGCTAGGAAGCACATTACAATAGTGATGTGGCTGTGCAACAAGGCTGACAAGGAAACTAGCACTTTTAAGGTGTTTATCAACCCTCTCCATACGAAAATAAGCCATATCAATTGAAGATAGTATTTGCTGAATGTGGCAGGGTTGTTTTTTTTTTTTTGAGTTAGTTTCTTTTGTAAAAATTATTTTAATCAAGTTTTCCACTGAGAAAGCATGTTATGTCACAACTTATTCCCAGTACACTCTCTAGACTTACAATTATAACTAATTAAGGTTTCTCTTGCAATTACTCTTGAAAATTACTCTTCTCATTAAACTCCCACTAAGGAGACAGGGCTCACACACACACAGTCAAACTAACAAGCTTGAGAACTTTTTTCACATTAATTTGGACAAGGCCCAAGTTTGTGAAGCCTCTGTATTGGAATGATGAAGTCTTGCCAAAGAAGATACAAATGCTATCATCCATGTATGCACCTCAACCTGTTCTTCCATCAGGTTAGCATGACATGAGCTAAGCTAAACTAATACACCTTGCAAGAGTAACAGCTATGAACTCCTTCAGCACCAAGCTAGATTTATACTTTTTAAACATTAACATGATTAAAGGTAGCCCCTTTAACCAATTCCATCTTCTCCTATTCTGACCATAACTCCATTAAGGAAACACTTTGTTTCAATAACAATCATAGTAACACCTGGTGCATGTTGGTTCCACCTGACACGTAAAACAATCCTGCACCTTCTAGGGTCACACACACAGAAAAGGTAACGACAAGGAAACAAAGGACAAGATGCTGTAATCAATATTAGTTCTGAAATTTTCTTACACACTTTTGGGGCAGATTCCAAGTAGCACTCTACATTCACCATCCTAATTGCTTCAGTGGTGCAAGACCCATGGTTCCAGCCTCCACTCTGAAGTACCAGCTTCTTTTTAAAGTTTCCAGAAATACTTTACTAGAAGCACTATTTCTTTAGCAGATCTTAAGTCTTGTAGGAAAAAGGAAAACTCTAACATTTAATGGCATGTTTGCATTACAGGTATGGACTACACTTGAGACCAGTGCTTAAAAGACAAGATTTTTCTGTCTTTATGGCCAAACAAGCACAAATTCTCTGTAGTTACTAAAACAGAATTATTAGCACAACTTATTTTGTTAAACTTGACTGGGGGGGTTGTTTCAATTTTTTTCAAGTACTCTATTGTTACAAAAGAATCAGTGTTGTCAATCTCTGGCAAGAAATCCTACAGTATAATTACAACAGTAAAAACAAAGAAGTGATAGAACTCCACATACTTCTGTCAGCAAACCCATCCTAGATGTAAACTTTTATAGAAACTTGCACAAAATCAGAAAGTTTCAAAATCTAAAGAAAAGAAAGTAATTAATAAATATCACGTAATTCATCACTTTTCCAGTATATTTAGAATTAGATAATGGGCACCCTTACATCCGTTTTCAAATTAATAACTAAGTTCTTGCATTTCTGGACTTTCACATTCTATTTCTCTCTTTAAGAACTGATTTTAAAATACAAAGAGAGGATGCATTTTTATGAAAACCAAAAATATGACAGTAGAGCCCACATCTAAAACTCTTAAAGCATGTGATGGTTACAAAGTGAGCATATGAGTAAAACAAAGATGAAACACAGAATGACTTGTTTTTCAAGACAAAACGATGGGGGCCACAAAAAATGTATTTAGTGGGATATGCAAGCCAGACTGAAAACTTGACACTTCTCCAAGTGTTCAGGAAGCAGCAGCCAGTCCCACCACAAAACAGTCTTTAAAACAGGCAAATCCACAAGTTTCAAACAACGTGACAGAAACAAACAAGGCCCAACAAAGCAGCAGAGAGCGGGGAGAAGTGACAGTAGAGACACTCATGAAGATGTAAACGAGTTCGTGCAGCCCTGCACACAGGGACAAAGCAGTGGAATTTCCACCCGTTTGCAGCATCTTCATTATCAGTCAGCGGGCCCATGCATCTAGAGAGGTCAACACACCTCTGTCCCTCACTGATGCTGTGCCATCGGACACGTCACAGCGAGCACACCTCAGCCCCGACAGGCATTTCTGTAGCCTCGCTGGAAGTACAGAGCGAGGCAGGGGCTGCCTCTGCCCCCAGACCCGCGGCCCGCCTGCCGCAGGCGCTGCCGCTCCCCGCGCGTCCCGGGCCGGGCCGGGCCGGGCCGGGCCGTACCTGCGGCGGCGCGGCGCTCCTTGGCCCAGGCGGCGCCCGCCCGCCGCCCGCGGCCGCTCCCCGCCGCCCGCAGGAGAGGCTCGTCCTCCCCATCGCCTTCGGGCCCCGAATCCTCCGACTCCTCCGAGTCCTCCACCTCCTCGAGCCCCGGCTCCCCGCACTGCCGCACGGCCCCGCCGGGGGCGGCTCTCACACTCTGCGGCCCCCGCCGGGGCGGCTCCGCCTGAGGAGGCGACGGCAGCGGCTCCACGAGGAGCAGCAGCCGCTCGTCGGGCTCCTCCGCGCCCGGCTCCGCCATGGGCGGCCGGGGCCGGGGCCGAGCGCGGCGGGAGGAGGCGGCGGCGCGGCCGGGCGGGCTCGGGGCGCTCCCGCCGCTCCGGCTCCGGCTCCGGCGGCACCGCCCCGCGCGTGCGCGCGCCCGCCCCGCCACCTGCCTTAAAGGGGCCGCGGCGGCACCGTCAGCGGCTCCGGGGGCTGATCCGGGCCAGAGAGCGGTCAGGAGCTCGGACTGCGGCTCTCAGCGCAGGACGTTTAACTAAAACATCCCTGACACTCGCCTTAGCTCTACACCTGGAACACGCTTGCCTCCTGGCCACCACTTGCCATAGCCAGCTGCTCTCCCTCCCCAAACTTTGCACAACATTGTTCTATACCGTCATCACGGTAACTTCCAAAACGAAGCCTAAAAACAGCATAAGAGAAAACAGTATGAATACATTGCCATTATTTCCATGTTCCCCCACTATCCACGCGTTATTAAGTGAAGAAAGCGAATACAACTGTAACACCAACATATACAATGATATAACATATACAACTATAACCCCTGCATTGGATTTTAGCCTGCATGCGTTCTCCCAATCCTGTCTATTGAAGAGGGGGTTTCCTCCAGTTTTGGTGAAATACGGGAAAAAGATACATGCATTAAATAATTGCATAGAATTGAGATTATGGGTTATACTGGGAGCAAATCCGTTCTCAGCTAGAAATGGTAATTGTATATATTTATTATTCATTATTCTCATAGTTAAGAGCATGGTACAAGAATTTAACATGTGCATAATCTGGATTACAGGGGAAAAAAATCACTTTTCTTATTTACTGACAAAATATAACCTTACTGAAATACTGGACTTGTGTTTGTTTTGTCTAGGGTTGCTAGCCAGTGGACTTTGGAGTTAAGCTGTGTCATTTACCTGTGTAACTATTAATATCTGTAATATTTGATAAAATCTGTTCACACTTGCATTTCTGTTCCTGTTCCTTTCTATTAAAAGTGAACTCGGTCAGCTGTGACTCCAGATGAATAGCCATTTGTTGCCTAGTAAACACAAATATGAAGGTTACAGCAACTGGATGAAATTTTCCATACAGAAAATTAAACAGATGTTAATTTCTGTGTGAAGCAAACAAAAAGATCAAACCAAAGGGAAAAGTCTGACATTTTCCCCAGCATACTGTTAAGTAAGACTGCACCTCCCTTTGGCTACCATGAGTTGCGTCTGTTTCAGTAACGTTCCATTGAACAGTCAAATCACTAGCTTCTAAAAAGATTGAGAGTTAATGCTTTTGAAAAAAATAAAAACTTGTTAGTTATTTCATAGAAAGGCCCGGGTTGGAAGGAAACTTAATGATTTTCCCTAAAGACCTTAAAGATATTTCCAACTCCCCTGCTATGGACACTAAACCAAGTTGCTCAGACCTCCACTGAACCTGGCCTTATACACTTGCAGAGATGGGGCATCACAACTTCTGTGAGCACTCTGTTCCAGCAAAAAAAAAATTTAAAACCCTTATTTTTTTCTGGTTTATGCATTCATCTACACCTACTACTGTATTTTAAAATTAACTGGTAGTTTTCATCTTCTGCTTCAATAAGAATTCTGCAACTTGCTCACAGGTCTTGATCTAACAAAACTTTTACATTGCCTCACTCTTCAGTAGTGCAGAGTTCAAACACCACGAGAACTCATAATTAAAAAAAATACACACTACCGTCATAGTAATTAACAAACCATTAATTTTAATTCCAAATAGCTAATACTTTTCAATTAGCCACCTGGATTAAAATTCCTAAGAATTACATCACGTAAATAAACTGGGTCATTTTCCTCATGCTAAAGCTTTTGTCCCTATCTTTCTAATCAACAGAGCAAATTTTGCCATCTGCTCATATGTATCTGAGCACTTTGTCGGCACACTGGATCGGAAGAAAAAGAAGGAAAAAGGGGAATTCCCGCACAATGTGCGCTTATCGCTTTAGGTGAGCGCCCTCTTGTGGTACAGGCCCGGAGGAGCAGCTGCTCCAGCAGCGCCGGGGACTGCGGGCACCGCGAAGGGGGAGAGTTCAATTTGCGGAGCTCTCTTCGGCTCAAAGGGCTGTGAAACTGTGTTAATTATAGTATGAACCAACAATTCAAACAGGTGTGTAAGATTACTCGGCCAAAACGCTCAAAAGATCCTAATCAGGCTAACTAAACTTACAGAAGCGGGACGGTCACTACGTACAATTCACACGCCAATTAGCCGTCTGAGCTTAAAACTGTGAAACAGAAGAATCGGATATAATTTCATAAACAGATTCAGTCGACCAGATACAGGCTGGTTATAATTAAACATTGGAACAAACACACCACGTACTTAACGCGCCTCTTAAATTTTTTTTTCGCTCCCTACTAGTTATTTCGAGGAGGCAAATGGGAACCTCACGGTGCCCCTGGAGGTAAAAAAAAAAAAAAAAAAAAAAAAAAAAAAAACATGCCTGGGTAACGTGTTTGTTCTTACACCTGCAGCCCAATGCTAAACTCTGCGGGGCAGGGAAACCCAGCCCACCAACAGGCCCTTCCCAGCCCAGCGGGAGGTACAATGGGTTCCGGCGGGGAGGGAAACCTGCCACCAACAGGCCCTTCCCAGCCCACGGGTCCGGGGGCGGGTAGGGGTGGGCAGGGCCGGATGGGGGCGGCCCCACGGAACGCTGCCCGCGGAGCGGATCTGGCGGCGGGGCGGGGCCCCGGAGCTCCACGGCGCGGCGGGCGCCGCACCGCCCCCGCCCGCCCCTTCCCGGCGGGAAGTGCCCGGCTCGCCCAGGCCCGCTCGGTACGGAGGGAGAGCGGCGGCGGAGCGCCGCCGCGCCATGAACGCGGAGAACCAGGGCTGTAGCGAGCGGCTGGTGACGGCGGCCTATGTGCGCCAGGGGGCGCAGGGCCGCCGCGCGCACGAGCTGCGCCTGCGGGCGCTGCTGGAGCAGGTAATGGGGCCGCCGCCCCCCGCCCTGCGCACCGGGGCCGAGCGGGCACCGCCGCCCCGGGCAGCACCGAGCAGCCCGGTCTCTGCCACCACCGTCCGCAGTGGGGCAGAGCTGCCCCCCCGCCCTCCGCGCACCGGGGTTCGAGAGGGCAGAGCGGCCCCGAGCCGCCCGCCGGCCCTCCGAGCAGCCGGGTCGGGCAGGAAAACCTCCCCCGAGCCGGGCTGGGTCGCGGCGGCCCCGCGCAGCCCCGTGAGCGCGCAGGCCGGCCGGGGTCACGGACTCTGCCCTCGGGCACGGCGCCACCGCCGTGTCCGGCCCGAGAGAGCCGCTGCTGGCACGGCAGGGATCTGACGGAGCCCCAGAGTGAGAGGCCGCGTTCGGGAGGAAGAGAAAATTACTGCCCCGGGTTGTGCGTTTGCCGAGAAAGGCCCAGCGAGCAGTTAAATATGTGTTTAAAAACAGTGAGATACTAGCACATTGTTGCATGAGGTAAAAAGCGATACTTGTAAGGTGCCAAAACAGTGTATTTCGTTGCCTCCCGCATATAAAAATCACTGTCAATGAATTAGCAAATGTTTCAGTTCTTGAGCATCCTCAGTCATGCCATCTGCTGTTTCCAACTTAACTTTGATACCGCACTTGATAAACTAATTAGATTTACTGAATTGGCTCTTGTTGCTGGGGCATGTGAAAAAGCCTCAGGACCTATAAAAAATCTTCATGGTTTTACGGGTCCCTGCTTTGAGAATTTTGTCTGCAATTTGCAAAGATGGGTGCAGTTGTTAATTCAGTAAAGAGCACAAGAAAGAGAATGTTTCGTCTTGCAGGTTTTGACATATTTTGGAAATGGTTTCCTTCCCTATTAGGTAATAACTGGAAAGTAATATGTGTAGATAGGAAGATGTATGACATTAAATCTATATTTCCCTTCTGCTCATGTTTTTGGTTCTCTAATATCTGAATATCTTCCCTTTTGTGCAGTTTTCACTGTTGAGTTCTTGTAGTTGTACATCATGTCTAGAGAATACATCAAATAATCTGTAGTCTTTTAGGGAGTAATTAACATGTATGCCCTGCAGTGGTTTTGTGTGTACCATAGAGAACACTTGAAGGTAAAAGATATCCTGATTGTTTTAATGTCGGGATGTGCTAATGTAATTGTACTTAACACATGGAAAAATCATTATTTAACTTTTCTGTGAATACAGCTTCATAACATTAGGTAATATAAAAGAGAATAATGAAAATACAGACTGCTGCTTAGCATGAGAAAGAAGGGTAACAATAATCAAACAAGTTGCATGAAGTTTTGTTCATTTTTCATTTCCAAATTTCATATTTATATTATTATTTTTATTATTATTAAGGGGAAATGTCCTGAAGATGGATGGGATGAAAGCACCATTGAATTGTTTCTTCATGAACTTGCTATAATGGATAGCAATAACTTCCTGGGCAACTGTGGCGTTGGTGAGAGGGAAGGAAGAGTGGCATCAGGTCTTGTTGCCCGAAGGCATTACAGGTACAAATTATTGATTGTTTTGAATTATTCAGGTTTATTATTAATGCTTTCCAATGGCATATTTTATTGTAGTTTTGTTTATCTAAGACCTTGATAGCATTTGAGAAAAATAATATAATCTGATAATTGAATTGATACAGCTTTCTATATTAAATTTTCATTAATAACTCTATAGAAAGTCTTGAATGAAGCAAAGATGTTTTGTCAGGATTATGACCTGTAGAAGCTAAAGTTGTTGAGTTGTCCTTTACAAGGGAAGCAGAGATATTGCTGTTTTAAAATAATCTATGCATTACATGCCTTTTATAACAAGGTGCAGCTTTTCATCTGTATATTATTAAAAACTACTGTACATTGTAGTTGCCCATTATTGAATGTTGACAGTGAGCAGCCATTTGTATTTTTTAATATTTGTTAATAGCATTATAATGTGATTAGCTGATAAACAGATGAACCCCCAGTCCATCTATAGTAGATTTTATGTGAAGTAAGGAGATCTCTAAAGGCAAAAAGAGCTTTTATTAGCTTGTAGCCCTTCAGACACTTACTTAATGGGTATGTTGGATGCTATAATTTTAGAGGCTCTGCATTAATTTCCTTATGAATGTTCTCTTTTTTATGTATGTGTTGAGCGCTATGCTGAGTATCTTGCTGTGATGTTTTATCCAGCAGGAGTGAAACAAAGTGAAAGTTCCAGGATGTTTCTCCTCAAAAGAGAAACACAAAAGTATATTAGAGTCCAGGAACTTAGTAAGCTTGGTAAGCATATGGAGGTTGAGTTACTTAGGCTTGATGGGCTTCCTAAGCCCTACAGTACCATGACAAATTCATGTCAAAATCCAGTTATACATCAGTTTGGCTTTTTTAGTTTTGTGTACAGCTCTCTAGGCTAGGATATGATGGTAAGGGAGGGGAGGATATCTGGGGAAGTTCTGCTTCTGGACAGTGCTGGAGAAAGTGTGCCAGGCTCCTGGCCAGAGGGAGCCTGAGCTGGTGCTCACTACTCTTGTTCCAATGCAGCTCTGTCACCTGGCATCTCGCTTCTCCTGTGAGTGTCAGCAATAGCAAGGTGTCCTCCTCTCCACTTATTTCTGCAGTAAGTTTTACGGGTGACTTTGGGAGTGATGGACATAGAGGGAGATGGTTTCCAAGCTGGTCTCTCCTTTCAGCTTAATAAAGGGGCAGTCTTAGGGACGGTTACTTCTTAGGAAGCAGTACAAAAGTGCACAAAATAAAAAGTACTGATATGAGACAGCTCTTAAGAACATAGCAAGAATGAGGGAAGAAAATATTTTAGGTGGAGTGAGTATTATATGTAAGTTTCAATTAATTATCAATTGTTTGTTGATTTCAACTTAGAACTTGAAACAGGAAAATAAATTTAAACTGTAAAACCACGCTCCAAGAAGTTCTGAATATCATATACTCATTGGACTGCATTTTATTCTCTTGCCAGGACAAAAAGAGGAATTAAAGCCATAAGTAGGTGTATACTGTTGCTAGCTTACTTGAGCAGGTGCTGCATTTCAGCCATGGGTAAATTCCTTCTGTAAGCTGACACCAGCAATTTATATACAGACGTGAACGGGATGGGGCTGCTGTGAAAAGCGTCTTGAGCTATTTATTTTTCAGCATCAGTCTCATTACATGATTATGACAATGGAGCAATGCGAACAGCTCGCTGTCCAGGCAGCAGTCCAGAAAACTTAATGTTACAGCATTCCATATAGCCGTCTTAGCCAATTACACAGAGCAAAAGCATATTGACAGTAATTCTGTCCAATCACCATAAGCACACGTAGCTTTGGTTAAAACAATACTTGCTTATTCTCAATCACAATGCCTGTTTATAAGAGACAACGAATAAAGCTCTATTCATAAGCATAACCTTCTTAATATCTGCTAGATAAACTTTTTGCAACTTAGAAAGCCAAACTACACAGCTCTATTGTTCTATTTCCCATGTCTTCTCTACAGCTTAAATAATTTTTTCTGCTTGCTTTAGTACTGTTGACAATTCTGCTGTATCTGAGGCCTGTCTTTTTACAACCTTCCTAAAACCCTGATCTTATGGTTTCCCACATAAGCTTGTATTCTATAAATTACTTCAGGATCCTCCACTCCTGAACTAAATAATGTTCAATATTTACAAACACAGTTTATAACCATAATTTATAAACAGAATTCAGAGAGACATAGTATTCCAAGACAGATAACACTGAATAGCAAAATGATAGATGAAGTGAAGATGTATAAGATGGAAAAAGCAATACATATATCCATGTATATCACTTTGTATATATTATTTCCTTTCCTTATGGAGATGAAGCATTTGTCAAGGGAGTATCTATAATACCACTATGCCTATGCTACTCTACACTATAGACAACTAATTTTTGTTTTCCTTGGTTGTGTGTCTGAACATGTCAGCGTTTATAATGCTATTTTGACAGACATCAAGAAGTGCTGAGGTGTTAAAAGGAAACTTAAAGGGAAAAGGAAACTTAAAAGGAAACCTGCCAGAGGCTAAAGGTGTTGCTGCTGTGGGTCTTCTCAAAGTTTTACTTGCATGCAGGAACACTGTTAATCTACTGTTAAAAAAAACCGCAAAATTTAATGCAAATATGTGTCGTTTGTTAAAATGGAATTGATTGTGGCAGATATTGAAGTTGCATTGCAACAATTGTTTATCAAGTTAAATTCTCTTCAGTCAGCAAGCTTTATGGCTTTTCAGCGTGGAAATCTTGATGTGTGTTTTCAACTTCTTTTGTTTAGGTTGATCCATGGAATTGGAAGGTCAGGTGATATTTCTGCAGTACAGCCCAAAGCTGCAGGTTCAAGCCTTTTGAACAAACTTACTAATTCAGTAGTTCTGGATGTTATAAAACTGGCTGGTAGGTGTAAATTTGAAAAATTTCATTTGTTTGTGAAGTTACATCATGGATTCTTCATGTTAATTTCTGACTTGCTTTTTACCTGCAGGTGTCCGGACAGTGACCAGCTGCTTTGTGGTTCCTATGGCAACAGGCATGAGTCTAACTCTGTGTTTTTTAACATTGAGGCACAAGAGACCAAAGGCAAAATACATTATCTGGCCACGTATAGACCAGAAATCTTGCTTTAAATCAATGATAACTGCAGGTAAGAAGTAACTGATTGATGACGCAGTGTGTGTTCTTCCAACAGATATGGAACGTCCCTCTATCAGAGTGATCAATTCATATCCTTGTAGTAAGATACAAAAAAGGCCTAATGCATGGTAGTTCTGCTTTATTTGTGCACTCCTGATTTCTAACATGTAATTAAAACGTGCATGCTGTCTTCCTAATGCCTTGCAAAATGCAGGTGTGTGCAGTGGTACAGAGGTGGACAAAGGAGTCAAGTGAGAACAATACTGAGGAAGTTACAGTTTGCCCTCAGAGTAAGATGCTAATCTGCTGTTCTTAGTTATGTAACACCAAAGCTCATGGTTCAAATCCCTCTCTCAAATTTATTCAAAAACTTCTGTCCTAGAAATTGTGATCAGAAGGTGACAGTCTGTCTGATTTGCGCAGTCTTTTCTGTTAGAATCTATTAAAACAATAGTAGCATGATGTGTTTTTCAAATGTATACTGGAAGTAAATCCCCACAATTAGTCAGATTTGTTGAGCTATATGAAGTTCTTTTTTTTTGGTCAGGTTTTGAGCCTGTGGTGATAGAAAATGTATTAGAAGGTGATGAGCTACGGACAGACCTCGAAGCAGTGGAGGCCAAAATCAAGGCTCTTGGTGCTGAAAATATTCTTTGTGTGCATTCTACAACATCTTGCTTTGCTCCAAGGGTACCTGACAGGTAAGCAGTCTTTGTAAGAGGTGTGTTATTTGTTACTATTAAAACAAATAAATATCCTCCCTACCCCTCAACAACAAAACCCAAACAACCCCTCCATGTTTTGACCATCCATCTTCTAAAATTGCTTCTGCCAACAATTAGTGAAAGTTCTTTAATTCCCTTCCAGAAAAGTATATTTAAAAAGTGAGAATTACACAGAATTTTCTTCTGTTATGTAAGTGAGGGTAATGTTGCTGTCTTGTGGTGAAATTCATGTCGTTTTGCTCATGGTTTTCGTAAAATTTCATGGAAGTAGTAAAAGTAGATTCTCATGGAAACATAATCCAGGAAATGTAGCTCCATAGCTAATGCCATTTTTTGATATTACTGTTGCCTTTTCTACTCTTCTCCACAAGCATAGGAAAGAAATGTTATTGACTCTAAAATGTGGCAAGTAAAAATATATTTCACTCTCCTCTCCTACCTTAAAAAATGCTCCAGTATTTATCATCAGTTAACCTAGTTGCTAGAGGGAAAGGTGGGAGTTAAAACCATATAATTCTGCCAGAATACTATGGACAATGCTTGAAGTTGACTAACAGATTTATTGGCTAACTTAAATCACAGCTATCAAAACTGAATGGTTGTTTTATAGCTTGGGTAAATGAATCTTCTCCTTATCTGCTTCCTCTTTTTGACATGCTGCTATTGTTTTGTCCTCTACAACTAAGAGATGAATTATTAGGTAGTGGCACTATGTTATAATATGCCACAGATATAGGAAGATTTGAATGTACTTTTTGTTTAAAAGAAACTGTCAACTATTGAAGGCCATAACCTTCATCTTCCTATGGGAAGGAAAATCCTGACAGCATTTCTGGAGGGTGCAATTTTAAATGTCTGTTTTTAAATATCTGCATTTGTAAGGCTTTATTTAGTTGTGGTGACCGTGTTTTAAAATTTTTAGTAGTTTTATGGCTGCCATACCTATGGCTTTCCTTTGAAGAAGTACTATTTATTTCTATGAGAGTAATTTTCTAGTGTATAAACCCTCTTTCTCAGTATTCTACCTGCTGTTGTTGTAAGGTGTTTGTAAAACTACTGTATTTAAGAGAACCAAAGGGAAAATGTCCTTTTCAGTTGGTCTCTATACTTAGCAGAATTCTGTACCTTTTTACTTTCAGTAGTAGAAAAAATAGAACAAAGCTTTCTTTTCATGAACTTTAACAAACAGGAAAGAAAGAAAGGAAGAATAAAGTGGGAGATACTTCTGTATTTGTAACTACTAAGAACTTCAGTAGCCAACTTCTGTTAATGCTTTATTTTTCTGATATGATCAGTAGCATTTTCAATGCTGCATTCCAGGCCTTGGAAGCAGGTGCAGGTTCATACAGGTGCTGTGCATCCTTTGCTTCCCTTCCACACAAACCATTCTCTTCAAACTGTGGCATTCTCATTCTGTATTGCACAATGGATCTAATTGTTCAATAGAATATGTATAGGGAAAAAAGACTTTTCTGTTTTCAGTACTTGTAGAAGATAGGTTACTGCTCCTTTAATTTTCAGAAGGTGAGAAAGATGAATATGCATAGCTGTACACCCTCTATGTTTCTAGTTTGGTCAAATTCTGTGCCTACACTTGACAAGAAGCCTATAAGAGGGAAGCTATGTTCCTTTGAGTCTCTCTAGAGGGTGAGGAATGTGTCTGATTAAGAACCAGCAGGTCAGAAGGCAAAAACTTTGCCCTGCATAATATATTTCCTCAAGTATTCCATTAATGAGGGGAAGCCACATGAGGAGCAGCTGAGGTCCCTTGGTCTGTTCACTCTGGAGGAGACTGAGGGGAGACTTCACTGCAGTTACAGCTTCCTCCTAAGGGAAGGAGGAGGGGCAGGCGCTGATCTCTTCTAGGTGGTGACAGTGACAGGACCCAAGGGAATGGACAGAAGCTGAGCTGGGGGAGGTTTAGGTTGGATATCAGGAAAAGGTTCCTCACCCAGACGGTGGTTGGGCACTGGAACAGGCTCCCCAGGGAAGTGCTCACAGCACCAAGCCTGACAGAGTTCAAGAAGCACTTGGACAATGTTCTCAGGTGCAAGGTGTGACTCTTGGGGATAGGGCTTTGCAGGGCCTAGGTGTTGGCCTCGATGATCCTGCTGGGTCCCTTCCAACTCAGAATATTTTGTAATTTTGTGTTGATAAATGTGAAAAATTATTGGAAATGCAGCTCCTCACAATTATCTTGACTGTAGAAGATCAATATGTACATTATATTGCTGGTGTTTCCTAATTGTAAAGTACTTTTGATTTTTTAAAGGATAATATGGTGATGATGATTTCCTAAGAATTTATGTTTGGAAAAATTAATGTCACACTTGCAGCAGAATTTTGCATTGCAGAACAACACTAGAAAATTTAATAGAAATAGAATGCAAAGGAATGTCACCTCTTGGAAAATGTTTTCATACTCTGTCACATTTTATATGTATGTCAGTAAATTACAGTGGGAGTCTGTACAGGAGGAGATAGAGTAAAAATGCATTGGAAGCAGAGTTTCCTGATTTTTTTTTAAGGTAGTATTACCTTTATCATCACTTTAAATTATTTTATATTGCCTAATTTTTTCAAATAGATTATATTTCTAAAATAGATTCAAAAGTTTGGGGAAAATCATGAGTAATTTTTTTTAAAATATAGCATGATTGGAGTGCCTCAGAAAAGGGTACTGCATATAAGTATGTTTAAAATACTGAAGGATCTTACTTAAGAAGATCATTGTGTTCACATAAATCTTAATTTGACTGATTAATCAATCCAGGTTGAGCTCACTGTGATTTCAGGGGGTTCTAAAGGCAAGTGAAGAGTAAACAGATGAGCAAATTTTCAATTTGTTGACATCCATATTCAGAAATTTTAGGGCTTTCCATTCCTTTAAATAATTTATTTTTTCTTAATCAGTTTATCTGAAGCATGCAAGTGAGATTCCAGCCAAAGGATCAAAATACTAGTTCTTTTGTCATAAACAGAAACATGTGAAAACTTCCTGTTACAGGATGCGTTTAATTCCTAAAACACTGTTGGAACTACTGTAGACTGTTTTCACATTGAAGAATAGAGAAAAAAAAAAAAGTGACTAGCTAAATCTATGTAGTTAATAGTAAAGCAACAACAACAAAAAAAACTTGTATCTAAAGCTTAATGGTTTGGGATATATTGACTGGTGTCCAGACAAAACTTAAAGTGAAGCAAGAAAAATGTCAGACTAGATCAACAATTTGCAGTATATGTAAAGGCCAATAGAATTTTCATCTTAACTTTTTAGCTTAAGGTGACAAATAGTGCCTTGAGGTACTAATCAAAAGAGTCACTTTTCTCGTTTTGACTTCCTTGTAGACCTTTCAGTCCTTTAATGGTCTGACTTGTAAGTTGAGCTACAGTAATCAATGCTTCTCTAAATTATGATTTTATGCTCACAGGCTGGAGGAGCTGTCTGTAATTTGTGCTAATTATGACATTCCACATATTGTCAACAATGCATATGGAGTTCAGTCTTCAAAATGTATGCATCTTATCCAGCAGGTAGGAGCTGTGTATTTCCAATAACATTTTTTAGCAAGTATAAGTAAATTTGTGATTGTGACAAATTTTATCAGATGCTTCATAGCTTTGAGGTAAATCCATGCATGTCTGACATTTGAACAATTTTCAGGAAAGCACAACAGACAGAAATAGAATTTAAGCGTAATAGTTATTTCTATTACGTGCTTTTTATGTAACCCTAAGTTTATTTAGGTTTTGGTATGTTCATGTGTCTTTATAATGGAAAAATATCCTTTATAAGCTTTCTTAAAATATTTCCTGAAGTTGTTGACTAAAAGTGACATAATGGATCATACTTGAATAGAAATTAAGCCTTCAACAGAATGAGTTACAGATTTTTAATTGAAGGTACAGAATTTTGCAGCAGCACTTGATAGACGTTGTCGCTGTTAAAATATTGTTGGCACAGAGAATGGCTGAGGAAACTGGTCTAATTCAATGTTATGCTCAAAAAAGTTTAATTTCTGTTGCTGTTTAGTTTGAAGAGGATGTTGCTTGATACCTAAGATAGTCACGAAACAGAATTCTTGCATTTTTCCTCATTGTATTGTATCTGCATTGTTCTTTAATATTCTCTTTTCTATTACCTTTTCAAAAGAATAGGGGGTTATATTTTAATAGGATCCAGAGGATCCTAAACTCTTGGTAATGTAAAATATGCTGGGTTGTTTTTTTTTCTGACTGCTAAGACATTGCTAACAGGACACAGACCAGCTTAATGTACAATTGTGAAAGAACATAATGTTGGCATTTCTTAATCTTGAAAGACTAAGGGAATTCATGAAATAGAAAATAGTATATGCTTTATTTGTAACGTACTTAGCACATGTTTATTGTATTTAACTTGCTCAAGTTTAGTGAGAAACTAACATGAATGAGGCTGTGGAAGTGCTGGGTTTTGCACATGAAATGTTCTAATGATAAACATTTCAGACTATAATGCTACAAATACAATTTTTACTGTGTTTGTTTTGATGTTTTTTCTAGACTCAGTAGGTTGTTTGTTCCTTGTTTATGCAAATGTGTATATTTGAGCTCTGATTTGTATTTACATTTTCTTACAAAATTTATTATTTGTGCTAGAAAATTTTCTGTTTATGACAAAGTAGTTATTAATGAATACTTAGAAATATGTATATGCTGAGCACAGTGTGAATTCAACTTGCAAGAATACCACAGGAAAAAGCTTTTGAGACCATTTCATGTTGTGCTTTTCTTCTTGTATTCTCCTGTCAATTAAATCAAATGGTAGCTGCTGGCATTCATGTTCCCAACAAAAAGCTGACAAACTTGGAGTGTTCTTCCTGTCTTCTGTGCATTAAGCTATCAAAATATAGAACTAATAAATGAGGTTTAGTTGGCTCTGCTTTTTTTCTGTCTGTTTGCCACAGGTATTAACTCTGTTTCTACCTCTTACATTTAGTATGTAGTTTTAAAACTGTGTATTTGCATGTACTTTGATATATATGGGGTTTAACCTACTTTTCAGGTTCTCTTATGCTTCATACTTTTTAATTGCACAGTACACAGTTACATGTACATACAAATTGAAGGTGTACTGCAGAATCTGCATTTTTTCCTTTGAAAATAGGAGTGGTTTGGTATAAGGATGTGGGGAATATCTGCTACAAGAAGGTACTTGAATCTTGATTTTAAAAGCAGCCTCAGAAGAAGGAGTGCTGTAATGAGCCTGTTTGTTTAATGCAAATTTATATATGTATTGAAAAAAGTTTTGCAAATGAAGCATTAACTCATAGCCTTTTAGTGTGAGAGTTGTAAAAAGTGTTCAGGATTGAACAGTTTCAACTGTATAATTCCCATTAAATTTTGAGGGGTTTCTTTTTGATTGTTGCTGAAATGAAACCACACTTACACTTGCAGGAACTAAAATTGATATTTTAAATCACAGCAAAATGGGAATTTGTAAGGCTTTTGTGTTAGGCAGACAATGGTACTAATAGTAAGCAGTGTTAAAAGAGGTAATACCATGATTTTTATGTTTTGATCACAAATGCAGTATCTGAGAGTTTCAGGAATTATATTTATTTTAGCTACATTTTTATATAATTATTATGTTATCACATTTCCCTTTGTTCTAATGCATGCTGTGGATTTTTTTTGATCTTTTTTGATAAAGGGTGCTCGAGTTGGCAGAATAGATGCTTTTGTTCAGAGCTTGGACAAAAATTTTATGGTTCCAGTAGGTGGTGCTATCATTGCTGGCTTCAATGAGTCCTTCATTCAGGAGATCAGCAAAATGTATCCAGGTAACTAGTTCATGGGCTGATTTCAGCATACAGAATTGCTGTAGAAAACTTGATTATCAGCTTTCTTTTTTTTTTTTTTTTTTTTTTTTGCCACTTTAATCTGTATATTGGGTTTTTTTTTCAGGAAGAGCATCTGCATCTCCTTCTTTAGATGTCCTCATTACACTTCTGTCTCTGGGAACCAGTGGCTACAAAAAGTTACTGAAAGAGAGAAAGGTAAGCTTTTTGGAAAGCAGTATTTTCTTGAAGTCAGCTCTTAACAAAGTCTTGTTGCAAAACTGCTTTGTGTGGTAAATCCAGTTTGTCTAGAAAGCCACTGAACTTATTCTGAGCCAGAGCTCTGAATCTGGAAAGTCATTGTGATACAATTACTTCTTGTCTAAATGGTGCTCACCAGTAAGCATGATTTCCATGTTGTTGTTTGTTCAGTCCAGGAGGCTAAACGGAGGGCCTGTACTACCTCGTACAGTATTCATGTTTGTTGCTCCTAAATGTGACTAAATAGTAGGATTTTGTCCACAAAAACTTAAATGGAGAAATACTGTACTGTTTTATCATGGTCACACTGCTTCCAGGACAGGAGATTGGACACCCAGAGTAACCCCGGGTCTGTGCTCTTCCTCTTTTGTCCCTATTGTGCCTTTGTGCTATGATAGTGCTTAATTAAATGTTTATGTGCTGGAGAATCACAGCTTCTGGCTGGGTTATAAATACTGTGCATTGCCACAAAAAGAGAAGAATATTGTTGTTTTAGTTATTCATCTAAACACACAACTTAGTTTCTTCTCTGCTTTTCACAGACTATAGGTTTTAAGTTGGATATAATTGCACTGCACAAAAATCCAGTGCATGTCAGGTTGGAAATTGTATATCTTGAGTTATCCTTAGTTCTGGAATTAATAGGTCTGATTTTTCTCTCTTTATATAGTAATGCAGAAGATTCTTTTTATAGAGCCTTCATATAAGGAAATGCTGTGAATTAAGTACTAAATTAATAATTTTAAGCTATGCATTATGTGTTTCATTATTTTATTTGAAAACTATGTTCCAGTTGTTTTTGCTGACAGTTTGCTGCTGTCTCTGATTATGTGGCAGAGCAGTAGTTTTGGGTGCTGTGACTTATTTCTAGCGGCTTATAGAGGCATCCATAAACTCTGTTCTGGAACTGAGGTCCCATAGGAATAGCTAGTCTATTGAAAACCAACCCAACTTAGCAGCCTTACAATGACTAAGAAGTGATCTGTGCAACTGAAGTGAAACCAGCTTGTGAAACACTGAAAGCAGTTACTTTTGCCTCTATTGCAACATTTTATTCTGGACTGTTGTATGTATTGTGATTTATGTTTTGTGTCTTCATTAAAAGCAAATTGTATTTTCCCCCTTTACTCTTATGTCCAGAAGAATCTCAATTTATTGTTTTCTATGAAGCTGATTTTGTTGTTAGATTTCTACCAGTAGCTGATGTATAAAGGGCATGAGAAATATTGTCCAAGTCATAAATAATAATTTTTTCATAAATGTCTTAATGAATAGCTGTACACTTTGAGTCATCTAATTTTCTTGGAAGTAGAACTCTAAAGTGAATACAGTATTATATTTTTACAACTTCAGGTCTTTTTATTTCAAATGTGAATATACTCTATAAACAGAGCCTTATATATGGCATAAATATGTTTCTTTTATTGGATTTGCTGTAGAAAGAGAAACATTTTTGCTTAAATCTGTTTGTTCCTGAATTGTAAAAGTGCAATAGTGGTAGTTTATTGCCTGTGCTCTGAGGAAGCAGAGGCAGAGCTATTAAGCTTCCAGCAGGAACTATTTATAGCTTGACATTGAGTACTCCTTTCTATATTGGTGCAGCTGCACATACTCACACAAAAAAAATCAGCTATAAAAAACTTCAGGTATCTTTTTTTCCTTTCTCTTTTTACCTGATCTTGATTTGTATGGGTGTTACTTCAGGTTATTTGAGCTTAGGCCAGAAAGACCAGAATATTACTGAGAAGAGATTAGTCTCACACAAACAACAAAATAATCTGCCCAGTTTTTATTTTACACAGATTAGCTATTTAATACAGGAAGGGATGTACATGGAGTGAGATTTTTTTGACAGGCTGGGAGTTGTGGAGTGTGCAATTGTCCAAGAATAGGAGATTATATGAAGTGATATGAAGAAGTACTGACTTTTCAGAATTCCTTTTTATATGTTCATGTGATGGTTGTAACAGTGGTTTTCTGATCCCAGTAGGTGATTCTCGGTCCTTTTGCAGTGCAGATAACAGCTGGTCCATAGTCAAATTTGTTAATGTCTTTGCTCTTAAAGAACTTTATGTAAAGGTTGTATTTTCATAGCAACTTTTGATGCCTCAGTACAGGTTATGTTATGTCCTGTATTTTACATTTCTAGGTCATAAAAGTTGCTATTTTCATATATGTATGTATGTATCTAAACCATATGAAGTTAATATAGTTGTTGCACTGTGTAATGGCATAAGCAGGCTTAGTTATCATCTCAAATTTCATGGAGAACAAGAGCCCTGCGTTCAGGGTTTGCATTCAGAACCCTACAGGCCAGGTTTAATACCTGCTATTATCCAACATGGTCCTTCTAATCCACTTAACTAATTATTATACTGGTATTATTGAAGAGGTGATGGTTTTGTTTACAGCAGTTATGGATTTCCTCATTAGACTTAACAATCAAGATAATTCTCATTTTCTTAAATGCATTTCTGTGTTACTGTGGGATGTGATAGAGCTTTTTATATTGGTATCCATCTGTCTGCATACTTTGAGAGTAAAACTGGAGTTATTTTTATGTCCTTATGGAGTATGTATCTAAAATATTTTAAATCATACAGAGTGGGAGGAAATTGTTTGGATTTTACAATTCAGTATAATACTGGGTTTATGTTTCATGAGTTATCATTTATGTAGTTGTTCTGATTGGAATAAATTATTTGCATAGTTCAGTATGAGTTTGTATTGCTGCTCTACTTATGATGGAAGAAGATGAAAGACATTTAATGAGGGATATTAAAAATTTTTAAAAATCAGCTATTCTCAAAGCAAGATAGATATTTGTTACTCCTTTTTTTTCTAGTCGGCTGGTTACACTGTAGTATGTCAAATATGAGAATATTGGAGGATTTTCCTCGTGTGAGGTATATGTAACCATATTCAAGCTTTAGAGTAGCTAGAGACAAATTAGTTTAAATGAACTGTTTTAAATTGTGTGTAATTAAACAAGTGCCAAGTGTGAATGGAAATTTCAGAGGCCTCCATACTTAAAACCTGTGTTGAAGTGTGGGTCACAGGGTCTGAACTCAAGGTCTCACAAGTGCAGGAGAGAAAATGTGTTGATTGCTGTTGTTAAGAAAGACCTTTAAAAAAATGTGAATGTTAGTGTTACCAAATCAGGTTGGCAAGGCTTACTAGGCACTTTCTGTTAGATACTGATGATATAAAGATTTCAAGGTTCTGTAATTAATTTCATATTTTTAAAACTTTCTAGTTTAAATCCATAACAAAAATCATTGCAGTGCAAGAGAATCTGCCTAGGAGGGTGTGTAGTATATGCAGGTGTCCCACACATGCACAAATGACTTGTCATGTCATGGCTGCTTTTCAAGAAACTGAGCCTCATCTGGGTTCTCACCTGCTGGCAGGTGTCCATGCTCAGCCCTGCAGCTCCTCTGCTGGGTGGGGTGGGGCACCAAGGGCTCTGGTCAGATCACCGCTCAGGAGCAGGAGAGCTGTGATGGCTGCATTGTAAAACAGCTGCTGCTGCAGAGTAAGGTGGGACCAGATCAGGTCAGGCAAGTGTAGGAGAGCTGGCAGGCTGTGTGGAGGGTGAAGAGGCTGTAAAATGACTCCTGTGCAGTGTCCTCTTCTGCACCATCTCCAGCCCTGCGACCGTTCCATGAGGACAGCTCGTCTTTTCAGGTGACAGTGGCACAGGGAGGAAGGCAGAGTGTTACAGACTCAGGGTGTAAGCAAGCTGGGTGGCTAGAGCCAACTAGGATAGTTTCAACTCTGCACAAAAACATTCCTGGCCTTCATCAGTTGCTGCTTTGTCAGCTGGTATGGGACTGATGGCTTATTCAGTACCTCCATCTTCTTTTTCTCTGGAGTTACTGGCTTTTTCCTTACTTGTTTCCCTCTTGTTATTTTTGTTTGCAAGAACAGTGCCTATCACAATGGAGCAACAAATGAAGAGTCACCTATACTAGTGTAGGTTCTATTAAAAATAGTTTTATAGTGTAAATATAGTATGATTCAAATATTTTTAATGATTGTTACAACACTTCTTGAAAATATTCTTGTATATGTATGTGAAAGTAGACTGTTCCATCCAAACTGAGTTATTTGGCCTGTTTGGATGCATACAGTGTTGTTGATTTGTTCTTTGTTTTTTAATGTGTTTTGTTGGCTTAGGTGCTCAAATAACCAGAAGTGAAAGACATTTCCACATAGTTTAGCATTCATTTGTTTAGCCTAATGAGGTTTTGTGATAAGTTTCTAAGGTAAAGGAGTGAATTAATAATGCAACTTAACTGACATTTAGTGCTTGAGTTGTTCAGTGTAACTTCAGCATAATATTTGGCTTCTTTGGAGAAAACTTGAGTGTCTGCTACAGAAAATCTATTATGTAGGAGCTCAATTATATAATTGCTTAGGGTGCTTATAAATTTTCCACTTATGAGAAATATTTTATAATGGAGGTTGGTTATAGATTTGACCTCTCAAAAATAATGCTTTAATCCTTTTTTTTGGAAAGGCAGTTAATCTATTTTGCAACAAACTTCTGAAACTATAAAATGTCTAGAGGGCTTCCAATGGAAAGATGCAAAATAGTATTCATAAAACCAGGAAACTTTGAATTTGTTTTCATGTAACTTTAGTCAAACTGATGAAAATACATACTTGGGGTTTTTTGCCATCTTTGCATTATCCTTTGTTTTAACTAATTCCTATGTATGTAAGGGCCCATCTAGTAACCTAATTTCATTGAATAGATTTAATTAAATTTAACACATTTATGCAGTTGGCAACTTTTTATACCAACTTCCAGTAATACTTCCAGTATTCCTTTCAGCAGTTCTTTCAGTAATACTATAAGAGATCAGAGAATTTCCTAGATAAAATACACAAAAATTATTTGGAAATTGGTCTTGTTCCAGTATACTTTTTCTCAGTACTAATTTCAGCAATAATATCTCCAGAGAATTTATATGTGAATTTATCTCACAATTTATGTGTATTTCTACAATATTTTGCTCCAGTTTTAGAAGTAAATAGCCAGCAGAGGGAGCACAAATTAATTTATGGTTTGTATTCCAAAATAAATACTAATAAAAGGCTAGTATGTTAGTGATGCTTATTATGGAAAGTAACAAATTAATAATGTGTTTATATACAGTGAGGGACCAGAGGAAAGGCAGAAGTGTCTGAACATTTGAAACATTAATATTTTTCAGCTTCTGTGAGTGAACCATAAATCAACTCTGAACTAAAACCATAAAATCACTTGGTTTATGAGAAATAAGAATGATTTTTCACAGATTTCAAGTTCTGATAATTCAACACAGATACCTCTCAAATTTTTTTTTTTGTTTATTCAAGTATTTCAGAAGCTTTATGTTTTTGTGGATAGTTGTGTCAATAGCCTAATTCATTTAGACAGTAAGAGGGTCTACTTTTTTCTCTCCATCTGTATTTGTTCTGTGATATTAGGAAGTACAGGTGGGGAGCTGTGTTCATTTAGTTGCTCATGAAGGGAGGCAAGGTTTCCTGCAGTGGTTCAAGAAAAGCAGCTGTAACATTCTTCTAACTTAGGTACCACAAACCTCATTTGGTTTCATAAGACGTTGGGGAGGTTCTGTTCAAAAGCATAATTTTGATCACAAGCTGTAATTTATATCTGTCAGAGTCCGTAGGTCAAAGCAGGATACTGCTCTACAAACAGAAGAGGTAATTCTATTTAAAGAATGAAAAATCACTTGTCAGGTCCAGAAATTGATGAGGATGCTTAAACAGGCAGTCACACTGAAGCAGATAAGCAGGACAATTTTTATGGCCTCAAAGAGGAGAAGCCTGGTGTTTAATATCTTTTAAAAAGGCTACCCAGTGTCTGTATGGTTTTGCTAGTTTTTACGAGAGACTAAGCATTAAAAGGGATGGAAAAAATGCTAAAGCTTACAATAAGAATGGTGTTTATTCTCTCTGCCCCTAAGTGTTTTGAGCTGATATCTGAAGAGGAATGTATTAAACTGAGGAAGAGCATGAGCAATTATCATAGCTTATTACAGGGGAAGAGGGAGGATATAAAATACAGATGAAGTAAGAGAAACAGCCTTTTATGTGCAGTGTAGCTTGTATCTGTGCCAAAGCATTTATGAATCTCAGTCTTATGACACTTTCACAGTAAAGGTGCAATCCAATTAAGTGATAGCAGAAATTCAGATATTTCCATTCTTATAGTCAGCTTGAACAGGAGTGGGGTCCTAGGGAAAGGGCAGACTGCTCAACAGAGCTGAGTATTCAGGAGAGTGTATATTGTGTGAAACAAAATACAGTCATATGTGTACTTATAGCCTCTTTAAGAGACTAGATTTTTATTCTCAAACAGAAAAAGAAATCTCTGCACTAGGGGGAAATGTGGTTGTGTGATACATGGTAGTAAGATACACTGCTTTTAGTCTGGAATGTATTAAAGGAGAGAAGACAACGTTAGGAGCTATTTGCCAAAACGTGGCCATCTGTGATGGCAGCAGTTCATTCTCAGTGGCTTAGGGGGCTAGGGCATGGGGAGGCTCTTTAAAAGTGTGTGGGGTAAAACCTGCTGTGCAGTGGGAATCTCTTCAAAATTTACCTCCCTAGGTTTCAGGGCCACAGAGAGAATGAGTGACATCCCAAGCACATATATCAGACCAGATAGAGACTTTTGTATCAGCTTGAGAGATAAGAACAGTGCTCAGGAAATTGAGCTGTTCCTTTATAGAATTATTTCAGAGAATTGTCTGATCCACTTACTTGGTACACATGAAAAGAGAATCAACTGAGCACCTGTAGGATGTAAAGGAGACACAACAATTTTGTGAAATAGGTGCTATTTTCTCTGTTTGATAGTTAATAACAAAAATATTGCATCTTTTTTTCAGGAGATGTTTTCATATCTTTCAAGTGAACTGAAGAAGCTGGCAGATAACCACAATGAGAGACTGTTAGACACACCACATAATCCCATTTCTTTAGGTAATTGTTGGGTTTTAACTTAAAAAAAAAATCTAATATACTGTGGATTCATAATGCATTTCCACATACCATTACTATATATTAAACATCACTACACTCTACTCAATTGAAAAATAATTCAATAAGGTTACTAAAAAGGTTATCTACTATAAAAGTAGTGTAGCAACTTGGACCCATTATTTTGCTCCTGTCTAACGTATTCATTTAACGGAAATGAATTCAAGACAGGCTGAAGATGTTAGCATGTAGTAATACTTCATAAAAATTAGATTTAAAAATTAATTAGTGTATAATTACTCATCATCTTAGTTGTAAAAGAAATTATGGGATTCCTACTCAGGGTATTTGTTTTAACCAAAAATTCTGCTGAACACCAAAATAATACTGCCCACCTGTGCAGAATCTGCATACAGTCTAACCAAGGAAGTAATCTGTGACAGCTTGTGGAAAAATTAAAAATTATATGTAGTGTTTCTTTTTTTTCTTTGTATGTGAACACAAGTATGTGACTAGATTCTTGCTGTTGGAAAGCAGCTTGTCATTTGTCGTAGCTCTTTGGAGAAAAAGTAGCTTTGTAGCAGTTTTAACCTGACCTTATGTTATTTTAGCCATGTCACTAAAGACTCTAGATGAAACTAATGATGCTGCTGTTACCCAGCTTGGATCTATGCTTTTCACAAGACAAGTTTCTGGAGCAAGGTAAGGATATTATGAATTTAAAAGACTGGGGGAGTGGGGGAGTGTATTAGCATGTATTGTAGGAAATCCTATGAAGTGTTTTATACCAATTGTGTCATGATTACAGAAGGCAGTCTAAAGAGTTGGAGAGTAATCACTGTTACACAGCAGAAATGTCTCCCTGCCTGAGTTGGCAGTGAGGCTTTCTATGTCTGCTTTGGTATCCTAAATCTAGGCCCATTTAATTTAGTGTCATTATTTCCTAGTATCCCTTGATTTCATTTAGTTTCCAGATGTTGTCTGATCTTACAATATAGGTGTAAGCTACAATGGAGGATCTTTGTTTTGTTTATTGCAGCACAAATATGATTAAGCCGGATGTCAGGGGAATAAGCTTTTAATATCCTACACAGCTTTTCGTCAAATGGAAATAAATTCTGCTTTCTGGAACTAATTATATTTTAAAAATTTTAAAATTAAAAATCTATAATCTGAGCCAGTCTGAGCTGAATTTATTCTTAGAGACACTGTTAAAATGAAATGCAAGCCAAATAATCTTTAATGATTTTGGTTTAAACCTTTTCGAAGAAGAGAATGATTTAAAATTTGTTTTGGCAGCATTCCTTAATCTGCATATTACTGCTGCCATGCTAACTTCTGCTATAGACTTAATGTTATTTTTTTTGTAGCAGAGCTGAACGTTTCCACATCAGAAGGTATGCTTCATTAGCTTGGATTATTCCACTTCCTGCACAGATGAATGACAGTAAATCTATATGTACTGTGGTTAGATGCTGTTTTTAATTTGCCTGCCCTAACCTTGGCTGGTCCTGTAATTTTAACCATCTTTGGCTGAAATTGTTTGAGTTTCAATTTTTGAAGTTAAAACTTTAGAATTCTTTCCCTGATGTGAAGGTTTCAGGTTTTCCCTTTTGTTACATAAGTAATTATTTTGTAATATATGCTGTTTGACCTGGCATTTCAACAGATTTTAAGTTATGCTGGTATTGAGCATCAGTGGTAGGAATAGCAACTCCCTACTTCAATAGGAACTTGTGTAATTGTGTTCAACCTAGAGTACCACATAAAATGTCAAGGCATCTTTAACTGAATCGTGATTTTGTTTGTTTGTTTCAGGGTTGTTCCCTGTGGGTCTGTACAAACTGTGAATAACTACACTTTTAAAGGCTTTATGTCACATACAAATGACTATCCTTGTGCTTACCTCAATGCTGCCTCAGCAATTGGAATTAAAAAGCAAGATGTAGATGTATTCCTGAAAAGACTTGACAAGTGTTTGAAGACTTTTAGAAAAGAAGCAAAGCAAGAAAAAAGTATAAATGAAATCAGTGATGCTAACGCAGCCACAGAACAACTTGAAGACTAGAAGATGCAGATTTAGTAACACAGGAAGATAAGGTTTTGTCTGAAGTATGTCAGGTTTGTATTGGGTTAGGACTATGCATCTGCGCTGCAGAAATTTATTCTTGATCTTATGTTCTTTTTATTGAAAACAATAATAAAAATTTGGATGGAATTCAGCTTTAAGAAAGTAGGTGATACTCTCTCTAAGAACAAGGGACCAGACACAAGTTTTTTGCAATGTATGAAATGCAATTAATATCTGCCAAAGTAAAGCTTTATGTTCAAAGACTTACAGTTTGCCTTTCAGTCTGTGTGTGGCTATTTGGACAGTGTTTACCAAATCACAGTATGTTTATTCACATGTTTTTGTTTAACAGCATTGTCTGTGGTAGTGACTGAATTCCTTCCTGGATATAGACCATCCAAGCAACATTTCTCTGCTCTCAAAATACTTTGTTTTTCATCAATGAATGTGTCACTTTTAATTTCTTTTCAATGGTTTATGCGAATGTTGGGATAGCACTTACTAAATACAGTGTTCAGACTGCGTGGGTAAATGACAGAGTTGGAATAGTAATGTTTTTCAGGTGTTCTCACCTGTCATGAACTACCTAGAACTAGTCAGCCTCCAGTGGCAAAGAGGAACCTAGAGTTCTTCATATCTTGTCAGTACTCAGCTCTTGAAAACATTTGCAATATAGTTCAGCAGCCCAAAGGAGCTTTAATATTGAATGTCAGGGGTTGTGAAGTTGGGAAGTGAACAGGTACAGTCACTGGGGGGGTTTGGCTTTGTTGTTGTTTTTTTTTTTTGTTCTGATTTGATAGGGTGATCAGATCCAAAACTCAATGGAAAGGAGGAATACCATGGAGGAGTAATGCAGCTTTAAGAGCCAGTGAGACCTGAGAGTATTTTGGCATTTTTAGTCCACTGTTGTTGAAATAAATATACTTCCTGTTTTGTAGTGTCTCTTGCCCTTGGCACTGTTGCTTCTGTGGATCTGTGCAGTTGCTGATTTGAATTCATTAAGCAAACAATAGATTCAGAGTCTGTACCTCAGACAAAGGTTCCATATCACTGGAGTGACAGTGCTGCAGGTTGCAAAATGTGTAGTTATTCTTAAATGTGGTTACTACATTGTACATAGCTTCTATGTAATTTACTGTTCAAAGTAAGCATAATGTTCAAAGACGTTTTCTTTGTTTGTCTGTAATGAAGTGTTGTTCAGGATACCACCATTAATGAGTTCAAAGTGTCAGGAAATGTTTTAGTTACTTTGTTGAGTGGGATCTGAGACATGTATCCTTTAGAGCCCTCTGTAAATCACTTTATCAAAACAGTGATGCTTTTGAGAGATTGTCTGTCCAGCACATTCAAATGAATTCATGCAAGAGGTGATGCTAGTATGTGGGAGTTAATAATGTGCTAATCATCATGAAGGTGCTCTCACTTAATGAGGTCCCTTGTATCTTCAGCTTAAGTTGAACTGCTGCTTCCACATTGTTATTGCTGGAGTTACACATGAGATTGATTAAAGCTTGCGCAGGTGCAGCTCCCCAGACTGCAGTCACCATTGTTGTTTGCTGTACAAACACATCCTCAGAGACATGTCAGGTAACTTGGCCTCTGAGCCCTTGTGGCTGTAAGGAGATGTAAATAGCTTGTCTTTTCTTTCTCTCCTTCCCCCTCCCTCCCTTCTCCCTCCCTCCTCCCTCCCTTCTCCCTCCCTCCCTTCCCTCTCCCCCTTTTTCTTATTTTTTTATGAGAACATGCTGTACCTCAGTTTTTCCAGTCAATAAAACTTCCACAAACTTTGGAGCCACATCTCTGCAGCTTACTGCCTCAATATTCTGTATATTGGAGCAGCCAGTAAGAACCACCAGGCCTTAGTGATAACTTTCTTCCTGGTTTTTGATATTTCCTGAATGAGTATAAGTTATTGATTTAGATGACCAGTCACAGAATGTGAATGTTAGCACTATTAATACAAGAGTTTAGAGAGATGTGTGATAGCAGCTAAAATAAGCATTTTGGTGAGTAGTATCCTGATTCTGAATAAAGAAAATAGCATTTGCCTTCTCTGAGAGGAAGACATTTCTGCCTTTTTTGGTCTCATAATTTATTGTCTGCTGAAAGGGATTCAGTCACTTCTAACACAGATTGAACTGCTTCCTCAATTAATGTTTTTTTCTGTCTTTGAAATATTTCCCATTTGCAATGAAAGCTGAAAATTTCAACAAAGCTGTGAACAAGAGTTCATAGACCTAAATAGTTTTTGGTTTTTACTTCTTAAACTTTTTTATTAAAAAAAATAAGGGGATGGCTTTAATTGAAAACAAAAATTTAATTTGTGTCATTCAAGTTCTTCACAGATCTTATGGAAGCCACCTGAAGTGAGAAAATCTAAAATATTTTGAGAAATGTGTCCCACCACAATGTAAAAACTCTTGAACTAAGTATTCATGTTATATTGCTTTGGTAAGCTTTTGTACCAGTTTTCAGTTTTGTTTGCTTGCTTTATCCCCATAAATGTCTTCAGTTTTAATTAATATTAATTTTTTAGAGACAGAACCATTCTATAATGTCACATAAGTGTAAGGAAATTTTAAGTAATTCAAATGGCAATATCCTTCCAAGTCAGTGGAGAAGACATGGTTCTTTACAGCGTATCTGAAACAGGAGATTCAGTAGAGGATAAAAAGTATTTTTCAAGTAAGGGTATAAATTTCTTGTCTCTGTTCAATAATGTCTGTAATAAAGTAGTGAAATAACACTGGAGCATGTACCCATGAGCAGAGGTTTCATTTCCTTTGTGTAACAGTTACATAAAGAGGTTTCATGGCTATGGCAGCTCTTGCCCACTAAAAGCAGTCCTGTGAAAGATGGCAGTGGCCAAACTGTGCAGCATAAAACAAATAAATAAATTAGCAGTATTTGCCTTCTATGAAGATCTCTCCAAGATTGTACAGTGAACTAGAAAAGCTTTTTAATTAAGTTGCAGCCCTTTTTCTAATCTCTACATACACACATCACTAAAGGCTTTCGGGTAGCTCAAAAATCTGTAAGAGCCAACTTGTTGCCTCCAGCTTCTACATTAAGAGGGAGACATCTGGGAAGGCTGCCTGGGCTCCAGAACATGCTCAGGGCTCATAGTGCAGGAATCCTTAGTAGAAACACCAAGAAGAGATGCCCATTTAGTAAGGCTGTCTCACAGCTATTGTTTTTGTATCTACCTTTCTCCATCTTCTGGGTCACAGCATGTGGCTCGGGTACAAGGGTAGGCAGGGACCCCTCAGGTTGCTGCAGTCTGATTCACCAAAGTGACTTTCTCCTCTTAAACAGGGCCTGCAACTGTTGTGTGAGATGCTTTTCTTTCTGTCTGATGTTGCATCTTAGACTATCTGGATCTATACAGGTGGAAGAAATGAGGGAGCAGATGGCTCTGCCTTATAAAAATAGCACTGGGATAATAGAGTGCAAGTGAATTGACACTGAATGACCCATCTCACAGGCCCACTCTTAGTTTACTTTTTTTTGTAGTATCTGAGATAATCAACAAAACAAAGGACTTGGAGCAATAATATTGCCTATTTGTGCTTTGCTCATAACAATTGCCTAAGATACAAAGCAAATAAAATCTACCAGATGCAGCAAATTCTCTTGAGCCTAAGAAAGCAAAATTGTAATGTTGCAAATGTAAATGCTGGCATTGCAGCTTAATACACATATAAACTGAGCAATCTATATTGTGTGATCATCATTTTTTAAGAAAGGCTGGAGCCCAGAGACTAGCAAATGTTCTCATCTGCAGTGTATCAGCAGTTCTCAGTCTTCAGCTGCTATACAGATAATAATTCTAATTGAAGAATCATTACATGGATCCATATGTGAATGATAGATGGGCTACAGCCTTTTGTTCATGATACTTTAAAAACTGAGTTGCTGCTTTTACTTTTATAAGGGGAGATTAGATTGCCTCCCCCTTTTTTAATGCAACATTTTAATCACCCTGGTCTGACAGGATTTGGAATCTGAAGGGAAAACAATTTCTATAGCTGACAATTTTTTTAAACAATAGCTATTTAAAGCCTTGAATTGGTTACAAAGTAACACTCCACAGAGAACCTTTGTTCAAATGTTTTTAATTCTGAAACTAGTGCTTGAAAAATTGTGTTCCATGTGCTCTATAATAATTGTTTTTCACATATTATACTTTTTTCCCCTCAAAGACAACAGCATTCACTTCAGTGCAGTTTAATAATCCTTTTAAAAAACTATAGTTAAAAAGGCATTTGCTCCATTACTCATCAAGCATCTGTTGTATCAAAGAAATGGTAATATATTTATCTTGATGGATAAGCTTCAGTGTTCTGGACCAAGTTCAATGTAACTGGACCAAGCTTTCAATATTCCTTTGGGGATCCTAAAGTCAAGTTCATGGTCTAATTAAGATGGGTGTGATAATTATATCTGCTGCTGAACAGGAGTCTTTCATCAAACCACATTTCAACTAAAGTCAAAGCGGATCCAGTTCAGAAGCTGAATTGATTTCTTAATGTGGATGGTGAAATTTAATTTGCCTTTAGATCCTGTATTCTAATCCAGGCAGAATTATAACTGTTTGATTTTTAACATAACATGAATAGAAAGAATCAGGGGTTTCAGCTGGGTGCTACCGTTCCTATTACTTGTTCTCAAAGGGCTACAAATATTAGGCAGCTGTCTTACACCTCTGCTGTTTGGAGGGTGGCATTGGTCATGTACATGTACAATGACAGCAGCAGAGGTGTGTGAATGTTATTGATCTTTTCTGGGCGCCCCAAGTAGGAGCACACCACTTGGGAATTCAAGATGAACACATAGCATCACTCCTGATCTGTTTTCTCCAAAAACTCTTTTTGAGGTAAATTTCTTGTAATTGAAGTGTGCCAGAGGAGCACATGGCCAAAATACAGGAAAAAGGAGCAAAGTCTCCAACAGTTTTGAAGCTTTCTATGTTGGTTATGTATGTTTGGCCCTTGTGATGTATAGAGCTCATATTGTTATGGAAACTCATGTAAAGAACATTTGTAGCCATTCTTGTCCCTTACCTGAACTATTTCTGAGCTACCTCTGTAGGCACTGGGGCAAGGTGGTGGGTCACAGGTGCAGCCCTGAGCTCTGGCTGCAGGAGAATTTGGTGCCCAGTCGGGGAAAGCATTCCTGCTTTCCTTTGATATTGGGCTGCCAAGCACACATGAAGTAGAACTAGTTTGCAGACACAGCTACTGTTGAGGAGTTAAACCTGCAACTTTCTGGAGTCTGAGGAACTGCAGAAGGGAAAAGAGCTTAGTTTGGTCTACAATATGTCAAATTGAGAGATGTAGTTGTTGAGGGAAAATAATATGTCTGTTATTTTCTATAGAAATGTCTTTTAAAAAATTGCAACATACTGTATAAATTCTTTATTAAATACAGATCTGCTTACTACTCATTGTTTTCTTGTGGCTTCTGATTCTATACAGCATCTATTTCAATAGTGGTAGAGGAATTGCAAATAGCTTAGTGGGTGGAGAGGCTTGGGATACAGTAAAGACACATTTTTAAATGGAAGATGAGGAAAGTGTCTAGAGAATTCATAAAAATAGAAATAGCCTGAAATGCTTGCTGTGCAGTTGAGGAGGTGTTGAGTCTCCAGGAGGATCAGAGTACGCATAGTAAAGTCTTGACCTCCTGCACAGTGCAAGCACCAGAGAATACTGTCAAAATGTAGCTCTCATTTCATCAGAGTGATAGCCTACTCTCTAATAGTATGCATTTCCAGTTTGGCCCTCACCCCACTGAGTAATTTTGGGTGTGTTTTTTTAGACTCTGCTTTACTAGTGCAGCAGAAAAAGGATGGGAAGGAAGGATGCCTACCAGTGAATTGCCATCCCCGCTGATGCAGAACCTCCTATGCAAGAAATCAGCTGGAGCACACAACAGCAGCAGGTGCAAGTGCACATGCCACTAGCTTTTTTTTTTTTTTGTTAGAGGGTTTATAATCAGTAAATGGATTTGAATATAATTTTTTAATAATGTTTTAACTGGTGTCATTAAAACTCATGCTCATATCCCATGCAGATGGCACAAACTGTCACACTCTGGTTTTCTCTTTGGTTTGGTTTCTAAAAATTTCTGCTGAATGTTAAATCTGTGTCTAAATCTGAAAGCATAGCACATCAAGTTTCAGAAAAGATGCACCTCATGTTGGCCTAGCAGTGCACATTTACATTGGGTCCCACAGAGTTAGTTCATTTTCCATCTCTGGAGACATGCTTAGGTATTTCAGCCTCATTAATCCAAAGCCTCTTGAAGGGAGATATTTCTCAGTTGTGCTGTGTCACTGAGAAAGAGGAGGTCTTTGTGGGCTCTTCAGAGTGTCTTGTGCTGGCTTCACCCAGTGACTTCTGGATCCATATGCTCATTTACAAGTAAATTGCTTTCCATCTCCTTTTGCACTGCAATGGGCAGTATAAATGCTTCTTTATTGCTTCTACACCCTTATCAGTATTTAAAGTTATGGCAAGTGAAACACTGCTGCTTGCCTCAAGCAAGGCTGTAAGGCACGTGTGGATTTGCTAGTGGGGTGGAGCAGGACCTGAGGGTGTTTGAGCTAGGATGGTGGCACAACTTGTGCTCCTCATCCTGACATGCCATTGCTCTGCAAGTGAGGCAGGGCCTGCAGTGGCCCTCCTGCAAGTGTCAGATAGGCAGAAGCAAAGTGTGCAGCTGGCCTTGGGGTGTCCAGTCTGCTGATGCAGAGGCAAGTGGTGTTTTCTCTTTCCTAGATGGGATGGCCCTGCCGGGGGCTCAGAAAGCAGAGGCAGTAGCAATGTATTTTTGTCATGGAAGGTAGCAGCAGTGACTCAGGACTCCTGGGGCACCACTTAGCAGAGTTAAAAGATGCCACTTTCATGTAGTTGCTTTATATTTGCATTTCTGAGTCTCCCTATTTGCTTTGTTCTTGCATAAACCCCTCTCCCTACATTTGCACGCCCTAGTTTTCCTCTACCTTGCAGTTTTTGTGAATTTTTACATCCGTGCAAGTGGTGGCAAAGCTCAGCTCTTTTGCTGTGAGAGCATTTAGCATATATGCTGCATTTACTTGGCATAAGCATAGAAGGCCATAGTAGGGGCAAGACAGTGGGGAATGGAGCCAGTTGTTTACATTTTCCTCCAAAGGACTGGTAGGTCAAACATCCTTCTCCTGTCCACAATTCTGTGCCATTAACAGCTGTTAGCAAGTGTTAGCGCATCATATTTTTTCCCCTCGAGGCTGAGTACATTATCTCTACAACACTCCAGCACCTTGCTGGGAACAGCCACAGCTCTGTTTTCAAAGTGTTTTGTTAATGCTAGTGACCTTGGTGGTGTGACCACAACACCTGCTTTACCTGATAAGATCATTAATTTTTTCTCTTCAGCCTTTGTGTTGAGCATAAGCAAATCTTCATTTGTACCTGGGAAACATTGCCTGAACATCAGCTTACTGGAGCACTGACCTGTATCTCCAGTATTTTTTAATGTGTTAAATAGACAATTAGAAGAAATCACTTCAATAAAGGCAGAGTGAACACAAGCCTCAATCGAGCAAGATGGTGTTGGAATCAATCACATGGCTTTTCAGCTGTCACTCTGCCACAGCAACAGCTGTCTGTCAGTCGAGGTGACAGCGGAGAGCTGATCTATTCTCTTCTCTGAGCTATAGAGATAAGCTGCACCTGCACAATGAATGTGTTCTCAAAATAAACACATTGGGAAGAGCAGAGGGTTTTTTAAATGATAAATCTTCTCATTCTTCTAACAGTTCCTCCTTCCTGATGGATTGAGAACTGGCTGCAGAGCAGATCCCAGAGAGTCATAATCAACAGTATGGGCTCTAGTTGGAGGCCTGTCACAAGTGGTGTCCCCCAAGGTTCAATACTAGGCCCAGTACTGTTTAATTTATTCATCAGTGACTTGGATGAATGTTCAGATGCCTCCTCAGTAAGTTCATAGATGGCATAAAGCTTTGGACTGATCCCCTTGATTGCTGTGCAGCCTTTCAGGAGGACCTGGACAGATTTGGGAGATGGGCAGGAAGGGACCATTTGAAATTCAACAAAGGCAAATGCAGGATCCTGCACCTGGGGAACAATAACCCCAGGGACCAGCACATGCCTGGGGCCAAACTGCTGGAAAGCAGCTCTGCAAAGAAGGACCTGGTGAGCACCAAGTGTTCATGAGCCAGCAGTGCCCTTGTGGCCAAGAGGGCCAGTGGTACCCTGGGGTGCATTAGGGAGAGGACTGGCAGCAGGTTTGTCCTTGTTTAGAGCAAATTTGGGAGAAAACCTCCAAAAGGGGCCCCCCAGAAAGCAAACCCACACAGCCCCTCCCCCCATCCGGTTAGGGAAAAATTTCCTCAGAGAGAAGTGGAAAAACCTGTTTATTTAAACAGGCAAAGCACTCCCCAGCACAAAAAATGAACAAGACCAGATGACAAAACTCATTCACCGCTCTGAAGAGACAACAAATTCAGAAAGTCTCTCCTGTGGGTGGTCACTATTTATAACAATAAATCCCTCCGGCACTGGGAAAGGCCCCTGACCAGAGCAGGCCCTGGCAGGCCACAAAGTGCAAGCTCTCGGTGCTCCCCAGGTCCCAGGCCGGAGCAGGTTCCAAAACTTCCAAGAAAAGGGAAAGAAAAGCAGTCCAGGGAAAACTTCTCTGCCTCAGCTAGCTAAACTAACTAGAAAGTAAAGGAGGGACCTGTTCTGCCCTGTCCATGCCCAGACAACACAGTCCCACAGAATGTGGAGGAGTGAGTCCAATCCCTGATAACAAACTCTGTGCTTCCTCTTCTCCCTGCCTTCACTCTCAGAGCCAGTCTTGAAGGCACAGAATATAATATCCAGCACAAACAGAACAATGACTGGGAATACAAGCATCAGAACATCACCCTAGGGCAAGGCTGAAGGAGGTGATCCTGCCCCTCTGCTCAGCCCTGGTGAGGGGCAGGAGTGCTGTGCCTGGTTCTGGGCTCCTCAGTACAAGAGAGACATGGAGCTCCTGGAGCAGGTCCAGCGGAGGCTGTGAGGATGATTAAAGGATGGGAACACCTCTGTTATGAGGAATGGCCGAGGGAGCTGGGCCTGTTCAACTCTAAGACGAGACGACTGAGAAGGGACCAGGTGAGTGTGTGAGTGACCAGGTCCTAAAACAGGTTGCCCAAGGAGGTTGTGGAGACTACTTCCATGGAGATACTTAAGAACCATCTGGACACAGTCCGGTGCCATGTGTTCTAGGATGGCCCTGCTTGAGCAGGGAGTTTGGATCAAATGACCCACTGTGATCCTCTCCAATCTTACCCATTCTGGAGTTCTGTGATTCTTCCTCCTTTTTCAGTTCACCAGGTTGCTGTCACCCCATGCCTTTTTTCTTACAGTGGCTGTGTGTTCTTCTTTTTACCTTAAAATTTGGTTTTCTGCATGCTGCTGCTTTGAATTTCTGTGACTCCATCCCACCTTCTGCTGTGTTCCACCTTCAGTCAAGGCGGGGTCTGTCAGAGGAGGACACGCAGGTGGTGCTGCCTCCAGGCTAATGTCAGTGCCATGGCTGCAGCTGATGTCCATAAAGCACTGATTGGAATTGTTTGGATAAGGTTTAAATGGGTCTTAAACGCAGCGAGGAGTAGAATTGTAGGGGCTTGTGAAGGGATTAGCCTTACTTTAGGCTTTTCCCCAGTCCTTTGTGTAGGCAGGCCTGCAAGGTTCTTGCATTTGCTTTTGCTTCTTTATTAATCAGGCATGAGTTTATTAAATTTTAAGGTGTCTTCAACTTCCCCCTCCCCACTGTTTGCCCCAGTTTTGTTATTCCTGCACTGCAGGGCTGAAATTATTTTCATGTACAGGGCAGTGCTGTAGCTCCTTTCTTTCTTTCTCACCCCTATGCTGGCTGGAGAGAAACAGATTTCCTTGGCAGAAATCCTGTGTTTAGGGTCTTGCTACCTGGCCCCATGCTCAAGTATATCCTGGTGGTGTGTGCTGTGTGGCAGGGCTGTGCAGGGATTGTAATTGCTCCTGGTTTTCTGCCTTACTCTACAGTAACAGGCATTTGTATCCAGGAATGTGTGAGTCTCAGTAAGACATAGCAGTGCAAGCACTGTGTCATGAAAGCATAGGGATGACTCAGAAGAGTGATCATGTCAGTGGTCCAGACTAAGAACACATATGTCACGAGGGACTTGGTTCAAGTCCTTCCAAAAAGACCAACAGAAACTCACAGTGGCACAAAAAGGGGAAAGCTGATCTCAGAGAAGCTTTTGCATGTAAAAAAAACCCATAAATGCTTTCATTTAAAAATTCAGTTTCATTCTTTATTTTATTATTTTGGTTGTACAACACTTGCATGTATCTTTTATTTTTGTCTCAGGTCTCCAAAGCCTGACATGGAAAGCATGGATTTTTCCATCAGTCTGTGAGATGGAGCTGAGTAAGGATATTTCCCATTTTGTAGGTAACAAGGACAAGACAGCAGGATCTCCTCAGAAGGCCAATTGCCTTTCATGTAGCTGTGCTGGTTATGCCCTTTGGCTCTGTCTCAGAAGCCCAAAGCAGCAGGTCAAAGTGTGAGGTACAAGATGGGTAGCTCAGGACACAATCACTGTCCCTGCCTCTCTTTCTTTCACAGGCAGATTACTTCAAATCTTCCATTTTAAACTGTTTTCTACTTAAACAAGGATAAATACATTTTTGCCTGAATAATGTTTGGTATAGGATCCACAAGACTGAATACCACATTATGGCAATATAAGGGTATAAAATCAGCAGCTCCCAAGCTGCAAGCTACAGGGTTTGACTAGGTAGCTCCTTCAATAATTTCAAATGGCCTAAGGTGAAAGGAGCTTAGAAAAGATCTCTGATTTCCTACCAGAGGGATGGAGGAGCAGTGAAGAGAGCCATCACCATTCCTACTGCTCTCAGTTTATTGAATATGCACTGCCAGAAAAAAAAAAGTCAGTTTTCAGGACTATTAACAGACACTTCAAATAATTGAAAATAATATCTCAGCAATTATAGTTACATAGCCTCTTGCATGCTACCAATCCTACCTTTGAAGTCTATGGTTTTAGGAAATTTTAATACAAGTTGCTGAAAATTAAGCAAATAACTTACCAACATTATAAAATGTTATTCTTTTGTAAGCTGTTACTGTAGCTTTCCAGAAAACCAGGTGTCTAAAATAAGATTTTGTCAGGAAAAATTTCAGTTTGAAACATTAATTCTCTTTCTGGTTCTATCTCAGGATAGATCTTTCATTTTTAACACACAGAGTGCAGAACAGAGGATTCATATGCTTCTTCTATATGCAGAGATTTGGGTTGCTTTCCAAAGAGTTTATAATTTTTGTCCAAACTTAGGTTGTTGCTGAGGTCTGCTTTCAATTTTACTGCAAAGTCTCAACTAAGGCAAACATTATCCAAACCGGTCATTTCTAAGGCATATTTTATTTTGAAATCCCACTAAGAGAGTATTTTGAATCATTAAAATATAGGTGCCATTAGTCCTGGTCATCTAAGCCACAATTCATCCATACTACACAAAATTTCCCCTGAGATTTCACACTTTCCAAGAATACTTTCAGTATATAAGTACCTTTCTGTGACCGTGTTCACAGGGGTCCCAGGCTGAGGGGAGAGACAAGGATCTGACTCCATGTTTCAGAAGGCTTGATTTATTATTTTGTGATATATATCATATTAAAACTATACTAAAAGAATAGAAGAAAGGATTTCATCAGAAGGCTAGCTAAGAATAGAAAAAGAAAGAATGAATAACAAAGGCTTGTGGCTCGGACAGAGAGTCCAAGCCAGCTGACTGTGACTGGCCATTAATTAGAAACAACCAACATGGGCCAATCACAGATCCACCTGTTGCATTCCACAGCAGCAAATAACCATTGTTGACACTTTGTTCCTGAGGCCCCTCAGCTTCTCAGGAGGAAAAATCCTAAGGAAAGGATTTTTCAGAAAATATAATGGATGCACCTTTCCAAGTTTTTTCCAAAATCTGGATAATAATTTAGTTATATTTGTTTATATTATAGTTATATTAATATGCATATTACATAACCATACTGTAGTTATATAATATTAACCACTGCATCCAGAAATGTCAAACAGGAAGAAGTTAAGCTGCTTTTCCTCCAGAGTAACCTGCAGATGCAGCAGGCAGGGACCCGAGCTCTGTGTCTCAGGCCAGGCTGTGTGGGTGCCAGGGCAGGTCGCTGATCACGCATCTGGGCCAGGCTCAGGCAGGCCCCTGCAGAATTGCTCCCTCTTGCCTGTAGCTGTCATTAAACCAGCTGTTAAATGAGGGAAAGATAACTAAGGCAAGAGATAAAACAGTGCTCTTTGGGAGCACCATTGAACACATCCAATTATGTTTTAATAGAGCTTGCAGGAATGCGGCCTGATCCCACCAGCTGCTGACAAACAGCAAATGAGCTCCAGGGAAAGCTGAGGCTCTTGCTGGACTTGGCATCAGCCTGGGCATCAACTGCAGCTCCTCATGGACCTTCATCAACTTCCTCCACATAAGCCTTTCCCACTAGTGTCTAACCTGTCTGAACTGCACACAAGTCTGCCTCCTGTGAGAGGAGGTTTCTCACAGGCTAGCCATAAAAAAAAAAAAAAAGCACCAAAAAAACAAACTCAAACACCAAAAAAAAGTAAATAAAGGAAGATGGGCACGGGGTGTAGGGGGATAGAACGTAAGTAAATAAAGGTAGCATAGAAAGTAATCTTACCCCCTAAAGAGTTGCAGCTGAGCCAATTATTAAGGATTAGGAGCAGGCCTGAGTTTAACAGGCCACAGCTGTAGCCATAGGAAGAGTGTTATAAAAGAGTGATTGGTTGGCTAAGGGGAACTGGAGTCAGTTGGCTGCTGGGAGGACAAGGGGAGTTAGTGCCTAGAGGAGCTGCCCACAAGAAACATCAAGGAGGTTTAAACTCTGGCAATATAGGACCCTTGCAATGTAACAACAATAGAACCTTTGTGATATAATGATAACACAGGGAATAGACAAATTAATTGCACCATATCCAAGCTACGTGTGCTGGGATAGAAACCCCTTTACTGAGGGTAACCATTCCTATAGCAATGATAAATGATAGCTGAGGGCCCCTAGAACAACCCAAGTCCTAGTTTATTTCTAAACAGCTCCTAAGAGCACTGATGCTATGATGGATGGCTCCTTACATGAAACCTTCTTTCCCAAAAAGCACAAGACTGTCAATATTTATAAGCTTTTCTCACACAAGTCAGCAAATATAATAGGCACATATGCAGAGCAAAATACATTTTGATTGATTAGACACTTTGGAGAGAAAGCACCAAGTTCTTTATTACGGATATTTGTCTTGTAGTCTTTTCCACTCTAATGTTTGTTGGTGCAAACGGAGAGTATTGCTTGTATTTTTAAATACTGGTGTGAGACACAGGGAAAAGGTTCCTCTGTGGATTTTCTCTTATTTTAATTTAAGTTAGGCCAGATATAATGCTGGCCGAATCATGTCTTGCTAAGCTCAAACCTATGTATTTTTTGAGTACTTAGGGCATTATTGAGAATTGACATCAACAAGAAGAGCAACTAAGATTCCTCTCTTTATAAATATTTCAGGTGCCATTATAAAAACAAACATCATAGTAGCAGCAGCTTTTCTCCTTTTATCTGCATAAGTGTAATTGGGAATATGTCAGCATTTTGCCGCCCCAAATGGTCTCCAATAGGTGGTGCCACTCTTTCCGAATTCAATGCAAGATTCCTCCTGTTTGTCTCTCAAGCAAATTCTCCTGCATGCCTCATTTTCCTGACAGATCTTTCTCAAAGGCTTTTGTTGATAAATACACAATTCCCAACAGAATGATTGCATATTTTCATATTCCTTCTTTGCTGCTCTGACCTTTAGTTGCTCTTGCACACTAGTCTCTGGTTTTTCCCCATGCTCCAGTCTTTTGCAGCCAGCTGTCAAGTGGGAACTTCTGGGAACGTGATTCCCACACCCAGAGCTTTGGCTGCACTCCCAAAGAGCTTACCTTTGTCCTCATTCAAAGTTCTTTTATAATGACTGTATTTTTCCATTCTTTCTGAAAATGGGTCTTAACAGTGCTCCAAAACAAATGAATCATTTTCACTCAAAGTCATCTTTACTAGAACTTGTACAAAATTCTGCTTTTAAATGCAGAAGCAAAAACTTAAAGGAAGGAAAAGGTCGTATAAACATAAAGCAAAATCTGTCAAATGGTGTAGAGCAGATGTGGTGATACCAGTCTTTTATCTCAAGCAAGGATATTCTTTTTGCTCGTTTATTCAGAATTCAAGCTGATAGGTGTCTTCTGCTTTCAGTGACTGGTCCAGGGCAAGATCCTGTAACTCCAGCTTGCAGTTATTGTAGCGATGATTCTCCTGATGAAAGCCATGACATCAGATTTGCACTAATGGCGAGAGCAAGGTTCATCACTATCCAGCTGCCAGCATGCACTTTGTGTTTTCCTGAGCCCCATGCAGGAGCCAGAAAGTGCCACTGACACTGGGACCACATGAGCCAAGCCTCCACATCAGAGACCAACATAGCTCCTCTCATAGCTATGATATTCTGGGTGCATCTTTCCATTTGTAACAGCTTTGGTAAGACTTTTTTTCCAGTGCTGCCTATAAAAAGAGATAGACTTATCTCTAAGTAAATTCTGACTGACTGGGGTACTTCAACCAGCCTGGGTCTGGAGCAGGGCGTACCCTGTAAGAGGAGGAAAGCTGCCAATTCAGCACCCCTGCTGTATGGTCTGTCCATGTCCCTTGGCTCCCTCTTGACTCTTAGAGGGTATATCTAGGCCAGAACACTTTTGGTAAGAGACTGCATCCCCAGAGGCTTGATTCCTAATTGCCAGGGGAAAAAAAAAAAGAAAAAAGAAAAGTGAGTATTTCAGATCATAGCATTTTAGAATCATAGAATGTTAAGGGATTACAATGGGCCTTAAAGATCCTCTAGTCCCAAGCCCCCTCTGCAAAGGCCAGGGATATCTCCCACTAGACCAAGTTGCTCAAGGTCTTCTCCAACCCGGCCTTGTACACTGACAGGGTTGGGACATCCACAGCCTCCCTGGGCAGCCTGTTCCTGTGTCCCACCATCCTCACATTAAAGAATATCTTCCTAGTATCTAACTTAAAATTCCCCTCTTTCAATTTGTGCCCATTACTCCCTTGTCATTATGGTTCCTTATGAAAAGTCCCTCTCTGGCTTCCCTGCAGGTCCATTCAGATACTGGAAGGTTGTTATGAGGTCTCCACACAGTCTTCTCCAAGATGAACAGCCCAAACCTTCACAGCCTGTCATCGTAGGGGAGGTGCTCCAGTCCTCTTACCGACTCCATGGTCCTCTGGACTTGCTCCAGCAGTTCCATGTTCTCCTTAGGTTGGCAACACCAGAACTGTACACAGTACTTCAGGTGGGGTCTCACAAGGGCAGAATGCAGGGGGCGAATCACCATTGACCTGGTGCCACTCTCCTTTGATACAGCCCAGGATTCTCTGGATTTCTGGCCTGCAACTGCACATTGCTGGGTCATGTTAAGATTTTCATCAACCATCACCCCCAAGTATTTAATGCAATCCTGTGCTCTCTGACCATTTTGAACATCATCCATACACCTAGAGTATATGTAAGCTGCCAGAAGTCCTTCTGACCTTAAAGGTGCAGATACTCTGAGCCCTCTGACATGTCCAAAGGTCTGGAGTGCTTCACTTGGAGGTGCAGGAAACCATGGAAGGCCCCTGGCTGGGCCTTAGCTGGGGAACCTGTGCCATGCACTTGGAGAGCATTGGCATCCTTGGAACACTGCTCTTTACCTCCTGAGTTATGGGGCCAAAGGTTGTCAAGGTATTTTTTCCTTCTGCTCAGCTTAATGAAAGTTGAGGGGATATTTTTTCTTTCTGTTTGTCACACCTGGAAGGATAAAGTGCATCTCTCCTCCTTCCAGGGAGGAGGAGACTCTAAGCCTCAGAGATTCTTTCCCCAAGGATTAGAGAGTCTTTTGGGCAAATACAGAGAATATATTTGTCATTTCCTCATTGAATGATGATCAGAAAAGCACTGTGTGAGGGAGGAAGGTGGTGGTTCTCATAATGTTTTAAAAATAGTGTCCAGAACTGCATTTCTTGAAGGTCTTGATCCCTTGTTATGCTTTAAGGAAATAGAGCAGCTCAAGGCTTTCATGGGGCAGAGACCCATAAACACCCCATTTCTGCAGCACCTTTGAATTTAAGCATGCCTCACCTGGAACCCTTAGTTTTGGGCAGTTTTGGACATGAGCACCTTTTGACTTTAGGACTCACCAGAGCTGGGCAACAATGAAGTTATTTGACAGGCAGCCACCTCACTATTGAAAACCACATTCTGTAGATGATGCCCAAATTCCCAAGCTATGCAGCCTGACTTCAGACAACACACAAAAAGGGATGCCTCTATCATCATTCTCACATCTCTAAGTCAGGTTTTCTTTTTTCCCTCCAGCCTCCCCTGAGTTAGTTGTTCTTACTGATCCATCCTCCTGCCTGTGGGAAGGAAGGAAGTGTCTTGGGCCCTCCAAGGTCCATCTGATACATTACTGAAGTTTCAGTGCTCTGCACCTACACCCTGTACAGAGAGGTATAACCTTACTTTCCCAGCCTGTCTTTTTGAGTTTAACTGAAAAGTACAACTCCTAAACTGCAGCTTCTAACATGTGTGCATTGCTCTAGATAAGATCTTGCTGACCCTGTAAGAGATTCCACAGTAAAAGGAATTGTTTTGTTGCATGAGTATGATTTATGAGTATTGAAAAATAAAAAGGATCCTGGCATGGGAAATAGAAATCTGATATGAGGAAAAGAGACATTGTTTGGGTACACACTGAGAAACATTGACATCCTTGTTACAGCTCTGGGGAAACTGGATCGGTTTAGCCACATGATCCAAAACATAATGAGCCTACACATTAATTTTAAAGATGCCAGTAAATCAGTAAGCATCTTGAAGAGTGAAACAAATGTCCTGAGCATGAATATTCATCTATGTCTCTGGTAGGTTTCATACAAACCTAGCTATTTTACAGAAATTGATGAAGCAAACATCTTTCACTTAGTACCAGCACCAGATACAGTATGACACTGAAGAAAATGAATGGTCTGGGAAGAGAAACTTTTCTGACCCTTGATTATAGGTGTAATGGAAAAGTAGAACACAGAACTGAGCAAAAAGCCAGACCTACCCAAAATAAGTATGATCCCAAGACCAGAAAGGCAGTTTTAGAAAGAGGCTGCCTAGAAAAGGCTTGTTAGAAGCCCAGAAACTATCTTTGTTTTCTTAATCCCTCCAGTGCCCAAAGGAACAGTGCTCAGAACATTTGTTAGAAACAACAGAGCACCAATTTCTCCTAAGCCAAATAACTTGCAAATCCTCCACATTTTTAGCCAGGAAGAGTTTTAGATTTGCTGCTTTGCAGCTGCTTCAGGATCAGCTTTTGATACATTTTGTAACTGCATCCTTTTTTACCCCAGTTTATTCCATTTTTTCAGACTTGTCTAGAACTGGTACATATTGTTAATCCTCTGCCAGGTAGGAACAGATTTGAAGTTTTGCAGGCTGGTGTAGAGTACAAAACCTGTTCTGCAGGAATACATTTTGTGAATGTCTTTGTTTTACCTGCAGACATTGTGAGTGTAGGTATAGATTCAAGAAAATACTTTGTTGAACTATGAATACAACAGCACCTTGTGGCTCCTGCTGCACAGCCTCCACTGCTGTCCAAGCCTTGTTTTTCTCTTTATAAATCACTGGACTGGACTGACCACTACATGTTTAGTTGCTTATTCAATGTTGGTAAAGATTGAAGAGAACAGAGGCTAAAATAGCGATGTGCAAATGATTACTTAGTACCATTAAATTTAGTGTATTTTCTGCTAATAGGTAAGACAATTTCTGTCTAAACCATTTTTGACTCAGTTATACACTATGGCAACAAAAAGACATTTTTAGGTCTTTCTGCTCTTTCCAAGTTGAGATGCTTTTTTTCACTGTTTTATTTCTTTGCTTTGTACTAGACATTTTCAGCATTTTCTCTTGCTTTTCGTGTTTCTCAATGTTCCTAATGAGAATTCCAACAATAAAATGTCAATAAAAGCTAAATTCACACTTCAGATGGGATTTTTTTTCATATATTTTCCATAAATTGCCAAAGCCCTACCCCCAAATCCACAAAGAGGAAATTGTTAAAGCCAAGGGATCTTAGGAGAAGTTACAACTAGTGTTGTCTCCCAGCCTTCACTCACATGTTAAGTAAATGGAAATAATACTTGAAATTAGTTGCACAGGTGTTTATTCTCTAAGCTTAACACAAAAAAGTTACCTATTCTATTACTTCACTCTGAAATTACTAAATAATTGTGGTTTTGCTCCAGTCCACAAGCCTATTGCATAGGCTTAATGGTACTCATAAGGCTATATGAGAGACAGGAGGTCTGAGTGCACATAAAAATGAGTCTCAAAACATCACTGATAGACTGAAGAATCAATTACACTTTAAAACCAGTTCTCTCTTCCTACCTATTCACTCAAAGGCAGAGCACAAGTGACTCTGTCAGCTGGGTGCCAGAGGCAGTGGCGCGGGTGCTGTGCTCAGTGGCTTGAGGGGATTGTGCCACAGCACCAGGCACTGGGGCACAATGGGGGCCTGGCCTGGCCTGCTTCTCCCTCTGCCACTGTAGCCAGTCTGGCACGAGCAGGGAGAGCCCTTCCCTTGAGCGCCCCTGACACAGTTCAGCCCTGGTGGCACAGGGGGCTCATCTCAAGGGCTGCAGTGGGCATCACACCTGCACACAGCCAGGCTTCCCCAAACAGAACCTGTGGCTGAGAAGTGCACACAAAGGCAGATGTGGTCAGCTGCTTTTCCAATGGGCAGCCTCTGTCTTGCACTTAATGGGCTTCAGTGAATCAATCCAGAGGTCCCAAGGAGTTAAACATAGATATAATTCCTTCTCTCATAACAGGCTGGGGATCTGCAGATAGGGTTCAGCCACAATGCTAAAATCCCATTCAAGCAGAAATGTCACGTTATTTACTTGCTAAAACAATGCTCTTATTGCAAAGACATGTTAGGAGTGAAAATATGACAGCATCTATTTTAGGTTGTCATTGATCTTTAATTTGCTATGACCTGAAGGTTTTCCATGTAGTCAGTGCTTTTTGGCCAAAATATATGACTGCAGGGAAATGAGTAAATGAGTGCCAGAGATGTTCTTTTTTTCCTATGAAAAGACTGAAATTGCTTTGTGTAAATGTGTGGAAAATGCTGATATTTTGTTTCTATAAATACTTTGCCTCCTGCGTGCTGTATTTCATTTGTGCTGTTTCCTAGGAGTATTTGGCTTCTTATCACTTTTACACAGTGTGCTGAATACAAATGAGCTACAGTTTACCCAGCAACCAAGCTGTGGAGCATTTGTGGCTGTTGTGCATTTCCTGAGCAAGAGTAACTACTGAATGAAGCAGATTACCCTGTAGCCTTGCAAAACACTGAGGATTATAAAACATGCATTTAGTGGATAAATACACAGAGGAAAATGCACAGACAATCTCTGTTTCTATATATATGGATGTGCATATACATGAATAGATTTGGGTGATGCAAAAAAAAAAAAAAAAGGCTGAAATAATCCACCATTTTTAATGACAATTTAAATTTAGAGGAAACAAAAAACATCAAAACTGCATCTCTTATTCTCAGTGATACCACCTACAACCAGGATCCTTGTTTATGGAGTCTGTAAACAAGGCTCCATTACAACAGACTCCTGTGATCCCAGGATGATCCACATTGGAAGGACCCTCAGGGGATCACTGGTCCAACCTCAGCTCAGAGCAGGGCCAGCTCTGAGGTTAGACCAGGTTTCTCAAGACTTGACACAGTTGTTTCTTGAAACCCCTGAGGATGGAGGCTGCACAGCCTCTCAGGGCAGCTGCACCACTGTCTGATTGTCCTTGTGGGGAAAATCTTTCTCCACACATTCAATTGGAACCTCTCTTGTTTCATCATCTGTTGTCTCTTATTCTCCTGCCATGTGTCTCTGTGTGTTAAAAAGCTGGCCCTGCCTCCTTGTGGTTCTCCCCAAGGATGCTGGGTGGCCGCTGTTAGGTGCCTCCAAAGCCATCTTCTCTCCAGACTGGACAAGTCCAGTTTCCTCAGCCTGTCCTCAGAGGGAAGCACTCCAGTCTCCAGCCAGACTGTAGTCTCTTGCCAAACTCACCCCAGCTCATCATCCTCTTCCTTTGATTTGAAAGGATCAAAACTGGGCACAGGAGACACAGTCTCAATACTGGTGAGCAAAGGGGCTACTCCCTGGACCTCCTGGCCACACTGTCATTAATACAGCCCTGGTAGCACCTGGCCACATTTGCTGCCAGGGCACACTGCCAGATCATGCCCAACTTGCACCCACTGACATCCCCAGGTCCATCTTGGCAGAGCTGCTTCGTGTCCCTAGAAGGGATTGCTCTTTGCAAAGTGCAGGATGTGGCATTCATCCATGTTGAATTTCAGGACATTCCTGCTGGCCAATTCCTTCAGCATGTCCAGGTCCCTCTGGATGGCAGACCTGCCATGCCATTTACTGAATGGTGCAGCCATTTGATGTAAATTTGATGGGAGTGCACTCATGGCATCATTGATGAGGATGTGAAGCCTGACAGCTCCCAGCACACATGCCTGCTGCACTCCACTTGATACTGGCCACCAGGTACAGGACGGTTCATTCACTCTACCCTTGGAGCCCAACCATCCAAGCTGCTTTTGGACACCAGGTGCCCACTCATCCAGACTCATCTGGATGCAAGAATATCACAGAAGACAGTGCCAAAAGCCTTGCAATGTTCAGGTACTTACCATCCATTGAAAAAAAGTGTTCCTGGAGAACTCAATGATTTTGTTAGTGACCAAAGTTAGGCTAACTGGCTTCTATTCCCCAGGTTATGCTTTTCATCTTTTCTGAAGACAGGTGCAAAATTTGCTCTCCTCCAGATCTTAGGGACCTTTCCTTCTGCCCAAGACCTCTCAAAGGTAACAAATGGTGACCTCTATTGGCAGCAACCATTAGAGTAAGCAACCTTGGATGCAGCCCACCAAGTTCATGGATGCCTATGGTCCAAGTTCTCTTGAGATTCCTGACTAAATCCTCTGCTGGTCTCCTCCTCCCACCCTCTGTTGTCATCTTACTGCAAAAGTTCTGTGCTGTTGTCTCCTATTGCAAGAGTTCCATACCTTCTTGGTGGTTTCTCATGGGCATCTCCTCCAAGCACTGACTTTTTCTCCTTCACAAAGCAACCAACAGACTCCAGCCCCCATGTCAACCAGCCACCCCACTCTTTTATAGCACTTTCTTCTCATTGGTTACAGCTGTGGCCTGTTAAAGTCAGGCCTGTTCCTAATCTTTGATTATTGGCCCACCTGCAACCCCTAAGGGGTAAGATTACTTTCTACACTATCTTTATTTTCTTATATTCTATCCCCCTACAACCCTCTGCACTTCAGATGCATTTTGGCAATGGGGTGAACCAAGCTGACAGGTTTGCTTTGCTGGGGAGGGACCTCCTAGTAGAACCAAGAGGAAAGATTCAAATTTTGTCAAGAACATTTTGGGTGAAAAACATGAACTGTTTTCACAAGACTTTGGGAAACATCAGGAAGCTTTCCCCAAGTTGGGTAATCAGCTGTGGGCAGAGGAGGGATAGAAAAGTGCACTCAGAATTGCACCCCTGGAGCTATCATCCAGGTCAGACTGATCATTTTGTCACTCACAAGCTTGAGCAAGGACTTTGTGTTGCATTGAGATGGGAATAGCAGTCCTGAGGTCCTCAGCACTTCCCATGAGTGTGCCACATCTTTAATTGCTAAAATACACACATGAATATGCCAGATCTTGTTATATGGGAGTGTTTGTAGTGTCTCAAAGCAATTTAAATGAGTCTTGTTGAACTGATTGATGAATGTAATGCAGATGCACTTGGCAATTTTTGCTTAAATTGTAGTCAGTGACATAGTTTGCCCAAGGTGGGCAATGATGTATGGTTATTGTAAGTTAAAGGTCTGCATATCATGATTTTACATGATCTACTTAACACCTAGGGTTTTAAACTGCATTCTTTGCTCTGATACATTGGCATAGGCTTTTCAGTGCACTGGATTAGGTTGTATGTTGTAGTAAAATAGAAATTTATTTTATAAATATAAAATATTCCAAACTATTCTAACATAATGTAACATCATTAAAAACAAAACATAATTCGTGAAAATGCTACTTTCCCATGTAGCACAGAGGTTATCTGTCATTTGATGGACATTATCTTAAGGTTAATCTCAAATGTCCAGGAGCCAATATGGGGTCATTTTCAGGGAAATTGGGACTGCAGAGGGTTTGTCCTCTTCCAAAATGTAGTGACTGTCTATTCTGGAAGGGTGCTGTACCCAGCAATCCTTGTTTGAGTGGCAAGGTTGGAAGTAGTTCAGTGCACATGAAATCAATAAGTGAAATTGGGGTGAAATGGTCAAGGAACTGCAGTTGATCAAATGGCAATTGATAGAATTTATTACCTGACTGTACAACTTGTCCATAAACAGATAAATACAAGGCAAAATCTAGCCTTTGTTTAATAGTCCTTTGCCATGATTCCCACAAAGCCTGCTTTCCTTCTTCCATGGCCTCCCTGTCTCTGTGGGTAATCTGAAATTATGGGATATCTAAGTATTTATTTCCTTGTGCCTATGTTTGAGGGGCTGCAGATTATCTGAGCTTTGTCCAAACATGGAAAAAATACAGTAATTCTGTTTCACTGAATTCAAAGGACATAATTCACCCAGAACTGGACCACTTTTTTGTAGCCAATGCCATAGTCTTTCTGTCCATAAAAAATATAAAGGATGCATTTTTCTTTCATTTACAAGTGTAAATTAGAAATTTTTTCTTCTTTAGTTTAAAGTGGAAGGAGAACACTTAAAAACCCCTTGTTGATTTTCTGGGAAGTGGCCAAATTTCATATGTCAAGTTTCATACAGCAAAATAATGAAATGCAGCCATCCTACAAATAAAAAATCTTTTTCTCATATAATTGTCATCCTTTCTATGGGGTTTTTCTTTTGCCTCATGTCCTAAAGAAATGAGATTTCTCTTACTGCCTCTATTTGCATTTGTACCTGTTTGTCAGGAGCCTTTGGTAACTTTGGACTCACAGAGTTTAAACCAGTTTGGAGAGAAAGGTGGAGGACACAGATACCCTGAGCTTCCACCCAGGGAGCAGGTGGGAAGAGGAGATGAGGGGCAGGCAAGGAGCATCCAGCTGCCCCTCCTTCTGTCCAGCCTTTGCAGTTCCAGCACTTGGCAGCACCTGGGCACTGCCAGCCAGAGCTGCTGCCAATTTCTTGCCCACCTGACAGGCACAGGGATGGGACACAGTTGGCAGGAGGGCAACCCTTGCAAGAGGTCACTGAAACTGGCATGGTGAGGAAGAGCAGATCCTGAGTGGAGGAGGATGTAGGGAGGGAAGGTGCATGGGAATGTGGGTACACAGCCTTTGTTCACACTCCATTAATTTTGCTCTTCAAGAAACAATTTATGACTCCATTGGTCTCTCAGGGATTCACAAGTGAAGGAAAAAGGAAGATGTGTGGGTTGCTATGTTTATTAAGGTTTTTTTTCCTTTTATTCCTGTGGTGCTAATATATTATTAATACCTCATCTCAAAATCTCTCATTACAGGGTAGGGCTGTAGGTGAGGCTATGTGTGAAAAACTCTGGGGCACCCCAACTTGTTCTGCCTGTTCCTTTTTCCACAGCAATTCCTTTCCAGATCTGGGAGTTTGGAGGCACTGTGAATCTCAGCTTAGGGACCCTTTTAAAAACATGAAAACAAGGGCAGCACATGTGAGCAAGTCTTCTTTTTCTGGTGTAATGTGAATAACCACCTCCACCATACAGGGCCGGCAGCATGCTACTGGTCTAAGAGACTGGGGTTGGGAAGCACAGTGCCAGTGCAGAGAACATGCTAGGTCTCCAAAAGTAGAATTTGGCAACCTGTATTTTTTTTTATTTCTGAGAATATTTTTAAAATGGTTTTCATAAAAGCCTATTCTGTAATGCTACATTTCAACAAAGTAAATTGCTTCTCTGCTTCTTTAAAGGAAAAGTGTAGTAACATACCAGGTGTGCAATCTGGACCAGAAATCTTCAGAAGTCAAGAGCAAAGGACATTTAATCCTGACCAAGCAGACTAAACATTTGGTCTGAGAGCTGGAGAAAATTCAAGGTAATAATAACGTGCTCTGCATGTTGCAGTACATCTCCTCTAGCAGTTGGAGTCCAAAAAGGTCACATCAACCATGACTGAAGAGAGAAAGGAAAACAGTCAGCAAGGTGAATATTGCTCAGAGCATTAATTTTCCATACCTTCCCCACAGCAGGGTCACATGCAATTAAGGGTCCTCATAGTGGGAACACTTCCACTGACATACTTTACTCTCATCCACAATTTTTTTTCAAATTTCTTAGTTTGGAGAGGTGGCATGTTGTGATCCAACAAAACTAATTTTTATTTTCAAACTACCCTAGAAATTATTTTTTTCAGTCAAAATAGTCCCTTCCATGCTCTCATTTCCTATGGGGTGACCTGATCGGCAGCCTTGTATCTGTAACTGTCCACTTCTGTCAAGTTACAGAAAAGAATACAGTCAAAGCCTCTATGTTAATACTCACTCAATAAAGCTGGGGTTTATTAAAAAGGGACTGAAAAGTGAAAATGAGAACATGTGAGAAATGTCTCCCTGATCCTGAAGAAACAAAGCTGACAACTTTCACATCAAAATATTTATTTTAATATTTATGTACTCCTAAATGCTCTTCTGATTTATTTTCTCTTTGCAATTCAAGATAAATATCCAAAATTCTGGAAAAGAAAAAGAGCTGCTGTGCTAGAAGAAATGACCATGATAATGTCATACATCAAATTATTGAGATGTCTCAGTTATAATCATCTGGGAATCAGAATATTTTCCACTTAGCATCCAGTTAGAAGATCCCATGCACCATTGTACCGGTCTGCACTGGGGTACACGCTGAGTCCCAGGGGATCCCCATGTTCCCCTGCACTCTTGGTTACAGTGACTCTTTTAAAGGCATGGCACAGCCTTTGCACCCCTTCTATCAGTTCAGTTTTTATATCATGCCTGCTGACATGCTGTCTGAGTTCTTCTTTGCCCATCTGAAATGCCATTTTATCTATGGGTATTGAATAGCACAATCTTTCATATGCAGCCAACTGCATTTATTTGTGGCATGACTTAAATGGATGCTCCTGCAAGTCTACATAAAAATCACCTGTGTCTGTGAGCTGGAATTTGAAGGAAAGCAACAAAATGCACATTTTCAGTATTTTTTCTCATTCTTTGATGTTCTACTTCAACATCAAATTCAATTTTCTCTTTTCTTCTCAATAAAGAGAGAAGATTTCATTTTTATACTACTGCATTTTTATACTTTTGCATGGATAAAATAAGCATCACTTTTTAAACCAAGCAATTTTAAAATATTCTTTTAAGGAAATTTATGTGTGCTTATCTATATGCATATTTGTAGTTTTAACCCCCTCAAATACCTGTTTGCTATCATGTGAATTTTACAAAACAATCACTCATTTTAATTTCAGCAGGACAGGACCATCTGCTGTGTCCTGCTGGTGCTCCAGGCTCTCTCCTTAGCCTCTAATGAAGCACCACTCTTCACAGTGGTGCCTTCCTTTGCAGTACCCTGGCCCTGCTGCACCTACCTCTCATTCCACCTCATCCACCTCTGACTCAGGAGGAACCCCCCTGATACTTTCAAGACCACCAGCAAGGGTGGTCAGTGCCTGGCAGCCCCTCACTGAGGGGATGCTGCAGATGAGGCTGCACAGAACACCCCACATAGGGAGAGCAGGAGAAAATCCTTCTTCCTCTTCCATGGGGAGATAGAGAGGATCACCAAATAAATTGCAGTTAAATCAAAAGACACCTTGTCTGCAAAATTAATTGTGGGCAGTGCTAGCAGGTAAATAGTTTTCTATTTTGAAGTGTCCTGGGATTTTAGATGTCTGCAGGAAACAGCTTAGCATGAATGAAAGTTGAAGAACTGAGTTGTGGAATTGGGGTCCTAGCTTTGTGTCTTTTAGAAAAGGTGCTTTACATACCAATATGGCATTTGTAGACATTTAAAAGCCTGTAGCAATACTGAACCCTGAAGCCGTGTTTGCTGACAAAAACTGAATGGCACTTGGAAAGGGTGACTGTATCAAAGGCCTCCCAAAGTGGCATCCCTGGATGGCCACAGCAGTCACACCTCATGGAGAAATGTCTTGTCTGGTTCATGGGGACATTACTTTGTTGCTGTTTTGGGAAGTTATTGTTGTGTCTTTAGACATAACAGAATAGAATCATAGAATAATCAATAATCAATCAATAATCAATCAATAGAATCATAGAATAACTCAAGTTGGAAGGAACCAATGAGGATCACCAACTCCCTGTTTCTCATAGGATTATCTAAACCAAACCCATACAACGAAGTGGCATCCAGATCCATGTTCCTTGAACTCTGTCATGCTTGGAGGCATGACCACTTCCTCAGGGAGAAGTGATTGACTGACCTCTCAGTTAACATCTTTTTCTAATGACCAACCTGAACTTTCCTTGATGCAGCTTCCTTCCATTTCCTTGCATCCTGTCACTGATCCCCAGAGAGAGCTCAGCATCTGCCCCTTTGCTGACACTTGGAGGAAGTTATTGCCCCACTCAGGTCGCCCCTCAGCCTTCTCTTCTGCAAAACAAACAAACCCAGCAACCACAGCCACTCCTCATTAAGTCTGGCCCTCAAGATCTTTCACCATCCTGGTTGCCCTCCTCTGGACACAGTCTCATAGCTTTACATCCTTTCTTACATTGTGGTGCCCAGAACTGCCCCCAGCACTCGAGGCTGCCCCAGCTCAGAGCAGAGCAGGACAATCCCCTCCCTTGTCCAGCTGGCCATGCTGTGCCTGATGCACCCCAGGACAGGGCTGGCCCTCCTGGCTGCCAGGGCACTGCTGACTCAGATCCAACTTTTCACTGACCTTGGATCCTGAGGTCTGTTCCCACAGGCTGTTCTCCAGGCTCTCATCCTCTGATTTATATGTATAAGCAGGATCACCTGTCCCAGGTAAACAATCTGTCAAGAATCTGTAAAGAATCTTTGCTCTGGTCAAATCTCACATGCTTGCTGAGTGCCCAGCCCTCTAATCTTACCCACATCTCTCTGCAGGGCCTCTTCACCCTGGAGGGAGACCACAGCTCCTCCTGGTTTAACATCATCATCAAACTAACTTAATGTACATTCATTTCCAGCATTCAGATGATTTATAAAAACCTGACAGAGCTGTGGCCCTAAAATAGAGCTCTATGGACCCCCACAGGTGACTGGCTGACAGTCTGAGGTAACCCCATTTACTGCAACACTTCAAGCCTAACCTGTCAGTCAGCTGCTCACCCAGTCTATTATGGACTTTTCTAGCTGCATGCAGGATATTTTGTCCAGAAGGACACTGTGAGAGACAGTAAAACACCTTCTGATTTCTGATAGCATTCTTATAATTGTTATTATTCTTTTTTCTGGCACTTTCAATGACATCAGGATAAAGCACCTGTGGCCCAGGTGAAAGAGAATGACAGGCAATCCAGCAGCTTTAATAGTTCACAACAATTTCTGTCTGCTTGCCAATGAAATAAACATCCTTAGATTATTGTGGCTGTAGAATTAAAATGCAGATGTGGTGCATAACAGCTCCTGCAAAGAGATGCATTACACAAATCATTAAAATCACTGAAAAGATTAAACGAGGCAAAGAAAACTGGGACTAACACTGACCTCAAACAATTTCTCTTCTTGTTTCTGCCTAATCAGATGATAAATTAATTAAATTGCTAGCTCAGGTGTTGCTCACGCTTTCTGAATTTTTGCCTGCTGCAGGGATGGTGTATGGGTGGAGATGGAGACCTGGCTCTGCTCAGCACAAAGAAGAGGAGTCTCTCTGCTGTCTTCAAGCACCCAACAGGAGGCTCTGCTGGACTGTGTGGGTGGTGGGGAGGGGCAGCAGGCACAAGCTCCAGCAGTGGAAATGGACACGGGAATTTTGTGCCTGGCCCATGCAAACCAAGAAGGGAGGCTTGGACAAGGATAGTGAAGGTTACAAGAGTTACAAAAAGTAATTATTTGATATTACAAGACAAGCAACTTGTAGCATAAAGTTACAAGAGCAATTCTTTTATTGATGTGCATGATGTGTCTTGTTCAAATTGGGGCACCACAAATGTGGTTTTATGTGAAAATTTGAAACCTTTTAAGCCTTCAGATAAAACATGATTCAATTAATGCATACTTAACACACATATGCTACTGGAAAGCAACTGGAATTGTGTGGTGCCATCATCCATTTGCTTCTTTCACAATCTAGACATCCCTCAAGCTGGTCTTAGAACCACAGAATCATTATGGTTAGACAAGACTTCTAAATCATCAGTACAATCACTAACCCAGTACTGCCAGGTCCACCACTAAGCCATGTCCTTAAGCACCACACCTACACATTAGTTGCCCAGAGAAGTTCTGGGTTCCCCATCCCTGAAGTGTCTCAGGTCAGGTTGGGTAGGCCTCTGAGGAACCTAGTCTGGTGAAAGCTGTCCATGGCAGGGGGTTTGGCACTAGAAGATGTTTAGGATCTCTTCCAACCCACACCATTCCATGATTCTGTGATTTCTTGGACACATCCAGTGATGGTGATTCCACCACTTCCCCAGACAGCTTCTTACAATGCCTGAAAACCCTTTCAGTGAAGAAACTTTGCCTAATACCAGTCTAAACCTCCTTTGGTGCAACTTGAGGCCATTTCCTCTTGTCCTGCCACTTATTACCTGGGGAAAGAGGCTACATCCATCCCACTACAATCTCCTTTCTCTTAATTGTAAAGAACAATAAATCCCACCCTCAGCTTCCTTTTCTCCGGGCTAAACACCCCCAGCTCCCTCAGCCTCTCCTCGTGGGACTGGTGCTCCAAACCCTTCAGCAGCTTCGTTGCCCCTTCTCTGGACGCGCTCCAGCACCTCTGACGCTACCCCAGGAAATCGTGGGGAGCACTTTGTGGAGCGACCAGCGGGGGCCACCCGCGCCCTCCGCCTCCCGCGGGCCCTTTGCCTTTATTCCTGCGGGGGGCGGAGGGCTCGGTGCCCCGGCCGCGCTCCCTCGCCCCGCCCGCGGGTCCCCCCCTCCCTCCCTGCGCGTCCCGGCGCCGCAGCGGAGGCGGCGCCGCGCTGATGTCAGGGCGCGGCGGGAGCGGCCGGCGGGCAGCGGCGGTGCCGGAGGGATGGCGGTGCCGCTGCGGCTGCTGCCCGCGCTCTGCGCCGCCGCCGCCCTGCTGGCGCTGCCGCCGCCCGCCGCCCCGCGCCGCCCGCCGCGCTGCGGGCCGCCCTGCAGCTGCTGGCGGGAGTCGGCGCTGTGCGTGGGGCGGCGGGGGCGCCGCGCAGCCTGCCCGCCGGCCTGGGCTCCCTGTGAGTGCGGGGCGGCACGGGCGGCACGGGCGGCCGGCGCTGCGGGGCGGGCCCGCCTCATGCGTGGCATCTCTTTTTCCAGGAGCCTGGTCAACGGGACCTTCTCCGAAGTCAAGGACAGGATGTTTTCCCACCTGCCCTCCCTGCAGCTGCTGTAAGTATGGCACTGGGAAGGAGCACGGCCAAGTAGCGCTGCACCCCTTCCTCCTAAATAGAGTGCCTTTAAGCATAGAGCCTCTCCGTTTCTCCTGGATAGAGTTACCTCTGTCTTGTAGAAAGGGAGAAGACAGCTTGCACAGTTCCCCAGTGTAGCTGCTGTTTCATAACATTTCTGCTCAGGGATGCATTTTCTGCTCAGAAACCACTTCATAAAATGTGTATTTAGTTACTAAAGGAGGGGGAAATGCTGTATGATGCCCTAAGTTCCTCTTTTTTTTTTTTTTTTTTTTTTTTTTTAAACTTCAGCTTTAGTAAGTTTAAGGCTGAGTTTTGTCCCCCAGAGTTATGTGGGGGTGGCTCTCACTCCTGCTCACTTTGTGCCCGGGAGTCTTGCGCTGGCTTTGTGACACAGTGGGCACTAAGGGGTGAGCAGAGGCTGCCAGGACACACTTCAGAGGGAATCCTCTGTGTGTGCAGTGCTGGTGCTGTCTGCAGCACAACTCATCGTGCCACTTGGAGAGTGGCCCCTCAGATGCCCTCTGGCCCAGCACTCCTCTGCCCAGGAGACAGTGCTCCAGCTCCCTGCACTTAGCAGCCATCCATCCCTCTTTCCTGACCCAGGCAAGCTGCTTGGTCGTGCCCAGGTTGCAGTTAGGTGTGTGCCTCCTGCTCCAGGAGCTTGAGCAAACTTGCTTAATTTAGCTGTCCTGGGAGGCAGCAGGGAAGATACAGAGACTGCGGTACAGCCCCCTGGGGAGCCTGGATGCTCAATTTTCTGGCAGTCTGCAGCAAGGCTGAGCAGCAGCCTGTGTCCTGCCTAGCCCAGTGCAGCCTGTCCGGTATGCCTGACACCAGGCAGGCCCTCCACACCTCCACCCCATAAGGACTGACTGAGCCCCCGGGCAAAGATACACTGCAAAGAAAAACTCAGCAAAAAGATCCAAAGCCTGCCAGAAACCCAGGCTGAGTGCTTGCCATGTAACTAGATGTTAAAACTGGTCTTAGCAAGAGGTAGTCTCTAAAGGTGTCTGGTAGCTGGTGGTGAGGCTCCCCATCTCCTTTGGCTCAAAGGCCTGTCTTCCTACTGGGAGCTGCAGCACTCCATGCAAAATGCTGGGGGGAACTGGGCAAAGCAAGGGGTGGAAGCCTTCACCTCCTTTAGTGTGAAACTGTTCCCAAAACCAAGTTTCTGTGAGAGCTGGGGGTCAGCACTGAGCCCCCAGCAGAGGACCTTGCCCACCAGTAAATGGTGGCAAACAGTGACCTGTGCCAGCTGGGAAGGAAAGGGAGAAATCCATGGGTGAGAAGCTGTGGGTGGAAAATTAGAGATGGGAGGAATCTGGCTTGGTTTGGATGGTGCTACTAGGAGGGGGGAGGAAGAGCAGATGAAGATTGTCCCTTTTCCTTAGCTGCAGTAGATTTTCTGGAGATGTTAGGGTGTGTAGGGCGGTGGGGCATGGATGGGTTGTTGAGGAAGGCAGAAGTTGCTCATGTCACTTTCTGTGTTAAGTCAGATGTAGGAGCAAGAGGTGGTAACCACAACCTTGGGCACTCACAAATTCTGTTTTTTAGTGTAATTTGTAACTTTTTCCTTAAAACATGAGAAAAAAATAACAAATAAGAAAGAGCTGCATGCATAATTGAGCACATGGGCACCTCAGGACAATGTCTTCTGTGGCAGTAATCATGGTAAAATAGTAATGCAAGGATTTATTTTGATGGTGGTCTTCATCTTTGTCAGATTTCTTCGGGATAATTTAAGGAGCATTTATCTAGTATTAGCATAATATCCAGGGATCACAGGGAAAGTTTGCATTTCATGTTCATTAGTCTTCTAAATTAATTTTAGTAAAATGCCTAAAACCATACAAAAGGAAGATTAATCAGTTGCTCTAATAAAGCAATTAGTGCAGACATATTCATTCATAGGGAAAATTCTGAGATTTTCCAAAAATTATTTCTTCTGAGTAGTGTTAATATTTTAGACAAAACTAGAACGTTTTCTGTTTTCTTGAAAGGCAATTGCCCTCTCTGCCTTTGAACATCAGCCTTTGGAGGTTGTCCATTGTTGGGCTTTAATACAATGAGGAATGAAGTTTGCTGGCAATGCCTCCATCACCTCCTTCTCCCTGGCTCCCTTGTGCTGGCTCAGGTGACAGCCTCTCTGGTGCAGCTCTGACATATTTGTCCCTGAAGTTCACACAGGAGTAGGGCAAGGCAGCGCCTGGAGGAGGCAGCACTGCAGCTGGATTCTGTGTCTCGGTGGTTTGGACGTGTCTGTGGTTCCAGCTGACAAACTGGCTGCTGTCCTCCCAGGCTGCAGGCTGTACCCGTCTGAGGTCAGGCTTGGAGCATCCCCCTGGGAGCGTGGAATGAGTGAGTGCATAAATGAGAGCTGGTGCCTGGGAGCTGAGGATTGCTGCTCAGGTGGACACTGAAAGGTTGTCAGTGGGGCTGGAGGGGTGGTGAGTGGATGGGGCCACACTCAGCAGACCTGCCATCTAATGATGGCTTGTTCTGCTCAGTGGACCATTGAGTTGAGGACCAGGTTACATTTAGCCAAGGTCAATGGCACATTTTTCCTGGGGAGTAGTGGACATTAACTACCATCATGTAATGCCTTTAATTTTTTTTCAATAGACCATTCCACAGTATTTTATGTGTGCTGCATTGGGGGGGTGATATGAGCTCAGGTCAGTAAGATTAGTTTGGTCATGGGCAATAAACACAACAGGCATAATCCAATGTGTCAAGTTTTAATGTGCTTTCCTAATGCCTGCTCTCCATTTTCAGCTTGCTGAACTCCAACTCCTTCACTGTTATACGAGATGATGCCTTTGCTGGTCTCTTCCATCTAGAATACCTGTAAGTTTGGTATTTTATGTCCTTTATAAATAAAGACGTTTTGATAAGTTGCCAAGATTCCTGCTGCAGAGTCTTGGTCTTTACTATTATTCCCAAGAGCAGGGGAGCTGAAGGATTTATGTTCCACTCCTGTGCACATATTCTTTATGGTGGCTGACGATTTTTCAGATGTTACAGTGCATTTTTAAAAGATGCCTTGAATACCAGGTATCTCTGTGAAATTACAGCACACCAAAAAGTCATTGCTTAGCAAGAGCTTGCCTGGGCTTTCCAGAACAGTGCCACCCCTGTCAAGGGGATTTGAATCTCAGGCAAGAGGTGGAGCAGCCTGTCCTGAGGTATGGGCAGCCTGAGCAGGAATTGCAGAATATTGGAGTACTGCCCTGAACAACCCTGATTCTGCTTCTCTTTTCCCAGCTTTTGTCTCCTACTTTGCCTTTTTTCTGATACCCTATTTAATGTCCATAGAATTTATCTTTATGTAATTAAGTGTAAATACATAAATATATAAACATACATTTCATATAATATAACTTATTGTAATTATTGATGTTATTATTTTAAATTATTCAACTCTCCTTTTGTTTATATCGTTCACTTAGGTGATTTTTACATTCCTTTCTTTTTCTGGTCCTTTTTTTTTTAATTTTAGTTCAAACTTTTTATTTTAAAAAAAAAGTATTAACCCTGGTACAAGGCTGTCCTCCCTTCACACTCCAAAGGACAACATTTCTCTATGTTACTCATTATGAGCTGGTGTGTTTGAAACTACGAATACAGCCCGAAAAAAATCCTCATTACACCCACCTTTCCAAGCTGAAATGTAGCTGTGGAAAACATAGGTCCTTTTTACAGAAAGACCAGTGCTCATAAAACTGACTCTTGCTAAAATCTTGAAGGCAAATAGATATTATGATGGGGTATATTCAGGGTTAAGAGTCTGGTACATGTGGAGTAGCCAACAATGGAATTTGCAGATAATGGTAAATGGTTTATGCTAAAATCCATGATTCAGCTACATCTGGACTTTTCAGAGATAGCAAGTTATCTAACCATTCTCTTTTCCTTGTGTCTACAGTGAAAAAATTATTTGCAGTAGTTTGTAAAAAGGAAGAAAACCATCTTCTGTTGTACCATTAGCAGCCTGCTTTCCAGTGCTGATGGGCTTGTCCCAGCAGCATAGCACACATCTGTCACTGCAACCAGATCCCTTCTGAATGGAACACCCTGCCCTCCTCAGAGGGCCAAAAGGCAAAACTCTGTCCCTGACCACCAGCTGCAAGCCAGGGATGAAGACTGGTAAAGCCTTACAGTTTCAAATTCTTTTAGCAGCTGAACAAGTGGTCTCAGTTAATGGTTGTGGTTGCCTTTTCTGCCAATTCCATAGAGCTTTTCCTCTTCCTAGCAAATCACCCCTCCACCTTTTGGGAATGGGCTGAGTGGCCTTTCTCTGTGATTAGTTTTTTCGGCCATGCAGATAGAAAAAACCAGTACAGCTTCCATAACTTATGTCTGTTAGTTACCAGGGACCAGACTTTGTAGAGAAGGAGGAAACCTGATTGACAAACAGGAATGACAAGTGTCTGTGTGTACAAAGCCGAAGCCTCTGGCCGACGAGCAGCTGAGGAGTGCCCACAGCTGGTACCTATACATGGATAATAGATCTCCAGCTGTGTCCTGCTGCTCTTGCAGCTCTCATAATGGCATTCAGTGCCCCCTGAAACTGACTGCATACAGTCTGGGTAGGACAGGTCTGATAAAGATGGGAGCTTTGCTGGTGAACAAACTGGAATTCCCAGAGTATCATCTCTTGGAGACCAGGCTTGGTGATTCAAGAATCTGGCAAATTCCTGACTCCCAGCTTGCAGCAGTGTAGCCTTGTTTATTTGCATAAACCACTGAGCTGGTGCTGTGCAGGGATGCCAGCTGCCAGTGAGGGTGTCAGGAGGCAGGGTGGCTCTCTGCTCTTGTGGATTGAATTTGTGGCTCCACACAGCCCTGGAGGGCTGACCTGCCTCTGACATCTCCTATGCAGACACAACACTTTCTCATCCAGACCCTTTACCTGCAGTAAGGGGTCAGGGTCCCAGTCACTTCATGAAGGATATTTCCTACACCTAAACTGCAGAACAGGACCAGGAGCACTTGTCACCTCCTGCATTTCCATTATCACTTTCTTGAGAAGAGACCTTGTGTCATAGCATTTTCCCTCTAACTTCTCTGCAGAGCAAACAGAGCTTAGGAATAAGGGAGGCACTTTCATCTCATAAGCCTTTCATAAAGTCAGCATACAGTTGTCTTCATCCAGGTATAGCTGTACCATGCAATATCTTGATGGCCACCTGGCTGCAATCACTTTGCAGGGATCATGGTGTATTTGGGGATGTGTCCTCAAGTGCTCAGGGGTCAAGATGCTCAAATATCAGCTCTTTGCTGAAATGCTGATGTGCAGTCAGGAGGAGCAGCGTGCTGCTGGAATCGATATGTGCCTGGCATTATTCCCCCAGGGCACGGGGCCATGACTTGTGTGCAGCTGGCAGCCTGCAGGGGAGATGTCCCAGCTGGACAGAGCCAAACTGTGGCGGCCAGAACTGAGCCAAGGCAGTGGTCATGCTGTTTGTGTGGGTGTCAAACGTGTGTAGTTCAAGTCAGGGCTGTGTGGGCATGGAGGTGGCACTGTGTGAGTGTGCAGCCACGGGAGCAGGACCCATCTGAGCAGCTCTGCAGCCTGGGCAGCCCTGGCACCTCTGTGCTGCCTGCTGCTTTGAAAATGCTGCTGATCTGGGAGAGGGGAAGGTAGGACTTTAGCTTCTAAAGTCTGCCTCAGGAGGCTCTTCTACACAGGACTCTTGCCTCACACAACACGTCCTGAGAGGATTACCAAGAGAGGAATTTTTTTTTTTGCCTTGTTCACTTTATTCCATTTCTGCTGGGCATTTGGATCATGTGCCATCCTTTGTGATGCCAGGTACTTGCATTGTTCCTTGCAGTCTGCCCAAGGAAAGAGGAAAAGGGAACATGAGCAGCTCCACTGAGACTTCCCATCTTTCAGTCTGAAGGAGCTGCCCAGAAATATGCTGCATCTGGCAACCATAACTTAAAGCACTGTGATGCTAATAATAATGTTACTTAAAGTATTTTAAAATACCTTTTTTTGGCCTAGATTTATTGAAGGAAACAAAATTGAAACCATTTCAAGAAATGCATTTCGTGGCCTTCGTGACCTGACTCATCTGTAAGTTATTTAACATTTGATAAAGTAATTTCTAATTGAACAAAACTCTCCTGGGAGACCACTGGTTTTTCTGCTACACAGAAAACTTCTCTTCACCCTGTGTCAGCTTCCTCCTGCTGTCAACAACATGCTTTCCATAAATTAAGAACCAGCCTTAGAGCAATTCTTGCCTGGGCAGCACTGCCACATGTTGGGCTGCCTGTAAGCAGGCACAGCTGGGTCTGGGATGCCCCTGGTACCCCCAGTGCTGGGCTGGTACCACCAGCACCACCACTGCCTACTCATGATTAACATTCCTGCTTCTTTCCAGTGTGCTCAGTGATTGTTCTGTGGGTTACATTTGCACCTGGGCAAAAAAAAAAGGCTTTAAATATTTTACTTTCATGTGAACTTCAAGCAATCTCCATTCTTGAATGAGAATAATTAATGCCTGTTCTTGGTAACTTCTAGCAGTGCCAGTGGCTGGACAGTACTGGATAATTAACAACCTGTAAGTGAGCTCAGACTTGGTAAGAATTGCAAGGTAAGAGATAGCAATGGTACTAAACTCTCATTTTCTTTTCTAGTTCGTTGGCAAATAACCATCTCAAAGCTTTGCCAAGGGATGTCTTCAGTGATTTAGATTCTTTAATTGAACTGTAAGTAATGAGAATCTTTCTACTGCTTCTGTCACTCTTGATCTCAGTTTTAGGTTCTGGGTGTGTGGTGCTGTATCTGGTATCTACACAGAAAAAAATTTGTATTTTTTTGTTCTAGCTGTTTTTCATTGTATTATTGTTTGCTTGATAGACTCTTCTAAAGTAACTGCTATTTCTTAAATCACTGTTGCTTCTCGTGATGCTGTACGTAGCTTGTGTTATTGTACTTCTTTCTGATGTCTCATGTAAATTGTGTTTTAGAGAAAGGGAGACAATGATTTTTAAAATGACAGTTTCTCTGAACATATTTCCCTATTCTTGTTGCATATTCCTTGAGATTATTTTAGTACAAGGGATTAATTAGAAAAAAGCTTCTTTTCCTTGTTTCTATGCAGTTGTATCACCTTGCTGACATTCTGTCAGCATTTCCCTGTGTAACTAGGATTCCTCTGGTTTTGGCCTGGCTTTTCAAACAGCAAAGTAAAATCTTAAGCCACAGAAATTGCCAAAGGATCAAAGAACAAGTACAGTGCTGAAATTGCACATACATGAGCAGGAAGAAGCTAAATTGACTCTACCTCAGCAGCGACTCAAAAAATACAAGTCTTCCATCTGTATTTTACATCTGCAAGGCTGCTCTGTCAACCAGCAGCATTGGAACAGTTCAGTGAAGGAAGGGGAATTCTCTGTCGGTGGTAAATGGTGCAAGGGAGGCCTGCAGCAGGCAACCTGAATGTCAGGATGTATTACATTACAGTCCTCATCCTATGAAAGTTTACCAAAAAAGTAACTTCACACATGAATCACACAGTGCTCCATTACTATGATTATATACGACCATAAAATGCAATGGTTTTTCAAAAAACCCAGTGAAAGAGAGCTCATGATAAAGGAGTCCAGATAAAACTTAAGAAACTTCCCTGTTTTCAGTTCAGAACAATTCGAGGATATTCAGATAGTTTGAAATTCAGCATGTCAAGGTGATGACAGTTCTGTAGTACTCATATTGCTATCAACCTTTTCAAATATGTTTATTTCTGTGTGTTTTTTTAGAGATTTAAGGGGAAATAAATTTGAGTGTGACTGCAAAGCCAAGTGGTTGTTTTTGTGGTTAAAGATGACAAATTCCACTGTTTCTGATGTCCTGTGTATTGGTCCAGCAGAATATCAGGATAAGAAGTTAAATGATGTGACAAGTTTTGATTATGAATGCACCACTACAGGTATTCAGAATGTATATTTCTAAGCACACTACAAATGGTTAAATATCAGAAGTTTAGATGATACCCTCTCACTTCTATGAGCATGACCTGGGGGGAGGAAAGGGTTACATACAAAGCACTTCCAAGTGCTAGAACAAGTTACAAAATGGGAAAATTACATTTAGATGTAAAAAGTACATACTGAATTTTATTTAGATTAAGTGATAATGGGAGAAGAGCTCTGCCTATTCATATTCCAAAAGACTTGATTATGACTCAATTTGTGGCTTAATTTTCATCACAGAATGCTTTCTATTATCTGGAATAAAGCCATATAGTTATGGCAGATGAGCTTCCCAAAATCTTTGTATTTCACAGAAAGCAATGAAAATAAGTTCAAAAATGTGGCTATAGCTGTTATCTTTATTTGATAAATCATTATTTATTAGCATCAAAGATGGTGGCAATAGTGCCAGAAGTTCTTCACGGAACTCCATTAAGTTGAAGAGAAAAGTCCAATAATATTCTGACTACTGTCTTGCCTAGGATCTTGATTTTTTATTTTTTAAGGTAATGTAAAGCATGCTGAAGGGAGCAAAGAGAAATTTGCATGTGGTTATGCTTATATTTTATGCCAAAACTGCTGCAGTTACCTATCTTTAAATGTAGTCACATCATATAACTGGAAATATCAGCCGTGGGTATTGTTTTTCATCTTCTTTGAATAGGATGTCAGCGCTCTGCCTTTTTTCTAGACAGTAATATCAAAGGTGTGCAAGTTCTCATCTGTCATCAAGTCAGTCATTATTATTAAAAGACAAGAGAAAAGGTGATTACAAGTAATGTAAAATGAAATTTCAGGAAAATGTATAAAAGGTGCTTTGATGGCAATATGTGAAGGAAAAGAGAATGAGCTCAGAATTCAAAATTATGTCAGAAGAGCAGTAGAGGTAAAGTGCAATAGCCTGCTGCATAAAAGGATGTCAAACACAGGAGAGCAATGAAGTTTAGAACAGCACCAAAGTTACATTCCTACGTTCTGAATCACCGAGACACAGCAATGCAAAGTAAAAGGAGCTTCATTTCATTGCAATCTAGTTTAAGCTATTGTGTAGCACTAACAGTGCACAAGAGAAAGCCTTACCCAGTCCTCAAACCTATCCTGACCTGCCAGCCCTCCATCACTTTTTTGTACCTAGACACTGTAAAGTTGCTCCAGGCAAAAAAAAAGTTGCTTCATTTTGTCCCTTTGTCTGCTGTAGGTGAAATTACGCCAAGAATAAATCTAACTCCACGTGCTGCAGAGTTTTTGGGAACTGAAGGCATTCCATGGGCAAGGGTTGCCCAGCTGAATATTTGCTCAAATGCCCTCAGAGAAGCTCCCACAGCCCAGCACGTGGCTGTCATACTCTGTTCTGTATGACCTTGGTGGTCTTGGTGTCAGGCCACTGCTGTTTTCTCCCTCTCTGCTATTGCCTCCCCAGATCCAAAGGGAGTGTAAATATGCCCATATTCCTTCCTTGAGGATAGATTAATCACAGGCTTAGAATACACACTGTAGGTGTACTCTCCTTTCCCAGTCAGTGGTGGGCAGGGCTCTGCAAAATCCTTTCATTCATGTTAGTCTTTAGTATAGTATTCCCTCCTTTGCCAGCTGGGATCAGCCTTTCCATCATTTCTGGTCTCCAGTACTCTGTGTCGAGCATGACTGGGTGCAGGATGCAGTAATAAAGCAGTTTGCTTTAGTACCATTGCAGTTTGCAATGGTAACAGGAGAGATGGAAAGAGGTGCTGCCAAATTTAAAATAGAAAGGCAAAGAACAAAATGGTCCTGTTGCTTCTTCACAGAGAAAGTGATTGACAGGTTTGGTGACCTGCACTTTAACTCTCTTTGTGATAGCATCTGTCTTTTGCATTTCTCAGTGCTTGCATCATGAAAGCAGGTTAAGCCATTTCACTTCATTTCTTGTCTTTCTTCCTCAACAGTGTGTGAGGGGGCTGTCCTGTGGCTGTGGGCACCACAGGGGAACATGTAACTCACTTTCAGGAGACTGGAAAACAGGCCTTGGGCTCCCACAGCCGTTGGAAACAGGCCATGTGCATGCCTGGGACCGCTTTGCCCAGACCTGCAGGCAGGGATCATCTCACTGAGCTTTGGAAGCTTGTTTTCCCTTTCTTTACCAAGCTGGGATTGTCTTCTGGAGGTGGTCTTCTCTTTGCCTGCTGTCTGGAAGGGAGGTAGTTTGCATAGTAATAGGTACTGCTCCATTCTTGCTCCTGTGCTGGGAGAAGGGAAGGGAGGGGTAACACTCCCTGCTGGCACATCCAGGTGCTGGCTAGCCTCACCTGGAGCAGAAGTGTCCACTGCAGGGAAGAAGGGATGTGAGGAGAGTGGGACTGAATGGCAGGATACAGTTTTGGAGCAGCTGCCCAAACAGACCATCATTTTCATTTTCCCTTGGTGTCCTGTAATGTTCCCTGCACTCTCCTCCTCTCCTGTGCTGGCATCAGTGCTCCTGTGTGCTGGGATCAGCCTGAGCAAGGGCTGCCAGAAGGAAAATCATCCCAAAAAAAGAGTTGGGCCCCTCTCCCGTGACACCATGATGCCAGTTCAACCACAGAAGGAGCAGAGGTGCAATCAGTGACTGGGGGACAGGGGTACACTCCCACTCTCAGCCAGCAGAAAACAGCATGAAAACCACGTGTCTTGAGACAGGGGGGGCAAAACTGTGCATTGGGTGGGAGGCAGGGAGGGACAGCTCATGCAGCCAGCAGCACAGGGAGAGGGCAGGGGCTGTGTCCTCTGCCCTCTCCCATCCAGGGGATCCAGCTTAAAAGAGAAAGATATTGGAAAAGGGCTCCTCACCCAGTCCTGTATTCACTGTGTTAGAATTTTTTTTAACCCTGATGTGGCAACAGCTTTCACTGTGTAACCCTCTTCTACAATACAGTCTGGTATTCCCAGCTGGTGCTAAAACCAGCATTTATTGCTTTTTACTGATTACAAATGATTTCCCTACCCATTTTCACATACAGACTGGTTTGTTTCAATTCACAGATTCCCCCAAAGGGTTTCACAACTGTTCAGATTTCAAGAGCTGTCTTTTCAGGATTAGTTTTCTGGGTTTTTCTTTTCCTCAAGTTTTAAAAGATATTTTTATTTTGTGTAACATGTTTCTGCTCCTGCTCCATCTTTTTATAACTGGTCAGTTACTTTTACTTTTTGCATAATTCAGTGTCAGTTTTCCCCAACCCTTTTAGTTTCCCAGTGAGAATGAAGATAACTTTCTTGTTTGCTTACCAGCATTTATGAACCAAGCCCAAGCTCTATTTATAATAGTCCCTCGAAGAATGAAGACTGTCATTTCTTTCACAGCTGTGGAATCTGCTCTGTTTGTTTAATGGTAGTCATCTATCTTTATTCTCCACAAGTGTAACTCCTCAAGGGCAAGGCTTTCAAGCATGCAAAAACAGAGGGTTCTTCATTCAGAAGCAATTATTTCATAATGCACCAAAATAAGGGACTCGAGTGAGGACTTAATTACCATTTCACCAAAATCCCTGGATGCTCAGGCCCTTCCAGCATAGGAGTGCATGGGGAAGGCGAGTAGCAAATGGAGCTAAAAGCAGAGCAGTGTGTGGTTCTGCACAGAAATGCCATCATAGGGAAGATGCCTTTCCTTTTCTACATATCTATATCCATACATTACTTCAGTGCAAGCCTCTGATCACATTTTAGACCTGAGTGCTTTGTCAGCTCTGCTGCACCATTTCCCCCCCCTCCCCGATAATTGAGATCTCGCACAGCTGTCTGATCAAATGTCAGATTCACACCCAAGTCTCCTCATTTTGCCCCAGACTGGTTCTGTGGTGACTGCTGACATACCCCATACCCCAGGGTGAATTTTCAAGTTAAGTCTACAAAGGCACTAAATTTTTGAGAAAAAAGTCTTTAATTCTGGAGTTACACTCCTAATCTTTACAGGTTGCTCCAATTTCTCAGTCTTCTCAGTCTTATTTTCTAGTATAAGTTTTCCACTGGTTAGTAATTTTCAGGTTGGTTGTATTTTATGCCTAAACTACATTATAATGCCCCATAAAACATTATGTTAACTGAGTTTTTGATTACACCATTTTGTCTATGGTCTAGGCAAAATGGGGTTATCCCTAGGCAAACTTCAGATATCATTTCACTTTCTGCCTGGTTTAGCATAACACAAATTGCTGGTGATTAAATTTGCATGACTTAAGAAGTTATTGGACTTCAGCTGGTAGTTGCTGTCTCTCAGCTTGAATGTGATTCTAGCAAGGCCATTTCACTTGACGGGAGAGCAACTTCCAGCTGTGGGGAAAGAGACTTCTCTATTTCACTGATAGTAGCCAGCCTGGCTGGAAAATCTGAATTATTTCACTCTTTACTTATTTGATTTCCTTGACAAATACATTTTCAGAGGACAGTTCATGATACCTAAAGCAGGAGACACTTTCCCTGTTGGTGTGTGCCTAGCATGAGTACTGCTACTTCCATGATAGTGTTATACAAAATCCAGAGTATTTCACTCATTTTTCAGTGTACATCATTCTAATCAGCTACCACTTGTGTTTCCAGCAAGGATATATCCTAACTGTTGTAAATGTATGTTTCTAGATTTTGTTGTCCACCAGATTTTGCCCTACCAGTCTGTTTCAGTGGATACATTCAACTCAAAGAATGATGTGTTTGTAGCTATTGCACAGCCCAGCATGGAGAACTGCATGGTGCTGGAGTGGGATCACATTGAAATGAATTTCAGGAGTTACGACAATATCACAGGTACATGAACACTGGGATTCCACTCACTGATGAACTGGATAAGATTTGTAGGTGGGATCAGGTTATTGGTTTTGTCCTGAATCTCTGTTGAATTTGGCTGATTGAAGTGAGTGATGTTTGGACATGAGGGACTCCATGGAGTAATGCATCTTGTTAATACATGCACATTTAACGCTACTGTGGCACAAAAACTAGGCTTTTTTTGTCCAATCTTGCACATTTTTCTGAAGGCACAAACACTTCCCATGAATGTCACACCATGGCCCAGCTCAGCATTCACTGCCTCAATCACACAGCAAGTTAAAGCAGAAGCTGAAGGAGCACTTGCTTTTGCCAAAGTGCCTGCAAAACAAAATACAAAAAGATCTATTGCGTGTAGGAGGAAACAGGACTGAAGGATGCTTGTAGGGTGAGCTGACCAGGAAGACAGCTGAAAATTACAGAAATATTTGAACTGTGATTGTTACCTAAAGAGATGTGCTGTAAAGCTTCAGCATTTACTTTCAATTTACAAATATGCTCAGTTAACATCTTGGCCAGATTACTGATCGAACAAAAAGCCTGTGTGGATGCCAGGTGATGTTCTAATGCTGATTTCCTAACAACCATTCTGTCCCTAACCAACACTTGTGGTGCTCAGTCACACCATGACAGCAGAGACAGAGTCTTCAAAGCTGTTATCTGCTGCCTGATTTCCCAGATACTCCAAGCCAGAGGTTTTGAATACTCAGGAACTAAATTATCAAAGGAGCATCTTTCCCTCCTGTCCTTGTTGTGTGTGATTGATTACATTTCACCTTAAATTTTGGGAGACACAGAGTATGCTGTGTCCTCCTCTGGTGTGGAATTCTACAAAGGCAGCAAGCACTTACCTCCTCAGATCAGCTGTGTGTGCACTAACAAAATCTTACAAGAAGCTACCCCTCTGTCAGGAAGTTTTGGAAATGAAAAATGTTGCTTTTTTAGGCTTCATTGTGTTTTGGTAGATAAGGGTAAAATATGTACCGGGGACGTAAACTGAGAAGTCAACAGCCCAGAGAGAGCTAGCTGAGCCCTAGGAAAACTCTGGAAATGAAATTGAGAGTTTGACTCATTTGCAAAGATAGCAAACACTAGATATACACTTTCAGGTGTATTTCACCTTCCTCTGAATGATTTGATTAGGAGACATTTCTGCAAGGGACTTGTGTCCTAGTTCCACACCCAGAGCTTGCTCCTTGAAAGGTCTGAGCTTGAGCTCTGGACTCTGAAATGTACATGAGCCTGATTTTTGCCAGGGGACACAGGCGCATAAAGAGCCTCCTGCAGAGCCTGAAGAGTGTTTTGTAGAGCTCTGGAGCCAGCTCCACATAGAATTTCACTACTTACCATATGCTTGGCATTTGGATATCTAAATTTAGCTCTTTACAACATGGGCTTATGGAGCTGAGCTAGTTGTCAAGGTTGCCTTTACAGTGAACATGAAGAGCAAAGCATTGCTGTCCTCTGCAGAAGGAGACAGGTGAAAGCTCTTCCAGAGTTTGAGTTTTGAGTGAGTTAGATCAGAAGGAGCCTGAATGATCAGCTTGACTATTCATGCCTGTGCTGCAGATCCCTTGCTGTACTTGAGCTGAAGGTACTCCCAGCACTCCCACACTGGGAGGGTGGCAGATCATCCCAGGCCAACTCTGAAAGCCACAGGTGGGGGACCAGCACAGGAGCCAGGGTAAATCTCCTGAAGTGACTGACCAAGGATGCAATGGGGAGCTTGTGAAGCTATAGTTCTACTCAAACTGTGTGCTTCACAGAGGAATTCCTCTGTGAATTCCTCTCTGCTTCCAACAACACCTATCGTTATAGTCTCCTGTTACTTTTTGATGTGGTTCTTTTTTAGTATAACTTGACATTCTCAAGACAGACCATAACCTGATCTGATCTATCTGGCAACTGCAATATTGCTAAATATTTATAGTTTAACAAAATCTCAAGAATACCTAGCACAAACAACAGAGTTAGATTTATCTTTTTCATCCTGCTGTCAGGTGATATATCCAAAAGGTTCATCAATATTTCTATGTACAGTAGCAAAAAGCTGACACTAACCATTCTGGAGCAAGAAAAATATACTATATTTCATTCTTCTAGTTAAGATGGAAATACATACATTACAAGAATAAGAGAATTTCAGATATTGATGAATGGCAAGATAAAAATCCTTGTCATTTTTAAATAATTAAATTTAGCTTAAATAATCATTTTGGATACCAGGGACCATGTATTTGAACAAACAGAGAAATAAAAAGTATTTTGCAAAAAAAGGAATCAGCATTTAATTGTGCATCATATTTGCACACATTGCAGGGTGGGACAAGTCATGTCTCCAGTTACTGGGAAGCAAAAAGCTTGGAAAGACTCTCTAATGAAATGTAGCAGAAGACAAAATTATGAGATGGTGCAGGTTTAAAAAGGGGGGAGGGGTGATTTGGTAATGATGTCTGTGGTGTAAAGCATAGTTTGTCCTGTGCTAATACATGTGTTGTTCTGTTTTCTTTCTTTGGGCAATAGGTCAGTCTATAGTGGGATGTAAAGCCGTTCTTGTTGGTGACCAAGTATTTGTGGTGGTGGCACAGCTCTTTGGTGGCTCACACATTTACAAGTTTGATGAAAGCTGGACGAAGTTTGTCAAATTCCAGGATATTGAAGTATCTCGCATTTCCAAGCCAAATGATATAGAGCTTTTTGAGATAGACAGTGAAATGTTTTTTGTCATAGCAGATAGCTCTAAAGCAGGTTTGTCAACAGTGTATAAGTGGAATAACAAAGGATTTTATTCATATCAGTCTCTTCACGAGTGGTTCAGGGACACTGATGCTGAGTTTCTCGATATAGATGGGAAATCACATTTAATCCTCTCCAGCCGTTCCCAGGTGCCCATTATACTCCAGTGGAACAAAGCCTCCAAAAAATTTGTCCCACACAGTGAAATCCCCAACATGGAAGATGTCTTGGCTGTGAAGAGTTTCAGGATACAAGATGATCTTTACATCACACTCACGAGATTCATCGGTGACTCCAGAGTTATGAAATGGAATAGCAAACAGTTTGTGGAGATACAGGCTCTTCCATCCCGAGGAGCCATGACCCTGCAGCCTTTCTCCTTCAAGAACAATTATTACCTAGCCTTGGGAAGTGACTATACCTTCTCCCAGATTTACCAGTGGGATGGTGAAAAGAAGATATTCAGATTATTTAAAGAAATCTACGTGCAAGCACCACGGTCTTTCACAGCTGTGTCAACAGATCGAAGAGATTTTTTCTTTGCCTCTAGTTTTAAAGGAAACACTCAAATATTTGAACATATCATCATTGACTTGAGTTTATGAAAAGCTGCTAGAGTGAAATTTATGTAGAATGACATTTATACACAAACAAAACGAGACCTTTCCAAAAACAGGGTGCACCTATGGAGTATGATGACATTTTCTGAACTTTTCAAACTTGCATATTAATCAGGGACTGCATTTACTTGGTTACTGCATGACATGTCCATTTTATCCTTTTTCAAAGACACTTTGCAATCTGCAGTCATTCAAAGAGGAGTGCAGTGCATTAGAATTAATGTTGACATCTAAGAAAATGATCTAAATTTAATCCAGAAAACTCCCTTGAGTTGAACATCTCATAAAGAAAATGAAGAGTGAGCCATATAAAGCATAAAAATGATCTTGACTCGTAAAGTAACATTTTAGTAGTGTAAGTTTTAATTTTAGAGCCTGTTCTTCGTGGTTGCTGATGAATTGTAAAAGCAAAGAGGAACATTCCAGAATACACTGAGTTCTTTCTTCAAAATCTTTCTTTCTGGTTCACAGTAAATCCAAGACATCATCATAATTCATTGCAGACTGAAGGGAGAGTCAAAGTCTATTGCCATTTTTCTACCATTATTCACTTTTTTTCAGCAATAAATTGTGCATAACAAGTAGCCCAGCCCACAGTAAATGGGTAGCTAGGAAGAATGTGTCTCTTCAGGACTGTGAGATCTTAACAAGTTAATTCAGACAGAAAATACCAGAGGTCTGCATAATGCCATGAACACATCAAATACAAGTAGCACCCACTCTCTGTTTTAATAGGTATTCCAGGTATCCATTCCATTTTGCCCTAATTCATACTTTTCCTGTTGATTCCCAGTAGATTCTGGGTATTTAACATGTTATTCTGTTATGAACTCTCATTCCAGAAGGCAGGGCTTAAGTTTTGCCTGAAACACATACTGATGTTGATGCACTCCATGTTGTAGCTCCTCTGTACTCAGTGAGGTGATTTATTGTCAGTGTTTCCCCCCTCAGCACAGATCATTAGCAATAAATTCAGGTTTGGGACATCAAAGTCGTATTTGGGAAATCCTCCTTCTGGCTAGAGTCTAGCTGTGACTTCAGTATCACCAAGTCATCTGAAACCAAGCTGTTGGAGCTGTTTCAGACTAGAGCTGCTCCTGCCTCCAAGAAGGATTTCCACTGGGGGAGTCCAGGCTGTTGCCAAGTTGCCAGTCCATTGTAGGTTAAAGAGGAGCATGTGGACAGACTGTGCTTCGTTGCTGTTTTGGGTGGTTACAGACCAAGCCATTCAGTTATCCCAAATAGGGCAGTCCTGGCACACAGAGCCTCTCTCAAGATAACAGCAAGGGACTGTTTTCCGTGAAAGGATCTTTGCCCCCCTTACCCAACAAAATTGTGTGTCAGAGCTCTTTTTTGTTCACTTACACAAGATATTTCTTTAAGTTTCCATACCACTTAGTCTACAAGATTGTTTTATCATGTTTTGCTGTTGCACTGCTGCCTTGGATAATAGGGAGGTTTTGCATAAAGCAGGAGGAGCAAAGCAAACTGTCCTTTATTCCATCATAGTTAGGCCTATCTCACCATCCTTCTGCTGAGGGAGTTTGACATTTTTCCCCTGGACATGTGAAACATGGGCTATGATCACAAACAGAGATGTTCTCATAGGCTTTCCAATATCCAGGGTGTGAAGTGTGCTGCAGAAGAGGATTATGTATATGACCCCCATGAGGAGCCCTAACCTACCAGTGACCTGGCATGTCACAGTCTTCCCCAGCTTTTGCCTCTCTGCTATGAAATGAAGTTATTACTGGCCTGATGTCATAACTCATCCTGATTTTCAATTATGTGTTAGGGGTTTTTTCCTACAGAGTTGTTTGACCTGGTTCTGTTTTTTAGCAATACCTCTCCTAGGATTAAGCTAATAAATCTGACAAAACAAAGATACTCATGTCTGCCAGTGAATGCAACTTCTTACTATGTTACCAGTTTACTTTTTAAAGTGGATATGGCTGGTAAGCAACGTTTATTTAGCCTGTGTTGTGGGAAAGCATTTTGTATTGCTTTTCTGTCAAGCATGCAAGTTTCACTAGAGTCAGATATTCTGATGAGGGTGGCATTTCTCAGTGCACCAGCACTATCTTTTAGGGCTCAACTGTGAGTTCTAGTCACTCAAGAAGGGGTGTCAGTCAGAGTGAAAAGCTAGTTTAGAGAAATTGGATCCTTGAAGGGAAGCAAGAGGATGCTGGAAAAAGGCTTGTGTATTGAATACCAGGAGACTGTACTGTTTCAAGAGCCAAGGGGATTTTGAGACTTGGCTATCAAGTTGGATTAAATTAAAATGGTATCTGCAGAGACAGGCTTAATAAAGAGGATAAAGTGATCCACAGGAGTCTAGCTCATTCACATGGGACCAGAAGAGAGTGAGGAAAATTAATTCTGCGGGCAGGCTGCTGCCTCTGTTGAGTAGCTGTGTTGGTTGGTCAGAAAGCCCAGCTCAGCCTCCTTCCCAGCCTCAGGAAGAGCCTGAGCCAGACACTGGCCTGCCTGCTCTGCTGAGCTCATGCACAGGACACCAAAGCAGCTGAGAGGGAGGACAAAAAGCACCAGTTGAATTAAGAAAAGGTTATGGTACTTTTCACGGGAATAAACAAAGACCTCAAAAAGAGCCCTGTTCTGCTCTTCCTGCTCCCAAGGAAAAGCTGCAGGATGCAGGCATAAAAACAGAAATTGCTAATCATTGAAAATCCTTTCTGCCTTTCCAAATGCAACCACAGGCTTGTTTCCATTGCCTATATTCTGTAATAGAAATTGTTTTGAATAGTAAATAAACTATGCATATCCATAATTCATTGAAATGTTAGGCCATCAGGACAGTGAAAAAGGATAACAGAACATGCCACTGATAATTTTTAATGTATTCTAAAATACATAAATCTATGTAAAGTTCATTCGTTTATATAAGCATTGATTTAATATGCACTAGCTACAGCAGGAGCATTTTAAGGTTGTATATACATTGAGCTTTTTTTAGTAAAGAGGAGCTGATGCAATCTATGCTACTGACATGTGTATGTACTCTTTCAATATATTAATAAAATGTAGTTAATGTGACTAATAGCGGTGTGTCACACATGTTAAAAATAAAACCTCCACGTTGTGAGGTTCCACACTGCCAGAGGAATGGACAGGGTGGGCAAACGGGTCCCTGTCTATTTATGATTGGGTTTTGCTTTTGGCTAGGTGGAGAAAGCCATGCTCAGATTAGTTAAGTCTTTCTTCTGTGCCTGAGATAGTTGGGACTTCCAGGGTTTTGCTGTTCCCTGATTTTCCCCTTCACTCTTTCCTTACACCCCATCTAGTGTTAGCAAGTAAGTAACGCAGCTAGTGCTGCGAGTTTCGTTCATGAGCTGTTCTTTGTTACCACAAAGTAAAGAGATCTTGATTTTCAAAATAATTTTTAAAAAATACTTAAGACACTTAAGTGGATGCTGAATAAATAGGAACTAAGCTCTAAAATTATTTCCAAGACTTTCAGATCTTTGCTCTGGGCAAAACAAAATCTTAAGATTTGTTAAATTTTGGTGAATCATTGATATTTGCTCTGAAATTGAAAAAAAAGTAAATCTATCAGCAGTGAATACACTTTATTTAAAGCAATCCTTGAGTGTTGTCCATTGATCCTGCTAGTCACTAAGACAGAGGGCAATTATTTTGTTTCCTCTTTGTTCTTCAGCAGCAGCACAACTCTCTGTAACTAATTATAGCCTTGTTCAATCAAAGACATGTCTGACATACCATAATGGGATGCAATTGCTGGGATCATTGCTTTCCTTTTGGGTATTCCACCTTTTTATGAGTCAGCAGCCCTTGTGGTGTGGTTCACTGAAACTCCATCATAGCTCAAACATCAGTCGCAAATCAGCACTGTTTCCCTGTCTACCTTCCCCTGCCTTCTTTGCCCTTGCTAGGTGAACATTTTTTTCCACCCATTACCACATTCTTCAAATCTTCCTTGGAAAGTATCTATTACTCCATGAAAGTCATAGCAAGATACCAAAAGAAAAGCATCCCTAAAGAGCAGTGCAGGATGGTCACTCCTCTGCAAATTTCTAGGGGAAGACAGAGCAGGGTGTTTTTGAAAGGTCAAGCTAAAGGCAGATGTGCAAGAACAGCTGTAAGAGTCCCACTCATCCCCTCAGTCCCACTCTCTCTTGACCCACAGAGATGAGCTGCTACCACTGCTCCCTCTCGGCAGCACTGCTCACAGCCAGGAATTACTGACATTTCTTGTTCACTCCCTATCTCAGTAGCAATGGAGCTGAGCTGTTAACACTGGTTGGGTTTCTTTTTTTTTACCTTCCTAGCAAGCCAGGCCCTTGATAACTCTTGCTTTCCCCATATAGTCACCCTCCTTTATGAGAAACTGCAGGCTTGATGATCTAATGGAATTCAAAACTGACCTTCAGAACCAACAAAACCAGCTGGCCACATGGTGTTAGATCCCCCACAAAACAAGAGACTGATACTGTGAAAGCAGCTCAAACAGCAACCACAAAAACCTTATTGCCCCATAAGCCATCGCCATTCTTGCCCCAGAACTGTGTGATGAGGAGTCCAACATGCCTATTATTAGCAGGGGCATCTTCAACTACACCAAGTTGCTCAAAGCCCTGTCCAGACCGACCTTGAATGTTTCCAAGGATGGGGCATGCATCACATCTGTGGGCAACCTGTTCCAGTGTTACACCACCCTTATCTTAAAAAATTTCTTCCATCTACCCTGAATTTATGCTCTTTTAATTTAAGACCATTACCCTGTGTCCTGTTGCTACAGGCCCTACCAAAAACTGTCCCCATCTTTTTTACAGGCCTCCTTTAAGTATTGAAAGGACACCATGAGGTCTCCCCAGAGCCTTCTGTTCTCCAACAACGCTCTCTCATTGTTTTCATAGGAGACATGCTCCAGCCCTCTGACCATGTTGTAGCCCTCTTTGGATTTGCTCCAACAGGTCCATGTCCTTCTCTCTTTGGATTAGCTCCATGTCCTTCCCATGCTGGGAAGCACATAGCTGGTAGGGTCTCACTGGAGCAGAGTGGAGATGGAGAATGCCCTCACTCAGCCTGCTGGCCACATTACTTTGTGCAGCCCAGGATGTAGTTTGCTTTCTAGCACACACTATTGGCTCTTGTCCAGCTTTTCAGCCTCCAGTGACCCCACGCCCTTCTCTGTAGGGCTGGGTTCAATCCCTTCATCCCCCCAGCCTGTGTTGATTCTGGGGGTTGCTGTGACCCAGGTACAGCACCTTGCACTTGGTCTTGAACCTCATGGGGTTTCCTTCAGCCTGCATCTTGAGCTTGTCCAGGTCCCTCTGCATAACATTGTCCTTCAGTTGTGCCAATGGCACCACTCAGCTTGCTGTCCTTGGCAAATTTGCAGAGGGTGCACTCGATTGCTTTGCCTATGTCATTAATGAAGATATTAAACTGTACTTGTCCCAGTATAGACTCCTGAGGGACACCACTTCTCACTGATCTCCATCCAGACATTGATCCATTATCCACAACCAGAGGGATGTGATTATACAACCAGTTTCTTATCCACCAAACAGTCTTGTCATCAAATCCATCTCCCTCCAATTCAGAGAGAAGGTTGTAGTGGGGAACCATGTCAAAGTGTCTACAGAAATCCAGATAGATGGCATCTATAGTTCTTTTGTCCATTGACACAGTCACTCCATCAGAGAGGGCCACTAGGTTGGTCTTGGAAAGATTGGATGAGAAATTTCTATAGGCATCTCCCTATTCCACTTTTGCCATGTCAGTGAAGTAGACTAGGTTGAATTTGGTGGAAAGCAAGGAAAGCAGGTGCCAGAAGTTTAATATAGTAATATTGAAGTAGAGATTAGAAAACTAGAGATGGTGAGGCTGTAGACAAATGTTTAGTTACCTTGAGGGAAACAAATCATATTTTCTAAGCACAGAGATAAATCAGTGTGAGATCAGGGAATCTGAGAGAATAAAAAATATCTTTCTAAATAAAGGATAGGAGTGATAGCATATGAAGTGTGAGTTTACTTAATTGTCGTGTAGAGAAAGTTATAAATGCCTTTCCAAGGTCACTCAGAGAATGCAATCCACATCATTTTCCTTTCAAGAGTCACCCTAGTTTATGCTTAATTAAACTATGCAAGCTCTGCACACTCTAGAAAATGCCCTTTTTATTACATTGTAGGCAATTTGCATTTCTGAAGGGCATTTGGGAACCATGACATCACCAGAATGAAGGGCTTCTGGTAGCATTCCTCCCATTTTTATTCATTGGTAATTGTTGACTTCTATTCCAAAGTTCATTTCTATTTCCTGCTTGGACATTAGCACTGGATGGTACAAGAATGCTCATTTTCCAACTTCAGTGGCAGTTTCAGTTCTCCTGACTCAGCAGCCCCTTGGGGCTGACTCATCCTCCAGTTGCAGGTGTGCCCTGACAGTTAATTCTTCATTTTAGTCCCATGAATGAAAGGCCAAGGGGTCAAGAAAGTACTCACCACCCCTAAAGCTGGCAGGGTCAATGTGGATGGAGCCTGGGCTGGCACATGGACAGAGAGAGCTGCATGTGGATTAATCTCTCTCTTCTGATTCTTTCTTTTTGGTCTTGCCAGCACAGAAAAAGTTTTTCCAGAGTTTTACAGAAAACAATGAGGACAGGATGGTGTAGGTTTACTTGGCATGCTTCTGAGAGCAAGCTAGAAATAGGCAGAGGAAACAGAAGTTAAATCAGCAACCCTGGTTAATGGCATCTGCCTACTATTTGTTTGCAAACTCTGAAGCCCAGGGGTCTCCTTGGATGCCCATATTCTCCTGTTCCTGCTGACAGCATTTTCTGACTCTGCTTTGTGCCATTAACATCTGGGGAGAAAACTGCAGGCCTTTCATTTCAGAAGAAGAGTTATTACAATTATCTGTGCCTCCGTCACCTCAGGATCTGATTATGGTGCTTGGGTTGCACCTTGCAATCGTTACAATTAAGACTTAATGAAGTGAGTAACTACAGAGTTCTGCAGTTACTCCCCACAAACTCACTGCAGCCACCTCTATCAGAGGAATATCTACCACCCAGTTTTTATGATTTGTAATATTTGGAGCTTGTCCTATAAACCCCCACACATCTGGGACTGTGAAAGCCTGGCCAGCTCTCCTTCTCCGTCACAAAAACAGACTGGATGAGCTTGGAGCGTATTGCTGGCTGAAGATGGGTGCAGGTAGAATTTTAAAAACCCCAACAAACAACAACATTCACTGCTTTTTGAGCTGGAAGAAGATAAAGAAATCCTGGCTGACAGCTATGTGGAGAGGGCTGTGCTCACACTCGTGCTGAATTCCAGTCCCACCCACATGATGGAGCAGTTACAGAGGGGCAGGCAGCTGGTGTGTCTGAGCTGGCACTGCAGGAGACACATGGCTGTCACATGGTTTGGTTCAATGTGTATTAAGGATGTACCTGACCTAAGCCAAGAGAACAAAGTGAAATACAAAACAAACTGACACTTTAATACCTTTCTGGCACCCTTGGCTTAAAACAGAATGCACATATGTGCAGGCACACTTGCCAGTCCTGTGCTGCCTTGCTAGTAACAAATAGTGATTGGTCCCTTTGCTTTTGGGGGTAAAATGAAAGGTAATAGACAGTTTATCTTCTTTCAATTTTCTTTCTTTGCCTCTATCTTCATAATTGCTGGGAGATCATTATGTCTGAATCATCAGACTTGAAGAACCATATGCCATTTCCCCTTAAATGACAGCTGAGATATTTATCTTTATTGTTGTATGGTGTCTGGTAGCAACATCTGCAGGTCAGCTGAGGATAATTTGTCTTTTGATATTTTTGATAGACTATCAATGAGGGCCAGCTGGAGCCAATCATGACCCTTTGGTGTGGTGGGCAGAGGAGAACAAAGAGTTTCTTGTGCCTTGGCACCAGTTACTTGCTGATGTGCTAACAGCTGTAGGGGTAGGGGGGGTGAGAATTGCCTTTTGAATATGGGAGTTTATGAAGATGCTGGAGCCTCAAGGCTGGCAAATGGAGCTGTACATTTCTGTCGTCTGGCCATAGGCACTGGGCCTTTTCAGGGAGATCCAGTTCAGTGAGCACTGAGAGGGAAGGATCCATTTGCAATATGTGAACTGTAGAGAGAGCTGTGCTAATCAAGAAGAGCTCTCTGCAGTGAGAAATGCTGCACATTTACTGCAGTCATCAGTAGAGGCACGCTAGATTCCTTAGGAAAAAAAACAGGAATGTTCACATTTTCAGCTGCTATTCAATTCTTATGGGTGCTGTCTTTAGTGTTTGCTTTATTGAGATGCTTCTCCAGTTTTTAGTGAGCTGAATATTAATTTTGTCTTCTACCTTTGTTGTCCATGTTGGTCAGACCTGTGATTGGAAGGATCATCAGAGACAAGCCATTGTATAGATTAAATCAATTCCATGTCATTTGCAGCACCAAAGTGTTCCTAAGTATAGACCTGGCTTAGTGACCTTAGTGAATGTCAGCAGTCAGTGAAGTCACACTCAGCACTGACACTGGAGCTATTTAGGAAGTAATGAGTTGGCACAGCACACTAACTTCTGGAATAACGAGGAGCTTGCTAAAGCCTGATGCATGCCCCACATAGTGGTATAATTTAGCAAAGAGGGTGAGTCACTTCTGCTCCCAAGTGCAGCCCAAGGCATGCAGTTTGTCTTCACTAAGAACATCTCAGGCTCCTCTATGGGCATCCTGCTGCATTTCACCTTCACTTGTCCACACTGACAGATAGCTCCGGATTTACCCTTTAAGCTGAAGAACACCAACTACCTGTAGTTATCCATGAACACTGACACTGAGGTAAACACTGCAGAAATTATCTGGAGTCATAACAACTGTAAAAATGGTCTTTCACAACCCTTTTATCTGAGGTAAGTCATGAGTTGTTGACAGTTGTTGACATCCCCATGCATGGGCTAAGGAGAATGTTTATCAGGCCCTCTATTATTTCTAACAGCTTGGGTGATAGGAATGCTCAACCCTCCCCAATCCCAAGGGGAGGCAGGGTCTGGATCCCAGTCCTGGCACTCTCCAGAGCCCACACTTGAAATGAGAATAGATAAGCAACTCCCTTTCTTTCTTGGAAGTTATGGGTGGTTATTTGACACAGGCAGCGTCTGAGGGTGCCCAGGTCTTTGGGAAAGAGACAGAAAGTTATAAGCAGTGGATTTAAATTATTCCAAGCAACAGAAAATTGAAATGGGAGCTCTTTGGGGAGCCGCTCCTCCCACCTGGGGAGGGCACCAGCGTGTGGCAACTGTTCCTCTAGCTTATTATGTACAAAGCAAATATCTGTCAGAAACAGCTGATTTACCTGAACAATTCAGCAAGATTAACTGGGAGGAAGGTTGTTCCAGCTGGTGCAAACCCCGAGAAATGGGATTTGGGCCTTCTCTTCCTTTACCTGGTAAAACCTGACAATTGCTGTCACCGAGAAACCAAGGCACAGCACAGTTACAACCTGTTTTGTGTGGGAAAGCAGATGATGCCCAGATGACCAGTGCCTTTCCACACTCCCTGCTTTTTGCAGCATGATTTTGAGTGGGAAATGTGCCACCCAGTGTGACAGGCAACCCTCCAGTTACAGGCTCGACCTCCACGAGCAATCAGTCCTGCATAATTCTGTATTTATGTTCGTGCTCTCAAATCAAGATAGAGCTTCAGTCTGAGGTGGCTTCTGAGCAAGACAGACTACTTCTTTCAGTGAGTTTGTTCTCTAGTGTCAACAAATCAAATCTGAATTTGCTCAGTTTAAATATATTTTCAGAAAAATTCACTGTTGGATACATCCTATTACACAAGTGTCTGAAAATCAAAGGAAAAACTATTAGGAAAGGATTCTATTTTCTATGTTTTTACTGTTCCTTCTCTGAAATCTTTCACATGCAGATGTTGATGGTTTGTCAAGCACACAAAAAACAGCTCAGTTTCTGCACATGCAAGGAAATAGAATATCTGAAAAAATTGCAAAGAGTAGAAGCAAATGAAAGATCTTTTTCAATAACGTGCAAGGTTGCAGAAAACAAAGATATTCATAAACCCTCTAAAACTGAATGCAAAGCAGTGAGATTGTATTTACTTTAACAAGAGAGCTTTCTTTTGTCTCTTTGTATTTAACCCCAAATTATTAACATTGTCTCCCATGGTAGCAAATTCAATCATTTGGAAACATATTTGCCTTTTGCAAGTAATATCCATTACATTAAAACATACGACATTTGTTGTCGAGACCCATATGGAAGTTATAGATGGAAACTGAAGGTAAAAAAGAGCCTGTTTATTATACCATGAGTTCAGCACAGCAAACTACTTAACCTCTTGTCTCTAGTCTTTCACACTTCAGGTCAACACACATTTGAAATGTGGCAAAGATTATAAATTCCTTTATAAATTTATAATCCAAGATTATAAATTAGTCCTTTGCATGGACTAGAGACTGCCCAGCAGTGACCTCTGTGCCCAGGTAAAGTCTGGACTAAAAATGACTTCATGTTGCTAGGGATTTCTGCCTCATCCTGCTTGGCTGCCTACTGAGAAACACCATGCAGGTATTGATTGCTAACACGTTGTTAAATATCTTTCAAGAAACAGCATGAAAGAACAACTTCAGCTGGCGCACACTGGGTTTTCTTCCAGGCCAATGGTGAGGTAGGTGAGACAAACACCAAGAGCAACATGCTTGATCTGTGTGATTGCAACACTGCTGGGGACCAAGAGGAATGAGAGACCAGGGAAATTTGCCCACTGGACAGGGGTTCATGGCTGAGGCAAAGTATTGAACCAACACAGCACTTCTGGACTGTTAGATCCTCAGGTCTCCATACTGCACATGGTTTTTTTGGGCTGGGCATCATTGCACTGCACACTGGTGCAGGTGTGCCACTGTGCTTCAGTGACTGTAAATTTGGTGTCTTTTGCAGAAAACTCAGAAGTAAAGAAGAAGTCCTCCTCTTTGCTTTCTGGCTCTTTGAAATGAAAATATTATTTCAATGATTTTTCCTTCCCTATTTCTCAATTCCTCTGTTGACACCTGAGATTTATGACAAGCAAGATAAGGTCACGAGCAGCTCAGGTAGTGAAGGGAGCCCTGTTCTGGAGACAGAGGTGGTTTCTGACCAGGCAGACCACACATTGTGCAAAGCCATCTCTGCTCCTCTCTTGATGCAGCCCAGGCCTAGAGACAGGGTGGAGTAACCACACAGACGTGTACCACTGCTGAGATGGTGCTGGCTGGGGAGTACAGCAGAGCTGGACTTCAGAGAGGTCTCAGCTGTTTAACTTCCAAACAAATTGCATAATTATGGTAGGTCAAGGAGTGACTTGGGGCTCTTCAAGTGGGAAGCAGACCTGCAAATACCAAAGGACTACTGCTGCAAATTGTGAGGAGGGAAGAATGGGTGGGAAGGGAGAATGGCCAAAGAGGTATTGTCTACATGGATGGGAAGAAATCTAAACCACCTATCAAAGAGGGGGAATGGATGTTTTGCTCTTTATTTGTTCATGCTTTCCTGCTGTGTTCTGAGCTTCTGACTACATTCCCTTCTGCCAGGCAAGATAGTCCTCTTTGTAAACAGCTTCAGGGAATACAGTCAGATGTTTTGGACAAATGGGTGCATTCAGTCTTCTGGGGTTTCAGGATGCAGGTTTAGCCCATTCTATTCTCATTTGGTTGCTCTAAGTACCCCAAACCATAACAATCTGACAGCATGGCAATGTAGTCAAGTATTCCCAAAACAGTAGTGGAATACACAGCATATGAAAACCTTTGCAGAGTTCAGGCACTGCATATTTCCACCTAAGACTTGCATCTAACCGCATGTGTGATTGAGGATAATGAAAATTTAGGACAACGCTTCCTAGCAGTTTCTCTTCTAGTACTGCTGTGCAGTTGTGAGAGGTCTTTTCACTCTGAACCCTGCAGAATATATGCCCCCAGAACTGCAAGAAAAATAGGCTGAAGAAGACCAAAAAACACCTTGGATATTCTCCCCTGTGATTTTCCTCACTATTGGTCTAGTTTATGCTTCCAAAAACTACCCATTTATTTCCTCCTGACTGTTAAAGCTCCTTTCTCTCTCATTCTCTCTTCCTACAGTTCTTTCACCCTCTTTTTTCAACTGGTGTGGACAGCTAAGATGAAAGAAAGAAAAAATTAATGGAAAAAGATGAAAGACCTCTACCAAGAACCTCTTGCAAAAGGAAATTTGAGGTATCTCTGTGGTAGGAGGGTAAGAAGATGTTTTGAGAAGTCTTCCTGTCTTTGTCTTTATTGTCTGCCAGACAGGCAGTAGTGAACTTCAAAACTAAAGTGTTAGTCTGAAATTGTTTCTGGGACTACATCCCTCAAGCCTTAATGGGGCAGTAGCACTAAAATGGGGCTGACTTTTCCCAGTCTCTGCCAGCCCCATTTGAATGGGAGCCTCTCATCCCACTCCCAACAGCAGGCTGAGCCATGTGAGCATTTTTTCAGCAAAGTAACCCCCACAGGCACTTCTTGCCCCCTCGGTGTTTTGATTAATACACTGGACTGAGCAACATCATCTTCTCAGAGCAACCTGATGTCCCTGGGAGGGTGCAGTGGCTGCTTTCCAAACCCTGCAGCAGGGAGCCCTGGGGCATAAGAGCTGACTCACAGAATTGTCCTCATACACAGTGACAAAGGAAGCAGGAACATCAGTCACAAAGAGACCAGGGCTTTGACAGTGACAGCTGATGATCTACAGCAGCTGCATTTAGTTTGCAGTCAGTTCATGCTGGCTGGGGAGCAGAACTTCAGATGTTTATGTGCCTTTTTGGGATTTTTTCTCTTTTATCATATCCATGGAATTATGCACATTGTTCCAGTTGCTGTGTATATTCCAGCCTGAAAAATTGCTCTCTTTCAAATCCCTGGTGGCCTGCTAAAGCCCCAAAACAAGCTGCAAGGATTAATTCCTCCCCAGATAAGATTTTCCTAAACCCTAACAGATAATTTGTTTGAAGTTTAATTTTAGTCTGTTATTACACACACGGGCCTTATCTTCATTCAGAGTCGTTAGCAAAATTAAACAAGCCTCTGCAAACAGGAAAAGGAAGCATGAAAGAGCCCTAGCACATAAGTGACACTCAGAGTTAAAGGCACTAATGGTATGCTTATGCAGTGCTGGCAAGTCAGTCCTCAAAGGACTGGTGATGTGTCATGGCCTTCATGACCCATGAAGCAGGGGTGCATCCTCCCTTCTGGGACCTCATGATGCTCAAGCTGCCTCTGCCATGGTCCATGACCATGCCAAGGCCCATGACCTAAGCCCTGCCCCTCATTCTAGCTAATGGGATGCCTCACTCCATGGTTTCCCAGCTCTTGCCCTCCTCCCTACATTGCAGCAGCTCTGAGTTTGCTCCTGTCGATGCTGAAGAAATTACAGCCCATGTGCTTAATGGAACAAAGAGAAGAAAAGCAAGGCCACGTCACATCTTGTGCAATGCTCACTGAAATGGTCACTGAATCAGTGGTACCACTGATCTATCCTCGCTGCTCTGCAGGGTGGATCCATATCCCCACCAGTGGGCTGAACTCTTCCCTTCTATTCATCATGACACAGGAGCCAAGACTGTCTCCCTATTGCTCCACTCCATTAATAGGACTTGGGCCCTCAGTCTCAAGGTATAGGAGAGTGTCTGAACACATCAGCACTGCAGTGTACTCCCAGTCAGGGTGATGTTTAAGTGAATATCTACACAGCTGCCCCACATCTGTGCTATTTCACCTTAGTCAACAATATCTGAACCAGAGCTCGGCTGAGAACGTTGCACTTCATATGTAATCTTGTCGTTATGGAAAGCAAGACTCTGAAAGCAAGTGCTCTGAAAGTCTCCCTTCTCCAGCTGCAGTTGTATATAAATTCCAGATCTAGAAAAAAGGGACCACTATTACTAGTGACTTCAACCAACCTGGAAAAGGAGCAATGCTTCTGGTCTCTGCCTTTAAATATTTTTTTTTCTTTAGCACTGTTATGACCCCCTCAGTCTCTCTAGAGAGTGCATGAGTATTTCTGCTGCACTGGAGCTGAAAGGGATGCTTGGAGCTCTTCAACTTCAGCATATGATTAAGCCTCAGGACAGGATGCTGAATGCCTGAGTTGCATTTTCTACTCTTCCCCAAGTCCATAGGTCCATGATCAAGTCACTTAGGGCTAGACTGAGAGGAATATCAGCAGGATGCCAATATGTCCCTTCAGCATCCAGCCAAGCAGTCTGAGGGCTGTCCTGACCTCTTCCACTGCTCTTAGGTAGAAGCAGGCACTTTAGAAGAGATAAGAAATTGTGGCAGCCTTTGTCATATTTCCTAATCATCCAGTATTATCAGTGTAGTCATCTAATTTATTATTTTCCTATGGGTATAAAAAATAATTATGATTAATGGAATTGTTAATTTTTAAAGAGAATGTTATAGTTCAGAGTCTCTTTGTAACTCAGTAGAACAAAAATTAAGCAAGCCAGTCTAGACTAAGGTTGTACAGTAATCTCCCATTCACACACTCTACCTATATGTAATGATATAAATGCATTTATAACAGTTAACCAGCTATTTCAGTGGTTACAGGTTTGCCACATATGTTTTAAGGAAAAAGTAAAAGAGAGTGAGTATCACTAGTTCCTCATATTTCTCATAAACGTGAAAAATCCAGTGTGTTTCTGCCACAGAGATGAAGACTTGTTAATCCTCATAAAGGCAGCCTTGTGGCATGGGAAATCCAGTATCTGAAACCAGTGTGATGCATCAATAACAACCACTGAATTCAGCCATTATTTTTGTTGATGGAGAATCAACAGTGTAATTTAATTTAAGGCAGCCTGCAAAAAGAAGCTCTAATGGCCAGAAAATGTCTTCATTCTCCCTGCCTTGTAATATGGGTAGGTCTGTGTAGAGTTAGATGGAACAGAGTACAATTTTTCTTCTGGTTAAGCATTACACAGCAAAAGAACAAGAGGCAATAGGCACAAGTTGCTGTAATGGACATTCTGGTCAGATAGAATCACAGAACAGGGACCCCATTGGGTCATCACTTTCTTCTATCATCAGAGAGAAGGAAATAAATTCATTCACTGTGGTGAAACACTGTTTTGCCCAAGGAGGTTGTAGGATGTCTGTCCTTGGAGACACTCAGAACTAGACTTCCCAAAGCCTTGTTAAACTGACCTAACTGACATTTTCCATGCTTTGAGCAAGGTGTTGGATCAAATGAGCTCCAGAATTTGTTTTTATAGTTCTATGATTTTATGATAGATACAAAAGTGCTTTTGATGCATTAGTTAACTAGGTTTTTTGTATTACCAAGAGGGAACAACATGTTTTAGTTCATGTACATGAATACACACACTATGCTGGAGGACTAAAGGCAGGACTAAAGATACCATATAGGCTTCAAATACCTGGGAGCAATTTCACAACTTCAGAGAGCAGCGTCCTGCTCTGGGTCATGAGTGTGGCTGCTCCCTAGAGGTTAGACCACGTCTTTTGTAGAGAATCGGATAGACCGAGTTCTATCGGTAAAAGTGAATTTGGAAGTAATTTAATCAGAATTATATTTTCTCCTTGCACTAATTTTTAGTGCTTTTCTTTTTTTTTTTCCTGTACAAGTATATACTACCTCCAAACAGACTAGGTAGTATTATGTTCCTCTAAGAAGTCACTAAAATTGGGCCAGTTCTTTAGAGATTATTGGCAGCAGGTAACATTTCTAAATTATTTATTTCTATAACATTTTCCACAAATAATTTTGAGGGTGTTTTCTTTTCCTTAACAAAATGAACTATTTTGATAGTAAAACTGCTAAAAATAGTAAATATTCAAGTTTCTGTGAAAGCATTACAGCAAATCTACCACTGCATGTGTGTTCCTCCTCAGCTTGCAGAGTCATGCCAGCCTATTTGCTGTAAACAGTAACAGCATGTCGTAACTTCATACTGGGAAAACAAAAAAAGCATTTTCAACAGCAGTCTGAGCAAGACTATAAACAACATAACAAGCTGTGGAAAGACTAAAGTGATGCTCTTTTGCTGAAAAAAAGACTTCTAAACACAGATAAGTAAGGTAAGGTACCTGGGTTCCATATGGCTAGGAGCAGATAGGGGCTGAATCTGCATTTCTCTGCTATGGAACTACACATACCTGTGAGATGCTAAGTATGCTTTTCATGGACATTCTGATTCAAACTAAATATTGTAGCCCATTCTTATTAGAATCAAGTAAGGTAATTTAGACTAGTCTCAGGTAGTTAAGGTCTCTTGTTCAAGTGTTTCACTTGAATACTTGAAATCCAAGGTTCAAGTGACCAAGGAAAAGTCTTCTTCTGTTTCAACATCTTGCTTTCATATGCCTCTAAACACTTGGAAAATGTGAGCTAGTAGAAACTCAGGATTCAGAGACAAAGAGGCAGAAAACCCCTCAATGTTGTGACTCTGGTGAGCAGATGACAGGGCAGCAGGGCAATATCAGATATTTGGATTGCCAATGGTGTTGATATCAAGACTGATTTCTCTTTACTGCAATCACTTCTTATAGAATTTTAAAAAAAATCTGTACTAGTTATTTAGAGTCATATCTAATCTGTTAGTTTTTGTGGGGAATCTGGTGCTCGTGGTGATAGCACTGGACAGTCAACTATGTTTTCCTGAATGCACACTTCAATAAATCTTTATGCCAGCAGAGTTCTGGGATCAATCAAACCTTCACATGCTGTCCTAATAAACCATATTTTCAGACCTTCTGGGCTTGATCCGGAAGAAAAACAGTGCTTCAAATACCTCAGATGTTTTGGGAGGTAAATTCAAACCTCTCACTCTAATGTGGGGTCACATTTAACAACTTTATTTATGAAAGAAAAACTCTCTCTGATCAAGAGAATGGTCTTGAAATCTATAATGGGATCTGATTTGTGTGGTTTGTTTTCTTCTGGGATTTTAAGACTGTTGGTTCTTATTTTTCCATGTGCTATTGATTTGTGTTCCCTGACAGAATAAGCACAGGATTCGTTTACATGAATAACCCCCGAGGCTTGAAATGCCCCAATACTCTAACAGAACACCTCATTTTTATTTATTTATTGTGGCAGTGTATTTTCCCCACTGGTTACTAACTGCTCTCACCCTAACATTATGCCAGTATAAAACCTGGGAACTGATTTAAATCACTAACTTAAAAAGAAAAGACAAATGGTAGCTGTACTGGAAGGCATGAACCCAACAGGAGATGGAACAGGGGAGTTCACTCCCACATGGCCTCTTGCAGGTCTGGCACTCATGGTCCAGGTCACACACACCAACACAGCCCTGCTGCCCACAAGATATCTGTGGGAGAACATCCAGGTGCAGCCTGCATGGGACAGGACAGTTGTTTGCCTTTATGTAGATAAGCCAAAGGGTAAATGCTGTCCTGTGGACTGCTCAACATCATCCTTTTATCATAATTTGCTTTTCCCCATATCTTCTTCTACCATGCTTAGTTTTTGTAAAATTCAGGAAAAGTATGATATATGTGGAATGGATCCTTGAGCAGGGAATGTTTAACAGACCTGGCAATACTACTGCTGCTCACTTGGAGCCCAAAAATTATGAGTCAGACCCTTGAAAATTCACAAAATCCTACCATTTTTCACTTACATGTAGGATCACGTAAAACCCTTGATTCTGTGTGTAGCTTGCACAGTGTGCAGCTTGCTTTTCCATGTCAGGACCAATCCACATGGGCTGGAAGCTGAGGAGCTTTGTGTCCAGCATTTTCCTGAGAATCTGCCTCTCCTCAGCTTTCCTGTACTGCTTTCTCCTGTTGCTTGGGAGGTGTTTAGTGCCTGCACTCAGATTTGCTTGCTGGCAGGTAATGCCCTAGCGCTTTGACTGTGCTGCAGGAACATGCTTTCAGGTCAGCTTGGAGTTGTCCGAGTTGTTTCTGCACCCTTTTTAAGTTGTTAAGAGGCTGATTCTTTTACCTGTCAGCCTCTGCTTGGCTGTGTTTTAGTCTGTAAAGGATGAAAACCACCATTATTCTCCCTGTTCCTCTGCATCATGCCTGTCCTTCATCCCTTGTGCTGCTTGCTGAGCAGGCATTCCCCACTGAGCCATTCTGCAGCTGCACACCAGCACCTCTGCCTGACCTGCTCCATGTGCTTGGGCTGGCCATGCTTTGCATCACATGCTTGAACACACCTCTTGCTGCTGTGAAAAGAGGGCAGTCCAGCTCCCATCCAGCTCCCACAGCCAGAGCATAACACACCACCAATATGTTCATCCTGGTGTATGAAGGCAAGAACCACCCCCTGGCTTTCCCCCAAGTAATAGCTTCCTTTTCTTTTTAGCCCTTTAGTTTTCCTTGATTTCCTTGCTGTATTTTTTTTGTCTTGAGGTGGAGCCAGTATTTGTCTTCATATGTTCAACCTGTTCCCATTGTATGCTCAGATGGATGTTCAATGCACTTGGCTTAGCTCAAGTCCATACCTTTTACCTCCCTGGTTTTTTATGGTGGATATTTATCTTGTTTGGTCAATTCTTGTGCTGGCATTAGTTGACATTTTTTGAAGTCCTGCCACATACGCCTGACCCACGCTCACAGGGAGCAGAGTGAATTCTCTTTGAGAGCCATGGATTGATCTGCAGGACCCAGCTCTGGTGTATCTCTCCTGGGAAGGTGATGGTCCAACAGCACCCTGACAGACCCATGTTTGTCACACACACGCTGCTGAGCGTGGGGCTCAGTCTGCTGCCAGTAGTTACTCTTGTGGTCTGACTTTATCCTTGGCTTGTGTTACTGGAGGCTCATGTAGGATGTGCTGTAGTGCCTCACAAGTGCTCTGCAATGGCTTCTGATCCAGCTGCACGTGTAGCTCATGCCCAAAATATACTGTCAGACTAAAAATAACTGTCAGAACTAAACAAGAGACAGTGGTGCTCACTGTCCTTGTTTGAGAGTGAGATTGGAACCATGGGTTGGTCAGTGGTGGATCTGGGGATTCAGGGAAAGCCTCTCCAGTTGGGAGTTTTATAGTTATGAACTAGTTCCTCAGTCAGGCCCTGCTCAAAGGCAGGCAGACACATAAAATAAAGTCAGATACAAAAAGGGCCCACCTAGAGTCAAAGAGCAGAAAGAAAAATAAATACAAAGAGGGAGAGAAAAATAAAATACAACAAAAATGATGGAGATTTAGAGTAGATTCATTGTAAAGAGGAGAGGATGGGAAAGGGAAGCTGAAATCTAGAAAATTTCTCAGTAGGCTAATGAAAAGCATGTTCTCTGATTTTAATTGTTCTTCAGTTAAACTCTTATGCTTTTATTTAGAGTTAAGATAAGGAAGGTGGACTTGCCAGCACATATAAACTTTCTTTTTTTTTTTTTTTTTTTTTTGTTTTTCTCTTAGATCTTGCAGATCTAGGGATAATATTTTCTGAATTACTTGTGGGCTATCTCTATAGCACTCAATTGTATGTAACCATGCCACAGAATGCAAAAACTTTAATAACTCCTGTCTCAAAAAGAAGAATTGAAGTCTTGGCTTTTCTAAGGTCAACAAAAAACTCTATTTCACTTCAGTGAGAATTCAGGATTTCATCTCAGACGTGAAGGTTGTTCAGTATTGAGAGTTCTGTGAACTTCAGGTCAACACCAAAGCCAAACCTTGGGATTCAGGGTTTTTTTTCCCTAGAATCTAATGTAAATTGGCAGAAGTTTCTCTCATTGCTCATAAAGCAGAGAGGCTGTTCCAGGGTTAGTAAAAAATAAGCTGCAATTCTTCTTACTTTGTAGAAGAATTTCTCTGTGTAGCGTAGCAGGGGTAGGTTTCAAAAAGGTGATTAGAAAACAAGCATTTGTACACAGGACTTTCAATGAGGACGTTATCTCCTCTAATCCGAGAATTCTCTTTTTTCCTGGCTTGGGGGAGCAGTGCTTTGCAGACAAACACAAAGGCAAAACAGCCATGTGCTCTGAATAACTTACATTCAAATTAGATTGACAACATAATGAGAGCTGAATAATGTTATATTTGGAAGTCATTGATAGAAATCATCCTCAGCTCGTATCTTGAGAGGATAGGAGGATGAGTGGTTATCTATGCCTCTGCTACTCTGCTTCTTCTTTCACAGTAATTTTCTTTTCTCATCTTGCCTGGCACTCTTCAAAAATAGCCTCTTTAAGATATGAAATTTATCTTTATTCTTAAAAAAAAAGTCTTCCTAACTTTCTGGATGGACCCTTATAATGCTCTGATAATGTTTTAGAGTTGTTGTACTCAAATCCTCACTGATTTCCAGGATGGGTCTTAAATCACACATAATATACTCTTATCCACCAATACTCTGCTCTGGATTTACAGTTCCAGTTAAAGTTAGATCTGTGAAGGAAGATGACATCTCCTGCTCCCTATCTTTTTAAAATACCAAATCGATTTAAGGGTTTAACTTATTGTTATAGAATATCCTGAACCTTCTGAATCAGTTCATTGAATTTTAGCTGTAGCTATATAAAATTCTATACACTGAAATTGTTTGGCCATACTGAGAATGTCTATGCCATGATCCATCACTGCCACTAACTGCCAGCAATAAAGAAATCTTCCTTTATTCTCCATTCATTTAAGTGAATCTCTAAAACTACTATTGAACACCAGGAGTACATCTTACTAGGTTTAAATTTTTTTCTTCTTCTTTTAAGGAGCACTTAATATTTACCTGAAAGGCATTTCATTGTTTAGTGTCTTCAGTAGCTGTCAAAAAGAGACACTGGGAAGATCCAATGAAATACAGACTTGTAAGACTGACTGTAGTAGTGAGCAAGATAATGGAAACATTTATAAGGCAGATTACAATTCATTTAGGAATGTGATTTAGTAAAGGGAAAGCTGCCTGGTTCTGCTAAAAGAGGATCATGTATGCCAAATGTATTAGGGTCATTTCAAAGCACTGCTGAATTGATAAAGATGAAATCGTTGACATAATTCATCCAGATTTCAGGAAAGTATTTGTTACAGACTGTACAGGAGATCAATTTACAAGGTCAGAAAGCAGAGCATAGGGGACAACTTTTGAAATGGAATACAAATTGGTTGAGGCTCAAGAAACAGATGGTGTCAGTAAAATGAAACAGTTCGGGGTGCAGTGAGGTCTGGATTTGCCTGAACGTGAATACTGAGTACCACACGATTCAGGTCCCAAATAATTTGTTGTGCTACGAATGTGGGCATGGGCAGGTCTTCACTGCCTTGGAATGAAGAGACTTTGCAAACCACTCTGGGCTGATTGATTGAAAACAACCGTGAAAATGCAAATCATGGTGGAGAAATCCATGCAGTAAATGCACTTCTCAAGTCCTCTATGGACAGCAGAAAAATGCCTAAAATTCACAGGTGATTAACCACTTCTACCTGCTTTTTAACACCATCTGTGCACCTTGTTAAATACCAAATTGAAACAGATACATTTTCCTGGTGTGTCAGAATCTACCCAACCACTAAAGCTGAAAAAATGACATTGTGCTGTTAGTGAAACCCACGCACAACGGAGAATTGAAAGTACAGAACTCACTCTCCATAAGCAAAATGTCCAAGCAAGTCCCTTAACAACAGTCTTTGATTTCTTCTTACTGAGTGGATTTTTTTTCTCCTTGTTTTAGGAATAGACTGAGGAACAGCCTAGAATTGAGTACAAATATGACTGAGAACAGCAAGCTCAAAGAAGGGTCCTAAAATAGCAATATTCCAATAAAGACTCATTCTCTGTGTACACAGATTGGCTCAAACATGAAATGAGGTACTACATAACTCAATACACTCTGTTAGATGGTATGTTATTGCTTCTTTTAAAGAAGAAAGGCTACACATCTTAAAGTTTTGATGGGAATTAGGAACCTCATAGCATTTAAAGTTCCACCAGAGAACTTAGCTTCTAGCATTGAAGTTGCTTGAACAGTTTGATGCTTTTGGACCACACCTCCAACAATGAAAGTGTTAATTAATTTTATTTACTCCACCCTTTGAATGTATTTCTAAAAACAAAGATACTTCTACTCAATGAGAATATTGATTTAAACCTTGAGGTCTGTGCCAAAACTTCACGCAGGAGACTCTTCATGCAGGAAATATTTCTGGCAAAAGCATGTAGAGTTTGACCTAGTCAGCTGAGATCTGTCTTTGTCTCCTTATTTTTGGATACCACACCGATTTGCTAGTACACACCCACAAAACTACTTCTTGTGCTCTGCTGGCAGGTTTCAGGAATCTCACTCTAAAAAGATAGTAGATGTAAGCCAGATGGCTAAAGAAAGTGCCAGAGATGTGCATGACATGTACAAATAGATTGAAATCCATTTTTTCATTCATTTCAGCATGTTTGGCTTAAATTGTGATTCAGAAGATGTTTCATAATTTTTATTTGTCTCTACAAGTTGCCTCTGGAGAACAAGCAAGGGCCAGGGGGAGACATTTCAGTCTCCGATTTCTGCCCACTGCTGAATACAAGTCAGAGCCACTACCTTATCTAGTTTTATGGAGTTCCTCTTGGTAGCGACTGTTTGATGTCTCCATGATTTGTCAGAATGAATAAGTAAACATAGCATCCACATATGACCTCTTACTAGGACCAGGAGATTATATTTTAAATTGATTCAGTTACCAACAAGGATCAGGAAAAAAAAACATTCTCAGTGAAAGTTAAAATAAACAGTAACAAATCAAGAACAAAAAGGGAAAAAAAGGTGCGGAGGGATAGAAGGTAAGAAAATAAAGATAGTGCAGAAGGTAATCTCACTCCTAAGGAGTTGCAGCTGTGCTAATCACCAAAGATTAGGAACAGGCCTGCCCTTAATTTGCCACAGCTGTGTCCAATAAGAAGAAGAGTGCTACAAAAGGGTTAGCTGGTTGAGGAGAGAGTTGGAGTTTGTTGGCTGTGCTGTGAAGAAGGAGTTGGTGCTGTGAGGAGCTGCCCATGAGTAATCACTGAGGAGGTATGGAACTTTTGCAATAAGATGGCAACAAAAAGGTATGAAATTCAAAGGTAGATCAAGCAGTAATAAACAAATTAAATTCATAGCTCTGTTTTTGCTGGAATAATAACTTAGTAAGATCATAATCTAATCACTTAAATGCATAGGTCAAGTGAAATTCTGGAGTAATGTTACAACTTTTATATATCTACACCTTGCCCAGAGCAGTTAAAGGGGAAGCATATACCTGCAAAATGCTCCTAAGCCACCTGGTAGTACTAGGTATAAGAGCACTTACCTGATATTTAACAATTAGACTTTACAAAGGAAAAGATGCAGAAAAGAGACTATTTTCTCCCCATACAAGAGAGCAGCAGGAGCAGAGAAAAGAGGCAGCCACTCTAGAATAGCATCTACTCCAATGGTTCTTGTGGTAATTAGAAGGTTTTCTTTCTTTCTATTTGATTCAAAACTGGAGTATATAAACAGACCCCTTAATTACTTGTTAAATCTGTTGTACTTTTACAAATAAGTATTTATATGAAGAGAGAGAAGTTATATCCTTTCTACTACAGTCTTTTCTGGGATAAGGAATAAAGCTTCAGCTTCTTGATTCTACTGCTTTTACTAACTGGACAAGTTTCTAGGGAAGTAAGAGAATGCTCACCAAACTTCACTTAAAAAAGGCTGAGTCTGAAGTCCCAAAAGTCTGTGTAATTTGAACATAAACTAGGTGAACTTAGTTCAGTGCCATTGCTATTCAAAAGCATACAGTCAGGGTTTGATGGGAAATTTCCTCAAGAATACAGAGAAACTTCACACCAAAGCTGAGAAATTTTGATTTTTTTCCAGACATTTCCAAATGAAAAATGATTTTGCTATGGTATTCTCAGTAAGTTCTGTTTCAATTCCATTTTTTGCTCTTTACCAGTGGGCTTTCTTTCTTTATTCTCTCTAAATTGACTAGAAAGAACAGGATCAAGCTGGCTATACTTTGTATCCCATCTTGTTCTTTGCTTACAGTCTGCTGAGTATTGACCACATATGTAAAGTGCTGGTCTTCATGCTGAAGAGTCTGGTATGGTCACAGCAATAAACATCACTACAATGGTCTGACAGCTTTCAGGGATTTGTCATACCCCACCAGCTGGAAATTGAACCTACAGGTCTGAAAAATCACTCATATGTCAGATTTGATGGCAGTACTGGGTCACTCTTCAATTTCATAGTAGCAGAAAGTAGTGTGACTTTACCACCTGGATTTTTAGTAAAATGAACTATTTTTTATATTTTTATAGTGTATTCAGAGGAAAATAAAATGCAGTATGTGTTTGCTTAGTATCCATCAGTTGTGCCTGAGTCACTTGACAAAATATTTTCTCTGATCTCATACTCAATTTTTAGTTACATCAGTAGCAAGAAAATTTTAAGGAAAATAATAATAATGCAGGAGGGCAGTGAGAGACTTTCAGGTCTCTCTTGAGAGACTGTCTTGACAGGAGGAATTTGATGCCTCTGGGAAAATGGAATTCATTTACACTAACTCTAGTCAACTGTAATGACAAGCCTCAAAACAGGCTCTGAAATGTTGTATTTGTTTTCTTTACTACTATCTTTTCGTTCCTACTGAATTTTCCTCATTCTTATGGTGTGGGAAGAGACACAAATTCTGCTGGTGAACATAACTTGCTATTAAACCCTACATGGTTATTTGCAATTACTAGGACAGACAACAGTGCCAAACTTTTCCAATACAGGCTGGATCAAACCTATTAATTTTATAGATGCTTTTAGAGAATTTAGAGCCTTCTTGTCAAAGTTGGATTTGATGCCACTCAGAGCAGAGCTTCATCCACAACCTGGTGATCCTGGGGGACTCCACTGAAGACTTGGTGTCAGGCTAAGTATGTCCACAAAAGAGAGTGCTTGAACTGAACAGCTCCATGTAATGAGTGTTTGCTAGCAATTTTTAGTGGCTGGTTACCTGCTTTAACCCCTGTGCCCACCATCCAACCCATTTTTTTAGCATTTCAACCTTAGGCAAGCTAGGAAGAACCTAATCAGCTGTTTTTCAGTGAAGACTTCGGTATTTGGAGGCCAGAAGTTTCTCTAGACAGAAGTGTGCCTAAGAGTTAGACACTGCAACATCACTGGGCTTTGGAGAAATCAGGCTTAAAAATAGTCAAAGTACTTGCACATGAACCTATGTATAAAAGAGTGCTACTAGAAAATCTATACAGCAGAACAGTCCTGACTTCGGATATTCAGTCATTCAGAAAATCTGAATGACTGAACAAACAGTTCTTTTGTGTTTGTTCCTTTCCAAAATAATTTTGTTTCCAAATTTGCAGTCTCTCCTCTGCCCCACCCTTATAACTTTCCCCTCAATTCTTTCCATAAGCATCCTGTCCACTACCTGTGTTCCCTGCTCTTACCTGCTTTGCCTTGGTTTTCCCCACTTCTTTGGCCAGACCTCAACACCAAGTTTCATCCTAGAGTTGGTTTGTGCAGATCATAGTCTGTTCCTGTCTCTTCCCCAAAACTGTCTTTTCTCCACTCTCTCAAGAAGAGAGAGATACTGTACTCTGAATTCCAGTATTCAGTTGCACCAACTAACAGTCATAAGATAGCTTAAAAAAAGCAAAAAATAAGAAAATAAAAAGACTGCCTCCAGTTTTAATGCTACAGGAAGCATTTAATTCACAAAAGAAAGCAATATATTGAAGGTCTGAAACCATTGGAAAGGAAAAGAGAAACACCATCATTTTAGTGATCTTTGTTGTTTGCCTAAAATGTGTCCTTCACGGACTTGACTGGTCACAAAAGGATTCAACACAAATTAATAACTGCTAAACTGCTTCTGATCTGCAGATCATACTGTCCTGCTGACAGATCATGCATGGTGAAGTAGAAGAGCTGATACAGGATAGTGAAACCAGCAATGAACCTGAGAAAATTGAGAAGGTGCAGCTGGAATATAAATGGACAAAAAGCAGCCTCTAAAAAAGGAAAGGCAAAAGTAAAGGAAAGAAAACAAATATGGGAACAGACAAAAGCTAAACAAACAAAAGTATACTTCCTCTAAAATGTGTGCATGAAGTTTTGAGAATGTGGTTATCATCAGATTAGCAAGAACATAAAAACAAATAATGCCACTATAAATTAGCAAGAGTACTAAAATGAATGTTTTATCTTTGATAGGTTATATTCTCATTAAGAGGTATTTAAACCCTGATTAAATGGAACCCTGAAGCATCCATGGAGAGTCAGATTGAATCATCCCTCAGGAGACAAGCACTACATGTTTTTATTACATTTCAATTATGTAGCCTGTCCAGATCTTAAGGATTTACACTGGGTTTTTACTCATATTTCCTTATGGTTGGACATAGATATAATGATGGTGTTAGTGCAGCAGACAAATGTTGACAAAAAGAGGCTGCACAATTTGAAGCAATCCCTTCATTTGCTTACCCATGGATACAAACCCAGGCTATTTTCTTTCTTAATTCATAACAAAGATGCTGATTTCTGAAGCTGTTTTAGAAATGTTGATTAAATCTCCTACAAGTGAAAACTGTTGTTTAAATTTCTTACATATGTTTACCTGGGTACTTGCATCAATAAGACACAGTAGCTTAGATCTGATTTTGAATGTGTAATTTGTCCAGGCCAAAAAAAGTTTTTCAGAAAGTTTGGAGCTTTCTTAATGAAATGTAGAAAATGCTTAGAGAAGTGGAGGGTAATCTGGTGAAAAGACAGATGAAATCAAGATACTAAGGGAAAGATTGATCACAAAGTAGAATTGCAGAGAAGGAAGATGAAACACTAGAAGCAGATAAGTTTATCTAGTGAATGTATAGAGGAAGAAAGCAGAGAAGATAACAGATCTAGAGACAAAGACAACGGGATGGTAGCTGAAGAGGAAGGTTGAGAGATGATTTTTTTGTCTTGGACATGCTCTGTGTTCTTCTAATACCAGCAAGGCAATGGTGCAAAAAGCAGTTACTGCAGCAGGCTGGAAAAGAAACAAGACACCCTGTTAGTTTTGCAATTAAAACAGCAGACTGGTACCCATGAAACCTGCAATTTTGCTTACTGGTTTTGTTTGAAACCTCAGTTTTCTTGGGCAAGGCAATCGTCACTCTCTTCAATTTCCTATTTATAAACCAGGGTGATAGTATTTCTTTTCTGTCATCTTCTTAACTTGGTTGCCCGAGTTATGACAGGACCTGCATCTCAATCTGTTCCTGCCTAGAGGCTGCGGAAATAGCCTGCTTCCAACTGGGACTTACACTGGGGTTTTGCACTAACCACGGGTAAGTAAGGCAGAGAGGAAAGAAAAGTGAAAGAAACTGACGAAATTTTGATATCAAGAACTGAAAGGGACTACTAAAAAAATACATATTTGGGTCCTTTTATTTTCTTTTTGAGCCTATGAAATGTACTCAAGGCACATTTCAGTGTACTTTTAATTTATTCCCTTGAATCTTTTCTTTCTTCAAAAGAAAGTGGTTATTCTCATACAAGAGCTTGGGCTTTCTAAAAAACACCAGCTTTCATCAGCCTTTTGATAAAACCATAAGAGCTGAAAACATTGAGAGTTCCTTTTGTTTTAATAACCTTTCTTGAATATTTACTTCTCATTTGAATACTTATCATCAATAAAAATTAAAACCTTATGTTTGTGAGGAGTACGAGCATATTTGGGATTAAAATGAGTGACATCCCTCAAAAATGAGGGCTTTTGAAGGTTATCTTTCTTAAAGCAGTATTCTTTCTGCAAGAGTATTCTCAATCCAGCATGCTACACAACCAAGAAAACAAAGGAGAGAAATTCTGTAAATGGGAAGCAGAACTGGGGAAAGTATTCTGTTTGGTTCATCTGCACTAGCAGTTATATAACTTTAACTATTAACAACACTAAGACAATGTTTGAGTTTCTAATATAATTAACATTTCTTTTAAGCAGTGGTTTAAATTATAGCTCTTGTGAATTTAATTTTCATTATTTGCTATTTGCCTGTGCAAATGAGGTGCTGTTTTCAGAAACAGTTTGCTGAGAAGCCTGCAAAGAGATGCAGGATTGGAATATATCACACACATGACATGTAAACCACGGAAAAAATATGGACAAATAGCAAATATGAATGTACCCTCTACAGCATTAAAGTTACAGAATGCCTGGAGATGAGGAACAGCTAATAAAGGAGAAAATGGTCCATAATTTGGAGAAAATGTTTAAGTTAATAATTTGCAGGTGAAATGTATGAACTTTGCAACTATCCAACTAGAGTTCCATACTAAAGCTAGCTGCTCTTCTGGACATTTTTTTTTCCTTTTTAATTTGGAGATAGCCACAGGCCTTTATTAAAATGGATAATCTTCCATTCAATGAGATTTCCTGTTGAAATGTTCTCAGTGGCAAGGCCGAGGCATCAAAGGGATGAGGAGGGATGTGAAGTTGTCAAATGGGTTTCTCCAAGCCATTTTAGAGAACAGAAAGACGTTGTGCCTAGGCACCAAACCACAAACAAATCTTAGCAATGGGTAAATTGTGGTAAGGAACAAGGCATCCACATTTTATCATGTTGTCTTATGCTGTTTGTGGTGTTATTTGGAACAAAGTGCATTTGTGGGTTAAACTGCTCGAATACTCCACGCAATTACGCTTGGACTCTGCCTGGAAAACCTAAGTCCTGGGGCTACTTGCCGTGTTAGGAGCACAATAAAGACGGCACATGGTGTGCCTCACGCTATTCTGGTCTGTGGGGATGCTGTGCCCGTGGGAGCTGCGGAGGGCGCGGCTGGAGCAGAGGCACCAGGAACAGCGAGCAGCGCTGTGTGTGCGCCGTGCTGGGCTTCCAGCGCTGGTGGAGGAGCGGCTGTGCTAACCGGGAAATAAAGGAGCCAAATCAAGTGGGGTCATGGGGTTATTCACAACTCCGTGAACAGAGCAACAGCGGAGATCTGTGCCCACAGTGGGCAGTGTTCCACTATCGTGTTTTGAGAAAGTGGTTGCCTTGTCTTCCTTCTGTGGTTTACAATACGCATCCAACACAGGGGCGTACATAATTCTGTTACACACATATCTAATACTAAAGCCTCCCTGATGCCGCTTCCCTCACGGACCAGTTCTCACGGAAGTCTGGCTGTCCAGGCCCTAGGATGGCAGCAGTGCCGGGCTGTCATGCAGGAGGCGCACGTAAGGAGAGGAGGACCCTTCTGTGGGACCCCAGACGCACAGCCCTCGGCAGGTGCCGCTCGGCCCGCACCGCTCTGCCCCGCGGCCCGGCCCCGCCGGCAGCTCGGCCGTGCGGTCCCGGCGGCGCTCGGGGGGCAGGGCGGGCCGGCAGAGGTGGCCGCAGTCCCCGCCTCTCCCGCGGGTTGCTCGGCGAAGGCCGGGCCGGGAGGAGCCGCTCAGCGGCGCCGCGGCCCGCCGGAGCCATGGGCTCCCACCGCAGCGAGAGCGACTGGCAGGGGCTGCTGAGCGAGGTGAGGCGGCGGGGGGGCCGCGGGCCGGGGCGCCGGGCAGCGAGGAGGAGCGGCGGGCGGGCCCGGCTGCTCCCCGCGCCTCGAGGAAAGGCCGGGAACAGCCGCCGGCAGGGGACCCGGCCCTCGGGCGGCTGCGGCAGCGGGCGGGGGACGCCGAGCTGTGCCGGGCACGGCTGCGCCCTGTGGCCACGTCTGCCGCCGGCCCTGCCTTGCTCGGGCTGCCGCCGCGGCCCGGCGCTGCTGCGGAGCGCCGCAAGAAGGGCCTGTGAGCCGCTCCGTGTGTTAACCGCGCTGGGGCTGCGGAGAGCGGCTTCAGGGCGCTGCTGCTGCCGTGGCAGGTTTGGAACCGCCGAGGATTCCCTGAGCTGCGGGGCCGGCCGAGGCCTCGGGCCCCGAGGAGCAGCCCAGCCCAGCCCAGCCTAGCTGCGGCACCGGCCTGCGTGACCGGGCTGCCCCTGTACCTTGTGTGCTTACTTCACTTCAATCACATATGAAAGCGTTGTGAGACCCATGGTGACATTTATACTATGGGAGAAAAGAATGTAATAGCACCGTGTCCATGAGCCTCAACAGGTGGAGGATTTTCCAGTTACATGAATAGAAACTTTATTGTCCAGTGCATCCCCATTAAAACATCCACAGCATTTACAGGTACACATTTTCACATATGGTAAGTTAGCAAACTCAAAGCAACTTGAGGTCAGTATAACTTAAAGGAGTATTATTGAAGATGAATCTGTTCATTAGCCAAACTCATGAAGCAGGCTGGCATGCTGATTTTTACATTGCATTACTGTAAAAACAGTAATTTTATGGTTACTGCTAGCAGATAAAACTTCTGTGCAAATGGCATTGGCCTGGGTAAACCTGACTGAGTCTACTGTCCTATAGTATGATGCACACAGGTGAATTCCCTTATTTTCAGGAGGGCTTTGCCTCCATTATGTTAACTGAGTGTAAGGCCTAAAGCCCTAACCTGTCAAAAAGATAAATATTTGAGTTTAGGGTGTTGAACCTGTCACTGCTCTTGGTGCTTTCAGTGGGAGTTTGTATGGGCCCAGTTCTGTGCTAGCACAGTACATCCAGAACTGGAGACTGTGAATACAGGACTTCAAGAGCACAAAATGATCCAGGAGAAAGTGAAAAGTGCACTTTTAGTAGTATTCTGGTTGTGCAGTGTTGAATCTGACATCTCATTTATCAGATGGAGTTTTACTTGGGATGGGGGTGATTTCAGAAGGGAGGTAAATCACAAGGTGTGTTCAGAGGAAATGTTGCTGTTCCCTGCTTCAAAATGTCATTTAGAATTGCTTTGGAACTTTTTTACTTTTTATGTAGTTAAACCTAAAAACTCTATCCTAAAATTGAACACCTACTTCAGTTTAGGACCTTCTTGATTGTAGTAAAGTTTAATGACTGTGCTAAGCTGCATTCTTGTAGATACTTAAACATACATATAATTTCTTTTTTTCAGGAAAAATTAGAGACATGGTGACTTATATTCCACGTTTCCTTCCTTTCTCTCTGTTTCCACAGCAGGCTGACAACCTGTTGTTCTGGGTGCTGTCAAGATTTTCTTCTTTTGCCTTTCTCTTTCTTTGGCTGTTGTAATTCACTCCATGTGTTTTACCCATTAACTCCAAATCCTAATAGGTCTGTGAGAAAGTGGCTCAGACTTCTGAAGTAACTTTTAATAAGTTTTTTGAATTTAACATATCCATCAGTGGTACAGATTTTCTCAAGCCCTCCTAGCTTCAGTGTCTGCTGGGTAATTTTCTTCCCCTGTGCATTTCATAAAAATCTTGAAATGCTTTCAAAATACAAGGTAACACAGGCAAGAAAAGACAATAGCTCTAAACAAATACTCTCCCATTGCAGGTGGTAGACAGTTAAAACATAAGATGGGGTTAAAAATCTTGGTGTAAATGACCAGAAGCTGATGGGTTCAGACCTGTGGTCACATTTTCATTTGCATAAGCCAACTCTTCCAGGTTTGAAAGGTAGGAAAATTGGAATACTTGTCAAAGCAACTGTACCTTTTAAAACTATGGTGCTACAGATGTTAAGAAAAGTGGTAAGGATGAATGTTTGGTCCTCATGCACAAACACTTGTACACACAGCATTTATTTTTGTAGGTTGCCTTTTCATTTTTCATTAGAGAAGAAGAAAATTTTTTGTCTGTTTTAGTCTTTTTCTCTATTTACCCTTCTTTTTTCCTTTTGACTGTGGTTCCATTTCATTGCCTTTTGCTCTGTACCTTTTCACATATATTTCTCTGGTTTTATTATGCTCGCCACTACTTCTTGCTTGGTCTTTTGTCTCCATATTTATGTATTTTTCCACTTACTTTGCAGCCACATGTGCTTCAGGCCTAGTGTGCACCTGGTACTCTGAACAATCTTTGCACCACATGTACCTTGAGAATTCTTTAACTGAATAGGATGACGTGGGTAGGAATACTGGTACAAAGCCAACTTAACAAACACTGAGGGAGCATAAAAGAGTCATTCTTTCCATTGGTAATCTCACAAATTGGATGCAGAACTCACTTCAAGAGCAAGAATCCACATTTTAGCTGTTCTCTAGCTTATTTCATGTATTGGTGATGCATGTATGGAAATATGTATATATATATATATATATATATAAGAATGAATTACTCTGTTGAGTTACCATGCGATTTTTCTGCTTGGACTCTTGGTTTTCATCTAACATTTATGTCACTCAGTGACCCACATTTAGAGTATTTAAAAGTTGGTGTAAAGTTGTAGGGTGAAGACCTGATCAATAACTGCTGGTTTGACACAAGAGACTGAGCTGCAACAAGAACTTTCTTGCTGGTGGCCCAAGTCCTCCATAAATCAGGTCTTCATAAATATCAAAATACTATCAGAAGAGTACCTTCCATTCCTGATCCCTATGCATGAAGTTGTTGAAGGCCAGTTTGGATGGGAGTCTGAGCAACCTGGGCTAGTTGGAGGTGTCCCTGCCCATGGCAGCAGACTTGGAACTAGATGATCATCAAGGTGCCTCAGATTTGCCAGCCTCTGGAATTAAATCCAATGGCAAAATGCTTCTCTTTCATTTGGCATCTCCAACACATTAGAGTGTTTGGTGTCTGCTGTTTACAGCTACTCATATGTGACTGTGCTTCCTACAGCTAGTTTTAAGAAATGTAATTTCTGTTTAATTTTTCATTCACAAGTGGCTATTTCTTGGTTATTGACTGTGTAGGGTCTTCAGCAGCATGGAGGGAGGTGATATGCTTGTTTCTTGAGCTGAGTTGCCTAGTAATTTTGGATTTACCAAACTGTTGAACAGAGATACCTAGCCTGCTTGTAATTGGCAGAGCACACCTTTCCCATTGGTTCCACTTTTTTTTTATGTGGGCAAGAGAGAAGAGGAAGGAAAACTGGTGAGATTTTAATGTTTGTGCACCTGGTAACATTCTGTCACATTTCCTTCTCAAACAAAGCATTAAATATAATTTGCCAAACCTCTATGAGGGGACCAACAGGCTTTGGAGCCACTAGTTTAACAGCTTTACTTAATGTGCCCAACCGCAGGGGCTGTAGGGAAGAACAAAGTGGAGTGGATACTCTAAGGTCTCTGGTTGGTTGGGCTGGTATTGTAATGCCTTTGACATTTGGAAAATGAAATGAAAATGCTAAAAGAGCTGGCATTGTGATTTACTGTGCTCCAAAATTCTCTGGAGCTGTGGGAGGTGCTGTGAAGACCTGCATGCTGGACTTTTGGGCAACAAAACAAGTGTTTGCTTTTCATGTTTCCATGTTTCAGGTTGGACTAAGAGACCTTCAGGGATGTTGTGAAACAAACAGAGAAATTAATAATGTTGTCTGATGCACAGCGTACAAAACCTCTGAGGGCTGGGCCACCTAGCGCAGTAGTGTTAACTACTAAATTATGGTATTCCTAAATGGCCAGTGAGGATGGTGTGGGGTAGCATTGCCATCAAGACAAGACATGGTGTTCTGAGGAGCTGCTTGTATCACTTCTGTCATTGGGGAATGATACCAGCCTGCTTTGTGTTTCAGCAGCCAGGAGGCAGCCAGTCAAGCAAGAGCTGGGCAGCTGGAAAAGCAGGGTTGATACGGTGGGATAAAACCAAGGTCACCGCATTATTTCAGGTTTTATCAGAGATAAATCACATCAGGAAGTGAATGGCAACCAAATGGCCAGTAATTTCTCTAGGTCTGAGTGCTTGGCTCTTTCAGATAAGTTAACAGTTTAATCTAAAGTCAAAGGGAGCAACATTATAGAAACACAGTCAACAAACATCCCAAACAGTGACATTGCAGTGCAGTTTGGGACCCTTCGGTTTCTACAACAGCATTGTCTCCAAGACTACAGTCAGGAGAAATTTGATAAAACTTAAGGCAGTTTGGTAGCAGTTGGATCTCTTGTTAAAGATGGTGAGTAGACTTCATGGTTTCTCAGAGAGCATGGTGGATGATAGGTTTCAAGGTCCAATGTAATGTAGTAGCTCTTCAGTATCTGAGGACACAAGGCCCTCAAGTGTCAAGAGAAGACGGAATATGATCCACAGTGATTCCAAAGAACAGACTGGAGATAGTATCTCTGCTCCTACTCTCAGAAAATTAGATGTTTTCCATGACATTAATTGTCATTAAATACTGAAATATAGGCCAGTAATTTGTACAATTTTTAACAACAAATCTGATAGGAATTCAGTGTGTTTGTTGGTTTAAAAAAAGAAAGTCTAAAACCTTGACCATGTCCCAGCTTCATCAGATTATTAGACCATGTCTACAGCGTCATTAATGAGATCTACCCAGATTTGTGGCTAAAAATAGCGATGGACAAATAGTAAGTGTTCGATGTAGAGGGTCACCTTGGAGCAGTTACACTCTCCTGTAATGTCAGTCTCTTTTTACTCAATTTCATTGAAGTAGTCATCTGGCTGTAAAGCAGTTCAGTCAGTAATGTAGGATGTCATATATACTCCTTTAATTATTATGTTCTTCCTTGTAGCAATTATAATTTACTTTATTGCAGATAACAGCACACTAGTAGATAAAAGCCACTAGACCGATATGAAAAGTTGTACATTGTAACTTTTAGATTGAATGTATAGCAACTGGTTCTCATTTAACTTTGATTTTGGAATTCATAGATAATTTTGTACCAATAATTAAGAAGAAACAAAGACAGTAAGAATATTTCATAGTAACTGTAGTGCATAACGGAATTCACTTGTTTGTCTCACTGATAAACAATCCCTGAGATGTGGGCTTTCCTTCAGTTGCAGGGCAAGAAGTCTCTGCATGAGTGAATGCCAGAAGCATCTACTGAATACTTTTTTTCAGACTGTTTGAGAAAATTTGCCTTATTGGTTTCATTTCTCCAAAACAACTTGTCGTACTCCTGTGTTCTTTTTGACAGCATACCAATTTTGTTGCACTTATTTGTCTATATAAGGGAAATCGCTGATGGGACTCAGTTATTTCCCTGACTAGAACCCATTTCTGGTATACAGTTGTTAGGCCATTTTATGGCCATTATTGCTACATTGTTTTTTAACATTCAGAAATAAACATATTGAATGATCTCTTTGAGGTCCGTCGTTGCGAAATTTGGTTTTCCTTCAGTAATGGTAATGGCAACTGCAAACATAGCCCTGTTGAATAATCAGATTCTGCAGAAATGCTCTGGCTTTATTGTTTCTTGTACCATAAGCCCATGGAAACAAATTGTTATGTTATAACTGATTTTATTCTATTTATTTGGGAAAGTCAGTATGTGTAAAAAGCAAAAATTACTTCAAAAAGTCTTTTATGAGGTCATTTTTGTAGTAAAATCCAAACAGTACGCTGAGGAGAGATGCCAATATCATCAGTATATAGTTCATCTAGTTAAAACAGATTTTAAACAAGGAGGCCATCTTTATTCCTTTTCATTCAGACTTGAACATTGCTGTTCCCACAATCTGTTTATGGTTCATTATCCTTGGGCTAATAGGTAGTGGAGAATTCCCCAGCCCCTGCCAGTGCTGCTGTAAAAGGTGAAGCCTTCTCATATGCTCTGTGTGTGTCATTGTAGAGGGCTGTGACTCATGGCAGAAGCAAGATTTGTTTGCTGCTAGGTCTGTATTTCCTGCTGGGTAAGCACTGGGTTTTACAGTGTAATCCACATGCTCTGGTTCACTCCTGACTCTCAGACACGGTTTCATCCAGCAGCGCTTGAGGCAAGGCTTGCAGGCACCTGCAGGACTGGGGGTGTATAAGGCAAGATGTTTGGCTTCTTTCCACTCACATTGTGTGCATGGTGTAGGGTGCTCCACTCCACACAGGTGAATGGGCCAGCTTCATTCTTCATGGGATTCTTCCTGGTCAAGGAACAGGACAGGCTTGGTTCAGGGATTTGGCTGTTGGGTTGGGTTTTTTTAAGTGATTGTGATGTTTGCTTTTACTCATCTTTTACTCACTTTTATTTGCAACTACTCTATTAGATTGTTAATATTTAAAAACAATTTAGCAAAGGCTTGCTTTAGAAAGACGGGATGAAACGGGCAAAAAAAGAAGAGAGAGTGACAAATATTTCACTGTAAGGGAAGGAATTACTTTATCAAGTTTGAAGCACTTTACTATAATCACATACTGACAATATTAAAGTTTAGCTTCTCATACCTTTCAGTCCTTTATCAGGGGATTTGACATTTGTGTAAGGTATCAGTAAGGACATAAGTACATAGGTACACTTCCCTTTGTTGATTCAAGGCATCATAATCCAGAAAATTTATGGCAGGATTTCAACTTCAGTATTGCCAGAAATAAAATTAATCCAAGGTGGAAGTGTCCTTTTTGAGAGTTCAGATCCTTCTTGAAACTTGCTTTTCTCATTTCCTTCCCACTTTTTTGCAACTAAGCATTTACCATTTTTGGAAAAGGTTGTCTGTACTAGTGTACCAAACTCACTTTTTCCTTTCTCATTGACTTGAAATTGAGGTTAACAAAGTTAATTCCTCATAAAACCTCTATACGGGCTTTATTATTATGCCAGGCTGCTCAGGAGCTCTGTCTCTGGAGGAGACAGGGTGATGATGCAAGGCACAGGCCAAAGCCACTGGGCTACCTACTAGCAAGCATGGTGATATTCAGCTCTAGTGATTGCCAGCTCTCTCAGGATTTCAGCTCGCTTGCTAGGTGGGAATGCGCAGGGCTGAGGTCCAGCAGACGAAGAGAGAGGAGAAGGAGTAGAAGCTGGTTCATTCCACAGAGATGGTTTATTAGGAAGATCTGCAAAGGGACTCAGCTCTTCTTCTTCTAACTTATGGGGGTACAGGCTGCTATTTGTATAGCCTTGGCTCGGATCCAAGCTTAGCCAATGGCAAAAGGTTAGGGATATTCCTAAATGACCAATAGTTAAGGGTTACAATAGTATTGCCTTAAATGGTTAAAGAGCTAGGTTGAGTCGGGGGGTCAGAAGGACAGGATATTCTTTGCTGCCTTAGCATTTGATTCTCCAGGGAGCTTTTCCTGTTTACCTGGGGTTTACTACAAATTCCAAGCAAGTAGTACATACAAAGATGATTTTTGTCCCAAAGAACAACACTAACTTGAGCAGTATGGAAGCGGTGATGTTGTTGCTTTATGCAAGAGCCCATAATGACAAAGTATTCTTGTCAGAGGATATAATGAAACTGTAAATTGTTTTCATGACTGCTATGGTATTTGGTCTCTTGCAGATCACATTCAGAAAGTATTTAGAGCCACGTCGCGTGTCAGTATAATCAGAAATGGAAATACATACTTCAGCATGGGCAGTGACAAGTGATGGGTAATAAGAATCTGATGATCAAACATCATGTTAAGTGAAAAAAGTTACCTGAAACTTCTGACAGGTAACATTGAGGATGACATCCATGTTACTCTTCCTGTCAATGTGGAAATACAATGAGGCAGATCAGACTAATGCAGAACAGCTAAGATTTGCAAGTTCTACTTTTGCTTAGTGCTTGACCCCTTCACATGAGAAGTGATGGCTGCAGGGGAAGGCTCATCTCTGCCTTCCCTCCCCTTTTAGGTGTTTTTGCATTCCTGCATTATTTCTCATTTTTTTGCCTCAAATGAGCATATGCCTGTAGTATCACAGCATAATTACATTTCTTTTATGTGTGGTGTTAGGGCATCACACTGTAATTGTTTCATAGTCAAGGCAGATTTTGGTTCTCATTCCTGCGGCCCCTTCTGCTATAACATAGCTCCGTTTCAGTGTCCAGCTGGGAGGCTGAGCCCTGAGTACACTGCTGGTAGTGAGGAGAAGGATGGCAGTGGAAAGTGAAGCAGGAATGAGTGGTTGCTGCCTGGGAACTGGATATTGTGAACACATGTAGAAAAGGGATTTTGCAAATGCTTCTTCCTTCTAGCAGCCTTGTCAGGGCTGCTGGGCAAATTGCAAGGTTCCTCATACTATTGCATATAAGAAGAAGAATGAGAAACTCAAATAGGTAAATATTTCTAAGTCCCAGTGGTCAGGTGAACATGTAGCCTTACAGATGGATTTCAGGCTTTCTATACAAGATATTTTCCCCATGATTGTCAATAATAAGTCAAGATAACTTGTGGCAGACTTTGATCTTGTGCAATCTTCCAACTTTTCACAGAAGAACTTGAGCCTCTTGTATTCAGTACTGGCTTGGGTAGAAATGGCTTGTTACATGTATGGGTTTTTTCTCTTCTGCAGTATCTGGTGTGCAAAAGGAAACTCGAAAGTAAAAAGGAGGCATTGCTCATCCTTTCCAAAGAGCTGGACACCTGTCAGCAAGAAAGAGACCAGTACAAACTGATGGCCAACCAGCTGCGGGAGCGACACCAGTCTCTGAAAAAGAAGTATCGGGAGCTGATTGTAGGTTGTTCTTTATGAGGACTGTATAACTGGGGGACAAAGGTGAACCTCGAAAAAAAAGTGGGAAAGAAGTCCATAATGGCTGCTGTAAAAATGTTTAGGTACTTGTTTGCAGTAGTCCTGCAGTTGCACAGCCCTGATCATATTATTACTCATTTGTTCTGCAGTGATGAGACAGTTCTTGTTATATAGGACACAGAAATGCAGTGCAAGCTCTGAGGAAATTCGTTTCAGTGATAATTCCATTTAAAAATTGACTGTGGTATTATTATTCCACAGCAACTTAATGTACCAGTATGAAAATTAATGCAACACAAATTTGTAATGAGCTGCTGTTCTAGAAATGTAAACAAATCTTCAACTTGTGAGAATTTTTTTATGCTAAAGCTAGTATTGCTGGTATTAATCAGCAGTATTTAAAAAAATTGATAACATTTTAGTTAAAATACATGTTCTACAATTAGATTTGCAGAATTAATATCGTTTCTTATTTCAGAAATAAACTACCAATAAAATATATCTGTTTATTTGTAGGATGGGGATCCATCGCTTCCGCCTGAAAAGAGGAAACAGGTAGGAATTTTTTTTAACTGATGTTATTTATCTGCTACAAAAGTATGTTTGCAAAAGAATAAAAATATGAATTCAGAGATCTGATTAAAAAGCAAGCATTTCTGAATACTGAAAAGCTCCATCTTTAAATTGTGAAATTCTGTTTTTGTCTACACATTTCACTGTGAAAAACCTGGATTATAGAATATATGGCTATTGCTTTTATGTTCACCTGAGACTGAAATTGGTCAGTGTACAGAGACTTGAAGTTGTTCTCCTTTTTGTTTATTCTTCCATATTGAGTCCTAAAATGGATTTGTGACAGGACTTCTCATTCTTATCAGTAAGCTGGGAATGCATTGTCTGCTTTCCATAATTGTTAATTTATTGTTTTGAGGGCTGTTTTCCATTAAGTATTCTCCCAGGCCACTTGGCTCTATGAGTTAAAGTGGTAAAACAATGATAATTGCATTTTATGGTTCCCCTGAAAAACTTTTTGCGTGCTTGCATGCATTTTTGATCCTGGATATCTACATAGTCTGTCCCTGTTGCAGAATGTTGGTTGTTACATCTTAAAATTATCTTAATTGTTAGAGAAGAATGGCACTCAAAACTCAGTGTCTGGAGCAGGGAGATGAGGACAACCTAAAAGAACAAAATTGTTGCTGTAATTGCTAGTTTTGGAAGTCTTTTAACTATGTTTAAAACATGGTTATTACATCCTGTTAATGGATCACAAGTTTTACTCATAACTCCTTCCCTGAGAGTTTGCATGTAGTTCCTGCTATTTGCTTAAAATTTTATGGCTTAGGGTTTTGGTTGCTTTAAACTAAACTTCCAGAGGCAATATAATTACTCCTTCAGGCACTTAAACAAATAGCTGCCAAGAAGTCAGTGGCTCAGTGTAGAATCATTTAACTTCCTCATTATTTAGCATAATTTATTTGCAATTCTGTTATTTCAACAGAATTCTAATAAAACTTTATGGCCAGATAGAAGTTTGTGCATTCTGAGTGTTGCTGAGAAATATCCAGTTGAAAGAAAAAAACCAAAGCAGTGTATGGATCATTACAGAAAGATAAGTCGGAAGGGAGATTTGCTGTCCTGTAGCTCTTCTAATTCATCTTTCATCTTTCAAAACAAATAAAACTGACACTTGTTTCTAAAATACTAGCCAAATTCAGTCTAAATTCAGAAGCTGTGATTTTACTAAGTTTTGGGCATTTGTCTTACCAGGGTAAGTCCCTTGAAAACCATTAATAATCTACCTAGGAGTAATTTTTTTTTCCTGAGGAAGTTAGGTATTCATGCTAGGTAGCAGTGAAAGAAAGAAAATGGGGTCATTGATAGGTTCCCCCCAGAACAATATATATGTTAGGTTGTGCAGTAGTAGACTGTTAGTGTACTTCTTGAGTTTTTATTTTCCTGAGAAATGTGTGTGTAGCATACAAGGTGGATAACCTAGAGTAGTTAGTGCAACCTTTCTGAAGAAGAGTATATAGTTTTGCTTTGAGAAATGCATCACAGAATAATAAAGAAAGTTATGAATATTTTCCCATTATCACCATACATACATTTCTTAGCATTTTCTCACCTAAGAAAGAGTGAAGTTCTCTCTTGCTTTTGGGCTTCTTCCATTCCCTTTTTTCCTGGAACCCTAGATGCCTGCTGGAAGAAGTTTGTGACCTCAGTCAGTTTATGAAAGGAGACCCTGATCCTCCAGTGAATTCTACACAACACAAAAGTGCATACTGTTTTCATGGTCAGAAATAAGATGAAAACACTATATACTTAACAGTTGCTGTCTGTTGCATTGGTTTGGCACAACCTGAGAAATTATTGCTTATTATTGAAATTCCAGTCTAAAACCTTAAATGTAATAGGTGGGTTGGAATTGCTACTGTCTTCTCCTTCTTGTCTTCATTTTTCCCCTTTATTATCAATTATGTTTGGTGACTGTTGAAAATATTTTGTTTTCCACCATGCCTTCTCATCCTGTTTTCCAGCACAGAATTTTCATGGTTTTTATGGAAATATCATGTAACCAGGATTTTCTGTCAGCAAGCAGCTAACTCAAAATCTGGTTTTGGAAAATTGTTACTTAAAGGTATCTTAACATGCAGTGCTCTGTAGTGTTTTCCTGCTCAAAGCTGTGTTTGCATCTCAGATCTTTTCCAAACAAAACAATTCTATGATACTATGATGATTCTATCCAGAGATTGCTCTGTGTGTATCATATTCTGCCAACCAGTAGAAGCAGAAAATGAGAAACAGTGCTAGGGAAATCTCTATTTCTGCTGTAGATGTTTCACCGTTAGTGTTGTTCACAGCTTGTGAGCTGTCAGTGCTTTCCTGGCCCCTCATGCTTGTGTGGTTGAAGGTAGTTTTATAGTGTCTTATGGTGTCAGGTGTAGAGTAATTTTTGGATAAGTAACAGAGGGGTGAAATGTTTCAGGACAATACTAATTAGGAAGAGTGTGTTTTATGTTGAAATTAGTTTTTAGACATCTTTGTAATGGTTTAATCCCAGCCAGCAGCCAAAGCCCACACAGCCCCTCACTCACTGCCTCACCAGGGTGATCAAAAAGAGAATCAGAAGGGTAAAAGCTACAGAACTTGTGGGTCAAGATAAAGACAGTTTTATAGGAAAAGCTAAAAGCTGCTAATACAAGCAAAGCAAAACAAAACAAGGAATTCTTTCATGACTTCCATGGGCAGCCATGGTGTTCACCCATCCCTGGAAGGACAGGGCCCTTTCAAGCATAATGGTGACTTGGGAGGACAAATGCCATCATTCCAAACACCCCCATCCATCCCCTTTCCTCTTTCTTCCCCCCACTTTATACACTGAGCATAATGTTACATGGTCTGGTCATGGTCCCTTTTGGTTTGGGTCACCTGTCCTGGCTTTGTCTCCTCCCAACCTCCCATGTAACCCCAACTTCTTGCCAGCACGGCAGTGCAAAAAGCAGAAAAGGCCTTGGCTCTCTGTGTAAATCCTGCTCAGCAAGAACAAAAGCATCTCCATATTATCAGCCCCATGTTCAGCTCAAATCTAAAGCATAGCCCCATATCAGCCACTGTGAAGGAAACTAACTCTGTTCCAGCTGAAGCCAGCACAGTGGTACACAGTAGACACTCCCCATTTTGAAAGACATGTTAAAATATTTCTCTGTATACATAGTGTCTGCTGAGCATCCTATACAAATAGAAATTCTACCATTCTGCAGTTCTGCAGTGGTATGTATTTATATGCATTAACTGTGATACAAGACATTTTAATGGAAGTTTTCTAGGTATCTGTTGGCCAGTGTTGCTGAACTCTTTTTACAACTTAAAGAAAAAAACATAGATTGGATTTCTAGCTTAATATATATTGCTTGTTATTTTCATCTACATTGCTTAAATTTTCAGTATAGCTTCAGTTTGGGAGAAGCTTTGCCATTAAAATAACAAATCAGTGAATCCTTCAACCTTCTATATGAAATGGAAGTTCTTTTAATACAAATGAGATCCTTTGAATAAACAAAGATGAAGTAAAATGCATGGTTAGGAAAACAACTGTGTGGGGCCACAGTCCTAAATATGCTTTCCTTAATTTGGTCTCAGTGAGATCACTCAGTTGGAGATAGTGGGTTTGCACTGGGGCTGTCTGTCAAGAGTAAAGTTGCAATGCATATGTCAATGGGGAGGTCTTAGATTTGTACTTTAAATGTATAAGGAATCAAATTAAATGGAACTGAACGCCGCAAGACCGCAGAAGAGTTAAGGTAGGAAGACCGCTCTTGAGATCAACTAATCCAATCTTCTTGCTCAAACACCACCACCTAGAGCAAGTTGCCCATTTTCAGTATGGTTTTGATTCTCTGTGACTCCACAGCCTCTCTGGGCAACCTGTTCCAGTGTATGAGCGCTCTCACAGAAGAACGGGTGAGGGGGCAAGACCCTTCCTCACCTTCTTGCTGTCCTTTCTAAGGAGCCTGTATCCCTTCATCACAGCACTTCAGTTGTGTGAGCTATCCCACTGACTCTCCATGATCCCAGAGTTTATAACCTTGTAACTGCACAGTCTTCAAACTCCTCTTCTTTATTCCCCCTGCTGCATGTGTTAGAGACTTTGGAGGGGCATCAGAGTGTGCTAGTTCTGTGGTACAGTCTTAGAGCTTTCCTACAAGGCTGTTCTATCGTAGTCTCCTGTACATGCCTATGGTCAAAGGAATTACACTTCAGCTCAGTTGCTTTGTGAGTTGCTAAGTCCTTTCTCTTCCCATTATCCCAGTCTCTTGACTTGCCCAACCCATCCTAAGCTTCCTTATTCCCTCCCACATAATTTCAAGAGTAAAGCTCTTCTTTTGAAGTTCTCCAGCCTATTGGCAAAGGTACTTTTGCCTCATGTAGTGACGTGGATCCTGTGTCTCCCAAGCAGCTGCTGAGCCTTAGAGAGGATCCCATGGTCATAGAACCATATTTGAGGCTCCTAATATTGAGTCCCATAATGTAATGGTGATGTATTCCTAGTACAGAACACAGCTTGATGGTTAATCTTCCATCACTGGTTATTCAGCCAAAAAGGCCCACCAGAGAACCTGAAGGTCACGGCCCTTAATGCCGTTGCAGTTATCCATGGATATCCCACGGTGATTCATTCAAATCAGCATTCTGACTGCTTCAAGTGCTGTTGATATCACAGCAGCATGGTACCCACTCCCTGGGATGTTGGCCAGACAGCTTGTCTCCTGCTGCTGAATATGTCCGTGGGCGTGACTTTCTTGGGCAGGCATATCAGAAAGACCAGAGGTTCCAGACAGGATTATGCTGTGACATACCACAAATGGACCCATTTTAATCCATTTCACTTCTGGCTTCTAGCTCAATGTACTTGCCTATCACAATTCACTTCTGAAACAAACTTCAGGGATTACCTTATGACTATTCATGACATTATCATGAATAATGACTAATGTGGCTATTTCTTGTAAATTAATGAATTCACTAAGTTTTGCTAGCCACGTGTTAAGGTGCAAAAGCTGCATTCAGAGTCCCATGAGATAAAATCTGTGGATAAAATACACCATGGGGTAAGGAATAATTTTGTATTCATCTCACAGAGGTGCTGTGAAGGTTAATGGGATTTCCTCCTCTCCACAAGGTGTTTGGAGATGAAAAACATTATGCATGTGCCAAGTGTGGACCGGTGCAGTTTTGGTTTGTAGGTGCATGTGTTTGAGTCCCATAGCATGAGGTAGCAGTTGGGAAACAGTGACATTGTTTGTCCTTGCAACATATAGAAAACGATATTCCCATGGATTTCAAAATGTGCCTGCTCCAAGAGCATAGCCAGTTGAGAGATTTTTATTTCTGGACGCTGAGATCTTCTGTTCTATTGGTCAAAGCACATGGCAGTATGTAAAACCTAGAACTTGTTAGCCACACTAGGCGTCATGCTTTGTGAAGTGACACCATTGTTTCTTCAACAAGTAGGTTTTGCACTAACACAGAATCATAGAATCATTTATATTGCAAAAGATCTCTAAGATCATGGAGTCCAACCATTAACCTACTGCTGCCAAGGCCACCAGTGAAGTCTAGGAGAGAAGAAATGCTCATTCTAATAGATGTGGTAGTCCCTCAGGCCTGATGTGTACAACTTCTTCTCTGGTTGCTGTGTCTTACCTGAATGGAATAGAGAGACACTTGTGCACACCTCTGCACCTGAGTACTCTCAATAAATATTCCGTCAAATAATTACAACACTCAAAATGTTTAAGGCATTTTGGTTATTTTTGTGCATGATCTCAAAGTTTGCAATATCTTCAGGAGCTCAAAATATTTAGGAGAAGATTTTCTTCTCTTGTTCTATGTCAAGTGACTGCTTGACAAAGCTTTGATTTTTGATGGTGTTTTTCAGCATGAAAATATGACCCATATTAAGTGTATTTTGGTTTGTATACCCAGGATGTGTAATTTTAAATGTCTTCTCTGGTTTTTTGTCTTAAAGAGAAAAATACAATTATTTGGGGATTTTATAGCAAGGAAGCTAGTGCTAAGGGCAGTCATCGGTTCCCATATCTTGGAGTGAGCAGTGGTAGTTGGTAAGTAAAACAGGTTTTTCTGCATTAATTCAGCCATTGCAATCAGATTAATTCATTGGAGGAGAAACTGCGTTTAAATTTGTGATCAGTCACGCCCATTGAGTGTGCTGAATGTTTCATCAAACCTTTTTCTGTCAGACCTATAATTCAGCGTTCTTCTTTGTTTGAAGATGTGGCTGGAACAAACATAAAAGACTCTAAATTGCAATATAGGAATGTTTGTATTTTAAAATACTTCTAAACTGTAAAGGTATGTTGGAAGGTTCCCCCTCTTCCCCCTTCCCATATTACTTTTTCAGGGAGTACCCTAAGGGCAAAAAGTTACTTTTTTTTTATTCCCTTTTTTTAAGTGTTGGATAAGATTTACATGCAAAAGAATTGAGAGCTGTATTAAAGACTGTTACTATCCATCATTTTTAAAGTGCTATGAAGAAAACTAATGCTGTGTGTATGTGTAGCTAGATTTGCAAAATGATTAGAGCCAAACTCCAGTGCAGTGCATAATGCCAGGAATGACTATTTGGAGTTACTTTTTTTCTCATCAGGCCATTGGTCACTAGAGAGCAAAGATCAGTTACTGCCTGACAGATATTTACTGGCTTATGTTAATACGTAATAATTATTATATTAATTAATTATTATATTTATTAATAATTATTATATTTATAAGTATTTATAGATATTGTTGTTAGTATTTTTGATGCTCATCTGTAGCTAAAAAGTGAGGTTCTTTTCCACCTTCTGTCCCAAAAATATATTCTTGCAAATTTTAACAAAGCCTAAGTGGAAAAGGAGGAGGTCTGTAATCCCGTCCAACTGAAGCTTTGACTCTGGTCTGTTCTGATCTATCATGCTTCTTTTTCCTTTCTGTAGTAAAGGTACTCATTTCCACTTGGCTCAAAATGTTTCAGAGCCATCTTTTCTTATTTTTGTGCATGATCTCAAAGTTTGCAATATCTTCAGGAGCTCAAAATATTTAGGAGAAGATTTTCTTCTCTTGTTCTATGTCAAGTGACTGCTTGACAAAGCTTTGATTTTTGATGGTGTTTTTCAGCATGAAAATATGACCCATATTAAGTGTATTTTGGTTTGTATACCCAGGATGTGTAATTTTAAATGTCTTCTCTGGTTTTTTGTCTTAAAGAGAAAAATACAATTATTTGGGGATTTTATAGCAAGGAAGCTAGTGCTAAGGGCAGTCATCGGTTCCCATATCTTGGAGTGAGCAGTGGTAGTTGGTAAGTAAAACAGGTTTTTCTGTATTAATTCAGCCATTGCAATCAGATTAATTCATTGGAGGAGAAACTGCGTTTAAATTTGTGATCAGTCACGCCCATTGAGTGTGCTGAATGTTTCATTAAACCTTTTTCTGTCAGACCTATAATTCAGCGTTCTTCTTTGTTTGAAGATGTAGCTGGAACAAACATAAAAGACTCTAAATTGCAATATAGGAATGTTTGTATTTTAAAATACTTCTAAACTGTAAAGGTATGTTGGAAGGTTCCCCCTCTTCCCCCTTCCCATATTACTTTTTCAGGGAGTACCCTAAGGGCAAAAAGTTACTTTTTTTTTATTCCCTTTTTTTAAGTGTTGGATAAGATTTACATGCAAAAGAATTGAGAGCTGTATTAAAGACTGTTACTATCCATCATTTTTAAAGTGCTGTGAAGAAAACTAATGCTGTGTGTATGTGTAGCTAGATTTGCAAAATGATTAGAGCCAAACTCCAGTGCAGTGCATAATGCCAGGAATGACTATTTGGAGTTACTTTTTTTCTCATCAGGCCATTGGTCACTAGAGAGCAAAGATCAGTTACTGCCTGACAGATATTTACTGGCTTATGTTAATACGTAATAATTATTATATTAATTAATTATTATATTTATTAATAATTATTATATTTATAAGTATTTATAGATATTGTTGTTAGTATTTTTTGATGCTCATCTGTAGCTAAAAGTGAGGTTCTTTTCCACCTTCTGTCCCAAAAATATATTCTTGCAAATTTTAACAAAGCCTAAGTGGAAAAGGAGGAGGTCTGTAATCCCGTCCAACTGAAGCTTTGACTCTGGTCTGTTCTGATCTATCATGCTTCTTTTCCTTTCTGTAGTAAAGGTACTCATTTCCCACTTGGCACTCTCAGAGCCATCTTTTTCTCCTTTCTTCTTAGCCTCTGATGGGATTTTTGGCTGTGGTTGCACTTGCATTTGGTCAGAGGAAAAAGGAATATGGGGACAGTGTATTAGCACTGCAGTGGGGGTTTAGACAGTGCTCAAATCATGCTCCACTGAGAAGGTGGTTGGGTACTTGAACAGGCTTCCCTGGGAAGTGGCCACAGCACCAGCCTGCCAGACTTCAGGCAGCATCTGGCCAACACTCTAAGGATGTGCCTTCCTTCTGGGGCAGTCCTGTGCAGCACAGGCAGTTGGACTTGGTGATCTTTATGAATATGAATCCCTTCCAGCTATTCTTTGAGTCAATGATACATGCAAGCTTCCCATAACAGATGCATATAAAACAAATAGCTTGTGGTGCTGCAGAGGCTCCAGAGAACCTGCCAGAAATGGAGTGTGGCTGGAGCTCTGGAAACTTGTCTGATACTGGCTAGCTACAGAGATGGGGCTGAAGCAATACTTGTTTTGTATTAGAAACAGCTGCACTGAGAACATTGAGAAGAGGGTAGGAGAAACAGTTTCCACTGCTGCAGGTTGTTGCAGAGGGAAGACAAGATGAGGCAGCAGAAAGGTACCCCTGCATCTTTCCCTTCTTTATTCATGCCTTAGAAACCTCTCTTCATCAGTAGTTTAGAGTTAGTTTTGTGTAGTGTGAGTGAAACAAGTAAAGTCTTTCACAGTTTCAGGAGTCTTTTAAAGGCTTCACCTAAAATCAAAGGAAACTCTCAGAGAAATTGACTTTAGAGAAGCTGAATTTGGCTAATTTACAGAGAATTGTTCTCTGTTGCATGGGCAAATGATATGAACTTTATTGTCTGTTGAAGTAACTAATCTTGGATTTCTGAGTGAATTCTGTGTTTGTTCTATGAATATTGAAAAGAAGTTGCCAGATGGAAAAATGAATTGCCATTGCCTTTGCATAAATTTCTCCCCTTTCCTCAAAAAATACATGCTTGCAGGTTCACTAAGGCAGTCCTCCATTGTTAGTTTTATCATCTTTCAGACATACGGTATGTTTTTCTATATATGCCAAAGAAATGGTACAAAGTCCAGGTATCAATCAATATATTCTCTTGGCTGGCTGTCCTTAAGCCTAATAGAGCACTTTGAAAAATCAAATATTTCTCCATCTATCCATATTTAACCAAGAGCTTTAATGAGGGCTTGCCAAAACCTTTGAAACTCGTAACAGTCTAAATTATACATTGTATGGACCTCTAAGCCAGGGAAATGAGTAATTGCTGGAGACTACTTCTGTGACATAGCTTGGTTGTTTCAGTTTAATAGAAGTACAATACAAGGCTTGCAGGAAGGAGCAAATCTATACTTAGCTCATTGTAATGCTCTTGGCACGGTCAAAAAAAGCTGGTTTATTTTGGTGTCTAAAAGTCTTTGTTTCAAGTTTCTTCCAAAACCTCTATTGTGAGTATAAAGGTTTTTGTCACGTTAAGTCATTTATATGACTGACAAATAAAATTCAGCATAGAATTGCAACCTCAGAGAAATGGTTTTAAAGGAAATAAATCTGAGCAGGAAGATTTACTACAGGCATGGTAATGCCTTTCCTGCCGTTACTGTGAGCCAGGTTTTAACTACAGACTGCTGAAATCCTGGTGTTACGGTTGTAAACACTGATTAGTGAGATTGAGTTCTTTCCAGGTGTTGAAATTACATGTGCTATTGCAGTGTTAAGAGTTGTGCCAATTCATCATAAAAAGAAGCTTTATAAATAGAGGTGTTTCAGAGAGGTTTTTGCAAATCATATTCCTTTTAACTAACACAGGCTTTATTGAAAGTCAACTTTGTTTAAAAAAATAAAAAATTGCATCTAAGCAGTAGCCATAGATACTTCAGTTTAAATACAACTTCCTGCAAACATGGGTTCTTTGTTTTCTTTCTTTTAAACGGCCATTAAGAAGTACTTTTCAAAGCCATTGATTGAATGTATTCTGAAGCTCCTTAATTCATTCATCCTGTGAATGACTATTACACTGTTTGTTTAAGAGGTAGGAAAAACATCAGTCCACCAAAGCATATATGAGGAATCTTTTGTATTGCTTGAATAGTTGTTGTCTTGAAAATAAAATTCGAAGCAGCTTAGTTTTCGTCCTGTATTGGCTATAAATTGGCTATTTATAGGGGTTCTTTTGCTATTGCACTCTTTCCCCAAATTATTTATTGCAGTCCCCAGGTTTGTCAGTAGTTTAAAAAATGCTTTAATCTCTTCCAAAATGGTGTGAAATTTTACTTTCTTCTGAACTTTTGGTCTCAAAGCATCAGAATTACAGAAGCTGTAGCAGTGACATAGGCTTCTTGTTCATTAAGTAGGATGTTGTCAGTTTCTTATTTTTCCTGTTCAAAAGTTTGAAGCTGTTACTAATTTAGACCAATTGGAATTTGGAGTTATCTTCTTCAATAGTAATGTACAAAATTCTACTTGATGGTAGCTTAATAATCTAATCCTGCAAATGGTCGTGTGCATGCACAGGTATGTCATGTTCCTATTCACATTCATACATTCCTCTTAATAGTTCTCTTAAACGTAAAGCAGGACATGTCAAAATAGCAGTTGTTAGTGAACAAGGAGCAAGATTGCAGTAATGGCTATAGCATACCTTGTTGATTTGACAGTGTATGAGTTGTAAAGATAAAATTCATGAAAACATCCTATGAGACTCAAGTGGTAGTAGAATCACTGGGTAAAAGAGTCAGATTGAAAAAGAGAGATGTCAGAATAGAGAAATGGGGGAGTTGATAGAGAAGCACAGCAGGTAGGGAATCTAAAACTAAACCTAAAATACCAAAAGAGAGCTAGGAACAGTCACTTGATGAATTACAGTCAGTTAATGCATTGGCCTCAGATCCAGGGAGTATGTGTAAGGGTGGCTCAGAGATACTGACTCTGACACATGAGGCTTTACTAAGTCATACTTAGAAGATCCAAAAGTTCTTTTTAAATTTCTTTTCATATTCTTGAGCTATAAGGCAATGGATGACACACTGACCTGTCCATAGGCAATGTCTTGAAAGGCTGCACCTTAGCTACTATGATTGTAACTCTCTTAGAAAAGCTGTCATTGGTGGGCTTTTCCTGTGTTGAGTCAATGTTTGTGAATTCATGAGACATTTTTAGGGTAAAAATGGAATAAATTTACCTGTACTATTTGCTCATTTTCAGGTAGCATGTATAGGAAAAGAGCAGATTGCATTTATTTTTTGGTTAGCGATCAAACTGATGTAATTAAATTGTAAGATCATAAACCAGACTGCTTGCCCTGCTAACTTAGTAGGTTAATGTGAATGACTGCTTTTAACTTGGGTTATTGGGTGGGGAGCAGTGGTTGGGTTTTAAACTCCAGCTTTCTCCTCTCTTTTTCCAGAATCTAGGTGATACCTAACAACAAAAATCAGGTCATATTTGAAGTTTTGCAGTAGTAGATATCCATAGTATAGCTCCATACAGGGTCAGGGACTTTGGCTGACAGCCTCTTTACTGGCTGAAAATCTGCTCTAGATGCTATTAACGACTTTCATTGTATCATAATTCTTTCTCAGCTGTGCCTTTCATCTAATTATATGCAACTTTAAAACTATTATTTTGGCAGCTCTGCATAAATATTGTCAAAGTATTCTGAATGTAATTCTTCCCACCAGCCACGATACTGGAACCAGCATAGATGTTTTCACTTTGTCTCGTCTGGGGTTTGTGTGCTGTTCTGGGAGTCTGTATGCACTCATGCTGTATGTATTTTCTGCTATATAGAAAGATAAAGGAACCCAGGTGACTTTTCTTGTTATCTCTCTAACGAAGCATGAAGTCTGGGTACCACCAACAATAAAAGTAAAGATTGTTGGCAGAGAAGGAGTAATTCAAGGGTTTCTTTTCAAGCACTACTTACACTTCTCTCCACAGACACTGACTTCTGACTGATGTTTATTCCTTTCTAGGCAAATCTTGCTCAACTACTGAGTGAGGCTCAAGATCGAAATAAACATCTTGGAGAAGAGATTGGAGAGCTTCAGCAGAGACTGGGAGAAGTACAAGGGGACAATAAGGTATTACAAACTGACAGTAAATGCCGTGGAATGTGTAAACTGGGCTAGAGTTTTGCATTTACTTCTTAGGAAAACAAATAAAATAATGGGTTAGAACTTCTAGAATACTTTTATAATACAAGAGTACTTAGAGCAGTGAAACTACAGAAGCTGTAAAGGATGCAATAAGTGCATCTTATTATGTATTTTTGAATGCTGCTTTTGTTCTGTTGTCCTTAACGATGTATTTTGTATTTAGCCCTGCTTTAATGCTTTCTATGTTCCTTTCTTTTTTGAAAAAAAAAACCCCGTATTTTATTATTGGTCTTTCCTCTTATAAGCATATTCTACATGTGATAATTTCCAGGTTTTTGTACTGAACTGCAAAATTTTAGTAGATGCTGGAGGAGCATAATTTTTCCCTTAAAAAAAAACTGGAGTAGTTGATCAGAGTAGTTGATCAGAAACATGTATAGTGAGCTTTCTATTAAGCCTTCATCCCATTACCCTTACATAACCAATTTATTTAATTGCTAAATTTAGCAAGTTATATGGAACATTGCTCAAAATCTGCCATTTGGTATTAATCAAACTCCTGTTGTCTCCATTAATTGAAATATTTAAAGTCAAGCCAAATATGTGTAATGTTCACAGCTGGAGCTTTATGCAAAAGTACATTCAGAGATCAAACTAGTGAGAGGTTGAATTGGAGAGTCGAGGTGGTTAACAAAGTAAAAAATTGAAACAAATAATGATAACTTCCCTCCCTCAACTACAGTTTTAAAATTATGGCATTTTAAATTTTGAATAAAAATGACATGGCTTTTAATTATTCGGATGAGGTTTGTCTTTTTCCATTTAAGTTTATTTTATTTATTTTCTTTTAAACATGAGTATATTGTGATAATGCACCTTTTTTCACTGCTTGTCATAAAGACAAGGTGTTCATAGAGCTGGGAAAGGTTCAAGTGAAACCTGATTTTGTAGTATGCATAGTATTCAGCAAAACTTGCTGAACTCTTCAAAGACCAGATTTCTCACTGTTTATTTTCATTTGCATGTTACTGTTTGAACTGTATTACAGTGTAGAAGTCAGTGCCTTTCAGTTCTCCAGGACCAATATTATGCCACACAGCCTTTCCCAAGCCAGTCCTGAATAGGTAGCAAGAGCTTGTAAGTACAAACAGAAAACAAAGGTAGGAAAACTGCAACACATTTAAATATCAAGGTTATGTACGTCTTGTAGTTCCTTATGACAATATATGATCCTGTAACACAGAGCCTCCTTCTTTGTGCCTGAACTGGCACTGTTTAGATTCACCTTTGTGGGTTAATATGGTATTAGCTAGTTATCTTCGTGACATCTGTATTCTCAGCTTGAATTTAAATTCATGATCCTCAAAATGAATGGAAAAGTACAAAAGGGGTTATTCTGCCCAGTGTGCCTTTCTGTGAAAGGTACAAAATAGTGCATCACTAAATACAGAGTGGGAGGAAAGAGCTGCATCAGACACAGATTAATTTAGACTAGGATTTTCATTTTTGGAACACATTCTTCACTCTCCGAGTAAATGAGAAATAGAGCTTATTTTAGAGTCAGGTTGCTGGTTTTCAAAGTGCCTAAAAAAGCATTGCCATCTCTGAGGGATTTAACACTCTCCTCCTGTGTCAGATTTCTCTCCCTACAAGCTTCAGTGATAAAATTCTGGGCTTGTTCACAAAGCCCTTCTCTTCTGCTCATCAGTTCTTCTGTACTGGCAGCTGGGCTACCTCAGGCACTGGTGTCCAGATAATGCATGGTATATACAAAACCAAAAAAAAAAACCCATAATAATTTGCTTGTTCTTACATTTTCCCCCTGCATTCTTCTCACTGCTTTTTCCAAAGTGAGGGAGGGCATCCTGCCCAGCTGGTCTACGTCAGCCTTACTTCTGGCAAGAGATGAACAAACAGCTGCTTTTGCAGCAAGTGAAGCTGCTTATGGATGAACAATTCTCCCTATGTCTGAGCAGGGGTGACTCATGCAGGCTTTGTCACTGAGTGGCAAGGGCTTTGCAGGACTAAAAAAGAAAAAAAAAACCTCTTTAAATATCACACATTAGTTCTATTGATAAAGAAATGTTTTGATGGCTTGGCTTGTTTTTCACCACTTTAATGTTTGCTACAAGTAGGGTACAGTCACTTGGATTAGCAAGAAAACCTTGAGCCGGAGATATTTTACTTGTTGAAATCATGTTAAACACGTCATCAGGCAATAACAAATTACTTGCATTTGGTTTAACAGAATAATTTTTTCCTCTCATTTCAAGTAGAATTTTGTTGGCACAAATAATAAAACTTGTTCAGACAGCCTCTGGAAGGATTTGTTGCTGCAGTTTGAAAAATACAGCAATAGTTAGACTGCAGCATTCCAGTGACAGATATCTAAGGCTATTTATTTTTATGATTGATCACAATCTCACAAGTTCTGACACATGAAAACTCTTCTATCTTTATGGTAGTTATTTGTAAATCTTTTTCCTTCCTAATGTTTTGGCGGCAATGCTTGGAAACAATTACTTAAACATGGAAGGAGATAGTTAAAAAATCTAATTCTCTCATGTGAAAAGTAAAAATGGAAAGCTTAAGAGAATCTGGAGACTTCTGCAAGACAAGATGACTCAGTTGCCTTTACCTGAACGCCTACCCACACAAAGAATTGCTTTTGTAAGCTGCCAGGAGCAGTGCTGAGCGAGAGGAGGGTGCATGGGAACAATGGCTGCGGTGTTACTGTCGGCTCCTCACTGCCAGGCAGACAATCCTTCATGCAGCAGCAGGGAGAAGTGTTAAATGGGGTGTGTGTGTTTGGGCAGAACTGGGACTTCAGGTAGCACATTTGCAAGTTCTGGTCCACATTTTAAGATTTTGTAAGATAACATGGTGAAGACAATTGCTGTGACTGTGGCTAAACACAGTGGTTTCTGCCTTCCATGAAGAATTGGTTGTGCTTGTTTCCCTTTTCTTTCTGCATGTTTTATTGATAATCAGGAGTGTCCAACTTTGGTGCAGGCATTGTCTATGGACTCCTACCCTGCACAACACCTATCCCAGTGATGCTTTTTTTAGGCATTGTGGGGCTGATACCGTGTTGCTACTTTGTAAATAATTATTGTAGCTGAAAGTGATGTAAAAAGAAGCTGTGATATTAAAATAAAAAGATGGTGCTTGCAGCAGTGGATTGTTTTAGTTAACAATTTATAGGTTCTTGACAAACAGGAGTTTTCTCTGGGAAGGTGCCATTAGTTTAAATCCATTCAGCTGTGAATACTGTTTGCTGAATCCTGAGGGGTAGTGTTAACCTAAATGAAGTTGAGTGGTCTTTTCCTCAGTGATTTCTGAATGACAGAAACAAAAACACTAGCAGCTAGAGGGCAGGTGTATAAAGTTTATAACAAAGCATTAATATATAAAATAAACCCTTAAACCTCTGGCAAAGCAGTGTCTCTTTGGGTCACAGCATTTTCAGGGAAGAATTTTATAGCAGGTGGTGCTGCCTCATGAGACATTCGCAATGCAGAATTAAACGACTTGGCCTGTTCTGCCCTGTCAACTCTCTGATTGGCCAACTGTCTGGAAGAAGCACTCTGTTGTTTTATGGATTGATATTTTACTGTATTTTGTGTATGCTAATAATGCTGCTTTTACGGGATCAGTTTGGAATTTTGAAGCATTGTTTTTATAAGACTTCATGGTTTGGGGTTTTTTGCCTCAAAATTAGTAGTAAATAAAGAGTTCTCTTATTGACAGAGTCTTTGACCTTGCAAGTTCTAATTGCTTGCAGTTATATTTTATGCCTCACCCCCTCCTGGGCTGGAAGAGAGTTGGTCACAGTGCATGAGTGACAGCTTTGGTCCAGTTCCCAGCCTGGTGCCAGGTGTTAGGCAGAAGTTTTGCTCTGCTGCAGACTTTGGAAACATTAATACGGTGTGATTCCTCTTTTCATTTCCAAATTTTTTGAACAAGATTGAAACCTCAGAATGTTACTACATTTGTTTTTTGTGGTCTTTATCACTAGGGAGAAATTCTAGAAATTAAATTAATTTATCTGAATTAAATGACATAAGATGACCACACCTTTTGTTCATCAGCACTTTAGCTTTTAAAAAAATCCAATAGCTGTGAAGCCATTATAGGCTTTGCTAGTTGCCTTTTTTTACTTGTTTTGATAAAGAAATTAATAGGAGTTATACCTCTTAGTATCCACTCAGCCTTACTATCTCTGCAGTAGTTTGCACTTCACCTGTGGGGATAGTGAAATATAGTTTGCCAAAACCAGTTACTTTGCAGCCACAGCTTCCCCTGAACAAGTGAACTTCTTATCAGCACACATTGTACTAGCTTCAGTGACTTGCACTGAACTGGAACTGAAATAAACGGGGAGGATGATTTTGGTAGTCTGTCTTGCATCAGCAGGATTTTAATTGGCACATTGTAGCTATGGTGACTGGCATCCCATAAATACCAAAGATAGATTTTAATGTACAATCTTCTACTTCAGAGGATTGATTTTTTTTTCCTAACTCTGCAATATAATGGTGTGCATTAATTCCTTGGTGCAGTCAGAGATACAGAGAAAGTCAGACTGGTTATTGTGGTGGGTTTCCCTGGTCTCTGTGGAGCTCCTAAAGATGAGGCCTAGTTGTACTGAGTAGAAACAACTGTAAATGCTGAATGCCTTATAGATTGGTATTTAATACTTCATGGTCCTTGAAAGGTCGTTGCTTTTTGCTTTGGATATTGAATGTAAATGTGTATTAATTCAAGTCAGACTGTTTTCAGCAGTCACAAGCTCAGAAGTTCATTAGCTGCTTGAGCATTTTGGCCAAGTCTCTTTATTGTTGGCCCATTTTTTTGCTTTTGACATGAATTAGTTTTTGTGAGTAGACTAAAAAATAATGCATAAGCAAATGTATTAGCAGCTGTTAATACAAATTCTGCAGTGATGTAGCACAGGAGGGGTTTTAAGTAATGTCAGTAAAATGAAGCTGGACAAGCCACTTTGTTCCTTTTTATTAACCAGAAAGACTTCTCTGCTGCAGAGAATTTTAATATGTACATATTTACTAAGAGGCTTTCTCATAATTCTCTAGTTCTAGTCTGAGTGGAATTAGTTCCTGTCACTCCTAAAAAGCATTGACCACGTCTGTGTTTTCTTGGTCTTTCATAATTTGTATACTCTGATGACTGTTGTTGCAGGGTCTGATTCAATTCCCGTGGATGCTTTGACTGTCCAACTGGATTTTTTTCACTAAAAACTGGATTTGACCCTCAGCTCAGAAGTCTCCCTCTGATTTAAATCATAGCAGCTGTTTGGCCTGGAAGAGCTGAAATCTGAAGCTGACAGCTTTACTCTCTCTAATACAGATAGACTCTGCTGCTACAGCCTGTGTTTTCTTGCTTACCAGATTCTGTTTTTGTCCTGGCAGCTCCTTCGAATGACCATAGCAAAGCAAAGACTGGGGGATGATGAAGTTGGGGCTCGCCACTTTGCAGCACATGAACGGGAGGACCTCGTTCAGCAGCTGGAGAAGGCTCGAGAGCAGGTAATAATTAAATGGGCATACAGTGTCATGTTTTTACAGAGCTGTTGGAGTAGTAAGTAAATAATTTCTGTTCTGTATGAAGGGCTGGTAGCTGATTGATGTTGGAGGTAGTGGTTAGAGTGAATTCCTAATCTCTGAATTTTTTTCTCTAGACTATTGATTCTCCTTTTTTTTTTTAATGTCCAGCAACAATTTGTGACAACTGGATATTGTCAATGAATGTCAATAAAAGGTAGCCTTTAGTGAAGGCTCTTAAAAGTATTCAACACAGTGTACAGTGGCTGATGTACCTCCTAAAGATACCCTCTGAATCAAATTTAAAGTAAAAGTGTTGTTAGTGTCCTCCTCCTCCTATGTCCAAGCTATTTCTTCTCCTCTGCTGAAAAATTCTCACATCAGACCTATTTCCCTTCCTCTAGTCTGTATGAATGTTCTTTACCATGCAGCATCAGACTTTTTCCCTAACACTGATACATAAATTTCTGGACAGTTTTGCAGCTCTGCTTTATCAGTTTTTCCCACACTTATCCCTACCAGTGTCAGTTCCAACTTGAATTAGCCATTCTGTGATCCAGGAATTTCTAGTTTTATAGTCTTCTCTCAATTGCAGCACCACTGTACCTTACTGGAAAGGCTGTTGGTCTTCTTCAGTGATCCTCCCTGCTAACTCTGTTACCAAGCTTGTGTTCTTTTTGTTCATCACCCAGCCTCTTTTAAATGGTGGTCTGTTGTCCCTCCTGGCTTATCCATGTTTTCTGGGGTGTGGGTGGAGACTTCTGTCCCTGCAGACTTTTCTCACACTCAGTTTCATCTCCTTGGAAGTTTGAAGCTCTTTGTCCTTAAGTATCTTTCACACTGGACTTCTTCACTCTCTTGCTTAACAGCACAGCTCATCCTTTTGCCTCCATGATTGCTTATTTTTGTACTTTTTCAGTTCTTACTTTATGGAACCTCATTGCTGAAGCCCCATGATTAGTGCAAATTCCCACTTACAGGCTTTTTGACAAGCCTTGTTGACTTAATTCCTGGAGTCCTAAAAATTATATTATAAAATCACCTTAGTATGTTTGTAGAGCAGAATTGCAGTAGAGATTGAGATTTCTTTTGCTGTTCTGTTTTTATTGTTTTCTAGGAATTTTTTCAAACTAATCTAACTGGTAAAGTTACTTAACTCAAAGTTAATGAAGTTGAGGAAAAATACCTGGGGTTATAAGCTTTGAAAAGACTTTTGACTGTCCAAAATCAATACTGCTCAAACATGTGCTTGTTGCTGTCTTCAGGCTGGGTCCTGTGTTAGCTATTGTTTAAACTCATACTGATCCAGCTCTCCTTTCTTCTCAGATTGAGACTCTGAGATACGATCTTCAGGCTGCACTGGATGAGCTACAGGATGTGAAAGAGGAGCGCTCTGTTTACCAAGACAAGTCTGACAGACTGAACCAAGAGTTGAATCATGTCTTAGGAGGGCATGAAAACCGGATCATTGACATAGATGCTCTCTGCATGGAGAACAGGTGAGTGCATTACTGTTTCCCTAGAAAAACAGTGTGCTGTTGTAATAGGAGTATCAAGAAGTCAGTCACAACAAAACTTTAAAGAAAATTTATCCAAGTATGAAAGTTAAAAGATTTTGGAAATTTGTTCTGCCTGTTTTGTTTATACTGTAACTAAGCATTAAATAATATTGAGAAATCTAGGCTACAGGAAATTCCCAATGTTGTATTTGGCTACAGAGATGCTAGTGATGTTCCCAAATAAAGCTAAACAAGGAAGAGAAGACCTTTTTGTTCCCATCACTGTATGGCACCAAAACCAAGAATATTAAAATTTATGTATTCAGAAACTCCCAGTGAGCTGGGGTAGTTGGACTACCCCAGCTCACTCGGAGTTTCTGAATACAAGTAGTGGACTAATCTTGAATTGGAAACAGGGACTTAGAGTACCCTGAATTATAGTTACAGACATTGTTTTCTCCACAGGGAGAGGTTGTCAGGAGGGAATGATTTGCCAGCAAAAGTTGCTGGTGAAATCACCCATGTAGATATTCTTGCTGGTTTCTTGAGAAAAGAGTGTGTTTTATGGTCTCTACTAGGGATTGCAGGGAGGAGTCACTGACAGAGCAATAGCAGGTATCTCTCTAATGTCAACAGTTACCTTAAAGTGAAATAGAACTTGTAAGACAGCTTCCATTTACAAAACCTATGTGTTAGGCAAGAAAGTGTACTACCAAAGGCATTACTTCTTCCCTGCAACTTCAGGGGTTTTTTTCTGTTTTGTGTGTCCTACAGAGTTCTGTATCAATTTAAGCCCTCTGCTCACCTGACAGTGATGTGAGTTTTTTCCTGTGAAATAATTAAATTGTCATAAACCCTAATACAGCTGCAGTTATACTACATGAAAGAAAATACCTTATAAACCCTTTATTCATAAAAAAGATATTTTCCTACTTGGAAATAACTGTCTCATCCAAGTGCATAAACTCTAATAGGAAGAACTGCGCTGTTTCATTTAACTGTGTACCATTTTTCAGCTCTATTGTTACATTTTCTACTTTGTGGTTGCTAATGAGAAGTGCCAAGTAAGTGATGGACGTTGCAATGCAAAAGTTCTGCATAGCTGAGTCTTGTGCTGACATATATACAAATCTTCATGTGTCCATCTCACAGACCTTCAAGTACAGAGGGCACACATAAATGCTTCCTGACTATTTCCTCTAGACATAAATATATTCTTTTAGCTTTCTTCCCCAGAAACCTGACGACCAATACAAAATAGTTGTGCAGCATGCTTGACAAATCTAACAGGAGGGCAGCCTCCTGCTCTGATGCAATTTGTTTCCCTACTTTAAGTTTTATGGGGTCAAGAACAGTAAGATTTTGTTATTTCATACCTCAGAGAACTGCAGAGGGAAAAGAACTCTCACTAGTTCAAAGAGAGGACATGCCAAATAGTAAAGAAGACTGCTTGAGGCAGTATTTGAAGGTTCCATGAAGTAAAGGATTACATTTCTTTTTCAGGTATCTTCAAGAGAGATTAAAACAACTTCAAGAGGAAGTCAACCTTCTGAAGTCTAGTATTACTAAATATAAGGTAAGATCTTCTCAGTGTATCATCTAAACTGTGCTTCGTTGTTCATGGAAGTTACTCTTCATTTTCATGTTAAATGTGTTTGAAGAACAAATTTGTTCTTGAAAGAAAAGTCCACCACTGACATTCTGACAATATTAGCATGTATACATATTACATGCTCATTCTTCCTTGTAGGCTTCTTAGCTGAGGATAGTACAAAGGGATACCTGTTAAGAGTATTTTCAAAAATTAATGAAATACCTGTTTTAAGTTCTGTGGGGGAACCATCAGTCTCCTGGGGGGCAGATGATCAGCCTTCCAGCCAGCTGCTAGATGAAGAGTAGCAGATCATTCAGTGGTGAATAATTGCAGCCATGTTGGTGTCACAAAAAGATCATATCTCCCCGTTCTGTGGTGGCTGTGCTATTTCTTCGTGTAGCTTAATGGTAACTAAGCTTTCATTGTTCTTCTTCTCCCAAGTTAAACTATATACTGTTTTACATAAAACCTTCAGGACTGATTTTTGCCCTTCCCAGAAGCTGTGGACTCTTCTTTCCTTCTGCAGGTCGTTTTGGGGAGTGGGAGGGGAGGCCTGCTTGTCAGACCATGAGAAGGGTAATCTTAGGATTGTCAATAGGATTTTTTCATTTAGGTGACTATAAAGTAGTCACAGCTCTGATTGTTTTTTGTGCATGAGCAAAGCTCCTCAAAGTACCAACTTCACTTCAGTGTCTGTTCCTGCTTGCAGCTTGGGTCTCTTGGAGTGTGAGTTTATTGGTGAGAACTGAGCATCTTGGTGGTCCAGTGAGTTTCACAGAACTGTAATTGAAAGATCTGGACTTCTGTAGCAGGACCATTCTGCTTCTAATTCCTGAAAGACAGTATTTGGTACTAAAAGGCCTTGTAGAAACTCTGATAGAGGAATTGGAACTTTCCCTTTGAAACCTATCCAAAGAAATACTGGGAAAAATTTGCTTTTGTTTCCAGTTGATGCTCTTTACCATCACAGCATACTGCAGTATCTTCAGTGGCAGTCAGCAGATTATTAAAAAATAGGCAAGTCTTAACTATACATTGGGGGGGAGTGGGTGGGAGAGACTGCAGTAAAGTGATTATGATGAGACACATGAGTCTTTGTAACATTCCAAAGACTTTAGGCTAGAGAATAATAATCTTAAAGAGTTACACCCCCATAGTTTATTATAGTTATAAGGTCTAGGCCTTGCAGAGTTGCTCTGAGACCAACACCCAAAGTTCCAGATCCTTTCCTCCTAATGACAGGATTTTTTGGCTACTGTTTTTCTAAATAAGATATTTGTTGTTTCCCTAGAATGCACTAGAGAGACGAAAAAATTCAAAGGCTCATAGCAGATCCAGTAGCAGTGCTCTCACTGGAGTCCTTTCTGCAAAGCAAGGTATTGCATAAATGCAGCATGGTGTTGCATATCTCATTGAATTCCTTTCATCTAACCTCTTAATTTTCTAACCCTTTCCTTACCAACCAAACCAAAAGCTCTCTTCCCATTCCCTGTTTATTACTATGTGCTAATTCTGTCCTCTTCTCAGTTGACTTTACAATATAAAATTTGCCTCTGGATTACTGCTTCTTCTTTTGTTAATTCTTTTGCCATTCATTCTCTCTCCCATTAGTTTTATCAAATATTTCTTTACTCTCTAGACCCTGACAAATCACTTCTTTATTCATCTCTTTGCTCTGCTAACAATGGCAGTCACAATTCGCATTCCAATGAAAAGTAACTGGGTGGTGGAGGAGGGGCACTAAGTCAGGTTTTCTGCTGCTGTTCTTGGAAGCTTTTACATTCAGAGTAATAAAGATATTTTACGAGAAATCTTTGTGTCCCATGTTTCTTCATGGGTAGCAAAATAATCTCTTTTCCCTATTTCAAAGAAAATATCAAGATTAGGAAAGAAAGGGAATGAGAAAATTCTTTGAAGCAAACAGTATACCTTGCCACTGTACTGTTTAAATGTAGGTATATTCATACACACACATGAGATCAGTAGTAAGTGTCATGGTAAGTTGAAACTCACTTTTCTGGTTTTGACTTCTCTTTTCTCCTCTTCTCCATGTACTTGCATACATACGTGTGTGTATATATATATATATGTATATATATGTATATATATGTAAAGAAGCTGAGCCAGATTCCAGTTACAGATTTTAATGATACTAGTGAGCTTCCTGATGTGGCTTGAAGGTACAGACTCTGTGTTGCAGAGGAAGAGTTCATGGGTGACTGTATTTTCACACCAATCATAAATAACCTGAAGGATATAATGGTTCTAAAAATTAGTATAAAATATTCCTTGGAGGCTTCAGTTTTAATGACCAGTTTCTACCAATTTGTAGGCCTGTAGAAGAATTATTTTGTGTCCTTCTGAACACAATTTTCCAAAAGCAGAATCAAGTTAATGTAAGATGTGTGTGCCTATACTTGTTCTGGCTGTTGCTGTGAATAACAATCAACTTGGAAAGCCACCATACTTATGCCAGCTAGAAATTGCAGTTCTGATCTTTTGGCTTTGTTTTTTAATCGAAAGAAAAATATATGTACTCATTTAAGTAATTGGAATAGTTCCTTAATGCTAAGTCAATGTTTGTGTTGCATTTCTGTGCATGAGGAGCCAAAACTCATTTGTGTTTTTAACATTATAGTCCAAGAGTTGTTGTCGGAGGATCATGGATGTAGCCTACCTGCCACGCCACAATCCATTTCAGATCTCAAATCACTGGCCACTGCATTACTGGAAACCATCCATGAAAAAAACATGGTCATACAACACCAAAGACAAACCAACAAGTAGGTGGCATGAATTCTAAGTAAAATACCAAGCTATGGGAAAGTTAGTTTGGGGAAATACTAAGGGAAATGGGAATGAAGATTCATTTTCACAGAAAATTCACCATCATGGTTTAGTGGTGGATTCTTTAGTTTTTAAGACCATATTTGTCATTTGAGAAAAATTACATTTTCATCTTAAATTTTGGGGTTGACAGAGACCTGTCTGCCTCTGCTAGGCAAGGATTGGTTTGCTCCTTTGGTTATGACAAACTGTAATAACTCAAAGCAGACTTCTGTCAGGAAGTCTGTAGGAACTGCTAAAGAAAAGCTTCTGGGTGGAAGGACACCCTTGAACTGGAGAGAAGATATGTGGTAAATGGTTGTCAATATAGGAAATTTCTGATTGGCTATGATGGGGTTATTAAGTGTTGCTCCTAGAAAAGAGTCTGAAAGGGTCAATGTAACATTTGACAAATGCTCAGTGGCCTGTATCATACAGATGATACCTGTTGCTCCTATAGTTACTTTGCTAAAAGTTGAAGGAGATAAACACAGTTTGATTACTACTATATGTTTTTTTTTAAAATCTGAACTGAACTTTAAAGGAGAATTTGTTTGCTCTTAGCTGTTCTGCTCATCAATAGAATTCTTTGTAGCTTGTACAGTTCCTATCATGGCAGACTATAAAAATTTTTGACACATTTTGTGACATTCTGATATTATTGTCCTTATACAGTGTATAAAAATCAGAGCTAGGAAGTGTTCCTTGATTTTTTGCTCAGTTTCACCCCCTCTTTATTTGTTGGTGAGTTTTTTGTTTTGTTTTGTTATTTTTTTTTAACCCTGAGTCACTGCTGGTAATCAGAGGTTATTCAAGCTTCTCAAAAGCACATCAGGACCAGGTGCCAGCAACAGCCAGACATCTTTCCTGAAAAGAAGTAGTACTGAAGTAAACTGTATTACACTAGAATGGATGATTCACTTTGAAAATTGATAACTTAGGTACTAGGCAGACTCCATTACATAATTCTGGGTGATGTGGCAACAGAAGTGGAGGAGCAGTTATTAGCCACTTTTAATATTTTTGACTCATCAAATGGCTAATCAGCTAAAAGGAGACTAAAGTGGTGAAAATGTAGCCCATATCTAACTGATGGCAGCTCAGTCAATTCCTGTCCTGTGATACAAGAGGAGTTGCTGCGCAGAGCAGTGCTAAGGAAGGGCTAACAGCTGCTTACTCCCTTCTTACTGCTAATGTAACATCAGAAGGAAGACATCCAGAGAACAACTTTTGTTGTTCCAGGTGTAATCAATCCTTGCCTTTTACATCCTGATACTGTATCATTACCTAGTGTTTTATTTTGCATAATTTTTCTTTTTTTGCAAAGCTCTTAGTTTTGTATTCCTCTTTGGTGATATGCAGTCTCTTGCATCTCTCAAATATTATTGCAATAACTGTTTTCTGATACTACTCTTTCTGCTTTCACCTCCCGAGTATGGGTTGTCTTGAGGTAACCCACATGAGGAGATATGGTCCCTAAGTCTGCGTGCCCCACTGGTCACATAAAGCCATCAGAGTATAGATTGGATAAATGCAAACTGCTGTTCTATGGCCAACAGAAGATCAGGTCTTAGAGGGAAGTGACAGTCCATATCAGTCCAGGGTCAGGAGTGTTCTCAGAATTGAAGTGTTATATTCAGTTCAGGATGGTTCAGGGAAAAAAATATTGATAAATCCTGATCAAGTTGAGTGAAGAGCCTCAAAAACATTCCTTTGTGGCATTCTCATTCTTTTTGTCACTTTTGACTTTAGGTGGATTAAAGAAGCTATTAAGGTGCTAGGAGGAATGGGAACCACTACAAGTGGAAACACCTAAGACATAAAAATTTAATGTGAAAAAGGAAATACAGGTACGACATCAAGGGAAAACATCCTTTATTTGAGATGCAAACAAATGAGGGCACTTATTTGCTCTGTAAAAAGTTAAAAGTCTGCTGAATTGCGAAAATGGGAAAGAAACTGCTCATCTGTTGGAGAAGGTTAGATATGAGTGTATCATCAGTGCACAAGTTAAAAAGACAGGGTCATAAACTGGTGCTAGTAGAAGATGCATTCTTTTGTTGAAGACATTTCTCCATTCAGAATAGGAAGTTGAGAAGGATGTGAAGCTAGACAGAATTGTAGTGATAAAAAGTTTTACATAAATCACAAGGCAGCAGTCTTTCCCTGTGCAAAGAACATATCTGGAGGACACATTTACTCTTTCAGATTGTTGTTTGAAGAAAGTGAGATTTATTGGGTAAAGAACATGAGATTTTGGGCTGGTTGTTTCTTTTTGTAGAGGAAATTCTGCATTTGATATTTGATGGGTGATCAACCTAGTAGTGATACTCTCACTATCAGTAAATGAGATTTTTCAGACCATATGAACTTACTTTCCCCCATACAGTTAACCTACTCTAAGGTCTAGACCTCTTTGGTAGCTTGCAGACTGAGAGTTGGCTGTGTAAGTTTACAATAGCAGAATGATGGATTTGCATTCTGAATAACTGAAGCATTAACAAAACAGTGGATTTTTTAGTGTAGATTGGAATTTGGATGTTCTGTTGAAGTTTACTTTCTGTTCTTCTGTTGTTAAAAAAATCCATTGCCACTTGTTCTTGGAGAAGACACACTACTGTTATTGCCACTCTTCTAAAGATGTGGCATGATAGAAGGAACTGTGGGAGTATGTGCCCAGGGACAAGCAGGCTAAATCTAGCCTTTATTTTTTATCCCCAGTTTTCAGAAGAAAAGAAGTTGTGGAAAAAACCTGATTGTTTTTCCAAGGTGGTTGGTAGCTACTAATGCTAAGTTCAAGTAACGTCCTGTGTTTTTCTTCACAAGCCCATTAGCTTAATTTGAAAAGGCAGTTGTAAATTAATTCTCTACACAGTAGTGTGTTGCAAGATTAAACAGTTCCATAAATGCAAAACCAAATTGTCCTAACTCTGCTTAGCAAATGGATAAACATCCTTTTTTATTCTACCAGCAATAAAACATTTATTAGCTGTTCTTTTTAGTGCAATTTGTTCCTGAAATTGCCAGCACTTGTGCAAGCTGGATCAGCGTAAAAGCTGCTGTGGTGGTTAGATATATTGCACTAATTTTAACATTTCTAACTTGGGCAAGTTCAGTCATGTCCAAAATTGCAAAAAGGATGGTGTCAGTCTGTAACTTGAGCACATGTTTCCATGAGAGGTGCAGAGCCAGATATGGGACTGTGACAGTCCTATTTACAGGCATTTAGTGATGGTAGGTGTATGAGGGTGTATGTCTTCTGCAGCAAGAGCTAAATTAAAGTCAGGTGAAGGGAGCTTAGGTGGGACCATTGCTACTGTTGCACAAACAACAGATTTCTGTAAAACCTTATCCTGGAGGGAGGTTTATACTGACTCCCTTGTTGCATTAGGCACAGGACCAGAGAACAATGGAAATAGCTATCACCTGTGTCTGTGACACAATCCTTCTGTTTTAGTAGAAGGATCTGGTTCACTGTGTCTAGAGATTAAAAAAAGAGATTAGGGAATTGGGTGCTACCAGCCCATGCAGTCCCTTTAAAAATACCCGGCCAGGTAGGCCTACCCAGGCCACCATAGCTCAGTCTTCTCACAGCATGTATTGAGGTGGCAAATTATCTGGAGGTCTCAGGGGAAAGCAGGAAATGTGATAAACCACATTGTGTTCAGAATAGCTTACACATTTATCTTTCAAAAATTTATTGCTATACGAACTTGCAGCTTTATTTAGGTTTTATTTCTCCCATACCTGTCTTAGGATAATGGGTTTTTTTAAGCAAGCTAGAATGATACTCATCACTGAATGTATTTTTCTGTCTTCCTGAATGAAAGGAGTGGGATTAAATACTGTCCTCTGCTGTTGCCAAGCATTGTTTTGAGACACAAAACCATCATTCTATATGAGAACCTGCAACAAATGTTAAAAAAAATAACTCAGTGCCTCTTCAGAGGATTCAGTAGGTATTATCGGGATATATTCTCTCCAAAACCATTAGAACTAGTGTGGTACAGCTGATAAATAAATAAATTATAAATAAATTATAAATTATTATGAATATTTATATATTTAAAAATAATTATAATTGCATTTATAATTATAAGACTATAATTATGCAATATTAATTATATAATATAATATATAGTATTATGTAATATTAAATTATAACTATATAATATAATATAGGAAATATTTTAAAATATTATATAATTATAATTAAATTATAAAATTTAAGAGAATCAAGAGGAAAGTGACTTTGCTGTTGTTACCCGAATTACAAGAGCAGTAGCAATAACTTCTTAGAGAGGGCTGAGATACGGGTGGTATGGCTAGCTGGCCGGGAGGGCAGCATCCTTCCCATTTTCTGCCCTGGAACTAGTGGTGAATTACTTATGAAAATAATAAGGATTAGACGTGCTAAACTTCTGACTCCTTTGTGGTGACAATCATTAGCCAAATCAATGTTGCTTTGTCAGCTCCCTGCCAGAACTAACACGATGTGGAAGAAGTCTTACATCATGTCTCTCTGTTCCCCTCTAAGCCCGGGGAATTCCACATTCTTTAGCTGACCCTTGGTGAGGCCTTAGGCAGGAAGGTGGGAAGGGGCTCCCAGTGTGAGGAGGAGTTTCCTTAAAGCTGCTCCAGTGCCTTTTGCTGTCAGCTGTTGTGTTGTACTGCAGAACCCAACTGCTGGATGTCTGGGTTATGAAAATAGTGTTATTAAGGCTGAGTTTCTCATACCAGATGGAAGCATTCTGAAAGTGAAATCTAGAACTGAATAATTTTGCTTTTAATTGGAGAAGACAGTAGTAAATCCATCATAACCTTTTTAACCTACTGAAATACTGAGTTTCAATGGGGAAATATACATAACTGCTTTGTATTTTTTCCTCTGCTTTTGAATGTGATGGACTGTTCTTTTTAGTTGACACACACCCCTGTACCTCTCAGTGCTTTCTTTGATGCTTATTATAAGTTTTCTCTTTCTGTTTTACATTCTGTCTCTCATCTTGATATTTTTGTAATCTTTAAAATACTAATAGGCTTTTATTGTGTCATTGCAAAGCCCTCACAGTAGATTTCAAAAATGCTTAGTCCTTGTTAATCAATTTTCCTAGCCCCTTTGATATTTGCTGGATGTGCTATTCTTCACGTCCTTCCCAGAATCTGCCATCTTGTCAGTAATGACATTCCCAGTGTGCTCAAATGTCTGCACATAAAGCCCTTGCTGAGGAGCTCTCAGTGCAGTATTACACAGCTCTGGGATGCACAGCAAGATACTATTGCCTTGCTGGGTGGGATATGCTCCTTCTCAGCATTCAGTTCAAATTTAACTGATTTATCCTGTTGCTGTAATTTGATGAGTAAAACTTGCTGTCCATAATCTCTGCTGTCATGTTTAGAATTGCTGCCTTGTCTACATTTCTCAGTCTAGTGAGTATTGTTTGGGATTTATTTAAAGATTTAGCAGACTTGCTGTGCCTGTGAAACACTTGCAAAAATTCATTGGAGAAACAAGCCTTCTTTTCAAGATAGAAATCTCTCATTTGATCTGGGGAGAGAATTAAGACTAAAAGTTAAATCCTGCAGGAGAGCTAACTGCAAATAGTATTTGTGTATGAAGTCAGATACAAAAGAAGACATGACCCAAGAAATACAGTGAATACTGAGTGCGTGATAAAGGCACTAAAGAGCTTGAAGCTTTTTAGTAAAATAGAAAGCAGTTCAATGCTAAAAAAAAAAAATAAGGTGTAATAGAAAAAATATTACTCACCATTTTATGCAATCTTAGTGACAGAAAATATTTCCCTGAATAAAGGACTAGCAAAAATGTGTGTCTTGGAACTTCAGAGTCAATCTGGATGCTATCTTGAGATATTTTGTCTGTATAGCTTTTACTTTCTGGTTTTAACTATAAAGAAAATAAAGTGATACTTGCAGGTAAGAAGATAGAAATATTGTGAGTTGCTTTTCTTTTTCTTTACTGAAAAGATAGAATGTCCAGTACATCCTAGGCCTTTTGCTTTTTTAAAAGCATGGTATAGATTAGACAAATATATTTAATTTTCTTTTAACTCTGGGAGAGGTTGTCCATTGCTGTTAGTGAAAAGAGATGACTGTAAACAGGTTTACTGCACTAGTTAAGCAGCAATTTAAAAATGCAACTGTAGTCATATAAGTAATTTGGCTTTGGTTACTTTGGTATAGCAACTATTCTTTTTCCACAGAATTCTAGGTAATCGAGTGGCAGAACTAGAAAAGAAATTAAGAACTTTGGAAATTGCTGGCTTGTGGAGTCTTCCAGGTTAGTAAAATTTCAAGCAAATAGCTTGCATTATTTAGTTTTCAAGGGTATGTTTGCATTTAAGAGAATTTTGGCTGTGATTTTTTTAATGACTGTTACCTTATGAATGTTCTATTCAGCACATTTGCAAAATTAGAAATGTCTAATAGATGTTAAGTGGAAAGCAAAAATCACTAGACTTTGAAAACTCTTAAGTCAAATACATATTGAAAATAACATGAAAAGTGCTAAAAAACAGTTTAAATGTTGAAGTAATCAAATTAATTCCATAGACAGCAGACAAAAAAAAAGTGAACTATTTTATTTAAACATTGCATAAAATGATGCACTGGTCATTGGTCATTATGTTTCTCAACCAATTTTATTTATTAATTTTATTCTTCTTTTAACCATGGATTTTGTTTTTTAAATGCTTTTCTGTAGAATCATAAACTCCTAGAAATTGGAAATGTAAATGGTTCTAAATTTTCTAGTCCATCTCTCCAGAACAGGCTTATTCCCTATAGCCCCTTAAGTATTGTATTTGGTTTTAAATTACTCAAGTAATGGGAGATTAATCTGCTTCCTAATAGACATTGTTGTTAGGAAAATGTGCAATATTTAATGTACATTTACTTTCTTGCTTCTTTTCCTCCCATTGCACCTAATTGTGTCTTCTGTAACCACTGTAAATTATGCTACTTTGTAGGTGGTGTTTGCATCATTAGGCTTTGTTGTTTACCGGTTCCTATCAGTGCTAGTAAGAGTGTGAAAGAGTGGTTTAGGCTTCTGGGTTTTTGGCTCTGGTTTTTCCACCTAACCTGTACATCTAGAATAAAACATTTGACAGAGCTGAAGAGCCCTTGTAACAAATCTGTGCTGTTCAGCTGTTCGGGCTGATGTGGTGTGTTTCTGCTTCAGCTTGCCTATTTGGGCTTTCTCAGTCCTGCTTGACTCTTTCCTAACTGGAAGCCCAAATGGATTTCTCCACAGTTAGTCACTAACATGTGTAGTGTTACTTAGTGCAGTTGTGCCTCCCCACATTCTCCAAGAGATGAAGGTGAAATGTTTGTCTAAGACCCTGCTAATGCAGTTTAGTACATTACTACAAACGTCTTTCAAACTCACTGCTTCAAGGTAGTGGAGGGCTTCATTTGTTTAGTTTTGTTTTTCAAAACTAGCGTTCCATAAAATTTTTACACTAAAAAATGCAGCACTTCTCATGTTTGCAAAATGTATTTAAAAAAATGGAAGTGGGAACTTCTTGCACCATATTGATCTATGTAGGTAAAGCATCAAATTAATGTCTATAGAATAACAACTGTCTCTTTCCTTCCTTTCTTTTGCTGCCTGAAGGCCTGAGCTACAATGTCTCAGTGGGATTTGGGAGTAGGTTCTGCTTAACGTATTTTTTTAGTAACTGATCCTAGCAGTACATTAAATATTGTCATTGCATGTAAATAAATGGAAATGTTACCTGAACATTTTTATATCCAGCAGATTAAGATGTTCAGTCAATTGAGTTAGATCACCACAGGAGAAATAGAGGCTGCTCAACATGAATGTTCATTTGGGTTATGGAAACTAGTAAGAGGGGATGATCTTAAATATTTTTAAAGGAATTTTACACTGGATTGTGAGTTCTGTTGCACCCTGACGTTTTGTTGATTTTTTGCTTGCCTTTTAAATCAGGAGTGCACTTTTGTTTCCAAGTGCGCTCTAATCCTGGGGTGGTCAAAAAGAGCATTGCAACACCTGGTGGGTCACCAGTTTTCTTTTCAGAGCGTGTAAAGCTTCTGCTCCATAAAACAGCAGTGTGTATTAATTAGTGTAGGAATACCACAGTGGATTCTGCAGATGAATATTGGCTTGGGTGAGGAGCAGAACATGGAGAATATCTCATCTAGTCAGTCTTAAATCCAGAGTGAAAAAATATTATTTGGTTGTGAGTGGAATTTTTTGTCACTGGAAAAAAAAAATCAAATAAAAGCTGATGTTCGTTCTAGCGCTGAAAGAAATGCACATTACAAATTGCAGGATTTTAATCTGAAGTTAATGTTCCTACTTAGTCATCATTGTTTATATAACATTTATAATGTACACTATCACCATGATAATAATATCTTCCAAATGCTGTTAATGTACTTGATCCTATTGAAGAAAGATCCTTGAATGCCTCTGGTTTTTGTTGGGTGACATATTTGTCATCTGCTTTTTGAGAAAGCCATGAATGAACTATGGGGAAGCTAATCAACAAGAAGTGCATATTTAAATTTTGAGAAGGTAAAATTTCTTTCCCTGTGGAAGCTCTGCCTACCAGACTTTATATTGCCCTGCTTAGAAAATGGGCTTTAGTTGAGTGAATCTCTTGTGAGGTTTGTTTTCATTGCTGAAAAGAAAGCAAGTTTGGGCATAGATTTGGCTTTGATTTTCTTTTTATAATCCTGTTTCCCTTAAGAAGGAAGCAGAGAATGTGATGTTCACAGAAGCATTTAATTCTTTGCTTTGTCTTGGCTACATTGTGGTTGAAATATGCACAAAAATAAGTTAAATGTATTCAATAATGGTACATAATAAACGCCATTTAATTATTTTCACAGTCTGATGTCACTAGGCATTTAGATGGGTAATTCTGTATTTTTTTAAAATCTATCATTTCCTGAAAATTCCAGATTTCCACTGAAGAAATAGTCTATAAAAGAGCCAACCATGACTCAGCCTTCTTCTGTGTGGGATGATAAGAGAGTTTCGATGCTGCCTCTTGCCCTGCAGTAATCAGCGCGGAGCAGAGGCAGGGTAGAATTAAAGGGCTCTGCAGCTGCTCTGGCTGTAGCCAGTTACAGTGGCATAGGGTGCAGCAGAGGTTATAAGAAAATACCCAACCCTGGAGAAGAAAATGAAAAATTTACTATTACTGAAAACTTATATGTATTTTGAGATCCGTATACTTTTCACTATAGTCCTTGAAAAATTCATTAGAGGGACATGAAGCTATATAAGTTATGAAATTGAGCTTACACAGCAGCTAGTTGAAATTCTTTGTGTGTAATCCAGCTTCAGATCATGATTCACAGAATGTAGTGCAGCAGTAGCCCTATGTGCCTCCTTCATGAATGGATGTGAATTGCTGTTAATAAATAAATATTCATCAGACTCTTCAGGTCACATTTATTGTTAAGATGTGTGGATACCCAGCTTAGCTTTATTTTCTGTAACCAGGCTGGTTTTCAAAGAAAAATGAGAAAGTAAATGTGTTTACTCTGTAAATGCTGGCTGGAAAGTCAAGAAGTATGTTTTGTGAAGCTTGTCTTGCAATCTTCAGGGACTTCAGCTCAGGCTTTACTTTTTTTATTAAATAAATTTAAAAGTTTCTGCTTTCTACTTTCGTATTAAAACCACCACCCATTTTTTTTATTCATCATCTTTTTACTTCTTCCATTGGATTCTTTTGTATTTTTTTAGATATGTGGCTGCTTCTGACTGTGTGAATATCTGTTGGGTATTTTCATACCACAAGTTCCCTGTATAATTTCGTTCTTCCAACACAAAATTCCTTCACTTTTACAGAAACCACATTCATCTAGGAGCTTTTGCATTTTGAAATATTGGTTGGATTTGTTTTGCATTTTTAATGTTTTTAATTAATTATGTCTTACAGTGGGAGGGTTGTCCTCTTTGCTGTTAGTTAATGCTGTTTTTATTACTGAGTCTGGTGAAGGCAGAATTCTGATGCATACTTGACAGGGGGATCAAATTTCCACAAGATCCATGCTTCAAAAGCATTAATTGCATTCATATTGCTGCAGTGTATTGCCCAACATGGCAAGGGTGTAAAAAGATCATTACTACCTTCAGGATCAAGGTATTTGCAGCCAGTGCCCTTAGAAGGAATGAGGGATTGGAGTGGTCCAGTTAGACTCCATGGGAACAGCTTGACTTTCATTATTCCTTAGTATGCACCAGAACTTTCTCAGAGCTGGATTTATTCCAGGTATCTCCTGACCTGGTGTTCTCTTGAAAGTCTTTGTCTTGGATGGGTGATTAGATTTAGGATGTTGCCTTAAGGTGAAACGTACTAACAGATTTAGAGGGGCGAAGTGGCTGTTACATAAATGTCGTTCTCATGGAGATAAATAGAGCAGTGTCTTGCTGCCTCCCCAGCCATTACTTATCAGTTGGCACTTGTTCTGGAGGCCACACAAACACCACGCTTAGCTGATCTTGCACATTTCCTGCTGTTTCCCCTCTAGGTTTAAGGTAGTGTCAGTCACTAAAAACATGAGCATCCTGAATAGTGGAGGACTTCCTAAAGGATCTGCAGGTGTTGCTTTCTGCATTGCTAATATATGTAAACACTAAGCATCTACAGCAGAGTCCTCAGATGAAGGGTTTCTTGCACTATTTTGTCTGCAAAAGGGCTGGAAAATTGCCTTTTTCCATTTAGTTTAAAACTAAAATGCTCAGAAATGTTTTGGGAATTTTCAGATTAAAATCCCTCCCGTTTTCCAGCAATGTGTACTTGTTTGCTCCCTCAGTTCTTAATTATGCAGAGTTTTTAGGGTTTTTTTAAGGAAGCATTGCAGGATAATATGTAAATCTGAAGCATAAAGCTACATAATGATGAACCTGCTTGTATCACATGAAACAGAATAATAGAGAGTAAAGAGTCAGTGCTGAACATTTGCTGGTAATAGCATGCAAGTGATCCATTATTTTGGTATGATCTGATTATTACTATTTTTAATTGAATTCTAATTGCTTATTCAATTTGCTGCGTACAGCACCTGGTCTTTCAAAATCTGGCCTTTACTCAGTACTGCAGATAAAAACATGCAGCTTTTCTGCCTTTGCCTTGCATATTGTGGCTCCAGTACAGAGTATTTTTTTTCCATGCTGTGAAAGGATCATTTGAGATGCTTTTCCTGTTCTGTACTTTTCAATATCATTGTTAAAAATTTGTAGGGAACATCACTGATGCACAGTGGTTGTAATTGGTGAGCCAGCAGCTCTAACAGTGTGGTTGTTGCAGGTGGGAAGGACACGATAACATTCAGTGACCTAGCCCTGCCTGTGATACAGCGCTCCAGGTCACCCTTGTCAGCGTTTGCTGATAAGCCTCAGACAACTGAAGTACAAGGTGAGCACCTGGGATGTAAGAACATGATGAGAACTGAGCACTCATTTCTTTCCAAATAAATGTAATAAATTTTCATGCTGGGATAGCAGAAGGCAAAGTTTCAGTGATCGCAGAGATTGAATACATCATCCACAGGTAAAACAGATAGATGGTCCCAGTACAAATAGCAAAGAAATGACTGAAAAGTTACTATTGAATGGATTGCTAAGGCTAGGGATCAGGTCTTACAGCTCAGAGAATTTTCCTGCCAGATAACATGACACTGTGTGAAGTTATTCATGCCATCTGTGTTGCAGTTAACTGATTTCTGCACTTTTCCCCTCAGTTAAAATGCACAGTAGGAAGCAGTCTGTGGAACTGGTTTAGCACTTTCCTGCATTATAGGTGATGTCTAGATGAATGGCTTCCTGATTGCACATGGTAAATTGAAATACCCAACTCATTTTCCCAGAGAAATTGACTGTTTTTTTCATAGTCTTACATGTGTTAAAAATCCTTCTTCAGTAGCAAGCTTTAACATCTCTCCAAAGTCAAGCTTAGCTGTATTTGACAGTTGCTGATAACCTTGATTTGTTTTTCCTTAGTTTTTCATAATGGATGGGAGATGGATTATTATATTTGCTTATTGGCATTTGGATAAAGTCTTTAATGGGAATAGCGTTATGATATGCCCAGATCTTTCTCAGCTAACCATGAAGCATCATAAACAATTTATTTGTTAGTCCTGAAACTAAATAGATTCTGGCTTAATTTTGACTTTATAGTCCATGTCATTATCTGATAAAATGTGACAGCAAGGCTGATCTTTTTTTATAATCTTGATCAGCTGATATTTTTGCTAAAAATAAGAAGTGAAACTGTAATGAATGGTTCTCTGGTGAGTAATAATAACTCATAAATATTCATTCTTTTACCTACTTAAATGTTGATTTTTAATTAAATCTGCAGTTATTGAAAGTATTTACTTGGTGGCATTATGCTCTTTTCTTTCCGTATTTGTCCTAGGTGAGGCTGGTATTACAGTTGTGATTACAGGCTGGTCAGACAGGGAGTCTGATCTCTCTGTCACATCTCATCAGACCCTCTTGCTGTTGCTTTGTAGCACTGCTAAACCTTAACTCTGGGCTGAAGCTTTCTACATTGTGTTTTCTTTGTCAGCTATTTTTTTCAGATAGCCAAATAATTTCTTTTTTTTTTTTTTTTTTTGTCTTAAATACTGATGACCATGTGGGGTTTTGGTGGGCCTTTTTGTCCTTTGTATGTTTGAATTTGGGTTGGTTTTTTTCCAATATGCAAGCGTTTCCTGTATCTACAATTATAGGAATTTGAAACCTAGGGAAAAGGTTTCCAGCCTGAGGAAGCAGTCTGGAGTTTCCACCTCATTCTACATGCTTCACTTACAAATCTCATCTGCTAAAAACAAACAAGTTATTCTGTTGAGCTTCCTTTGTGCCACCAGTGCTGGTAAAACTCTGTATGCACCATTGCTTTGAGATAAAGTAAACTTGGAAAAAAAACCTGGAGCAGAGCGGGAGGAAAGGCCAAGATCAAGACTTGAGTAGATGGGGTTTGACAAAGTCTGTGGAAGTCTGAGAGAGGAGGGACTTGCATGTGGCTGTGCAGAGGTCAGAGCTCAGGAGTGAAGAATCAGAACATTGGCAGTGAAAGCAGGATGTGATTAAAAAATATGCAAAGGTGGATGAGAAATGGGCAGAGTGAGTATAGGGACTGGATAAACAAGGGGATATGGAGCAGGAACAGAAAGATAGGCAGGGGAAGAGAAGAGCAGAAGTAAAGAGCCTTGGATAGGAAAGGACAGACAAGGATTAGACCTGTGTCAGTCATAGGGAGAATCAGCTCCCAGTAGGTATCTCCTTCTTTTCTCCTCTCCATCCCATGACCATCCCATAGAAATTCTGTCATTAAACTGGAGCAGGTTAAGAAATTACTGTTCTGCCTACACTAACAGCTTGGGTTTCCCCTTGCCTATGTCCCAATATATCTGATAACCTGCAGTGAGAACTGAGAGAAGTTACCTCTGTGATAATTAAATTGGGCCAACTTTTTGGTGGCATAAATGAGTACCTATCTACGACCAGCTGTGCAGGGAACACCACAGTTTCTAGCAGTAGGTGATAAAACAATAACCTGTTCTGCTGCTCCAGATGCTTTTTCTGAAGGATGTTTGGGGCTGCCATTTTCCCGTCAAAGCCTGAAAAGGAAGCAGTATGTTTTCAGCTGTGGGGCATATCCCTGTGCCTGGAGCCACACAACTCCTCTGCAGTCAGTATCTGTATGGGATTGGTACCCAGGTGTGTTTTGTACCACTCTGCACAGAGAATGACTGCTCTTGAGGTTCTGGAACTTGGTCCACATTGCAATTTTTCATCTATACCATGTACCTCCAAAATCAGGGGGACCTTGACAACTGGGAAGAAAACAGGAGTGTGTTCATCCACCATCATTCATCAAACAAGTATGCTCTTGGTTAAAGTATTACTGAAATAAAAACAAAACCATTTTCCTATTAGTTGAATGATCAGTTGAGTGAAAACAGTTGACAACCACAATAACAATGAAATTCTTATTGTTATGTATTAGATCTCATGTCACATTGGTCAGTTATGGCCTTTTAAAGAGTAGCACAGATATTTGGTGTCTGTTTGACTCAAGAAATCTTCTTAGCTTTTGAACAAACACTCTTCATCAGAACTTTTTATAATGCATCAAGTGTTGCTCTAGCTAGATCTGTAGATAATCAGAGGGCTTTTGCAGGCTTTTTTTATCCAGTCTATCTGCTTACCCTGGTCTCATCAAAGCCTCCTTTAATCTGCACTTGTTATCATTGTTTCAGTTAAGCTGGATGGTGAATGTCTGTAGGTTCTGCTGTGCAGCTCCTGTGTGAACAAGCATAATGACAGAGTACAATCATATGAATTAAAGCCTGTCTTGTGCCACGAAATCTCCCTTTATCCACTGCACAGGATGGATAGTGTCATGGGATGGATTGTACCTGAGCATCTCAGCTGCTAATGAACAGCTGCTCAGGGTTTTCCCCTCCATTGTTGAATGCCTTGTCCCTGCTGTGCTGCCTGGGTGCTGTTTCAGGCATTCCCTGAAGAAAGCAGTGCTGTTCTTCTGTGTACTTTTCTCTGGTGATTTAGTGCTTTGAGACAGTTTATCTTCAGAAGAGTGCAGCAAGGTGATAGGTTGGTGTTTTTCTACTCTAAGAGGGAGGAAACTGAGACATGCAAAGAGGAAGGTAGAGTCCCTGCTAATTTGCAGTGCTAGTTGGAGGTACATACCTTTTGGCTCATTTGGAGCCCTTTGATGTACAGCACAAGCAGAGCAGTACTGCACATCCAGCTCCTAGTTTTCCAGCTGACTTCTCAGATAATGAGGCTTAGATCCAGTGGGTGATCACCTTCTGAAAGTTAATTTATCCCTGCCTTTTCCACAGACTTAAATTCCAGCTCTTCGGAGTTCATTCCTAGCTTTGTTGATGGCAGTAAGAGTGTCTGTTCCCCTGGTGCCAACCCTGGTCTCATTCCCTCAGTAGCTCCCAAATTCTTAGTGAGGCAGGTATGATAGAGACAGGAGGCTGGTCCAGGCAGTCCCAATCTTGTGTGAAGCAGGATTCCTGTGAGAGAAATGGAGTAAATTCTTAAATACTGAAATGTAATGTGTCTGCGCAACAAGAGTAATTTTAAGCTCTCAAGGCAGACTTATTTTCGACATTTCCTAATTTTTCTTACTTTACTTTGCAAGCTTATTTTTAATGAGGCTTCCTGTCCTTTAATGGACACATTAAAGGACACTTTCACAAGGGTGTTTATTTGTTTGCACATTGGTTTTTTCTCTATTTTGACTCTTTTTTCCGTGTTTGCATTTTAGTATAATGTTATACTTAAAATTCTTGTGCTGCTGCTTCGTTTTATGCTGTTACCCTAATCAAAATAATCTTTTACATTTGGAGGAGAAGTGTTGGAGGACCAATAACAAAAGTTCATTATTGGATGAAAACCTGTGAAAAGCTCCAAATAAATGGAGCTTGTGTTAACCCCTGAAACTGGTAGTGATGGGGGGATTGATGGTAAGCTGTGCCAAAAATTTCCATAGCTAAATGCCTTGCTTGGAGTTGATATTCCTCTAGAAAATTTTCCTGACCTTGCTGTTCTACATTATGGTACTGACTTTTAGAATTCTTGATATTAGGGAAAGACAGGTTCCAAAACAGGGCCAAGTCCAGCAAGAAACTTAGTGTTGATTGTTTATTGTCTAAGAAATAGGCCTGGGAGGGATAGGGAAGCACTCTTAAAAATTCCTTACTGAGATAAACATCTCTGTGGTCCAGCACTGGTAGTAATATCTTTCAGATCAGACATATAACAAATGCCTCCAAATGATTTGAGTATCCTGCTGTTCCATTTCTCTTTCAGCAGAACAGAAGGGAGAACGTGATGAAACTTATGCTGTTGCAAGTGAATCTCTGGCTCCAGAGGGAACAAACTTAAATAACAGAATCCAAAATAAACATTTTTACCCTTCATTACCCCAGCTACCTTCTGAGGAAGAAGACATAAACAAGCTTGGAAGTCAGATAATTAAACTGACAGTTGCAGAACTGGAAGGGAAAAGAGGAGGCGCTCCTGTGGGGGAGCAGAACGTGGGAGTTGAAGCAGAGCTTAATGATTCATCAGAGGCAGAGTTCCCACTTTCCAGCCCTGATCCATCTGACCCCACAGATCCCTCAAACCCTGAGAATGAACGAACTGGTGAAACTGAGTCCCTGAAAGACAATGACAAAACCTTAGAGAGGGATTGTGAAATTCCAAATGAAAGAGAGGATCAAAACAGCAGCACCATGGATGTGGTGCATACTGAGGATGCTGGAAGGCATGGAGGGCTCAGTGTTCAAACTGCAGACACAAATAACAGCTTTGAGGAACTCTCTGAGTCTGAAAACAAGAAACCATCTGATGCTGCTGAAAACCGTGAATATTTGGATAACAGTTTGGCTTGAGGTATGAAATCCAGGCCCTCGAGCATCTCACTGTAATCTTTGTGCAGTGTCTGTGCTGCTGCAGATATGATCAGTAAAATATTGTGCTGTAGGGTTGATTACTTTATACTGAACTGTTAATAATTCTTTTAAAAAGATGTTTTTCTGTTAGTTCTGGCTGTAGTGTACCAAAAGCATAAATTACCTACGGGAAAGAATTAGTGATGAGGTTTAGTCATGTTGGTTTTCTGTAATGATTTGAAGTTTCTATATAGATTGATGTAATTTGCATTAGTGTAGGAAAGGGGCCAGTGATAATGATTTATCTTGCTATCACTAGGCTCCTGAAACGTGTATGGTCCTGGTGCTGGACTGTATTTTAATGTTGAGAAATGTCTCTCAAGGGTGAAAAATTTGGATTGATAAATTGAGAAGCATCTGAAGGCTGTGAGCTTTTGCTTCTTTCTCAGACTGTGTTCTGCTTCTCTTTACATATAGTGACTGTCAGTACAGCCATAGCATAAGATCACTGTTCCCTTACAGAAAGTTTCTGAAAACCATCCCTGCATGTATATAGTTCTCTCATTACAAACCTTTGTACCTTTGTATATATGGTTTATATGGTGTATATAGTTCTCTCATTACAAACCTTTATGCCTTTGTATTTTGTCAGCTGTACAAAATTTTTCCTTTCCTCTCCCAGCTCATCTTATGAAAATGAAGCAAGTTATTTCACCAGATACTGAGAGCCCAATTTAATGAAGCTCTGAAGGAAACATCATCAGAGAAGCCAGAAGTCTTACTGTAAGAAACAGCAATGCTGTTCTAAAGCAGAGAAAAAGCAAGAGGAGAAGCAGTGATGTCCTGTCCAGCTTACTTGGCTGTCAGTTTCTGGAATTGCATTCCTCTACTTACAGGAGCTGGAATGGGCCCTTGGGCTTGGTTAATGGGTGATAGGTTTCAGCCTACTCCATCTGTGCTCTCCTTTCTAAAGGAATTTTGTGGTTTTTTTTTTTTCTTACTACTTGGAATTAAGGATAACTCTTCCTATCCTCCTCATTTCACCAGTCTGTGGTATGACAGAAGGATTATTTGCATTGTTGCCACTTTTTTAAACTTCTTCTCTTGAAGAGGTTTAGTCATAGAAGAACATTCCTATAATAATGGGGGAAAAGGGAGCTGCTGTGTCATTCCCTAGCTTGGTCCTGATGCTGGAGCTGTGCCACTCTGCTTCTAGGAAAGCAGCAACGAGGGAATGCTTAACATTGAAGTTAGCAGCTGTTGGGGAAGGGGAGGCAGGTCTTTCCTCTCCTGTTTGTAGCATAAGGAATAGTCTCTGCAGCTGTGGAACTTCTGAGGGCCAGCAGCCATCAAGGCAATTTTTCTGCTGGCTTGGGACCTAATTGTCTGTAAATGTTCATTTCTCACTCCTAGAACTTGAAACCAATCAGAATTAAAGCAAATTTAATAAAATACTACTAATAAAAAGGGAACTCCCTCCCAGACTGAGTACTTCTTTGACAAATAACTGCCAGCTGCAAGTTTTTACAGCCCACTTGTCAGCTACTGCATAAAGAGAGTTTATATTAGCAGTACTGACAAACTCTTCTGTATGTGTAAGATGAGGTAGCAGGTGCTGCCATAATCAAGGTGTCAGAGCCCATGAACGGTTTGTATTCAGAAGGAGAAAGGCTGTATGTAAATTATTACATATAAATATAAGGAGTGATAGTCAGAAGGTGAAAAATGTGGCTTGTCTCTGTTCTCATGTGTTTTCCCTAGCAGGTGCATTTGTGTAACCCTTTCAGTGTCTGTCTGCAGGATACAAAGCCATACTCAGAGTGCTCTTCAAATATGTGTACTTTGTCTTTAAGGGTAATTGGACATTGCAGCATTCCACTGATGTTAAGCAGCAGTCCTTAGGAACAAGTTATATAAATAGTTAAGCGTATTAGGGACATGAAGCAGTAAAAAGTTTTTATTTTGTTATCTTGCTCACCATTAAAATTCCTCATTACCTGAAAAAACCCCAAGAGTTTAAATGTTTGAAAGAGTGTTGAGATGTTCCCAGTAATTGTAACTGACTGCATTTCTGACTCATTTTCGTGACAGTCAGAAGAAAAATGCTGTAGAAACTAAAATCTCCAGGAGAATGTGCAGGATTTTTTCCTGTAATGCCTGAATGTCACATGAAGTAGCATTTTGTTTGAGATGTATTTTTTCCATCCTTCACAGACTGAACCTGCACAGAGCTAAATACCAATGCATTCAGAACTGAGGCAAGCAAAGCAAAAGGTCAAGATTTCATGTGTTGAGCTCAGAAACATTGAGGGTCTTTTACTCTTTCCCTGCCCTGTGTCTGTCCTGACCCAGGGATGTGGGAATGAGTATTTTGCTCTGTCCTGGGTTGACTATATGATGCTTTTATCCCCAATAGTCTTCTTCTGTTCATGCTGAATAATAAGTTTGCACCTTTAAGAGTGTTCCAGAGAGTGAAGGGGGGGAGAGAAGAAGCGGCAGGTTTTTTTTCCAGAACTGTACTCACTCCTACACATTCCTGCTGCGGGCTGTGTTGTCTGTGGCTGCACCGGCAACGGGACAGTGCTCTCCTTTGCTTTTAGTTAGCTAGCTAGGGCAAAGAAGTTCCCTGGACCTTTGTTTTCTTTTCTCCCTTCTCTTTTGGACCTCTTAAAAACCTGCTCTGGACTGAACACCCAGGGGAGCACCAGCAGCTGCACCTGTGGCCCACCGGGCCGGGCCTGGTCTGCGACATTCCCAGCACCGGAGGGACTGATCAGAGACTGAGTGAGCCGAGCTGCACCCCAGGGAAGGGACTTTCTCAGTTTGTCATCTCCTTTGGAGTGGCAAGGGATCTTACTGTTTGATATTGTGTAGATTTGACTGTTTAATAAACAGTTTTTCTCCACCTTTCTCCAAGGAGATATTTTCTCCCAGACCAGTTGGGGGGAGGGGCTGATTGGATCTGTTGTACTACCGGAGATCCTTTGAGGGATTCTCTCCCAAATTTGCCCTAAACCTGGACATGCTCACAGTCCCTTAACAGCCAGTTAATGCTATTAGTTAATGAAGAGCTTGGTGTAAGATTGAAGCAGTGCTGGATCAACAGCTTGTTGGTGCCTCATGTGCTGATTCTTTTCAGTGTGGCTTTTCTGTGAGAGCATACTGATGTACACCCCAACAATCAGGGAATCCTGGTGAATGTCCTCACACCATTCTCCCTCTTAGATGTAATTTTTAAATCTTTGCAATCACTAAATTCCAGTAAGATACATAGATCTCTGAAAAGCTCATTTCCAGTGTGATGCCACTGCTGCAGTACTGGCCCTCTCCTTTCTCTTCTAGCAAATGTGTATTCTAGCTACGTTTTTAGCTTTCTCCCAGGAACACAAGACTTCAAAGCAAGGAGACTTGTAAAAGTAAGACATTGTTGCTGCATTAGGTGATAAGTAATTAAATATTCTTGTCAGTATCTTCCTCAGATATTGCTTTAATTGATATTGTTGTGCTAATATAACAATGATTTTTTTTTCCCAGTAAATTTAACTTGTGTTTTGTGGACTCAACTCTACCTTAGATTTGGTGGAGCTGGTTTTGTTTTTTGTTTTTTAAGACCTGTGTTCCCTTTTTCTCCTACTTTAGAAGTGCAGAAATCACAACCAGACATGTAAGCCTTTTTGGTGTTGGGCTTTGGGGAACCAAACAGGGGAGGGAATTTTGTAGCAGGAGTACAGGGAGGCTGCATTTCACAAACTGATTTTAAGGAGGTTGTTGTACCTAAAGGCCAAGCCATGCATTATGTGTGAGAAGGATTTAATTTGAAAGTATGATAATGTGGTTATTGGAAAAATAATGTTAACTGAATTTGTAAAATAAGTGTGTGAAAATGATAGATTAAGAAGCCTCTTTTAGAATGCTGCTTCTTTTCTAAGTGAGACTATTTTTAAGTATATGGGAATTTGTATAATAGAGATAGTGGAATTTCTTTAATCCCTATGAGCTCAGGAATGTATTTCAAAATCTTAACTGAGATTAAGTTGAAAATCTGCTGCATTTCTAAAAGATAGCATTTTGTTTACCAGCTTCTGTTTTGTAGTTTGCTTTCTAAATTATGCAGTTTAATTTATTTGCAAACTAGTCTTTTGTTGCTGCTTGGATTAACAGCACAATGTGGTTAAACTATATTAATAAATTTTGTCATATTTAATAAAAATATTTACTGATACACTTGTTCTACCTGCTTGTTTCCTTTTCTCTTTTTAGTATTAGATGAATGATAGCCATGGGGTGGTGTTTTAATATTCTGAGTTGTATTAAATTTAAGAACTGAAGCCTTATTAAGTGAAAGTTTTAAATCTGAAAATTATCTTACTTAAATCTTTTCACTGTCACTTTTCCCAGCCCAAACTGACTTTGTTCCTACAGATTTGTATGAAGTAACACACTCAGTATTTTTTTGCTTTGAAAATAATATTTCTCCCTGATCTGCTAACTTTATCATCATTGTCTAAGCAGCTTTGTAACTTTTGTATATAACTTTGTTACTAACAGGCACAGACTGGAGACTTACAGAAGCAGAATAACATGATGGATCTCAAGTTCAACACAGAAATTTCTGTACTTTCCCTTATTTCCAGGGGAAGTCCACTACCAAGGTCTTGCAACACAACACCCAGCACCATTAACAGTATGGAGACCTTTCTGCTTTCAAGTTGGCAGCTAACTACAGAAGAGTGTCTAATGAGAGGCAAATTCTTACTTTTTTCCTCTAGTATCTAACAATCCCTTAAAAGGCCCTTGCAGTGCACAGATTCTTTAGTCCACACACCCTATCCATCTGTACTCTTGCTTACATGCATTCAGCTTTCACACTGCACAAAATGGAATCTTTGCTCCTTCAAGAAAACACAATGTTGAGCTGATGCTGGTTTTATTGATGGCTTACATAAAGGAAGCTCTACAAAAGTGATATACATTTCATAGAGGAGCAAGCAAATAGGAATCCTTTAGCCATATATCTTGGTGTGCAACAGCACAGCCTGAGTTACTTTGTGCTGCCCAGGCTGTAGCTGGCACTTTGGACTTCACCTAAGCCTGGCTTTATGTTCTTCTGTTGAGCCCTCTCTTCTTCTTGTCCATAACCTCAGGCAGTTTCTCTTCCCACAAGTTCTTGTTGCTTATCCCAATCACACAGCAAGCCAGACGTTTCCCAGCATTTCCATTCTCCAAACTGGCCTTATTATTGCCCTTGCCCATGTCATCTTCCTGTTCATGGATCACCACAGATCTGCCCATGATGGAATATGGACCAAAGACTGTGGCAAAGAGGTTTGTTTTGTATTTTCTGATTTTGCCTTCTTTAGGAAGAAAGTTGCCAAAATCTCCTGGGTGCCGAGGGTGATTCACTCTGAAAGGGTTATAGTGTCCCCCTGTAGAGTCACAGCCATTGCTGAGGTCTCCAAGCTCGTGGATGTGTATAGCTCTGCTGGATTGGTTGTTATCCAATGGAAACCCATCCAAGTAAAATAAGGCTTCCAGTCTCCCATATGAGTAACTCTGCCTGAATAAGACTTGTCCAGTCACTTGTGGCTTGTCAGCATCTATTTTGGAGCTGGGCTTCATTTCACAAGTGGCGTAAATCATCCCATCAGTGTCATTACCACGTGTTACTGGGTAGAGCAAATTCTGCCAGAGGTCGTTCACTTGTTTCTGTATTTCATGCAGTGACTCCTGGCGTGGGTCAGTTTCCTTGTCTGTCATGACACCAGAGGCAGACAGGGTGAGCCCAGTGACCAGAGAAAGAATCAGAAACATCTTGGCAATTTCGAGCCTGCAAAAGATACGGGAAGATACAAAGAATTCACACACAGCCGGTGGGGAGCTGAGTGAAACAGCTGGAACAGCGTCCCAGGGGACTGCTGCTTGCTAAACCTGTCCAATGTGATGAACTGAAACTCAATCAGAATGCATACGTGTATTTAAACACATACAACTGGCACCCATGACTAAAAGAAATTCCAGTGATTACGTATTTTAAATTAGATCTTGATCTCAAAAACCACATCTGTTTCCCTGCAGGAAGCAAGCAAGCCAAAATGTTTTAAAGTCTATTTCTGAGTTTGTATTTTTGTATTGTAGAAAAGTAGGCTTTTCTACTTCAACAAATTCCAGCAAGGCAGTGTGCCAGGAGTTTTTTCTTGGTCTATCTACTTAACCATTAGTCAGGCATTACAAACAAAAAGCAAAAATCCAACAAGTTGATTACCTTGCAGAACCCCTCAGTTGTAGCTCTTCACCTCTGCTCCCCTAAGCCAAGATGTGACCGGACACAGGGCCAGAGCTGCGTGGAGGTGATGCTGACAGAAACTGCGTGTTCGTGTGGAAATTAGGTAACGCTGGCCCAGGGGAGGCGGGAGAGATGTGGGAGGGGAGGGAGGCGGGGACGGAGGGAAGAAGGAAGGGACGGGAGAAAGTTCTAGGCATTTTTGCTTTGGGCACGGGTGAGTGTTTTATCCTTTTCTGGTGAGTTTGTTAGTCTGACTCGGTCCTCACAGGCATTAAAAAAAAAGAAAAAGCCACAAAACTTTGAAATTAATCTGCTTTTTGGTGCCTTCATGCACTCATCTAAAGTGAATTTGAGCAGACAGGGAGGGGAGAGGTAGAAGCTTTATTAAGGCACAATTGGGCGGTTTGCTCACTTGTATGCTGGTTATCTAAAGGTAGTTTGCATTTTTATTTCTTCATTAATCAAAATGGAAACTGGTGCTTGAGCAACATCAACTTTAGTATGGATGTATATACAAAAGTTTTTGTGGATTTAGAAACAATTTAAAGTATAATTGTTGAGATACATGTCAATGATGCCTCTGAAGTTTTGGGGTTAGTTAGCATCTGCTCTTCTGTGTCTGCTCCACTGAAGCTCTTCTGCTTTTTTTTGCCTTTTTTTTTTTTAAGTAGCAGTCATTTCTTTCCCAAGAGAGAAGTAAGCGGTACTGAGGCAGTGCAGCACCAGACTGAGGTGCAGAGAAATTGCTCAGAAGCATGGAGAGTTCATGTGTGTTTCATCATCCCATGAACTAGGAAATGCTCTCCTCTCGGGGGCATTGCCCTGCCCACAGCACTTCCTACTGATGTAGCTGAAATGTGGATTTGGCTGTCACAAGATCAATTTAACAGGGTGAGATTTCTGTGGAGAGAAAAGAGTAGCTTTTACTAGTCTGGAACAATTCTCAATGCAAGAAAATTGCAAAGAAAATCCCTTTTCCCAGTTCATGTCTTCTGCCAGCTGGGTAAGGAATGGGACTGTCAGCTTCTGCAATGGTGAAATCGTGTGTGTTAATCTTACCAGTATCATACACTACCTCAGATCCAAGATACTCAGTTATGTGAGAGAAACAATTTTTTTTTCTTTATGTATGAGGGAGATTAGAGCTAAAGGAATACCAACTGCTTGGATCATTAGCCAGGGAAATACAGAATTAACTAACTTCATTTTTGAATATTGGGATATTGCATGTGTTACTTTAGCTCTGGGCTTCAGTTCCTAATCTGTGAAACAGGACAGCTGGTTCTTCAGGGTATTTACAAGTTTTCCAGATCCCTGTGCTCCTGGGCACCATGCAGTGTTCAGAGGGAGCTGAGCCCTCAGTAAAGTCAAGTGCCAGGATTGTCCATCACCCCAAGCCTAACACCACCTCCTCTGCAGCTCTTCCCACCTTCCTTCACTGGCAGTTTCTCAGCTGAGAAAGGCCATACTTGTACTTGCAGTGTGGTAATACAATGAAATTGCTTGGGTTTAAAGCATTTGAAATTTTTATAATCAAATTTTATAAATAGACACAAAAATGTTCACCTAAGACGAGCCAGATGCAAAGGTTTAAGTTTGTGAAATACAGGAAGCAAACATTCAGTCTAGGTACTGTTAGAAAAATTACTTCTTAGCAGCATAAACCATTTTTAAGGGGTCACAACAAATGGAAGGAGGAAAGGAGCATCGTTCATTGTTTACTCTTTGAGTCACAAAGTAGTGAACTGCAATTGAGGTTAATACTTTCACAAGGAAATTCCTGAGGCAGCAGTCAGTACTCAAAAAAAGAGAATTGTAAAGCTTTTATTGAATTTTAAGGCATTTTCAGATACGTACTAGGGACAGAGTTTTAGCTGGCTTAAATGCAGCAATGTTCCTGACCGCAGTGGCATTTGTGCTGTCTACCCCAGCTGGGATTCTGTCCCTGGAAAAACCTACTTGCTGCTCCCTTTTGATGTACTGCGCATGAGGGAGGGAAGCAGAAATGCAGAAGTGTAAAGGAGATGATCAAAGGGACAGAAAGGACTGCAGCAAAGTGAAATGATGTATTTGTAGTGCTCCGCACTTCAGAGAATGAAAAGGAAATAGTAGCTGTGGGCGCTGTCAGAAAGATGTATTCTGAAAAGGAGAAGGGATGATAACTACAAGGAATGCAATAGCCGAGGTGATTTGGCATTCATTTTGAGCCTGAAAGATGGTCACTAAGTACTGACCAGGTGTATCATTAAAGTCTGTTGTTACCCACTGCCTGTGTTTTAATTTTCTGGTTACAAAGAGGTGTGAATAATGGGCTTGACAGCCTTTAAAGCAGACAGCAGTTACTGGGAAGAAAGCCCACAGTGACCTGACCATGCACTTGTGTTACAATCACTGCTCTAAAAAAAATAGACCTCTGCTTTTGTTCCAGTTCTACCGGATCTTTTGTATCCTGAGTTTCAAGCAATGTCCTAAAGATTCCTGGGCTATACAAGACAGACAAGTCAAAACAACTTCTGCAAGGCTCTGGACTGCATAGGAAGAATTTTGTTCTACAGTGAGCTTTGTAGCAGACTCTGCTCACAAGCTCTCAGTCCATGCTGTGACCTTCAGGGTCGGTTGGTTGGTTGGTTGGTTAGTGGGCTTGTTTTGCAGTGACACCATTCCTATTGCATTACTCTGCTCTTTGACATCCTGCTGTTTGATTTGTCCAGCACAGAGTTTAACATGATGAGAAAAATACTGCATAGGGGAGAATCCTTTTATAGCAAGTTGTAGTGTCTCCAGCAGTTGCATCTGTTCTCACTGTTTTTTTTGATAGAATGGTTTTTCATAAAAACAACACCCAGACAAGGAAACTTTTATGTCTTTGGGAGTAAGTGATGGAGCTGACTGTTTTTCTCCACATATGGCAGCAGCTGGAGCAGCTGAAAGAAAGGGGACATTTGTAGTCTGAGGGAAACAGTCAAGATCCTTGGGCACCTGATATGCTCCTTTGATTTTAGGCACTTTCTGCCATTTTTTGAGTCACGGGAGCCAGCTGTGCTGGTGGCTCATCAGGCAGCATTTGTGCTGTCTACCCCAGCTGGGATTCTGTCCCTGGAAAACCTACTTGCTGCTCCTTTTTGATGTACTGCACATGAGGGAGGGAAGCAGAAATGCAGAAGTGTAGAGGAGATGATCAAAGGGACAGAAAGGACTGCAGCAAAGTGAAATGATGTATTTGTAGTGCTCCGCACTTCAGAGAATGAAAAGGAAATAGTAGCTGTGGGCTGCTGTCAGAAAGATGTATTCTGAAAAGGAGAAGGGATGATAACTACAAAGGAATGCAATAGCCGTGATTTGGCATTCATTTTGAGCCTGAAAGATGGTCACTAAGTACTGACCAGGTGTATCATTAAAGTCTGTTGTTACCCACTGCCTGTGTTTTAATTTTCTGGTTACAAAGAGGTGTGAATAATGGGCTTGACAGCCTTTAAAGCAGACAGCAGTTAGTGGAAAGAAAGCCCACAGTGACCTGACCATGCACTTGTGTTACAATCACTGCTCTAAAAAAAATAGACCTCTGCTTTTGTTCCAGTTCTACCGGATCTTTTGTATCCTGAGTTTCAAGCAATGTCCTAAAGATTCCTGGGCTATACAAGACAGACAAGTCAAAACAACTTCTGCAAGGCTCTGGACTACATAGGAAGAATTTTGTTCTACAGTGAGCTTTGTAGCAGACTCTGCTCACAAGCTCTCAGTCCATGCTGTGACCTTCAGGGTTGGTTGGTTGGTTGGTGGGCTTGTTTTGCAATGACACCATTCCTATTGCATTACTCTGCTCTTTGACATCCTGCTGTTTGATTTGTCCAGCACAGAGTTTAACATGATGAGAAAAATACTGCATAGGGGAGAATCCTTTTATAGCAAGCTGTAGTGTCTCCAGCAGTTGCATCTGTTCTCACTGTTTTTTTGATAGAATGGTTTTTCATAAAAACAACACCCAGACAAGGAAACTTTTATGTCTTTGGGAGTAAGTGATGGAGCTGACTGTTTTTCTCCACATATGGCAGCAGCTGGAGCAGCTGAAAGAAAGGGGACATTTGTAGTCTGAGGGAAACAGTCAAGATCCTTGGGCACCTGATGTGCTCCTTTGATTTTGGGCACTTTCTGCCATTTTTGAGTCACGGGAGCCAGCTGTGCTGGTGGCTCATCAGGCAGCATTTGTGTGGAGTTAGAGGCTGCAAGGCTGCCAGACTTCCACGTCCTGTGTTTGGTGAGCTGTGGTGTGTGCCAAGTGCCCCTGCCCCGTGTGACATCCAGAGGGTCCTGGTACCTGCACCAGGGTCTGCAGCCAAAGCCTGCAGGGCTTTGTGGTGCTGCAGGCAGTGCAGCCATTGGGGCAGGACGTGGAGAGCAGCAGTGCAGGACATGGAGAAGCAGTGCAGGACATGGAGAGAAGCAGTGCAGCCAGAGAGGGCAGGACACAGAGAGCAGCAGTGCAGGACATGGAGAGCAGCAGTGCAGCCAGGACAGGCAGGGCATAGAGAGCAGCAGTGCAGGACATGGAGAGCAGCAGTGCAGGACACAGAGAGCAGCAGTGCAGGACACAGAGAGCAGCAGTGCAGGACATGGAGAGCAGCAGTGCAGGACACAGAGAGCAGCAGTGCAGCCAGGACAGGCAGGGCACAGAGAGCAGCAGTGTTGGCAGCCAGGGTGGCAGTGAAGGCTCTGTGTCTTTGGCCATTCACGGCCTGTGACCTCTCTCTCTCTGGAGCTCTGGTGCTGCCCAGGGGGGCTCTGCCCAGGGCTGAGCTGTTTTTGCCTTTGCACCTGCATGGGGAAGACAGGGCTGGCACTGGGCACCATATCCCACAGGAATTATGATGGAGCAACTGGTTTGCAGTTCCTATGAAGAAAAAAAAAAAAGAAAATAAAATGAAATGAAACATTTTCCTGTAGAAAATGGAAGATCTGTTGCTGGTCATGAGTTATTCTTCCTGTTTAATCCTGTTCCTTGACTTGGTATTTCTATTTAAAGAAATAAAAATATTTACTGCCTGAGATAAGCATCCATTTATAATATTCTTACAAAAGAGCTGTAAGCGTTTCCAACTTTTCAGGGCATTACCCATAACAAAACTCAAATAAATAAACAAAAGGGAAACAGCACTGTTCTCTCTGGGGAATAATTTCTCTTGCAAACAGAAGCTCATGCAACTGTCAAACTACTCTGCGTCAGCCAATTTGAAAAATTTTTGAAATTCTTCCTCTTTAATAGCTTGTGAAGAAATCATTTCATGAGAGTGAGGGAGAGATGATCTGTAAGTAAGCTTTCAGAACAAGCTGCATTCAGAAACTCGTTCTCAGTCTGTCAGCCTAATTTAACAGAATTTCATCTTCACATGTGAATATAAAATATAAATATGTAATGTAAAAAGTAGGGAGGGAGCCCAGCTATCAGATAATTTAGGATATTATTTTTGTTTGCATTTATTCCCTGATCTTTTATAAAATGTTTATCCTTTCCTCTTTGTAGCATTAATCTGATGAGGGGTTTGCTGTTGGAGATGAGACAAGAAATAAACACGAGACCTTTTTTCAAGCTCAGTGCCCAATGGCCACAAATGGAAATATCTTGGGGATTTTCAATTTCAAAGTGCACGTTGCATACATTGTGCATATTTGCACAACTTCAGCTCCCTGTGTAGCTTCAAGCTGCAGCTCAGGAGCTATAGGAATTCTGGGCCATTAGGTCAGATGCATGAGCAGTGTTTACCTACAAATAACTAAATACAAAGAAATTTCTCTTTTTGTGACACTTAATAGCAGCTGTCTCATTAATCTAATGAACATCACCGATTCACTGAGCATGATTTTCGGATATTTCTGTCCTTAGTGTACTAAAAAGACACAGCCATTAATAACAGACCAAACCCTGCCTTCTGTTTGTGTGTGTCATCACCCTTGGTTTGTATCTCTCCTGTGGTCTGAAAGGGATTTAGAGACACCAGACCAAACCTTACCAATCAAGACTTAGTAAATCAAGACTTAGGCTTCTGTATCCTGTTTTTAAAAGTCATCATTGCTGAAGAATCTGCCATCAACTGTGGCTTGACTGTCCTTTCTCTTACAGGTTTTCCATCTCTGTAGCCTGGTTCTCACTGCAGATTGGAAGCGCTGTTTTGATTGTACCCACTACAGACACGGGGGACAGATTATTCTCTTCTTTGCAACAGCCTCAGTCAGACTTGAGAGTTTAACTCTGTACCAATGGCTCTTCCATCTTTCAGCTAAACATTTCCCATTCTTTTAACCTTTCCTCCTCAATTGTGTATGCTCCTAAGTAGACCGCCTTTTCCTATGGACTGTGCACTTTTCCTGGCAGAGAAGTCCCAAACATCCCAGTGTGCCAGACAAACAGTCAGAACTACCACCATGCTTGTCATGCAGACTATATTATTCTCTACATCATAATATGATCTTTGACTGACCCTTTCCTGCAGAACTGCTGCTTATGCAGTTATTTCCATTTTATATTTCAGTAGCTGCTATTTCTGCCATGTATGGGATTTTACGATTGTCTTAATAGAGTTACCTCCTATATTTTTACTTTCCCCACCTCTTATTTCTCCAGCTTGTCAGGAACATTTTGAATTCTAATCCTTCCTCACAGTGTATTTACAGCTCCCCCAGACTGGTATCAGCTGTGAATTTAATCACTTTACTTTTTGTTCCGTCATTCACGTCACTGACAGGAGGGCTGATAAAGCTGAATAGACAAACTCCTGCACCCAAGGCAGGTTGCTCTCCCTGTTGGGAACTGACTGGTTTCTAAACTGGTACCAATTTCCCACCATCCCCATACCTGCTTTATAAGAGTGTGATCAAGACTGGTATTTTCCCCAGCTTGTGTGTAAGAATGTCATGTGAGATAGTAGTTAAGATATTTAGCAAAGTTCATTCAGATAATCACCTACCTCTTCTCTATATGCAAGACAGATTATCCTGCTGTAGAAAGGAAATAAAAAGTTCCTGACGTCTTTTATCCATTTCCCTTTCTGACATTCTATCCATTCCCTTTCAGGTGTATGCAAGAAGTTTGCCTCTTTTAGAGGTTTTTTTTGTGTCTGTGACTCCTGGATTAAGCCACACTTATCATTACAGAATTTTCAGTCCTCCTAGGAACCAAAATCATTTACTGACCCTATCTCAAAGAACCTTCATTACTGTTATTACTCTGGGAGAAGCAAAATGTCTTTGAAGAGCTGCCTGGCACTAAGTGGTGTCTGAAACCTTAAGCAGACAAAAACAAACAAAAATGTGCACTATTTAAGTGCACATTCCCACATTGCTTTCTCCCTTCTGACTAAATAGCCAGTAGAAGCAAGGATTAGGTTAATTCATTCCAATATATAGACTAAATTTCCAGAGCTTTCCATTTCTGACCCTCTTATTTCTTGCAAGCAGCACCTGTTTGTGAAGGTCTCCCAGTTCACCCGTGTTCCCCACCGCTACATTACAATTGCCTATACTGAAGGCACACCTTACTAAAACCAGGAAAATTAAACCCATTCTTAAGTTTGCATTTAAATGTAGAATCATTGGTGCTTGTCAAGTCACCTTGATGCTTTATTTACAAATTCAGGAGGATCTTGGTGCTCCCATGCCCCATATCGGCATGCAGAAACCCTTGGTGGCACCTGCAGGCACTGGGGGCTGTGCTCTGCACTGGAGCTCAGTCGTGTTCCAGGAGGACAAAAGCCCCTGGCTTCCACAGCAGGAGCAGCTCCTGCTCTGGTGGGAGCCCAGCGCTGGGTGTGCAGGCAGGGGCTGTTCACTGCAGCCCTGGGTGGAGACAGCCCTGGACTCCTGCTGGAGTCAACACTCAGAATCCAGGAGGATCCTCATCCCTGAGCACAGCAAGGGGCAGGAGAGCCCTTGAACTCCTGGAGGCTTTCTCAGAGCAGCTATTTCACCTCAGATGGTGTGGGATGCTACTATAGAATAAAATAATTTTTAAAAGGTATGGCTTATCTGTGTTGGATACCCAACTCCATTGAAAATTGTGCAGTTCAGGACCTGAGCCTCTGAGTACTTTTCAATGCAGGTTGTTGTAAATCCTTTGAATTTGTATCTTTCAGAACTGCAGAAATTATAAAATTTGAAAAATGCAACCTTTTACAAAGTAAAAATAGTTTTTATGGTAAAGTGGCTCCCCACCTTTTTAGCCTTATTTATCCCAGTGGTTGACTTTTGTAAGAGTAACTGAAACCCTGAGAGACTGATGAAGTTTAACAATGTGTGTTCATTATATCCAATTTTGTTCTCTTGGTGAAAACACAGACTCCTAAATCCTATTTAGACTCTGAAATTTCAGAGGTTCCAGCCCTCATCTGACCTTAACACCTCTTAGTTTTGTGCAGCTTTTGTAAGCCTGTGCACATGTTTAAATTCTCCCATGGCAAATGGTTTTGGAGATCAGATGTTCAGGATTAAGAGCACAACCAGTTTTTGCCTTGTTTAAAATAATTTTGACATTTTAGTGGAAGTCATTAAGATTGTTTTCTTGTGCTCTCAAATGGGGCACAGTGTGAGTGAGACATTTTTAGGAAAATTACATAAAAATATTTTAATTGCTAAATTACTCACCTTGAGAATATTAGCACAAATATTTTGAAAACTCTGAAGGTTTTATCTGGGGTAAATATTGAATTCCTGGGGTAAACACCTGAATTCCTCCCCTGGGAAGATTAATTCACAAATAAATAAATTATTAAAGTCAGGGGCTCTTCTGAGTAAAAGCATGTAGGAATAGTCACTTCTGGTTGAAGATGCTCTTAGTATTGTTTATATTTGCATTCTTTTTTTTCTTCTTTCTCTTAACTGTGGAGTGGAATAAAAACCTCCCCAGATGGTGCCAGGTTTAAGGATCTCCACACAGGTGCAGCATGGTTCTGTGGGTTCTGATTTCCAACCCGGAGACTCTCACTGGTTCCAGCCCAGCAGCACAAAGGATCTGAGCATCTCTGAAACTGGGTGTTTGGCTCTAGAAAAACAGAGGCTAGATAGGAGGCAAACACATGAAGGCACGCTGTTTTTATCAGCTCCAATGTCTGCATTAACAGGCAAGGCTGAGAATGCCACCTGCTTACAGAAAGGCTTTCAACTCATAGGGCATGGAGTTCCTAATAGTATTCCATTAGATATAATGAGGTGTGCTGGTGCAGATTTCCCCCCTGAAGTTTGCACGCATTTGTACAAAATAAGGCTCCTGCTGGGGTGTTTTATGAATGTGGAGTCTTTCAGTTCCAGTTAAATAGGATAACCAGCTGTTTTCCTGGGCACATGAAGAAATCCTTGGATTGGTTGTTGTTGCTACTCTCAGCATTAGCATGCCTGCAAAAAATGAATAAAAACACAGAAATATTTTACTGTAACCTTCTTGAAGGGAAGGCAAGCCTTTGTATGCATCAGAAATTGTTCTCATAGATGCAGGGGGAAAGAAAGGATAAAAATCTATTTTCTTTGTCCCTTCATTTTGTTGCAAACCTTCTTTGCATCTTCAGCCTCTAGGTCTCCCTCCTATGAGTTGTCATCTGTGTTGTCACTTGCAAGACTTTATTCCCCAAACCTGCAGATGTTATTAAATTTGAGGATTATAAGGTTATGTAGGACATGGTAGAAGCCAGATATGGAATGGATGTTTTTATTAGAGGATTACCAAATTTTGTTAACAGGAGTGCGCCTGAGTAATTCTACTGGAATCTCTGCTGTGCTTGTTATGAAACATCTGATCCTGAAGCAGATACAGAGTGCACTGTGGCAAAGCCCAGGTTTCTCACCATGCCAAGGATAGGTCATGTTCATGATGTGTAAAGCTGGATCAGTGCAAAGGATGTATAATGATTTCACTGGAAAAAGTGTAATGACGTGGCAGAGGTATCTCACCGTAAAATCCCAAATATCCCAATGACTTGTTCACTTCAGAATCCCTTTCTACTGCTGGTACATGTTATAGGCAACAAAACAAAATCAATATACAAGGTGTGTGCTTCAATGTTAGTTTCAAATACAGTGAAAATATCTAATGCTTTTTGTAGTTTTTTATAACTTGGACTTTCCTAGTATATGACACCAAGATCTCAAGCAAACTTGTTGCTCCTAAGGCATGAGATTATGATGACATCAACTCTGTAAATGTCACTATACTGGGGTATATATAGTATATTTGTGAGTGTATTTGTATTTGGCTAACTCAAGCTAGTGAGCTTAAAGCAAGAAATCAGATGAGAATGTTGATGAAGAAGAAATAAATAATCTGAGACACCTGGAGACACCATTTTCTCACAGTGATGAACTTGCCCAGCTAAGGTCACCCAAAGGCTACTGAGGAAACTTCTTCCAAGAGGAAGGTGAGTCAGGAAATTTCCAGAAGCTATGAACAGTTTGCATAACAACTTGTACCTGCTGTGGTGTGTATCTACCAGTTGTGTACTCTGGTAGGAAGCTCCCACCCCTGCGGCCATTTGCTCCCTTCCAACAGGAAGAGAGAGATAATTGGAAGGGCAAAAGCAGGAAAACCCATGGGATGAGATAAAGCCAGTTTAAGTGGAGGAGGGAAACAGGGGCAAAGACAAGTTGTGATGAAGAAGCAGTCACTGCTCACTCAGCAATGTCTGGAGCAGCATCTTTGGAAGTGCTTTGGTCCCTCCCTTTCTTGCCGACCATGATGCCACAGGGTGTGGAATATCCCTTGGGGTCAGCTGTGCTGGCTGTGTCCCCCCCAGCTCCTTGGGCACCCCCAGCCTCCTTTTGCTGGCAGGGTGGGATGGGGCAGAAAAGATCTTAACCCTGCTGTAAGCACTGCTGAGCAGCGGCTAAAACATCTCTGTGTTATCAACAGTGTTTTGGCCATAAATCCAAACAAAAGCACCACACAAGCTACTTTAAGGAAAATTAGCTCCATCTCAGCCAGACCCAATGCCCCTGGATGCTGGCATAGCCCTGTACATGGAAGGAAAAGAGAAAACAGTATTTGAGTCACAGCTAATGTGGTTTGCAATTCCAAGAGAAAAGTGAAGGGAATTGAGGAAGGAATTTGTGTTGTACTCCCAGTTACACCTTTCCTTCTGCTACAGGGCTGAATTGCTGGGATAATAAAGTCCACTTGATTTATATGAGCAGACTCCTAATCACTTAATAAACCACTCAAAAAGTTATTTGGTAGAGTGGAAAATTATTAACTGGCTGAGGATCCAGCAAGCAGCAGCTGTTTCATAGTAAAAACTTGACTGTGAGGACTGGCCCAAGAATGCCCATGGTCAGTGCCAGAAAAAAAATATTTTTTTTAGTTTTAAAGTTATTTCCCAGTTGGATCTACAAGGAAAGGAAAATTCAGGTCCATGTATATAATTTGAAATTGTAATTAGTAGCATAAATGAACATTTGCTGTTTATACTGTATTTATGTATTTCCTAGCTGTGAATTAGTCACAATCCTGTTCCACTCTGAATCCCATCATCAGTTTAAGCTTCTCATACACTCATAGAATAACCTGTGTTGGAAGGGAGTCACAGGATTGCCAAAGTCCATCTCCTGGCCCTGCACAGGACGCTCCAAGAATCCCACCATGTGCCTGACAGCATTGTCCAAATGCTTCTGGAACCCTGTCGGGCTTGGTGCTGTGACCGCTGCCCTGGGGAGCCTGTTCCAGTGCCCAGCCATCCTCAGGGTGAAGAACCTTTTCCTGATAGCCAACCTAAACCTCCCGTGAGACAGCTGTGAAGTCTCCCCTGAGTGTGGCTATTCAATTTACTAAAATCACTTGTCTGTTTCTGCAGGAAGGATGAGTATCTTTTGCCTTGGCTATGGATATTTGCTCATGTTTTTGACTGGATCTAAGATGGCACAGTAGGATTTTTAGGGGGTTTTTTGGTTTAATGGGTAATTGTTAGCATCAAGATTGCTCTCACAATATCCAGCTGGGTGACAATTTTAAAATCAAGAGTTCAACTGGAATTCCACTATGAAATTTAGATTTTAAGAAACTTCACAATAAAAGGTGAATCTCTCTACAAGGTAGACTAGAGCATGCATACTGTATGTAATCACAGAGTTACATCGTTCCTCATTGTAGCCCTACAGTCTCATTTTTCAGACAGCAGAAGAGAATCTCTGTGTTCTGAACACTTCTGGTGTGGTGTGACTCCATAGTTTGGTAATTGCTGTATGTAGCTTCATCAAAGAACATTGTCACATCACAAAAGGAAGTATGGTCCTAGGATTAAAAGACAGTTTCAGATACTGGAAGTCTCTTTATTTTAGTCTCTTTCTCTTGACATGGAATAAGGAGTCTAGCCTGCTCTTACCTCCAATTTGCCCTTCTTCAAAATGTTGGTAATGATGACTCACTCTCTCATGGGGGTACTTTGAAGCTTAGATGAAGTCTGAGTTGTTTCTGACACTGAGAAAATTGATGTCAGAAACTGCAATATTGGAATACTAATCTTTCAAGGCTAAGATAAATAATTGTCCCCAAATGAAAAGCTATTTTCTCTGCAATTTTTTTTGCCCTCTCTATAATATTCTTTGAGTTAATAGAGTCCACACTCAATACAGACAACAGAGGAGACAGTGGACACTGCTTGCTTAAGTAAACAGCAGGCAGAGCCCAAATTATTAGTAAATACCAAGTCTTCATTTAGGTTGAATAACGCTGCAATCCAACAAATAAATGAGCCATCAAGTTTGAATTTATGTAGCATACGAAACACATTAAAGCCATCTGACCATGACAAAGGCCTTTTCTGCTGTGAATAATGAGGCCAACACATTAGAATATCCTTTAGATGAAACATTAAACCCAAGGTCCTTTCTGTTTGTCTTTGGTGGCTCTTCAGGTGGAAGTTAAAGACTCCATGGCATTTCACTAAACCCATAGAAAATCTCTGGCCTCCAGAGGTATTACTTTCCTAGTAAAGAAATAAATAAATTAAATTTAAAAATTAGAATAGCCAAAGCTGTGTATGAGTTGAATATCATCAAGGAAAATGCCAGTTTTCCTCTCCATGAGGAGAGTGAGAAAAGTTCTCATTTCATGGAGAGGAAGGTGAGTGTGTCTGCTATAAATATAGGTCTTTAAAAGTCCTTTGGGATTTTGGGAGTGTAAAACACAGAAAAATGGTTTGTACTCATCATTAACAAAAAGTGTGGTAAAGGATAACAAATCCAAGTCATATATGATATCTTTGCATGTGTCTATCTTACATAACTAGACATGCACTTTCACATGTGCAAGTTCCAAGAAGTGGCTTGGAGACAAACAGAAAATATGCCAGGAAAAATTCTTTACTTCAGCCTGTACATGTGTGATTCACTTTATGAAGTCCATCTCGATTTTCAGCTTCTTTTGTGTAATACCAATGATTTTGTATCACTTGAGATAGTTTAGCTGTGCCTTTAGTCTGAGTCTCAGTGAATGTTTATCTACTTAGTGGAAACCAGGCTCTTGTTCCCTGAGCCTGCATCTTAGTTGTGTAGTTTCACACCAGTTTCTTAGCATTAGCCATAAGAGGCCATGTGAAAGGTAAATTTCAGACTCCTCTCATAGATGCAGATGTACTATTTAATTGTTATCAAGCTGCCTGGACTCACCCATTTGAATTTAAAAGAATTATAGAGAGAACAATCCTCTTGAAAGAAACACAAGCAGCAGAGATAATGAAGCCTTTCATGAAGAACTGACTGATGAATCTGGGCATCATTCAATATTCTGAATAATGAGCCACTTCTTCTGTCTTGCTGAGAAACATATGGGATGTGAGGAAACCAGCTATAAACCCAGCCATGTCTGTCCCATCCAGCATCCTCCCTGCTGGAGGCAGGGGAGAGCTGCCTTATGAGGAAAGGTGGTTCAAGGGAAACCTTGGTATTCAGTAAACCCTTGGTATTCAGTGAAAGCAAGCTCAGTCTTTGTGAATCTTACCTGGCTGGAAACCCCTGTTCTATCAACAGGAATGCCACAGAGAGCTGTGGTGCTTGTCCAACAGGGATTAATGCTGGCTGGTTTAGGGAATCCATTGTGGTTTTAGTGTGTGACTACTTGAAATTTCTGACACGATGGAAATGTCCCACAGGTTGTGCTTTACAGCAGAAGAGAGAGTGGTAACAGGAGAGCAATGTAAATATCTAACAGAGACACTTCTTCACATTGATTTCATTGCCTTTCATTTCATTCATCCCCACATCATGGACAGGAAGTCTGGTAATGAGGACTGGAAGCACATGCTGCCTTTGCTGACTAGTCTGACACAGAGGGGATGCATGCACCCCATGAATCTATCAAATAGATCTTTAAGCCATGCCATTTCTTTCATGACAATAATTAAAGATGCCATTTCTTTCATGACAATAATTAAAGATGCCATTCTAATCTAAAGGGCCAGATCCAGCCTGTGCTTTGTGATGGCCACTTTGCACGAGGTAACTACAAATCTTGTAAGTAGCTTGTGTGGTGTTCAAAGCAACAAATGGAGTTTTCTTTTTTTGAGGATTTCTTCTAGACCTAGATGAACACAGAATAGAATTTTCAAATTTAGCTCACTAACTTCTAAAAAAGAATTATTTTAGTGAGTTGAAAGTTTTGTCTAGCCTTCCTTTATATCTGCTTTGGTATGATTATGGACCCTTCCAGGCATTACTCATAGAGCTTTACTCGATGCCTTAAAATATTAAATATTTTTAACATGTGGTATCCAACTTAAAAGGTTTATTTTTAAAATTGCTAATTCCTAACCTTCATTTTCTTTGTCTCTTTAACTGTTGTCCAAAAAACTGGAGGTAGGGTGTTCCCAACATAGGGTCTGTGATATATGAATGGATTGTTTGGACTCCATTCAGAGGAAGGTGATGATAGACATCTGCCCAAAAAGCAATTACCTGCAATGTATTTAGGGAGGCAAAATAATTCAGTGGTGATTTACCACCTCCAGAAAGGGTTTGTCTTAGAAACAGTGCTGTTATTTGTTGTGGATTTTTTTCAGACGTTTTACTCCCAGTTTTCAAGAACTAAGAAAAAGAAAAATCACAAATTATTTTACCATATAACACAGACAACAATATGTAGAAATAATTAATAGGGACATTTGAAGGGAAAACAGGGTCGCACCATTAGCCCCTAATAAAATGCATCAGAGTTGATGAATTATTTTAATGGGACAGAATGACAAAAAAGGGACCGTTTCACCTAAGCAGGGACAGCTGGTCCCTCTGACAAGGATACATTGCTGTCTAGTGCAGTCTGCCAGCCGGCAAGGCTGAAATAATGGCACTGAGGGAGGTGTGACTGCTCCTCGTTCACCTAAGTGGAGAGGTAATACCAAGTCTGATGAGGAGCACTTGGTATTAACTGCTTCGTGTCTGAAGGCAGACAGCAGGCCAGCCGCCCTCCATCGCGGCCAGGGAGGGTCTGCTCGGCTTTTGCAGATGCTGCTCATCCTGATGCCACCGCGCCAGCTGTGCCAAGCAACATCCAGCTGACAACTGGCCCTAACAGAGGGGCTTGATCCCTATTTCTGCTCCTAGGTGAGAGCAATGGTGGATTTGTCTTGACAAACAAGCTCTGGATCTGCTGGTAGGTAAAACTAGCTCTGCAAGATACAAGAAACAATGGGAAGGATTCCACTGACTGATGAATGGAAAGATATTTGCTTTTACAAATAAACTCTAGGTTTGCTGATAAATGAAATTAGACATTGAGAGATGAAAGAAACAATTGGGAAGAAAAACCCCTAAATTCCGTAAGAATTAAAAATTAAAAGGGAGGGTTATACATTAGAGGGAAATCTTTGGAAAATCTTCAGTATCAGGCATATCGGTGAGTCTGTACCTCCCAAGTACCTCAGCCAATGGGGAAAGAGAGAAGGGAAATGGGGCCAGGAAATCAGGATAAAAGGAGGCTGCGTCCTCCAAAAATTCAAGAGATCCCAGGGGAATGCCCCATGGCCTCTCCCTTTATTCGAATACAGCCAGAAAGGACTCCTCTGTCTCCTTTGTGGACATAAACCTCTGGTGTTTGTGGATTATTTTTCCTAACAGAGGCAGTGGGAGCCTGGGACAAAATTTCCACCTGGGGACCAAACTGGGCGTTTCTCAAAAGCAGAACTGCTCCCTTACCGTAGCTGGCAGTGCCAGGCAGCAGCTCCGGGGGGGCTTTGGGGGCTGTACCTGCACAGGAGATTTCTGTGCCTGCGGAAATCCGCCCTTGCTGCCAAGCCCTGGTGCAGGGCAGCCCTGGGAGCGGGGCTGGAGGGGCAGGCACGGCCCGCAGCCAGGGCCATGTGCCAGCACGCCAAGCACACGGGTGCGAGTACAGCATCTCGGTGACTGATGGCAGAATTCACTTTGATACAACGTGTTTGTGGGGGGGGGAGAGGTGGATTAACTTAACTGACAGACAGTGCTCCGATTATTTGAAAGGTGGTTGTAAAATGGCTGTTTTATCTTGCATTTCACCTGCTTCTGAGAGCAATTTTATCTAGATAGGGACGGGATGGCCCAGGGGACTGAGGCAGCTGAGGCTTCATTTGTAACTCACACGACCAAGGCTAGTGAGGAATGCACGGCACTGACCCCTTGCTGGGTTTTGGGAACTGGAAACCAGAGTTCAGTTCCAAAAGAATTAAGGACCTGACCCTACTTTCACTAAAACAGTGGTCCAAGCATGAGTCTGAAGCACCATGGTGCAAATCCTCAGTGCTGCTTTTAGCAAGTGTCCTGGCGGCGAGGAGATGAAGGCAGGCAGGGCTGGAGAGCTGGTGTCTGGTGCTGCCTGCAGAGCCAGGCTGAACTGCACTGTCACAGCACCACCAGCTCATCCTGATGCTCATTTGCAAAAGGAAAAAGTGGGGAGCATCTGCTATGTGCAACAGTAAGGAAAAAACAACCCAAAACCCAAACCAAAACACAAACAAAAACATGTGGGAGGGAGGGAAAGGAAAAGAAGGATGGAAAACAAGCTAAGGAAAAACCAAAAGAACAAACATAAATAGAAAACTCATGCCAAAACCAAAGCCTTTGGTCCCCTGATCAAAACAACTTCGACCAATGTATCTATTCTCAGAAGAGCCCTATTTCAAAAAGCAGTCAGCTTTCTAACAAATAAAGAATTGCTCTGTGGTTTCCTTCCAAAGCTGTAATCCAGCTTTCTAGAGTAAGATGAAAAGCTAATTTTCTAGAAGTTTAACGTGTTTGTGTAAGCATGTCAGGTGAAATAAATGACATTGATATTCAGTGTGTGTATAGGTGGCACCAGCTCCCAGAACTCGCTCTCTTTTTCATCTTACTGGAACATTAACTTATGCTCCTGAGGGCTATGTAGAATGCAGAGTGAGAGTGTGAACTTAAAAGATAATTTATCATAGCTTTCTCCTTGTATCATTCTCTTTTCCTAAACTTTTCCATATCAGAATATAGAGCAGAGGGAATTTACTTTTGCCTCAGCTGCTTCTGACTGCACCCATGCAGGCTCTTACTCAAATCAAACCTTTGCATCCTGCAGATTGACTTCTCAGCATATTTCCTTTGTTAGCAGAGGAGTGGAAGTTTTACCATTATAACTGGGTCATGGGAACCTTAAAATTTGATCTTTTGAATAACTATAGTAACTGCAAAACATACCAAGGACTATAGTAAGAGAGAGAAGGGGTTTCACAGGAAAGTATCTCATCCAGTCCAGCAAGAGCTGGTGACAAAGAGGATCAAGCAGCACCATTCTTTACTCCTTGTTCTAAACAATTGTGAGCTCCAGCTCTGGAAAGGCTTGGACTCTCTTTCTATTATGCATTTATATACTACTGAGTGTGACAGAGATGTTCTACTAATTTCTACAAAACAGAAATGTAATGTTAGTGACAATGTAGGTAAAAAACTGGCAAAACCTGGAAACTGGCACCCAGTTTCCCTCTTCTATATCAATATTCATAAATTAATCTGCATTAATTACTTAGGCATATAATTTGACTTTCTAGTAGAGCTCGGGTTTTCAATTCACATTTTGCAGAATGAAAAGCTGAGGTGTACACAGGTTACGTGACTTTTTTTCTTCCTGATCTACTGCTGAGTTAAAAAAATAATAAATTGCTGATGGCTGCACCACAATACTGAGCTGCTTTCCCTTTTTATTTTCTTGGTGCTTTTTTTGTTTGTTTTTTTGTTTGGTTGTTTGATTGGTTTGGGTAGGTCTTTTTGTTGTTGTTTGGTTGGTTTTGGGTTTGGTTGGTTTGAGGTTTTGTTTGTTTGTTTGTATTATAGGAATAGCAATGTTTTAATGTCTAACGGTGCTGATAGGCATCAGCATTGGAGATGTCTGGAGATGGCAGATTACATAGCTTTATTTAAAACATAAAGTATTCTTAAGTGTGATGTATCTTCCTGTATTTTAGTTTTCTGTTCTTTATTTGTATGTGATGCTAAAGGTGGAAGTAGGATTAGCTGAAGAACAGGTAGCAATCAATGAGCAGGAGGATGCCTGGCCCTCCAAGAGATGTGATTCTGGATGCTGCAGTGCCTCTGAAGTACTGAGATCCAAAGTTATTGTATATTTGTCTTTAGCTCTCTCTTTATAAGAGAATGAGCAGAACTTGGCATAGGAGCACACCTTGCAAATTTGCTTCTAAGGCCTTTGCTTCTGTCCATCAGAGAGCCAAACCATGGAAATTGTCCTTTAGTCCTATTGGACAGTCCTGAACCCATATAAACATGCAATATGTGGGCAAAACCAAGAGAAATCTTTGAAACATAAACTGATTATGCAAGGGGCTAAATGATTATATGCAGGCTGAGGGCACCCCCAGTGCTAAGCCCTGCTCTTCCACCCATGGCTATGCCTCTAAGAAAAAAGCCATTTCACAAAAGCCCTCCTTCAAGGGGACTGAGACAGTAGGAGGACAACCCAGTGTGGCCTGGGGAGTGTGTGCTGCACAGAGGTGACTGTGCTGGCTGTGTGAGATTGTATCACATCATGTAGTGAACAAAGGTGCGTGATAAAATGTGGAGGATGAAAGCTCTATGGTTGTCTCAGGAAACAGGCTGCAGAAGGCTTTGAGAATATTCTCAGGAATGTTTGATGATATATTTGTTCTGTCCTTGCAATTTCTCCTTACTCATATGATACTGGCCATCATCATCAGACTTGCAGTCTAACAGGTAGTCTCTGCCGAGCTGCCGTACCAAGAACACCTTGGTTCAGTACAAACAACCAAGGAAGGAACTGTTCATTTTGTATCTCCCTCTTCCAAAGGGAAAGGACTGAGACACTGATATTCTCAGCCTGTGAGTCGGTTTGCCTAGTCTTTGCATTGTTTTCAGCCTGTCCTTCTAAAAATGACATGCTTTTCCATGACCTTCAGATTCTGGGAAGTTTATGATAATAGGAACACACACATATCTGTCCATGAAGGTTTGTGAGGCTGGAGGATGGTGAAAGGGAGGATTCTAGACAATCCATCAGATTGTGCAGATTTTTGTGGGAATAGAATTAAATTGTCTTTATTGTAGTTGATGTGGGACTAGGTTTTGCATTTGTGGTGAGAACAGGTTGATGACATGGAGATGTTTTAGTTACTGCTGAGCAGTGTTTCCACAGTGCCAAAGAACCTGCATGTTTCTCACCTTATCCCATCAGTGAGCAGGCTGGAGGTGCACAAGGTATTGGAAGGAGACCTGGCTGTGACAGCTGACAACTGCCCAGAAGGATATTCCATACCAGGCAGCATCAGGCTCAGCATATAAAAATGGGGGAGGAGGAAGTTTGGTGGGTGGGCTGCTGCTCGGCGTTTGGCTGGGTGCCAGTGGGTTGGTGGTGTTTTCATTGGCATCACGAGTCTTTCTAGGGTTTCATCTTCCTTGGTCTTTGTTATCTTTTTCCTATAATTTCCTTACTTTTCACAAATTTTTATTTTTATGTAATTTTGATTATTAAACTGTTCCTATCTCAACAAGTTTCTTTTGCACTCTTACCCCTTCTCATTCTCATCGTGTAGGGGAATACAATATAAGAAAATAAAGGTAGTATAGAAAGTAATTTACCCCTTAAGGAGTTGCAGCTGGGCCAATTACTAGAGATTGGGAACAGGCCACAACTATAGCCATAGGAAGAGTGTTATAAAAGAGTGGATTGGTGGGAACTGGAGTCAGATGGCTGCTGTGAGAAAAAGGAAGAGTCAGTGCCTAGAGGAGTTGCCTATGAGAAACATCAAGGTGGTATGAAACTCTAGTAATATGGAACCCTTGCAATATAATAACAACATCATCCCACTGGTGGATGGAGTGGTGAGTGGCTTAGTCAAACCATTGCACCTGGACAGTGGCTTTCACATAATTTCATTTGCCATAACAAAGAGTGTTTGTTTATATCCAGGGATCTGAATTGACTAGACCCTTCATAATGTAATCACTTTAGCGTGCTTTAACCATCCTATGTAAAAGTTGATTTCCAAGGCAAAACTGGTGTCTGCAAGCGAGGAGAGCCTAAGAAAGAAAGGGGCCTCACACCATTGTCTCAACCATGGTCTCACCCAAATCTTTAGCTGTTGTTTTCAGCCTTATTATCTAGCTTACCAGGAATCATTATGGCAACCAAACTAAGAAAGAACCAGGTGTGTAATATGCCTGTGTCCAGAAGGCAGCCAGCACTCAGCTCTGTGGCTGCTCTGAGCTGGCAGATGAGGCTATTGCCAGTCTACCAAGAATCCATTAGATTTGTTGGCTTGCTAGCTCTATCAGTATTATCTATTTACTTATCTATCATTATGATGGAAATTATACAGGAATCTTCCTGCATGAATTTTTTTTTTTCTTATTTGTTCCCCACTATACTTCTTATAGCATTGACACATTGTTAACTAGAATGAGGTTGGGGCTTTTATAGATTGGTCTCTGAGGAACGGTATGCTCAGTGCCATGAAAATATGCCAGAATAATAACCAGCAACCTTAGAAAGTAAAGTCCAAGGCTTATATCTGAATGTCTTCATCAGTGCACTTTCTTGTGCTAGAGGTAACAAGTGATTTATATACCCACATATATTAAGCTTGATTTGAGAACTGTCTTGGGACATGTTAAGTTCACTTCAGCTGCTGCCTAAATATAGTGCCCAATCTATTATCAAGGTGCACCTGATGTAAGCATACAGCTTTAAAGCATCCTTGCTGTAGATGCTCCTCTGTTCCAGGTGTTTGACCTCCAGGGTGACAACAGTCCACAGCATTTGGAATCTGACTTAGATTTTCTAAGTGCAGGTGGCAATTCAAAACTCCATGGGGGCTGCTTAGAGGAAGATGGAGTATTGGATACTATGGCCAGCTGGCTCCAGAGACAGTTCCTATGCAAAGGAAGAGATCAAGTGCAATCTTTTCTCCTTTCAAAGCAATGCAGTTTTTCTCTGAGGCTCCCAACCTCTGTGGTTATCCCACTAAAACTGAAAACATTTCACCCTTGCCTGTGCATAGCATGAAATCTTTGGGCTTCAGCTAAGCTGCTTCCTGACTGGAAGGTCCATAAAGAAGTGCAAAGGAGACAGCATGAATCCAATGGTGAGCTGACCAAAGAGGCACTCACTCATTCCCTCTTATGTCCAAGGATTCCTATCCCCCAGTCCTTTTATGTTTTCCTGTGGTAACTGGAAGATTATTGTGACTGCCTGCAATGCACTCTGCTGTATGGATATGACAGAATAGGCAGTGCATTTCCTCCTTAGCTCCCATAGCATGAACTAAAGCAGCAGCTTATGGGCTGATGCATTAATTTCAGCCTCCACTGCACACATCCGAGGGAGGGCTGCCAGATATTTTCCATGGACCACAAAGTGCAGCTGATACTTGGTCACTCTCTTGAGTTCACTGACACCTTGAGAGAGGATAGAAGCACAGCTGCCACTAGAAGAGATCCTTGTCTCTGGTAGAGGACAGCAAGATAACTGCTCCAAAATATCCTCCAGAGTGACACCGTGTTTGGGTCTTGGAAATGTTCTCAGATTTTCAGTGTTACAGAAACTTGCGTCCATGTGTCTCTTTTCCTTCTGCAGGACTTCCACCCGCAGGTCAGCCTCAATACTGCAGCTGAAGTGTGACCTGCACTTTGTGGCAAAACTAGCCAGAGCAGCAGGAAAATCCTATATTTCCAGCAGAAGGCAAGGAGAACTCTGGCTTTGCTTTGGCAAGGTCCCCCAGAGTCAGGGACAGCCCATATCTGAGACACAGCCATTTCAGCATAGGAGAAAAGTGCAGCTCCTGGCTCTGGATCCCTCACACCTGGATTCATCTTCTCATGAACATAACATGAAGTATTCATAGTTATTTTAGCCAGGTGGGTTTCAGAAGACAGCAAAAAGCTGGAGGAGCTCACCATTAACAGATGGGAAAGCCATTTCTGTAGTGTCAATGTGCTTTGGCCTTTTCTTATTAATGTGTTTTGATAATCTCCTTCAGAAATCAAACAAACTGGGTAAGGACAGAGAATGTGTAGACAAGGAACATCATTTGCAGCAACATTCCACTGTGTCCCTTCCTAGGCTTCAGAGAGGCTTACTCATTAATTTGGAGGGGGTAGGAGAGACTCTCTTTGCTGGCCTGCTCTGTATAAAACAAAACACAGTTAGTAAAGTGGGATGGCTAGCTTCACTGTAAAGGTCCAAGTTTCTCTTCTCTGTTGTTTGATAAATGACTGTCATCAGAATTACTGTGCTCCCCTAAAGTAATTAGTCATTATTGGATGATCCAAGTATTTATCAAAACTTCAGGTACAGTGCTATTGATCTTCATTTGGGTTGGAAGGGTTTCCTTGCTGGATTTTGGAGAAGGAATCCATCAGTGGCGCAGCCATCAAACAGAAGGCAGCAGGTATATCCTTGTCGGAGAGATACATGACTGTGCAGAGATTCCAAAAGGTGCCAAGAAGTGCAGCTCAGCAGCAGAAGTAGCTACTGTCACCTGGCAAAGCTTTTGGGTTTTAGGAGATAGAAAGAACATTTAACCCACCCACCTACATCAGGACTGTCACAGCCTACCTTAGAGGAATTTTAATTTAAGGATTTATACAGCTGTGGAGTCCTGAAATCCTCTGAGTAATGTGCAGTGGTCTGAGACATTCCTGGTAACAAATGGCACTCCAGTGTTTGCCACATTAAGAACCTACAGAGGAGCTATTCCAACATAATAAGTCTGAGCCGCCTTTTACAGCAAACTTAGCTTTAAGATAAGCAACCTGGATCAAAAGTAATCTAAAATATCATTGTATCTGTCTCATTGTGTTCATGAGCAATAGATGCACTTGAGAAGACTTCTCCATGGCAGCTCTTGATCTTAGAAAATGCCTTTAGCACCAGTGAAAGGTTATTGAGCTTTAAAATATTTACTTTCAAGGTTTTCTGGTGACCTGAATGGTTTGTGACTAGACACAGTGCAGAAACCCTCTTTATATGTTAACTGCACTTTCCATATATGAAAGAAGTAAATGCTTACTCAGGAATGGCAGCTTTGCTTGTCAAGACACCAGTTTCCTCTTGGTGTCCAGTAATTCAAGTAAAAATAAATTAAATCCCCATCTGAACTGGAAATACAGATCTATAAGTTGGAATTGCATTTGCAATTTGCCTTCCTTCCTTCCTGGGGCAAGAATTGCAATCAAAGCACCACTCATTTTGGCCATTCAATGAGCAGGCAATTTTATTTCTAATTAATCTGTTTCTTTTCCTTCCATTTTTTCCCTACTCATTATTTATTTAAGCTAAAAGGGGCCAGTTTTGGACCATTTTTATAAAAATGGGTACAAATTCAGACTAATCTACTGAATACAGTTGAGTTACTCTGGACTAACAGTAGTATAAATAACAGCAGAACTTGTCATGGTGTTTCCAAATTAATAAACCTAAATGTTTTCCAACTAACGAAATGGCTTGAATATGATCAAGCAGATTTTGCTTTTAATCTGTGAAAGAAAAATGTGTTTGCTTGACCTGTAAAGCAAGTTATGCCAAATTTGATCATGAAACACTGTTTATGACTAATTTTTAATGCACTGGAAACAACTGAAGTGGGAAATGCTGATACACTAGTGTAACTATGACCGTGGAAATTGAACTAATGTAATAACTAAAACAAATGGGTGTAATGAAAGAATAAACCCATGGAGGTTAGTAATGCTTTAAAATGTTGTGATTTTGAGACTAATGTTTATGGAGCAAATGAAGAAAAAAGTCAGCAGCTACAGCAGGTGGCAGGGGCCTTTGCTGACATTTGCAGAGCATGGTGTTGTGCCAGCACTGTTATAAGGAGTGTCTGAGAGCAGGAACATCACAGAGTAATGAACTCTGAAGCATAGTGAAAAACAATTTCATATGTGGGCATAAAGCATATTTCTATTGAAATTGGCACCACAGCTGATTTTAAAAATAGGCTCTGAGTTTTTTCTTGGTGATACACTGAATCTTCCCATTTGCTATATTTAAAAAAATAATAAAATTCAGTTGGGGACATGTATTTTTGACAGACAGCACAACTGATGGTGTGCTGACTCTGCATATCTCTGAAAATTGAAATAATTGTACTGCAAAGTAACACTGGATAAATGCAGAGAAATTACTTCCACTGAGGGTGGTATTTTGTTCTGTTTTGAAAGTATCCTTTGAATGCTGTTAATAGATCTTCTTAAAAATCAAATATTTAAGGAGGCTTATCTTTAAAATAGTAGAATTATGATTAGAAAACATATAAATCATTGCTATTCTGTAGCACAATTAATTTTCATTGCTATGTTTGTGACCTACTTACAGGCACCACAAACACTAATCTCACTGGATAATTAAGAGTGTAAATATCATTTGTCCAGTCCCTGATGACTGGTCTTAGAAATCCAATGAGCTCTCTACATTAAACTTGCAGATAAGAAATCCTCAGTTACATATAGACTTTAATTATCACATACCACTAATGATTCTTAATGCTTGATTTCATATTTTACACTTAGAATAATACAAACTGTATTTAACATGCAATTAAGTATTTTCACCCATAAATTTATTTTTCTAGATGTAGCATTCTGATTCAACAGGACGTAGATACATTTTACAAAACAGAAAAATACATTTTTCTTCTATTTAGTCTTGGATAAAATTTTTGTAATATTTTTGTTTGTGCAACTGAGTTTTTCTTTCAAACTTTCTGCTGGCCTTCTAAATACTGATGTATATTTCAGGATTAGACCAAAGAAATTACTTTTGCTAAAACCCATCCTGATTGAGTGATAAAATAAATGTAGTAATTAAAAATCACCCATACTAGTTGCATGTATAATGAGTTACATTGGGAGTCATAACAAATGGGAAGTGGTGATACAAATAGACTGAATGTTACAAGCACACAAATCAACAAGAGAAGCAAGACACAAGGAAAAAATCCATTACAGTGAATGATAATTTTATAAAGTATAATAGGACTAGAAGTCCAGCAATGCTATAAGCTTGTAACTACCTAAAGATAGTAAAATTGTGAATAATTATGCGGAAAGAAAAAAAAATATTTAATTTTGAATGACATACTTGTTTATAATTGCTTTAAAAATTACTAGATATGATAGTAAAGAATAATCAAGGCAACTTGATATGTCTATATAGGATAAAAAAAAAATTGTCATAACAAATTGGTTTAAATGGCACACAAATCAACAAGAGAAGCAAGACACAAGGAAAAAAATTACAGTGAATGATAATTTTATAAAGTATAATAGGACTAGAAGTCCAGCAATGCTATAAGCTTGTAACTACCTAAAATAGTAAAATTGTGAATAATTATGCGGAAAGACAAAAAAATATTTAATTTTGAGGGGCTTCCATTGGAAAGAAATTGAATGACATACTTGTTTAACATGAATTGCTTTAAAAATTACCAGTAAACTGTGAATACTGTAGTCATGCATACTTGATATGTCTATATTACATGGATAGGCAAATATGCCTTCTGTCCTTAAAAATACCTCCTAAAAGTATTCCAAAGACAGACCTTGAGTCCTGCTGCATGTTTGTTTTAAATTACTTAAATAAAAGATAACTCAATCTTTGTTAAATATGTTTCAGATAGTTCCAAAGATCAAAGATCCATAATAGTAGTGCAAAAATTGTACAAACCCCAGTAAATTCCAGGAAATATAAAGTTAGGGGTGAATCATGCAACAGCCTTCAGTACAATATTTTATTTTCAGGCAGCCCCAATGAGAGGGAGAGGGAATGATTGATGCATCTGACTCCATTGATATCAGAAGGCAAATTAATTACTTTCTTACATTGTATTATTCTGTACTATATTACACTATATTACATTACACCTAAACTGAATCCGCCCAGCACTCACCCCTGCCCACACCTTGCTCTGAATCTCATGACTATCAGCCAACAGTCAGTCCCAACACACCCTGGTAGGCCAAGGAAACAAAACACCATCGCTTTGGGTAAACAATCTCCATATTGCATTCTACTTTTGCACAAACACGGGCACAGCTAGTGAGATAAGAATATTCTTGGGAGGAATTGTACCTCGCTTTTCTCTGTGAAGAAAAATGTGGGGCTACAAGACCTCAACAGGGGGTGTCAAGACATTTTTTGATGGTACCTTACTGTGCTGTTACCAGAAATGTTTCCTTAATGCTTCCTTAACCTACCTGTAATTAGAGTCTGGGTACCAAGCAATCCCCATGTGAGTGACATGTTCTTTACCACTTTTTCTTTTTTTCTTTAAATATCTGGAATCCAGATATGAGTTTTGAGACCAACTTTATAATTTGGTGCAATTGAAAAACATGCAAACTTTCAATAGAGAAACCACTGAGGGCTGCTATTTGCACCTCCTTCTCCACTGTATACCATTTTCTCCCTCAATTTATCCCAGTTTTCTGCTCCTCCCTGCTCTCTTTACCCCTGGACTAACTATACATGTTTGAAAGCAATGCCAGCCAGGCAGGTCTGGTGACATATACTGAGACAGGTGTGACATTTTGGACATGGATTTTTCCACCTACAAGGTCACCAGCTAAAACCTGATCAACTGAACAATATTAAAAATTAATCTCTAAGTGCTTCTGTGTGAAGGGACCAATACAGGTATTGTTACATTAAACACTCTGGAAGCACTTTAAACTAAGAATTGGAAAAGGAATTGCTTCAGCTACAGGGGATGTTTTTACACTAGGAATCATTGTACAAGAACTGCTTTCTATTTAAGCTTATGCCTTATTTTGTCCTGGAGTAATGTTTGTGTGTACACAAGACATTAGACCCATCCATGAAACCTTTGTTTGAAATATTCCTGCCCCTAAACCATGCTATTATTATACTATGGAATAATTTGCAACCTCATCAAGAAGGCTGCAAATTGCATCAGTCCTGAAGACCAATCAGTTGTCCCCATCCTTCTTAGACTGAGGAGGAGCAATACAGACATAGTTGTATCTGTTGAAAGCTTTTCTTGTAGATAAACAAAGGATTTAATTCAAAAGAGTTATTAGTTAATACTTATAATTGATACTAATTTATTTTTAAACTGATGTCTGTGATTATTCTTATATATGCAAAACAGTCTATTTGCATAACATACAGAGCTACACAAAACACAGCAGCCTGAGGTTCTACATCTTCTTTCCTCTTCTTTCCCTGACCCACTTTGTTACCTTTAATGTTTCTTTGTACTCTTTTTAGAGCTTTCTCCATTCTCTTTTTAACTTGATAGAAACATCCTTATCCTTTATCATGCTTTCCTTACTCTTTTTTTTTTTTTTTGTTTCCCTTATTTCTCACTCTCTTTCTTGATCTTCACCTGCTCTCTTGTTTCTTCATTTTTCCAAACTCCATCCTCTTCCATGAGGACATTGATATTGAGCTATTGAGCAGTTGTCTTATAATCTGCCTGGCCAATCCACCAGTGGTCCCTTGCTTTCACAGAAAGAGTGAATGAAACTGCTACTGCACCTGATCCCACAGAAGAGTGTTTCCCCTGCAATGATTGTACACCAGTCCCCAGTACTGTGATAAGGAACAACATTTTAGAAGTAAATAAGTCTTGCCATAGTAGGCTTTTCAGGCCCTAGATTTTTGTTTTATAGGACTGATGAAAACAGCCTAGAAACTATTAATAATTATTGCAGACAAAAATAAGGTAACTGATTAGGTTTTATTTTGACTCCACAGTGCATCACCCTCAGGGTTCTTTGACTCCAGGACATCTGTTACCAGCCACCCCACTCCCATAAATTGCCCTGTCATTCTTGGCATCAGTCCATCAGTAGAGGTGATGTTTAGGCTCATGGACACAGCCCTATCGTGTTCAAACCATCAGCAGCTACTGCTCCATGTCCTCTATCTACCTTTTAGTCCTTCACCCCAAGTGTCCAGCTGGCCACACCTTGTGGCACTGCAGAATCAGTTTCTTCCCAGTCCCATTTTCCCTTCTGGTTTGCCACCTTTGCAGGCAATAGTGCTTCTGCTGGCTAAATGCACAAGCCTGTATCAGTACCCTATTGACACCTGCCAGAAAAATGCTATAAAAAGGGCCTGAACCCTTCCTTTTACTTGACCAGTGATAAAAGTCAAAGCATTGTGATGTGCATTACTAGTTTCCTGCATGACTGTCTTGATCTAGCTTTTAAAGGGGAGTTTATGAAGCACTGAAATGTCATCTTTCTCTACACAAAAAACTTAAGCCAGCTTTCTAATAAGAACAAACAGGCTGACCCTGCAAAGATATTGACATTCTTCCCCACTCTAAGTTGAAGTGAATGCTATTCACTGTAAGAATGCTATTTGGCCACCACTTGCTTTGTCATGGCTCTAGCAAGAGTAGGTTGCAGATGCTAACTTGAGGCAGTAAGAGCAAACATGTGGAAATTACCATCAGAGACTGTTCTGAGAGAAAACTGACTGCAAACGACACAGGGAAATCTGAAAAAGGGTTGCATGAAATGAGATTACCGTTCAGCATGTGGCATGCCTAAAGTGAAAAAAAATTTATTTTTGTACAATTTCCCCCTGCGCTTGAAGAATTATTTTAGCAATTAAAAAATACTTCTTTACCATGTAGATGACTTAACATTTGGTAAACAGGTTTTCTTCTAAACTGCCTAATTAAATTTGTCTTGGGTATAATGCAAGCATAATAAATTTCAGCTCTAAAGGTCACGTTTTGGAAACTTTATAAGCCACTTAACATCAGAAGCTTGGAAGGAGAATGCTTTCTCAGCCTTTATGACTGCCTTGCAGTGCTGTAATAGCACTGGGACAGCAGTATCACTGTAATTAAATACCCCTGGCAGCAGCCTGGGGAAGCAGAAACACTCTGGTCACCCGAGATGTGGAGCTGAGCAGCACCCTTGGGACAGAGATGTTTATAAGGGTTAACTCTTGCTTTTTGTAATGTGACAGCACCAGCTCCCACACACAGCTCAGCCAATAAGCTTGTATTGCTATAACAGCTGAATTTATACATTTTATTGGTTCAAATTTTTGGATTTATGGAGGAGGGAATCCTTAAAGCTCTCTGCTAAGGGATTCAGGATACCTAGCTTTAGTCAGCCTAGACTGTTCCCCTCCTTGTGCTGCTGCAGTTACGCTCCAAGGGCAGAGGCAGCGGGATGGGAGGTGCCATAGTCAGAACAGCAGCTACAATACACCTGGGGCAGATGGTGGCAGAGGCATACAGGGGGTTCCCATGGGATATAGGCAGCCTCCTAGATGGGATGAAAGAGCTGGCAGACCAGGAACATCCAAAATTGTCCCAAATGAATCCTCTTGAGCCCATCTGTCAGGATCTCACCATCACAGACACGTCGTGTTAGAGAAATCTGCTACTCAGCTGCTCCTCTCTGTCTTATTAGCTACAGGTTTTTAAGCACAAATTTGAGAACAACAGGTACATATCCATATGCAGTATGAGCTTCTGTGCTCTCTAAGAATTCCTTGGTGACTAAAGGACAAATTTTGGGAACTGCTCACTCTGATAACTGACACTCTATTCTATGGGAATAAACCTGCAGACAGTCACAAAATCATTATAATTAAAAATATAGCAACAACATGATTTCTACAGTGTAAAAAAAATATCCAATGGATAAATTGTATACCTTTGTCAAACAGCCATAATTTTGGCTGAAAGCAGTTTGGACCTTAGCAAAACTAGAAAAAACTGCCCAGCCTGCACAGCAAACTATGAAAGTAAAATGTATGAGAATAGTATGCTCTCTGGAGTGACAATGTAGGAACACATTTAGGAAAGTGGCTTTCATATTTCCTTCCTGCATGTTCATTCTACATATCTCTATCCCACAGCAGCTTCAATCTACCAGTAGTATTTTCTTCTGTGGTGTCTCCATGACCCACACAGAAGGGTTTTGCTGTTGCAAGCAGAAGTTTTTAAAATCTGAGCTTAAAAGTGAAGCTAAGAGGTTTAGCTGAGAGCTACAACAGTCATACTCTCTGGATTGGCCATAGATGACATTGTACAATTCATACTGACCACTGAGTAATACTTGTACTGACTTGCTTCATTGCATTTCATGGTTTGTGCTATATTCTGAGCCTAAATAGCTACAAAGAGTGATACTATAGTACTGTAGTAAGTTTGTTTCCAAGTATTTTAATAATTAGGATTTGTTGGATTGTTTACATTTACCTGTGCATTTAATGTATTGAACATAAGTTGCAAACCTCAATACAGTATTTCTACATGCTACTGAAATGCAGAAAATTTCCTCATGCCCTCCCCTCACTATATATTCACACTTCTTATGTCTGCCAGATGGTGTGGAGCAAATTATTCTAGAACTCAGACCATGTGAATTTTAAGCAGATGAATATAGCAGTCTGCACAGCACTTTGCCTTCTTTTATCACTGACTAGTGTTGGCCTGTTTGATCATACCCTAGAACAAGCAAATCTCATTAATCAGTGTTTTCCTTTTTTTTTTTCCTTGGCTGCTTTTTCCTTTCTGTTCACTTATGGAGAATTTCTTTGGAAAGCCTTGTTTTTAGAAGGACATAAATTTTTCAGTCTGCTCAGTGCTTTTGTTTAAAAATAAATTTAGCACTAAGGAACAGTGCTGGCATGATAAAACTGATCAAGAATGCAGGCAGTTCCTGTAAAAGTGAAACTTGGCCTGGACATCTCTGATGTAAGTTATCCACTAGTACTCCTCAGCAATTTACATCTCTAGAGTTGAAAGGGTAATGTGATTTAAAATCCATGTACTTTACATTACTAGAACTCTTACTGAAACTGCCATTGAAGATTCTGAATTATGCAATTCAAATACAGTTACTTCCCCACAAATGTCAGTGACACCAGCCAAGCAATAATTCGATGATGCTGCTTAATTTACTTTGCCATGACTGAACTGATCTTGAAGCACTCCTGACTTTTTGTTTTATTTTTAGTTCACAGAGTCATAAAAATATTGGTCAGAAGGGACCTTTGGAGATCATCTGGTCTAACCTCCTGTGTGACTTGGGACTCTTGCCAGTGCTAGATTAGGTTAGCTGTGGCTTTATCCATGTAAGTCTTGAAAAGCCTGAGGATGGATTTCACGGTCTCCCTGGGGAAATAATGGTATGAACCTGCTCCAGTGCTGCAGTGTCCACCCAGCCAAGTCCAAACCTCCCTAGCTGAGATCCTTGTCACACTGGCTGTTAATATAGAGGAGAGTTTTGCTTCATCACCTTTGTGACTCCCCTTCAAGTGTGGTAGGCTGCTGACAGATCACTGCTTAGCTCTTCCTTGGCAGAGTGAACAAGCCCTCCTCCCTCATTCCTGATGGCTGATCACTCCTCCTTGATGCCACAACTGTCTTGGTGACCCTCGGATGGATCCTCTCTGCTTTGTCCACTTGCCCTTCAGAGTTGTACACAGACTGCAGATATGCCCTGGCCAGTGTTCCTCACTGACAGTGTCTGAATGAATCACACTTTTCACTTTTCACAGCTGCCTTAGGAAATTGGTACTGTTTAATACTGTTACCTGATGAGTTCTTGTAATAGGACTTTGAAATATAAAAACCTTTAGTTCTTAGAGAACTATTGTGGAATGCATAACTTTTAGCACTGTGTTGGTTTGCTTCTTGACTGTACTTGGGCTCCTTACACTTTCAGAAGATCATTCTTGTAAGAAGTTTATCTGGTAGCATGAATATATTGTCCACAGTTCTCCTCCAAGCTAAGAAAATAAGGTAACAAAGTCAATTTGCAGGCCAAGGCACTACCAGTTGAGCATATTTAAAATAACTATTGAGCAAATATAAAGTCTGGGTTTTGTTTTCTTTAATAACTTCTTTGATGGGGATGGGAAAGAGCTGAAGGTTTGGGTAGTTTTGGTGGTTTTTTTGTAAGAAGGGCAGTTTGTCACTTGCAAGACCTAAATTTAATTATGTGGCAAATTTTTTAATATATTTCTCTCACTGAAGACATATCCAGAAATACAGAACGCATGCTGTGAGAGAGCCTTAATCTCAAAGGTGCAAAACCAGCGTAATAAGTGATAAAGAAACCCCTTCTTATCTTCTTTTCATAATTAGAAGTGTTTGTATTATTCCAGCACAGACCTGGTTTATGGAGCTGCTGACAACAGCAGCAGATCTGAATTGAGATGAAAGCTGATGGAAGAAATAAAAAATCCAGTGCAGCAGCTCAGTGTGACACACCACACTGAGAAATAGGCAGGAAGGAAGGAGCACCAAGAGCAGCATTACTGCAGCCTGGGATCTGTTGCATCACAGGCATCTCAAAAGAAAATATGATGAAACTCAGAAAGCTGCATTCACTAAACAACACCAAGGTCCGAGCTCAGGCTAACACTTTCTGATCTTGCCTCAGCTTAGGGTAATTAGATTTAGGTGGCATTTAAGACTAGGAATTTTTCTTTTCCTGTTTCTTCTTTCTTTCATATTCTCACTTGCCTCAATGACAAAGTCAAAGCTGCATTCCACATAGCATCTGGGCTCATCTCCTGGGAGATCTGTGCTACTGTACCTAGAACATATGGCCACTTTGCTCTTTCCCTGACCAAAGTTTCATCTGCAAACTTCTTTTTAAATTTGTTCTATATTCTTCTTTTCCTCCAATAAAATATTAACTCTGTTACTCCTTCCTTTGTCATTTGGAGTTGGTAGCTTCAAATTACTTATAATTGAAAGTAAACGTTGGTTTGTGGGTGTACCTACCCAGCCTGTGCAAGCCTATGCATTCAGCAGTCAGGAGGACTGCTGAGGACAGGCAGAGCCACCAGCAACATGCATTTTAGAACACTAGAATAACAGAGGAACAATGGAAAGGAAATGGGTCTGAGGTTTGCAATTTCATACCAGTGTGCTGGTGAAGAAACACAAGTTTCCACATTAAATGCTTGATAGGGGGCCTTAAGCCAAAAAAGGTGATAGTTTTCCTTTGCCTTAAGTGGTTTGTCTTTCAGTATTACTTCCTGTGACTCTTTGTCTTCACTTTGAATCTTTATCCCTGTAGAAAGTCTGAGAAGAGGCTGAGAAGGCTGCATTTTTCTTTTTTCTCCTGTTTCTGCTGCTCTTTCTCTTGTCCCTGTCAGCTCTTATGTTCTTCTGTCTCTTTGCCACTGCTGTTTTTTCCCTTGGCATTCTTATCTTTTATACACTCTGCTCTTTTTCCTTCCCTGTGAGGGAACACAATGTTGGAACTGATATAGACTTAGAGAAGTGGTGTTTCTCCAGGGAGCATCCAGATGATAGTCATGAGCAGAACTGGATGATTTTGTGAAAGCAAGTGTGCATAGGACAAACTACAACTTCCTGCTGAAATAAATTAGGATTTCACATACTGACCCTATGAAATAGCACAATTTTTGGATCAAGTCAGCAGAAGTTTTTGAAAGCAGTGACACCAATCTCAGTCTTAACTATTGTGGAATTAGCACAGGAATGTGATTTCTTTTTAAGATATGACAAAGCAGATTATGGACATGTCTCTTAGCTATTTCTTTGTATTAGCTACTGAGAACATTTTAATTCAAAAGTATTAATCACCATGGCATTAAACCAGAGTGACATTTAGTCTCAATCACAATAGACACAGTAGATGCTGTGGTTACAAATAAAGCTGCAGCAGACCACCTGCAGAATCCATACTGGTTGTTGTGCATTGGTATTCATAAATCACAAAGCAGCAAACCTCTCCTAGATCCATCCTGGGGATTAGAAGACATTATTATCATCAGCTTCCTAGCAATGTCCCTCTGCTGGACTGTTAATACTTTCCTGCTACCATAATCTTCCAAGAAAGCAATTTATGTAAGTATTCCCTAAGTCATTTCTGTCCAGATTAGAAAGGTTAACTTAAACCAATGCAAAAAGCAGATCTTTGCTAATGCAGTTTATTTGACAAAAGTAGATCAAAAAGCTTATAAAAACTACACCTGTGGGAGAACTTTAGAGATAAAGGGTGTGTAGGAGGGATACTAGAGCTTTCTTCTGTATGAATATCTATCAATGGACACTTGTTCTGTTTATTTTAGGGTTTTTTTTGAGTGTCCAAATAGCTACACTGTTAAAAGGATGAGTACATATAGTCCCATTTGTTTTAAAATTCTCTACAAGGTCCACAGTGTTTTAGCTATGTCTTGGAGGATTTTAAATGTTTTTTTCTACTTTGCTGTTCCCAGATCAGCGTGTTTCACTGCATGCTTTTCATAGAATATGAACACTTTTCAGAGGGCATTTGTACTAAACATTCAGTCCTTACCCCATCACTCTCCCACACAAGGTGCTAAGCAGCACTGCCTTCTTTTAAAGAAAATGAAATTCTCTAAGATTCTCCAGCATAAATTTGCTTCTATTTATTAATTACTTTCCACTGGAATCTATGAAAAATTAAGCTAATGTCAAATGAATATTTCTGCAAAAAATGCTGAATGAGAGGACCTAATCTGATTCATGTAAATGTATCCAAATCAATGAAGATGTCAGTTTAATGTAGGACCAGTCATCTGGTATGTAAAAATGCATATTAAAAAAATGCTTTTACAAAAAAATTGTAAAAATACAATTCTTTGGTCCTGATTCTTCAAAGACATATTCAAGTGAACTTTATCCACTATGAGCACTGTCATACTGCTATGTCACAGACTTTTTTAGGTGTTCTGGCAGTTGACAGTGTTCTGTCTCCAGTTGCATGTCTGTGTCTCCATGCTACTCCATCTGTTGTCCTTGTTGGGAAACCAAACAGGCTAAGAAACTTATGTTGTTGTTGCTGGGTTGTCTTTTTAGCCATATCAGGCTTCACAGCCTGATGCACTGCATGATTATCCAAACAACTATGCCATAGTGAGGGAGAGGGTACTGCAGAGCAGTCAGCATCAGGAAGGTCAGGGACTGCTTAGGTCATGCTACAGCATAATCTTGAAAAGCCTCATTTACTCAGGGAGCTACCTGCTGCATGTTAAATATAACACAAGAATGGTCTGTGTGTTAGATATTGCATGTACAGTTGCACAGACAAAAGGTACTTAAAAAAATGTTTAAGTTGCAGAAGAAATCACTTCTTTACTTGTGATACCCTTAATTCTATGCCTCTTCTGATTACAGTAGGATTATAGTAATAGTAAAGTGCTGCTATCATAGTGGAATTTCACATTCATATAGTACATGAAAATATTACACATGGTGCTATAGGAGGCTACACACAACAGAGTGATATTTCACATTCATGGAATGCAAAACCAAGTTTGAGCCAGCATTGCTTTATTTTGGCCATGTAATCTGAATACCATCCAAGAAGCACAGATGAGTCCCAGCCATTCTCTTTTCTGCAGGAATCTCCTACAATATGAAAATGTTCACCAATGATCAAGATGGGACCCAAGAAAATGAAGTCTGGAAGCAAGTTGCTGCATTCAGAACAAATTATCTGCTCTACAGTCCAGGCCTAAAGAGTCTGAGAAAGACTTTGGCAGCAGCATGTTCTCCACCATCCTCTTTCCTGGTACTTTTCAGATCTGGGCAGGAAGCAGCACTTACATAATAAATCCAACCTGCATATGTATAGATCAGCTGTCCTGTGTGCCTATAACAGGCCCAGTTACAAGACAAGAAAGAGGCCAAACACATAGCTCACCTTTGCAAAGGCAGAATATGTAGAAGACAAGGTCACCACTACTGTAATTACAAAAATAAGCCTAAGGGCACATAAGGCAGTTCTTGTTTCAACCTAGATATGAGTGTCATAATTTTAATAAAAGCTGCAGGTATAGCATTCTCTGTTTTTGCAGCTGAGAGACCAATTTGTTCTATCTACAAAGATCACTCACCAGGGCATTGTGTTGGTTCTCTAATGTTTACAAGAAGCAGCTCTAGCAGCACCTTCTCCTTTGCCTTTGGGAACAGTCTTGCTCAGTAGAGACAACATCATTACATTCACTGGGCGATAGTTTATTAATCCCCATGTTCCCCCCAAAACCTCAGTGTCTTCTTTCAGCTTCTTTAGGAGTCTTACACTGGCTTTCAGATGATACTAAGGCTGTTACTCCCAGATGGGAGTTGGCAGTAGAAAAATGATGCACACTAATAAAATAACCTCGCTTCTGCAAGGCTGGGGGTTTATGATAAGAAGCTGTAAAGACGAAGGTTGCACAGCTGCAGAAGTTTAAGTGCACTTTTAGTGTTTTCATCCGCTGCTGAGGAATTTTCTGTAAGTGGACTTTTAATACAGTTGGAAGAAAAAGACTTCATCATATGGGGAAAGAATAAGTAAGGCCATTTGTTAAAAATTGCACCCAGCTGGGTTAAGGTATGACTGTTAATGTTTAGGGTTTGTTACAGACTGGTTCCAGGATATGATGGATTTTTAGTGGGCTTAATTTTTTTATGGCTATTAGTTTGCAATTCAGTCTGGAACTAACTTTGAAAATAAGGATTAGTATTTACCACTTTAGATGTTAGTAGCCCATGAGGTACACATTATTAGATCATCTGTCTCACTGCTCATTAGCTTTTTTGTAATCTTAGCTTGTTGAAACTGTGAAAGCTCTATATAGATAGCAGGAACTAAGCATATAAATTTCTTAATAATTTAGCACATGCTCAGAGTGAACAGGTACCACTGGTAGTTCCAGCATGGCTAATCTTAGGCTTGAATAGGAATGTTTTACATATTGTATTAAAGACAGAACTTTTTAAAAAATAGTCTTGAGGAGCTAATGCAATAGTGAATAAGAAAGAGATCATTGTACTCAACACAAATTGAACGAGAAAATGTGTACTAATGTAGACATTTTCCCTTCTGCTGATGTGAAAAATTTATAAATAAAATACAAGAAAGAATCAGACCTTTGCAAAAGAAGTGACAACTGAAAAACTTGCATTGTTTTTTCTTTTAATATTCTAGCACAAGATTAAACAACATGCTTGAAATTGTGATCTTCTCTGGCTTGAAACAGTTCTTTGTGAAATAGGTACTACTTCCTAAAAACACCTTATATTTAGGGATCTTCTCACAAGATTTCAGACTTGGCATAGATTTTAAGGAATTTAAAAGATAAACTGCCTTCACATGCAACATATTAGCCTTTAGTTTCAGATATTTCCAAATGCAGAAGGCATTAAACAATGCCACTTTTACCATGAAGACTGGGAAATTATGAGAACAATGTGTAAATTCTGTGTAATTCATATACATTAGACATATAACTTAATTTACTTGGAGGTGATGGTTTGCTTTTACACTATTTATTTGATTTCTATCCAAAGCACATAATGAATACCTGCTCTTGCAGGGTTTCTCTGAGGGGATTAAAGGTGATCGATCATAAGGCCTTAACAGGTGACTGAGGGGCTCAGAACAGCAGCTGGTTGTCTACAATATGTTTCCTTCTACAGAATGGGGCTTGTTTTAAAAAGTGATTTTTTAGTCTAGTTAATGTTTTAGCAGATACAAAAGCTTCAATCTTTCTCTTCCTCTCTTTCTTTTTCTTCTTCTTTAGGAAACTTTACTGAAGTTATTCAGACCTTTCTGACCGGCAGATTCAGTCACAGTGGTGTGTTCTATATGGGATAATGTGTAATAACCACTCTCAAAATTCAGAAATGTGTCTGTATGGCTGATAAAGTTTGCTGTCACTGCAATAGTGCTGTTGCCATGCTGTCTTCCTACAGCACACTTCCCAGAGCAATTCAAAGTCCTGATTTATATATACTTGAAGTGTTGCAAAGTTTAGCTTCTGTAATTATAGAGAAGCTGCCTCTTTTCTTCACTGCAGAAATTGAGATCAGTTGATGTATTCATCTTCATATTTTTAATTTGAACGATGTGGAAGTCTGACTTTTTAAACATGCTCTGATTGTGGGTTCTTGTCTCAAGGATTCTTTCCCTGATGATATGACAGAACATGAGGATAATATCCATTTATTCACATGGGCTTGGTGGGGGAGGATAGAATGAGAGCTTGTCACATTTGCTTTAAGACTCCTGGATAATTTTCTAAGGGTATTACCCATTTTTATGCACATACATAAAATTTTTAAACAGTGACTGCAATTATAATAAGAATTTAATTTTAATATTTTAATTAATTTACAGGAAATTTTTCATGTAATGCTTTGTATATCTATTAAAAATAGGAGTTAGATGTGTTTTTAGGAAGGAAATTATTAAAAAAAAACAACAAGTGGCAGCACAAGGATGTCCATGGCATTGGGAGCATACATAGGCTGTAGCTTAGGGTCCTCTACTAGCCATATCATAAAAGAAATGCATACTACACAGGTTTTAGGGCTCTAACACACAACTTTTAGAAGATTTAACCTTTCTTAACTGTTTATCTTAACTCTCTGCTCAGTGTGGCTTCCATTGGAACAGAGGTTTCTGGTTTCTCTTCACCATCCCCTATAATAGCTTAAGCCAGTGAAGAAGGTGAGTTTTGTACTGAAGCTAGACAGGGTAGATCTCATGTGCTTTACAGACTCGGTAATCTCTAGAAAGGGGTGAAACAATTAGCCTCAGGCAATAATAACCTAAACTGTAACACTGTGACACTAGACTTTGTCAGAAACCTCACGCCACCCAGGTGAGGGTTCCAGGGTCTCTGAATCACAGCTGCTCTGAGACCCACGCTTATTCTTTAAGAGAGAAGGCAATGCACAATCAGAAAAAAATTAGACATTATGTTATTCCCCTAAGCCATTGTTTCAGTTTTAAGTGTTAATGCTCCTTTCAACCCCAACAGCATAATAAATAAGCCCATGCCAAATGTAAAGAAATATTCACTGAAAGTTGGCTAACAGGATTTTGATACCAGTGATTTTAAAACTAGGGTAAGATGTAGCATTACAGTCCCTGGGTGGGCAAGGATAGGTTGGATTCAAATCTACACAGGGACTCTCAGCCAACGTCCTTCAGCCCAAAATACAGATCTATCATTGGCCAGAGAGCTGGATGGCGCTAAGACCTCATTGAGTGACGTGTGTAAGCCAGGGAAATTGGAGCTCCTCTAAAGGAGCTGTGGGAATAAACTCGAGGCTGTTTGTCACAAGGGCCATTTGAGTGTGTGTCCTCTCTGTGTCCAACCTGCACCTCCCATCATGCTGCAGTAAGAAACGGAGGGTAGAAGACTGGATAGTCAAATGGAAGCTCATACAAATGTGCTCTGTTTCAGTAACCCCAGATTTTTACCTCTATCGATGGATATAAAGGGCCTTGGGGGGGAAATAAAAACCTCTTTCTTAACAAATGCCTTTGAAAAGGCAGAAAATATGCTTAAATGTGCCCTATTTTACATATTCCTTTCATCCTTTAGGCTTTTGACGTAATGCTTATCACTTTGCCATTATGTCAATTTGTGTTTACCAGCTCTTTTTTTCTCTTGTCTCATCTTATATTTAGGCAGTGATCCTGCAAACACTTACCTACATGCTTAGTTTTGCTACTCCTTCCTTGTTAATCCCTTTGAAGTTAAAAGGATTATTTGCATTAGCAAAATAAGGCATGTGAGTGCTTTCAGGAGGAAGTTCTTATGTTGTAAACCCTTTGGGGTGGGACCAGATCAGTTATTATGCAGTCAGATAGCTCAAAGCACAGTTGCATGGAGGATGAGTTCAGAAGTTTGTGAAGTTAACAACTGTGAACAGAGTGAACTGGTTTGTGGGATATGCCTGGGGCATAGCACACAAGTAGTTGTTCACCCCAACTAGGACACAATCTTCTTCCCCTCTTTTCTGTATTTGTTGCTGAGCTGTAGCCTCAGATTTCATACCAGCTGAGACACCTGCTTTTTTCTTACCTCCTAAAGCAGAAAATTCCCTGATATTTGCCATAGGGTAAGCTAGAGCAAGACCGTAAGTAGATTTATTCTGGTGTGCACATAGAGGAAAAATAAAGATCTGAAACAGAGCTGAGAGTTCTCCACGCTCCCATTGTTGCACCCTTGCAGCCTTCTCAGAACCTGCCAGCACTAGCTCCTCATCCCAACTAATGCATGTAATGCTTTTATAACCTTCCCATTCTTCCCACTTTCCAGGGAGACCTTGCCACTATTTTTTCCCCTCTTAAACGTGTCCTATTCAAGTACTCTATTTCAATGTACACTTGATTTTGTTTAAGATAGACATAATTTAAAACTCACTTGGAAAGACATGTAGAAAGCCTTCCCTTAGCTGCATTCAGCCAATGCAGCTCTGTGTAGACTACCACAGCATAACAAATAAGTTTGATATTTAGGATAGAGAGAATTACTCTGTAGTGTTTATCCTCTGGAAACCGCTGACATAGATATTTCAATGGTTTTTGTAGTATAACTTTAAAAATTACCTCCCACTTCACAAGAAAAGTTCAAACTCCAGTTTCCAGAAATATTTATTTTGGTTGATAACTCCAAGGAGAAAAATCTTATTTTTATTATACTAACATCTAGAACTCCAGCGGAGCTGTGTGTGCCATTTTGTTATGTTATCTAAAACTAGGGAGAGAAATGTTCTTCTATTAAAGAAAATAACCTATGGATTTGTCTATATTAAATACTTTAATAAGTATATAAAAGTAATTCCAACAAATCTTTGGAACTGGAATGTATGGGCAAAGCCCCACTTGCTGAGCTGGCTGTACTTGTGGAACAGGTCGCTGCTGCTAGGTGATGTCTCCTGACTGTTTTCATGTTTGTTGGCTGTGTGAATGCACCCTTGCCCCAAGAGCCAGGCAGCAGGAGCCAGTGCTCATTCCAGCAGCTGAGCAAAGGCTGTAACCTCGAGCAGGACTGAAGAGGGACAGGGAGCGAGCACTGCGTGAGGTGCTGGAGCGTGATCAGAGAAGGGCAGAGAGCTTGTGAAAGATGTGGAAGCCATGTCTTCATGGCTCCTTACAAGAGGCTGCAGCCCGGTGGGGTCTGGTCCTTCTGCTGTGCCTGCAGCGAGACGGCCGGAGGAAAACGACTCGAGCTGAGACGAGGGAGATTCAGATTAGATATGAGAAAAAATCTTCCTCCAATCTGAGGGTGCTCAGGCACTGGAATAAGCGGCCCAGGGAGATGGCGGAGTCACCATCCCCGGAGGTGTTCGAGGTGTTTGGATCTGGCACCGGGTGATGTGACTGAGTGGTTACGGTGGTAGTGTTGGGTGGACGCTTGCACTGGATGATCTCAGGGCTCTTTTCCACCCCGGTGACGCTGTGATCCACCGATCCCGCCATGGGCGCCCTCCCGGGCCGCCCTCAGCCCGCTCCCCTTGCGCCGCCGCGGGAGCGCGCGCGCGCGGCGGGCGGGGCTCGCGCCCCGGGAGGCTTTGGCCAACGGGCCCGCGCGCCAGCGCCTCGCGCGCTCCCGGCGCTTCCTTCCGGCCGCCATTTTGTCGGCCGTGCCTCGCCGTGCCGCCGCTCGGGGAGGGAGCGCAGCGCGCCCGCCGCACCCGGACGGACCGACCGCCAGCCCGACCGACCGCCCGCCATCGCCATGTCCAAGCGCCATCGCCTCGATCTGGGCGACGATTACAGCTCCAGCAAGAAACGCACCACCGACGGGTGAGGGGCGGCGCGGCCCGCGGCGGGGCTGGCGGGGGGGATCGCGGCGCCATCCGCGCCCCATCCCCGGCTCCGGCCGCCCCTCTGGGGCTGGAGCTCGCTGGGGCGCGGGGCGGCCGCCGTACGAAGCGGGGAGAGGCTGCGGCGGCTCCGCCTCGGCCGAGCAGGCCCCGAGGTGTCGCGGCTCCCCGGAGCGCTGGGCCTGGCTCGGAATCGGGCCCCCGGCGGGCGGGCCCCTCGGGGGGGCGGATGGCGGCGGAGCGGGCGGGAGGGAGGGAGGGAGGGAGAGCCGCGTGCGGCGGCGCCGGGAGGGGGCAGGGAGGGAGGAAGGCGCCGGCCCGGCCGCCCGGGCGCGGGGCTGGGCTGGGCGGCCGTGGTGGTGGGGGCGCGCTGCTGGGCCCGCGGCCCCGCGCCACGCTTTGTTTGCGGGGCTTCGCCTTCATATTTGTGTTCGCCCTTCCCGCTCCTTGTCCCCCCTTCCTTTGTATTTGTTTACCTGTTCTTTGGCTTGAAGGGTCTGGCAGATGTGGGCCTAGAGATGAGCACGAGGTTTGTGCAGCCCGTATTGTTTGTTAGTGCCTGCACTGGTGGGAGCGTTGTTCCTTTGTTAACGTCTTTCAGCCAGTCACCCTCGGTGATGTGCTTGGCTTGAAGTAAGAGTCGATGGTGAGGTGGGTTTTGATTTATTTTTTAGTTTATTTTTCTTAGTTTTGGGAAGGTTGAAGTTTTAGGACCGTGCTGCACACGCTTCAGCGCATTTTTATTGAGGTTAATGTAATTGCAGGAGCACAGACAATGCACTGGTTAAAAAAAATTAAATTCAGCGTTGCTTTAGAGCTTTCTTTACACATAATTTTTTCTTTAGTTGCGCAGGAGGGGGAGGAAAGGCAGGCAGCTCTTGAAAGTAAATTTCTGAAGTTTCAAGGAGTACAAATAAATGCAGGATTTATTTGGCCTTCTTTATGGAGCACTGGAGACTTCGGTGAATTAAGCAATTGCTTAAGTCCATCTGCGTTGTTTCGGACTATTTATCTAAGAGAAATCCTCCAGTTCTCAAAGGTTATGATAACTCTTAAGTCTAATGTAGCAGTTGATGCTCACTGACAAACAGCCTTTGCAAAACTTGCCTTTTTAAGGTAAGCTTGTACAGCTTCAGTTTTTAGCCCCTAGAATTTGATTCATTTTTCTCAGCTAAACAAAACAAACGTTTATTATTCAACTCTTACTTCCTGTCTGTAGGATCATCATAATCATGTTTTTTAAAATATATTGAGCTATTTGTGTTAGTTAAAGCATTTGGATTTCCCAGAGATTGAAATAGTGCCTCTGAGTCTACAGAAATGTTGTACATACACAGTTTTTCTGTACATAGAGGCTTTTGTAAAACTACCAAGTGGTTATGTCAAAATGGGGCGTTATTTAAATGTGGTACAACTGTTCCAGCTGGTTGTAAAGATAATCACAGGTCAGTATTTCCTTGTTCGTATGTTGGTGGGTTTTACAGTTTTGGTGTGGCTTTATTTGTCATTGTTTTTACTTATCATGAAAGTTATTCTGCACTCTTAGTCCTGCCATTTTGTACATACTGCAGTGAGTTCCCACCGATGTTAAACTAGAAGACATTGACCTTTATGGCACCTAAAAACTGTGGTAGTGTTGGTTTTGTGCCCCTTCATTGTTCCCTCCTCTGCTGGTAAAAGCATTAAATGGTACAGGACTGAGAAAAACTCACTCTGAGCACAATTACTGAGCAGGACTTTTGTTAGATGACCTCCAATCTTAATTCATGTAGCACGAGTCATACTAATGGTACATGGTTGGTTTCTTCTGGAGTAGTTTGGTTTTGCAGCTTATGCAAGGCCGTAAGGGAGATGTGTGGAGTCTTGTTAAAAGCGTGTGTGTACCTGCCTTCCTGTGCGCTGAGAGAGCCTTTCTGCAGTTTAGGTTGTTGTGGGGCTGGATTAAGCTGGATGAGCTCCTTCCATGGTTACCACTTCACACTCAGAACTTGCATCCAAACTGGACTACCTGACAAAATATGAAAGTTACTTCAAGTGAACCTGGATTTTTCAGTTCCTCTTTAGTGGAGGCCTCTGTTAGTAGCTCTACATGGCAGCAGTGCCACATGAGCTCTACTTGGCCAACATGTTTGTAATTGTTGGTGTAACCTTAAACATCTGCATGACATCTGTTTTCTTCCAGACTTGAAGTATTGTCTGTGAAATAAAAAACATTTTGTAAAAATAGAAATTGTATGGAAGGTTTATTTATGGTTACAGTGTTTCTGTGAATTCCATACATACTATTTTAAAATATGTTAATTTCTTTTCAAATATATTTGAGTTGTGTAACATCAGAGTTAGTGATCTAGTGGGATGTATAATTCAGACTAATTGAATTTGGTTGACTTCTGTTTATAACAGAAATTCCTTTAGCTGTATTGCCTTTTTTGCATCAAATATTGCTGTGTTTAGTAATGGGGAAGAATACTAATTATCTCCTAGATGGGCTTAAACTTTCATTGTGATGGTCAGTGTTTACCTTGAGTCCTTTTTTTTCTTTTTTATATGATTTCTAATCAAAAAAGCATGCTTATTTAGTGATTGCTATAGTGCTTCTTTTGTTCATCTGTGGATGTTCATATATGTTGTTCATATGTGTGTGAATGTAAGGAAGTGAAAGCAAACAGCAGACCAGACTTTTGCACTTAGAAGCAGAGCAAAAAATCCCAGCCCCCTCCTGATCATGAAGGCTGTTACAGGTTTCAGGGGTAAGACAAATGCCATTAAATTATTACTTTACTGTAAATTTTTGTGTTCTGTTTTATCTGTGCAATAATGAAAAAGCAGCTAAAATGTGACAGTTTATAAGTAAAGAACTGCCAAGCCACATTTTTAGAAAGTTAGGAAATTAATATGGCAGCATAACTGTCATGGTTCTTTTTCCTTGTTGACGAAGGGAGTGTGTCTGCTAAGCTTCAGTAATAATGGAAGACTGGTAAACAGTTTCAGGGGAAGAAAGTGCTGCTGTATAATTGTGTTAGAGAGCAAGTTTGAAGGCGTGTTGTATGTTGTGTTGTTTCTGTGGTAGGATCTGGTTGCCCCACTTCTCTTCTGCTTTTTAAAAAAAGAAATAGACTCAACTCCATTAACACATAAATAGTTTTTACTTCTGAAATGTACCTAGAGCTTGGTAGGTTTCCCTTCTGTTTGTACAATATAAAAGCTGTAAGAGTTAAATGAAGAAACTGAGAAATGGAGGATTAATGGCACTTTACGTGATGGACTGTATTTGTAGTCCATTTCATTTGCTTTTTGTTCATGAGTTATTTTTGTATGTTTTAAGCCCACGCAAGTAGCTACCAACACAGAAAATAAGTGCCACAAGGGAGTGTTTAGGAGGCCAGATCAGAGATCCTGATCCAAGTTAAAATTAATGCAGGTGGGAAGGTTGGTTCATCACAAGGCTGGTGAAGTGCTTGTGCTGACACCTGGGAAGGGTAGGCAGCAGTGGGGATCTGTTCATTTTAGCCCTAGGGCTGCCTCATGGGGGCTGAAGCATGTGTGTGGGTACACTTGATGGTCTGTAATGCAGAAGCTGCTGACATGACACTGTTTAAGTAAATGGTTGTGGAATAGATTTTGTTGGTGTAGTTTATTTGCACTTTAACTGGATACAGTGAAGGATACAAATCCTTCAGAAACATACATATACAAAAGAATACTGTAAAAACCAAACTAAACCTGCACATTGTAGTGTGACTTATTCTACCTTTAGCGAAGTGTGTTGTTGCATTTTACCCTGGCTTCACTGTTCTTCAATTGCTTTTCTACCTTTATTTGTTTTTCCTGCCAGTGATGTTACTGTCTGACCATGCACTTGTATGTCCTGCTACCTCTAGCTGTGTAGAAGGTGAACAGCTCATCAGCCAAGCCCAGAGCTTTGTTGCTGTCTGATAAATGTTATTAGACTCTTCAGACCTTTCTGAGCAGCATAATGGAGCCTAGTTCCTAGGGGTAACTTCCTTATGGAGAATATGAACCTATTGGTTTCTGCAGTATCTGCCTGGCATTTTACAGCTTGTACAATATTTAACTGTGTTAGAAGTGATGATAAAGCTAGAGCACTGAGGAGAAAAAAAAAGGCTGCACACATTACATTGATTTATACGAGAAGAGTAGTGGTGGTTGTTTCCAAAGCACAGCACATTTAAATTAAAATTTATAGAATCAGTGCTAATATAATCTTGATTACTGCATCTTCTCTATAGGTCAGAATTTGGTATTATTTCAGTAGTTATGTTTGAGTGCCAAATGCATGTTTAAAACAAAAAAGCTGTGGAGAGGAGTGTTGGCAAGAGTTTTCTTTGGACATGGTCTCTAGACGTGCCTGAGTTGGTGAAGAAGGAGGCAAGATTTTGGTTTTTTGCTTAATATAATCCTAGAAATGTCTTTGTGTGCATTTACTATAAAGCTGGTGTTCACTTAGTTTTTGTTTTGTCTTTTTGATGGGATTTCAGTTAATGTAGAAGAAGAGGCATAATTGAGGATTTCTTCAGTTTTGCAGGCAAAGATGCCACTAATATTTTAAACTTGATCTAGTTTGAAATGAAATGGATTGTTTTTGTAAAGCAGGGCTTGTTTCAAAGTCCTGAATTGGGAATTTTTAATAAAAAACATGGAGCTGTAGATTTTGGGTTTCTTTTGTGTGTTTGTAGGAAGGATGTAAATTTGTAGGGAGGATTCTTTTGTGTGTTTGTAGGAAGAGTGGGATTATGTGCAGGAGCAAGTACATGGACTTGCAGAATCAAGATCTCTCAAAATTACTGAGGTCAGTGTTTGAGAATATTATTTTTCTTTTGCGCATGCAGTGAATTTTTCTACTTAATATTTGGAACAAATGCAAATACATAAATGGTGTTCAAGTGTGTGGTAGGAGATGATACTGGAGAAAATACTGTGCAGCTTGATAGTGTTGGGTTAACAGTTGAACTCTGTGATCTTAATAATCTAGGTTGGAAATGACCCTTCTGATTCTGTGAACTGTAGTAGCTGGTTTTGAGTCTCGAGTTCCAGACTCAACAACCAAAGTTGATGGAGTCAGAATTGTGTGTAAGACTTGAAACAAAAATAGAGCTACAGAGTAATTCTGGAATAATGAAATCAAACTTCGCTTCCGTGGCTTGCTTATTATCTTGAATTAGTTCTTTGGATGGGTATAATTCCTTTGGTAGGTAGGCAAAAACACTAGTGTCCTCTTATTTTTCTGCAGCAGCAAGTAAGGATGGGGAGAGGTGAGACATCTACACTGCACAGCTTTTTCTTTATAATGATTACATTAAGGGAGTTAAAACATTCATCTCTCCACGTGATAGCTTTGTTCAGTCTTGCCTGTAATGAGAGGAGCTGTTGTTGTGTTTAGGTACAGTAAGTGTAGCTGTGTCTATCTAATGTTGAGTATGTATCCTATATACTGCTGTTACTCCTTGTGCTTATCCTTCCAGATAGCTGCCTACGAGACTTTAAAGATTTTGGGATGGGCACCTTTAGGGTTGTGTTGCATTAAAATTCCTCCTCTGCATTTAAATATTCAAGTGTCTCATTTTCTCCTGTGTCTCTTAACCCATTTTAGGAAAGATCGGGACCGGGACAGGGACCGAGATGACCGTTCCAAGGATCGGGACAGGGACCGTGACAGAGATAGAGATCGTGACAGAGAGAGGGACAAGGAGAAAGATCTGCGACCTACATCCAACTCCACTTATTATGCATCTGCTGGGTTACCAGCTATAAAGCCAGCAATGATTCCACACAGTATTAACCCTTTCACAAATTTGCCACATACCCCACGATATTATGATATCCTGAAAAAAAGGCTGCAACTTCCTGTCTGGGAATATAAGGAAAGATTTACGGATATTTTGGTTAGGCATCAGTCATTTGTGCTGGTTGGAGAGACTGGGTCTGGTAAAACAACACAGGTGAGTTTGTGTCTATATGATACTGCATTTTTTAAAGGTCATGGTTGTGTGTGAGAAATAAGTTGTGTAAGAATACTTCACAAACTGTGAGCAAAACTAATTTGATGAATGTTACATTTGTTTAATGAATGCAGAAGGTGAGGAAAATTTTACAGCTTCTTCCACTTCAGAAATCCAGTACTGCTTCCAGGCCCCTGCTTCCATTGAGCTTTATAATTGGTGGGTTTCTGTTAGAGGAAGATAGAGCTTTAATGGTGGGACAGAAGTTACTAATCCACAGACTGAAGTGGTGGTTCCAAATAATTTATTTAGCTGTCTGTATAGATGGCACCTACAAAGTATGAACTTGTTCATGTTTTATGAAACTTACAGATAAAAGGAATTGAAATGTCAGATACAGTTCTGACATCTGATTAGCTTTTCAGTGATACTCAAACTTGAAAGGTAGAGTCTTGTGTTTCTTTGGTGCTGAAACCTCTCAGAGGTTGTTGAACTTTCCAGTGCTGCAGTTGAAAATCACTTTTTTTTTGGTAGACTGATGGCTTTAAAAGTCTTTCTCAGCACCAGAAGCAGTGATAACAGATGTGCAGAGCCTCCTTTTAAGCCTTAAGAAAAAATTTGAGGACCAGTAAACAGGGACTATCTAATACACAAGGAACACCTGGGTATTTATAGCAGGGCAAACTTGTTCAAAACTTTATCCTCTAGTTTGCTGTTTAAAGTCTGTGTTGAAAACTAATGTAAAAGTTTTTTGTTCTATAATCTGATAAAATCCTTTTGTCTAGGCAGAAAATAAAAGTGGAAAAATATTTTAGTATTTTTAAAATGGATTGTAGCTTTAAGTCATACAGGCAGTAATTTTTTGGTCATACAGTTTTGGATGTTGAGAAAATGTGAAGGACATAGTATATTTAATATCTTTTATAGCTGTGCCTGAAATGTCTAAAGTTACAGGACCTTGCTGCACATTCTAGGAACCAGTGCTATCTTAGCAGGTAGTATTATGGCATTATCTGTATTTTTTTAAACTGTATAAGCCAAGACCAGGGCTGTATAGAATTCTTCAGAAAGGTTTGATTATGTAGTTATTTGGAAGATGCAGTAGCGTGAATATTATGTTAAAAAATGGCACTTACATATATGACAACAAGATGACTTGTTGTGATCTGAAAATTTCAAGATCTAAAGATTGTATCAGTGTCATTCCTCAGGCATAAAGGTTTTCCTGCATTATCTTACTACTTTAACCCTTAGTTTCTGAAAGGGTTTAAGTAACGTTACACATCTTTCCTAAAAATGGGATTTAAGCTACCAGAAGCATGTAAGCTGTCTTGCAAGCTTCCCCTGCTTCCTCTGAATTTGCTCTGTGAAGTTGCAGATACATTTTTAAACAATTGACAGTGTCTCTTTAGGGACATACTGCTAAAATTGTCCTGCTGCCACCTAATAAAAACTTCATTTGCATATGGTAGTGTCACATTGTTTTTGTGGTCAACTGCTGTCTTAAAACCTGTTTGAGGATGATTGTTTTTCATAAGTTCATCAATCTGAGCAAGATTAATACTTTTCTGCAGTTAAGAAATCCTTTAATGCTCAAACTGCAGGTGTACATAAGCTATTAATGTCAACTTTATACAAATAACAGCAAGCAATATTTGAAAAATATTATTTCCAAAATTAATATCTTCCTTCATTGTGATAGTAGAAGGCTATAGAGTAGTAGTAATGTTTTTGATAGTGAGCTGCTGCCTTTCAAGTCCCTTCCCTGATTATCTGCACCCCTCTCCTATTTAGGTTGACAGAGTTGGGGTTGTTCAAGCTGGGAGAAGGCTCCAGGGAGGCCTCAATGTGGCCTTTCAGGACCTAAAGAGAACTTAAAAAAACATGGAGAGTGACTTTTTACATGGACAGATAGTGATAGGTCAATTAGAAATTACTTTTAAACTGAGAGAGGTGAGATTTGCGTTAGGTGTTAGGAAATTTTTCACTGTCAGAGTGGTAGAATGCTAGAACAGGTTCCTGGAGAAGCTGGGGAGTGCCTCATCCCTGCAAGTATTTAAGGCCAGGTTGGATGGGGCTTGTGGCAGGCTGGTCTGGTGGGTGGCATCCTTGGCCATTGCAGGATGGTTGAAACCAAACGATCTTTAAGATCCTTCCACCCGAAACCATTTTGTGATTATGTGCATGTTTTCCCATTAGTATTGTAAAGCACCCAGGCTTGGAAATGCTTGGCTCAGACAATGGAAAAAGAAGTGAGAAACTTTTCTCACTTGTTTTACATATACTTAAACCCCAAAGTACTGAAGAAGTATATTGGAAGCCAAGGCATTAATTTTCAGTTCTTTGTAGTGTTTGCAGTACTTTGATTGGTAATTTAAACTTAACCTTCAAAGTTAAGTGGTTATTCTAAATGCACTGGAAACAGGCTCGGTGGTGGAATCAGTGTGCCTGATTTCTCTTAGGAAGGGGTAATTACTTACTATAATTGCAGCATTTACTCTCTTTTAAATCTAGGATCATATGTGGTTCTGGTATAATTTCACTTTGGTAAAGAGAATGGTAGAGTGGCATCTCCTTTGTGTATTGGTGTAACATAAGTGATGCCACTTCTTTAGCAGGGCTTCTTGGCGAAGTCCAGAAACAAGGTGATGTGGAATATAGCTTAATTCTTGTCCTTTAGTGTGCAGGAGAACTGGTACAGGTTCTCAAATGATGAAAATTCAGAGAATTCTACCATGTAACGTTTAACTGAGGAAGCTTTCAAGATGTTGGAGAGGCTCAAAAAAGCCAGAAAGGGCAGTGCTCTTCTGTCTCTTGCTATGCATTCCTTAGAATGATGAGGTTCCTTTGACTTTGAAGTAATGTTTAACAATCCGTAGTCCATTTATCCTTGATCTTAGAGGCCACTGTATGTGTAGTCACTAGCTCCTCATGTTTATGGAAGTCATATTTGAAAATCTCTTACTTGAGAAAGTCCTTGAGATGAAATGGTGCTAAAGCCATTCCTCATGCTTTTGATACTGATAAAATGACCTTTTTTATTAGGAAAGTCAGGGGTGTTGATGATGGTATGGGGTGGGGTTTTTTCTGTCAGTGAGATTAGCTTTAGCCTAGGTTTCATAATAACCAAATGAGAGTATATTCCGAGACATGAGTGAAGTAAAAAATGCAGTATGGCACAGTCGTTTTTCCCAGTATTTCTGTGTCTTTGAAAGCTGGACAGGAAAAGTCTTTGGGTGCTTGTCTGTATCAGCTTAGCACAGGGAAGCCTGTGGAGCCCTTGTCTTTCATTTGACACCACTGCTGAAGGTTTTGTTACTTACTGGAAAATCAGTTTTAAATTGGTTTTATTTCATGCTGCAGTGGCCTGGCAGACCTGCTGGTTCAAAATTTATTTCAGGACTTGCTCTGTTCTAAGTCAAAAAGCTTCACCTAATAATATATATACTAATATACTTAGTTGACCTGTTACTAGTGACTTGGGAAACTGGGAAGGCATGTATATGTTACAGGATAGGTTTCATGTTGCTGCTGTTAGTGTTCAAGAACTGCTATTAGTTCTAGTTTTGAATAGGATTTTCAGAAATTTGAGTTCTTCACAGCAGTCTAGTAGGCTGCTTGTCGTATTTTGATTCTGTTTGCTTTATTCCTGTATTTATAGTGGAAGTATATTCTTCACTAAGAAATGCTTTAGACTACACTGATCTGCTTCTGGTTGTGTCTTACTGTTTACTTATGTTCATTTTGCTATGAAAATATAATAATGAAGAACTGACATTTTCCTGGTTTAAATTATAATGCTTTCTCTCTTATTCCTCATTGGAATTCCATGTATAAAGTGTATGAGGGTATGTTTTCTTTTCCTCTTTGTGCTTTTAAGAATCCTTGGAAAGTCATTACTAAACAAGTGGGATTTTTTTGGACTGTAGGCTTGGAACTAGTTTGGCCTGGAGAAGTCTCCTCATAAAGTGTCACACTGAGAACATGTTGAGAATAGTCTCCCTCAAACTGTTACTGACTATAGGAATTCTGAATAAATCTTATTTTGGATGATTCTTACTGTTTCCAGATTTCTAATAGGAGCAGAAAACTACAGACTGGCAAATAAAAGGAGTGCTAACACAGGAAGGAAAGCATAGGGGTTTTATATCTGGTTGATAAAATTTCCAAAGAACAGTAATAAACCTAATGAACATAATTGTCTGTTCATTTTATTTGTTGCACTTGTTGGCTAAGACAATTCTTTATTACTAAAATAATTATTTTTGCTTAAACATATTCATAAGTATTAGTTTTTCAAGACACAAAATAAATTTTGCTTACTTAGAACTTCAATTGTGCTACTGATCTCAAATCTTGTGTGTGTTAGGGCTAATTTTGGTTGCTCTGGAGCATGTTGGCTGCTGCTAAGTGTATGTAAAAGGTATTGATCTAACGTGGGTAAAATGTACCTTGAACCTATGTTTTTCCTTGATGACTTCACAGATAGTTATGTACATACAACAAGAGTATGCCTTATTTAGTGGCACTGAATCCAACTGACTAGTCTATTTCTAGTCTAGTCTCTCCTGCTTTGGCTGGTTTTGTGTGTGCTGTTGATGTCTCTGTGGAATTTTAACTGACTTAGGATTCAATATAAAGGTCACAGATTCTGTGTGACGATTTGAAGTGTGTTTATCACTGAATTTGTTCTTGCCAGATCCCTCAGTGGTGCGTTGACTACATGCGCTCATTGCCTGGCCCGAAGAGGGGAGTGGCGTGTACCCAGCCGCGGCGGGTGGCTGCCATGAGCGTGGCACAGCGTGTTGCAGATGAGATGGATGTCATGCTGGGCCAGGAGGTTGGCTACTCCATTCGCTTTGAGGATTGCAGTAGTGCTAAAACCATCCTGAAGTAAGTGTGACAGCTGTCAGGTAAAGCTGTAACGGAGTCCTTGGAGGTGGGCAACCACAGGGTAATGAAGGGTGAGAGCGAAGTTATGAAAGGAGTAATAAGGGAGTGACACTGGATTGGTGCTTTGTGTCTGAGTAGGGAAGAGACACGGGAGCTGTAGCATGAGCTGAGAGAAATGAGATGTATGAGGCATGAATAGAGTTGGAAATTACTCATTCCTCCTAAAGAAGGCACTGCACCCTATAGAAATTAATTTTAAATTATCCATAAAGAAGGAGGCGATCTGAATAAATATTTTATTATTAAGACGCTATTCATAATAAAGCCCTTCAACATGGCAGTTTCTCTTTCTTGTACATTCAGCTGATGGTTTATGTGTGGTGTCTTCTGCTCTACTTCTGGTGAAGTTCAGTCGCTTATTTCAGTAAAGAACTTTCGGAAGATGCAAAACTGGCCTATACCTGGCTCTGAGACACATAGTCAGGAGTGTTATACTTGTCAGCTGCTGTAGATTCCTGTGCTGCCAGGAAACAGGTGCATTTAATACATCATTTGTAGATTACATTCAGAATGCTCTGTTAAAAATATCACAGTATGGTTTGAGGATCAATGCTTTTCCATCAAGAGATGACTTCTCTTTGGTCCTAGAAGAAGTTGAAGGACTGGGTATAAAGATAATACGAAAAAAAGTAACAATACCAGAAAAGCAAGAAATGAACAAGATGAACTGCAGACAGAAAAGGAGAACAATTGCAGAAACAGTGTATCTTGGATTTTAGATGGTGTTTTCCCTTTTCTTTTCTTGTTTCTTGAGCTCAGGTGTGGATGTCTGCCAGTAATACTTTACAAACTATTGTAAATTGTAAATGTTACTAAACCTTGTTTCCCCTTCCCCCCCATTTTTTTAAGCTTTCCCCACATAATCCCAGATTCCACTTATACTCTATTTCTATTTGAAAACTTAAAATGGACATGTTAACAGTGTTGGAAGGTAGCTTGCTGATGTTAGTACATTTAAAAAGTTGATTAAAAGCTTAGTTCTAGCAACCTAGTGAATATGGAAGAGGATTCTGCATCAAACCTAATAAGCAGAGTGTGAGTTGGAATGGTTTCTGTTTGTTCAGGTATATGACTGATGGTATGTTGCTTCGTGAAGCAATGAATGATCCTTTGCTGGAGCGCTATGGTGTTATAATCCTTGATGAGGCCCACGAGAGAACACTGGCTACAGATATCTTGATGGGAGTTTTGAAGGAAGTTGTAAGACAAAGATCTGATCTGAAGGTCAGTAATGAAGTCCAACAGCATTTCTGTTCTAGTTGCAGTCATACTGGATAAAGTATCTGTGTGCTTACCATTAGCTGATGTTTATAATTGTTTTTTGATCTGTGATAATTTATATTGGAAGGGTAACCCTAGGAAATTCTGAACGTGATTTGTACTGAGGAAGCTCTTAGAAACAATACAGTTGTAGCTTAACCTTGTGTATTTGACTTGGAATTTTTTTAAATCTTTATAACAAGGGTGCTGTATTCAGGTAATAAAAGCATTCTTATATCTCAGTCAGCAATTTACTTTCTTAAAATTATATGTTGCATGCATAACATGTTGCAAGTTCTAAATGTTGAGTAACTTTTTGTCCTCCAACTCTACAGGTTATTGTTATGAGTGCTACTTTAGATGCTGGCAAGTTTCAGATCTATTTTGATAACTGTCCTCTTCTAACTATCCCGGGTCGCACCCATCCTGTGGAGATATTCTATACTCCAGAACCCGAAAGGGACTACCTTGAGGCTGCCATTCGAACAGTGATACAAATCCACATGTGTGAAGAAGAAGAAGGAGATCTCTTACTCTTTCTTACTGGACAAGAGGTATTTTCTTCTGTTTACTATTCATTGTTCCGTACAGAAACTGGTTCAAGTGACTTGTGTAGACTAAAACAGTGTTCTTTTCTAGTTTATTGTTTGGATAACCTGAGGTTTACCTGCCATACACTTTAGTTCCTTTGACATTGCACATATCTGTAATGTAAATGGTGTGCAAGGCGTTCCTAAATGAAAATGCTTATCAACTCAAGTACTTCAAAAACAGAAACCCAGAGAATGAACCCTAAGTTTGTCCTGATAAGAACTTCAAAGATCAGGGTACCTGAGAGCATCCTTGGTTTTTATTGAAAGGATAATTCTGTGCACATCTGTACATGTATTGTACAACTTATCTGAAGAATAGCCATTTGGTTCTGCTACTTAGCTATCAGTAGTAGCTTTAATAAGAATGTTCAGGGTTCGATTTTTTTATCAATAACTTGGAGTGTTAGCCTGGAGACTTTATGTACCTTAAGTTGTTCAGGGAGTTAGGTCTCAGAAATAGACTCCATGTCCTGCAGAGGAGGATTGTATACGAGCACTTAAGCTAAGCTACATCAGGAGATGAGGATTTTCTAGAAATTTAAAATACTTTACTTGAAATAACCTGAGGTGTTTTTTTAGTCCTGGTCTTTCTTTGAAGCTCTTTTTAGTGTCCATATTGGTAAACTGAGATGGAGAAGAGGTTAAAAATCTGTAGGCACTTTGAAAGTTTGCTAGACTCAGTCAACCTAAATATTTTTTTAGTAGGGGAAGTGCAGCTAGCAAAAACATTTTTCAACTCATTCTTCTTTCAGTTAGTACTCTTGAAGAAATACTTTTCAAGGGATGTGGAACAACTCAATGTCTTTCTTATAAGCAAACACAACCTTAGCCTATGTCAAGGGGGATATGGTATAAGTAACTTGTGATGCTGAAGGTACCCTGGTTTCTTGAGTAGCCTTTCCAGCCATAAAGATGTGTTGCCTCTTGCATGAATTGTAAGACATTTGATTAAAGTGTCTTCTGGCAGGTCAGCTCCCTTAAAAAACCTAAGCCATCATTGTCACTATAAAAGCAAATACTCTGACTTTTACATTTGTCCTTCTTTGATTGGAGTATTGCTGTAAGTTAAAGTACAGGTAGGAGGAAATACTTTCAGTGATAGTGGCTTTGAAACCTACCTGCTTGGTTTTAGTTTGAAGTTGTAGTTCAGACTAGCTGGGTACTTAAATGTGTGACTTAGTGAAATAGCTGTTGCAGAAAGGGTGAAAATTGGTGGCAAGAGAAAGGAACACTGCTGCCCTGCCCTTTCAGCAGATTTTCTTTTTCTAGCAAGATGCTAGGTCAGGCTGGTCTTCAACCTTTCACAAAACCCAAATGCGTGGCCTTCTGGTTTATGAATTATGTGCTTGCTACATGACGTGCTATGTGTTACTCTAAATAACTGTTAAAACAGTCACTGCAGGGCATGGGATGAGTGTCTTCCTTTGGCAAATGGCTCTAGGCTCCAGACCTGCTAGTCTCTGTTCTTTTCTATCAACAGGTTATTTGATTTTCATGGGGTTGATTTGCAGGACATAATGTATTATAAGCAAAATCTGAATAAAATGCTGCACACAGACCATGCTCATAAGTGTATTTATATAATTGAGCATAAAAGCATCTGACACTGTATTACTGAATCACTTTAAAACATGCCTTGGTAAGCTGGCGTCTTCTGCTCTGGAGTCTAGAGTTGTCCATGTGTCAGTTGATGGTACTACCCAGGGGCACTGGAGTTGACTGGCTGGACCTAGTCTTAGTTTGGGTGGTCAGCATGAAATTCAAGTCTGGTTTAGCTTCTGTAGTGAAGCCGAGAAATACTTTAACCCTTTTGATTAATGACATTTTGGGGCCTCTGATGAGCTTCATAATAGTCCCTGTGTGTATCACTGTTGAATCTAAAGTGGTGTGACCTGCTGTACCCTCAAGAATAGGAGACGGTGCTGTAGGTACCACTACCACTATGTGCTTCAGGTTCATTAGGCTTAGTAGCTAGGCTAAAATTGATCTATGCTAGGCAGAAATGCTTTGTAGTTCTTTTAGATTCTTCAAAACAGCATAGAGTTCAAGATTATTTGTTTTTCTGGTCAGAAAGGTGCATATACACAGCTAAATTGAATTATGGAAAAGGAACATGCTTTAGCTGAAATGGTGCAAATGTGACTTGTTAAGAGTTTAAGAGGCTGAAAATAAGGTGTAATAGCAGTGGCCTGTGGTAGAATGAGGTTCCTTATTGGCTTCTGTCTTCTCATCCAAATGATTTTGAAGTAATTTTGTATGGGAATTGAGATGGATAGCAGTTAATTAGTACAGATTAGTTAAGACATAGAGAAGATGATGAAACCTGGAGATAGCGGGGAAGATTCATTGTTGTCATGCCCAGAAAATTAAAAGAAGCTTAAATGTGTTTGGAAACTAAAAGGAATCTTAATTGTATTAACCTGCTACTGGATGATGAAAAAATGGTTGTTAATGGTGTAGAAATACGTGTTCAGTAAAAATTTCCTTCTTGAATCTTGAAAGGAGCAAAAGTCCATGATTACGTTGTATGAACTGCTTTTAAGTCCCTTAATAACAAAAGAGAATGTTTAAAAGCAAAATACACTAGGAATGAACATTTTGAAGCAGGACTTGTCCTACAAGTTTTGTAAGGAGGAAAGCTCATTTGTTGATTTTTAAAACAAACACCCCCCCCCCCGGTTTATCAAGAACATTTCAGAACATAGTGTTCATGTTTAATGCCATTGTTCAAAAAAGGTATAACCTGGTATATTGGGTTTGCATGGCCAAGTTTTGGTAGCAGGTGGCTTCTTTGAGGAGCTGCTAGAAGCTTCATCCATGTCCAGCAGAGTCAATCCCTGGCAGCTCCAAAGATGGATGTGCCACTGAGCCAATGGTGGCAATGTCTCTGTGATAACATGTTTCAGAAGGAAAAAAACCCACAATCTGTATTGAGCAGTTACAATTGCAGCCAGAGAAGAGTAGGTTGAGAACATGTGAGAGGAACAACTCTGCAGACACCAAGGTCAGTGCAGAAGGAGGGGGGGAAGGTGCTCTGGGCACCAGAGCTGAGATTCTCCTGGAGCTTGTGGTGCAGCCCGTGGTGAAGCAGCCCATGGCGATCGAGGATGAGGATGAAGAATCCACCTGACAGGAGGCTGTGACCATGTGAGGGCCTGTGGAGAGCAGAGCCCCCTCTGGAGCAGTCTGTCCTTGGTCGCTCACCCTGTGGAGAGTGATCCATGCTGCAGCAGCTTGCAGAGATCTGTACTCATGAGATGGGCTCATGTCAGAGAAGTTCATGGAGAACTGTCTCCTGTGGGGGGTTTCATGCTGGAGCAGGAGAAGGGCTCCTCTTCCTGAGAAGCAAGAGAACTTGCAACTATCTTGTGATGAACTGACCATAACCCCAATTCCCTGTCTCCCTGTGCTGCTGGGTAGGAGGTAGAGCTAGGAAGGAGAGGGGGGGGAGGTGTTTTTTACTTCTCATTATCATGCTCTGATTTTGTTAGTAATAAATTCAGTTAATATCTCTAATCTGAGCCTGTTCTGCCTGTGGTGGTATTTGATGAGTGACTTCTCTGTCTTTATCTCAGCTCATGAGCCCTTATATTTTCTCTCCCCTGTCCAGCTGCAGAGGGGAGTGATAGAGAGGCTTGGGTGGGTGTCTGGCATCCAGCCAGCATCAACCCACTGCACCTGGATAGCTGTAAGCTAGGTTGCCTGTCATCAGTCACAGGTGAAATTGGAAACTGAGAGGGATTTTGTTTCACAAGAGAAAAGCATAATTACATTTCAGTCAACACGTCTTTCTTAGACAATAGGTGTTGTCAAACTTTTTCTCAGTCTTTGGGATTACAAGGTTGGTAGTATAGTTGTGTAGATACAAATTTGTTAAGTTTGCAGATCTGAGAGGCAACTGGTTTATTTTCTACTGGAGTTCTAAAACAGTATTAGATTTTACACTCCATTAACATCAGTAATGTGAGAGTAGGTGTAACATACTTAAAGATTAAACTTGTGGGGTGGGAAAGACAGAAATAATGACACGGCCACTGTATAGATCTGTCTTACATGTTCTGGTAACATGGGAATTTACAAATGCCAGTTGTATTCTCTGTCACCCTTTTTTTTTAATAAAGCCACATGCGCTGTTACACATTTATGAGAGAGTGTCTAAGCTGCATCTGGAGATGTGAAGTACAGATCAGGAGTGTTCTTGATTGTTCATAAAGATACTTAAAATTGTTGCTGTGAAGTTCAGTATTGTGGAAAAGCTTAAAATTATACTGGTAAAACTGGCTGTTTAGAAAAGAGTTACAAAACATTTTTCATGTTTTTGATACAAAGTTTGATAAATGAGGATTTATTTTAAGGCACAATATTTTCATCCCTGTGAGACTAGTCGAACTCTAGAATTCAAAGAAAACAGACTTTCTTATGTGCTAATTGAAGTAAAAATTGATTACTCTTTTGGTGTCAGTTGGTAGTGGTTGGGTGAGGTTAAGAGGAAGTCTGTGTACTAAGAGTGAGCACAAGTTGTCTTGTTTAGATTCAGATAGGAAGTATTTGGGGAGTTGGGCAGCATGAACTGAAAGAAGAGCAGTAATACTAATTTTGTTCAAATGCTAAAAGGAGGAAGGTGTTTTGCTCATCCTGTGAGATTATTTGGGTGTACCAAATACAGTATCAGCTGAAGAAAGGGGTTCTGCAATAATGTTCCCAAGGACCATGTTTACAAAATCATTGAACTCTATTTTGCATGCCAGGTGCTCAGATTGTCCCATTGAATGTGCTTAAATGACACCACTAGTCACCATTTTTTTGTAAAGATGGGATACAGCTTTGACCTTACGATTGAATGGAGCCTGGCCAGCAGGTTATGTGGCTGTTTGCATAGCCCACTCTGGCCTGTGAGTTAGAGTGCATGCTGGCAGTGGAATCACTTTGGCTTGGGGTAACTCATGGTCCCTCATTCAGTAACTGCTGTTTACTATCAATGAATTTCACTGTACCTTCTCCATGGAAGCACAGATGAGTCTGGCACACAAACAGAAGGCAAGGATGGCTGGATTTGCAAGAGTAATGTAACTCAGTAACTTGAGGCCGCAAATATTTTCAAAGGAGTGGAAAATGCTGAGGGGGCTGGGTTTGTTCAGCCTGGGGAAAAGAAGGCTCAGGGTAGATCTCATCATCATAAGCCAGTATTTAAAGTGTGGCAACAGCATACATGGAGACTCCCTTTTTACAAGGACCCAAATGAGAAGATGAGGGGTAATGGATAACAGTTAATCCTGATGAGATTGTGGTTAGACACAAGAGGAAAAATTTTCCCAATGGGAGTAATCAACCATTGGGATAAACTCCCAGGGGAAGTGGTGGGTTCTGCAATATTGGACATGCAGGATTCAGCTCGATAGGTTGTTGGCCTGTCTTTCCTAGACTGTGTTTTTGACAAGACAGGTTGGATTAGATGATCCTTTAGGTTCCTTCCAACCTCTTGTTCTGTGATTCTGTGAACTGCATTGCTGCTTGTCATTCTGGGTTTCTTTTGATGTTTGTGGGGTTTGGGTTTGTTTTTGTTTGGTGTTTTTTTGCCTACCATTGAATGGAGCTTGTAATGGAGCTAGTAAGAATCATGTACTTTTTTCAGCACAACCTTGCTTCTTAAAGACATGGTGCACTAACTCAATAAGATGTGCAACTGCTCCTGTAATATTTTTCTACTTTTTACTGCAAAAATGCTATCAGGAAAAGTAATGGAAGGGAATTTTTACTGAGCATTCAGCTTGAACATGTAATAAAGACTTCATTTTCAACAGCAGAAAAAAGTAATGCGCATAATAGACAAAATCAGTCTCTTGTGTGATTAATTTTAAACAGCTCCTTTTAGATGAACTGCTAATAATATATTCAAATCCTTAGTTTTTGATGCAGAGCTAGGTTATGTTAGGTGTGGAAGTAGTGAGATGATACAGAGCAGTGGAAATGTGTTATTGGAGGCAGCTGATAAGGTATTGGCTTGTGGTTCAATTACTTCCAAGTTTCTCTTTGCTATGTGTTTTGACACAGAGCCTGAGGAGCCAGGAACTGGCACAGACAGTCTTTAAAAGTCATACCTGGAAGATTTTTATTAATAAGGCTTTTGTAAGTTATATTTTTTCAGGGAAAAAAGTTGCTGAATATTACTTAGTTATACTTTGTTCAGGACATGAACAAAGTCCTGTTTGTGCTTTCAGTCTGGTAAGTATTTACTAGTATGCATCAAAGATGGTGGTGGGGTGAAGATGTCAGCATTAGTCCTGTAAGTGGTACTCTTGAAGTTAAGCCACAGGAAAACTTACGGTCCTCTGGGTTTCGGTCCTGCCATTCTGAGAGTTCAGGATTCATTTGTTTTGTCAACAGGCTTCATATGCAGCAAAAGTTTGCTTCTGGGCTGGCGAACCTTTGCCTTTTTGGTGGACCTTTTCTAGCTGCTCAGAAAAAACATAGCTTAAGTGAGAGGAGTAAAAGTTGGTGAATCCAGGTGGTTTTGGGGTTGTTTTAGGCACTAGCCATACCAACCTGTCTTTTCTTTGGAAAAGTGATTCAAGATGGAGTGAAATTCCTACCAGATTTGGGAGGCATAAAGTAACCTACTTACTGTTCTGTAAAAATATTGATGGCTGCACTACTGTTACTAATAAATTGATGGGAAACTGCACCCTGGTCTTGCTTTGTTTTCTAAACAGTACAATGCTAAGTACTGATTTCCATACAGACTTAGGCCTTGCACAAATGGAAGTTGACGTTAAAATCCTGAAGGTTTTTGGGGTCTTAGAATTGCTTACTGATACTTAAACTCCTGAATTAAATTCACCCAATTTAACAGATATTCTAAATGTTGCCTGTTGCCCACCAGCTATTTGAAAACAAAGCAGCCTGCTCAGGTTTTTGTCTAGAATCAGTCTTAATCACACAGATTTGTTGGAAGGAACACCATTTCAGTTAGTTTAAATTTGATTTAATAATAATAATCTTGATAAAATTATTTTCCAGATTGCAGGTTTTTATTCTTTTTAAAGCTATTTTTACTTGGCTGTAAGTTCAAAATGAAAATTGTTTATTGTCACTTGGATGTTGAGGTGACTGTTTTATCTGGTTGAAAAATATTCACCACCCCACTACCTTGTGTATCACTAGTACATATAAAAAGAAATCAATTCTCTTTACTGATTGTAGTTGCTTTGGAAGCTTTTCCAAGGTGTGGAAGAACGTTGAGGACTCCATGTTAATGTTCATAGTCTAGTACTGAGGGGTTCTTAACTGCTGCTTGATTCTAGTTTCCATAGTGTTGCAGCTTAACTGTAGCTATTGCCTCTGTATTGGAAATTTATTTTGATGGGATCAAGAGCAAGTTTCTGGAAGCTTTAAAGTACTTGAGATGACTGTCTGGGACAAGTCTGATTACTGGGTTCTGTGAAGTACAGATGTGTTGTGACACTTGCAGCTTGAGAAAAAAGCAAATGCTGGTGTCATCTTTCCTCTTTTTGTGGCCTGCTTGTTTTTTACCTTTTGGTAGTCACCTTTTTTTAGTATGAGTGCATCAATGGATAAGTTCATTGAATATTATTTTACTGAGAAGTATTTCTGAAGTACAAGTCCTAAGAAGCCTTGTTTGTGAAGAATAGGATCAATCTAGTAACTTCAGCATTGACAAAAGTCTGATGCTTTTTGTATGTTAGGCCTGTTCTCTTGAACTCTGAAGCAAGTCCTTGGTGCTGATGCACTGGGCATGATGGGTCTATGTCTGGGTCCTTTTATCCTGTGTCTTTCCGACTTCCTATACCCCCTTACCCACCATTTCAGGTACTCAGTAGTTCAGGGATTTGAGGAGTTTTTCAGACATAATCCAAGTACAATCCAAGCTCACTCCACCTTCTTGTTGTTCTGCCTGAGAAGTGTCTTCTTCTGTGCAGATTGTTGCAATAATCTTTATTCCAGGAAGGGGTTTTATAATGAATTTGTTTGCAGTAGATGGTGTGCAAATATTTCAAGGTGGATGGTTTGTTTGTTTTTAAGAAGCCTTTCATACTTGAATGAAGTGAGATGATTGAATTAGACTTACTGAATCTTTAAAGGATTAAAGATAGGGTTGTGCCTTCAACTATATGTGTCATATTTCTGGATTTAGGTATCTTCATGTGATGCAAACATATCTTGAACACTCAAAGGTATCCTAAACACTTTGAAACTATTACTGTTGCACATAATCCTTCTGTCTTGTATACTTGGGGATACCAGTTTTGGTTATCATCTGTGTGGTTCTGCATACAGTTAGAATCATAGAATATCCTGAATTGGATATGCCAATGCTTATCCCATGCTGAATTTGGCTTTAGCCATTCTTACATTAATTGTATACACTGGTCAATACAGAGCAAGTATTGTCGGTGCTTCTTTAAAACATACTCAGTGCATTTGTGCTGAGAATTTAAATGTCTCTTTAAAAACAAGTGAAAGACCCACATTTGATGTAGATCTACCTGAATTTATGATTTCTAAAATGGAGATTGCTTTTGCCTTTCAAATCACAGTTTAAAGCAGTAATTTTAAAGAGCCTTTAGATTACCAGTTCTGTGTATTTGCTTTAGGGCTTAAAGTATCACTTCAGCTTCAGGCTAGTGAATGTGGTAAGGGAGATCTCCTCTTTTCTCAGAGAATGGTGTAGTAATTTTTTTTGCTTTTGTCTATTGTTGCTTTTTGTCATGACTTTATTTTCCCCTCAGTGGTTCAGATGGAAAATCAATAGTTGGTTAGTAGTGTGTCTCTTAGTTACACTAGTGAAGGCTGTGTTGGGCTTTTTAAGTTAGAGATAATGAATGGGGTTACGCATTAACCTAAATTTCTGTGCAATCCAACCTTAGTTAGATCTTGTCATGACCTAGCTGGCTTAAATGTAGTAGTTTGAAAATGAAATGAACTTAAAGCATTTGGGCTGTGGTGAACTGTTTTGTATGGTAAGCTGACAATAGGCTAGAAAATACTATTGTAGAAAAAAGCCTAAAACATCATTCATCTTCAGGGAATTTCACTGACTTTTCTTAAGCTTAAATGGAATTTCAGTTAATTTTAAAATAAGATCTGAAGCCTAGGATTGAGAGGTTTGGTTTTGAGTATTCATGTTTATACTGTAAAGGTGTTTGTTCTCATTAGGTACAATGAAGCAAATCTTCCATATAATTGCATTAGTGATACGTGACATTAAAGCTTAATTGGCTTATTTTAAATATCTTGCACATCAATTTCCTTCAGATTGTGAAAATTGAAAAGGTCATGAGTGCAGTTTAATATTCCAGGGTGAGAGATTTCAATTTTAGTACAATTTGTAGACATTTAATTAGGAAACATGACTAAAAGAAAAAGGATGTTGAATGCAAATTATGCTGTTCATTAGAGTATAGAAGCTGAAACATCTTGAAGTATTGTGGAAATTTGATTGCAGATTCAGTAAGCACCTTGATTGATTTTTTATTTTTTAAAGTAGAAGTTATTGTGATTGTTCTTCAGGGTGTACATTTAATCTAATTGTCATAAGCTCTCTAAATAAGCTTCCTCTTTCATGGAGTTCTCTTCTAACCAGTATTTTTGTTTTGCAGGAGATTGATGAAGCCTGCAAGAGGATAAAACGTGAAATTGATGACTTAGGTCCTGAAGTTGGTGACATAAAAATCATTCCATTGTATTCCACCCTTCCTCCACAGCAACAGCAAAGAATATTTGAACCTCCTCCACCGAAAAAACAAAATGGAGCAATAGGAAGAAAGGTAAATACTAAGCTGTGTTAGTATTCTGTTCTGTAAGTGGCTACTCATAGTTGCATGGGCCATGAAATATGACTTTCAGCTCCTTTAAATGTATTTCAGCAGCAACAAGTACAAGGGTTTTTTTTATGAAGCCTTAAAAATGCAGTATTTTATCACATTAGAGTTTTAAGTAACTTGAAATTTGTCTCTGTACAAATCAAAGTTATGTCCTCCATCTGTATAGGGCCAGGATGTTGTGCTAGCAGTTTGATTTGACTGAGTGGAAATGGCATTCACTTAAGTTTCTTATGTGAAATATGATTAATGTGGAGGATGGGATTTTTTCCATAAGTAATTGAGATGAGCTTTTTTCCCTCCTTTTTTTTTTTTTGAGACAATTTGGGCTGTCTCTTAGGTAGGGGTAGATTGTCAGGCAGGTTTTATCTGTTTCTTAAGGTTTATGAGAAGGTGCAAATTAAAACAAGTATGTTGAAGCTCAGGATTTGTATTTTGGTAGTAATAAATGAGGAATTGAGGTTCTTTCATTAGGGAAAACTGATTGAGAAACTGAAAAACTTGAAATGGCACAGTGCATGTTCGTTATTAAATTATTATGTCAATGCTTCAATAATCCATAGTAGAACCTATGTGTTTTTGGAAAGGAGTCATATTAAAGCTTCCTAAAACTAAACTCCTCTGCATAACTGGCAGTCACAAAGCTAAGATTTTGAAGGTCAAAGCTGAATCATATGTGCTCTAGGCAGGGTTTGTTCCTTCATTATTTTTGTTTTTGTGCAGTACAATGCATGTATAATACTAGTGACAACTTTCTAGTGTTCTGGAAGAATAAATCACTTATTAAATTTAGTGAAATTATCTTCCTCTTCCTGCAGAAGTTGATTGCAGAAAGCATTCAGTCTCAAATCATGAAACTAATGCTGCAACAAAATTGTATTTGCAAATGACTTAAATGAATGGAATTGCTTTTAAGTAATAAGTGATAGCTATGTATTTCATTAAATTTTCACTCATGTTTAAAACTATGCCCTTCAGAATAGGCAGGCTTTGTTTTTCTGCAGAAGAGGATAGCAAGTGCAGAGTAGTTTTTGTTATGTTGAAATAACAGAGCTAGTACCAGTCTCTGAGAGGAGAACACTCCTGCTGTAGCAGCTGTTTTACTACAAGAAAAGTTGTTATTCCCAAAATATGCCTGCTATAGGAAAAAGCAGGCACAGCATGTAGGCAACAGACTTAGACCTATGAAGTTACTTTTCATGTTTGGCTGAAATATTCTGGCTTCTGCATTTTACTTTTTATCCCCATAACAAATCTAACTATGAGGGAAAGTGCATCCATGTTGTAATTTTTTTTTAATGTTGGTTTAGTTTTAGTTAGTATTAGTGATCAAGGTATGTAAAGTAAAACTGTGGTGCTGTGCCTGTCTATTTAAGAAAATGTCTGTTTTCATCCAGTCCTTTGTGGGAGTTGAACCTAGATTTTAGCACTGCTGAGGAGGGAGCTAGTAGCTGATCTGAATCCTTCCAAAGGCTCTAATGGTCATACAAGTGTGAGGTGCTTGCAGTCACTTAAGTATCTCCTGAGCTTTAACTTCATGGAATAAGAGATGCTGAAAGTAGTGTGCCATTTTGCTGTAGTAGTGATGGTAGCATCTAGGAGTTATACACCTTGGCAACTTTGCAATTTTTTGTCCTCTTTGAGCTAAGAAAGCAGCTATTATTGTGAGAAGGCTTAAGATTACAGACAAATATTCTAATTAACTAGTAAGAATGTTTTTTTAATTAAGGAAGATGAAGATGACCTAACGTTTCTGTTGTCCTATGTTAAAGGCTCCTTGTCACCCTATCCCTTCTTGGCAAACTGCATTGTAGTTGCTGTTTCAGCAGCCTTAAGCATTGCTAGTTATTACAGATGTAGTTACAGATATGTTTTTAGATGTAGATACTATGTATGTTTTAATATTCAAAACAAAAGTTTTTGAATTAATCTCAGAAACTGCAAGACTATAGCTAAGGTTAATTATAATTCATTATTTTATGTAGTTTAAGTGCTAATTTCAATTGTTTGACGTTTAAGTAGCTTTGTACTTTGATTTAGACTTGAAAGATATTATAATTTCTTGAGCCTTTTTTAAAGTTTCCTCTTTTTTTACAGTCATTGTAATTTTTAAGCAATGTGACATTAACAAATGATATCTGTATGTGCAACAGAATCCACTGTATAAATAATTTTCCTTCTACCTTAGGAAAGTTCTGTACAGATTGAGTGAATTCAGGTACAAATTAAATTGTTGTACCGCTGTGGACTAAGCGCACTAACTGTACTGAGTTCCTGGTGTTGAAGTGTCCTAATAGAAATCAGTGGTTAAAAGTGGGATAAAAACCTTTTGTCTCTGCTCTGTAATAAGTATTTGAAGAATCTGGGTGTGAATGGTTCTGTACATCAGCAGAAACAGAAAAACACAAAACTTAAAACTTAAATGAGGTATATTCTATAGCAGCAAGCTAAATGTGGATTGACTAGACTTCTAATATGAGAATATGAGTTTAATTTGTATATTTAATGCCTTACAAATTTTTAATGAAGATGTATTGAGATTTTGCACTGATATTTGTAGCTGTTATCTCCTGACTAATTTGTGCAGGTCATCTCTGAATGATGTGCACAGTATTTTCTGTTTGTTTGAGGAGTTCTAAGTAGCACATCATTTTAGGGTGAAACACCATAATTCCAAAATAATTGTCAGTGTTTTTCCTAAAATGCTGCTTTCAATATATTGTAGTATCTGGGCAAGCTTAGACCTTAAGAAGAGACAAGCTGAGTGTGATAAGTAGCTGACTGGCAAAGTGATCAGCAAGCAGGAAGGGAAATCAGCAGTCACTGGCCTCATTGTAATTCTGAACTGAAGTATTAGGGGTCTCTCCAGTTCTAATTGATAAACTGAAAGCAGTAATGACAGAATGCTCTGAGTTTGGAAGTTTCAAAGAAGTCCTGAGCAGGTTTTGGATCTTTCCTGAGATGATAATGTGTAATAATCTGATTCAGTGTGGTCACTGTTGGGATGAGAGCTAATGGTATCCACAGCTTGTTACACTGCATCTCTGGACATAAAAATTGAAATGGTGGCAAATCAGGCCTTGGAATTCTGATAGTCACCTTTGCTTTAATTTTTGCATGTGACAACCTTCTGAAAGGCTAAGAATGTAACATTAAAGATATGTGAGGATGTTTGAATATCTGGTGATAGCAAAAGACAGTAGAAATTAAATACATATTTTCACAATTGTAGCTGGAATGTGTTGGTAACAGCTTTATTTCAAATCAGATTTAAAAAATCCTGTTCTGGTTATAGCGCTCAATTTAATATTATTTAACCAGTTTACCATGTTCAGGCTTTCAGAAAAAGGTAAAAATCTAGAATTAATACATGATGTTAAAGGGTTCCAGTATAACTTGTTGTTTTGTGCCAGAGATGTGAGAAAAAAAATTGAGTAGTGGTTTCATAAGTTAAATTTTTGCTCTTCTTTTTCTCAACTAACATTTGTTATGTTAGTTATAGGGGAGCAAAAAACAGTGGATGAAAACTGCTTTCTTTTCACTAGAAGATCCTCTGGTTGATTTCAGATCATCCTGTGAAAGTGTTGGAGAGCAGCTCTGGTAGTGATTGATTAAGTGATGGAAAGTTTACTGAGAGTTATTTGTGCAGAGGCAGAATTGTAGCCCTTCATCTTTAGGATGAAGTAGTTTCATTTAGTTGTTTGGGTTTTTGTTGGGTTTTTTTTTTTGACAGGTTGTGGTGTCCACTAACATTGCTGAGACATCATTGACAATAGATGGCGTGGTGTTTGTGATTGATCCTGGCTTTGCAAAACAGAAGGTAAGTACTATTTTTTTCTCTTTATAGTAGGAAAGGTGATGGAATCTGGTTTGCTCAGGCTTCTGTTCCCTTTGCAAACTCTGACAGGCCTTTTTACAGTTGAAATTTTGAATTTGGTTGGTTTGGATTTGTTTTGTTTTTAACTTACAATTTTTACGGTTTGCACTTAGTTCGCAAACTTTAGATAGAGTACTTTTTTTTAAAAAAGAAATTTGAGAATTTGGTGTTTGACTTGGAATATAATTTTTTCTAGATACTTTAGGAAGGGCAGTTTTGTACTGTTAGTCTGTGCTTGAGGATGCTCAAGTAAAACAAATTGTATGAAAGTAAATAAAAGTGGTTCTAGAAGCCTTCTCTTCTTTTAAGTCACTGTAGAAAACTCCAGCACTAAAATGAGAAGAAATGATCCCTGCTGTTTCATGTCACTATTTATCATGTACTGTTGCAGCCCTGGAGATTGTAATCAAGCCTGTATTGTGGTTCTTGGAACATCATAGGGTGTTCAGAGGAACTGAAGTAGCTTTCCTACAGTCAACCCAGTAACTACATAAAATAAAATATGAATGTCACTGGCTTCATTTGGTTTTTTCACTAAATGTAGCTTTCTTTATAACTTGATTTCTTAGTCTTCCTTTTAATAGTGGTACACATTTTTAGCCTTTTTAACTTTTGCAAAATGAGACGGACACACAGCAGAATGTGAGTACAGCTAGTGTACTTTTATGCACAAATTTCAATCACCATTAGGGCTGAACTTTTTTCACAAATAGTTCTTTTTGCATTCTTCCAGTATAAGAACTAAGGTTTCTGTACATATTTTATACTGAATCATACCAGAAAGGTCTTAAAACATGGACCAAAAGTGTCTTCAGCTGAAACTGCTGTTTGACTACTGCCTTTGTTTTCAGTGTATTCCTTTCCATGAGCCCTATTGAGTTGGCAGGGCTGCTGTTTAGATACAACTGCAGTGGAAGTTTTACAGTAAATACCAGCAGATATTTTGTACTGTAATTGTCTGCACATACCCTTGAAATAAAGTTTTGTCATCAGCCTGATCTTCACAGTTGCATGAAACCTTAATGTTAGATTTTTGTGATCTTGACTATGATTATTCAACCTCATAGTGATGCCTAGACCTGGAACAGAGGCTAGGCAGAGTTAAAGGAATAAAGCCAAGTATTTATTAAAAGGCCTTCAAAGGATACACCTTGGGCAGTACAAGAGCCTGGCTGTGGTTCTACCCAAGGTGGATGCCTGGTCTGAGTTTTCACACTTTTATAAGTCTTGGTCCATTTACATATTGGGGTTAATTGTCCAATTACAGCTTCAGTTTGTGCAGTCCCATCCTCCCAGATTGCTTTCTTCCATTCACCGTTGTTTACACTTTTTGGGCCCGAGGCTGTAACGGTGTCCTTGGTTCTCAGGCTGGAAAAGGATTGTTCTGTCTGACTAAACTGTGGAGAGAACTTGCTAACACTTCATATAAAGTTCAGAGTTACACTCTAAAGCAGTACAGAATCTGGAAAATATGAAAGCAAAAACTTTAGACATAGTAGTTATATCAAGACAACATTTTTATGGGATTTTTTTAAGCACCATGAGTGCTTAGCACTCTGTAGAACAAATTGGACACATTCCATTTGCCATGAAAATCTTATCCAAAAATACATTTAAGAACAGGGAGCCTGGCAGGAGTTGCTGTTAACAGATGAATAAAAAATTCTGCTATTCTAATTCTGCTATTCTCTAGGCAGTTGTAGTTGAAGCTCTCCAGAGCCTTTTGTAGCCACTTTTTTTTTGTTTTCAGGTACATACAACTTGTGCAGAAGCTGTGTTTAAAAATAAGTTTAAAGCAGTTTGGGCAGTTGTCCTGTCCATGAACATTGTTTATTCTTTTACCTTCTGTCCTCTTCTGCCTCCACTTTGAAATAGGTGTACAATCCTCGGATCAGAGTGGAGTCTCTGTTGGTGACTGCCATCAGTAAAGCGTCTGCTCAGCAGCGAGCTGGCCGTGCTGGTCGTACTCGACCAGGCAAGTGCTTCAGGCTTTATACAGAGAAAGCCTACAAAACTGAAATGCAGGTAAGATTTGGTTTTTACATTGTGTTTATAAGAATGTCTGATTCAGGTTGTTGAGTGTTGTGGTATTAAACGAAACGAGAATTTGAATACTTATGTAGTATAAAGTGTCTGAAGAAGTGTTACAAATTTTCTTTCTTTTTTCCCCCCTCACCCCCCCAGGACAACACATACCCTGAAATTTTGAGGTCTAACTTAGGATCTGTAGTATTACAGCTCAAGAAGCTTGGTATAGATGATTTGGTGCACTTTGATTTTATGGATCCTCCAGGTATCTCTTTCCATCTTTACAATCTTTTTTTTTTATGACTATTTTATATAATGACAACATGGAATAAGTTCTCTCATTGTTTTTTTCTGGTTTTTTTATTGTAATCTGTAAGGAATTGTCTTTTGTTTATCCTGAAATTTAGTGCTCTGTGTCATATCCAAGCAAGCTTATTCTTTCTGTGTAAAAGGTTTTGGTGGAACCAAGGAAGCTACTGAAAGCCCCTTGCCTTCAGAGAATAAGAGCAAATTCTTGGCATTACAAAGTCTGTTATTTGAGGTTTTTATTTATCACATTGATTGCACATTCTAATTGTGCAATCAGGTAACAACTGTTTGTAAATAAAATGGGCTGGTGTTTTTAAAGCTGAATACATGGTTTGGTTCTAACTGTAGTTTTTATGCATCTTTCTTCTAAGTTTTAAATGTTCATATATGCTTCAGAAATAAGTGGGTGATATTGCTAATCAGAAAAGTATATAAGTCATATATAAATAGGTGAATTAGTTGTTTTTTTCCCTTAAATAAAAATCGGACCTAATATGTAAGTTTTAAAGTAGTTCTACAGAGACAGTTAAAGTCTTTGTTCTTTGTAACATGTATGACAGCTTAGCAGAAAGACACTTGGATTTCATTTTAGTTTTCTTTGTGGGTTACTACTGGCTGTGTGAGGAATGCAAGATAAAGAGAGCATTCTTAGTGGCTTTCTGAAAGGCTGTAGGTATCATGGGTTGACATGGCTGAAATTTTGGGAGTATTGATTTATTTAGTATGGAACAAGGGAAAAAGTATCTGCAGGAAGAAGTGATATTACTGGTACTGAATATTTCACATTGCCACTGCTGTCTGAATTTTGAAGAGCAGTAATCTTCAAAAATTCAAAGCTTGTGATTAATTTTAAAGCTTTTCTACGTAAGGGTTCCCTCCCTGCCGCCCCCATTCATTCATGCTTGGGCGTGTATTGCTGGATTTGGCAACAGTTCTGCATTTGGACGCTAGTGAATGGAGAAAAAAAAAAAAAAAAACAACCTAGTAACAGTCTGTGCTTCCTTGGTTTTTGCTGACTCAGAGCGTTTGGGTAATATGCGAATTTACATTTTACATATTTTTTTCTTTCAGCTCCTGAAACTCTGATGAGAGCCTTAGAGCTTTTAAATTATCTGGCTGCTTTAAATGATGATGGAGACTTGACTGAGTTGGGATCCATGATGGCTGAATTTCCATTGGATCCACAGCTGGCTAAAATGGTTATTGCAAGCTGTGACTACAACTGTTCTAATGAGGTCCTATCTATTACTGCCATGTTGTCAGGTAATAGCAGGAAAAGAGAAACTAAACAAATTGCAGATCTTCAGTTTGGGGAAAAATTAATTTTCCCACATCAGAAAAATAACATAAATATATTTTTAATAAAATTAGATTTGCTTTTTAAAACTTCATATATGGGTTCAGTTATTATGGATTTATGTAGAGACCTTGAAGCTAGTGAGTAGTAATGTTGAAAACTACTGCATTAAATGATCTAAGTGTTTGCTCCTAACATCAGTTAAAAATCTATATATGTGAATGGTTGGGGATGGGAAACCAGGCTAGTGGAAGAGAAATTTCCATTTAGGTTCATAGTCAGGCCCAGAAATGTCATCTCGACCACTAATTTTTCAGGCAGTAAAATCTCTTTTGTATTGTGTGTTCTTCTGCACTTTGATAAGTCACAGTCTTCCCAAAGGGATTAGAGTATAATTTCTGTAAAATCATAAGCTTGTACATGATACATTTTTCAGTTACTAAATGGCAAAACTGGAGAACAGTCAGTACTTTGAAAGGGAAAAAAGAAGCTTGGAAGGAAGCTGTATCTTTATAAGAATTAACTGAGGTGTACAGTTGTACTTTGCTGCTGTTGCATGAATAGCTCTGTGTCGGAGCAGAGCTGCTTGCTGAGAGAGCTTAATGAGAGGAAAATGTTACCAAGCAAACCTTATATTTAATTTCCCCATTGTGTTGAAGTGACTTTGTTTTATGACTAGAGGTCATAGGACAAGCAGCAGGTTTTAATCTGTTATGAAAATGGGGGTGCTCATATTCCTAAGAACACTTTTGTCTTTGGCATGTGATAATTTACTGGGCTCTCCACAGTGCAGGTGTATTGCTGACATGCTTGACTTGGTTGGGTAGAGGAAAAAAAGTTTTTACTAAGTGTAAAATCTGTTGCTTCAGTTTAGTTTTACAGTATGTTTATATGAACATTTTTAAGAACAAGTTAAAATGTTTGTTTCAGAGTTATGATTGTTCAGACTCAGAGCAGATGGGCAGGGCAGAATCATAATATTTTTCTTTAATTAAATGGTAGCCTTAATTGCGGAGGTGGTGGTAGGTTGGTGCCTGTCTTTCTCTTCTCTTCCCCTTCTCCCCCCAGTATCTACTATAGAACAAGTCAGTTTAGTATTTTTGTCTGTGGCCTTCAGTTGATTTGCCTTACTGCTTTTCCAATTTACCTTTCCCCAGGCCATGATACTTTCTTTGTTTTAAACCACAATTAACATAATGATAAATATGTTTTGGGGGAAAAAATAAAAAATGGATTGAAGTTGGTTATTGTATGGGTCATAACTAAAACACTACTCTTAAAAAACCCATCGTCCTGGTCTTTGAGGGCTGTTTCCCAAACTAAGCACTTTAAAGCAGCAGCGTAATAGATAGTGTATTTTGGTGCATTAAGTGCACATAAAGATTGTCAGGTTGTTGATAGCAATCCGTGTATTTAGTTTGGACTGAATGGGAAACTAGGTGACAGAAAAGAGCAAAAATAGCATTAAAAAGGAGTAGATTAAATGATTATACTACATTTTATAAGAGCCATGGTGTCATGCTGTGGTATGGAAAGTACTATTACTTTTCAAAACACTGAGTTAAGACAGTGATGGAATAATCTGGATTTTGCTTTTATTAGTATGAGTTAGAAATTAAAATGCACTTGATGTTATCTCTTTTTTCAAATGCAGGGCCCATTATACGGGGTATTTTATTTCATGCCTGCATTTCCATTTTCTTTAATGCGGTCTTTGTTGGTTTGTTACCATGATTCACTGTTACAGTGTGAATTTTTTTATTCAAGTTACATCTCTGGTATTCAGCTCACAATATCTAGTGCTTTGGGGCTTCTATGTAAATTTAAGACTAAAGAAAAACTACATAACAGCATAAAAAAGCCCTCATTTGTTAGGGGTATGTCATATGCACAGAGGTGTTCTCATGTGATTGCAGGGCTTCAGTTAATGAGAAAACTAATGTAGTCCCAAGCAGCTGGAAAATGATAAAAGATTTTTAGTATTTAATCATTAATTTTATTGAAATTTAACCTCTTAAAAATTTCACTTAAAACCAGACTGATTTATTTTCTGGTGTAGAGGTCTATAAAGTATATCACAAAATGGGTAAGGTTGGAAGGAATCACAGTGGGTGACCTGGTGCAACCTCCCTGCTCCAGCAGATCTCTTTATAACTACTTTCAAGATCTTGTGGATTGATGTCAATCTTACAACATAGTAGAATGTTGACAGACCATGAATTAAGTAGGCTGTAATACTATTCAAATACTGTTCATGGTCTTTGCTGGTTTGTGGCTGGGAAAGAGATGGTAAAATACGATTTTTGGATGGAAGTGAGAAGAGTCAGATGTATGTCAGAGAATATAAAGATAGAGAAAGTTCATCATGTTGCATTTTTTGATCTATATTTTTTATTTGAAGTAGTGCCAAAGGACAGTTTAACCTTCCACCACTACCGCTACCATCACAGCCTTTAGACTTATTAATACCTTCATTCACATGTTTTTGTGTACCAGTGCTGATAGCAATACCATGCGGGAAGAGACTTGACTGGTGTGTTCTGTCTAGTAACAGACTTGTGTTAATCAAACCTCAAGTTGGTTTAGACTGTGCTAGTACACGACAGTTTCAGAAATATTTACATTGTCTGTAGGGGCTCTCTGAAAAAGCAGATTTGTAATTAAAGTGTTTAATTCCATGGGGTACTAGCTCCTGGTAGAGCTATCAGCACTGGATTTGAACGAAGATTTGTTTAGCCTTTCAGTCTGTGTAGGTAACTTTGATGGCCTTCAGACTAGAGATTTTGATGCATACATATAATTCTATTTAAATAATCAGGTACTCTGTAGCTTTGAAACCCTCTTGTCTTACAGATGTGGTTAGGTGTTGATGTACCAAATCAAGGTAGTAAACAGTCCAAGATGCAGTTGGAGGCCATCCTGCCCTGCCCTATGCTCTGTGCACTGACCTAGCTAGGCCTTGTTCCTCTATCTGTGAATGCGTGACTCATCGATATGGGCGTTTGTGTTGGGCCCATACCAACCTTGTTTAGTCCCACAGTGTTTTGTTCGCCCCACGGAAGCAAAGAAAGCAGCAGATGAAGCCAAGATGAGGTTTGCCCACATAGATGGAGATCATTTGACGTTGCTGAATGTCTACCATGCTTTCAAGCAAAGTAAGTCTGTGTCTGTTTTAGTAAAATTATTTATGCTTTGTGCTGCCAACTTCCATTTCCGGGTTCCAAGGACACTTGGAGGGCTTGGGTTTTGTTATTTAAGTGCTACTTTCCTTTGGGGGTCAAACAAAACTAAAAAACTACCCAAGCAGTCTTGTAATAAACTGATGAGCATGCAAACAAGCCAGGTTTTTAAATCAATGCTGAGTAGCCTTGGACAGAAGGAAGCAAGTGTTCCTGTAATTAAGAAATATTGGAAGTTTATTTAACATTAATTATAAAAAATAGGCATAATCGCTTAGTGATTTTTTTCAGGGAGAGCAGTGCAGAAGAAAGCGTGAATTTAGGAAAGGATATGGCCTTAGGACACAAAAACCTTTTTAATTCTGATTTCTTAATGTAGTTAGGAATTCTCTTTGGAATAGATTGAGAGGCAAAGGCATGATGCATCAACAAGAAGTAACATAGAACTGTATGATACATATGTTTCAATTATGTAATTTCTGTGGATGGAATTTAGAGAAAATATATTATTCTCTTCAACATAGCCAAAGTGTATTTTAGCAGCTTAAAGAGGATAAGAACGAAGAGGTGAAGCTAGTTCTCTTCAACAATGAGAAAGTGACCCACTTTTTAAACTGAATTATATTGGTGGCAAATGAAAAGATGGCTATAAACTGCCAGCCATGTGAACTTGGGTGCTCCAGTTATACTTTCCTGTGTTAAAAAAAAAAAAGCAGTCTTTTTACCCTGAGTAAAAAGAAATGCAGCTTAATGCCCCTTTCTGTTACAGGTTTGATTTAGAAATTCTATATTGAAACCTTCTAACACTGTTAGATACTGCAATCTAAAATAGTTGCAAAAGTCAACAAATACATTCAGTTTACAATACAAACAATAGCTGAGAAAGTTTTATGAAACATCTGTAAATAAAAACGTGTGTTGCTTTTTTTTTCCTGTTAGCTTTTTCATTAATAAGAAGCAAAATATCTGGCAGACAATTTGTACATGTTTCTGGAAACCATTGCTTTAATACTCAGGTTACTGAGGGATGGAGCTATTTCAGGAATCATCTTGTAAAATTGTAAATTGTCTTCTGGAATCAGAAGACAAAATGCTACTATTGTTTGTATATAGAACAATATAAAACATTTATGGGTTATCCATGATGCATAGTTCAGTTGGCTCAGAAAGTATTGTGCTGTGGTACTGTACAGTAGAATGATAACTGTGCAACAGCTTTTATTCATACTTCATTTAAAATATATTCTCTAAGGTGAAGTGCAAGAAAGAACTTGGACTTACTTCCACTTTGATAACCTTCGTTCTTTTCAGTGTAAATTTTAAGAAGAGTCTCTTCTTTCCGAGAGTTACCTTAAGTTTTAATTCTTAAGAGTGGCTTTGTTGGATTATTAAACTGATAAAGATTAGAAGAGCATTACTTGAAAAGTCAGAGAATAGCTTGGGAGAACTAGGTTTTTTGATGTGAAACATGCAGGTATTGATACTGACAGAATGGCTGAGGCTTGCTGTTTCATCAGATTTCTCAGAGCTACCAGCAGTAGGAACGGTTGGAGTACAGAGTTCTGTTAGAGTGGCTGTGTTTTACCAGTCACATTTACTTAAAGTACTGTGAGGTGTGTCACACTTTGAGAACAGACTGTATAGCTCTTAGCTTTTATTTGAATGTTTAATTGAAGTAGGGTTTCATTTCTCAGATACAGCATAGTTATGTACAGTCATCTTGTACGTTCATTGCATGCTGCAGTTAAAGGCTGGGCAGTGCTCCTGACATCATGTTACATTTGAGACTTCAAGTTTGGAAGATGTTTTTTCTAGTTGCAGGGTGGGATTTTTGAAGTGTCCAATATTTAGTGGTATGGTATTTCAGTAAAACAGCAGTGATTGTATTTATGTTATATTGATGAGGGGGGGAAAACCCTGCTTTTCTCCTGCTTTTTTTCTGTCCTGACCACATGCTTCCTGGATAGAAAAGTTTTGGCAAGTTACCTAGTGCAGGAAATCCAACTGAATAAACCAAGAGCTGTTACCTTTATAAAAGTTTATGGATATTTTTTTTCTGGTTCATCTGACTGATGAATTGGTTAGTTGCTATTTCATTTATTTGTTCTAATTTTGATACATGTTTTCTAATGTTGCAGATCATGAGTCGGTTCAGTGGTGTTATGACAACTTCATTAACTACAGGTCCCTGATGTCTGCAGACAATGTACGCCAGCAGCTGTCACGAATCATGGATAGATTTAATTTGCCTCGTAGAAGCACAGATTTTACCAGTCGAGACTATTACATCAACATAAGAAAGGCATTAGTTACTGGGTATTTCATGCAGGTATGTGTGTATTCTCATAGAGAAAGTAGTTCAGTGTTCATGTGGCTCATAATGTTAGTAATTGTTATAGTTTGCTAAAGCTTAATAAATGTTCCTTAAATTACATGTGGCTAACTACATTACCATGTAGTCTTGTCATGTTGCTAGGTGATGACTCAGGTAGCATATTCTATAGTCAAATGGAAGAAAAATTGAAGGCAGTCTTATCAGTGTATCAAAATCTCCTTTCTGCTATGAGCATTCATGAAGTAACTACATAAAACATTTCAAAGTAACTGCAGAATATGTAGTTCTAAAGTTATTTGTAATCTGATACCAAAAGGGGAAGTACAGTGATATGTAAACATGAAAAAAAGTGATACTTGCAGAAGATAGTATTTTCATTTGTATGTTTTTCCATATTTATATTTCAATTTTCAATTACACGAGTCAGATACTGGAGCACTTCTGTAATCTCAAGATGTATACTGTTTGAAATGCATTTGCCAGTTGAGCCAGGATGCTATGAAAGCCAGTCTCCACTGCTGCCCACCTGCATGCTTTGCACTTCAGGTTAAGCATGCCCCAAGCTAGAACGCAGACTGCTTGGGGTTTTGTCTATTTTTTTGTTTGGTTTTGGGGGGTTTTTTTTTTGCTTTTTTTTCCCCACTTAGTCCCATCCTGCTGTGTTTTTTCTCTTCAACATTCATCCTTAAGACTGCTAGAGTCTCTTTGCTGGCTCTTGCAGATACAAACTGTGAATCTCCATGCTCTTTGATTTTGGGCTGTTGTGATAAAGCTTTTCATAGCAAAAAAGCATTTGACCCGTCTCTGTCTCTGCAACATCTCTGCTAGAGCCTAAAACCTCACTTCTGGAGTGTACAGTCTTGTTATCTTTAGGAGGCTGACCAGTGCCCATTGTATTTCCTGATTTTTCCCTTGGACTGCACTCTGGTGGTGTTGAAACACTGCCAACTGGTCAGTGCTGCGCAGGTGAAGATGGCATGGGCCTGATAAGCCCTGCACTTACACACCCCAACTGGGGCACAGACTTGGGCACCCTGTCCTTGATCTGCCCCTGCCAAGTGTTGTCTCCAGGGCTCAGCCAGCTATTCTGCAGCAAAAACATGTTCTGGGTTTTCAGAATACAGAAATATCAATGTCAGCAACTGCATTTCACTGTAATGCAAATGCGAGATCAAGGCTGTTGGCTGCTTTTAAATAATTAAATGGTTCTAAAGCCTTACTTGCTGTAACCTTTCTGACAAGTAGGCTGTAACTGTGTTCAGTCCTTGAATTTGGGACATGTTTTCTATGTATTTCTTGGCAAATGCTTCAGAATACATTCCCACCTACAGCTTTAATTCTGTAAATGTTTTGAAAGACAACAGTTCTGCCCAGCATTCCATTTTGGGCCCCAGGCAGGTCTAAGTGCCACAGCTGCACTTTTGTTTGGCATTGTACCCCATGCCTTCTTTCACTTAGTTGGACCTGTGGGGAGGCCATGTACTTGGAAGTTGGTGTGCTCTCTGTTTGTTTTATGTTACTTGGAGCAAAATTCTTCCTCTAATTGGTGTTTTCCTATTAGAAAACATGTATTCCCATGCATGGGGAGCTGCACCAGTGTTGGTGCAAGTAGATTTTTGGTCTCTGTGTTGTAGGATTTAAATATCTGACTTAGTATTTTTGCTGTGAATACAGTAGTAAGTAGGCTCATGCTGATGAAAATTAAAGCTTGTTCAGAAGTCTCCTTGGGCTTCCACAGTCAGTAGGTTCTTTACTGCCTCCCTTACACAAAAGGCCTAGTAGAATTTTTTGGGTGTATCAGGATATAGGTATAGCTGACCTGTTGGAGCTATTTTGAGTGGAAGCCATTTCAGCTGTTACTCTTCTGCTTCAAAGTGTTTGTCTATTTTAGTTTGAGTTTCTTCAACTTCTTAAACCTTCATGATAGTGTGGTATGTATTTGACCTTGACTCTGAACCTTTTATGATGAATTCCATGTTGCTTTAAGAAACATTCAGTAGAAAAATTTTTAAAAATTAGATGTTATTTACCAGCAGCTGAAGTATTTACAGTTCTAGTCTGTATACACATTACACCCTCTCCAAGCTAATATTCAGGCTGTAGCATTTGGGGGCTCTTGTTCAGAAAACCTTAGTAATGAAATGCATGCATCATCCTTTGTCCTCTTAGTAGAGAACATGTATGGAATTCCAAGTGTGGGCACTTCTGAAATGTGTGCATGTACTCTAGATAGCTTCTGCATGTAAAGTACTGAGGTGTGTGGACAACACATGGCAGAAGTTGATTCTTCAAACTTTCTAAATTTAAAAAGGCGGTGTGAAGTGGAAAAAGCAGTAGTAGCCATTGTCTTGAAATACTTCTCATTTGCTGTATGGTTTAGACTTTGGTAGTTGCCTACTGTCCTAAAACTAGTCATAAAAATTCACTGTAGAATTTTCTGTACTAATCAATATATGTAGTCAGTGTCAGACAGTATAGGCTTGCACTGACTATTGTAATTGTATTGGTTATGTAGTCAGTACTAAGTTCTGTATACCTGCCTTCAGTTGTGTGTCAGACACAGACAAATGTGGAATTTCTGCTGGTGATGAATCATCTCTTTACCCTTCATATTTAAATGCAAATTTGAATTCCAGTAAATCTACCATAGACAAGCAAAGTGAATAGTAAAATAATTTAAAACTGTCAACAGTTCTGTGTATAGTAAAACTTATGGAAAGATAGATATTGACAAGTTAAATGTCTTTTAAAATTTTTGTGCTGTGTGTCAGATTTCTTCTAGTTCTTATAATGCAGAACTTTTAAAAATAACTTCTGTATCACACATCAGAATATGCAAAGGATATGTAAAATACAGCAAGGGTGGTCTTTGCAGAAAGAGAAGCACTGATTTCTCAATTTATTCTAAACATAATCTGTCTTACAAAGGGAGAGGAATTGGCATATTGTACTGTGTAATATATTTGTAATTTGGTAATAAATTTACGGAACTAGGTATAGGTAATTTCTCCTACTTCTGTTAAGTAACTAAGCATACTTTATGGAAAAATCTAAATAGGATAAATACTGTAACTTAGTGTTGGGTGGGGATCAAAGTAAGTCACAAGAATAGGTAACCCCTTAATGGAGGCTTATCTCTGATACCCATTCAAAACTATGCCTAGAATCTTTAAAGTGTTAATAGTAGCTGTGTAACTGTGGTTAAAACTAAGCAAAAGATAGTTAACACCACAGAAAGTAAGATAAGGAAACGAATTGGAAAAGGCAAGCAAATGACTTCAGGATGGGTCATCTTCCTCTTAGTGATTTTGTTATCAGTTGTCAAAAGCAACCTAGGTTTTTATCATTATATTTTCAATCTAGTGTTGGAGACAGAACAGAACTGATGGTTGATAGTTTAAATCATAATTTAAAGGTGGAAGCAAGTCCTGTGTTCTCAAATCAAAGAATGGGTTGGGTTGGAAGGGACTACAGTTGGCTTATCTGGTCTAGCCTCTCTGCTCAAACAGTCTCATCCTAGAGAACGTGGCACAGGATTGTGGTCAGACAGTTCTGGAATATCTCCCATGAGAGAAACCACAAACTCTCTGGGCAGTCTCTTCCACTGCTCTGCTACTGCAGAGTAAAGAAGTTCTTCCTCATGTTCAAATGGAACTTCAAATCATTTGTTTGTTTCTTCTTGTCCTGTTGCGTGGCACCACAGAAGAGAGCCTGGCTCCTTCCTCCTGCCACCCTCTCTTCAGATACTGATTAGACACTGATGGGCTCCCTCTTCTCGAGGCTGAACAGACCCAGCTTCCTCAGCCTTTCCTTTTAATAGAGATGCTCCAGTCCTTTCATCTTTATAGCCCTTCCTTGGACCTGCTCCAGGAGCTCCATGTCTCTCTTGTATTGAGGAGCCCAGAACTGGACACAGCATTCCAGATGAGCTTCACTAGGGCTGAGTAGAGGGGCAGGATCACCTCCCTCATCCTGCAGGCATGCTCTTCCTGATCAACCCCAGGATACCATTGGCCCTCTTGGCTAGAAAGGTATATAGATCAAGCTTGGAATCTTTCTTGGGAGATGTGACATAGTCCAACACAGGCTATATATATCATGGTCACTACAGAGGATAAATGACCAATAATGTACAGGAAGTTAGATGTCAGATGATTTGCCTTCTAATTAAAATCTCATTCCTGGTGCTACTCAGTCTTTGGTGCTTATTTCTTGTATGGAATTATGTATATTTTGAAGTCTTTACATAATCAGGCTCCTACAATAATAGAATGTTAATAAAATAAACTTATGACACAAAGGTGGTCAGTGGTGCATTTAATAGTATTCATTTTGCTCTGTAGGAATGCAGAAGAGTGGTGTAAAACTTTTTAATAGATTCAGAAACACTCTTGCATGTGCTCCAAGCAGAAATTTTGGAAATCCAGGCAATTGCCAAGGTTCCTTTCGTGCATGCTAGCATTGTTTGCCAGAAAGAACAAAGGCCAGTCATTTCTCTAAACTGTCTGTCAAGACTATCGTGTCACAATGTATAGCCTTAAATCTAAAAGGGCTGGATCTTGTGATACTATTCCTGATTTTGATCTTCCAAGTGCATTTGGATTTAGTGTTAGTGTTTGGTTGAAGGCCCTGACTTCTTCCTAGGTTCCATGACATGATAGCTAATAAATTTGCACAAGCATACTTAAAATTTCAGAGAAGGGTGTGTAATTCTTAACAAAATTGAGGTGAAAATTTGAAATGAAACATTTTTATCTCTTGTGGCATGTGCTACTGTTTCCACTTCGTTTTGTCACATTCATAGGAATATTATAATTGTCTCTAAATCATCAGCCATGTGGGCTTTTCAGAGTAATCTGTTGCAGAGATACATGGGCTGGATTGGCACTTGCCCATTCTTTTAGTCATGTTCAAAGAGCCTAATTCTTTGGGGATCTCAGGATTCAGGTATGTTCTGTAGTATCCTGCTCATCAAAAATGAACCCATTTCCTCAACATACTCTGTATGATCCTGTGGTTTCTGTGGAAGCTCATGTTCTTTATACTCTGACAAACATCACAGAATGGTTGAGGTGAAAAGGCCCTCTGGAGGGCCCCTGGTCCAACCACCCCTGTACCTACAGGCACTGGTGATGCTTGCAAGCCAGGCTTTCAGAGAAGCTTTATAAGCTGCCTCCCATTTGTCCTTGTTTGCTTTCTTATGTCAACCTTGGTGCTTGCCTGAGCCCATTCTAAATTCTTTCAGCTCAGTGACCTGGCAGGCCACTTACAAAGTGGAAGCAAGAATGGGCTCGGTCATCTGTGCTGGAACAGTACAGGCCAGGAATGAGCAGGAAAATGCAGCAGCAGCTGGCTGATCATCACTGTGGCTTGCTCTGGAGCCATAGCTTCACTGTGTATTTCCCCACAGAGTTGCCATCACTGACCCTGAAATTCCTTGCCAAGGTGTGTGCCAGCAAGCACACTCTGTAGAAATAGCTAAAGAGGATAAATACTGCAGCTCGCTGTTACCTCAGGATTTATGCCAGTCACAATAGTATATATATATAACCACCTAAAGGTGGCTTGTCCCTGATATCAATGGTCTGAGGAAACATTTTCTTTGTAATTGGGGTTATTTTAATTCTTGTCCTTCTCTGGAAATTAGGAGCTAACTAAGAGATACATTTCTCTAACATTTATTTTTTCTTTGAGTATGCTTCAAAATTATGCAAAGTCAATAAGAAACATAACTCTACCATTACAGATGACATGTAAAAGAAAATTGTATTTGGGAAAGGTAGAGTGTAAGACTTTACTGGTTTAATACGTATGAGTGAGACTGAGGTGCTAAAAGTAAATTGTATTGAATTTAACAGCACACTTTTCTAGAATAAAACCTAAATAGTACATTGTTGTGTCCTTTTCTAGAAAGAAATACAACAGGTAAAATAGATACTTCTGTATGCATGTGTACTTCTGATCTGAAAAATGAAATTGATTTTTAAACAAAAATTCCTTTGAAAAAATTGTAATCCTACAGCAAGGTGTGCTGTGTTTGTGCGAGGCCTGTGACACATGAGTTTCTAGTGTAGTCTGGTTTGCACCTATACTGCTATTTAATGTTACAGATCTTATATTGAGCTAAATAAAAGTAGGCCTAAATCATTACAGACACTGTGCTGTTAATCTCCATTGAGAGGAATGTCTTCTGGTTTCCCAGACTTGAAATAAACTTATCTCTCAAATTTTGTATGACAAAATTTGCAAACTATTGAAATATCTTGTTCTACTCCTAAAACATGTTCTGGATATTAGTGTCATAACATTTTAAAAAGAAGTACACTCAAAGTAAGTAATTTCTTAGTAAATAGATATTCTGGCTTAAAACTTGAGGTAGCTATTGTTTTAGAAGGCCTGGGGTTTAATAGGATCTAATAGGTGGAATTTGCTCTTGACTTGGCAAAAAAAAAAGGTGAAATATACCTAGGAATTCAAGAAAACAAGAAAGTATACAGTCTATATTAAAGGAAAACAGCTAATGATCTTATTCTAAATGTCTTTTTTGATGTCTTTCAGCCATTGCCCAACCTGTTTAATCATTTTACTCTGTGTGTGTGTGTGTGTATACATAATGAGAGGAGGTTATTTTCAACTACTGCTATCAAAGAGTTAATTTTAGTTACTTGTTCTGTTAGATTAGCTGTTGGTACAGAGGATATCATTCAAAGGATAACTGTCTGCTTTACCAAATCTTAATGAGCTGGGTATCGGAGCATCTTGGCAAGGCAGGCATTATTCCCTTTCATAGAGCAAGAAGCTTAGTCAGAGGGAGGTTAATTGATTTTCACCAAGGTCACAGCACAAGTGTGTCGCTGAACCTACGTTTTCCAGCTCTGAAGCTCATGCTGTAGTGAGACCTCTCTCATAAAAGGATAATGTTGTGGCTTACTGGCCTTACAGTGGCTACTGCAAATGAAATGCTTGAACCAGATATCTGTTGTAGACCACAGTTGAATTTGTGTGATGTTGCAAACCTGCCCAGTATATATTCCCTTCCTTTGTGTTTGCATTGCTGCTGTTGCAATAATGATTATTCTCTTTGGGTGATAATTATTTTTGTGTGTTGCTTGAATTGTGTATTAGAATATACACGTACCATGGTAGGTTGCAAAAACATCTGGCATCTTGATTGTGTCTATTAAAAAGCATGAATACTTGAAGTGGTCAAGTAACATGCCAAATTTAGATGAGGTTTGAAAGTTGGGTTTGTTTGTTTTGTATAAAACACTTAACAATCAGCTTGAAATTGCTTCATTTAAAAATTGCCTGTGTTAATGAAAAAATGTCTTTTTGTTTAGGTGGCACATTTGGAGCGAACAGGGCATTACTTAACAGTGAAAGATAACCAGGTGGTGCAGTTGCATCCCTCCACTGTTCTTGATCACAAACCAGAATGGGTGCTGTATAATGAGTTTGTCCTTACAACAAAGAATTACATCCGGACATGTACAGACATCAAGCCAGAATGGTAAGCCAAAGTATTGCAACAATTATGATCTACAGTAGAGTTCTTGGTTTTTTTTTTTTCCTTTTTTTAGGTTAAGGTAATTCTTTTCACTTTTCCTGAAGCTAGTTTTGCAGAAATAGTTTGAGGAATGGCAATGGTGTGAACTGAGATCTTGTAGATGACCAAAGGTTTTCTTTATGGGTACTTGTGCCTTTTCTGGGTTTTGTGTTTAGACCTCTGATGCCTGACTCTGTGTACAGTGCACAGCTTGACTTAAAACTTGTTATTTCAGTAAGCCTGGAGCTGCTTGTGAGGTTTGGGGGTATGTCCTAGTACCCACTTGCATACCTGAGTTAGTTAGGAGGTACCTCAGTATCAGTGCTTCTGTTCTCAATATCTAGGACTTCTTCTGTCTGATTTTTTCAGAAGGCTCTGAACGGCATTTCATGCTTTTTTAAAATTCCTAAGGAAAATTTTTAAGGAAAGAGATGATAATAGTGGTACAACTTCCCATGTTATGATACTTATTCATCAGCTAAATATATGAAGGAAATCAGAAGCCTGAATCTCTGCACACAAGCAGAGATCTGAAGCATCTTGCCTTTCTTTAAGGTTGTACTTTATTTACCAGGTTGTAGTAAGCTTTAGGGATGCGGGAAGCTCTTCAGTTGCTGTAATTTTACTGTTGCGCAGGAAGAGTTTAAAGATTAATAAGCTGGAAAACACAACATATATATTTATATTGTCTGTAGTATCTTAATGGAAAATGTGTTTGAATCCCTGCTTAGAAATCTTGGTTCAGCAAACACTGTCTAACCTAAAGCAGGCTCCTAGGGCCTTGGTTGTACTTCTAAGTTTAAAACAGCTAAGACTGAGCTGGACTCTGACACAAGTGGTTGTCTGTGTAGGCTTCTGTGGCTGATGGACTCTGACATTAAGCAGAGGCTCTGGCTGTGTGGGTTGCCATGGCAGGTACTGAAGCAGCAACTGGAGTCTGTAAGGGGCACATGGCCAGACAGGAGCATCTCGTGAGACTCATGTGCATGCTTTTTGCTTTAAACTTGGACACTTGCTCAGGATGGCACTGCCATTTTAAATGTGTGCATCTGTGTAAATTTCAGTTAGTCTTAGAATTGCAGAATGAGCTGAAAATAATGGATAACTTTTGTTTCCTTCAATTGTAGAACGTAAAATGCATTTTAAAGTTTGAGTATCAGTAACAAGCTTTTCCTTTTTTGACAGGCTGGTGAAAATTGCCCCTCAATATTATGACATGAGCAATTTTCCACAGTGCGAAGCAAAGAGACAGTTGGATCGCATCATTGCCAAACTTCAGTCCAAGGAGTACTCACAGTACTGAATTTATGCTTTGAACTGAAGTTATTCAGAGGACAGCTTTAAGAGATGAAAGGATTCAAAGTTCAAGTTGTGCTCTTCACTTTGGTTCAATAATGGCCTTTATTTGAAAGCTTTTTAATTTTTCTTTACAGTAAATATTCCATTCTGATTTCATAAATTAAACATTTATGCCTCCCTTTTGTGTTGACACTGTAGCTCATACTGGAAAAGCTAATCAATGTTTTGCAGTTTATTGAAAGTAGTTCTATATATAACAATGTTATAAGCATTTCTTTAGAAATGGTTGAAAATGCTTCTAAAAATGTGATTATCGACCATGGTATGCATGATCGTTGTAATTGTTGACATTCCTTTTAGAAGTTGTGAAATGTTACAACTTGTGCTTCTGTAGACACAATCTTTGGCTTCAGTACAAGGGTACTGACTTCAATAAAGTCTATTTATACTAATTTTGTGCCACAGTATGTCAGTATTTCTATTGTTTTGATTGTAATATGAGAAGCCCATTTAGTCTCCCATTAAACTGCTGTTTGATTGACATGGCAGTAGTTTAATATTTTAATACTAAAAGTACAGATGTTTAAGCAGCACAATGATGATATAATATGATGCATACAATGTTCATCCCTTGCAAACTTGTTAAAATTATTTAGGAAAACTCAGAATGCATGCAGATGTGTTAGGAGAATGCTTTCTTCCAACATAGCCCTAAATATTTCTCAGACAGAACTGTAGTAGCGTGTCCTATAAAGTGAAGTGTGTGTGGCCAGGTAGAAATTCCTCTGCTGGGCAGTGTTCAGGTACTGTTTAGGATCAACACAAGCAATAGCTTAAGTGACACTGTAGATCAAATCACACTGCACCATTGTAATTTTGTAGAGATTTTTTGTGAAATATGATTTGACAGCATAATCCCATGAGGAATTTATAGTAAAATTTGATCACAGGGCTGGAGCACCTCTCTTAGGAGGACAGGCTGAGAAAGTTGGTATTGTTCAGCATGGAGAAAAGGAGGAGGGGACCTTATTATGACCTTTAAAATACCTCCAGAGGTTTTAGAAGAATGAGTGAGGATTTTTACAAGGGCCTGTGGTAAAAACTTTTACCAGTGACAGGACAAGGGCAGAGTTTTACTCTGGTAGAGGGTAGATTGAGATTGGATATAAGGAAGAAACTTGTCACTGTGAAGGTGGTGAGGCACTGCAACAGATTGTCCAGGGAAGTTGTGGGTGCTCAGTCCCTAGAGTGTTCCAGGTCAAGTGGGATGGGGCTTTGAGCAGCCTGGTCTGGTGGAAGGTGTCCTTGCCCATGGCAGGAGGGTTGGAACTAGAGGATCTTTAAGGTCTGGTTGAACCCAAGCCATTCTGTGGTTTGATGTATTTGATCAAATTTCTGGTTTTCCCTCCCCCTGGAATACACTGAGCTTTGGTCCTTCTGGCAAGGAGCAGCTGGATCAGCTCTTGCTGAAACTGGTTCCCTTAGGAAGAGAGCTGTGCTGCTGTAAGGCTGAAGCAAAAATAGGTTACGTTTGCAGAGCTGATAACTAACCTCAGACTACTTTTAAGCACTGATGTTTGGGGTATCCTGTCCTATTTAAATCAGCAGTGGGCTATAAAATTACTTCGAATACTTGGAGGATTTTCTTCCAGTTCCAACTTCTTTTTTAATTGCCATTTATATGATGGTGAGAAGTTTTGAAAACTCTGCTAGGACCTAAAATAGTAATAGTGAAGATAAAGATGTCAGAAGATTAAAATTTGAGTGGATTTATAATATGCAGTGGGACTTGGGAGTCTGTCTTGGGTTTGCTAAGTGAGAGGGAATGTTAGATGAGTCTGGACTTTGTTACCCTACCAAACCATTTTCAGTAGGAAGGAAGGAAAGAGCTTCACTCTGCATAAAATTTCAAATTGGATTGTGTTTTCTGACTGCAGTTAAAGAGGTTTTATTTAAAACTGGGATTCTGAACTCCTTAAGCAGCTTTTCAAACGAATACACCTGAACGTGCGAATGTTGGTTTTGCAAATTGCTGCTCTGGTAGGATGACTTGGGCTGGATATGTGGGGTTTCCTGATGACTTGCTTATCCTTTATGTGGTGAGCAGAGGGGGCTGCTCCCCAGGTAAGAATTGCTCTAGTGTTTGTGTGCAGCCTTCAGCTGACGTTGTAGAACCACCTTCTGCATGACTTTGCCTAGGTCTGGCAAGGGCCACAGTTGTCTGCTTGAAACGCCTCAGGGACCCCAGAACCAGCTGGCATCAGCTGCTGTAGCTTAGGTCCTTGGGGATGGGGGAGCAGATGGCTATGGCTGTGAGTGGAACTTGACACAGGAAGAGTTTGGCTTGTTTTTGGTGGTTTTCTTTTTCCTTAAATTGTCATATCCACAAGCCCAGCTTGGGCTGTGACAGCTGACCTGGGCTCTTTCACTGTGCTACTAGGAATGCAAATACTACTGGCCAGACTCATGTCCTCTGACAGCTCTGCAATCCTGCCACCTTCCAATTAAGCTGGTGACACCTGGGCTTAATTGGAAGGCTGGTGGTGCTCCAGCTGTCACTGGGGACACAGCAGGCCGGGTGCCCCCACCCCTCCTGCAAGCAACAGGAAACAGCTTTCCTGCTGGGATGCTGATGGAATCTGGGGGATAGTGCTTCAGGAAGACATGGAAGCCTTGACACCTGGGGAACCTATTGCATTTGATACCTGTGTATTCCTGAAAAACACACCCCTGTATTGAAGAACCCACAAAGCACTTGCAATACTTGAGTTTAATGCTAAAGCATTTTCTTACAGGGGACTGTGTGCTGTGTGTATGGAGTCTTGCTAACAATTGAGTAGTGGAGAATGGCCCCAGGGTTGGAGTGGCTTTGTGCAGTCTGTTCTCTGCCCAGTACTGATCTCAACTGAGGCCATTCAGGGGTTCAAGGCAGAAACATAGACTCACTTAAATCACTGTGGATATCTTAAGAGTTACTGCAAATCTCACTTTTGATGTAATTTTAGAGCCATATAGCAGTGGGAGGGGAGCCAAATGTCTAAGGAGTCACTACCTATCTCTGAAGGTGTAATGACAGGGACAGCGGGGCTTCTTGAAGTAAGATGTTTCCTGACTCCTACAGGGAAACTATCAGGAGCAACTTCCTTAGCTACTGCTGTCTCAGGGGTACAGCAGATGCATGCTGAGGAACTTGGGTTTGAGAGTAGCTCTGGGTTTTTAAAGTTCAGTGTTGAAAGACAAAACCTTGTTCCTGTTTTTCTGATGGGAAAAATGTCAAAAAAGGTTGCCCAGAGAAACAAAAGGAGGCACAGAAATTAGACTGCTTTATCTATGAGTGTAGGGAGGTTACTGCCTCGCTCTTAAACGTTGGAAATACTCAGAGCTCTGCCCATCGTCAGAGCTCTGGCTGCTTATACTTACTTACACAGCATGCAGTCAGTAAATAAGGGGAAAAGTTGGAAATCAAGAGTTTGCTGGTGATAGAAATTCAGCTTCTGTTTTGTTCCATGAAAAGCCGCAACTGGGGCTCTTTTTGCTGGTCTGTGGAGCGAGGGTTCCCAGATAAACTACAGCGGTGCCCCCAGCAGCTGCAACATTTGCTGTTCTGCTGTGTTCCCTGCCTTACTGACACCACTCTAGAGTGTTCAGACTGCTAGTCAAGGGTGTACATGTGTTTTGGAGTAGAGATAAATTGCTCCTTAGGATTAACTGGTTATCTGCTTTGGAACAATCTAAAATGAAAAGTGATGTGTTGTTTACTTAGAGTGATCTTTTTGTCAGAGACATTCGGATGTTTTTTGAAAATATTTGGTTTGTATATAATAAACTGTTTATAAGGTGGGACTTTTGGAAATGCAGAATATGGATTAGATGACAGGAAAACAGTACTAAGTGAAAGGAGTATATTTTTTGAAAAGAGGAAGTCTTCAGTCTTAATTGTGCTGCTGTGTAATACCTCAGAGCAGTAAAGGGCTAGTATCAGTGTGAGATAGTAACTGTATTTAGGTTTGTTAGACACAGAAGTAGTTACTAATGGCTAAGTACACGTGGTTAGGTACATACCTTCATTATGGAGATACAAAGAAGTGACCAGTTAATACTGTGTTTAGATTAGCACTTAGAATTTTTGTCAGGGAAGAGGATAAATGGTGAGTCCATGCTTTGCCATGTTCTGATGCCATAAAAGCCCCTGAACTCTTGCTTTTGGGAGGTCTGTAGGTACTGCAGTACTAAAGACAGATGCTGACGTTCCTTTGGGGTTTATGGGAATGTCTTCATTCTTTGTACTTCTGCCCACTCATGGAAGGCAGAGAGCAGCTGGCATGGCCCAGCCTGCTTTGGTATGTTCTGTATCACTTTGGTCAGTTTTGTCTGATCACCACCTCCCTTTTTGGATCAGGGCTTGTGACACAGCATTGGTTTGTGACATGTAACTTGCATCCTGCACTGCTACATGGTGCATACTGAAAACTCTCATTATTTCCCATAAGAAATGCAGTTTAAAGCAAAAATGCTGGCATTAGCTTTCACCATTTGGTTTCATTTGAAAAGATACCATAGCAGAAGTCAAAAGGCAAAGAGTTTTCCTACCATCCAGTCCAGCTACAATTATTAATTTGTAATCAGATTGCTCTAGTTCATTGCTGATAAGGTATAGCAATAAAAAGCCATAGCACACCTTAACAGTAGAAAGCAGAGAGTTACATTGTAAAGTACACAAATTTATTCACTTACTGTAATTTGTGAAGATTAGACATTTATCTTGGTTTTAGAACAGCTGAGGGTTTTAATAATAAACATATTTTACTATTAGAAGTATAATCTTACTCTGGTAGTTTGTTGACCTTTCAAAATTATTTAACTTACACTGGTAGTTTATTGACCTAAATTTATTTAACCTTATGACTATGTATGTGACATTAGATTTATGTGAAGCAGAGGGAAAAATGGTCAGCCTGGTTTGTTTTACTGCTAGTACCTCTGACACTGGTAGCTTTGTTTTGGGGTATGTGTGCTTCCTGGAACAGTTCCTAGAATTGAACATTGGTTCCCAGTAATACAAGTGTCTCATATTTTTAAGCTTCAAACAGGCAGCTTTAAAATCAGAATGAAACCATTATGAGAGCATTTGCCCCTCTCCTCTTTTCCTTTCACAAATGACAAGCTTGGGCTGCCTCTTAATTGGAACTGATGTGTTTGAGATAAGTGGTTGGCATCAAGAAGATCCAAGCTTCCACTATCAAGGGATTAAACTAAATATGGTAATGGCAGTAAAATAACATTCCTGTAGATAAAAAGACTAGTTCTGCTGATTGTAGGTGTTTAATCTTGCAGTTTCAACTTGAATATAGTGGTTTCTCAGGAACACTGAATGTATGTTGGACAGACGATAAAATAATTTTCATTTTGTGTACATCTCAGCTCTGAGTGGTTCTTCCAGCTGTGAAAGCTATGCAGTAGTTTTGTTGTATAGAAAAATAAAACAGCACAAATTAATGCTGATAATAAATATTTCTTGTGGCTTTAAACATGTGTTATTTTGGGTTGGTCTTATTCCTTTAGCTAAAGTAGCCCTCTTGCCTTCCATTTGAATTCAGTGTTTATTTTGTGAGCCTAGTCCATTAATGTTCCCAGCCTCATTGCATCCAGCAGCATAAACAATAAACACTTAGAGCATCAGCTCTTACCAGGCTCCATTGAGTGGAGGGTACTGGTGGATGTATTTCCTGAATGCTTTGTCTATTTAAATATTCAGCTGTGGAGTCAAACCACTTCTTTTATTAGTAACCAGTTTTAACCTCAAAAATATCAACCTTTTCAGCTTTATGAAGATGCTAGTGTTTGCTATCAAAATTTGTGTACTGCTTTAAAGACTCACAGACTTAATTTGACCTTTGAAACCTTAGGATGGTATCTTTGAGGTTATTTCATTTTGCATGTTGAATAACAAGTAACTGATAAGCCTTTACTGTGACAGGGATAGTATTGTTCTTTTAAAGAAATAAATGCCCTTTGAACCCTTCCTGAAAGGCTTACAATTTGTACAGAAAGGTTTACAATTTGTGCAGCAGCAGCAGCAGATCTGAAGCCGTGTGAGTCACAACGTATTTGTCTTAAGCAGCTGTCCAAGAGGGCATTGACAGCTTTCTTCCAATGTGTTACTGGTTATACAATATAATGGAAGTAAACTCAAATTACTGCTATTCCTACATACTTTAAACACATACTTTGATTAAGAGCAGAAGTCAAATACAAGAATTGGCAAGAATTTAAAATTCCAGTCTTGATATTCACAATATGTACCCTGTTTGTCGAAAACTGACATTTAATATTCTGCAAATTTATGGACAATGAACAGTTTCTCCTTGTAATCAAACCAGTGTTAAAATGTTTTTGCTCTCAAGCTCCTTGCTGGACTTGCTGCTATGTAAATCCAAGCACTATTCAAATGTCTGTTCTCTATATTCTCAAGCATTGTCAAATACAAAGTTGAACAGTAATGTGGTTCTGACTCTTCTGCAACCTACAGAAATCCTGCTTGTTTTTGGAGAAGAAATATGGAAGGAAAAGTGAATAGGAAAATCTCACTTTGAGATCTCATTCATAATCACGTTTGTTCTTCACAGAATAATTGTCTCTAATGGATATTATTTTTGCAAGTAATGTTTTTCCAAATGTTTGTAGTCTAATGGCTTGATATGAGACTAAAGTTTAGAACTCTCATTAGGTACAGTGAGGTCTCAGAAATTAATTTGCTTTTATTTTTAGCAAATTAATTTGATCATAAAAACAACTCTATAAATGCTGGGTTTTCTAGACTCAAAGTAGAACTTCCTAAATGAGGAACAAAGTCAACAACCAATCTTTGTTCTTACTACTTAAAAAACTTCAACGTTAAAAAACCTGCTTTAAAAAACAGTTTATTCTTTCCCTTGATTTTGGCCAGTATGTAAAGAAAAGGACATGGGCTTACAAGCTGCAAAACCATTTCTGGTAGAAATGTGTTCCTAGGTTTTCTCCTAACAAGGTTTGTTTTTCTTAATTGGCTCAAATGTGATGTCACTAAAGAAATCGAAACTTAGTGTTCTGTCAAAACCCTTTGAAACATCTATCAATTATTTCTGAAGCTTTGCTGCCTCTTTGTGGTATTTCTTGTGTAAAAATGGAATTCTTTATTGATCAAAGCTTTTCTTAGGTTTGTGCAAAAGACAGTTAAATGCAATTTCCCCAAGTTCTACTATGTGTGGCTGGGAGTTTGTTTTCCTCCCTTCTCCACGTTCCTTCCCACGTGACACAGCATGTAGTGCCAAAGGAGTAGCTAAATATTGTTGAGTCTGTAATACAGTTTGTGATGGGAAGGTGCTACTGCTGTATCAATGAACTTTGAATAATGTGCTGAATTAGGTGTAGCCTCCTGCCTTTTTCATTATCTGAGCGCTGAGGAGATCTCCTCACACCTTTCAGTACATCCATCCTTAGACAACATCTTTACCGTGACCAATAAAAGAACGCTGAGTCCACTCCTTTTTCATTGCTCTGTACTTTGCTAATGAGCCAAATGTGCCCAGAAGCTGGCAGAATATCTGGGGAATGGTTCTCAGATGTAAAGATACTTACACTAGAGGCAGGGACTCATGACAAGCTAACCATCTTGATTCCTGCTAATTTGGGTTATTCTAGGGTTCTCCCCCCAGCTCTGATTAGTTACTTCATAACTATAATCATGCAAACATAATCACAGGAATGTTATTTTGGGGAAATCATAATCTGATAGGGCTTAAGCAATTTATTTACATTGTTAATTGGTGATGAGGCTATAAAAGTTATGAACTACCTCATAAGTTCATGCCTGCTGACATTTGAATGGCATGTATTCACTGGTTGTTATTTATAATTTTGGGGGTATTGAACTGATGGAGATTACTCATGTTGAAAAGCTGCTGGAAGGCCTGAACTAGGAATTAAATTATCATAGTGGCTTCATTTTGTTAACAGTCTCATTGAAAATATCTTGCTTGCAGGACAATCAAACTCATCAGTGTTCTGCTCTTCCACTTCAGTAGACAAAGTTTTAATCAGTGGCACACTTGATCTTGCAAAATTCAGGGAAAATAATTTCCTGCATTTTTGAGATGAGCAAAATTCATGTAATCTAGCTTTAAAACTCCTGTCACTTTTTTTTCTTTTTTTGAATAATCAGCTTTACTTCATTCAGTTGCCTTTTTCATGTAACTTCAATTATCATGATGACCCAATGCTTAGATGGAATTAGCTCATGGATGAAGAGCAAGCAACTGAATCTGAACTCAGGCAAAGCAAATAATAGAGTGATGGTGAGATCAAAACATTTTGAGAAATGCACCGTTTTCTTGGCAGTTGAGTCTTTTCAATTGGTCTTTGCATTTAGATGGCTTTAGAGAACCTTGTTACTCATTTCTGATGGTCTTATATAGCAGCACTGAAAAAAAAATATTTTTTTGCTCTCCTTTTTTTCCCTTGGAGCTGCTATCCTATCTTAGCAGTCATCTAGCTTCAATTATTTTTTTAGCTTTTGGATGAAGCACAACAGCTTATGCAATCTTTACCATCTAGCAAACTTAAAAAAATGAATTGCATTCCAGGCCTTGATTTTCTTCTTCAGAAGTAAGGCCTGAACTCAGCTCTGGGATTGGAGACCAGGAGTACCAAAACCAGTGACAACGACTTTTTGGTGTAGCTGAACTTTATGAAATAAAGGTATCACTTGTTTTGCGCAGTAACCACAAGTATTTTTTTAATGGTGTTGTGTAGCTGAAGTTTGGGAGTGGTGTCCTAGGATACTTTAGAAAAGCTGTATTTTGAATAATCTTGAGCTGTTATCCTAATATTGGAAACTCTGCACCCATGGCTCTTGTGGCTGAGGCTGCTGAATCCAATGTGCAGAAGCTGTTCTGGGAACTCCAAGTCTCTCAGGTAGCTTGGAACTGGGCTGTGTAGGCCATGTTAAGGTGAAAAAAACTATTTGGATTTTACCTAGAATGCAGTAAAAAGCTAGTGGAAAAAAGAACACTGAAAAGATGTTTTAGAGGTGACCACGGTTGCTGTGTTCTCATCCACTTGCAGTTTGATTCTCAATTATGCCTAATCTTACATTTTTGTATTATAGACACAAGTTATCTTTAAAGTTAAACAGACACCTGAACACTCCGAAATCTCCACTTATTTCTGCTTTAGGTAGGCTTTTACTCCTCTGGGGCTAATTGCTTGTATAAACATTGTCTAACCATGTTGCTTGACTTTTCCAAGGGTCTGGTACTTATACTGTTGATCTCCTCAAATATTAAAAAGACATAATACCTAGCTCCAGAGCTGTTCAAAAAGCCAAATAAAGTGATTTGTTGGAAAGTGCTAAGGAAGCTTTAAGGTATTAGCCTAATAGAATACCTATCAGTGGACTTCTAAAGCCTTTCCTTTTCAATTTTTATGGACTGTCTTAATTGACTTTTTATGAACTTATGAATAGGCTGTGAAGAAAGTAATTTCTTTTTTCCCTTTTTCTTTTACCTGCAAATAAGATAGATGGACAGCTTCTAACTTTATGTCAGAATATCTGATATTATAGACTTCCCCTCTGAGAAGAGATTTTCAACTAATGAAATCAGGTAAAGTTAACACATTTGCTAACACAAGTGACAGCAGTGAATAAAATAATAGTACTCAAAAACATTTTGAGGTGTTTATGATCACAAACTTTAAAAATATGGGGAATGGAGCAGTCAGCTTAGGTGCTACACTGACTACTGGAGGGACACTAAGCTACCTAAACAAAATGTACAGCCATGGAGTTACAGAACCTTCTGTTACAGAATCTTCTGTTACAGAATCTTAGTTTAGTGGCTACAGCTGAGTTTAACCCCAGTTCCTGGGGATTGTTCTGATAATCTGTCTTCTTACAGGGAACACAGAAGTTGCACAGGAATGGCTTTTCTATCTCAAATTCTCCATATGCTTCTCAAACCAAAAGACCTCTAGAAGCCTTCCTTGCTCTTTAAGAAATTTCTAGAGAGATCATGTAAAGAAAAGGAAGATGCTCTGGCTTTTGCCTGTAACAAGGAGATACTAGTTTCCTCTTTGCACGGTCTCTGGCACTTGGTGATGCCAAGATAAAATCTATTTCCTGTCTCAAACAGTTCTTGGCCCAGTGTGGTCTCACTGTGTTTCATGGTCTAACCCCAGCCAGCAACAAAGGCCCACACAGCCACTTGCTCCTTCCCCACCTCCAGTGGGATGGGGGAGAGAATCATAAAAGTGAGAAAACTCATGTGCTAAGATAAGGACAGTTTAACAGATAAAGCAGAAGCCACGTGTACAGACAGAGCAAAACAAGGAATTAATTCACCCCATCCCATGGGCAGGCAGGTGTTCAGCCATCCCCAGGAGAGCAGGGCTCCATCACACAGAAGGGTGACTTGGGAAGACAAACACCATCACTGAAAACATCTCTTTTTTCTCCCCCCAGCTGTACATGCTGACCATGATGCCACAGGGTGTGGAATATCCCTTGGGTCAGCTGGGGTCAGCTGTGCTGGCTGTGTTCCCCCAGCTCACTGTGCACCCCCAGCCTTCCTCACTGGTGGGGTGGGATGAGGAGCAGAAGAGAAACCTTGATGTTATGTCAGCCCTGCTCAGCAATAACAAAAACATCCCTGTGTTATCAACAGTTTTCAGCATAAATCCAAAATACAGCCCCACACCAGCTACTGCAAAAAAAATTAACTGTATCCCAGCCAAATCCAACACAGTGCATCAGCCTCTTGCTGTCTGTGAGAAGGCAAGACCAGTCTAATTTAAAAGTTTCACCCTGATTCTCTTTTTTTTTATCTGCAAATTCTGTTTTGGGAATAAATTCCACCCCTCTCCTACTCCTCCAAGAAAAGTTTCTATCTCATTAGACTTTGAAAATCTTTAAGGTGAAAACATGGAAACAAAGAGCAAAACAAATCAAATTCTAGATTATATTTAATAAGATATGTTTCTAGTGCTTGGACAGTCTCTATCTAGTACCCTGGTACATTGTAACTGCACAGTATTATGCATCTCTGAAGATACTTGAGTGATTTTTCTCAGTTCCATCTGCCCCATGCCTTTTTTTTTTTTCCCCAGCACCAATGGAATATTAATGGTTATCCTGAGATTACTTTTGTTATTCAAACATTTAATGGCTTTTGCTATTGCCTCCACCCCTCACCAATCCATTTTCCCAAATTCTTTACAAGAGTTTATCTCCACTTTACTTCTTCCTGTCTACAGAACTGAATACACTTTTAGCATCTGCTCTATGCAACTGTTAGTGCACTGGGATGGGATAATAGACAAGGGCTGTTTGTGGATTTTATTATGTTTGGTTACACACTTCTAGTAACAGAAGTAGCAGACAGGTTTTTTACTTGACCACCGTCATGGTGACAATGATGTTAGTGAGCTAACTCACACAGCAGACAGAGATTATTGGCCATTTCAGGAATGGCTGGTTGACTGATAACACTACAAAGGAGCAACACATAAGGCTGTCAGTTTTCAGGTCTTGTTTTGCTGCCAGCAGAAGTGCACTCTTCGAGGCCTTGAAAAGACTGGGGGTAGTTCACAGCTACCAGCAAAGACTACAACAGGATCTCCACTGGTAACTGATCACTGCAATTAAGCTCAACCTCCTACCAGTGATGGTTCCCCAGAGGAACTCTCTGAAATTCAAATGAAGAGATTTTGAGCTAGACCAAATGGTTATCTGCAGGGTGAGGCACAATGTTTGAAGGAAAAAGATAGAATAGAATGCATTAAGACTTGAAAATGAAACATGCAAAGTGAAATTGTTTAAAATTTTAGAAGTGAGATGCTTTGAACGCTGACTCCTCAGACAATGGGAAATTCAAGAATGATGGTGAAGTGACAATGAATTTTATGCCTTAATTGTTGCAGTCTGAAAAGCTGAAGTAAATTCTTAAGCCATGTGAGTTTCGTGGGTGACTGATGAGCAGCCTAAACAGGATGAAGTCTCTGAAAGCAAATACTGGAGCAATCTGAGAAACATATTGTGAGCATAGTGAACACCTTGTTTCTGATCTGCTTTCTACATTTTGTTGCTGGGACTCTTCACGCTGTGCTTTTAACTGGTTTAGGGCAGGATGAAACGTTCTTTGACCTCATTTGGGATAGAGCTGTCCATCACAAGTGTTCCTCTGGATTATGAATTCTTGGCTAGCCTTCTTTTGGACAAAATCAACTCATGTGAAAAGGTGAGTTTCTCCTATGCTCGAGTGTGTTTCACAGGATTCCATACTTTCCATACTCATGCCACAGTTGTTTTCTCAACAAATGGAATGACCAAAAGATTCCATGGGTGTTACTAAATGGTGTGTTCTTCCTAGGAGTGTCAGGTGAGGGGAAGTGAGGACTTTCAGTGGACTTTTGATCAGTTGTGCCACAACAATGTGTCTAATCTTTTCTTCTGGTGGCTGTGGGCTGCTATGACTACTGGGTGGTGCTCAACAAACTCCCCTCTCTCCCAGCTAAGCTTTGGAAGCAAACACAGTATTTTTTAGAAGTTAAAACCACACATTTTTATATGAAACAAAACAGTTATACCCATCTACATTATTTGCTTTGCATTCACAATTAGATGAGTTTTGTGATATCAGTGTTAGCTGATGAGGACAATGGTTCCCTTCTCAGAGGTACTTGCTCGAGGTACTGCGTCTGCAAGCAGCATAAGGCATACTCAAGGTGTGGAGTCAATCTATTTCCACTATTTCCTGGAAAACACCTTAAGATCATTTTGCATGACCTCGCCGTGTCCGATGAGCAATTTAGCGAAGGCTTACGGGCCGTCAGTGTTGCCCTTGGTCAGGGCGGGAGGGTCCCCGTGCCCCGGGGCTGGCCGGGCTCTGAGGCAAACACCCCGAAAGGAGCGATCAGCGGACACCGCACCTGCCAGGACGGCTGTGGAGAAGTTTCCCGTCGGTTTTCCCGCCCCCTTCTTCTCGGCCGGGCTGCGGCGCCGGTGTCGAGCCCGTGCCCACACGGCTGCAAACGGAGCCACAACTTTGGCGGCGCGGGGCTGCGCGCACGGCTCGGCTCGGCACGGCACGGCACGGCACGGCACGGTACGGCACGGCACGGCACGGCTCGGCTCGGTTCGACACGGCTTGACACGGCACGGCACGGCTTGGCACGGCACGGCTTGGCACGGCACGGCACGGCTTGGCACGGCTCGGCACGGCACGGCACGGCTTGGTTCGACACGGCACGGCTTGGCACGGCACGGCACGGCACGGCGGCGGCACGGCACGGCGGGGCCGGGCGCGGGGCGGGGCGGGGAGGCCGGGCCGCGGCCGGGAGGGCGGGCCCGCCCGCGGCGGCGCTGCCCCGGCGCGGCGGGGAGGACGCGCGTCGCCACTTGCCCGCTCCTTCCCCGCCGCGGTGCGGCCGCAGGTTCCGCAGGCGCCCCCTCGTTCCCGTGCGCAGGGGCCGCGCTGCCGAGCGGGGCCGGGCGGGGATGGCGAGGGCGCCCGGCGCTGGTGATCCGGTGCCGGGCTCTGTAGCGCGGCCCGTCCCCGGCGGCGGCGGCGGCGGCGGAGTGAGCGCGCGCACGTGACCGGCCCCGGCCCCTCGGTGCCGCCGCGAACGGCCGCGCTCGCACGCTCAGACACACGCGGTACCCGCGCCTCCATCCCTCCACCCAGCCGCCCATCCATCCTTCCAGCCAGCCGGCCAGCCCCGCTCCCCCGCACGCACCGCGCCGGCCGCCGCCAGCGCGAAGCCGTCGGCACCACTCCGCAGGGGCAGCGCCGGCGGCGGCAGCCACCGCGCAAGAGGCAAGAGTTTGCGAGGGCTGCTCGTGCCTTCCCGAAGAGGTTTTGCGCCCGGAGGATGGCTGGCTGCGGGCTGTCGGAAGACGCTTGCTTCTCCTCCTTCTTTTACAACTACACCTCCTCCTGGGAGACCTCCTACAACCAGGTAAGAGGTGGCCGGTGCTGCGCGCTCGCCGCCGCTGCGCCCGCCCGGCTCCTCGGGGGAAAACGAAGGTGGTGTCAGTGTGTGCAGGAAGGGTCTGGAAGTGTTTCTGTTCAGCATGTGTGTTGCGGGTGGGGGGGGGACTAAATCAGCCGAAGAAAGAAATGAGAGAAAAGAGCCTCTTCCCGTGTGCCTTTCAGCCCCTTGCCTCTGCCCCCCTCCCCTCCCGTGAGGAAGAGGAGCGTGAGGAGGACTAAGGAACGAGAGCCGTAGCCCGCGGAGGGCTGTGTGTTGCCCTGGAGCAACTCGGGGCTCAGCCGGGCAACTCGATCGGAGCGCCCCGAGCCTGCCCTCGGCTGCACGGAGGGACCGCGCTGAGGCAGCCGGGCGAGTTTGCCGGGCGGGGGGAGCAGGGTGAGTGCGAGTGACAGGCTGCGTGCGAGAGGGACCCCCCGCACCCGCTTCCTCCTCCCGCAGAAATGGCTGCACACGCATCCAGATCCATAAATTCGGATCCTGCCTAGGTGGAAATAGTTCGGCTCCCCCATATCTCTCTGTGGTTCACCCCCGATCCCCCCTTCACGCACTTAACTTTGATGACTGTGCAATGCGGAGCGCGCAGCCGGGTAACGCCGGCCGGCTCCGTCCCTCCCGCCCGCGCCGGGGCTCGGGCAGCGGGGGGCGGCTGGCGAGGCGGTGGGGGAGAGCGGGGGGAAACCAGAAATCGCGCCTCAGAGGTAGAGAGCTATTCTGGGAGCCTCCGAAGCGCCTTTAATTAAATAACTGTTGTAGTCTGCTGCCCCCGCTGCTTGTCTGGTGAAAGTCTACAGGCAACTGTCATTTATAAACTACACCGGTGTGTGTGTGCGTGCGTGCGTGGGGAAGGGGTTTTCTGGCGCTGGCGTGACAGGAAAAGTTGGGCAGCGGATGGAAGCGGGCCGCGGAGCGGGCGAGAGGCGCCCCGGGCTGTGCGGGCGGTGGTGACCGGGGGGAGCAGGGGGTCACCTCCCCGCTTCCCCTGCGGGGGACAGAGCCCGCCGAGCTCAGGGGAAAACGTGCGACCCCAATTTCCAGGCGACTGAGACCCCCAAACTAGCAGGGAACAGTCTGAGGTTACACCTCGCGGCGAGGCAGGGAGACGCCGCGCGCACTTCCCTGCTCCAGGAGTTGCAAGCGCCGAGCGCCGAGGAGCGGGGCCGCCCTTGGGCAGCGGCCGGCCGGGGAGCCCGGGCGCGGTGGGGCTCGAAGCCCTGACAGCCTGCTCGTCCGAGGCAGCCGAATAAATAAAGACGTGTCGCTGTGTCCCGGTGCGAGCGGACCCCGCCGGGCCCATCGCGGCAGCGTCCGCTCCGTGCCGGGGGCAGCCGCCCGCCGGCTGCGCTGCCCCGGCCGGGAGAGCCTTCCCGGCGGGGAACAAGTCAGGCTGGCGTGCGCCGAGGACGGGGGCTCGTGTGGGGACCAGACACGCATCAAGCGTAGGGCCGGCGCTGAGACGCCGTCTCCGGGCGCGCCGGAGCCGCTGTGGCTCGGCGGAGCCAGCCGGAGCCCCCTGGCAGCCCCGCGGCCGGCGGGGACAGCGGCGCTCGGCCGGTCCGTGGCGCGGCCCGGAGGGCGCGGCCGGAGCCGGCGCTCGGAAGCGCAGCGGGGCTGCCCGGACTCCGGGCCCGGCGCTCGGCGTGGCCGGGGCCGCCTCGGCGGGAGTTGGCGCCGAGCTCGGCGCTCGCAGGGACTCGGGGTGGCCGGGGCTCCCGGGCCCGCTCGGGCGTGGGCCCCTCTGCACCTACCGAGGGCACACACCGGTGCCGGTGTGCCTGTGTGAGCACAGAATGTGCGTTATTGCCCTGCTAAATGCGAGCCCATGCAAGTCCCTGGGATTTAAGAAGGGCTCATGCCTGATGTAAAAGGCAGGCAGTTACAGGGAAGACTCCTTTGAAACCATCAGAGGGGGAAAATGCTTAGGAACGCAGACAATAAAATCAGGTTTAAACCAGCTCCTTTATCTAAAGTTAGTTTCATTCTGTAGCGAAACAGTTCGGTAAAAGAATGTCATTGTGAAATGATAGGTTCCCTTACATCCCCTTTCAGGAGAGCAAGCCGTATCACAATGGAAGCAGGAAGAATTGCTGGCAAATCCAGAGTTGATCTGTTCTAAATACCAGTGTTGAACTGTATCTAAGGGAAAACGCGGGAGATAATTCAGAACGCAGAAGGTCTATTTATAGCAGGACTATATAAACTGTACGATATATACACAAAGTTGAATTAAATATGCATGATTAGGAAAGGTGTTTCGAAGGAGAAGGTGTAATCATTACATAGCATTACAACGGACGAACAGATGAGCTTGCAAGAGCTTCCAGGGTGAAGATGAGAAGAATTTTTAAGACACATATTCTTTCTGGTGCTCAAGGCTCCTTTCTATTTTCATCTTTTGCGTATTACGTTACCATTTATATCAGTCAAATTCATCAGCTGAGGATTAGCGGTAGATGTTAGTCTGAATATGAAATCAAAATGAATATGGGATTTTGCTGCAAATACATTTTCCTTACAAGTTTTAGCACTTAAAAAGGCAGACTTGGCTCAGACTTGACTGTCAGCCATATTCGTGTTTGTTTGTTTTTACCTGAATTGAGTTAAAAAAAAAAAAGCTTTCAAACGTTCTTGCTAAATTTAGCAACATAGCCAAAATAGAATTTGTTTTGTTTTAAACAAAACAGCAAACAGAAAAACTTTAAAAAAAAAGTGCTGATATGAGAAGATGGGTTGACTTCTGGAAAAATAGTTTTTTATTCCAAATCAATACGATGCACTCTCAACATCTTATACGAGGTAAAAGGATCCCTTGTATAATATCAATAGCGGCTCAGCCATAGCCTTCTCAGAGCATCTTTTCCTGGCATCTCAAGGCTTTAATGAGAGTACAAGCAATCAAAATACAACTCAACAATGGAACCAGTCAGGTTAAACAGAACAGTGACTTCTAGAAGCATAATATACTGTCTGGCAGCTGTGAGAAGAGCGCTGCTATGATGTTTGCTTTATAATTCAGGGAGTTTGAGAGATGAGTTTCAACCTTTATATTTTGGTGCATTATTGCAGTTCGTTTTTAAGCACAAGCTTACATGCGTGATTTGTTGGTAATATTCTTGGAAGGAGCTTTTCCATTGCATATTAAATTTGAAAGTGCATCACAAAAATGCTTGTAATGGAGAAATCATTTCTAGAAACTTTATGAAGTCTGTTTTGAATCAATTTCTTAGATAGTCTTCCAGAATATAAGGCTCCATATTAGTTACAAATAAGACTTCACATTATTAAGGATAACTTCAAAAAGATGGAGTGTTCTTCTGAAGCTTGCTGTCTTTTTTTATAGTTACTGTGGTACAGGGACTTAACCATTAGGCTAAATTCCAGAGCAGTCGAACTTGTAGATTTAAATCCTGAGAACTTTGAACTGTGGTTGCATAAACTTACCTATGTTGTCTTGCCAGTGTGTATAAAACTGAGATGAAGGAATATCCATCAGATTTCCTGTTGATTTATTCTGTATTCTTCATTTTTAGACTGTCGCTTCTGGTTCTTTATTTTTGCCGGAACCTTCCTGAATGAGTCTTCTGGAAATTTTCTTTACATCTGTTTCTTAATTAGTAGTCATGAGTAAATAACAGCTATTTCTAAGTGCTGCAAGGGGTACTCAGCCTTGCAAGAGCAGTACTATTTCTCGGCATAACCTGTCTATGCTGAACTGGCAGCATTATTTGTATTAATTATTTTTCATTTTCTCCAGTTATGAAATGGATATGTTGTTGTGTTTGTGTTGTGTATGTGGTTGGGAAGTGCTTGAAAATAATTTAAAATGTAGTTTTTGTGAATGAAATTCTGTGACTAACACATAGATTTGGATACTTATTTTAATTTGACGTCAAAATCCTTGCAGTATGGAAGTAAAATGAGGAGTGTGATGCCTGATTGATGCCATTATTTCAGAGATTTTTCCCTGCAACTCTCACCTGTGGACTGAGTAACTGGCACCATTTTCTTTGTCCTGTGTTTTCAAACATAGCAGTGCACTGTACAACATACTTGGGCAAAATGTATTCTGTGGCTATTAGTAAGTCAGTGAAAGATGAAGCTCAGAGCCAGCCTTGTGGGTTGCCTCTTTGTCTTTACGTGAGCAGGGACAGAAGTGCCCTAGTGTAGCTCTCTGCCAGTATTTTTGGGGAGCTGAACTGAGTGTAGTATATTGTTTTTATGAATTTCACTCTAAGTAAAATTCTTTTATTTAGAGTATGACCAGTGGCCACTTCTCAGGGGCAATCGACCAAAACAGACCTTTTGACTTACTTTTTTTGTTTCCATATTTTCTGTTTTTTTTTTTTTTTTAATGTTATTTGAGTAGTAGAACACAAAATCCACGCAGGTTTGGCAACATGCTAGATTAATTTGTGTTAATGCCCTGCACGTGTATAGCATATACTATGTCTATGTATGAGAGATACCAATCTGTACAAGATTGGACAGTGCACTTTATGGTTTTTGAAGATGTTTTTCTTCAATGGAAAAAGACTCAGTCAATAGTTGTACCTTATTTGATGGTTAAAACCAATGGAATAATACCATCATTCAACTGAAGTTACATTTTAACAGAGTCTGTAACATCTGTGCAAATTAAAAGAAGACTGTCAAGACTAAATTAGTTAAGAAAAAAATGCAATCCTGGTTTAGTATTAACAGAAAATACTATGTAATTTAAAAAAAGACTGAATCCTGGATTTGAAGTTTTCCTGACTCCAAGGGGTGTTCGTGCACAAGGCTGAAAAAATAGCAGTAGAAATGAAAGTGAAACTGAAGACACCTATTTTCTTGACATCCCAGCAAATGATAAATGATAGGATAATGAGAAAGATGTAGTTTATTAAAAACAGGTAACAGGTAAAACAGGACTTTATTAAAAATGTTGTTAAACATGATTTCCTTTCTTTCAGTGATTAATGCCTAAATTGCTCATTCAACACATTAGTTTTGAAAAGTGTATTCTGATGGCAGGTTCATCTCACAAAAAAGCACCATTTAAGCTAGGAATGAACCATTTCCGCATGCCCCAGAGAACAGCAACTGAATAGTTACACAGTAGAGCACAATAGCACAACTTCAAAGCACATGCAGAAAATGGGCAAGATATTATTGTTGTATCTAATTTTAGAGGAAAAATTCATGTGCAGGTTGTCAGTTACAGTTATGGCTGCGATGAACTAATGCTGTTCAGTGCTTTATACACGAGATGGGATTTTCAAAAATACAGTTTTGTTCAGGAGAGAATGTCAGTAGTTCTAGCAATGCCTTCTGAAGGAAGAGGGCAGGGAGTTCTTAGCTGGTCAAATGTTCATGTGGTCTAAGCAGAAATGTAAAAGTGCAGGGTTTGCATTGGAATGAGAATGGGGTCATCCACCCTTTGTACTCATCATCAGGGAAGCAGAACCTTCTTCCAGAGAGACCATAGGAAATCAATGTGTACACTTTGCTAGTGTAGAGATAAATGGGTACTGCAGAAGGGTATTAAATATAAAAGGGCAGCAGTAAAATGATTTACTGCATGAAGAAGTGGAACTTTCTTTTGGTCACCTAAAAGGCAATTTTAATTTTTTGATAACATAATTATATTTTTTTAATACTAATAACAGAAAAGGCTGGCAAATCAGCTATTTTACATGGATTTGAGCTATACAATATAAGCTAGGAAAGCCTTGATAACAAAGAGCAGCTTATTTACAAACATATACATGTTTTTTTAACATATTATCTGGCACTTATAATTTAGATTTTAATGATCTGATCTGACTCACCAAAAGTTAATGGGTTTTTTAATGTTTTTTCCTGAGGCGGTGTGGATGCTTGTGATCCAGTTTGTCTCGCCATGACCAGAAGGTATCACTGAGGGATACCAGCACAACGGATGCACAGAGGAGAGAACCTGACGTACATTTAGGTGTGGAGGCTTAATGAAATGTGGAAGAGCAGGTGCACAGTCCTAATGTGTCGGTGGTTTTTAATTTCCTATGATGTGTCTGTCTGCTGTGTGAGCAAAACTCCTTGTACATTTAAAACTTACAGGGCTGTAAAACTGCTAAAAAGGACAGAAGCCAAATAATTCGACAGTATTTTTTGTCCTAGGCTCTGTGTTCTCTACAAGTGGCAGTTAAGATTCTCCTTCTGCTACATAGCTGTGTGTTACTGTCTCCTCTCTAAAGGTAAAATTAAGGTGAAGACAGATTAATAGGAGAGTGACCCTTGCTCTGGTTATAGCACTGGTGCTAATTTTGGAAGGAGAAATTGGGTATTTGCGGTTCCACGTGAACTCACTGTGACCCAAAATGATGAGAGGTGTGTCTGCGCTAGCACTTTTCCTGAGGGCAGGAGCGTGCTGTGCTCATCCCAGCGCTGCTGTGCTTTCGTTAGTGTTGTGGGCTGGTCTCATTGCAATTGGTCAGAATTCCTTCTGGATAAAGCTGGACTGTGAGATGAGTTCCAGGAGTACCCCCAGCACATTTGAGCTACCAATTTATATTCAGCTAGTGAGATGAGATCAGATCTAGGGTGGAGTTAAATAATCAAACCGTACCCTAAAGTGTGTGGTGCAGAGCGTGGAGTGCAGATGTCGGATCCTCAGCTCTCTGACTCTTCCAGTTTTACAGTTCTGCAGTACTTGCTTGTGTAGACAGTCCTTGCATCCAGCTGAGTTTGTCTAGGAGAGGGTGCAGGGAAGCCCATATTGGGAAGCTGGTTGGAGGCTTGTGGATGGAATGGGTCACCTGGCATGCCCCCTTACGCTGCAATCATAAGGCCATTATTCTTTCCCTCAAAAAGGGGCAGTTTGTGCTGGCATGAAGAGGAAAGGTTAGTTTCATCACTTGTAATATAACACGAGCGAATAAGAGGCACTGGTACTTTGGCTTGCTAAAGCTCTCCACATTTTTAACCCATTTTATTATTTGCAAGAGCAATTTAGTTCCTAATGTTAACAATGAGTGATTATGATTCTGTACTTCCGTTTACAGCACAAATTAGCATTTTGTTTTCCATTACAGCTTTTGAATGAGGAATTTAATGTATAATTTGTTGCAAATAGATGTTATCATCTCTTTGGATGTGAACAACCACATAAACTTGAGCAAATGATAAAAATGGAATCAATTACTTCTCAAATGGAAGTAGTTTACAAACCTTCACAAACAAAATGGCAATAGTTGGTGGTTATTGTAAGAAATAATTAGGTTTTTTTTTAAACAACACTTATTGAATTCTATTGACAATTTACTAATTGCTTATAGAATATTTAATCATCCCCCTCACAAAATAAATGCCAGAAAATATATGGATTTTTTAAACTGTAGATTCCCTCTGTTGTCCTTGTATGAAGCTTTTCTCATACTTTTATGGTTATATTCACCTGTACAAATGTTCCAGAAGGGTAGCACTGAACCACAAATCATGCTGCTGCTGATTAGAGAGTTTCACAATACTCTGGAATTAGTAGATTAGGATTGAAATTGTGGAGGAGGGAAGAATTAAGAGTAAGTGTTGTAGGCTGTATGCAAAGCCTGCTGAAGGTGATGTAAATTTTTCTGCCACTTTGACCTCATGATCTATGTTCTGGTTATTAGAAGGATAAAGAAGAGAAGAGACATTATTACAGTTGCTAGAATGAGTGAATGGTGTCAGTCTCTACTGTAGGGGGAGGTAATATCTTGCACTTTAATGAGTTTCCTAGTGTGAATTTCAGAAAGAAAGTTTTCCACTGTCAGTTGCTGTGATCTGTTTCTGTATTATACAGAGTTATTCATGCCTGGAAAAATACCAATCCACAGACAAAATCAGTGTGAGAAACAGTCCAGAATCACACTCAGTCTCTTCCCATTGCAGAGACTTTCCTCATGTCACTAAAGGACATAATCCAAGCGTCATTTTCAACCCCTTCCTTTCAAAGAGGCTATTTCTAAATTCTGATGATTTTCTACATACTGGCTTGCATATTTGTTTATTTCTGATCCCCTAAAGCTCTGACCCTAAAGTCACCACCTACATGATTTTCTGTCACTGTGAATTAACCAGCCTTTTTCTCACAGTAACCCCAATGTATCCATCCATTCTGAATACAATATAAGCCCTGGTTGTACATAGTGTCTTTATTGCCCCTACCTACTCTCTTACCTTTACTTAAAAATACAAATTGAAGTCCATACTTTGTTTCATTTAGTACTTTAGACTTTACACCTCTTGTCCTTTTAAAGACTTTGCATAATTTAGTTTTTCCCTGTTTACCATTAATACTACCTCTTTTTGTTTATTACTGATGCTGGATTTGATGCTTGCTGGGTTGGTTCCCTGAACAAGCACTTTTTGCTATCTCATGCTTTCCCCTTTGTCTCATTGAAGTCATGAGCCCATTGAGGAGGATCATGTAGGCTTTCATCTACCTGGTGTCTTGAAAGCCATTGTTGTCCAATTATTAAAAATGTGTAATCTTATTTTGCACTTGGAAAACTGTGGAACAAACTGATTGAAATACCATTCATCACTCTGCTGCATTTCACTCTGTTCATCTGTTATTTGTTTCTTTAGGTTGGTGTCTGCTGCCATACTTGGATCAGTCCGTAGATCAGATGAACAATAGCTTTTGATTGTTCTAATAATTAAAAAAAGACTAATGATGTATTTTCTAATTTGCTTCACTCTACCAAACATTGAAGTAATTAAGGAAAAAAAAAAGAATGGGAATAGTATAGCTTGCAATTCAGGGTCCTGTAGTCAGCCTTTTAGCCTTCTTTTGAAACCATGGAGCTGATTGTTTAAGCTGGAGACTTTTCCTAATTTTATTTTTGAGGCAGCTGTTGGTTGTAAACATTCCCTGCCTTCTCATTTTGACTATAAGTCTGTTTATTTGGCCCTTTTTTTGTCTTTCAGAGCAAATTGACTTGGGCTAGAGCAGGTCAATGTTGTGATACTGCATGTTTGCAGTGAACTTTTTTGAAGCTTAGAATGTGTGTCTGGTGTAATGATTCCTGAAGAGTTGATAGAACTTCATTTTAGGAATGTGTGCATGGCTCCATAAAACATATCCACAGTTGTCACAGGCTCCCTGGACTGAGCAATTCACAACGGCAGAGGTTTATTTGGATTGTAAAACTCACAAACTCACTCCAATGAGATAATTTACTTCAACCATTTCCTTTCTTTTTCTGTCTCTTTTTAAAATTATATTTTTTGAGTCAAACGGCACATTGTGAATTGATATATCTGCTCAACTTTGACTTGCCATTCATGATACTTCTTATTTTATCTGCCTGCTACCTACATGTCTCAGTTTGCTTAGGCCTTGATCCAGCAGAGCGCTTAATTGCTCAACAGTAAACCCTTGGAAGTCAAGGGAGCTGCTTACAGGTTATAAATGGATGGGTGGTGTATTGGATTAGGGCCCTCCACAGCTGTAGCTTGAGGACAGAGAACTTTGCTTCCATCTTGTTTGTCAAGAACTTGCCATGCTTTGAATACATTACAGGTATGGATGGTAGTTGTGGTGGGGGGTGCAAGAAAGCAGTGAGGAGATCAAGGAGACCTGGTCATGGTAAAGGAAATCTGCCAATTCTTCTGTGGCAGTTCATTCACTCTCTTTTTAAAATGGTTTTACAAATAAAAGATGATTATGCTCCTCCCAACCAAAAGGCTGTGTGATTAAATGCATAGGTTGTGCTCTAAAATGCAAAATTACCACAGAAAGCCTTCAATGAAATATATTTGAGAGTGGGAAACTCCAGGTTTAAATAAAAGGGAAAAAAAAAAGATGGGTGTAAACATGTAGTGATAAAAAAACCCCAATTAAGTAGGACATGCACACACTGAAACAATGACAAAATGAACTACTGACCAAATAAATTAGCAAAACAAAAGTAAGGTTGCACTCCCAACCTTTTTTTTATTTTCATCCAAAAGACTGTTAATTGCTGGAGGATTAGAATAATTCATATTGAAGGATAGAAAGTGATAACGATATGCAGAGCTTGGATGCTCCAGCCATACAAGAGACAGTGAAAGGAATACTTTTCTCTCTGTGTGATGTCAAAGCCAAAAGAGGGGGAGAAAAAAAAGGAGGGGGTTGTGGCTCTTTGATGTCACTTACAGAATAAGAATAATGCTGTAAAAGAAATAGCATAATCTTTTTCTATTTATCTAAGTCCCTTTTTTTCCTAAAGAGTTAGGGCAGCATTGTTAATTGATTTTTCTGACGCTCATAATAACAGCTGTATTAAAAATAATTTACAAAGAATTTTTTTCTAGAAGCTGAGCCCTGCAGAATCTGTTGTAGAAAAGTGGGTAGAGAGTGGATTATTATACATCACTGTTCTCACATAATTATAATCTGCTTGATTGGTAAAATGCATGTTGTGCTTTTGCATTGTCCATTTTCAACCAGTGGTGTCTTTCCAATAAGATTTGCAGGTTTAATAGTAATAGCATCAGGAAGTCTCGTGCCCTTTCAGTAAAAATAAAGGTTGTCCTCACAGCTGCTCAGATTGTGCTGGCAGAGTAGCCATCTTTGCTGGAGTGTCAGTTTTTGGCTAGAATATTTTAACACACTGGGGCTTTTTTCTGGTTACCAGTGGTTGAATCATGTCCAACTGTGAAAACAGATGTGTGGCTTTTTTGGGAAGTAAAGTTAATTAGGGGTCATTTATGAATTGGTTCTTTTTTTTTTTTTAATTAATACTTTATTTTTTAATTTATTTACTGTGAGGTTAGAGGATACCTTTAGAAAACAAATTGGGTCTTTTATGAACATGAACTTGGACAGATCCAAACAAACAACATTATAAAGAAAATTATGGGTATATCCACTATAAAAAGAACCTTTCAATTGCACATTAGCTTTTAAAACAATGGTAAAAATGAAAAGAAGAAATACTTACTCTATACAATGAGACAAAAATGGAAAATAAAAATGACTGGTTTATCATGGTGCATATTGTGTATTAATATTGCTATCTTGCCATTTTGTAAGGATGCCCACAGTCTTTTCAAATCTGTATGAGCCAACCTTTAACATACGCCTCACTAAATTTTTTGTTTTCTTCATCTTTGACTTTCATCTCTGAAAGGAATTCTTTAGGTGAAAACTGAAAAATATTTGCCATGTTTCAGATATTACTTTCCATTTTGTGTTTATTATAGTCATTTGTACCTTTAACATTGATGTCATCTATTTTTAAGTCTGCTGGTAGACAACCCAGTTTTGTGGAAAAGAAAGTTTTTCACGTGAAGAAAGTTTTAGATTCCTTTTTAATTCTTCTTGTTCTTGATTGTTACATAAAATGAATGGCAAATATGGAAAAAAAAAAAACAAACAGCAGCAATTGCTATTAAAATTCATTTAAAAAAATTAAATTTGATAAATTACAAAAATTGCTGCCAAAAGTTAAACAAGCAAACTTGTTTAAATTCTGTTACTCTTGTTGCAAATAAGTGTCACATGAAATGTAAACCTGTTCATTGGAGCATCCTGAAGCAAGGGTGTTGTCCCTGTGCACGTACTGGGGCTGCACAATGTATGGAGCAATGACACTCCAAGTGTACAGAAGTGTCTCTGGAATTGCCACTAAACCTTCGTGTCTGAATGAACTATAAACTCACTGAGCAGCATTCAACTTTCCTAAGACTATTGCAACTGTAAAATAGCAATGCAAGCAGGAAAAAAAGAGATTGTTATGCATATATTTTGCTGCCTTTTTTTTTTTTATTCCACATGGGGGAAAAAAGAATATTTGGAAAGATCATGGAGGGACCATTATAAAACAATTATATTTGTGGAGATGACAAACATATATGTCCATGAAACCTCTGAGCTTCTCCCATGAGTAGGTTGAACCATAGGGCTTACTTGGGGCTTTGGATGTAATCTATCCTAGCGTCCCAGTGAAAGACTTTGCATGTTTGGAAGAGTATGTTGCCCATCAGGATTTGCAGAGGATGAGGAGATGATGTATTTCTAGTGGTTTTAGGTGTTTTCTGAAGGGACATTGCCCATTCCTTGAGCAGAATGAGCATCTCTTGGGTTAGTAGTTGCCCAGGATTATGAAAGGATGTGGCAGCACTACCTGCAGTGCAGGTTTCTAAGGCCTGACATGTTAAGTTCCTATTTTTGGATATAGTTTTGCCATATGTTAACTGTATGAACTGGGTTTTGCCACAGTGTTGTAAGTCTCAAGCAAGGGTAGTTGTTTGGTTGGTTTTGTGTCTTTGTGTTGGCTTCTTTTTTAATGCAAATATGAAGAAATGTGATTTTACTCTCTTCAGAAATGTTACTAGATTTAAAAAAATGCAGAATTTTATACTGCAATATATAATTAAATCTTGTTACCAGGAAAGGCAATATAAAGTATGGAACTTCTTTTTAAAATAGATTTGTTACTTTTTCTTAGTGAAGATTATTAAGTATAAGACAAAAAGCAAACAAGAGAATAAAAGGACTGGCATATTGAGAATATTTTATAAAATATTAATTCTTCTGTAGTTTAGAAGATGTAAAGCAAAGTGGCAGCAAAAGTCAGAGCTGTATTTGATTAGAAATCAAAAGGTTATTAATAGTGCTGATTACTTCAGCTTAGTTATATCTGCTCTAGTATTACTCCTATTTGTTTGCAACACTAATCAACCTCACTGTAAGCCCTTATCTTTGACCAGCCAGAAGAAATCATAAAAGGAAATAATTGTTTAGCGAGAAAGACTTTGATAACAGCATGACTCTTGTGTGGGAGACAAGGAGATAACACTGAGTGAAATGATAGAACCAAGGTAGCTAAGGTGATAAATTCTTTAGCTGTCTTGTCCTCAGCAGTAAAATATACAGCAAATTAAAAATATCTTTTAAAGAATTGTTTTAAGAACTGATCATGTTTGTAATTTGCATGTTTCACATTTGCATGTGTAGAGGAAATGGAGGAGATTTGGTTTTGAGAATAATACAGATTCATAAAGCCACAGATTTAGCCAGAGTTTGAGCAGGCGATTCAGTCACAACTTACTATTCAGTTATCTCTCTATTGAATTGAAAATTGTGCTTAGTGTTGGAATTTAATTTGACCAAAATATTTTACAAAATATAAGTATTTATCTGAAGGAAGGCAGAGCATTCAGTAAAGCTTTTGCTACTTACTGTATTGGTTAATCATTGTCATTGTTTGCTGTCTTTAGCAGTTCTTGGTTTTCATTAGAATTGCTCAGAATTAATTTTCTAGGCAGAAGTTCTCTTTATGACTTGACCTGGTAGGTTGGGAAGCCCTTCAGTATCTTTTTGTTCCTACCTACAAAAAGTACTTTTACTGAAGACACCAGTGTGTAATTATTTTTTTAAGCTAATCAAAGTGACTTCTTTAAGACTCTTACCAGAGGACATTTTTTGCAGACTTCAAGTACATTTGCATAACTTCTCTGTTTTCCTTCCAATTTTTTGATTTGCCTTCAGGAAAATCAGATGCCAGAAGCACAAGATGGTACTTCAGTATTGGTCTCTACAATGCTGTCAGTGCTACAGAGAAGAATTCATTTACCTGCTTCTCTTCATTATGCTCAAGGTTCAAACTCATTTTTTGCTGCAGTGTCACAATGAGAGCTCACATTGAGTAACTTGTGTTTGTCAATACTTGCCAAGTTAACTGAGTTGTGACTATTCAGGGTATATAGCCTACCACCCTGTACATATGTTACATTTTCTGTGAATTGATCTGCAACTTAGCACTTTATTTTATCCAAACAGGCTCAAGAGCAAGCAAGCAAGGAAGAGTCAAATCCATGTATTTTAGCATGAGTGATTGCCTGAAGTGGTTTCAGCGTGGTGTGATCTGCAGTCAGGTGTGCTAAGGAAGGAAGTTACCATGCCAGTTGCTCACCTTTGCTGTCCCATTGTGTTAGTGTGACTTTGGGACAGAAGGCTCTCCACCCAAATTGTCAAGCTTAACTGCTCACTCATTTGCTCCCTAATCTGGTTCTTTCAAAATTACCTAAACTAATAGAACACTGAAAAAATTCTACTGTTATGAATCTTTACAACAGCAAGCAAACCTGCATTCATTTTGAAAGAGCTTGGGTGGAGTGGTGATGTGCTGTCGTGCTGGGTGACCATCAAGAAGTGATGATGAGCAGCTAGAGGTCTGTAGGGGTGGTAGCCTGGGTCAGCTGCAGCCTCCAGAGACTCACTGAATTCAGCCTGTTTCTGTAAAAGCACTAAACTGGGAGAGGTACTGTGTAAATAAGAATAAAGAGCTTTTTCTGGGAGAAATTTAAGATGAAAACATTGGGAGCTTCTTATTTTTCAGTAGGTTTTTTCCTCACTGAAGAGCTATAGATAGTGAATCAATTTTTTGTAGATGTGCGTTGAGGTTGTGATTTTTATTTTTTCCCCTGCCCATTTGCAAGGAAGTAATAATGTTGAGTGATCACATTTTTGAAGCTCAGCTTTAGACATCTTAAATAGGGCTGACTTTCAACAGCTAATTATTTAGTTTTTACTGAATTTTTGAGCTTTTTGAGCAACCAAATCTTAAACAAGAAGAATCTATGTCTCTTGACATGTGTGCCTCTGGTATTTAATGTGTGAAGACAGCTTGCAGCCACATTTCAGGGAAAGCTGTATGGGACCCGTGCTAGGCTGGATTATGCACTGAATTGCCAGTAGTCACAGAAATTGATTATTGTAACTGATGTCTCTTTTTAATAATGTATGCTTATGATGTTTGTAAATCACAGGCAGGACTTTGAAAACTTACACAGATTGCTGTATACGTTTTTGGAAACAAATCTAGCATGGTCAGTTTCTTATGTAGTTCCACAGTGCAGGGCTTTGTTTCCCAGTCTGATTTGATGACATATATTTTGCTTGCAGATTTTTGTAAGCTGAAACTGATTTTTGAAGCAGAACACTGAAACAGGCCTGTCCTGATATCTGTGTGAAACTGAAATGAGATAAAACAGCCTGAAATAATTCCCTGTAAACTGTCAGTGACCACAAAGAGTTTTGATTTGGCAGTGATGACTGTATTTAGAGCTGAGCCCAGAGGACTTAGGGTAACATTTGTCAAAGGCTTGTTTTCTGAAGGTGTATGGATGTGAGAGGTAAGGTGCCTTTCAGACTTCACTAAAGTTCTCCTAAAATATGTAGTGCTGTGTAGGAACATTTGAGATAGTTTAAAATTAACTAGCTCAAATAGCAAAGGCAACAGAGATAGGTAGCGCTTCAGTCTTGTAGTGGATTAGTGACTACAGGTTGTCAGGTGTGGCCACCATCCTGTCTACTGTCCAGATCACAGGACCACAGCATCATTAGGTTGGAATGGACCTCTGGAGATCATCCAGTCCAACCCCCCTGCCAAGGCAGGGCCACCTAGGACAGGTGGCACAGGAGCTCATCCAATGGGTTTTGAATGTCTCCAGAGAGGGAGACTCCCTGACTTCTCTGGGCAGCCTTTTCCAGTGCTCTGCTGCCTTCCATGTAGTGTTCATCCTCATGTTGAGGTGGATCTTGTGGTTTAGCTGTATGGCCATTGCTGCTTGTCCCACTGGAACCACAGAAAAGAGTCTGGCACCATCCTCTTGGCACCCACCTTGGGGATACTTGTGCGTATTGATGAGATCCCCTCTCAGTCTTCTCTTCTCCAGACTAAACAGGCCCAGCTCCTGCAGTCTCTTCTTGGAAGAGAGATGCTCCAGACCCTCATCATCTTTGTGCCCTCCACTGGATCCTCTCCAGTAGCTCCTTGTCTTCCTTGTCTGGCGAAGCCCAGACCTGCGGGCAGCACTCCAGATGTGGCCTGGATAGAGCCAAGTGGAGGGGCAGGATCACCTTCCTGAGCTGTCAGGATCCCATCGGCCCTCCTGGCCACAGGGGCATGGCTGGCACATGGACTTACTTGACCTGAAGGAAAAAGAGTTGTTGACAGGTCTAGAGTTTTCAAAATATTTTAAAATTGTTAATCTAGCTTAAAGCCAAAAGAAACATACACATTGAAATGCCTAATTTAAGTTAATTTAGATGTATTTGTCTGTGTAGTAACTCTAAATGCTCTACTGTGAAGCATTAGAAATTTCATCTACAACATTTTCTACAATAATTTTCATATGGGTGCCTTAATGAAGTTCTTAATGTAAGAGAGATTACGACTTTTGTATTGTGAAGCACACAGGTTTCAAATGAGCAAAAAATCTGTAATTCTCTGAAACAGAAGAGATATACATAATAAAGGTAACTAACTCAGAGTTGACTTAAAGAGTTGCAAAACATGTTTAAAAGAGTCATGTGTAGTGCTCTGGTAGTGCAGAAATTTCCATTTTTATAAATTAAACTGAAATGGTAGGGTTATTAACCATTGGAGCAGGCTTCCAGGGGAAGCACTTGAGTAACTATCCCTAGAAATATTTAAAAGATCTGTAGATGGGGTGCTTAGGGACATGATCTATTGGTGGACTTAGCAGTCAGTGCTAGGCTAGTAGTTAGATTTGATGATCTTAATGGTCTTTCCCAGCTGAAATGATTTTATGAGAGTTTTAAGAATTGTCCTGCTGTTTCGGTATTTCTTATTCTCCCCAGCAACTTCAGGAATAGCACAATATGTGGCATTTAGTATGTGTTTAATCTCTCTTTTGTTTTTAAACAGGCCTTCTTCAACTGGTAGCAGCTCTAAGTATTATGTGAGGAGAATTCTAGAAATAAAAGCAAATCAGAGAAGACAGTGTAATGATGCTTTATACTTATATATAAGTTTTCTGTCATTTGGAAACTCAAGGGCTCTTGCTTTTGGTTGCCAAATGTTAGGCTGATTGTTTTCAAGGTGAGGCTGTACTATGCTGCTTTGAACTGATACTGCATGATTAGGGTAATAAGTAAGTGCCACTTAATTGGAACAGGCCTGATCAGAAGACATTCCAGGTAACTGATTTAAGCCAAACAATACTTAATTGCAGTGAATGTTGCTTAATGGGTATGATAATTATGTGCATTGGGGATACCTTCAAATGATTCATTGGTGGTTGGGTCTTTTGTGTCTGCCTCACTGTTGGCTCCTTTTCCTGTTGCTCAGAACAGCTTTCAGTGTCTTCATAAATAGCCATGATTCATTCAGAAAGCAGATAAAACCATGGTTCACTTTTAATAAATCAGCAGTCTAAAATCAGCCTGTTTAAAATCATGATGTCTCTAATGATTTTTGAGGACTTTTTAATATTGTTTTCAGGATTTTGAACTGCTGGGTTTGCTTTTTCAATTTTCTATGTGATCAGGAATGTTAGAAATTGAAATAAGAAAATGACAAGTCACATAATTTCTTGGCTTCTGGATCAAGGCAGGCTCCAACATAATGAGACTTACTAAATCATAGAAGTTGATATGTTCTCTGCCCTTGGCAAATAATTAACTTGCTTTAGTTCTGTCATATTTTCTTACCAAGATTGCTTGTTTTTTCTGCATGAACCTACCTGATGTGTTGCAAAATACACTTTACAACTGGGGAACCCTTCCTCTTTGTAGTTGGACAAAGACAAAACCTGGTCCTTTTCCCACTCATTCTCAAACTATGGCTTGCAAATGCATGTTTGCACCTTCACAATTTAGCCTTGCTCTTCTAGCTTCTCTGCTGGTTTATTATGCCATCAGTATGGGATGCTGATGTTTTCAGCTTCAGCTGCTTTATGTCTGTCCACTTTTTCCATACACATTTTTCTAGTTCTACACTTATTTTTTTGGGCAGACCTGGGTGTATATATATTGAATGTTGTGGAGATATGCAGTGCTTTCTGATTTAATCTGGCAGACAGGAGTTTGCTTCTGATGCTAACATTAAAATTCATTTTTAATTCCAAAAATCTCATGCTTCCATATTTTCCAGTGTTATGTCTTTTTTTGATAGGAACATGTTGGATTAACAGAAGTAAAAGTGTTTCAGTTTAAAAAACTTAAAACATATCCATTTATTCTTTTTGGGTTAATGAGTGCTTTTATGATCTTCCCCCTCCCATCCCCTGCCTTACTACATCCAGTCTCCACGTGGGTAGATTTTGACAATGGCTCCCACAAGAAGTGATTTCCAGTGACAGGAACATGTTGAAGACATTTTCATTATTTAAAAAGCAGACATGTTTCTCTGTCAGCATATTTGCTGCACATACGAAAGTGGGACAGTGTTTTTATTGTGAACTTGAAGAACACTGTATTACAGAAACACAGAACATTCTGAGTTGGAAGGAACCCACAGGCATCATCAAGTCCAGCTCTTCAGAGAACGGCCCGCACAGGGATCAAACCTGTGACCTTGGCTTTATTACCCCAGTGCTCTCACCAAGCTAATTCCAGGGCCTTAATAACCCTTTTCAAAACTGAAAGGATCCTTCAGGTTTGCAGGATTACATTTCCTCCTCTCCTTTCATTGCTCACTATCTCTTCCCTTTTAGAATTCTTGAGGAGGAAGTTTAGGGTGACGGATAGAAAAGGTGGCACGGGAAATTTTGTTGGCAAAACCAGAACCACAAGTCTCCAGAGAGGCAAAGCTGTCTCTGTTGACTTCAGCCACAAGCAGTCAATATGTTGTGTTGTAGCTATTTATTTAAAGTGGTTGAGAACATTTAATTTAATTTACTGTGTATGAAAAAAATATTAGAAATTTGAAACATTAGGGTTGTTGAGAAGCTCTTGGGTATTGTCTAAGCCACCTTCTTTGAAGTGTCTAAAGATTGGCACCATTTACCTGTAGAAATCAGAAATTAAACCAAAATTATTTAAAACACACTTAGCATGATCACTTAGCTCAGGGAATTTGATGTCTTTAAAGCATATTAGTGAGATCTAGACCCTTGTTTTGCTAGGCATTGTACTTACTAATATAATCTATTTTAAGTCAAGGACTCATGTTAAAAAAACCCCAAACAAGTAAATTACAAAATAAGAAAATCATAAATGTGATTTAAAACATGAATCAAATATTGCCCATATAATAGCCTATTATTCTAGTTCTCTGATGTATAAAGAAACACACGTTTTTATCACAGCATGACTTTCACCTGAGTGCAACATAAATGCAATTCTTTCATCAGTAATTTCCATATATATACACAAATCTTGAAGTAAAAGCAGTCATAAAACACACATGAATTAAATCTCTTGAGAAGTCTACAGAATATATATACTTCTTTTTCTGAGTAACTGGTTTTATATTTTTCCCTTTTGCTGTACTAAATATGATTAAGGATGGCAGTAATTTTAAATATTTTGAGTAAAATTAGGAATAGTTACAATGTTTCTCATTCAGTAACAGATTTTAAAATAAAAGTCGCCATTTTTAGGGAGCTAAAAAATAAAATAGTTTGTTTCAAGCTAGCAGAACTATAAAATGGTTGTAATGAGTTTTAAATCTGGTGATCAGGCCAGAGTACAGCTGATGTAGGTGGAGTTGGCTGCCTTCTGCTGAGGACCTACCCCTCTGCCTGTATGAAAATTAGACTTCCTTCACTTGTCAGGGTGTAGTGGAGCTATTTCAGTGAAATGCTGCAATTTTAAAAAATGTTCTCAGACTCTATATAATATAGTCTGCCCCTTATTGGTTGGAGTATCTGTTGAGACTGGAAGTTACCTGGCTCATGCTGGTGGCTGTGTTTTCTTGTGTAAGGCCACAAGAGAGGAGTGATGTAAGGATGCTGGAGGTTGCACCAAACTCTATTACAAGATGTGGTCAAATAGCAAATGCTTTTATTTGCCTGGCAGTCACTGTTTTTAAAGGGTGCTTTAAGACCTCTCACCCTAAAGGGGAGTGCTTCCACCTTCCTTATCTTCATCCTACAGCTGGATATTTGATTGCTGAGGTGTTGCTGCGAGGGAATGCCAGCAGCTGTGACTGCAGGTCACTGAGGCTGGAGCAGAGCTGTCCTCATCCCCGTGCTCCATCTCCTGTCTTAGGAAGCAGACAGAGTGCAGTGTTTCCCATTTGTGCTGTTGCTGACGTGGTCATTCTGAGAGCTGAAGGCTTTCATTTTTTTATAGCCTTCATAATGTTTCTCTTTTCATCCTCGTGGCTGCCCAGAGGAGCCTGCAGCGGGGCTGGTGCGTGCACGGGGTGTGTGGCACAGGGCAGAGCCCTGCACACCAAGCTGCAGAGGGTGGGAGCCCCAGCTGAGACCCCTTACTCAGAGCAGAGGTGACTGCCCGTCTTCATGGGGATGGTGGGGGAAGAGCAGGCAGCAGGGGCTCTTTGTTGGTTTCAACTTGTTCACTGTGGGAATTGTAGCTGGATAGAGCCTTTTGAAAGCTGTGTTACGTGAGAGAAGGTAAGTGCTCTCATGAAACTCTAATAAGGAATGTAAGAAAAGACACGGAGGGCCATGCGGAAAAAAATGGACAAATGGGCCATCTGTAATATTAGAGGCACTACTACTAGATTCTGGTAGTGTTCCTAAAGTCATAAATTGATAATGCTGTTAGTGTTAGATTCCAGAACTGCTGCTGGTGTCCAACAGCAGGAGTGATTTTCCCACTGGGAGAGTGAGTTCTGCTGTCCCTGTGGAGAGAAGTGTAATAAAAATATGGAAACCAGTGAATTATGTTGTTGTTTGTAAAATACTGACATATATCTTACACAGTGCCTGCTCTGTTGCATTTCAAACATGTTGAGATATGTAACCTAGAGCAAATTAGGAGAGTGTGTGGGACTGTTTTGTGTTAGGCACTAAGATGGTGTGTAGAAGGGCATAAAAAAGAACTGAATGGACACAAAGTGTTTGAGCTGTTGATAGATAAAGAGTAAGTAAGAGTGATGTTGTCCCTCAAGTAGGAGAATGCAAAAAGTGTCTTTTCCTTCATAGATGAACACAGCTCTGCTTAGTGGTATTATTTTCTTAAGTAGCAGACCCAGGCATATTTGGGCATCCTCTTAAAATGGGACATGCACAAATGTCAAATGAGAGTTAGTACCTGCCTGATAGAACTCAGCCTGCAAATATCCTAGAATATGTGGTGGGTGAGGGCAGGCAGGTAGGGAGGTGCAAGGAGACACTGGAGCAGTAATTTCTAATCTCTCTATTGTATTGGTCCTGCTGTGAAAACAGGGCAGAGACTTGTGTTCCTGAGGACCTGGTGCTGCTTACAGCAGTTGTTTTCTCTTTGCCGTAAGTGGAGTTGCTTGGGGAATGTGTCAGAGCAGCTCAAGCTTCTTTTAGAAAGAGCTTTGACAGAGCCCTGAGACTTAAGTCAGCACATACTTGTACCAATGGTATGACTAAGACTTGTGTCAATATAATAAATGCCTCAGTAAGGCAGGCAAAGTTGGAGAGATGTTGTAGGACAGCAGGTGAAATAACAGCTCTTTGTACTCGCAGAGAAGTATTAAAGTGACTAATAATAATTTGTTTGTGGTTATATATACTTTAGAGCAATGAATCAGAGCATTTCACAAACACTGTGTAGTGTAGTGTATTCCTTTGCAACTTGAACTTCTGTGTTGTTCTAAAAACAATGTGTCTAACTTTACAGAAGTTGTCTTATGTAGATTAACAGTTGTGTACTGAAGAAATGCTATCTGGCTCCTGAGAAAGCAATCTCCATTAAATCAGACAGGAGAAGGTCACCTTGGGTCATAAACTATGTGCAAATCCTAAAACCATTCAGACTTTTCCCAAAGTTTTCATACAAACAAGTGACAAGGTAAAGTAGTGAATCTATTTGGTTCCATTTCAGACTTTTGTAAACAAATAAAGTGCAACCCCAGTCTGATAATCTGATAGTATACAAAAAATCCAATCAGCATGTATGCTCTTTTTCTTTTTTGCTTGATTAGGTAAAAAAATATCAACTTTGTCCATGGTTATAGCAGGTAAACTCTGCATTATGAACTTGACAATGCAGTGTTACACAAAGAACCAAGGTAATTTTGGAATATTATCATACTAGAAAAGGATGCAAATATTGTGTGCTTGACAGCAGATAATCTTGTGACATTTGGGTAACTTTGTTTGCCACTCAGGAGGTCAGTGCAAGCAGCTAAGCAGTTGGTTCCACGTACAAGTAAGTAGATCCCATGTGGCTAAATGACAATGACAGAGCATTGCAGATTGGACCTCATTTTTCATTTCCTGCTTTTAGAATGGTTCCATTCAAATCTCTTCTTTTTTTTTAGGATTTGATATATTGCAACCCATGTGTTTGGGAGTTAAATAATGAATATCTGTGAAAATTAGGTATGAGCAAATCAAGTGGAGAGGATTTGGAAAATGTAAAATGGTTTTTAGATTCACAGAATTTATCAACTTTTTGAAAATATTTTTTACTCCCAAGAAAAAGCACTATATTATGTCCAAGAAACATCAGTTGTGGCAGGGAATGGGGGGGGTCAAGGGGAGAAGAATAGTTTTATCTGAATAAAAGGTCTGTGCAGATGCTGAAGAAAACGAAAGATGATGTTGCATGGCAGAATTAATCTGTTTCAGCAAGTATATATGCTGTAGATGGAGTAGCAGCTGAATTGCTGTAGAAATTAATTTGCTCCACACAGAATAAGTTGAATAATTTACTAGAATAAACATGCAGAGCCATGATGGGAAGCCATCTATTCGGTGTGTCTGTAAAGAGACAAAAAATGAAAGTATTCCTGTAACTTGCTTTTTGCAAGAAGAGAGGGAAGGCATAAAAAAGGTTTTTTGGGCTGTGTATGTGACAGGATGGAGAAGATGGAGAGTAGCCACTCTGCACTCTGCCATCTCAAGCAAATTTGGGTACCTAGGAAAATGGACTCACCAGCTCTGGCATCTGCCAGTATAAAGGAAGGGTGTTTAGTGTTGCTGCTTGTATCAGTGCGTGTTTCTTTTGCCTGGAGGAAGGAAGAACTGGAATCTTAACAAATCTGTGCCTGGAGCAGTGCACCTGTGTACTGTTCCTTACACAGGACCCGTGACAGTTGTATCTGGGTTCTGCATCACGACCACAAAGCTTGTATGAATCAGAGCATTTCACAAACACTGTGTAGTGTAGTGTATTCCTTTGCAACTTGAACTTCTGTGTTGTTCTAAAAACAATGTGTCTAACTTTACAGAAGTTGTCTTATGTAGATTAACAGTTGTGTACTGAAGAAATGCTATCTGGCTCCTGAGAAAGCAATCTCCATTAAATCAGACAGGAGAAGGTCACCTTGGGTCATAAACTATGTGCAAATCCTAAAACCATTCAGACTTTTCCCAAAGTTTTCATACAAACAAGTGACAAGGTAAAGTAGTGAATCTATTTGGTTCCATTTCAGACTTTTGTAAACAAATAAAGTGCAACCCCAGTCTGATAATCTGATAGTATACAAAAAATCCAATCAGCATGTATGCTCTTTCTTTTTTGCTTGATTAGGTAAAAAAATATCAACTTTGTCCATGGTTATAGCAGGTAAACTCTGCATTATGAACTTGACAATGCAGTGTTACACAAAGAACCAAGGTAATTTTGGAATATTATCATACTAGAAAAGGATGCAAATATTGTGTGCTTGACAGCAGATAATCTTGTGACATTTGGGTAACTTTGTTTGCCACTCAGGAGGTCAGTGCAAGCAGCTAAGCAGTTGGTTCCACGTACAAGTAAGTAGATCCCATGTGGCTAAATGACAATGACAGAGCATTGCAGATTGGACCTCATTTTTCATTTCCTGCTTTTAGAATGGTTCCATTCAAATCTCTTCTTTTTTTTTAGGATTTGATATATTGCAACCCATGTGTTTGGGAGTTAAATAATGAATATCTGTGAAAATTAGGTATGAGCAAATCAAGTGGAGAGGATTTGGAAAATGTAAAATGGTTTTTAGATTCACAGAATTTATCAACTTTTTGAAAATATTTTTTACTCCCGAGAAAAAGCACTATATTATGTCCAAGAAACATCAGTTGTGGCAGGGAATGGGGGGGGTCAAGGGGAGAAGAATAGTTTTATCTGAATAAAAGGTCTTTGCAGATGCTGAAGAAAACGAAAGATGATGTTGCATGGCAGAATTAATCTGTTTCAGCAAGTATATATGCTGTAGATGGAGTAGCAGCTGAATTGCTGTAGAAATTAATTTGCTCCACACAGAATAAGTTGAATAATTTACTAGAATAAACATGCAGAGCCATGATGGGAAGCCATCTATTCGGTGTGTCTGTAAAGAGACAAAAAATGAAAGTATTCCTGTAACTTGCTTTTTGCAAGAAGAGAGGGAAGGCATAAAAAGGTTTTTGGGCTGTGTATGTGACAGGATGGAGAAGATGGAGAGTAGCCACTCTGCACTCTGCCATCTCAAGCAAATTTGGGTACCTAGGAAAATGGACTCACCAGCTCTGGCATCTGCCAGTATAAAGGAAGGGTGTTTAGTGTTGCTGCTTGTATCAGTGCGTGTTTCTTTTGCCTGGAGGAAGGAAGAACTGGAATCTTAACAAATCTGTGCCTGGAGCAGTGCACCTGTGTACTGTTCCTTACACAGGACCCGTGACAGTTGTATCTGGGTTCTGCATCACGACCACAAAGCTTGTATGGTTGCTGCCAATAATACAGTGGTGGAATATGATGTTAAATCAGTTAGAATAATTTACAAATGAAAAAATGTGCTCTAATTTTGTTTTCCTTCTCAGCAAAGTAATAGAATGTTCCAGGTCTCCAGGAGAAGCCTGGGGAATGGGCTCCTTTTGGAGGTGTGTGCAGATGGTCTGTGAAGTGAGGCCTTTGCCTGCCTGGAGCAGTGTGCTGGTGCATTCCCAGTCACTGGCAATGGGACATCAGCATGCTGGGCAGCAGCCTCACAAAGGGGAGGAAACTCCAGTGGTTTTCACTGTCTGTATCAGAAGGTGCTCGTGTCTTACGCAAAGTATTGAATGGTTAATTTCCATTGGGACCAATTGAATCAGTACTTTGTTAAGGAAATAGAACCCTCACTTCTTTTGTTATAGCCTGATGTCACATTGATAAGCCCACATGCAGCTGTCCCCAGTTTTCTCTAAAATGTTGTGGAAGTGTTATATTTGTTTGGCTGTGCATGTAAAACATATCCCGGGATGCAGAAGGTTGTTGTGGTGTTGGAGAGCTTTCCTGGCAGCTGGATTTGGTGAAGTGTACATACCTGAGGTGGAATTCATCTTGGGCAGTGTTAAGGAGTCCATGCACAGTTCTTTGGTCTCCTTTGGTAGCCTCAGTAGAAAGAAATGCGTCCATTGGGTGACTGACCCTCAGCCAGTGGTTGAATTTTAATGCACTTGTTAAAATGCATTACTTCTAGAAGGGTGAAGGTGACATAAAATATGCCTTTACTGGTTCCACAGCCAACATGGTTTCATCACAGTGAGTAGGTGACCTGGGCACTGCTGTTAGCATGTTTGCCTTCAGACACATTATAATGGGCATTTTAGAGGTAAGAGCTGATGTTGCCACTCCATGCTAGTACTGTTGGCAGAAATACTCTCTGAAGCTACATAGAGGTCTCTGTTAATGATCACAGTCTGGTTTTCTGACTTGGTAACATTTCCCACTATACCAAGTAATTTGGAATTTGGGCTTGCATAGGGACAGGGGAAGTAGTTTGTTGTAAGTTGGCAAAAGGGATATTTGAGGTATCCAGGTCTTCAAATTCTTGGTTTCAGTAATGTAGATGTGTACCATTTTCCTTCTGCATGTTTTGCTGTTGAAAGAGGAACAGCCAGATTTCTTCTGCTGCTGATGCCTATAAAATTCTGACTCACAGAACTGCTTCTCTAACCACTGCTGGGAAATGAGTTCAGTGGGGTGGTTGATGGAGCAGCTGCTCCCTGTGCCTTGCCCAGCTGAGAAGATTATTCTGCTGTCAGTTGATTTGCCTTTCCTGCCTACCTGAAGTTCTTCCACTTCGGGTGATCATCTTCTGGTGAATTTGCAAAGCCTTATACCTTGGATCCATTAGTGAAGCAGACTTTTTGTGCACACTTAATTTGTTGTGCCCTCATGAGAACAGTTTCGTGCTATCCACGGCTTATGATTAGTCTGGCTTTTGAAGGCTGATTCAGCAGGCATATCTCCTATAGTAGTCTCAAGTGCAGCAAGTATTATGCATATCTGCTGTATCAAATTCCATGGAGCTTGTGGGTGGTTTGGAAATACTGTAAGCTAAGCAGTTTTTGAGCACAGCTTGTTTCTGTAGATGAAGGCACAATAGCTTCTACAAAGTGCAGCTTTTAATTTTTTTTTTGTCATGTACACTAATCAGGAGTTTAGAATTAAGAAGTTTTGGTGAGAACCACTCTTTCTTTATGATCTTGGCGATGTAGGAGAACCCAATTTGCAGTATTCAGAAATTTTTGGAAGACAGGTAAGTAGAAGATTGCAAAGGTTGAAAGGCAGTGCCCTGACAGATGTACAGAAAGTTGTAATTTTACATGTCCATAGATCTGTATGTGTGTAGTGATTCCACTGTCTAGCGTTAAAGGCTTAAAGTTTGTCTTGGTTTATACTGAACCTGGAAGAGAGCTGGTAGCTCTTGATGGTGAAGAAATACCTGTGAAGGATTTTTTAATTCAATTTAATTCACTATGAGAAAAGATGACATATTGTTTTATTTTATATAAGATCAGTGGCTCCATGAAAGGGCTTGTATTTTTTTTGTGTGTGTGCTAAATCACTTTAAAAAAAGCATACAAATGGACTTTCTTTTTAAGGTCAGGGTTGTAGTTTTAGAAGGGGTATTGCTACTGTTTAGCTCTGTTCTCCCCACTAGCATTTACTGCTGAAGGGATATGTTTATTGTGTCTTTTCATATCCTTTTACTTTTCAAAAGGGGAAGCTTCATGTGCAGATAGCATGTTGTTCCCTATGAACGAATAATAGCAGTGGCAGGAAGGGCACAGGTCACAGTCGTGTGACAGGGACTTGTTTTACAGCCTCCTTGTGATCTGAATGCAACGAACAGTAGAAGGGAATGTAGCATGGGTAGTGAATCTTTATAATTTTCTTTATTTTACAAATCCATTAGCTCCATAGCTGCTGTGTCTTTTGCAGGAGGAGCTGAAGGCAGGTGTGGGTAGTGTTCCTGAAGGTGGAGGCGCACTGCCAGATCTCAGTTCTGTGTACATCTCTCTTGCTGTGTTGTTAAATGCAGTAGTTTGCAGGGAACACCTTGTGCTCCTTCAAAGAATCTACACTTAAGAATTCTTAACAATTCCCTGTGTTACCTTTGCATCCCATTGCAGATGTGTCAGCCTTTCTGCTGAAAGCGACAGAATCTGGAGGTAGGACAGGGCAGAACTGCAAGCTTGCTTATGTTATATATAATCCAGTTGGTTTGTAATGCTTCTCTGTAACCAGCTGAGCAGCAAGGTTTGATCAGTGTTAGATATTTTTGCTTTTGCTTATCATGACATCTGACACTACCATTGTCCCTGTTGTCCTTTTGATGCTTTTGCAAAAATCATGGAGTTACTTCTAATACACATAATTTTTGTGAATCTGACATCTCTCTTTTTTCCTTCAGGTCCAGTGGATTTGTGAGAAGAAGCTGTTCGTTTAGTACAGGGATGCAGTTTCAGAGGAATGCCTGTTATGGCAGCATTACAGATGTGTCAGTGGGCAGTTGAGAGGAGCAGTAGGGCAGTCGCTTTCAGTAGAACAGGTGATCAAGGACACATGAAAGAGGAAGAGCAGTTTGGCCTCTTAGGCTGAGAAGTGAAGAAGCTGGACATATTTGAGGGACCAGAATTTTTGTCTTGTCAGTAACCAATATCCCATTACAGGCATGGCCTAATACAGGAGCAGCCCCAAGCTTTCTAACATAAACCCTAGTCCTAAAATCAGTTGTCACTTTGCATGCCAAAATACAGTACACTGACTGAAGAATTGCTTCAGTATATGTATAACTGAGGCACCTCGTTAGTGTTATGAACAGTGTTACTTGATGCCAGAGATGACTGAACTCTGAATAGCAGAGCAGCAGCTGGCAAGTTAGGCCAGGAAAGGCTGAACCCTGTGTCTTTGAAGGAGGAACAAATACTGTTTCAGTAAAAACAGTTCCAATATTTTCTTGGGCATTAGAGACAAAAAGCATAGGTAGAGGTCTCTGAGCAAACAGGTGCTTGGCAGTAACACTTTATGAACATAAGCATCAAGTCTTTGTAGCGATGGCAGCAGTAGTAACCTACAGGCTTCTCAGTGTGTCCTCTTCCGGTTACATAGTTTTATTGAAAAAAGATTGGCCCACTTAAGTTTCTTACAGATCTGCTTTGTAGACGAAGTTCCTCCTGAACTAAGCAAGATATATTGGCAGTGCCTAATTGCTGTATTAATTTGGAGGTATTATTTCCATATTCTGATGCATCAGACCTTGGTGATCTGAATCAGTGTAGCCAAGATGCCATGGTTATCCAAGTGTAAGAACTGATCATGTTTGACATGAAAACAGAAGTCTTCAAGTGGTGGTGCACTGGTTGTGCTCTTAGCACATAAATCTTTCTGTGCATTGGCGCATAAAGGAACTTGGTGACCTACTAGGTCTTCTCTGTCTCTCTCTTACATGACTGTCCATGTTGAAGCCCTAGAGCATCACTGTTGTTGCCTCCTTGTGAGCCAGCTGGCCTCAGGGAAGGAATCTGTCAGTGAGTAGGAGAGCTTGCCAACTGGCCATGAGTTGTGTGCTGGCTCAGGAGACCCCTCCTTCACACTATAATAGCCTGCAGAAATGGGCCTCTCTATTACCTGAGCCCATGATTGTTTGGAGATTGGTGGGTTTTCCAACGACCCAGGGATAATAGCCTTGCACTTTATAGTGTTCTGCTGCCCTTTAAATTTCAAGTGTAGTGAGAGCAAAGTGTGGCAGTTCTTGAAATAGTGTGGAAATGGAGCCAGCCTGGGATCTCTGTGGAGATCTCAAGCAAGTGGGGTGCAGTCCAGCATACCATACTGCTGGACCAGGTACTTCTTTGGCAATCTCAGAGTTCTTCGTAGTAACTTAAATATGCTCTGTCCTACTGCAGAGAAAGGGGAAAGACAACTGTGGCATTCCAGCTGGCATCCTGTGAGGTGGATGCCATGTGTGGCACAGGGCTTTCAGGCAGAGGGAGCATGTCTCCCATGCCATCACTGCACTGAGATTAGGATAAGTGTGCAGCTCATGCGCTGGGTGTGTCAATTATCACTGTATGAATCTTCATCCCTCACTCCTCTGGAGCAATGTAACAATGGCTTCTAGAACATTACTGCAGTGAAAAAAAGCCTTTGAATCCAAAAACACCATCTCTTCTTTTTCATGTAGGCACAGTCTTCCAGGTGTTATATAGAGGAAAGCATAAATGTGTAAAGAGATGCATCTCTCTTAAAAGGATAAAGAAAAGAGATAATTAGGTTGGTTAAAAAAGAAGACAGGAGAGATAGGAGAACAAACAGATGAAAATACATGAATAAAGTGAAGAGAGAAGCTGTTATCTGAAGAAATGGCCATATTTTCAAAAATTACTAGTTTTGGGACACTCCTGTCTTATTTTATTTCTCATGAGGATTAAGCTTCTGGGAATCTAAGTCACTATTGGAAAGGCTCTTTTTAGTTTCCTGAATAATTTCTTATGGTTTTAAAAACTTTAGCCTCAGTCTGACATAGCAGGAGAAGCTCACTGTCACTGAAAGGATAGGATATTGGGAAATACATACATGGGTTGCCTATGTGCTACACATACAGAATGCTGAAGAAAGCAAGGGGAAGGTGCACTGGCAGTACAGAGCCAGGTGGAATATGATGTACTCTCAACTTCCAGATCACAGAAGGAAGAGTATTGAGTTTTGAAGTGCCTGGTCACAAGGGCCTAACAGTAGCTGTGTTGAGTCAGAATAGAGGTCTATAGAGCCTTGTATAAATATCTTGTAATCTTATTTATCAGTTTGTATTTATTAACCTTTGTGTGATATTTCTTTTGTCAACAGGTGCTCTGAGCATATTCTTCCATGTCTAGTGAGATGCTCTGAGAATATCCTTCCATGCCTTGTGAACCACAAAAGCTTTCTGATATGTCTTATATGCCACAGTAATATCAAAACTTACAGTGATATAAAGCACCTTTGGATGCTGAGTTCCTATTCAAGGAAAATCATAAAGTCAGCCTACATCAGAGTATGTTAGTGCACGACCATGTCTTTGAATAGCTAATTCCTATGCATCACACTCTGCACTGCCCTGATATCTGGTGATTAAATAGCGTTTTTTAAAGTGGCACTAATATTGTGCATCTTCTGGCAGAAGTTCTTAAAATCTGCACCGATTGTAGTTGTTCAGTAAAAGGTAAGTATGCCCCTTAGGAGAGCTGAGGGAAAACAGCTTATCTGCACACACCTGAAACTGGAAGAGACAATTCACTGGAACTTAATTGGCTGCATGCTGGAAAGACTAATGATGATTCTGCATTCCATTGGCAAAGAAATGAGGTAGATGGCAAAAAAAAGCTCTTATTATAGTGCCTGGGTAGTAGAAATTTATGAGAAGCTTGTTCTGCTTTTGCAACCCGTGATGTCTATTCAAAATCTCTCTGTAAGGTTTTTGAGGGAAAAATCTGCAATACTGTATGTAATCTAAAGAAAAACGACACCTGCACCAAATCTGACAATGACTTAATTTCTGTCATGTCATATCCTAACTTCTGCAAATGTACTGTTGCTGTAAAGGAGTAATTTAATCTTATTTGCAGTGTTTTCATAGTAAAAGGATGTAGAGTGGAAAAAGGAAGGAGAAGCAGCTATTTTATGTTGATGTAGTACTGCCAGCAAGGGAAGCATAAAATTTCTCATGTCTCTTCTCAACTTTGTCTTTCAGCAGCTCTTGCTGTTCAGAGGAACTTAGCTATGATGTTGATCAGAGGGTGAAGTAACTAGAACAGGTATGGTACTGACATGAGGGATGGAGTGCTGGTCAAATTGTGGGAATTTGGAAGAGACCATGCATTTGTGTAAAACATCTCTCTTCAGTACGGGACTCAGGGAAGACCTTACAGCTTTTTGTAACCAGTATCTTACAGTATCTTGTTTCAGCTGATAACCAGTAGCAAAGGTCAGTGATGAAAGGGGAGTAAGAACCAGGAAACCCATTTTAGAATTTCATCTTTATATTCTGGTTTCCATTTGTCTGGGACTCCCTTAGGTGAAGGTTTGAAATTTGAATGGTTCTGCATGCCTTTTTTTTTTTTTCACACTTCCATGTATTGGTCCAATTGAACTTTTAACCTATGAACATTTTTGGCATAAACCTCATCCTCTGGCAATTGATGACACAACTTGGCTAGATTTTGTAGAAAGAAAACCACTTCATTCATGAGCCTTTCTCTTGCTAATTTAATTTGATGACCTGTTTCTTCTGAAGGAAATGCTGAAAAATCATTCTTTATTTACTTCCTTCACATGTGAATTTGTAGACATGAATGGCATTTTTCATAAATGTTCAGTTAGTTTTTTCCATGCTTAAGATCCCTTCTCTTTTTGGTCATTCTTCACACTGCAGCTGTTCCATGCTTTTTATCGAACTGGTCATGCTTCCTTGTTTTTGGGTTCTGTTGTCTTTTCTGAGAAGAGCCAGCCATACCTGTGCACAGTATTCAAGATGAACCTCTCGTTTAGGTTGTGGCATAATAATCTTTTTTCTTTCCTGTCTTAAAAATTTCTGAAATTTCATTTGCATGTTTTAACTATTCCTGAGCACCAGGCTTAGATTTCATAAGGTTTCTATTATAACCCCAAAATTTGTTATGTGGTGTGTCAGCTGTTTCAGATCCCATCCACATTTAACTTGTGGAGGGTTGTTTAAGCAGTTATGAAGACTAGATTTCATTTGTCATTTGGTCATGATATTGTTAGTCATTGGTAACTCTTGTCAAATAGTTTTTGTAGTTTGATTTCTTGAATAACGTGGTGGTATCTACCAACCTTGATGTTTGAATTCAAAATAAGGTCCATTTCATGCTTTTTCTGGATTATTTGGTAGTATGTTGGACAGCAACAGCTATGGGCCTGGAATAGATCCCTGCAGGACTTCACTGAATCTCTCCTTTGAACAACTCTCCTCTCCCTTTTTTTAACCTTATTTCTCCCCACCTCCCCTCCCACCCAAGTCAGTTCTCGTTTTCACCCAGAGCAGTGTCAATGAGAGAATTTTCTGCAATTCAAGAAGACTTTTTCACAATGATCTCTTGTGCCTGCATGCACAGTATTTCTTTAGACATCTCTAATGTATGAGAAGCACATTTCCTTCTACAAAACCTTTCTTGGTTGTGCTGCAAAAAGAGAGGTCATTAGATTGTTGGCATTCAAAAACTGCAAATTCAATGGCAATTAAAAACTATGGCTAATGAAAAACTAGTTGTGAAACTGAATTGTGTACTTTTTTTGTCACAAAGCTGTGGCTTTAAAAAACACTCAAAATATTGGGGCATTGACTGAGTTGACAGTAGGGACTCTCAGTTAATTTCAGATGCTTATGTTAAAATGTTTTGTTTTGTGATTTAGTTGAAAACATGCTTCTAATGCACATTTTATTTGAATGCCAAGTCCAGAATTTCAGCATAAAGCCATTTTCTAGTTGTTCAGCCTCCTGGCAGAAGCAATGGTTACATTAATTCACACTTCCATAGCTTCCATGCATCTGAGAGAATTTTGGCCAAAAGACTGCATTACCAAAAAAGCTCTATACTAGGGGCCAGAAGAAGCAGCGAACCTTCTGAACCTGCTGCAGGAGTTGATGGTATGTCATCTCTAGATGTAGTTTTTTTCCTCCCATAATTCCAGCTACAGGAGAAACTCTGTGTCCATTCAGCACCTGCTGGAGGAGCAGCACCATCGTTACTCCATGTTTTAAGTTGCTCTGGGGGAACTGATTAATTCAATCTGTAGGTTTTCTGTTTCAAAAGACAGGAGGTATCTCCCTCCATTCTCTTGCAAATGCTAATGACATTTTACAGAAAAAAAAGCCAGTACTGAAAGATACATCAGAGCTACTTAAAGATGATGTTTTGCTGCCTGGCCCTGTTGAACTACTGACCTGGAGCTCAGAGACCTTAATAGTCCTTTAGGCTGTCTGTCCCCTGTGGATGGAACAATGGATGCTAGTAGCAGTGGCTGGCTTGCAGGATGATTTTTTGGTGAGAAACTACTGTGCAATGAAGAACAGTCCTATGAAAATGCATTCTATGGTAACAGAATAGCAGTTAAATCTTATGTCTCCCTACTGGGAGATGCTTAATATTGAGGTTATTGCCAAACTTTTAATAAAAAACAAAAAGCAAATTACAAAAAGCAAACCCATTGCAAGAGACTGAGGTTCAGGTGTGTTTTCTCATTAAATTAAACTTTTAATTTTTTTTCATACATACATGCATATATGAAACCATTAAAATTTTTTCTATACCTGGAATTATTAGCAATGCCATGAGGCTGCTGTAACATTTGGAGTGGAGGAGATAGGATATAAGAAAATAAAGGTAGTAGGGGGGTAGAAAGTAAGAAAATAAAGGTAGTATAGAAAGTAATCTTACCCCTTAAGGAGTTGCAGCTGAGCCAATTAGAGATTGGGAACAGGCCTGATTTTGTGGAAGTAAACATCCTCCAATATACAGATTTTTTCTTTTAGGGAACATGCTGGCTGTCTGCTCCATTTTAATCATAGGAATGTGCTTTGCTACTGGAATAGCTATTCTTTTTAGCTTTACCTTATTTTATACAACGCTTTTATACTTTTTGATAAGTTGTTTCATACTCTGGCTACATGTGAAGTATCCCACTGCCTTGCTCAGTGCTTGAGGCAGCCTATCATCCTGCTGGGTGAAATGATTTCCTGTTTATAGAGAGCAGTGTTACATGACAAATCATACCAGGGCATCCTGAAACTTGGAATCTTATTTTGAAGAATTAAATGGGAAATTGATTGTTTCTTAGAGATTCAACTCATGGGAATCACACAGAATAAGAAAAAACCCCATGATTTCCTGTAACAGTAGAAGAACAAAATGATAAAGTTTATGTGAGTTGTTGTATGAACTAATGATGCTTTATATCAAAGGGAAGCTGCAACTGAAAAGTAGGGTTTATGTATACAGAAATTTTGGAGAAATTCACACTGAGTTCTGTTTGTTACCATTCCAAAGTTTTTTAATTGCTACACTTCCAGAGAAGTAGGCTCTGAGGTCCAGCAGCTGGAGCAATGACTGATTTGCTTGCATATTTCACCACTGAACCATTTTGCTGTTCTCTGTTCATAACTTCCTTGTTTTCTTTCTGTTTATATTATCATGCTCACCATTGTGAACTAGTTTGTGATAGCTGTGTAGGAAAAAAATGTTTTAATCATTGCTGTGTTTTGTGGAAGGCCTGAGGGATGTAAAAAACCCCAAGAACAGGTGAGAGAAACATTTAGAGAAGTTCTAGTGCAAATGTGGATTGTATATTCATACATGTACTTTGCAGACTCTCTGTGCCATTCTCTCTGATTATGTTTAAATAGGTAATTCCATAATTCTTTTAAAGAGGTAGTTAGGAATATCAACGTGAGCTTGGAAATGTTCATGACCTCTAATCACAGATGGTGAGAAAGGGTTTTTCCTCATAAATTCATAGGCATGAAGAAGCCAGACCTTTTCTTCTGGAAGAAAGGATGAACTTTACACAGCTTCACTGTATTTCTTCCCTTCAAGAACATTTTTGGCCAGATTTTAAAGAGTTCGGCTCCCATTTGGGTACCTAAATTAAATGGCTGGATTTGCAAAAGTGTTTAGCATCCAGCAGCTACTTTTATTCCCACATATGTACTCAAATGGGGGATGAGTTGTTTTGACAGTGTGGCCCATTATTTGTCAAGTTGTTTGTGATTAAGACTCAGATCATTCCAGGAGCACTCTATTAAAATACTCATGGAGCAGACAACCTTATGGGGCCATTTATGAAGCCATACTGCTGAGCCAGTAGAAATGAAATCCAAAATTGTGCAACCACATCTTGTAAATAGAGAGGATAAATGGCTGGTGGTTGTTCTTCTCCCCTGTTTAGAGAATGCAGCCGAAAATGAGAGGGAATTCAGACAGTTACAGCCACAAAAAAATTTTCAAGTTGTCAAAATTGGGGTTTGCTGTTTAAGTCCACCATGTGCTTACAAGTGAATCTGTGCTCTGACCAATTTGTTTTTCAAGGAATTTGCATTTTCCTTGCCTTAACTCAAATTTTGTGTCACTGAGCTTACATAGCTATTTTAAAATCATGGTAGCTGAGGCTCTCCCAGATACCATTGCATGTGTACTCATGATGTGTCTGCTTTATTGGTGTGGACAAAAGAGATTGATGTCCTGAGCTGGGTATGTCTGCACAGCACAGTGAAGTGCTGGCTGACACGTCTGAGCTGGTGCTCACTTGTGGAGGCAGTTTAATTATGTCAATGTACTGATTGCTCCAGGAGGATATATAGGATTTTACAGTTCAGAATTAGCCTGATTGTCTCTGCAGAGGGTGGCACAGTGTTGCAGACATAAAGCTAAGACTGGTAGAACTAGGAATTCAGTCTTAATCTCTTAGATTTCAGGCCCGTGTCCAAATTAATGTAATTTTTTTCCCCTTTTTTGTTTCTGTATTGCCTTTTGGCTCCTGTGATAGCAGCCAGGAGGTTCATTCATGGTCAGAGTTCATCCAATTAGGGCCTTTCCAGGCACTTCAGTGTTGATCTATTAACCTTCACAGTCAGCGGAAAGACTCAGCATCTCACAGTTTTTACTGGAAGTGGATTGGATTCTTACTGAGATAAACTGCTTTTTCTGAGTGGCTGCAGTTATAGATAGCAGTAGAGTTGGGGGAAGCAGTAGTGAGGAATTTTCAGAGTGGTATGCAGTGAAATGTATTAAAGAGTGTGTACAATATAAGAGCTATTGTCTCTCATGAGGAGATACGGGAGGTGATGTTCCAACATCTTTACAATGTGCGTTGTCTAAAAATTGATTCAGCATACTGGGCTTGGTGTTTTCTCTTCCAGTGTAGTACTATTAGTCAAGGCATGTATTTTTTGGATCATTATAAAGCTGCCTAGTGGGATAACATTGGAGAGGGAGAAATCCACGTGTGCAAACTAGCTTTGTAGCAGTGTGAATGTTTATGGCAAGACTGCATTTCTTACTTACTAGCTATGAAACTGCTGTGAGCATCACACCATACCTGAGCTATGATACACATTTAAAGTCACTACTGGTCATTATCCAATAGTTAATACCTGAGGAAACAAGATATTATTGCTATTACAAATTGTTTCTTTACTGGTTTTGGTTTCCCTTTTTACTGAATAGCTGCTGACAACACCCCAAGTCCCTTCAAGCTGGATGACAGTGTTTGAGTCAGAGAAAAATCTTATGGCTTGTTGTATATATGTATGTGTTAGGAAAATGCACCTACTACATTAGTTATGTGGGTATTGCCAAAAAGTTCAAGGATAATAGGAAATGCTGCATTATGTTACAACTTTTACTACTTTCTGGAAGTAACTTGAGATAGTTAAGCTCATCTTCTGATTTTTTTTTTATACTATCAGGTATTTGTGATTTTCAGTGATAGCCATATATCATTGGGGTTGTTCAGCCTGGAGCTGAGATATTCTGGGGACACACCTTATAGCAGCCTCCCAGTACTTAGAGGTGCTGTAAGAATTTCTTTCAAGGGCATGTAGTGGTAGGACAAGGGGTGATGGCTTTGAACATAGAGAGAATAGGTTTGGGACACATGTTAGGAAGAAATTCTTTACTGTGAGGGTGGTGAGGCACTAGAAAAGGCTGCCCAGAGAAGTTGTTGATGCAGCATTCCTTGGCAGTGTTCAAGGCCAGGTTGGATGGGGCTTTGAGCGACCTGGTCTAGTGGAAGGTATCCCTGCCTATGATGATCTGTAAGGTCCCTCTCAACCCAAATCCTTCTGTTCTTTTATTCGTTGAATATTCTGTGAAATACACTTAGTATTGAAAGATCTATGTAAAAATAAAGTATTTAAAATCTGCTATTGAATTTTTATATTTCTATTACTCCTTTTCTTTAAGTATTGTACATTTAATTTTACTAGATTTTCAAAATTTGTTTCTGGAGGTTACTTATCTCTGTTGTACAGTTTTGAAACTGCAAGCAATATCATGTGTTGAAATGTGGCTGTTTATTATATATTCTGATTTTCTGTGTGAAAGGATTACTCACAAGAAAGAGATAAGGAAAAAATGGAAGAACATAATGATTTGCTTCCAGATGTGAATTCTTTTTCCCCTCAAGGTATATATGTGAATGACAGATACTCAACTGAACGGTGGATAAAAGATCTTCATATTAAAAACAAAATAGGAGAGGAAATATACCTTAGAAGAATAGTTTCTTGGAGACTCACCATTGCTTTAATTTGCCCCCCTGAATTAATATTTTAACTTAATAAGATCTGCAAGAGTTGTGAAGTGATTTTCATTTGTCTTCATGTACTGCAGTGGTGCTGTATGGAAAGCTACATTAATGTTTAAAACAGGCAATTTTGTCAAGAACTACTATATAATCTAAATCTGCATTAATTACTGTCCTTGTTAAAAGTGTAGCAATAAACCATCATAGATGAATCTGTTTTTTTATATATCTGTTAGACAACTGGTAACTGTGGCAAGGTTGCTCTGTGTGTGTATGAAATAAATAAACAAAAGTCCAAACACATACTCAGCTTTATTATTAAGTAAAGAACAGTGGGAGACTCTGATGAACTACTTAACATAAAAAGCTTTGCTCCTTCTACAAAAGAAGAGCAGTTTTGTGCTCTTTATAGGTATGGTCCAGCTATTGCAGAATAGCCCCAGCTAGCCATGGTATACATAATCATGATATACCTCATAATCTCTATTATCATAATACATTTTTCTTCCACAAGAGAAATTAGATGCATAGTGTTCTGTGGCTCACGACTTTGCCATCTAAAGAGATGCTTAGTATTTGAGTGATGGTTGAATCACCTATTTTATACTTAAGTACATAATCCCAAGAAGGTTTAAATCAATGTGTTAATTGGTAAGTGATACTGTAATTATGTGTATAATCATGGAAATTTTGAATCCAGATTATTTACTTGCTCTCAGGAAATTAATCTACAGAGGTCATATATTAGATTGCTTGTTTATTAAGTGGAACCCCTGTAGTTACAAAGTACTGATTGGCTATAAGCTGAATGAAGCATTCTTACAGCTGTATTCAGCAGGTGTCAACAGTTCAAATCTTTGAGTGGGTATTGATCCAGATTCAAACAGTTCATTAATCTAAGCACACATTATATAGATTTTTCAATGCAATTTTGAAAGAGTTGAAAAATCGTATTGAATGATGAGAGATGATACTCAAATTATGTTTTTATGGCAAATCTCCCTTGTGCTTGTGACATACTGAGATGAGGTTGGGTGCTAAAACTGACACTGTGTCTTGATTTTTTATTTTCAGATGTACTTTTCTGCCTTGAGAGTAGCTTCAGTGGGTGAAGTAGTCTTTGCCTGCTGGCAGTGCAAACCATCTGTTTTTCTAGCATCAGTTTTGTCACATACAGCCCCTGCCTCCTTTTAATTTGCTTGGACAGAAATAGCTTTGGTACCACTTAAGAATCCAAGAGACATCCACATATTCCTTCTGTTATTTCTTCTCCTTGGTCATGATCCTGGAATCCTCTGGCAAGGCCATTCAGCACAGATTTAAAAATGGGGTGGCTCTAATGGAATCATCTAGCACCGTGAACCTGTGAAGCTAAAGCATGTGCTTTTAGGTGCTTTGTTGTTGCATGGGGAAGAATGCCATGGAGATCGTGCTAGGAGAAGCATTCAAAGGTTTTGGCTGGATTTTTCCCTCATCCACGCTGTTCCACCTGAGAATGGGAGCCAGCTTGTCATTCAGATCCCTTTTCCAATGCTGTTTTTTCACATTTGAGATTAGTAAGAGAAGCAGTGTTTCCCATTGTGATGAGTTTGGACACAGTTTCAGCAAGTTGGTGCATCTATAGGCTTTTAGTTTGGCAATTGTAAGATTTTACTCCCTTTCTCTTCTCTGCTAATTGCTAGTGTCTTTGTTGGTGTGGAAAAGAAAAAAAAAGAAGGAAAAAGAAGAGATGCATCTGCTGTTACTAGTGAGAAAAAGAGGGAAAGACTGTTCAGTTTTAAGGAAAGAAAGTGCAATCTATAGAAAACAGATCAGGGTTTTCAGGAGTTACATTTTTTCCTTACTGTAATGATCAAGCTAAAGATACTTACAGTCCTGCTGACCAATTTTGATTAGATTGCTGTAATACCTAGTACTGTGTATTAGGATAGCAGGAATGCCTACTTAATCATTTACAAATGCTAAGAGGTTTTCATTCTTTTCTTTTTCTTGCTCCTTGTGGTTTCCAATATTATTTTTTGCAATATTATGGAAGTTATGATACCTCTCAGACACTTGTAATTCATATAATATGAATTGCAAAACTGCAAAGAAGGTAACAATTGTGCAATAGAGTGTTGTAGATCTGATGCAATAAAGATACTGTGCAAAATCTGACCCAATTATCTTGCAGTTTATGCTCCTTTTATACTGGCAATGCTGTTGTTATTTCCTGGCACTAATAACTAACTTTATATTATGCTTAATTTAATAAAGCAAAACTTGAATTGTACAGATTTGGTATCTAATAAAAATGAAAAATTGTAATAAAGCTTATAAAATAATGGATAGGGATTTTTCAGAAGAGTTGACATGCCTGTCAAGATAATGCTGATAGAATTTGTCTGCAGTAGGACACAAAATTAATTACCAAAGAATCTGACTTTGTTAGTCCTTTTTTCAGTTATATGATAGCTTCAGTGCTCTGGAAAAAAAATCAAAGCAGAATTTAAAACTGTTCTCAGAATGGCAGGTTTTCATCTAGAAATGTTAATGTATGTTAAACTTTAATTAAAAAGACTGCATATCATATCTTAACCTTTTAAAAATATAGCATAATTAACCATGGTACAGATACTATTCAAAGGTATATTATTTTATTGAAAAACCTCTATTTTAATGTAAAGGATTTCTGGTTTTCAGCAAATCATTGTCACCTTGTAATTTTGGAGAGCTGAGCCTACACTCAGTGGTGCAATACGCAGTCTTCCGTAAAGTCCAAGGGTGTAATTCAGTCACAAAAATTGGTGACTTTTCCAACATGAAATATAGATTGAGCACTTCATACAAATATAAAATACCACGGTTCCTTTGTAACCTTTGTGTTTCTAATGATATTTTATCCAGATATCACTACAGTGTTGAAAGATGGGGGTCTGTAAATCGCTGAGTTCCAAGACCTGTTTTTCTGTCAGGCTGCCTGTCCTTTGCTGCTCCTGATTCCTGCCGATCCTTGCATCAAGATAATGTCTCCTTCCTTTGTCGTTCACCCTGAGTGTGAGGGCACGCAGGACGTCCCGGGGAGAAGTTCCTTGGAGCAATGGTGAGGCGCTGGAGCAGAGGCGGCTGGTGGCCAGATGTGCGGTGTCCCCGCAGCTGGCGAGCAGCGGCACCGGGCACTAGGTGTCACTGTTCCTCCACGCTGGAACTGCCGCCGGTGCATTTTTTGGGCTGGGCGTGTAAAGGAGCTGTAGGTGGCAAAGGTTTGTGAATTTGGTTTGCGTGGTGCCACTTCAGAGCATGCGGTCGTGAACTTCGAGACAAACAGCAGCTGGATCCCAAAGCGTTTTCTCGTGTCATTTAATCATTGAGTATGGAGTTGAGATGGAGGCACCACCAAGCCTTTTTGAGCCGGATTGGTGTGAGCCAACTGTGGTCTGCTGTTTTTGACCTTCTGAAGCCTTCACACAGAGGAGAGGAAGCAGGTTGCTCATCTTGGTATTTATCAGCAAAGGGTGCCTTTATTTGTAGCCAGTCACTGGAAGAACCGGATGAGAACTTTACTAGAACTTGATAGATGAAGGTTGGTTAGGTAGTGCATGCTGTGGTTTCCTCTTCACTCACTGAAGCTTGCTCTCTTTACTGCCAAAGGTGGGCAGTAAAGGGGAAAACACAGGGCCAACACTTCCAGTATGCTTTTATGCCTTGTGTTTTGACCAGAATTTATTTGAGAAGTACCAGTGACAAAACTGAGTATAGAAGCTGGATATTTGTGGTGTATATATTAAATTAAAATCTTAAAAGTAGCTTTAGTAACCTACAAAAAAACTGTGTTGGTATGGATGTAGCTCCATACCTTTTAGAAGATATTTTCTTCAGGTCTGCCCTTCCTTCCATAAGGAGAGTTTTTTGACCAGGCAATTTTTCATTCTTGAAATAAATATCTAGCTTTTAACATCCAGTAGCGGAAATTAGAAAACTGCAACTACTTGTGCTGTATTTTTACATTTCAGTTTATCATCAAACCTAATTACTTCATCATGTAGCAACTCCTGTGTCAGTGGATGTCTTCAAATGAAGGTAGAATATTTTTCGAAAAGGTACCCTGCAAGTAGCTTAGGAAGTACAGGCTTTGTGCTTGAGTTACTAGGTCAATTTTGTGGATTGTCTATTATGTGAGACCTAAGGCTTTGTATCAGAATCATGACTTCACCTCCAGGTAATCTTAGGTGGTGTGCTGGTGTGTGACCTCTCTACTTTTCCTGTGCTTCTGAGTAGAAAATCTCAGGCAGTATCCTCACAGAATGGAAAAGACTGAAAATCAAATGTGGCTTAAATTTCAATAATCTTTGTGTTGTTTGTCTTTAGAAAAATAATGTAATAGAGCTGTGTTTCTTATTGTCTCAGTGAGTAGTGTAGAATATCTACTTCAATTACAAGAATATTTTTTATTTTTGAATTTAGCAAATGGACCTTGGGCTTGTTCTTTTTAATGTTTTTTCCCAGCTGGTAAGATGGTTGAACAAGCAGGTCCATTCAACCCATTTTGGTCTTGCATAGAGGTAACTGATTTGTTTTAGAATTCAGTTCTGGTGATGACCTAAAAAGTACAACAAATTGAATTCTCCTGGCCAGGTAAGCTTTTCAGAGCTGAGGAGTGAAAAAGCATGTTATCATTAACATCACAGGACTGGGTAGTCCCTGGAATGTAATAATGCTATTTGTGTGTAGAGGTGCATCTTCAAGCAGTAAGGATGCAGGTGACAAAAGTTAGTTAAATAAAAGTGCAGGATGGGCAGCTCAGCAGGTCTCCATTTGACAGCTGATGGACTGCTACCAGGATCCCAGTGATCCCCCCCCTAAAAGGGGGGCTGCATTTCCCCTAGACATATTTAGAAATAAAAGTATTACTTTAAAATTAAAAGTTGTATCCAATTAAATCAGGCTGACCGATCCTCTCTTAATTAAGCTTTCATATTTAAGGTCTCACTAAGTTACAAATTTTACAGACATATCTGTCACCACTGAATTTTGCCCTCTGCAGGTTGGGTTGGCCTGTCTTGCATGGGGCTAAAATCCTGTTAGAGGAAGAATGAATTCAACATGGAAATGAAATGCTGTGATGACAGAAGCTGGAAATTAGTTAGGCTGCCTTTTAGAGCACATATAGAGAAACAACTTTTGTCACACTGATGTAGTTTAAACTCAGAGATGATTGTGGTGTGGCCACCCGTGTCACTCCGGTAAAGCCATCTGCTTTGGGGGATGCCCATTCTGGGAGCTGCACTACTGCTGTCTTCACAAGGCTGATCAGGAGCCTTAAGGTGCCTGTCATCAGAAACATCCAAACTGGCCCACTGGTCTTGCCCAGCCTTGTTTCCTTCCACAGCCAGGGGTGTGGGTGCTCAGTGGCCCTTGCAGAGCACAGAGCCCTGTGCCAGAGTCACAGGTGAGACACAGTCCTGCAGCTTGGAAGCTACAGATAAGCTGCACAGTCATGCTTTATCTGGAAAGGGCATCACCTGTATCCTTCTGCAAATGTTGCAGTTTAGTGACCTGATTCTCTGTCTCAACCCTCCACAGCAACTGTAGGTTTGGGGCAATACTGTAAGAAAACAATGAGTTTTCTATGGTTTGGACCTCAGTTTTGGGCCCCAACTTCCAAGTCTGGTGAAGAAGAGATTTAACTTAGTAGGTCAGAGGTGTCAAAATTTTCTGCCCTGTTTGTAAGTAGACAAGATTTGATGCAGGTATTTTATATAGTGCAAATCAGGGTAGGGTAGTTAAAGGAACACGGATCCTGTAAAAGCTTTTCATTTGGGACTGGACTTTGAAAAAGTAGAAAAGGAACATCTGGATTCCTCCAGCCTGCTGTGGATCCTTTGGAATCAGCAAATTCTGAGTTCAGAATCTCTCACTTCTTCCACATGAGCACGCCCTGCTCCCACTTTCCTGACTGACCTGACTTCAGATGTGACTCATGGCTCTTCCTCTCTTGCACAGAGGGTTTTTTCCCCAGTCAGGGACCTACAGGTCAGAGGGAAAGAGGAGCGTAGTGTTCCAAGCACAGGGAATAAAATACTGGTGCTACTTATGTGTTACTAGAGTGGCTAGGAATCACTGAGTTTGTGATACCAATCCAGGGCCCAACTTCACTCAAAAACTTGCATTTTATTTAACATTTATTTAAATAGTGAAACTCTTTGATTGTTAAATTATCATTAAAGCAGGCTGGAAACTGGTTTACAGTCCCTGGAAAACAGCCATACATCATCAGTGTCATAAATTATGTCCTTTTTTTACCAAGATATTGGCTGCCAGCTGAAAGGTTAGAAATAACTTATTTTATTTTCAAATGCAATTTGCAGTTTATCTACAGAGAGAAATGAACAAAATGGATGCAGCTGTTTTTTGGATTAACCCCACAGAGTTGTCAGGCACGGAGTTCCTAGGGAAGTGCAGTGTTCAATATTATCCCAACAGAACAGGAAAGCCTGCCTCTTTGTGGCATCTGAGAGTTAAGGGGTGGAGGGACATGTGCCTGCATTGGCAGAGAGCCCAGGCTGTCATAATGACAAACCCCTGCAAGAAAGCAATGGAATAACTCTCAGGATATTAATTCAACAGAAGAGTGACGTGTTTAGGTGATGCAGACTCAGTTTCATGATGTAAGAAAAGGAGGGGCCTGGTTTTTAAGGACTTCTAGCGTTAACTAGCAACATCAAATTCCATTTCTCTGGTTAAAATGTACTATCTCACTTCAATGTTTGAGGAGATTTAATCTTTTGAAGAGAAAACACGTTCTGTTTTGGAAACTTTTGTGCCTCGTGAAAGTGCCAAAGATGTGAATATCTGAGGAAGTCCCATGAGTTGGAGATGTTATTTGGCATTTTTTCAGTGTATTGTGTTTCACTTTTTTCAGTGCAGTTTGTACATTTCTGCAAGTCAGTTTGTCAGGGAAGACTGTAACACAGGAGAGCAAATCTTGAATTAATAGATCCAGTGGCTTAGCATTCATGTCAGGTTACCTAAAGTTATTGTAAAATGATTCATAAAATGATTTTTAAAAACAGTGAGCCCCCCCAGGTTGTTTAATTTTCAAATCCATCACTCAAGCTGCGATGGTTTACAGTGCATGTGACACAGTAGAAGAAGGATTACTGTACGTGTGGAGCATGAGGACAAAGATTACTGAGGAAACACTAGAGTCAGAGGTAGCTGGGAATTGTTGTTTTGTGCATAGGAGGTGTTATTTATTTACAATATAACTTCCTTTGATTTGACAGTGAGACTGGATCCTACCCCAGCACGCAGTTCAGGCTGAAGTACGATGTGAGAGGCACAGATGCATGTTGTGGTTTTGTTTGGTGGTCACACAGCTGCATCATTAGTGGCATTTTATGTGTAGAACTGCAGCAGGTTTACTTTATAAGATAGTTTCCCCTGGCATGTGCCTTTTTAATGTTCAAAGGAAAGTCATGCAATATCTGCTATGTTGATGTTTTGTGACCTGGGAATGAAGCTGATGGTATAAGAACAGCAAGCAGAAACTGGAGCCTTGCAGTGAGAATGTGCAGGTCAAGTACAGTTGCATGAATTATTTTTGAATTTTTTAATAAGGTTACTTACTGCTGCAGATTTTAAAATGGAGAATACAAAACCATACAGTCACTCCTGAAAAGATTTCCCTTTATGTTAGTGGCGTATTCCTTGTGCTCAGGAAATCAATGCTGGTGATGCAATGGGAGTTTCTACATCATAGTGGTATGTCATTCACATGAAGAGAGCATCGTGGGAGCTGCTGAGATTGATGTCCTCTCTAAGAATAGCACTGATTATAGAACAGATTTTCCCATATATAGAGCCATTTTTAATTCACTGCCTACTGCAGCTGCCAGCCTGCGGAGATAATTCCTTCTAGCAGAATAGCTCTAGATTATTATAGGGAAATCAAATTTGCATAAAAGCATTTTATCTCTTCCCTTTTTTTCATGTCAAAGTTACCAAACATTCACTGCCAGTTACTTCTTTGCATGGAAGAAAAACTTTGTTAGAATTACATCTTAAGTAAATTTTGTTAAGATCTTTCTGACTCTGTTGTTTTAGGTATTTTAGAATGAATACTAAGCAGCTACAAAGAAGTAGTGTAAGGGAACAAGCAAGATTTTAAAACAGAAAACTGAAAATGATGAGCTGTTTTGCAGACCTTGAGGAGTCCAAGTGGCCCCATACTCATCTACTTAATTATGGGATCCCTGTGACCTCAGCAGGTCTGGTAGGATGGGTCCACATGGTTTGAAAGTGTAATGTAGCCAGCCAGTGTGTAAATCTGAGAGGGTATTGTGATTTACTAATGAGGAAACTGAGGCACAGATAAGTTAATTAACTTGCCTAGGGTTACAAACTGAGACCAGAGTAGACTTACAGTCTCCTGAAATGAATGTGGTTACCCATGTGCTTGGACTCTTCCCCACATTGTTATGCTCTTTAGCACTCATTCAAACAGATTTTTTGAGGTTCAACAGCAAGAGCAGTTTTGCTGGATCTTTGACTGATATTTTTAATATATTTACTTACCCAGTATTGCACTTAGCTATGTTTATCTTAGAGTCTGTATATAAGCTGTTTTTTAAAGGTCCAGGGAAATATTGTAGTGAGGTCTTAGGGTAGAGAATGAAATTTTCTTCCAGTTTTGAAGTCTAGGTTTGAAATTCTGCTTGATTTGTGTTTGCTTCAGCCTTGTTCCCAGGTCAGTGGACTACCATTTGAAAGTATTAATGTCAAGACCTCTAGAATGACTTGTAGAATTCTAAAACTGTAATGTACAAGCTAGATATTTGAAGAAATCATCAAGGCATCATTCAGTTGCCTGAGCTGCGATAGCTGAAGCCTCTACTTGCTAGCCCAGAAAGGTGCAGGCATTCCAAATATGTTGTGTTGGATCCAGGTTTGTGGAGATGCTCTCGGACAGATGCCATTGCGGAGGCAGCTGGGCTGCGGTCCCAGAGGTACTGCGGAGCTGAGGAAGCAGGCTGAGCAGCAAGAGTGGGGCCTGACACACTGGCCGTGAAAGCAAGATGGTGGCTCATGCCTGGGTGAAAGCAGTCAGAAGTGGATTGGCCTAGTTTCAGATTGAGACTTTGCTGCTTTATTCCTTTGAAAACTCTTTGAGGAGGAATGGTAGGTATGAGAAGGCAGCTGGACCCCCGCCACAACTGCGAATTTCTTGGTATGACAGAGCTGAGAGGCTGCATGGGAGGCTGCATCATTTCTGTGTTTTGCATTGTGGAGTCTGATCCTAAGGTGGAGTGTAGGCACATGGAACTTAGGCTGATCTGTCCCAGTGGGACCTCCTGCAGTAAAAGCAGATGAAGTGCTGAATGCTCCAGGAAGGCCCACTGCAGTCTTCCAGCACATGCTCTGTAGGAGGTCTCAGTGGTTTTGGTTGGAGGGGTCAGGAGTGAAATGAGTATTTACGTTGCCAGTTATGAGATCATGAAATATTATACACAAACAATTAATTGATGACCTTGGTGCCTCTTCTGGCTTCATTGATTTCAGTAGATGGGGCTCATAGAGGTCTTGGCCACTCTCTGCATTATCAGCAGTTGAAATTATGGATTCCCTTAACAGCATGCAGAGTTACATTTTCCCCAGGAACTGAGATAGCTGCTGAAGTACTGTGCTCCCCCTGCTATCAGGTGCTAACGCAGAGTTTATGGTTGTAACAGGCAAAATGACTTTGGAGGATTGTGCTGTAACCTGATAGTTTTTCCCCCTACCCTCAGTGTTATAAAATGATTTGGTCTTGCCTGTGGATGGAAGTAAATCATATTTTACCCTCACTGCTAAATTGTGTTATGGCCCTGACCTTTATAGGTGAGACAAAACTGCATTATAATGTGGTTATAGGACTGCTGTGTTATACAGGGGAAACATGGTTATCTGAGGGCCCCATGGGAGTGTCCTAAACCAGAAGACAATTAGGAGTTTGGATAACCAGGAATTTCAGCCTCACAGATGCATTGAGCTAAATCAAAGCTTCACTGTTGAAGCATGGGACAAATGTGAACCTAGTAAAAATGCATTAAAATGTAACATAATATTCAATGTGATGGAATGGAGTGGAGCAGGCCCTCAGCTCAGCTGCTGTGAGTTGTCATGGCACTGTAGTCAATCTATGACACCATCTGGGATCTTCCCAGATTGGCCCTCCACTATGTTTTTTCCTAGTATGATTCTTTCTAAAAAAAAAAAAAACTGGGAAAGTCGAGCCAACAGACAGTATAAGGTCCTTCTAGACAGAAAAGTGAAGGTAAAAAATCATGTTCACAGCTGCCTGGCTGGGTATGTGGTTGTAGTATGTTAGGTGAAATGCTGATTGTGTGTGCTGGGGCTTCAAGCAATGCAGTAGAGAACCCCACTGAGAGAAGAATATGCTATAAAGTACATACCACTGCAGATCCCCAAAAGATCCTAGCTGATACATGGTGCTTCCTTCAGAATGACCTGTTCTGTTGGCTCTGTGTGAAAGGCTGGTTGCAGGTGCCTTGCAGAGGCCACAGTGGCTGAGCTGCTGCCCCTGGGTAGGAGCAGGCTGATCTGAGCAGCCTCAGGGACCCCCGTCACAAGAATCAGTCAGTGGAAGCCAGTGTGGGCCTGGACTAGGAACACCTGTTCCTGTGATCCCACTTCTGATTTTCTCCCAAGAGTCTGAGTGAAACTGCCAAACCTAGGAGTGTACCTCCAGCCCCTGCTAATTCCCAGTGAGAGATTGGTTTACCTTGAGTATTGGTTGCACCTTTTATCTAAGGGTGAGCCTTCACTTCATATGATACAGAGCTGTGTGAAGTACTCTGCAGGATGTTGTGATGATTGCTTTCCTAATGTATTCAAGTTGCTAAATGAAGTCTAAAATTAATTGGAATTCTCACAGCATCTTCAGGGATAAGGGTTTAACAGTGTGCAGACCTTAAACTGTTTGCACAGTTATGCCTTACAAAAAGGATGTGTAATGTTAGCAAATACCTTCGTGTTCCCTTTTACAGACAGCTTCTGCTTTCCTGCAGCAGAAGCCTGACAATGGGGACTGCAATCATTTGGTCTTACAGACTGCCCTTCACTGGATCTTTATAAAAGTGTGTGTGTATATATAGAGAGAGAGAGAATGTTTTTTTGTGTGTATACATAGAGTACTATATAGTACAGTTGCATTTCAGATTGTAATTTAAAAAGTAATTCCTTATGCCAAGGAATTCTCTGGCTGAACCCTCAGTGCTGTGACCATTTCCAGCTCTGATGGGTTTCCCATTCACTGAAGCTGAGTATACAAGTGGATGAAAAGGTGATTTCACAGGCCCACAAGGAAAGTGTATTTCATTTTTAGTGTATGCTAAGGATTGGGCATCGGTATTCAGTTCTGGCTTTCTCCTTCATAATAAAGAAGGATGGAGGCATTTTGCTAACACTGAAGTTTACTTTCTGCAGAACCTTGGTAGTCTATGAGATGATGGAGCATCAGATTCTTGGGCAGTATTTTTTGTTGATGTGAATGAGACTACCCTGAGTTTACAGAGGATCTAGCTGTGTAAATCCTTCAAACTTACCATTTGCTACATCAAGTGATTTCTACTGCTTCATCTCATAAGTCATAAGAAATACTGCTAGGATTTTTTTTTTTCTTGTAACATTTGAAGCCCTGAATACAAACTCATCTTTCATTCTGACACTATACCAGCCAGGTCACCATGTGATTGAAATGTAAAATAATGTCATGTTATCAAAATAAATTTCTTGTGAGCCAGTCAGCTCCCCACCTCCCATCATGTGGACTAACATAATAGAGCCTGCAGTCCTATGACTGTAATTTTGAGAAGATTCCAGCAGACATCAAAATTTATTATGTCAAAGTTGTTAAAAGAAAAAATGCTGTAAGGAAGCATAATTACTGACTGTCTTCAGACCGTGTTAGCTTGCATATGATCATTGTCTGTAAATAAAAAATAGGTTTTGATGGGTTTTATGAAGAAAAGACTGAATTTCTTTTGGGCTTTTGCTATCTTTTGTACATGACAGTCTTGACAACTGTGTACCGATTGTTATGTTCTTATAACAGTCAGGTAAGAGACTGATCAATTGAAGACATAATAAATTAAAGGTTTAATAATGTTGCTTGTCAAGGTATTACTAACTAAATAAGATCTGGCTTGTAATTTATCTGGTATATTTATATTAAGTGGGAATTACACTTAGAGATTTGTATAATTGACTTGCTTTGCAGCTTTTAAAAAATAGATTAACTTTTAAATTGTGTGTTATTTGCTGTAAATAACAATGATTAGTTTGGTTCAGGCGTAGGATGAGGGAACCAACAAAGTGGAACAGGAACCCTGTCAGATGAGCAGCACCATCATCTTTTACAGTTTACATTGGCAGTTAAATTAAGGGTTTTTCTGTTCCCCGTAGAGAGTTCTTCTTCTCTGGGTTTGCAGAAGAGTTGGTGTGTTCTTAGTGATGTACATTTAAGCTTGGCATTATCAGCAGTTTCCTGAAGCAGCTGTACAACACACCATGTTCTTCTGCATAAGCATTTTGCAGGGAAGGTTACAGAAGCATCCAGAGCCACTCATGGGGAAGCTAACCTTAGGCTAAAGTAAAAGAAGGACAGAAGTGGTTTTTTATTGATGATGCACTAATCCACTGGGTTTAAACTATGCCTTCTGGTTGACTACTTGCTTTATTTGAAGCCCAAAACATGAAACTCACTGACCAAACATAATGGTAGTCTAGCAATAGGAAAGGTAAATAAAATACATGGAGTTTTTATCCTTCAGCACTTCTTTTATCCTTGTTGGAGTTACAGCTAAGGATCTTTACACAATCGAAACAGGTGCTGGTGTTGGAAGAAATTAGAACAGCGGATGGGGTTTGGGTTTTTCTTTTTGGAGAGAAGTCAACCTCTGTTGTAGGTGTAAGTTTTGAAAAATATAAACAAGAAGCAGAGTCTGTGTAACTGTACCATCAATTAAGTTGGTTTAATAGCATTTCAACTTGTTGTTAATAAAGCAAACATTTACTAATCTTATCTCTTGTAAGCAGGAAGGAAGTTACAGTGCACAGTAATGCACACTGCTGTCAGGAAAAGTGGTTTATAATATCATATGATATAATTTGCAGTGAAGCAAAACCAGCAAATTGCTATGTGGGAGCACTCTTTATCCTCTTGATTTAACTTCTTTCCCTCCATTCCCCCTTGCTTGCTTTGTTGTTGGTTGTTGTTCATTTCCCTGGTTTTCTGCATCCTTAGCATTTCCTTCTGTAATCTGCTTGGATATCAACAGCCTGGATGTTCCAAGATCATACCAGTGGAAAACTGATAAGATGGAGGATAAATGGTGTGAGCTCTCCTTCCCTTGGGTTTTTTTCTTTGCCTTCTCCCTGGATTGAGCTACTTTGAGGAGCATTCAGCATTAATGTTTAATTGTACTCCAGGGAATGCTCTTGGTATCATCAAGACTGACAAATGATGGTCTGAGGACTGAGGGCACTTGCTGAAAAATTTAATTTGTCTGTCAGTTTTAAAAAGTTGAATATTACTGATTGATTTTCTTGTCTCACTTGTCTTTCTCCTTTGCCCTTGAATCTTCTTGTACCAATCTCAGTATTGCCCAATGAGATGAAGGCTCTTTGCTTTTAAGAGAAGCTTAATTCCTGACTAAATGGAAATTCTTAATGTGATGATTAGGTCCCTAAACAAGCAAACTTCCTGGAGCTGTTATATGCTTAGCAATTCACAAGTCAGCCTGCTAACATTTAAATATACCTAACTTTGTAATTCTGTTAAAAATTAATAGCCAAGAGAGTGCGGGAGGAGTTTAGAGTGCTGGATCACAATTGCTGCAGTTTCCCGCTGTTGTGTCAAAGAGAATGAATTGCTGATTAATTCTATAGTTTTGCATGCAATAGTGCTTTCTGAAAACATTCCCCACCTCCTTTGTCTGGAAACGATCCTATAGTCTGCTGACATTTGAAAGAATATACAGCTTATCTGTTGTGAAGTCCACTGAAAAATAATTTACTATTCACATGTTAAATATAGGGGCAGTTGGTCTTTTTATACTACTGCAGTAATTCTGTGAGGAAAATTTCAATGATGAAAATGAAAAAAAAGTTAAAATAGTAATAATTTACTGCTTTAGTCTGCAGGGCAGCTGTTTTCTGCCTCTATCTGTATTCTAATAAGTCTTTTAAATGAAGAGATTTATGAGATTATTTTAATTTTGATGTCTTTTTAATGCTTCATGCATTTTAAATACAACCTTTTAATAGTTTTTGAGATTGAAGAATTTAATTTTATTTTATACCGCAGAAATAAATGTATTCTCGGGAGACCGCACTATTATTACTGCTTTTTAAACATTTTTTAAAAACCCAACATTGTCTGACATATACTACTGTAGTATCAACGAGCAGTGCTACACTTGGCATCAAATGCAAAGCAGCGCTGGAGTCTGAGGGACACTCTGGCTAGTAAGGATGCTTTAATGAAAACCCCGCAAAGCCCCTTGTGCTGTGGGCAGTAACCTGTTTGTAGAGGTGCACAGGATGCTCCTGCAGTAAGGGGAGGATGCTGAATTCTCTGCATGCAGCAGAACAGGTGTGGTTGTGCTGTGTTAGGTACCTGCATGTCCCCACTGTATGCTGCTGCAGCCAAGGCCAAGCCCCGGAGTGGCTGCGTGGCTCCGTGGGGGAGCAGCCCCAGCCACCTCCCTGGTGTCATCTCCCAGCTCTAGGGGAGTCTGATTCTTCCTCAGCTCATACAGAACTCCTCTCTGCAAAATCTTGGTGCCTTACACTTTTGCTTTGGTTGCAAGCTGTTACAGCAGGCATATTCTGCATAAGAGCAGAATAAAACGTGTTAAAAGCTTTGAAGAAGTAGAAAGGAGTGGCAGACTCTTGCCTAATTTTAGCCATCCAAAAATGAAGTATTAAGCTAGCCACAGATCTTTTCAGAGTGTAGGTGGTGGGCCTTGCTTGGAAGGGCATGGTGCACGTTTTAAATGTGGCTGGGAAATGTAAAGCAGCTGAAGACTGGCAGTGAGGATGGTGATGGGTAGGATGTGGTGCACAGGGGCAGGCAGGGCACAAACAGGGCAGCCAGAGGCAGGGCTGTGCTGCTGCCCACCTAGTCCTACAGGCTTAAAAAGCAGGAGTGGCTCTGCAGCTGGCACCTGTTCCCATAGCCCTCAGTATTGTTGTGGTTGGCATGTCTAATTACTATATATTAAAATCTATCTTTTAACAGTGTTTGAGAGCGCCTGTGCTCTTCAGGCTCCATCAGTTCTGTTTGCTGCAGAGGACTCGGCTCCATGCTGGTGCCATGCTTAGCTAATCTGTGTGGGTACCTGGGGAATGTGCAAATGCAGCACTCGGAGCCACTGTTGCTGTAGTGACTCACATGAATGCTCTTCTGTCAGGCATAAGAACTGGTCTTGTCCTTCTGCAGTACTTGGGCTGAGATTTGCCTAGGTCCAAGCTGTTATGCGTGACAGGTCAGGGAAGAACCCTAAGTATTTTGAAAGAACATCTTCCAAATTGTATTTTCTACCTTACCTTTCAGGACAAAATTGGATGGGAACTTAGCAGGATTGGGAACTTGGGGATTTCATAATTTAAAGCAACGTCATTGAGCTCAGGAAATATATTAGCTCCGACTTTACAAGCTCACAGAGGAAAGGGGAGGAAAGACCATATTTTCTTCCAAAGGGCCTACATATCTGCCTACTGTTGAAAATAACATGAGATAGAAACTTGGTCTGAAGTGATAGGCTGGTCATCTGTGCCATTCTTACATGTGTCTTGTCACTGTAAAATGGTTTAGGTTGATAAGTCCACAGTGTTCGACCTATTCAACAAGAATAAAGATCAGCAATGGGAACTCATACTCGAGTGAGTAAAATCTGAGAGAAAATTGTGTTTGCTCTGTGGCCATGTTACAGAAATGGAGATTTCTGCATGACTCACTGCTCACGGCACCTGGATGTCCTGCTTCACACGCCTCTGTGACAGCAGGTACCTGGATCAATCTGTGACACCAAATACACAAATCATTGTTTTTATCATGAAATACAACTGCTAAGTAACTCAGTCAACTGAATGTCCCTGGTTTGATACTAACTCCTCTGTTGTGGTATTTCAGGCTTCTGAGATTTTTAGAAGGTTAAAACATAAGGCTTGGAAGAAGTCATCTGGTAATTATCAGAGAAGGAATAAAATAGGAAGTGAGTAAAAGCAGGCAAGAGCCAGTATCTATCTTTCCAGCTGGTTCTCCATATTTTGAGCATTTCTGCCTTGATCTGCCTTGTGTTAGTCTGGCTAAAGCAACAATCTCAACTCTGCATGCATGTGAGATTTCAACTACCACACTTTAGGTTTGTAATTAAGAAATTAATTAAAATACTGTACAGTTTACTGCACAGTCTATCAAGAGAAGGGCAGTTTACAAGATTTTCCACATGTGTGCTATAAATTCAGTGCTACAGATATTCAGAATCATATTCACACCGACATTAAAAGTTATCCTCCTCCTGCAGAGGAGTATCATGAAAAATTATTGTGAAGGACTGGTAATAAACTAATTTTCTCAGCAGAAACCAAACAAGTAAGAATGAACATTTTAATGCTGAAAGACTATATGTGGAATCTGAGGTGAGAGGAAGAAAGAAGTATAAAAAACCAAACCAACAAACAACCTCAAACTTCTCAGTTTGCCTGCAGTTTCCTGAGGTTACTGATGAACTGCTGTTAACCTTCTGTTGATGCCCCTTCAATTGCAGTATGTTAGAATTTGAAAATCTGAAAGTTGTATTCAGTTTTGTACCATTACTGGACCCAGTGATACATTGCCAGTTACATATTGTAACACCCACAATTTCATTGTCTACCAAACTGAGTTTAAGTTAGCTGAAAACAAAAAAAGACACGTTTTTGCAGTTTCTGGGCTGAGACTTGTTTCACTTTAATTAAAATTATTTCCCCTCTCATAATGTTTCTGGTAATTTTTTAGAAAATGTGCATAAAAATATTGGCATAAAACTTTACTTTGCATGTTTCCAGTGATGAAGATAAGAAAGAAAGAAGGCAAAAAGATTTTGAGGTTAGTATTGAGTGATATTGGTGAAACTTTCTCCCAGTTGTCCTATTAAAACTGTCAGATGTATGTGCCTGTCTTGAGAGATATTGCCAGAAATCATATTCACAGGCCAGAAAAAAAAAAGCAAAATAAGGTAGTACCAGTAGGACTATTTAAATAAAAAATCCAGAAATTGTGACAGAAAATATCAAATATTACCCTCTTGTATCTTCTTGTTATCAACAGCAATTGATTTAAATTTTGCAGTATAGTGAATTATTGATCTCTTCTTCAAGGAAGCTTCATCACAGTGTTGAAGGGTTTGTAGATTTCACAAGAAATGCTAAGCACGTGAATTGGGATAACCACCTCAAATACCAGGGGGCTCTTACCTTCCCACTGCAGCTCAGCAGCACCACAGCTGAATGATGCCACTCCAGGAGAGTGCACTGAGGAAGCTGATGGGTTGGTACAGGAAGGGCTTGGCTGTTAACCTGGAGTCTGCCACCTGTGTGCAAGTCAATTGATGACTGGAGTTACCTCTCCTGGTGAGTTACAGCGGTGTGTCACGGGGCAGGCTTTTCCCTTCTGAGTGAAACCGTGCTGCGACCAAACACCATCTCTGAGCCCCTGAAACTGCCCCCAGGACTGGAAATTGTGCTGCTGTCAATGCTCTTGCTTAAAATGTCCTAAAACAGGCAGGCAAATTGCACCACCCGAGTGGGGGATTCTGAATTTGGCAGCATAGATAAATTAGTCTGTTTTTGTTGAAGTGACATTGATGTATAAGAGGGGAATTGAGAGCTCCTTCTGTTTGGGCACTCCAGTGGATACCAGGGCACAGCCAGATGCCAGAATTGGTTTTATTTGAGTAGTCTTTATTTCTGCTTGAATATTGAGCACTTGCTCTTCCAGAGCCTCTATACTCGCTATTGGAGTTCTGTGTACCACCATGATATCTGTCAATATTAAGACATAGAAAAAACCCCAGTAAAATGCAGTATCAGATGTAGTAGCATAGACTGCATAGAAAGTTGAGGGGAAATAGGGATCATCACCCATTTTTGGGTCCAGAAATTTTGCTTCTTCTCTCACAGGAGGAAGCATAGAAATGGAATAGGAACAAAATCTTGCTTCTTTCCCTCAAATTCTAGGAAATGTAAACTGGCTGAAGTATCTTCGTTCTTCCTTAGAACCTCTGGGGAAGGAAGGAAGGCCATTTTACACAATGGCTGACACTGCTGCTGATGCATGCTTCTTACTGGATCAATGTCTTGATTGCTGAAGACTGATTATAATTTATTGTTGAATTAATGTATGAAATATGTAATGCAGGAAGTGGTAGAGTATTGTGTGTTTTCTGCAATTTGCAAAGCTCCAAGTGACTTAGTACCTGCCTGCTTCAAGAAAGTGCCTTTCCTTCTCTCTCTTGGCTTTCAGTTTGGATCACCTGGGTGTTTGACTTGCTGTGGGGGGTGGAAAGGTTCAAATGATAAAGTGATCTCTTTCAAGAGTCTCTTTATTTTGGAATATTTTTGCCTTCCATCAGTGCTCTTCCTGACTTAGATGGTTACTCATTAAGTGGCAAAAGAGAGAGAAGTTGTCAGGATCCATTTATTATGTATCTCCTTGCCATGAATATGATTCAAAAGCTCCCCTTTGAGTTTGATGAACGTATTTTTGGAGCTTTTTAAGGCCAAAATACTTCCAAGCAAATCAAATCCCATCCTAGATAATGAAATATAGATGAACACATTGAACATCAGAAACTTGATAGCTATTTGTGAAACAGTTGAGGGCCTTTGTTAAGTACTACACTCTGCACTACATTACAAGATGTATTTATTTTGTGTGCATTTAATGATGCAGTAAAGATGATGCCTGAAATGCTGAAGTAAAATGAGGAATCACTAGTGTTCTGCAGGCAAGGTAAAGGCACTATGTATGACTGCCCCAGAGTACATGCAAGATATGGAAAATGAAATGAAATAACTAAAAAATGGCAGATGACTAGGTTCTGGGTATTGCTAGGTGAATTTATTAATTGCTAATAGAGCACCAAGCCATGAATTAGTCATTGCCATTTTTTCAGTTTTATGACTTGCCTCTTAAATACAGGTTTGTTAGGAAGGAATCAAATGCCACTGGGCAGTGAATTATACAGAAACAAATTAATGCTTGTGAATGCTGATTTTCCATAATAAGTTATGACTTTAAAGGACACTAGCAAGGTATTTTTCATAGTTTCAGCATGACTTTTTTTTTTCTGTTGTCTATGATAACCCCTTGTACCTTGGATAAGGAAAGCCGTCGTATTAATTTCTTCTTTTTGCTTGATCATGTGTGAAAGAAAATTGTTATTGCTGGTTTTCATACCATACAGTTCCTATATTTTGGTAAAACAATAGAATATTTTGCTTGCTTTAACATATTTATATAATTTATGTTAGAACTACATATGTACCAGATACAACTGCCTGCTGGTCACCTTAAGCATATACTGGTTTTGGGAAAGGCTTCCTTTGGAAAGGTTTTCCCTTGGAAACCTCAGTTGTATCTGTTGATCTTAAACACAGTTCTTGTCCTGCGATAATTATGGAGCTGGATAGATCATGTCTGACCTGTCAAAATCAGTTTCATGCTCTGATGGGCTTTGTGAAGTAGTTCTTGTGCTTGTGGGTTCTTATTTTGTATTCCATGCTTGATTGGTAAAACACACTTTATAATGGTTCAAAACATTAATATAGAAAACCAAGAAACAGCTTGTAGCTCCAAGAACTCAAGTGCATGTGAAAGTACTTCCAGTGCCTTTGGTTTCACGTGAAAGGTCATTTTTACTTTACTATCTTGAGAGTAAAATAAAGCTGAGTCTAAAATAAATTTTCTGTATTAGTCTTGGCAGCTTTTTCAAACAATAAATGGGTGTGTCTCCTTGGGGCTAAACATGGTAAAACTGGGAACTAGGTATATCTTCAAATTTTTATGTTAATATTTATTTTTTAGAACTGTGTGCTAAAAACAGTGTGGTAGGTCTTGATGTGCTGCTGTGCTTCTTTCTAATACACTTTTCATTTAAGCATGATATTGTGTTGGTTGCTTAATATGCAGTGTCATAAAATACAAGCTTTTTCTTTGATTTAGTTTTTCATGCTGTGATCAGGAGGTTAAAATGTAAAGCAGTTTTAAATATAAGGAAAGTAATTTCTCCTTTTTGTTTTTATTTAGTTTCAGGCATGATCACATGTTTCAAATATTGTTGTTTATGCTACTCAGGTGTTTGTAGACATCTTAACACCATTAAGAGTGCCTGCTTTAGGTCTTGTCTGGCTGAACTATATGCAACCAACTCTTGATTTTTCCTTTCAATGTCATACTGTAATGCCAAAATAAGGGTATAATGTGGTCTTTCCTGCACCACCCACTCGGTGCCTGCCCTGCCATCAGTCTGTTCTCCTCTTGTAGCAAAAGGTGTGTTGCTAATCCTGGCCTCCTTTGTCCAGGCTGTACCTGGGCAGCCACAGGGAGCCCCACCGAAGTGATGAGCTGTGAGTTGTTGCCAAGAAGCCCAGCATGTCTCTGGAAACAGACACATTCTAAAGGCCAAATTTGTAAAGGTGTGAGTAAGGCACTTACAAACACTTCTGGCTGCCTCACAGGAGTTGAGAGAAAGGATCCTGAGATACCTAAATAGGCAGCACCTGTCTGTAAGATTCTGTCTCCAGATCTTCCATGTCCCAAATCAGATCTAGATATGTGACAGAGCCAGAGTGAACGTCTCCCCAGTTTCTGCATGAAACTGAAAAGTAATGGATTCACCTGTGTTGTTATAAATTTGTGTATTTAAATTGATGGATAATGTAGGAAATGTGAACAGCTTCCAGATGAGCAGGACTGAACTCCAGGAAGTATGATTAGTAACTTAATTTGAGGGACACACAAAACATCAGATGGGGTCTATTCCATTAGGGACATGGCAAATGCTTAACAGGGCTGTCTCTTTACTTAATCTCACTGGTTCCTTTCCTTGAATCTTTCTGAATGGACTGAATTGCAGTATCACTTGGATTGCCAGTGTGATAAAGCCAAGCTGTTTTCCAACAGCTGTATATGGCATTTCTCCAAGCTAATTTTGGGATGGAGAAATTCCTTTTTCAGCAGTCAGTTCTTTTCCATGATCAGCTGAAAAGCGGATGGGAAAAGGAAAGCTAGTAGGTGTGGAGGGCTGGCACTAGCACCACACAGAAAAGCACAGGGGTAACATGCAGCTCTCAGAGAAGATGTGAATAAAATTTTACAGGAATGATGTAGAAACGTGCCTTTCAAGACTACTTGAGTGCTTATAACTTCTTTCATGTAGCACTTTGGGCCTAAGGTAATTTTTCATAAGCAAATTGCATCTGAAATGGCATGAGGACAGGATATTGCAGAGCAGTAATTGATGGCAGAAAGGTGCCAAGGAATGCCTTCATAGTTTATGTTGTCTGTGTTAGAAATGCCCTGCTAGTCTCTCTGTTGGACACCACCTGAGTGTATGTGGACAGCTTATCTGTCCCTGCACTGTGGAAAACTGCTGTGGACAATCCACTGGGTGTTCATTCTTGGCATTTTTTTGGGTTAAAGGAGGTGGATGTTTTCTGAAGACTTTGCTCTGTGAAGACTTATGAAAAAATGTTTAACCAAGTCAGTTTTTAAAATCACTGCATTAGTCATCCAATGATTATGTGAGGAACACTTCAGGAGTGTTTCATGTACCATCAGCCCTTGGCTCAGAATAACAATGAGGGTGAACTATTAAAAACTGTGTGCTCATGAAGACAGACATGGCTGCATTGTTACACAGAGAGATCATCTCAGTATTTGCTGTTGAATATATCTTTGCATTAATTCAGCTCGTTTCTGAGACAACACACTGGAAGAAAACATAATTTGAATTAATTATTTGTGCATATGGCATATGCCTGATGTCAGCTAATGCTGCATTAAGGATAGGCATGCTGGGCACACATTAAATAACAGAGTAAATATTTGTATTGTTTATGATAAACTAGTTCCTTATGCAGATCTTCTTTCTTTGTGTCTCAGTAAACATTCCCATTGGGCTTATTTACTGTGATTCACACAGTGCAATATGTTAAGTGTTATAAAAAGTGTGTGTTTAAATCTAAATTCTGCTGCAAGACTTCACTGTGTTTTTAGAGCAATTGATGGTTTAGTAACACTTTAAAATAACATTGAAACCATTATGGCACCTTATTTTTATATGAAATGTCTTGTTAACGTTAATCACAAAGGTTCATTTGGTGTTGGAAATACTTCTATAGAAGTTCCATTGTGATCTAACTGTAATGAAACATGCATTTATCTCAATATGTTTTGAAATATTCACATCAAGTGATTATTTTAGGAAAGAGTATTAGATGCCCTAAAGAAGTTGGGCAGTAGTTGAAGAAAGAAGGATTCTAAAAAAAAAAACAAAACCAAAAAGCCCCCAAACCAACAAGCTCCACTAAGAAAATAATAAATGTTAAAATCAAGGACCCTTTGTAAGAAATTTAGGCACAAACTCTTGCCTTAACGCATAAAAATATGAACAAATTCTCTAGCTTTAGAGGATGGGAGAAGGCAAGAATAGAGGTCTGGAAAGTCTGTTAAATTTGGAGAGAAATCTTGATTTCAGTTTGGTTTGCTTCTGTCAATGAGGTCTGGTAACTTCTTAAGGAGGCCTAGTACCAGAATGGAGAGGCTGAAACCTTATGGGATGGCATGTGTTTTTCACATTTTGTCTGCCCCAACTGCAATCCAACCTTGGTTATTCCAAGGTGAGATTTAGGTGGCCTTCCAGTGTCGACAAGGCTGATGCCATTGTCAGATGCATCCTTTAGCAGTTGTCCTTTTGTGTCTGGTTTGCAGATGCTTGTGCAGGCTGGTGCGCTGGGCTTAGAGAAAATGGTCAGGCTGAGCAGCTGTCCTGTTTAAAAAAAGGGCTGGTCTCTGATTTGGGGGTGCTCTATGCAGGGACAGCAGCCCTTTGGCAAGGATTTCCCAAGCTACCAGACATCCAGAAATCTGGTGAACAACCCAAACTGAAAGAAAGCAAGTTACTACTAAAGGCAAGTGTCCTTCCCTCACATGGTCCTGCCTGGTGTGCTGGGTGGGGTTGGTAGGGATGGGGCACACTCTCTGAGCTGCCTGTCCAAGTCTTCTTCCTTAGATGGATGGGTGCCTATGGCAGGGGGTCACTCCACCAGCATCTGATATTTGTTTGCATTGACTCTCAGGAAAATAAGCCCAAGAATCCAGGAGAGGCCTTGCCCCTCTTGGGAAAAGATGGTATGGGAACTTCAACTACAGGATAAATTGGTGGATGTGTACCTCTTGGTCTCCTGAAGATCACAATACTGTGTGTGAATACTGATGTGAACTCGGGTATAATCATGCCTTCACCACTCCCTCTTAGTTTTGTACACATATTTTCAAATGGGTAATATTTTACAGTATGTTTATCAGAAAATGCTGCCTGACAGAACATGTCTAGATGCTGGAACAAAGTACCAAAAATGACAATTCCCAAACAGAACAGAAATAAATCCAGCAGTATAATTTACTTATTAAGTAAAGAATAAGCATTTAAATAGGAGCAGTGTTATCATAAACTTGACTGCAGACTCTGCAGTCCAGGCTTGTAAATAAGATTTAGAAACAGTATAACTATTTAGAGAATACATGATTGAACTGAGGTTCTAATGTGTAGATGAATGCAGACTTCCCCTTCTCCAATATTGGGTCCCCCTTTTTCCTGGGCTGGTAAATACCCTTTAGCATACTGACATCAGTATCACCACACGTGGCTAAGATCTGCCACATTCTCAAAGAGCAGTATAGCCATTAGACCTCCAATTTATACGTACAAGAAAAGGTTCCTGGTAACTAGTTTGCTTTTCACTTCACAGGCAGAATGGGAGAGGTGTAAGGAGAGGTTTGTGATGTTTACTGCTAATTCAGATATGCTGCAGTGAGAAAGAATTCTGCATTTGAGAGACAATTATACTAAAATAGGGAGAGATGTTAACTGTTAATCATTCCACCTTCCCAAGAGCTTTTGAGCTGCTCAAGATCCACAGCACACATTTGGCAAGGCAGATGTAGTTCTAAATCACTTCTGCAATCTCTGAATTTTGGAAAAAGAGATCACTTTTGCAGTATGAAGCCATCTCCAGAGGACTGCATGTGATGGCTTTTCTGAAATTAATACTTTTGAAGGAGGAGGAACAGGAAAAACATTCCCTGATACCTGATCATGAGAGTAGGGGGTTCTAGGTATGGGAGAGGACAGGTGTCCGTGGATGCCAGAGGCTAATCCAGTTTGAGGATTAGTGAAAAACTCTTGATTTATATGCTGTGTAAACAATCTCTCTCTGTTTCTGTACTTTTGTACTTGTGGTGAAGTTGATTGTTTTCCAGTTTTTTGAAATTTAGCCATGGCTGGTGCAAGGTTGACAATTATATCGGCTTTCATAATTTATCCTTTATCATCAAAGTATTTTTTTCTGTGGGTTTTGTTAAGAACCTTATTAGAAATCATCCGTCAAGGAAGTTGGGAAATGTGTCCTTAATTCTAAGAATGCATAAAAACAATTGTGTGGGATATCCAAGTAAAATGCTGACAGGCAGTTTTGCCCAGGGAAACATTAAACACAGAGCAGTCTGTGTGACTGACCTGGCAAGGCACTGATGTGGACAGCCTCTGGTTTCTGTTTTGCCTCATAGCCAGCCAGCCACTTCAGCTTCTCATACACATTTCCTTATTTTGCTCACCAGTCAGCCCACAGCCTGCAGAGTAGGCACCTCATCAGTTTGTAAAAGAATCAGAGTTTGTTATTTAGGGGAAAATGGGGATTAAAATAAAAAAGATTGATTTTTTTTTTCCAGTGTCATTTGGGACTGACTTATAATAAGATCCTGCTGCATTAGACAGTCTTTGCTTCGATTCTTGGCAGCACTAGTTGGATTAGGAGTGTCTAGCATGCAACTCAAATCCAGAGATTGTGTGCCTGGTATTAAATAGTGGCATAAAACTAGTAAAAAATAGGAAAGCTCTGTTTAATAACTGACTTGCTACTTCTGTCAAAATGCAGGAATACATTTTGTTGATTGAGGTCTGGATGTGTTAACGCATTTTCAGTTGAGATGAAATGATTTTGTAAAATAATTATCCTAACACATCAGAAATACAGGCAATCAATTTGTATTAAAATATCACAAGTTAAGGCTCTTTTCAGTGATACAAATTACCTATCTGTGGAATATTGTTAGCTAGCTCTTGAATTACGAGAAATTCCTTCTATGTTACTCTTGATTGGCTAACTTTGGTTTGGATGTACAACTCCCCAGATGTATATTTATATCTACCGGGGCCCATGATACAGTATATGCTGTTACTCCTTTTTCATCTAGATTTTCAGATTAATAAGATTTAGTACATTTTCTCTATGATGCAATTCTGAGCTCTCTTCATGTGCACATGAGGAGAATGTTGGACTCTGTCTCATACAATGACTGGCAGCCAAGGGCAGCCACAGGAGTGGTGATGCACAGCAGAGATGTTGCTGTGCCAGTTTTGTGACGCATCTGCTGCCGCTTTGGCCCCTAGGATGAGTTTGAGAGATTGCAGATTGTCTTCAGTTCATTCCTGCTCTATGGCCTCATAAGGATGCTTTCTGCCAGCCCACATGCATGGGAGAGTGATGCACTGGGGCTGTTCCCGCTTTTCACCCGGGATCCAGGCCAGTCCTGTATCTTCAGGGCCGTGGTGTGGATGCACTGCAGGCACCAGAAGCAAGGCAGAGGGCTGGGAAATGTAATAACAGACTTTCCAGAGAGTGTGATGGCTCTTAAGACAACCAGGCGTGTCTGTATCAAAGCCAACCATTATGGAAAAGCATTTGTAGCTATTTTTAAGAACTGAGAGCGAGTCAGTGAATATAACACAGTAAAAGGGCACAGAAGTAGGAGGTTGCACACTTCATTCCTGCAGAACAAATGTATGTTTGATGACCACAAAGCTGTTTGTGGGAAGCAGTCACAGGCAGGAGCACTTGTGGATGATTTCTGAATTTTGAAAGAAAAGGAGAAATGTAATTTTGTTGAAGTTTAGCAATTACTTACCATAGTTAATTAATCATATAATTAAGTAAAATGAGACCATATTTCTTGAAATGTGTCAGATAATTATGATACATTTTGGTAATTATGTGTAATAAAATTAATTAAACATATAATTCAAAGAATCAGGAAAATTATTACTTGAAATGATTTATCCTATACATAGGTCAGAAAAATCTGTTTTATTTTCTTGGGGCTAATGCACAACCATGTAATTTTACCTTTTCTGTTTTTGAAATCATCGCAGATTTCCAGTATTAGTACTTTGCCTTAATATTAGTTATTGGTCAGAATTTTTCTTGGGATTACTTAAACCTTAAAATACTATTGGTCATCTAGTATAAAAAACCTTGGATCTCTCTTTTTAGACCATTAGTCAGAAAATAGATGTGACTGTTATATTGTGCTGATTGTTGCACATACAGAGTGTTTGTAAAAGATGAGAAAGGAAAAGAAAATGAGAAAAACAAATATTACCCAAGTGTAAACCAGTGTGCTTGCAGCTCAGAGACGTTTTAATATGTTTTCTTTTGGCATCTGCCTGAAGCATCAAGTTCACAAATACTCTCCCTTGGTATGGAGGTCTAAACTGACCTCCCTTTCAAGTTGCAAAATTTTTTATAGTTAGTTCTCATTTCCATTACTGCTGGGAGGAAATTCTGCTGCCACTGCAGATGAGATACTCTAAGAAGGGGAAGTGGTATAAAAAAACCCTATAAAATCATGCTTGTGATATTAATTTTCTCACCTCAGGCTTAATAATAATTTTATGGTCATTTTTGAGAAGTTTTTTAGCCATAATGTTTTATCTATCTTTATGGTCCCTTACGCTGTATTTAATCAGTGTAATTATGGAAGGATAATTAAATATAATGCTACTTAGTTCTTAAGATTTTAGCACTATTACTATTAATGTAAGTAAAAAAAAGCCCCTTGTAAATCTTGATGTCTACACAAAGCAAAATATTTGATATGCCATTAAAAAGGAAATGGTGGTGCATTTTTGTTGGTATGGCAGCACACATCCTACTGCATTAGTTCATTGGTGGTTAAGGGAATTTTTAGCAGCATGAAATCAACTGAAGTAAAAAATGCTCATTTGTTTTAGCATCCTAGGATGTCTCAGATTTTTAAGGAATAACATAGGCCTCAATTTAGAAAACTACTTAGGCTTATGATTAAATTAACCTTTAGGGAGTGGAACTCTTGAGTGCTTGTGTTCATGTTGCAGGTTTACATGCCCAAATGGACTGGCTCGGCTGGTTTTTGCATGTCTTGTATGTTTTGGAAAGCAAGGCATGGATCTGGTGCCAGTATGATCCGTGTTCATCTTGTTTAAATTCAAATAAAAGAATCATATATGGGAGGAGAGGCTGGGGTAAATGGGTGTAAGGAGGCTTATTTCAGTGCTGCTCAAACCTGCTTATGGTGCTGCTGTGAACAGGATGCAGGATGAATATGTAAATTTTGCTCTAAACCTATTCATTTGCCCATTAATTTAACATTCCTGACTTGCTATGAGAAAAGTTTCCAGACTGACATATTAGATACTGCACTTCTATAATAAACACCATAGTTCCTTCATTTACTTTTAAATAGATGAAGAAATTATGATATTTTAGAGCATCCTGTAAGTAACAGGAATATAGTCAGTTTGATATCAGTGTAAAAACATGTCCTGCATCCTAATCAGTGGACACTAATTGTCAAGCTTGTCAGAAGAGAGCCAAGGCTGAATGTGCTCATCCTTTTTAGCTCAGAGCTGAGGCATCTTGGCAAGGCTGGGTGAAGACAATTCCTTGATTTTGTCATGCAGCACACTTGTCTCTGCTTCTCCACAGTATCTGTCCATGAGACACCTTTGCAGTCCCCATCTTGGGCATTTCTCTGGGGAATTCTGGGACCAGCTTTTTCATCTAAAGTCATGCCAAAAATTACACGTATGCTTTTGGATGATGGATGGTCCTGTCCTATGTCTTGCAGATGTCAAACATGCAGGTTTGGGCATTACATTGGCACTAGTCTGCTTTGGGACAACAATCAACTCATGCTGCCTTGTTAGCCTGAAGCTGTGTTTACACTTCCAGTAGACAATGGAAGTGATTCAGAATTGATCTGCCATGCAAATACAAAATTAAAAAAAGTAAAATTGTGTTGCACATTCATAGCCTGGCAGTGATATCACATGATTTCATGCCTTTGAGAAAAATAAAGAAAATATATATTATAAAAACATCTGTAAACTAGATAGTTCTTCTTCACAGTGCATGTCAGGTACAGGTGGTTATCCCCAGAAAGGTATGGTACCATATTAAGGCTATCTCTAGCAAACTTCCAAGAGCAGTCTCCCAAGGAAGGGAGCACAGGATTTGGGCCATGTTCCTGCAGGGGAATTGAGGGACCTGAACTCATTCTGAGGTGGAGACTTCTAGACTGACTTGTAAATGAAATGTAAAACTTCTTTCTTCTCACTACAGAATTAATTTTAGAAACTAGAACCTTTTCCATAATATTCTCCTGAAGGAAATGTGTCTTCTATGGGGCAAATGCCTCTTTTTCAGAGAGCCTCAACAGAGCCTGTGTATCACCTGAATGCTGCCTCTGCTAGGCTTCATGTGATAGTGAAGAAAAAATACTTTTTGGGGTTTCATAATACTGTTCCTGACTCACGTATCATGGCAGCACAAAGTACGAGTAGTAACAGTAGTATATTGATTTGAAAAGTAGTGCAAGACAGCGTGCAGGGTGGGAATAGTAGGGGTTTGTGTAACTGATCACATGAAATATGTTTGGTTCTGCTTGTCCTTGCCAGAAGAGAAGGAACAGCACAGTTTGAAAGTGCTCAGCCACATCCTGAGTGAATTTAAAGGAGATAGGCAGCCACCACTCCCTTCCAAGGAGAGTCCTAGCACCTGTTCCTGTGTCCCATCACAGCTGCTTCTGTCTTGGTGCAGCCTCAGGGGTCAAGCTGGGCACAGGAGCATCAGTACCCTAGGAAGAGGTGTACAAGGCTGGAAAAGGTACAGTGACCTCGAAAGGGACTTCTAAGAACCAAAGCAGGTGCCAAAAGCAACAAAGTATCAGCACGTAACCCTGGAGCCGTGCATTACAGTGATTGTTTACTGTTCATAGCATTGGGTGTACATTGCTTTACTACCTGGAGCGTGAATGTTACATCTGCCTTCTAGCAATGGTCTGCACAAAATTAAATTGAATTTGGTATCTCCATTTCTATGGTATTAAGTCAGACTTTATGGGGGTGTACATTCAGAACCTTGGATTTAGATTCAGAGTTGTTAGGCTAAAATCCCCAGGTGTTTTGTTAAAAAAACTCCAACAAAACAATTGAACCTCTTGTTTTTCCAAAAGAATGAATGTCCCTGTGGGTACAGCTGTGGGACATGTGCAGTTCAAGTACAACTGCCTCTCTTCCTATTTTAATTAAATACAAAATGGCAGCTTTTCAGAAATTACTCTTCTTGCAATGAAATGTCTGTCCCTTAGGAAAAAAACCATTTTTGCATTGTTGCTTAGGAAGGTGGTGGTGCAGAAAGTTTTGTTGGTGAACTCTTGAAGACATTGGATATGTCTGTATGATATTAGAACTTGAATTAGTGGAAGGCATATTAGAAAATGTATTTCACATTTAGAATACCAAGCAGAAGCTGTTGTCTCTCCTTCTCTTCTCCTTTCAATTAGATTGTCCCTTACAAAATATTCTTTTGATTTGAAAGTATTTCTTCTACATCATGAGGGAACTTCTTAAAACAACAACAACAAAAACAGGCCAACTGATAAATGAAGTGATTTTTAAAAGGCCAGGTAATTCTTGCATGGTTAAGCTACAGCCATGCTTAGAAAAAGTGTAATAAGGAAGCTGCTTTAATTAGAAATAAAAGAATTGGTAAGCAAGATGAATTTCTGCCAAGTAGGGAGCTTAGCCCAGCTTTGACTTTCAGTGGAACTCTATAGGCCCTTTTCATTTTTACTTGTGTGGTTCATTTAATAATGTGCTTTGTTTTTCAGTGATTGGATGGAAGAAGCATTAAGAAGACAATTCATTAATATGGATTTGCATTTTTGAAACTATTGCGTAGCAAAATCCATTAAAAACAAGACCCAATGAAATGCCCAAGGGGGCTACTGTTTCAAAGTTAGTGGTGGTGTTCTTCTAATGGCACTGGAACCCTTGTGGCTACAACCAGTTTTTTTCTCTTTGTGTACCTGGCTGTCCCATATTGAGGTAGCTTCTTACCTGTGCGTAAATACATTTCAGAATACATAGGTTTGTGTTCTGTCTCTTCTCTGAAAACCAATTATCAGAAAGCAAAGAATCACAACTCATGACACTGGATTCAAGATGGGAAAGCCACCTACAGGCAGCTAGAACAGGGAGATTTCTCTGGATAATTCTGTAATCTGTGTGGGTTTAAAAACCTTGTATCTAGAACAGTTTCCTCCCCTGCGTTTAAGTCAAATCTCTTTTAAAGGTTCACATACTCTCAGGCTATTGCCATTCTCTCTTCAGCTTCAGGCTCAGGACTTGGAATCACAGAGTTATTAAGGCTGGGAAAGACCTCTAAGATCATAGACTCCAACCATTAACTCAGCATTGCCATGCTCCCTGCTAAGCCGTGACCCCGAGTGCTTTTGATCAGCACTAAGGAAGATGCAATGGACATTCCTATGGGATTCTTCCATCTAGCCTGTGTCTTATACCTTTTGAATCAGTAGTGTATATCTCTATTAGTCTTTGTGGGGGGAAGTTAACTCCTCATCTTTTGTCCTAGAATTTCCCCCCCTTTTCTTGCCCATTCTATAGATTTTTTTTTTGCTGCTTCTCAGAAGCAGCTCATCTGTTTTTCCACAAGGAGCCAAGTTACAGCTCAGAACATGGTGGTACAATGATCCAGACATTCCCTGTAAAATTAAATGCCACTGAGAAGCGCTCAAAGAAATTAATTTTCCCCATCGAGCCATTTTTTCTTACATGCTCCTGCCTTGCTCTTAGCTCATCCTGCAAGCCATTCTTAGAACATGTCTGTTACCCCATGATGGGTATTAAAACATGACTGCTGTTCTGTGGATTCTCACCCTTGTGCTTTACCTCCTCACTAAGTCTCCCATTCCCCTCTTTGACTGTTTGCCTCTCTGAAGTTTTCTGCATTTGGCTGAAATGCTGTCTTACATTCAAAGGATGGTACCTTGACTGATGTGGCCTTCATAATGGTCTTGGAAGGTAAAAGGTTGTGATAGATGGACCTAGTAAAAAAGGATATTTTTTTCAGGAAGCAGGAGCATGTTTTTACAATGCTGTCTCTACTGGTCCATTTACCACTGAGAGAAGAAAGAAGTGGAGATTAGAAGTTGTTCTGCTAAATTAACCCTAGCTGGTCTCAGGTGATTAGTCACTAATACATTTTTGCATGAACACCTTCAGTTGACAAATTCTGACTCCTAGCACCAGGTGGCTAAGAGCTTTCCTACAGAAATACATGAGCATCAAGTAATATCTGCTGTTGAATTCTTTGTGTAGTTAATGGGAACTGGCATCTTCTGCCATCAACTGTAATTCAAGTAAATGATACTCTTTGTGACAGAAGAAATTAAACTGTGTTGTACAGCACATGGCCCAACACAAATTCATGTTTTCCAACATCCTAAATTATATAAGCAGTGTCTTTACAGTCAAGTTTAAGGCAGATTAATTGTTCATGTCAATGCTCATTTTTTGAGATTTTTGCTTTTATTACCCAGTTTTTCTTACCTCACCAGCATTACTTATGGCAGTTTTTCATAGAAGTGAGACATGGAAAAAAGTTCTGAATTTTTTATTTGGTGTTTGATTTGGAAAACCTCTGCATACTTGGCAGTTTGGAAAGTCCAGTGTCTCATGAAGGAATTAGAAGACTATTTTTAGATAACTGTGTTTTGGAAATCTTGCTTGTAATTTTCTTCCATAATAAAATGTGGTCCATTTAATCTGTTCTGCATAATTTCCAATCATGATACTACTCCTTGTGCATAAATAATTAACTAGAATGTCTGAGGTCATTTGTATCTTCTGCTCCACAGAACAAATGACATAATGACCACTACTCAGGTTTAGGGATGAGATGGCCTTAAAGTTTTAATATTGTTGTATTCTGTTAGCTGACCTAAACCAAGATGGCAGTAATGGTTTGCTAACCTGCAGAGACAGCCTTAGATGTCAAAAAAAGTACTGGATGGATTTGTGCAGCTGTCTAAAACCTCCGTCTGGAAGGTACTATGTTAACTGGTCGCCGCAACATCTCATTTAATGAAACCTTTTGGCACTTCAGGTCTTTATTTCTTTTGTTCCTCCTCTTCTGCCTGAGAACGGGGCAACCAGCATTTATCTGCTTGACAGGAATGCTGTGGAGGGTAAGGAAAGCCTGTGAAGTGTTTTGAAGTTGCAATGCACAGCAGAGTAACACTTCTATGAATAATATTTTCTGCTCCATTTTTCATGATGGCCAATTAATGTATCAAAAAGAGTAAAACTTTAGAATCATAGTAGATAGAAATGCACAGAATATTTATCTTTGAGGTGTAATAAAGAAAAATAACTGAGTATGGCCAAAATCACTTGCAAGAGATATGAGTGAGTGTTCATCTTCCCAAATTAATCAGGAGCTTCCTTAAGATGGGAGATTTGACTATTTCAGGCCTACTTGTCATAACTATAATATCAACCAGGTTGCACTGTCTTGAGGTGTTTTCTAATTAATTTTCTCCCCCATTTTAACTGGAGGAAAATATACTTTTTTACTTCTGTGGTGTTAGTATTATGCAAAACCACTCCCATATGTTCCAGTTGCAGGACCTGACCAAATGCAGTGTGTGGGTGCTTAAATGGATCATGTTTCCTCTTTTACTCTGTCTGCTTGAGTATGTAGAACTGAAATGGGTCCAGGCCTGAAGATAGAGAGCTGTACAAACCTAAGGAAACCGTAACAACTCAGCAGTGGAAAACCCCCTGGAAATGTGTCCTCTAGCTTTAGTGTAGAAACAAAATACCTTAACTAAGCCTGATGGACAGAGGCAATTGTGGTTTAAACTTCTGTTTTTCACAGCTGTAACTGGAGAAAAGTCAGTATCTTTTTATATGAGTAAATCCCACTAGATTGTTGATTAACTCTTGCTGATGTTTTTTGATGCAACTTTTCTTCTAATCAAGAGGTTGACCAGGTGACACAGAAAGGCTAAGGCATACACTGGGGTTTTATTATCCATCTAGAGTTCCCGAACAGCTAGGAAGCTCTTGTGGAACTCTAGATGGATAATAAAATATTTAGCTTATAAGATTTCCAAATAAAGTATATAAAAGATTTTTGATGCTGGAGTTTTTGTGGTTTTGATTACTTACAGGCTTTTTGACAATTGCTTAAAATGGAAGTATAGTATTTGAGGCCAAACAGACTATATCATCCTCAGATTTGAAGGTTATTTTTTGATTTTTTTGTTCTCAGAAATTTTCAAATAATATTTAATATTTAACCTAAAAACGATTCATGGCTGAAGAAGATAATCCTTGTTACTAATGTTCTTTGTTATCATAATGAAAATGTTATTTGCCTACCTCAGTTGTTTAAATTTGTCATACTTAAAAATTTGTGGAAACCATCTATTCTTGAATAAGGATATAGATAGATCTGAATTTGATCTTTCATGAACTCTAGATTTAATAATTTGACACACCAAAACTGATTTCATTCTCACAATCAGTATGCATAAAGGTGTATGTATGTGTATGTCTAGCATATTTGTGTGCTTGTGCATTTAATTGATGTATTCAGCAGCACTTCAGTTTGTGCCAGGGCTGTTAAGAACTTCAGGGTTGGTATTCTATGGGTTCAGTAATCTTAACAAAAATTATTCCTTGTTTTAAATTAGCTCTAGATTTCCACTGGGAAAAGAATACTATCACCCATATAGAAAATTAGCCTGGGGCTTGACATACCAGAACAGTCAAATCCTTGAGGAATCATTGTGCTCATCGTGGCAGAGTGGTGTGGTGTATTGGGGAACAGATTCAAAAGGTGTAGTAGTTTGACAAATCAAGTAAAATTCAAGTAACTTTTAATGCTGTCAGATTCAAAAGTCTTGCTCCTAAAAGTCTTTGATACCTGTTTGATTGCGTTGATTCCCATCTTTGGTACTGCTTTTGGTCTTTCTTCCTCTTGTTTTGTCAGTAGTGTTGCCATTTTACTGACTGTCAGCTGAAAATATCCCTCCCTCATATGTGTCCTCTCATGTTTAGGAATTTTACATAAGAGTTTGGTTCCAAATCTAGATTGATCTGCAGAGTGAACTCCCTGGCCCTTGCAATATTTTTCAATATCTAATTTCTTTTTAAAAACCCAACCCTTAAAGCAAATATCAAGTTTTTAGATGTCACACCAGTTGGGAAAACCTTCATTAAGTAAACTAATTGCAATGTAGTGGAATTTTACCTGCCAGGCTATCTGGCACATTAATTCCAGAAATAGAGTGATATTTCTTTGTGTGTCACTGTTGATTGCATTACTTACTGCCTATGTTTTTAGGAAAGAGAAGTTGGAAAAGTATTTAAAGTGAAAATTGTAAATAAAAAAATCAAATTGAGGAGAGAGTGAGCAATGAAACATAGAGAAGAAAATGTACAAAATTAATAAAAAAGAGAGGGGGGTAAGTAATTATTTCAGCCTTTCAAAATGGAGGACATTTTCTTAGGAAGTGGTGCAACAGAAATGGGGATGAGGACAGGATAGGTTGTGCAGGACATCCCTTGTTTTCAGGCAGATCCTCCAGTACTTTTGAGTCAAGCACAGGCAACAGAAACATTCTAGAATAAAAACTGTAAAGTTCTGAATACTTTTGAAAATAAGGGTTGTGCCTAAGGGGATTTGGGACCCCATTTCAAATTGGTCATGCACAGGTGTGTAAGCCAAATATTTTCTTTCATTTATGAATTACTCTGATAGAGGAGGAAAGGCAGAGAAAAAGTGGGTGAACAAACCACTTTTAGTGCAAATAAAATGCTGTTTTCTAGGAAACAGCTCTTGCACAGCTTCATTGTTGCTGGGTCACTACTTCTGCAGGTCAAAGCACATCCACATTTTTGTACTGTATCATAAATTTTAATTGTGTTTGATATAGGTAGGAAGTTCAGAATTTTGAATGTAGATGAATTATAGGAATGAAGGTAAAATAGGGGAAAAATGTTTCCTGCTGAGGTCCTCTGTGGAACAGTGTTTGAGTTCTAGTAATATTAGGTTTTTTAAAAAAGAGAATGTGTTAAAAACACGTTCTTTTTCAATGTTATGATTTGCATGATAAAACCTGAAAACCATTAAAGTGCTAAAGAAATCAAAAATTAAAGATGACATTTCATCTTTAAGCTATCACTAATACAAATTAGTACATCAGAGTAAAATAAAATAAGGAAAATGTGTGAATGAATTTTTGAGTTTTCTGGATTCCATGTTTTTTCTACTCTGTCTTGTAATTTAGAGTGTTATTTGACTCTATATCAAAATTTCCAATTTATGAACGAGCCTTTGTTGTGAACATATACAAGGTACAAGCTTTTAACAATGGAAAACTTGATCCACAGCAAGAAAAGTGAGAAACAGCAAGCAATAACACATGGAAGTGAATTTACTAATTTCTTCATTGTAAAGAAGAAATGCAGTGAAAAAAAGATGATGTTGAGATGCTGTGGTTAATGGAGGCCATATAAAAACTGAGGTAGATGGAAGAGAACAGATAGAAACTTGAGGAGAAATAGTCTGTCCAGAGATCTGCTTGTTGCTGTAGTTTGAAATTCATAAGGTTCGGTGCTATGTAGAAATGTAATCTCCTTGGGTTTCCAGATACTTGAATACTATAAATGAGCTCCTTCACCATGTTGTAATTATGACAGAAGAAAGAACTACTTAGAATCCCTAAATACTTCAGGTTGGAAAAGACCTCTATCTAAGGAATCATTGAGTCCAACCATTAATCCAGTGCTGCCATATTCACCACTGAACCAAGTCCCCCAAATGCCACATCTATATGCTTTCAGAACACCCCCAGAGGTGGTGATACTTAGGGAATCATAGGATAAATTGGTCTGAAAGAGTCTTCAGGAGATCTCTTGTCCAACCTCATACAGTGTGGCCAGGTCAGACCAGGTTGCTCAGGTACTGACCCAGTTGAATCTTCACGGTCTCTGAACAAACTGAACAACCTTTAAGGCCAGCTCATTCCACTGGTGGACTGTCCTTACAGGGAAAGGTTTTACTCCATATCCTGGTTTATTTTATATATCCTTTTTACTCGATATCCTCTCATTTTACCTTAGGCCCATTGTCTTCTGTGCTGTCGTGCTGTGCTGTAAAGACCCCAGCTTCATCCCTTCAGTGACCTTCCTCACGGGTGCTAGGGGACTGTTGGTAGGTGCCCTCAAAGCCATCTGTTTTCCAGGCACAGCATGCCTTGTTCCTTCAGTCTCTTCCCACAGGTCTGGTTCTCCAGTCCCCAAGCTGTCTTGAAACCCTCTGCTGAAATTTGTTGGTTCATTGGTGTTTCTTGTATTTGTGGGTGGGGTTTGTGGTATTCTGGATGTGGTCTGATGAGTACTGTGCAGGGCAATGGTCCCTTCTCTCTGCTGGCCGTAGTCCTGCTCACACAGCCAAGGAAACTGCTGGCCTTTGCAGCCAGTGCACGCTGCTGGCTCACGTTCAGCTCCATACGCACCAAGAGTTTCCACTGGCCTGCTTCCCAGCAAAGCCCAGCCTGTATTGTATATTCCTTCCCCAGTGCGGGACAGGGCTTCTGTTCTTGTTGAGTTTCAGGAGGTTCCTATTTCTGTCTGAAGACGGGTGCCACATTTGCCTTTGTCTTCTTGGGGGCCTGTCTTTCTCCTGTCAAAGGTGCCCCTTGCAAGTGAGCAGCCCTGGATGCAGCCTGCCAGGTGCTGTGAACACCTGTGGGCTGGGTTCTCCTGAGACACCTGAGTCAGTCATCTTCCACTGCTGGGCATCTCCTTCTCCACTCTGCCTCTCCGTGCTGAGGCCTGGAGGACCTTTTTGGTGAAGACTGGATCAAAGAAGTCATGGAGTACCTCAGCCTTACCTGTGTGCATGGTCACTAAGTTACCTGTCTCTGTTGCTGTGTTCTTTGAAAAGCAGGTAATTATTTTTAAAGAGTCTAATTAAAAGTATGGGCACTGTTCTGTGAACAAAGGTCAAGGGCTTCCTGGCCTGGTATCTTGTTTCTGTTGTTAGGTATTCTGTACTTTTTCAGAGTATCCAGGCTGATAAAATTGACAGTGGAATAATCAGTCTGCAAGGAAACTTTCTTTTTCTGCTGTTTTAGAAACCCTCTTTTCCTGTGATACAGGAGGGTGTTTATCCTTGATGTCCTTTGGACTATTTTTTAATGTCCTTCTTGACAGAGGTAATGTATTCAAGGGGAGTATATGTCATTAATTTGCAGTGATGGCAATATAAATGGCAGTATATTAATATTTTTCATATTCTGTATTCCCTTCTCAATACATCATGGCATCCTGTTCACTTTTTTTGACCCCTCATGTGTATTGAGCAAATGTCTTCATTGAAGTGCCAGTGATGAATCTTGCATCTTTTTTTCCTGAGAGGTTATAACTAATTCAGAACCCATCAGTATGTACAAGTGGCTTTAAATTTGTTCCTTCTAGTGTACCCTACTCTGCACTTTTTTCACTGTGAATTTCATCTGCTGTCAGGTTGTCCAATTACCTAGTTTTTTAAAGGTCCTTCTGGAGTTCCTCACAATCCTTTGTAATCTTGACTACCCTAAATAGTTCTCTGTAGTCAGCAGATTTCACATTCTTATTACTTAGAGCATGTCAGCTTTCAGTTATTAGTAAATATGAGTAACTGTGCCTTTCATAGTATTGATTGTTTGGACATGCTTTCTTCATGCTCCGGTTAGTTTTTTCTCCTTGTTCCTATTTCCAGTCATTAGTTAGTCTTTCAGAGCGTGGCAGGAATGCACCTATAAATGACTGGATCACGCTGAATACTCATAGAGACGCATAGTAGCTACCAGGGCTGGTCTCAAAGTGTCCTCAATTCTGGCCTTTGAGATCAGAACATAATCTTAGGTGGACTGAATTCCCTTGGAGACCTTCCCACCCCTCCAGAACGTTTGACTTTCAAGATTGCATATCCAAGTTTTCTAAGTAAGTTAATATGAAGAAGCTTCTAGAGAGAGATGTTTAATGTTGCTTTGCTCACTCTAGTCTTCACTCAGACAGGTAAGGATGGGTTCTTAGGGCACTCTAGGTGGGATAAGGAATTCTATTACACTCTGTTTTGTGGCTCATAACTTCTGTGGTATATAATAACCAATACTCTTTCTGGTTAAAGAATAAAAATTGCACACCTCTAATTAACGTGGATTGAGCCCAACTTCATCCTCAAAACTGGAAATGTAATGATGCAGCTGTTAGCCCTACCTTCTTGTTCCTTGCTTCTTTCAGAACTTGTGCAGTGTTTCCCAGCCCACCTTTGGGGCTGGAAACTGCTAAGCTTAAGATACTGTTTAGGAAACATGTGCTGTGGAAACCTGACGAGTTCTTGGGCACAAAAGGTTTTTGATGGTTCAAGGTTATACTGAGCAAGTAATTGGAAGAGAGATCTGTTGAGAGTCGCAAAATAGGCAAAAAACATCAAGAACAGAATATTCCATCAACTAGAAATAGCCAAGGTGAGGCAAGGACTTTGAAAGGAGGTGGTATCATATATTCATGCCCATTTCTGGCTTCTTTAGAGACTGGACACTGAGAACACAGTCAAAAACAGGTGAGATCTCAGCCTGGTTCTGAACCAGCTCAGCTGCTCTTAAATTCTTAGAAATTATAAAAATGCAAATAAAAACTTCATGCAGTCTGTGGAGCACATGCAAAATAGGATCTTTTTCTTCTGCTTGACCTTCAAATACTGTCTCCCTTTCTGCTGTGAGAATCATATGTTGACAGATGGGCTATAAGTGGGGTCAAATTTCCAAACAGTTTTGAAACTGAGGAAGACTTGGTCCTGAAAGGAGTAGACAGCAGAATTTGTCAAATTTCACCCTCTTTAATCATCCTGTCTCTGACAACAGCAGTGTGATGGAGAGTTGTCCATTCCAGGCATTATTAATTGTGATGGATGGTGATTCCAAGAAAAATTTTAGCTTCCTGGCCAATTGCTTTGTTTAACCCAACTGTTGATACCCGCATGGCTTAATAGGAATAGCGGTCCTGCTGAAAGCTGTACTTTCAGAAACTTACATATATGATGTAATTGACTATTTTTGGGACTCTGTTCACCCTTGTAATCTGTTTTTACACTCAATATGGTGACATTTGAGTTTGTCTGTTGCTTTTCTTCTTGTTAATTTTGGTTTTGTTTTTAATTGTTGTTGTTGATTGTTTGTGCATTTGTTTGTTTGGTTTGGTTTTTTGGGGTGCTTTGTTATTTAGCCATACTATTTTGTTCTTGACTTTTTACTTTTTACATATATATATATATGTATAAATAAATATATTTAAAAAAAAAGTCTCCTGTGACTCTAATAAGATACTTTTTAGTAGATTTCTATGGGTTTTAGTTTCCTACCTCTCCTCTTTAGGCTTTATCTAATTTTCTCATTTAGGAAAAGGGCCCCTCTCATACTTCAAGTTTAATGCACTGTCTGTTGATGTGATGACTCTGAGAGGGATCCAATTTAATTACATTTTGACCACTGCTTCTTAATGGCTAAATCTTACTTCCTGAACAAGTTTCACTGTGTTACAAGAAACACATATTTTATGACTTCTGTGAGCTCCCACAATGTGTTTCCATAGAAAGAAATAAGTTTATGGCATTGAGAGTATTTTCATTCTTTCTCTAACCTAATGTGACACCTAGCCAGTTGGCAGTCATGTAGCTGAGGATGTTCCTTGTCTCTGTTGCAACTGATGCTGTTTGTGGGCACCCACGGCTGCCGAACACATCTGAATTGCAGTTCTGGCTTCCCTTCCCAGTCAGAGGGGGGTGCAGGGCCAGTATTTGCCCATACCAAGCAATGAGGGCTTCGTTCTTGTTGTCTGCATGTGGGGGACAAGATGTGAATTTGGAGTCACAGTGCTCTTGCTCGTTATATCAAGCCAGTGTTTTTAGCCTCTTGTGTTTCAAAAGAGAGGAGGACTGGTGCTCAAGACTCCAATGATGAATCTGCCTCCTGCTCTGCTTCAGAGCAGGCTTCTGACTGGCTGGGGTTCTCATGCAAGTAAAATGGCATATTTCCAAAGGAATTTCAAATATAGGTGCCAGTTTCAGATTTCTTGATTGTCTTGTCCCCACCCTGGTGGTGTCTTGGATGAGAGTATACTCTGGAATCTACAAAAATCCTGTATTTCTGAAGAAATACATCCCGCCTACTTATATTTTTGTTCATATCTGAGAGGAGAGTGGGGCCCTTTCTTTCCAAAAAGCTTCTTTACTACTTGCCTCAATTTCTTGAAATGTAATAATCCTGTTAAAACACATTGCTTTATATGGTGGCTGGTACATGGTTATAAACTCTTGATTGTTGCAGTAGTTAGTGATGCTTACTTGGGTTTCTGATCTTCTGATGCAATCAGCAGGCTAGGAAAGCTGGTGGTCTGTAGGTCAGTTGGGCAACATGAGCCTTCACTGCCAAAACAGCACAATGTATCAGCAGATGATTTTAATAATTCTTCATAACTCCTTTTCTTGCCCCTTCTTCCTAAACCTTAGTGCTATACAATGGTATTTATTAGGTCAGATGATGTACATTGCTTCAAAACATTAATATGGGAAAAAATGAACAATTGTGATTAAAATTGATTTTTTCCCTTTGGGAAGTTAGAATAAAAAATGGTTACCTGCTCATTTATGAAACAGATTTATTCTGTTGACATGGAGGCTTGTTTGAAATGTAATTGAATTTCTGTTACCTAATGGAAAGTGACAGTTAACAGTATTTATTTTCCATTTGTGTCTCAGTAGATAACATAACACAATTTTGATTTGTAGTTAGCTTTGGAATCTGAGATTGTTCTATCTCTGTAATTGAAAAGATGGGAGCACGATGGCCTATTACAATTCTGGTTTTGTTTTTTTACACCAGTAAAGGCAACATTAATACAGTAAACAGCATCTATTCCAGCTTAATAGTTGTACTGTGATGTTATTTTTGCATCCTGCCTTTCTCATTAGAGACTGCCACATCATGATCTGGATTGATAATTCTTCCATTTAGACACTCTGTGGCACCTAATTTCTATGAGCTATGCCTCCCTTTTCTTGCCCACCACAAAATAACTTCTTTACCTTTCAGCCAGAATACTGTTCCTAGCCATAACATGACAACTATATTCTTCATATATTTTTTTAGCAATCTATTTTCATAATATGTATCTTGCTCACTTTGTATGGTAAGTGGTGTCACTCAGCACCTGGAGGGAGGACAGCCCCAGGATCAGGGCTGGCCAGCATGAGTTCATGAAAGGCAAGTTCTGCTTGACCAACCCGGTCTCCCTCTGTTACAGGCTGACCCACTTAATGGGAAGGGAAAGGGAAAGGCTGTGGATGTTGTCTAGCTGGACTTGAGTAAAGTCTTCACATAATTTTGCACTGCATTCTCTTGGGGAGATTGGCTGCTTATGGCTTAGCTGGGTGCAGTGTTTGCTGGTAAAAATTGGCTGGATGGCTGGGCCTAGAGAGTGGTGGTGAGTTCATCTGAGATTGCTCTGTCTCTGATTGAAATGATGGGAACATGATGGCCTAACACAACTCTGTTTTTGTCTGATGATCATCCCTGTGTACCCAGCACTGGTAAGGCCATAGCTCAAATCCTGTGTTTGGTTCTAGGCCCCTCACAGCAAGGAAGACATTGAGTGCTGGAGGGAGTCCAGAGGAGGGCAGCAAAGCTGGTGAAGGGTCTGGAGTGCGAGCCCTACGAGGAGCAGCTGAGGGAGCTGACGTTGTTTAGCCTGGAGAAAAGGAGGTTCAGGAGGGACCTTAGTGCTCTCTATGACCTGAAAGGTGGGGCTAGTGTGGAGAGGGTGAGTCTTTTCTCCCAGTTGACAAGAAAAAAATCCTTGAAGTTGCACCAGAGGAAGCCAAGATTGGATATTAGGAAAAATTTCTTCACTGAAAGGATGGTCAGGCATTGCAACAGGATGTCCAGGGAAGTGGTTGTATTCACTATCCCTGGAAGTGTTCCAAAGGTATGCAAATGTGGCACTTGGGGATGTTGTATAGGGGTGAACACAGTGGTGCTGGGCTACCAGGCTTAATGATCTTATCCAACCTTAACCTTTCCTGATGGTTTTTTCTGACCTTCACAATACCATGAAAGCCATTGCTTCATCATTCATGTTAAAAGTAGTAGATAAGAACTTGGTTCTTGTATTATTTTACATGCCTTATGCTACAATTTCCCTGCTGCTTTTTAGAGTTCTGCTTACCCCTAAATGATTAGACAGCTTTTTCACACAAAGGAAGTTATTTCCCTTTGAAGCCAACGTCTGCCTGTTCCTACTGGTTCTTCTAAATCTGGTGGCACTGAAGGTATAACATTTTTTGGAGAGGCAGTTGACTTTCCTTTGTTGTGATGAAATGTTTGCTGTTAAAGCCTGGTCACCATTTACTTGCCTTGCAATTTGCACAGTTCTTACTGCATTTATGAAGAAATCTAAGCTGAGTGTTACACAGCAGGACCAAACATGGTGGAGGAGCTTGTTTTCTCATAAATGCAGAACAAAGTCAAGTGTTTGATCCCAGATGGCACAAGGTGGTGCTTCTTCAAGAGAAGAGGGTGGCTGTCAGCCTCCATTCACCCAACCTGCTTTCCAGATGGGCCAGAAGCAGGACACTAAACACTCACATTGGGTTATGAGCTTCCACTGCCAGTTTTGGTACACTATTTTAAACTTGTAAGCTTTAAAACAGTAGTTGTGCACTGTCCTATTACAGCATTTGGGAAGGGGTATGATTCAGATCATATTTTTGGTATATTCAAGTGTTATGTGCTCATGAATTCAAGCGTTTTATAGTGGATCAGATATAACAACTATTAATTATTTTACCACCAGCTTTTTTTCTTTGACCTGATGAATAAATGAAGAAGTCAGGTTTTTATGAGTCTTGAGTTCTAAGCTGATTCAGGAAGAGAAATTAGAAACGTGGTACTGTGGTTTCTAAAATGGAAAATGAGTAGAGCTTCTGTGAACCAGTAAGTGTTATTTAAGAAGGATTGTTTCATTTGGATTATTCTAAGGGATTGTTTGCATGAAAACCACAGAAAATGGGGACAGATTTTTGAAAATCCAGAAATAGTTCCTGAAAATAGAGCAGCGTTGTGTTCTATAGCTCCTGCCTTTAGGTTTTTAAATTTTGTTTCAAACAAAAGAGTGTGTATTTTCAAAGTTTACTTCATTAAAACCGCAGTGATTTCTGATATGAGCTTCGTAGAACTTGAGTTTATTTATTCAATAAATAGATGAAATCATAAATAACAACACTGCATAAGATAACCTAAATTGACAAAAACCAAATTAATCTGAGCGTAGGACTTGCTGCATTGAATATGAACAAAAAATATTTCAATAAGAAGCATGAGATGTGTCATATTTTCAGAGCAGCCTTGAGCTGCTCTGCAGTACTCATAAACCACAGATTTCATCCTTGTCCATTGGTTGGCTTAAAATAGTTATAATTTTAGATGTCTCCTCGTTAAAGACTTGCTAATGAACAATTACTTAATAAACCATTTGTAATTGTACTATTTAATGTGTAAATATGCAGTTTGTAGTGATAGAATATCCAAGCCTGCAATGGCTAAATATTTCAAGACATTTTAATGAGACCTGGAGTGGGTATTTCTATGTATACTTCTTTATATATGCAAAAATACATGTATGCATACAGGGGTACACAAATGTATGTGTGTATACAGATAAATCAGGGCATCTGTTTTATATTTAGTTATCAAGTAGAGTTGATAATTAACTCATGAGCACATACTATTCAGTGGTAGAGTGTGGCTGCCATATGGGTGAGAGCTTTTTAACAGACACAAAAACTTAATGTTCAGTACTGTTTTGTACTGAAAACATTAAATTTAATGCAAGATGGAATTTGTAAACTTTGAAGGTTTAGAGGACTGTCACTTCTTTCTTCTCCAGTTCTGCAGATACTCAGCAGTCCGTGGCAGCAAGGTTTTTCCATATTTGTTCTTTTTTAACCCTAAGTTGTTACTGTGTGCTGACTTTTACTGACCTCTCCTACATGCCATATTCTGATTATCCAGTCTGGAAGAGAATTTCTGCTGATTTTGTTAACAGCTGAAACATAAATCAAAGTAATTTATAGAGCATTTTGTGAAATAAGAAATCTTCTCCTGGAAGGGTGGCATTTGAGTAGGCTTTATGTGGAAAATGTTGTGTGTGAAATACACAGCAATACCCTATGTGAGAAGGAAACAGAGGGTGTACAAATGCCGTTTATATTTAATTGGTACATTCCTGCAGGTACTGAGCTGTCTCTGTTGATAATTGTGTAAACCAGAAGTTTGTGTGCTTCAAAATAGCTGTGTGGCAGAAAGGAAAATATGTCTTAGAAGTAACTAGATCTGTGGAAAAACATCCAATAGAGAGAAATAAAAAGCTAGAATCACTTAGTTTTGAGCAGAGATTAATGGTAGAAGCTGTAGGAAGTAATGGTACAAGAAAAGCCTGGGGAGATTCCTTACTTACCTCTTTATTCATCATCTCAGAATGGTGAGAGGAGGGAAGCATCCTACTGGAATTAACGTATTTATCTAGGTATTTATTCATCACTGTACAATTTGACTTGTCAGTATGTTAATAGTTTTATTTTTATATGGCAGTTGTCAAGGAGGGACAACTTGTAGTTATTGCAGTTTTAAAGGGCAGTGTCTTGTGCAGGACATGAGAAAAGAAGCCTGTTCCTGAATCCACATGCTTACTGCTGGTATGGTTTTATTCTGAGCTGCATCCATTTCAAGTAACATTTAATATATATCAAAGAGGTAAAGTTAGCACATAGACTGCATGTATTTTGCACCTCAAGCAATGAAGGCATAGGGCTTTGTTTCCCTGACTATAACAATTGCTGCTTAGCTGGAGAGACAGTATGTGGTGTACACAGACTTCTTTGAGTTCTTGCAGTAGGATGGATAGCACTGGAAACTTGTTGGGCTCAAGATCTTCCTGGAGAGTGCTGAGCTCCTTTTGTTGCACATGTTCCTGGCTCTTTCCTGGGTGTTCTCTTGTGTGCTGGGTTTTCACAGAAGTAATCATGATGAAATTGGCTTAATCAGTGGTATGGGTTGAATGACCAAGTTTCGAATTATATCTGGTTTAAATACTAAATTGAGACTGGTTTCTATAGTGTATTCGCTATAGTGGGAGAAAAACTACATATGGATGAGCTTAGTCTGCTCATTGGTCTGTGGACATCTTGTCCCTAGAGATGGTGCAAATCCACAGGATATCCCTTAGCAGGATTTTTGTGCTTAATCTTGTGAGTAGGCTGTAAAATCAGAGGTGGAAGGGCTTCTTTTGACTATGCAATTGGTGTGGCTTTTGTGTACTATTTCTTCTAGCAGATATGTGGGATCTGCTGCATTTTAGACATGTACTCCTGATGCAGAGGCAAATGTGGTCCACCAGATAAAATATCCATTTGTTTCACTTTAGTCCTCTTTTCCATAAACAGCGGTCAGTGACAGTGTTGTTAGGAGTCACATGAACTGGGCTGCAGATGAGCGCATGTGAGATGATGCCAAGCCCCAGACCAGGGATATATCCCAGTTTGGCTGGGGGAGGCTCAGCTCTTGTGGTCCTCTTGTTTGTCTGTCTCCTGTGTTATTTCTCCCTCCTGACCCATCTCACAAATCACATAGGGGAAACTGAAGCAAATGGGAATGAACTCTGAGGTTGGAATGGATTTGCCCTCTCCTTCCTGTTCTCTCCCTGTCTACCACAGAGGAGGCTGCTGTCGTCCTCATCTCCCCTGCATAAGGGCAGGGGATAATGATTTTAAATTAAAAGAGGGTATATTAAATGTAAAGAAGGTATTTTTTACAAGGAGGGTGGCAAAACACTGGAACAGTTTGCTGAGAGGGATGATCCCAACTCTGGAAATATTCCAGGTCAGCTTGGATGGGGTTCTGAACAACCTAATGTAGTTGAAGATGTTTCTGCTCATTGCAGGGGACTTGAGTCACAGTTTCTGTATAAACATGTATTCATGCAAAAGTTGTGCTTTTATGTTTTCCTAGAAGTGCCTTAACTTATACACTGGGAAAAAGTGGTGATAGGGATTCCTGTCTGAGATCTTGCCTATAAAAACCACTGCCCTTGCTTTTGTAAGGCACATAGGGATGTGCATGACATGAAGGAAAATTTGTGGAAAGGTTTACTGCACATGTTGTTAGTACAAGTGCTTGTACATATAAATGCATTTTATTGCTGAGGTTTCAGTGAGTACTGTGTGCAGCTTTGCTTTGGAACAAAGTAGTAAGCCATCTTCTGACAGGGCCTGAAGTTTCTACATGCATTATTTTTGTTCTCTGAAATTTTTATTATAAGCTCAGCAGCATAAAAGTAGTGGATTCCGGCTCCAGTTTTGATGTGCTATGCTGAGCTACAAAGATATTTCTAGAGGGAGACTTCACTTAACTGTGCTCAAACTGGAAAGGAAAACTGATGCTCTGCAAGTATTGGGTCCAGATCAGCAAGAATTTCAGAGCAGAAATGAGGAACAACGGAATGGAAGACTCTTTTCAAAAAAACCCACAACTCAAACCACAAACAAACAAAAAACCTGTTGAGAACATCACTGTGAGTACTCCAACTGGACAATTTTGAAAACTAGAGAACTTATTTGGAGGAATGGAAATAAAATTGAGGAAGTGTTGGGGTAATAATGTAATTGCATGGAATTGTGAGCTACTGCTTTCAAGCCCTTTTTTCAGTGTCTTTTCTTTCAGTGAACTTTCTGATGTTTTAAAAACCAAATGATATGCATTTGGTCCCAAGAGCCCTATTTTACATGTCTGCAGTGCTTTTGAAACACTTTCTTTACCAGTTCCCATGTCAAATATATGTACTAAAATGTCCTTAATTTTCTACTGAAATCCCAAATCTTTTATTTGGAGGGTGTTTCTGTAAAAGCTTTAAACTTCTAAAACTGCATCTAGGATTGATAGTTATTTCAGATTCTTTGTTTAAGAGTTTACTTTCTGTAAGCTTAACATTATAAAAGGCACAATATGGAGTTTATTGGCTCAGCACAGAGTTTGGTAGAGCAGGGGTAGTGTCTGAGTCTAATAATTTTTATGTTTAAAAGATGATATATTTGTTTTTAAAATCCATTCCTGCATGTGTTGTCATGCCAGAAGGGACTCTGATAATTAAAGTACAGGGAAGTTAGCTTAGGTATGTAAAACTTCTCATTATATCAGCATGTTTGCCAAACCTCACCTATAGTTACAGTGACATGTCTTGGTAAGACAAAAGCTGTAAGTATTGCCAGCAGTCCCTTTGCTTTCAGTTGGGAAAGCAAAGATTTGGTTGAAGGCATGTATTTTTGTTTGACAGCACTGGTGCCTGAAACTGGAAATGGCAAAATGTTTCTGATAGCTTTTTTACTATATAATTTAATATAGCTCTTTTCCATTACAGGAGTACAACCAAGAAAAGAATCCAGGGAAAAAGAAAAAGCATACTAGAATAATGTGATTTAAACTTTGACAGCGTGTCCTCATTTGCAGCTGATAATGCTAGTGAAAATTTTGAAGACACTATTCTGCTTACAGAATAATGGAAGATGAGAATGAATATATGTTTCTGGCTAATTGTGATGCTCATAATTCTGTGATTCCATGTAGCAAGAGAGAGAACGCTGCACGCCATTCACCAGCTGCTTTGAAAGTGTGCAGCAGGAACAATTTTCAATCTCTTTTCTGCAAGTGACAGCAGAGTTTTAGAATTGCAGGAGGTATGTCAGTTTGCCAGCCTTTATGTGAGGGGTAGCTTGTATCGAAGAGTTGAGGATGAGTATTTGGCTACAAATGCATCTGTTGTTTGAGAACACGTAACAGCAAAACAAAACGGTGAGGGGGATTTCATTCATTAGTGTACAAGAGGCAGCTCTCAAATACCTGTGTCACAGTTTGATGCTGGCAAACAGAACTACCTTTAGTTAATTAGGTAAGTTTATCTGAAAATATGAGAATTGTTCCTAAACATTATTAATGGCAAAATTTGACAGAAGTTTGCATGTTTGAATGAAAAAAAGCTTTGTACTGACATTCAGTAGTTGTGTCTGTACTTCAAGACTTGATATTAAGAAATGGCTAAATATTCAGTCTCCAGAGCTAAAGTCTCTCATGTTCTTACAAATTATGGAGATGATTGTGCCAGCAATATATATACATATCCTGTGTGTTGGTAGATTAGAAAGGATGGCAAAAAAGAATGGTAGATGCTCTTTCCAGTAAGAATTTCCTTAAGGTTAAAATGTTAAATAAAGGTATCTAGGAATTGACCAAAAATAAGGGAGAGGCACTAAAATTTTTAGATGCTGGCATTTGAAAGGAAAAATAAGAGGTTGTTAGGACTGAATTGTTCTTTTGAAAGCAGTAGAGTGGTCAGTAATCTTAAAGTGACCATGTTGGTAGCTGTGGCTGGAGTGAAGCCTGGTAATGCAGGATGGGTCGTGATGGCCACCAGGAAGCTCCACATCTGCATTTACATCCATGTGTCACAGGTGCAAGTGTCTCCTATCCAACACTCCTGGCTGTAGCAACAATTCTAGCTGTGGTTGTTTGAGATTAATGCAAAATGGACACTCAGTCATATTGCTACCAGGCGATTGTAAAATCATCTGTAACAGCCCTGTAGTATTTTCTCACTGAGTAAAATTGCATTTGTATGTCTACTAGAAATTAGTCTGGTAGGGGTCAGTGTTTAGGAGCTTCAGATCCACCATTTGTTTTCTCTGGCTTCTTTGTGCTGATGAATGGGATGTGGCTCTTCCATTTCAAGATTAACTGCAGTAGCAGAGTGTTACTTGTGATACGATAACTGCTCTTTTTATCGAGAGAGACAGGCAGAGGAAGAAAAAAAGGCATGTTGACAGGCAGCTGAACTACATTTCTATCAGCAGTGTAACGTCTCTGCTCCCTCTGCCTTGGTCCTCTATAGGTAGCCCCTACTGCCAGTTTCCATTGACTCTCGCATTTCATCTCTTGCTGCATCTCTTGTCTTTCTCCAAAGTTAGGGATCCAAAAGGCAGACCTGCAGTGGAGGTCAGGCAGCAGTGGGGTGATCAGATGCTGCCAATGCTCCTTGGTCCTCTTTCTGGTTACTTCTGCACTCTTCAGGTAGTTCCACAGGTGCATAGCCAGTAAGAATTGCTTACAGGAGACTGATGTAACTGGTCTGGTGGTGAAAGAAAGATTACTGGCTGATCTAAAATCTGATTTTCAGGAGCTTCTGTTGTAAACCTATCTCTTCTGACCCTCTTAATTTTACAGTTTGTGAAGGTAAGAGTGGTGTTTTTAAAGCAGAAGTTACTGTTTGCCCTTCCCCCCAGTGAAAAAATAAAGTCAAACCCAGAAACATATTCTGCTTTCAGAACCAATATTAGGAGAAAAAAAAAGCTGAGCTATATTGGAGTTGGATTGCACAGAACAACCTGTGGGATTACCTTTCAATTTTGACTTTACTGTGTGTTACATGTTTCTGTACATGCAGCAGTGTGCACTATTACATTGGTAAGTGCATAACTATGAAGAAAGTATTCCAGATTATAGTATAATGCTGTTAACTTTTTGATGAAGTATTTGCAGTATTTAAAATAAATGGTATGTTTATTATGAAATTTTGAGTGAAGCCAGTGAAACCCAACACCAGAAGGCTTTGTTAAGACAGAAGCAGGGGTCTTTTCTGTAGCAAATCAGTGTTATGAAATGAAAAAAGTTTTATGAAACAGGGCAGTTCAGTAACACTCTGGTATCAGCTTAATGCAAAATGCTGATTGCATAGTGGTGAGATGGTATCAGGCTATTGAAGCATTCGAAGCTGACTTGAATTTTGGTATTACTATATATTGTTGTTCTTCAGGAGAAGAAATCTAATGTTAAAGTACAATAACCTTTGGTTAATATGAATATATCAGCATGTTTGTTTTAAAAGATATAAATATACAAATTCAAAAAAAAGTAAAAGTGGACTTGGATCCTTATAGAAACTATTTGTCATTCTGAGAGAAGCCCACATTGGTTCTCCTTTGGGGAAGAATAATTTGTTTTTAGTCAAATTGGATTTGCTCATTCGTTTATCTGTTCCAAAACTCTTGACTTGAGCTCTGCAGTCTTGACATTCAGAACAGCCTACAGTATTAATGAAGGAAAATCTTGAAGAATGTTCAAACAACAGAAGTGCATGAATTAAATTTACTGTGAAGAGTTTAAGAGATGCATTTTATGTCTGTAAATGTATTGATTACTCATATATTAAGTGTCGTTAAAGCTTCACAAGTCAGTACCACTTATTGAGCAGAACTTGCAATTTTGGTTGTCTTGAACCTACATTTGAGAAACAATTGGTTTATTTCCTAGCCAGATTAGCTTGATTTTGTGAGATACTTAACCATTCCATTGATCTTGTAGGTGACAAACACGTTTCCTGGAATTACTAGCAATTGAAAGGATATGCTGTGCTCTTGCAGTTACTTACACTGAAGTCAATAGGATCTTCTGAGTGCTCAGTACTTTTTGAAATCAGGTCACATCTTTAGGTTTCTATATTAGGATTTTCAAAAGGACGTTGGCTCCATGACTTTGTCAGGTCAGAGCCTGAATCTGTTACTCCTTTCTCAGCAGCTTTGAGGATACTTTTTTTTTCATTATTTGCTTTCCTCAGTTTCTGGTGAGATCAGCCAATGGCAGCCAAACCATCACAGGACAAAAGATGTAAGATCCATCTAGCCCTTGAACAGCTGTGCTTCTCAGTTCTTTCATTTCTGGCTCTTTCATTTACTTGTCATATTTGCCCATGTACAGCAATCTTAATTCTCACTGCATGCTCATAAAACACTCAATGCACCTCTTAAATTGCTCTCTTGTGATCTAATTCTCAAATACAAAAAATAATAATTCTTGGGCCTGTTTTTAGGTACAATGTTACATAAACAGCAGTGCTGCTAATACAGTGGGTAGAGATTGATTTAAATCTTTTCCTTACCATACATTGCTCCTACCTCTTCTGAAACATTGGGTCATTTTTGGTCTACGTGACTGCTTTGAATTCCATGTGAATACCAGAATAATAGCTGAATAACTTAAATGAACATATTTTCCTTGCTATCAGGATGCAAAATTCCACAAGTAAGAGTCAACTTTTGAAGATAAACCTGTGCCCCAGTACTGTCATAGCTGCAAAATATGAATTATCTCTGTGTGTGTGTGTGCAGGTCAGATATCTGTGCATGCACATCTGCTATTTGCATGCCTAAGTTAGGCTAGCCCAATTGCACATGCCTGACTTGAAAAATCTGCCCTGTAGTTATTAGAAGATGTCATACATTTTTCTGGCACGTTATGCAATGCAGGGGGATGAACTCTTCTCCCCCACCCAAGACACAAGCACAGACACACACTCTCCAGAGGTTTGTGTCCACCAAGGAGGAGTGCTTTATTTCCTTTGTAGGTGTTTTCCATTTGGAGCAGGTGTGAGAAATCAGGTATGTTTTGGCTCCCTTTACCACAGACACAAGAAGCAGATGGCTTAGGTTGGTGCTTGCTGAACATATGGAGCAAACATACTGCTTACCAAGCTAGAACCTCAGCTGCAGTAGCCAGTGCTTTCTGCTTGCCATTTAACTGTGAATGCTTATTATGTATTAAGAATATTGCATCCTTTCTCCATGCTGTGTTGTTCAATGCCCTTTTCCCTTTGGCTCTTTCCTCTTCTGTCTGACACTCTTTGTTGCAGTCTCCTTTATTTTGTTCCTCAAATAAATGGATGATTATTTTTTAACTTTAGGGATTGCGTGGTGCCATATTGCTAACAAAAAGGATCATGACTAAAGTTTTCATTCATGTCTGCTTCTAAGGATAAAGGATGAAAAAAAACCCCAAGATATAAAAAGGATAACAAGCATACCTGCTAATATTTGGAACTTGGATGCACGTGTACCAGAGTACAGTGGGGAGCATCAAAATCTTCCTCTTTTAAACTCATCAGCCTTTAGGGGAAAAGAAAAGTTAAAGGAGTTAAAACCTTCATAAAGCCAGTAAAATAGAACTATGTGATTTAAGCTGTGAACTCAAACTCATTGACTAAATTCTTTCATAAGTCCACATCTAAAAACCTAAAGATGTGGTAGGATTTTGAGGCAATCCATTTGCTTTGGTGGGAGTTCCTTGGCCCTCAGCACCACTTAGTGTAAATGAGTCTGATTGATTGGAGTCTGAACCATGAGTGTTAGTGCTTGAGGCACCCACTGAGGAAAAACCTGGACTCTTATTACCAGATATTTCTCTGCTGAAATAATGCTGTGATTGGTATGTTGGGCAAGATAATCTCCTGAGGTTCCTGCCTTTCTGCAATCCTTAAATATTTGAAAGAGTTAAGAGAGTGGCCTCAGGCCATGGTGTAGAACTTCATGGGATGCATTTAGTCCTTAGGCCATATTTTCCTGTTTGTTCTTACTTAAAAGAAACCCCCCAATAAATCTGGCTGTTAATGAATGTCTTAAAATCAAAGGAGAAAGAGTTGGCAAGGAAATGGGAAGGCAGTGAAGGTTTTGAGCCCTACTCTCCTCCAGCAGCAATAAATATGGGAGCATTTCCTGTGGGAAGGGTTGATGAAGATGCAGGAGCTGAGCTCATCGAGGCCTGGCTTTGTGGGTTCAGAGCTGCACCCCTTCAGCTCCTGCACCAGTGTTTGCTCCTGGGAGGGCTGGCTCACCTGTACACCTTCATCTCCCTGACTGTTGGAGTGGCCCCCTGTACTGTGCACATATGCTGGAGACCTGATTTATAATTAAGAGCAGCTGGCCCTGCTGCTGTCCAAAATAATTTCCCCTAGTGAAGGATCAGTGAAGAGAAATGCAGGCAGATTTTAGCCTTTTGTTGAAAGAAAGAAGAGGAGCCTTCATTCTGCGTATAGCTGGGGGAAGTTTATTACTTGCCTGAAGGACCAAGAGCTGAGGATCTTCCATTTTATGAGTCCCTCCTTTGCTGTACCCTGGGTGAAAAAAAGAAGTTAAAGTTGCTTAAAGATAGCTTACGGGGATTCCCCATATAATTATTCAACATGGTCTGGGGACTACTTCTACCCTGGTAGAGTTCAGAAATGCAAAGAGCAGAAATACGGTGAAGAAACACAAACAACAAAAGGCTCCCCTGCCCTCCACTTTTACCCCCATTTTTCCAGATTTTGTTTGGCACCTCTCTAGGATGTCAAGTAACTTAATAACCTGAGCATTATTTTTATGAAGTTGATGGAAAAAGATTTTACATTGTCTGTTATAGCTAACTGCACTCAAATGGAGTCCATGCATAATGTTTATTTTTAGTAAGTATAAGGGAAGTTAATCTCATATTATTTTTTTTTTTCCCCTCAGATGTATCTTTTATTACTAAATGAAGCACATAAAATATTCATATATGTAGAAACATTTTTGGGTAGTCCACTTATGTCTCCTGCTGCAACTTCACCTCCCTGAGAGATGGGAGCGCAAAGCCTGTCCTTGGCAGTGCTCTGCCACTTTCCTGGCTGTATTTAGACAAACTTTTTTCTTGTCTTGCTGTCTCTGAAGCAGTGTAGAAGATGTGGGAGGAGGATGGGGCTGTCATAGACCAACTCTTCTCGGGGAAGAGTCCTCTGGGGTAACGAATTAGAGTTATCAGTGAGCCAGTGGCTCTTGCCCTTCTTTGCACCCTTGCCCTGTGTGTCCATTGCGTGATGGCAGTGATCCTGCAGACCAGGCTCTTTGGCCTCCTGTTTCTTTTCTTAGCTAAAACAAAACCTGCCACAGGGTACAGGAGCACAGAAGCAGCAGAGGGGAGCTCCTACTGCCTTTGGGGCTGGCTGATATGGGGCTTCAAGGAGGCAGCAGCACAGGGCTGCCAATCCTGTGGCCTTTAGGGGCTAGTGGAGGATGTGAGGGAATATCGTAGGAGGGATGTTCTTGACAAGCCTCTGACCTCCTGAAGGAAGATAACAATAAGCTAGTTCTTAAGAGAAACCTTAGGAACATATTCATAGGGAGTAGGATGTAGCATCTCTCTAATCAGCAGTTCTGTGAAGTGTTTCTGATAAGGAACTGTAGGTTTTTGGACAAAAGTGAAGAGGAACTATCTGATTGTGACTCTGTGACTTGTCTTGGACAGCAGCCTTTCATCTTCTGTTGAGAGTTTTTACTCAGCGTAAACACTGCTGCAAGAGAGGTGTGATTGTTAAACTCAACCAGGCATATCCTGTGTTCTCTGACACAGTGACACCATCAAGGGTGGCAGAGTTGGCCAGTTTCTGTCTTTGTGCCCTGGATTTCCGAATTGGTGAATTTCACCTGCTCTGTGACTGGGTGCGCCTAAGCACACAGAAACAAATTGTGTGAATCAGGTAATTCATTCAAAAACATTTTCACAACAGCCTCAGTACAACCTTTCACCTGGAATGAATTGTGTATTTAAATGAAGGAATTTAACTACTCGAGAGGGTTAAAACAACATCTATGGTTTCTTCAACATATATATATATTTTAATTTTTTTTTCCTTGTGGTGTGTGCTACTGATGCCCCCTGACAATCACGAGAGCATGATGGTCAGCAACTGCCTCTGGTCTGCTAAATGCCAGGTGGAGACTGAAAGCCTGGACTGCAGCACAGCTCAAGTTAAGCAACAAGGTTATACTTTTGCTGTAATATGATTTATGCAGGCCTCCACAGTGGGTATTAAGTTCACTAAGAATGGATGCTGTCCTTTTTCTGGGCATTCAGCTCTGCCATATAAATATGCTATTCAGGTCTGCTAAGTTTTTATAAAGTGCTGTTTCTGCCAGAATAGCTAACGGGGCTTATCCAGCAATGACACTTCAATAGCAAAATGTTTTGTGAATGATTTTAGCCTATTTGTTTTCTGTCCTGCTGTGTTCCTAAATATTTTTACAAAACTATATTTGAGGGAGGAATTCACTTGGAAGGTCTTAGGGAAGGCAAATTAAGAGGTAAATTTTATATTCACTGACACAGTCTATTTTCATTAAGTTGAAAGTTACAATGCATATATGACTGCGTTAATAATAAAATGGAATGTTTGCAAATACTGCTGTTAAAGCTCAATTCTTCAGTTAAAAAAAGGAGCTGTTAAAGGTGGCTGATGAGGAGGCAGCAGTTTGTCCACCACTTACATGCTGCTGTACTGTGGAACTAATAGCATTAATACAAGAAGCATTTTCAGTTTGCACATCTAATGTAAAATACTAGATTTGGTAATAATTGAATGCTGAAACAAACAGTCCAATTACTAAGGCACTGTAGCTTTTGTTCATGTGATGGGCAGGCAACAGTTCTTGCTTGTACCTGTCCCTACTGATTATTATTATGCGTACTTAAAGTTCCTCTTTATTTTTTCCATTTTCATAAAAACTGCATTATGATGTGACATATCTTTTCCAGATATTTTGCTTGAATAAATAAGTAGGATATTAAATTCAACTAGGGTATTAGATTATAAATTAGTTCTGTAACAGCCGTCATAATGTTATTTAGATTTTCAGTTTACACAGACCTTGTAGCAGCTCCCAAGAGCTATGCTACAGAATTAGGGGAAGATGTGAGTTGATGTAGGAAAATTGGTTTTGGTAATATGCTGATGTCAGTAGAGTTTTTCTGTGTGGAAAGATATTTAAATTAACATTTTTACTTACTCCATTGTACAAACTAAAGGTTGGTAATGATTTCAAATTGCTGAGGAGTTGGTGTTTGGACTATGCAAACATGACCATAAATGTATTTTCCCTAGTACGGCAATATTTATATTTTAAGTTTGTGTATGGGGTTTATTTTTTACAAACAGAGTAACGTATTTTAATCTTCCCTGTAACATAACTATTTCACTAATGTCAGGAGAATGGAAACATTTAAGAGGATTTTTTGATAAAAAACCCCATGCTGGCTAACAGGTACAGAGCTTTCTGTATCAAGGAAGAAAGCACAGACTTACATTGCTGGTCTTGAATAATTGTATCATGATTAGCAAGCACAGTGACACCATATTGGTGAGAGAGGTGTGAAAACATGCACATTTATAAATACATTTATTAGGCAGATGGATTGTAATGGTAACCTGAAGAGAGAGCTTCTAAGTAAAAAGATTTATAACTGCTTACATCGGTATTCTTTAAATGTGGGAATCTGTACCCACTGTGATGTTTTATACATTCAGCAAAAGATTAAAGGTGAAAAATAACTGTGAAAGAAACTGGCTGTCCTCCTGAACCATTTTCTGAGATGATGGACAGCATTATTGGTAGGGGTCTTAATTAAAATCAAACCAAACAAAACCCAACCTGTTTGCTTCTAATAATGAGGAGTACTGGAGTAAGGGAACAGACTATCTCCTTCTCTAGAGAAAATTGGCAGATGGAGAAGATGTATGTGCAGTTATCAGCAAGATTTCCTTGAAACCCCCTCTGCTGCCTGTCACTGAGGTGCTGTTTCATCAGGGTTTTGGTAATATGCTGATGGCAAATCAGTACTCAGGGCTGAAGCTTGTGCTTGTGCCGATTCTCTCTTCTCTTTCGCCTCCTCCCAAACTCTGCTAAACAGCCCAAAAAGAAGTCCATGTCAAGTGGGATGTTATTCAGAAATCCTCTTTCCTGCATATGTTTGAACAGCAGATTATTATAGCCAGATCTTTATTTTATGCAAACTATTGTCTTCCCCAGGAAGAGGAATTGGTCATGGAGCTGCATGTTTTTTGTCCCCAGCTATAGCTGTGTGTGTATGACCCATGGCCTTGGGAGCTATCAGCTCAGCTCATTGCATTCCCAAATTGGGTATGTGGTGCCAAACAACAAAACCAATCTAAATTGGAAGTAATTCTGATGTGAAAAGATTTTTGAAGAAGGAATGAGAGCTCAGACTTGACATTTTACTATCCTTAACATTTCATCTGCCCACTGCCCAGGAATGTGGATGTCTTCTTGTTGTTGTCTCCTATGGGTATCCCAGTCTGTGAAGCCTTTTCCTGCAGCTCTCATCTTCCCTTTTGGTGTCAATCTTCCTTCTCCAGGAAGCAATTCCCCTCCCATTGGATGACCACCATGTTTTATAGATGGTTGAAAAAGCTTAGCTCCTGCTTGCATATGGTACCTGTGGTCTGTCTTTGCTTTAGTACCTGCTGAAATTCATTCTGTACGTGTAAACAAATAGTGTGGTTAATGGGTGCTGACAGCTACATGACTGTTAATGACTGGGCTGCTTATTTAAGGGTCTTAAATCTGGATTCAGGAGCCATGAATAAGCGTTTTGGGTTTATTTTGTTGTTGTTGTTTTGGGTTTTTTGTTTGTTTGATTTTTTAATGTCAGAAGCATATTTTAATGCTGCACATCAGTTGATAGTGTCTAGTGTTTCTGTGTAAGTTCATGACTTTGGGCATGCTTTTATATGCAAAACATGTCTGGAGCCCAAATTTCTAGCTGCATGATGGACATGTGATGTACATCCACTATTTGGAATGTGATTTGTCATCTAAATGTAGGTGGTGTTAGAATCTGAATGTCTTGTTACTGTGAAACATTTTGCTGCTTTTAAAACAACTTGAACAAAGAGAGCCCTTCACACTGCACTGTGATGTGTGTCTTTATTGAAAAAGCTCCTCTCCATTGCCGAGGCACTGAAGCATTTGCATTAAGTGATACAGGAGATGCCATAGCAATTTCATGAGAATTACCCTTTGCAATGAATGTTAGATTAAACATCTAAGTAAAATCCTTTGCAAGTGACCAGGAGATAAATTAGAGCAGAGCTGGATGTTGGACAATTAAATTATGTACCTTCTTTTAAAGATTGTTTTTAATTGATTTGGTGCATACCCTTTACTTAGGTAATAATGAACGTTGTACCTGTGGCTATATGACCACTCATGTGAGCTAGATTTACAGCTCTAAGAAACTCCCTTTATCAAAGAAAACAATTTCATAAAGTGGTGGTCTCCTCTCACTGCTCAGTTGCTGATAAAACATCTAGACTGTTTTCTGGTTAGTTCTCCAGTCTTACACTAGTATTAAAGATGTTCTTTAGCAGATAAATGTAGAGTTACCACATAATTTTAGCAACCTAATTTGTTCCTTGCTTACACACTACAGCAACTTTCATGTCTCAAACTCCTCCTATCCAGTAGGGCTTCTACAGCACTGCAAAAATGAAGCTAGGAGGGAGATGACCATTAGATAGAGGAGGAGAAGAGCACAAACATACAGGATATAAAAATATGAAGGAAAGAATTGAAAGTAGCTGGAAATTTTTGCCAGGACAGAAGTTCCTCCTATTTTCCTTCTGACAAAGCTTGAATCTAAGCAGTCCTTAAAACTCCCAGTGTGGGTGATAGGTATTGCAGATCTTCAGTGCCTGTCAGTACTGGACACTACCATTATGATTTGAAGGTTGTGCTGGGTATTAATTTAGCTTTGGCCCAACTTTTATATGTTCCTTTCCAGTTTGCAGTTGCTATATTTTACCAAACACACACCTGAACTGAAGTCTAAGGTAAGAGTTTCCAAAGCCGTCTCTGAAGTTAACCCTGTGTTTGTAAATGTTGTGATGACCAACAGAAAGAGGACTTTCCTTAGCAAGGGACACACATAGCGCGGAACAGGAGGAAAAGAGGTACAGAACTGCTGTAGTAAAGAGAGGGTCTGAGGAGGATTCACAGTGCTCGCCTAAGTGCTTCCTACAGGAAAAGGACAAGACAGATCCACAAAACGCCAGCTGCAGCCTGAGGTGGATATTCCACAGCTGCTTTCAAGTAGTTTTCTGCACAAAAGTCCTGAGAGGTCACAGTGGCAAGAAGATGTCTTTGAGGATGCTGTCGCTGCTAATCGCAGTGGGCGAGTCTGGTTACAAGTTTCTGAGCTGTAAGGGTTATGACACGTTCTGCAGATTGGACAAGAAAAGGATTCCTATTTGTTTGGAAAGATATTCTTGAAGGTTTTCTCCTCATAGCCCTGCATGAATAGCTGTATGCATGAGTATTGCCTCAAATCCCCACTTGGGCTCAATCAGGGCATATTTCATTTCTTCATTCCCCCTTGGATTTAAAAAAAAAAATCTTTGAGTTACACATTTAAAAATTTTTGGATAATGATATCAACCTCTAAAAGGAGAATCTAAACTAAAAAAATCAACCTAACAATTAGATAGCTAATGTTTGCATAATTTTAATTATCGCATATTCCAATTATTTCTAATTCATTTCAATATACAAATCACTATTTTATATATGACATGTTGTTAATGTTTACTACTATAATTACTAATTTGCAATATAAGGCAGCAATCTTATAGTTATCCAGTTTTGTATAATTATTATGTCAAATAGGAGATGGCAATTAACACTGAAATATATTAGAAATGAATGTACTAAAATCAGTCTAAGAATATTTGACGTGCACTTGTCATGTAGTGCATGGACTGCATTTTCCTCCTCTTTTCCCCCTAACCATGCTTTTAGACAATGTGTTTGAGATCGCCTAGGATTTAATTCTGTAGAAGTTCCTATTTCACCATCCCATTAACCAGTAGGTTAAAGCTAGAATGAACAAGCAAAATCCAGTGTCTTCTGTAGCTAACTCTTGTGTGAGGTTTCAGAGTTTATGTGCCTTGTTCTGCTTTAGCATTAAAGAAAGTCCCTTCTTTAGTGACTGCTTAAAAATGAGATGGTTTGAGTTTTGCTGCCCATAGCTCAAATTCTTTTAAGGAGATGTTCAGAGAGTGTTTTGAGCTGTAAGGCTGGCAGTGCCTTAGCAGAAAGGTGCCAAAGGAGCCATGGGCCTGCAGCTGGCATCACACCTTGTTGTGCAGAGCTGAGCTGCCAGGGATTGCCCTTGTGTGTGGAAGGATAGAATGTAAGAAAATAAAGATGGTGCAGAAGGCAGTCTCACACCTGAGGAGTTGCAGCTGTGCTAATCATCAAAGACTAGGAACAGGCCACAGCTGTCCAATAAGATGAGTGCTACAAAAGAGTGGGTTGGCTGGCTGAGATGGGAGTTGGAGTTTGCTGGTTGTGCTGTGAAGAGAGTTGGAGTTTGTTGTTGGCACTGTGCAGAAGAAGGAGTCAGTGCTGTGAGGAGTTGCCCATGAGAAATCACTGGGGAGGTATGGGAACTTTTGCAATAAGATGACAACACCTGTGTGATGGCAGAAAGAGTCAGGGTGAAGAGGGTACCAAAGCTGTGTACAGTGATCCCCATCAGGACTCATACATTCCTCTGAGACCATCCAAAGCACAAAGTCCTATGCATTGCATCTTTAATATGTTGGTCCTGTTGTGTTCAAACTTGACTAGAAGATGGGTTTGGCTCCTCATCTGGAAAGAGGGAATCAGAGCGGTATCTCCTGTCCCCTGGGAATGAACCGAAGTGCAGGGTTCTACTTACAAGTTACTTAGCTTCTTCCTTTGTAGAGCTGGGCTGCCCTCCTGTCAAGGGTGAGAGTTGGGAGCCAGGAGAAAGTAGGAATCTGAGGGGTTGTGGCACCTGTGGGATGGGAGAGACTTGACCTGGGGTGCATTTGGGAGGCCCTCACTCCACTGACAGGCCCAGTGCAATGCAAAAGGTGGGAACAAATAAACACATTGACAGATAATAAATGATATCCCTAAATTATCCATTGAATCCTTAAAGAGGGGGAAAACCCCTTATTCACAGAGAATTTAAATTAGCAGTATCACTTAAACTTTCTATGTGGCAAAAATAGTTCTCAGTGACAATTCCTTTTTTTTTTTTTGCCAGGGATTTAAAATCTGGGCAGCTCTAAGCCCTGCTAAACAAAATTCATGGCTGTACATCTTAATAAAGCAAAGAAGAGTGCAGAGCGTGTCAAACAAATTCACCTCCTTGGTGTAAGTGTGAGGCTGTTGCAGTGGCACACAGCAGCAGGAGATCCAGACAGGACCCTGGATGTGTTAGCAGAGCCTATTGACTTATATCAGTCCTTTTGCCTGGTTTAAAATTGATCCCCTTAGAAAAGTTAAATATCACCTATGTTTGTAGATTGCTAGACAGCTATTAAGATAATGCTTTTATAAATACAGATGGTGCCCTTATCAAAATTACATGGCAGTAAATAGATGCCAGTAGAAATAATATGACACTTTGATTAGCTAATAAAATGAAGCACAAATAGAATGGGGATGCTAAGTTGCTCTGACAGTTTTCATACTGTCTTATTTATTGCTCATTTAGCTTTGATAAGTTTCTATTACAGTTTTGGCTTCTTAAGCAATTCCTTTGAACTTTTAATTTTTAAACAGTAATCTGCATTTTATTGACTTGGGTGAAAAATCCCCATTGTCAATAAGCTCTTCATCATGATAGTAAATGTTATCATTCTTTTTAAAGTAAATTCATAGGCCAAATTGCATAATGGAATTTGTGGAGATAAAAGTAGCAAAGAGAGTGCCAATTGATTTTACATGAAAATTATTGATTACAACAAATTATTGCTGAAAGTTTGGCAAGGAATATTGGTTCTGTGATTGGTAGCTTTTTATGCCATAGTGAAAGACTTGTATCAGGACATTGGATGACAACAGGAAAATTGTACAGGAGGACTTTTTAGTACTTAAGGCAAGATACTCTGTTGTTCAAAACTCGTGTAACTCCATCAGCTTCAGTGGGATTGAGACATGGCCTGTTCACTATTAAATCTCCTGATCTTAGATGTGAGGAAAATGCTGCCTGTCACCTGAGTCATACTGGAAGAACGTGTTCACTGATGCACAGCTTGGGATGGGTAATGGCAGTGATAATCGAGAACCAGACAGCAGTTGAGAAGAGTGCAAATGGTACGTGGGTCATTAACATGATCTTACCAGCATAATGCTGACCAATATTTCTGCCTTTTTGGTACTTAACAAAACTTGACTTAGTGACTCAAAAGCAGAAAATTATTATAACCTGCGACAGTTTAAAAATCTTTCTAGAAACTTTCAGCTGGGTCCACTTTCTTGGAGAGTAAAGAGCTTGGTTTTGTTCTTTACTTGCAACCTGTCGCTAATATTAACCGTGTGGTGTAGCAGTGCTCCCAGTAAATGTGTTGAGCTAGATAGATATCCTCTTCCATTTCTGCAGAGAAAAAAGGTCCCTGTGCCAATGTTCCTATGCACAGTGTGTTCCTGTGCACCTTGTGAAGCAGCAGTGCTGTAGTTGAACATGACACCCAGTTCTCCCCAGTCGCACTCAATAATTACTGCTGTGATGGTGTCGCTCCGCCAGTAGCCAGCAGTTTGACACAACGTTCAGGGAACCAACTGTCAGCCAGATGGAAAGTGGGAACAAGCTTCCCAGCTGTCGCATTCTTCTGGAGCCACACTGAGCCTCCCAGTTCAGATTTGTATGGCCCAGCTCTAGCTCCACTTGCCCATAGGCACAACAGCATTGTCTTCCTGTCTTGGTAGGCTCTGCCTACCACCAGGGCTGGGCTTGGGGGACATAAATTTATCTTCTCAAATTTAGACAGTTGGTGTGAGGATGATGCACAACTTGTGTATAAAGACTGTTGACTGTATGGAGTTTCCAGCTGTTGCACAATCACTGGAAAGTGTTAGTGGAAAAAGCAAAGGCATCTTACATAACTTCCTTCAGGCTCCCTGCCATCAAGCTTCCTTGTGAAGGGGTTGGTTTGGGACAATGAAGGCATTTTAACCCTTGATTAATCCTACAGATTTAGCCTACATGTTGCAAAGAGCTCACTGTTAAAGAGCAGGTGGGACACACAGTTAGTTGCCAGTTGGAAAAAATCCTTTTGGGTGTCCAAGTCCCAACTGTGTGAGCTTAATGGAATCATCTTGTTGTTTCTGCTTTCACTTTTTGTTGTAAAACTTTAAAAACCTATTTTCCAAATAAATAAATTTAATAAATCCCAAACCATAACAACCCCCCCCCTTCAGATTTCACATCTTTATGGCTGTATTGTCAACTTGATGCATGAGGTTTTAGCTGCGCAAATCCCTTTAATGCAAGTGGGAGTTGTACAGCTAAAGATTTATACATTGACTTTAAAATAATATTGCTTCATCTCTCTTTTGCTGTTTTTTTTGCTTTTTTTTCTTGCGCCCTACTGATTCTCTCTCCAGATTTCCCCCCTTGCTCTTTAATGAAAACGACAGGTTAATTCCATGTCTCTCTTTCTGTTGTGAGAAGCAGGCAGGATGATCCCTTCCTACTCACTGTACAGGGATAAGTCCAAGGGAGTGATATGTGAGGTAGTGATAATATGTGAGCATTAAGATTGTAGTGAAAATCTTTTATCTCATCAGTGATTTCCACAAAAAAAAGAGGTGTGAAACAGCCAATACTGCAGAACCCTATTGCAGTGAAAAAATACCTTTTTGTTTTTGAAAAGTTTGGTGTTTTTTTTTAGAATGATTGTGTCAGCCTTTCTGGCTAAGATTTCCTCTACTGCTTATAAGTAATGTGGTTGACACAAACAGATGTACATAAATCTAACATTTCAAGGAAGATCATGCCACATCCTATCTATATGACAGGGCAGAATTTGAACAGTCTTGTGCTAGCCTGTGGGCATAATGCAAATTCCTGGGCTGGAGAGACTTGGTTTTGCTCCAGAATTTCAATTGGTTGTCACCTCATTTTTAAAAAATGGACTCACTCAACACAGCTGTGTTATAGTGGTTTCCTTCCTTGTATCAGGAGGGGGCAATGGACCTGAGCACTGAGTCCTTTGGGACTGTGAACAATAAAACCCCCTTTGTCCCCAGTTTCTATTAGAAAGTGCATTCTCTCAATCTTCCTTTGTCCAGAGAATTTTCATTGCTTCCTAGTATTCAACTTGGAAACTGTTTATTGACCATATAGGAGGATATGTGGCTGGGTGTCTTCGTTTTTAATCCAAGGGAAGAGGCAGAATTGTCACCCTTCTGGGTCGGCGTGATAATCCTACAGAGCCCAATCCCTGTCAAAGTGAGAGTGCAACCCAGGTGGAATTCAGAATGCTGTAAGGAAGGCATTTTGCCAAAATGTTTGTCTACAGAATGGCAGAGATTAAAGGCCTTCCAGCTCTGATTGGATTACCATGGACCAGAAGCACTTTAATCTCTACCACTGTGGCTTTGGGGGAAGCCGGTGATTGAGATGTGTGGCGGGACCATGCTGAAGAATTGGATGACTGCACTTAGCTCTTTAATCTTCGAGTCCTGTGGCTGTTACAGAAAAATATTTAACTGTTGAAGCAGAGAAATAGGTAGTGAGCAGTTATTTCACCTTTTGCTATGTGAAGAAAATAAAAATTGCATATTCTCCCCTCCAGAGTTGTGGAAGCAGCCTGTGTGTGATAGCCTGACTCAGAGCAGCCTGAGCCCCTGCTCAAAACACAGTACTGGGTGAGCTGGTGGTTGAAATTAATGTAAGCTCATAATAGCCAATACTGCAAATCAAAGGTCTCTGAAACCTAGTACCATGTTTCAGTCCAGCAGCAGATGCCAGTAGAGGGGTATTAAGCCAGAGTATATTTAAAGTGACTTTTTTTCCCCCCAAGGCTGACAATAGTCAGTGTTTTCTGGACACTTCTTGAATAATTTATATTTAAATGCTCTGTTTTGTGCATGAGAGAGGCTGCGAACAGAGCTATTCAAAAACAATTGCAAATATAGAAATGCCCTTTTGGAGAAAGGAGGAACAAAGAAGCATGAAATACTAACCCCCAGTTTTGGATTATAAAGAAATAGGAATTAACAGCAAATAATAAATGTGAATCTGAGCAGTTTCTCTTGCTCAAGTCTCAGTCGAGAAGGGATAAATTTATTAAAGAACATAAGATATGGGTGAGGTGGTGAAAATAGTCCTAAGAGGTGTGACCAGTGGGATAGAGGATGCTGTGGGACCTGAAGGGTGTCCTCAAGTATGTAAGGCTCCCCAACACAATTTCAGCTATGTATGCCTAAATTTTTCTGGTGTTTTTACATCAGGCTACCCCCAGAAAGAGGCTGGAGGTTGCTGTGAGACTGAGGAAATCTCTAAAACTTGACTCTAAGGTTGAGTATTTATTAAGAGCAAATGGCTCCACATAAAGAACCCTACTCACTAGCAGTTTCTTGGGCTTCAGCAAGAGCAGAAGCCTCATCTCTTGCCCAGCTTGAGCTGGGGTGGCAAAGCTGGAGAAGAAGCAGTAGCATTCACCCATTTTTGGAATGGGAATGAAATCCCTACAAGGCTCAATCAGGCAGGAAAGTCATGTGGCTATTGTCTTTGGTGGGGCTTAGACCACCATAAAAGCACAACTCCCAAAACCAGAAATTGTCTTAATTCCCATTATCATTCAGCAATAGATGTCTGGTCCTTCAGTGAAGTGGCTGCACATTCAGCCTTTGAAAAAATATGGGCAGCTTCAATTGGAAGTGTGTCTAATGCCATGTAGATATCTTTAATTTTGAAATGGTTCTTCAGACTAGGAGAGTAAATCTGTGTAATCCATATGTTTTATATGCTATTGTGCCAGCCTTTCATGGCGAGAAGCTAAATATTTTTGTCATTTTAGCTAGTTTATGTGTGCTGCTCTTTGCTGGCTGAGTGAAATGTCTGATGCATCCCACCCCGATGTCCGCATTTGGATGGAGGATGAAGTGAAATGAACCTTATAAGCCAAACACTGAGTTCCTTTCTGTTCTTTTATTAGCTTTTGCTTGGCAAATTCTAGTTGCTTTTGTATAGAAAACGTAACATTGCAAAAACAGTGGATGTTTATGGAAGGCAAAGCATAACTTAATAAATACAGCATAGATGTTACGAGAATGGATGCTCTTTCTCTAAGTACAGAAGCTACATATGGTGCTGATAGCAAATGCCATATGTTTGTAGAAGAGGCTACATTTGCACAGTGCCTTTTTCTCAGACCTGCTAATCTGTGAAAAATAACAATTCTGTTTAATACTGTTGGTTTTGGCCTCTTGGTTTTGTCCTTTAACTTCTGTGAATTCATTCAGTCAGAATGAATCTGGACACTGGCTCTGCACTCGCACCTCTTCAAGGCCACTTAATCCCAACAGTGCCCATCTGAAATGTCCCTTATTCTAATCATGGTGCTACAAAATTTGATTGTTCTTTATATTGCGGCTCCTGACCCTCCAAATCCTGCGTGCCTAGCTCCCCAGTGACACAGCTGCCAAAGGAAGGTACTCATCCATCACCAGTGTCACCTGTGGCCTCCTGGCAGTGATGCTGTCCCAGCAGACATATGCTTGAATTTGGGCTCTGAGTTGGGGAAAAGATTTGGATCCAGGTGTCCCACCTTTCTGTTGCCATTCCCATCAGTGTATGGTGTAACAGAGCTACTGGCATCTCCTCTGCTAGACAGTCCTGTGTGCAGCTGCTGCTGCTGTTCCATTCAGAGGACAGGAGTAGGTGCCTGTGCTCAGGAGAAGGCTCCGGGCTGTGGATGGAGGTAGCCACCTGGTGCCTTGTTTCAGGCAGTTCTGGAAGGGGATAAGGCTTTAAGTGTACTCAGCAGTGAGCTTTCCTCTTTGGTTACACGGCCACGTGCTTGATATGAGTCTTCTGAGGTTTCTCACACTCCAGTGCTCTTTTGAGGTTGGCTCCTATATGCCTTTGGGGCAATGTATCTACCCCTGTATTTCAGGTTCCCTTTTGGGACCAGATTTCTAGAAATGTATGCCTTGCAAAGCCCAGTTGTAGGTGCCCAGCCTTTTATGGGATCCAACCTCCATCTTAAACCTGCTTAGTTGAGAGCTGATGAGGTAGCAGCCATACCTCGAATTAATGCTGCTTCCAGGAATATCCCAGGCTTTTTAAACTGAAGATTCTTGAATTAACTAGATCTCTCTCAGAATGTACCAGTCATACATGAACTGTGCACAGCCCCTGGTAGTTCTTGGCATTTTAAAAAATATTTTTATTTGTACATGGAAGAAAAACATCTGGAAAACATTGTGTAAGTAATTTAGTTGAGCAAGCTTTTTCACAATAGGCAATAGAGAGTTAATTCTCGGTGTTGTCAGCTACTTTCAGTTTTAAACACGTTTCAGATTCAGAAGACAGCCATATAGAAAAGAATGTTATGTTAATGTGACAGCAATCACAGACACTGCTATTGAAAACTCACTGTTGCTCCCCCCTCCAAAATTAACATCATAACCTTATGTCAGTGACTCACTATTATCCTAATACCTGTTTTTGGATTCTGTCCAGTCCCATTAGATATCCCTGTGTTGATTGCTCTGTTACTGGTGAATGTTAATTGCCTCCAAATCTCAGTGGAGTTCAAAAGCTTAGGGGGAAAAAGTACTGACTGGTAGAGCTGCTAGTTTTATTAACAGGCAAGTAAATAATGAATCTGTTCAGAGATGTGAGTGAAGTGCCTGAGACGTGAGATAAAACCAGCTGATCTTACATCTTTCTTTGCATGTCTGTCATATGTTATTAATTACATAACAGAGTAAGCCATTCCAGCTTTGAACATTGCAATGATATCAGTAGTGCCTGTCCACAGCCTCTGTACCTTCAGAGGCAGTCAGGCTCCATGTCGTTCCCATCAGGATTCTTAACTCCTTGACATTAAGTTGTGCCCCCTCTTACATTTTAAGATGATTTTTAGAGTTATTTGGGACTATTTAATTGAAATTATGATGTCAAAACAGGGTTATAACAAGGCTTGTCACATGTCATTTAGTATTTTTCCCCCTCCTGGTAATGTATATTAATTTTGAATTTTATATAGAGAAACTGCCTTTCTGCTTTGTTTTGAAGGAGAACAGAGATCTCGATTACGTCTCCTCTTCTTTTCTGTTTCTTTTAATCATAGAGTTTTAAGTAAGATCCTTGCATGCTCCCCCTTTTTGACACCAGAAACCTCTAGATGGAAAATCCCCAGTGTAATCCCATTGTGAGTTTGCTTCTTGTAGCATATTTTCTAGTTTAGGTACCTCTTCTGCTAGTTTTTAGTTTATAAAAAGGTTGGTAGCACTTACAGAGCGAAAATAAGTGATGTGAAGAATATACTGTAATCACATACTGCAGAATAATTACATATTTTATATCAATGGTTTTCAGTTGGTTGATAATATTTAATCTCCTGGCAGAGATCTGCAATGATAATTTTAGACACTGACCCTCTAACTTCATTTCAGGAATGAAATATTTCCTAATCCAGTAATTTCTGCCTGCACCATCATGTCGTGGGGATAAAGAAAAGTGACTCCAGGCACCCACTGCTGGATTGCTTAACAGATAAAAGTCAGCAGGTGAATTGCTTGCTGAGTGCTAGGCTGAAGGCAAATGCTAGCCAAATGTGTTATGGCTTTATGAAATCTGTATTAGGGTAGGCAAAGTGAAGTTGCTGTTTTTGTGATTTTAAGTGATTGTTAGGCTGCAACAATGAAAAGCATACCCACCTGATAGGCAGTGTGTCCAGATTAACATGAGCTTTTTAAGCAGTGTAAATGCGATTCAGACAGTGGTCAAAAGGTGAACAGAAGTCAAGAATTTCATTGTGAGGCTCACTCCAGAGCAAAGGAGGTGAGAGAGAGAAGCAGGAAAATTAATGGTATTATATTTCTTGTGGAAATTAACTTGACAGGTAAGTAGTGTTTATTATTACAGTACAGAGCATTTGAATCTTACCCATGTTTTCACCAGGAATGCTGAAAAATACACAGTGTGTTTGGAAGGTCTCTAAGTAAAGATGGTGGGTGACTGAAATAAGCTAGTGTAGCCATCCTGAAGCACATAACTAGCTGCCAGGATTTCACAGCTTCTGAGCTTTAGAAGCATCCCATTCATTTCCTTGCTGAAAATGTTAGTCATGATCTTCTCTAGCTGGTCAGTATCTCATTCTGAAGATACAATTTTCCTATGAAGCCCTGTTTCACTGCATCCCTCTACTTGTGTTCACATTCATGAAGAATTTCAGGAAAAGGAAGGACTCTACATGTTATATCTTGCAAACAATTATGCATTTCATTATTTGCTTTCAGAGTTCATGGTAACACAGACTGTATGCTAAGGCATGAAAAAGGAAAATGAGTAAAAGATTATTTACTTTTGTTTTAGCAAATCAGTATTTTGTTTTGTATTCATATAAATGTCTTCATGTTTAATGTAAGATCATATTAATGTAAGATCATATTTCTGTAGCTGTCCTGTAGCCTTGAAGCATGTGTGTGTTCCTGATCTCAGAGGAAGTTCTTCTGGAGGTGGAACAAAGGGGGCTGAGTATATTTACTGAGGTTGTGCGTCACAGTTCTAGCTCCCATTTTCCTTCCTGGATTCAAGCAGCCTTAACATCTTTCCATGTGCCCTGCTATTAAACAGTTCCTGGCTGAAATTAATTTCCCATTTCTGGCATGTCAGTGCTGGCCACAGGAGAAAGCAGCAGATAAGGTAACGAGGAGGTGCTGTTCATCTCTGCCTGCATCCCCTTTCCATCTCACTGCTAGCTGTGACCTCAAGTCAGGAACTATCAGGAGAAGCCTACCCCAGGCTAAAAGGGAGGATGCTGGCATGTGCTGCTTGCCAGCCATGAGGGCATGGAGATGTAGTACCATTTTGTTCAGTAGGAGTTTGTGCTTGATGCTTGGAAATTGTGTACTGTCTTCTGAGTGCAGGCACTGCATTCGAGCACTCTGCAGGGCAGTGGACACTTGACTGGGGGCAAAAAATGAAACAAAACCCTAGGTGTGGTACTTTGGTGGGGGTCAAATTGAACTTAGATGTAAACATCACCACCCTTCATTGGCATAACTTGTTAGAGTGTATGCTAGGGTTTAATTTAGCCTGGAGACTCTGCTGAGATGAAATTCTTTGTGTACTTGTGAATTTTGCTATCAAGAGTGGGGATCACTCTTGCTGGAGAGTGTTTAAGAGAAATAAGCCAAAAATAGAATAATTTCCATAGCTTAGGAAAAAACCCTTTAGAATCATAAAAAACAATCAGCTGTTAGAAAGAATGAATTCTGTGCTCCTAATTTGCAAGAATCCCAGCAGTTGCTCTTGTGCCCAACCACTCACTAATACAATAAAATATAATTACATAATTAAATACAATATAGGATTTCCATAATAGGGAACTTTATTTCCTTGTCACAATATGGGAGTTGCTGCGCTTGAAGCACACAGTTTGGCACTGTGACTCTCATTAGCTACAAACGTGTCCCGTCCTAGCAGGATTCTCCTACAGGGACACTTCCCAGTCTGGGTGAAAATGGCTTGCTGCAGAGAGTGGAAGCTTTGTAGGAGTTGGCCTAAGATGCACAGTTTGGATGAGGAGGTATCTTACAACCATGCTTTGCTTTGCTAAAACAACGATTCTTTCTCCCACTGCTGTTTGTTTGGACAGATGCCATCTGTCTTTTGCTAAGCCCAGAACTGGCTAGAAGATGAAATTCAAGCTAATGAGTAACTTTCAGGGGTGGAAATTTTCTTAGAACCTGATTTCCCATTGCTGATGACAGCAGAAACTTGAGTAATTAGAACTACAGAGACAGACACTTAGATACAAGAGTCTCTGTTCAGGTGACTATCTATGTGAGACAGTGGTAGTAATCCTAGTTTTATTGCCATATTTCCATTTGGACAGTCACTCGTGTGAAATTCTGCATTATACAGACTGGTTTGTTAGTTGCAAACAGTAGCAGATACAGTGGAAAAACAGCTGGATCCAGTGCTGGGCAATGCCATAATGAAAGATAATTATGGAGGTGAAGTCCTTGAAGCTTCTAGAACCTGAATCTGTGAATCATTTTTGAAGCCTATATGTATGAGCACACAAGAAATTATCTGGCTTTTAGGTTGTTTGGGGCTGTTTTGTTTAAGATACATACCTAGTGAAAAAGTGAAGGACTAGGAATTAGATTTAGGAGGAGCTAAATGAAGCCATCTTAGCTGTAACAGAGTGCCCAAGTGATTAGGTATGTACCATAATGATGAAAATCTGTCTTTTTCTGTTTAACTGGATGAATATAAAGGCAAACGTGAAGCGCTGTGCTGAGGTAAAGAACTGTTTTGGTTCTCTGTAGGGCAGCTGGTGACAAGTAATGGCATTGGTGACAAGTAATGTTGTTTCTGATTTTGCTCTCAATTTATCTTTCAATGCTTTTGTTCCACTCAAGCTTCTGCTCTTGTGTCTTTCCACTCTGATGGGCTTTCCTTCATTTATTGCACTCCATCAGTGGTGTAGACCTCATCTCATTAAAATCAATGGCAGATCTATTACTGACCTTAGTGATGCAGGAAAAATCCCAAGTCTTGCTTATCCTAATCAATCAGATCATCATCATTAATGCAATGATCTGAAAATCCATCAAAACACAGCATACTTTTTAGTTTACCTGCTAACACACAATGTGCACAATCCCAAGCCTCCAAGCAAAAGCTTGTGTTCTGAATTCCTCTCTAGCCCAGCAGTTGCCTTGCTTGTATTTTAGCTTTTCTGAAAGTCAGGGTTTGAAGAGCTAGACTTTGAGATTGGCATCTTCTGTTTGTAGGCTACAGAATCTACTGACTTTTGAGTAATCGGTGTAGATGTGCATGTAGAGTACTTTCACAGTCATAATCTTGAATAGTTCAAATTTAATTATGATGAGAGATCCTGTATTTCATTTATATGTAAAATTAGAAGAAAAATATGCAGAAGCTAATCCTATTCAGAGACTGACTCCAAATATTTTTGAGCTAAAATGTTTGTAACATAGAAGTCTTATTAAAATTCCTATTTCTACACATTTTAGTAGTAATTTGGTTTAAAAATTGCAAGACTGTAGTTTCATTTGACTGAGAGAAGAATTATGAGACTATAGACAGACTAACTGCAGTTTTAACAATGCTAAAATCCATTATAAATCAGAAAAGGAGGGAAAAGTACACATGCCATAATAATTTATTTGACAGTGCTATTGAATATACATACAGCTCACAGATTATGTGTTTCTAGTACACTAAAAATAAGAAGTCTAAGCATAGGAACATTATTTTTAATATGAGGATGCAGTGCTAAAGAGGAGAGAAGGTTTTGTAATGATAATCAGGCTGCTGAGCATCATGGTATACTGGCTCCTGTTTATGCAGACTCCTGCACCAGCTGAAGAAAAAAAAAGGCAGAAAAGTAAAGAAGGCAATGCAATTTGCATGTCTGTATATGTTCCATTTTTTCCCCTCATCTTTAGGGAGATACCTCTAACACATTTTTTGAGCTGTTGCTTTCCAAAGTCCAGTGTCAGAAATGCCAAGTCTTAGGAGAGATTAGAAAATGTGTGGTGTCTTGGCTGTGTTCTGCTGGTATGGTTTGGTGGGGATGTGGAGCGAGAGATTGTCTGCTTGCCTCCTGTCATATCTGAAGAGTGAAAATGTAGCTATTATCCTGTCCTGTGAATTCCTCAAAGTGCACTTAAATCTGAGTGGTCACTATTGGGATGTATTTTGGGAAACAAATTTTGCACCAGGGCTTAGATGTACAGTGATAATCTGTAGAGGTAAAGCTAAATGTATTTCATGTATGGGAACATGAGCTGGGCATTTTTGGTGTCTTTATGAAGTGAATTCACAAAATTTATTTGAGCTTTCCTTTTGGCTGTCAGTGAGGATATGTCTACCAATAATATGCTTCTTGTTATAGTTCTTATGTCTACCAATAATATCCTTCTTGTCATAGTTCTTTTTTCAGGCAAAATGCTGGTTCTTAATCTTTGCAATATTGCAGTTACGGATAAGGCTATGATGGCTTTTTCTCTGAATGAGTCACAAAGTCTGAACAATGTACAGGTATAGCTGACTTCTTTATTTGTATTTAAAAACTCTGTTTAATAGGAGCTATGATAAGTGTCAAGTAAAAGATAGTTGTGCTCATAGTTAGTTACAATCAGCTGTCCTGAAGGACTGCACATTGCAGCATTGGTCTGTGCTCTAACTGCTCAGAAATGCACTGTTGTGTGTTACTGCCTAATTGGTGAACTGTAATTGCCTATATTGAGAACTGATCTTAAAAGTTAATCTATGCTAGAGTCAGGAAGATTAATTGGGGCAATCACCATCCCATAGATTTCTAGTAAAGTGACACCTCCTTAAAGTGGTTTGCTGTGAGTGCAGTGCAATCCGAAGTGGGAGACAGACCATGCGTGCCTCCCACATTTGCTTTCTCTTGTCCAAAAGCTTGTCTGTAACTCAGTGTACCTTCACCACTTACCTTCTGGCCACAAGCTTTTAGAGGGATTTTGGCTGAGAAAATGCACACAAGACTTTTCTAGGCAAAAATCTGTGATCACATTGGTGCAGCTAAAGTTTCTGTCCCTTTCAGATTTGCTGTAACCAGATTTTCTGTGTTTTGATTTGAGAGAGGTTCTGTTGGGTGGTTTACAGGATTCAGGACTGAGACCCAGTCATGCTTCTACCTGGCTGTGTGCCTGGAGTATCCTTGTGGTGAACTGCTGACCACCTGTGGTCACATTGTCACAGTGTCCACACCACTGGAATAGATAGTCACAGTTAAAACTGGGGTGTAAAACAGAATTTCTGAAAATGCACTGAAAATTTTACATAAGGCCTGCCTTCACATAATTTAAAATCCAGCCCTACTATGTGTTCCACTGTGGCAGCTGAACCATGGAGAGGTAAAGCTAAAGAATGTTGGATCATGTGCCATTGAGATGATACGGTCTCAGTGTACTGTAGAGAAATGTCACATTCCAAAAGCTCCTGAAATTAGTAGTCTCCATGTCACACAATGCCACAGTCTCTGTTCACATGATGCAAGTCCTTTTCATGTGATCTATCCTGAAGTAAGAGAGCAATTTCTTTATTCATGAGGGTTGCCCCGCCATTGCAGCACAGGGGGGAGCATCGTTTGATCCCCTGCATGTGCATTCACTACCTGCTCCTGAATGGAGTAAACCTTTACCTGAGTGAGCTGACCATGGGAGGCTGACTAGAAGCAGCCTCTTGTGCTGGCTTGGGGATTGCTTAATATGTAATGTGATCCAGCTGCTGAACTTTATACATTTTCTATTTCTAACTTTCAGTTGCTCTTTATTCTTTTGGAGAATCCTGGCCTCTCTCCAGAGCTGACAGGATGTAACTGAATATCAGGAAGTGAGGTGCAGTCTGGACCTGGCTGTGGAAAGCTGGGGATGTGGAGAGGGCTGGCTCAGCATTACTGAGCATTTCTGAGTTCCTGGTGCTGGGTTTTTGTGCACAAGACCCATTGTCAGACCTCTTGTCAAGCAGTCATTTCACCTCCACTGCTCATCCGCAGGAATTTCTGCTTGTTAAAGGAATTCAGCAAAGGATAAGGGCAAAATCTGTGTTGATAAAATACTACAGGTTTCTGACACTGTCATCTCTTGAAGGTTTGATTCTTTCTCTCCTTGAAGTGTGAGATCACATGGGAGATAGGTTTGGAGGGAAATTTGCGTGTAGGTCTGTGCTGGTAGTGCCTGGCAGGACCACTGTTGGCCATCTGCTTTGATCCATGACATTGCATACTACATGAGCTCACCAGAACCAGTTCATCGTTGTGCTAGAGCCTCTCTCTTAAGGAAAATATTGGATACTGAAACTGCCCATGACAGGCAGTGTACCAGAACCTGGGGTAATCATTCCAGCAGCTAAGTATCCATAAAATTATGCCAGGTGCATCCTCAGGTTCTCCATCAGCCAGTGGAACCAGGGGAAGGGGCAGGCCAGAGGGACAGAGAGGAAACCACTGACATCTGCAAACAAGCCAGTAAGTGAGCAAAAGGAAAGAAGAATGGTGAAGTCTTTGCAGCACATTGCAGGCATGAGAAAGTAATGGGAGATTCTCCTGCACAGTTGTTTTAGTGTTTACTAAGCAGTCAGCACTGCTCCTAGTGTTGGTGCACTTTATTCATCTCTTTTAAAAAATAAGGACCAGTGAGCAGACTGCAACCTCCCTGCCAGATGTCAGTCTGATAAATACTTCTGTCCAGAGTAGAAAGGGAAATGAAATAATTAAGTTATTGTGGAAAAGCTGAACCATAGGTTAAAGTAAAGAAGCATCAGTAAAAAATTTTGTGGTCAGGGGTCTACACTGGAGACATCTTCCCAGGGTCCAATTCATTTTGCCCACCCAAGAGGAAATAAGGGCACTGTGACTGCTTTCAATTGCTATTTGGAATATAGAGTAAAAGACAATCTTGAGAGTGGTTTGCTGCTACTTTATTAAAGATGTTGTATCTAATGAGACCTTGTACTTGCAAGACCTTGAAATGCACCAGTTCCTTGCGTGCTGACTGCAATGCAAGGTGGGGAGGTCTACATGGTCCTGATTTTAATTTTTCACTCTGATTCTTGTTATAAAGGCACCAAAAAAGAGTTCTCTGTATCCGTAGCTCATTTTTTAGGCCAGGTAAGCTCAATCAGTTCATGGGCTTCCATAAGCTCATAAGGTTGTGATACAAGTTGTGTAACCAACCATGACAAGGTTGTCACTTGTCATGAGGTGTATTTAGATTGACTTTTTAGGTGACTTGGATGTTAAGTATTGAGTTTTTTCTAAATTGTATTGTCAGGAGCAAAATTTATCTTCAACAGCTGGTTAAAATGAAACTCTATCCTCTATTAAAATTTAAATGATCATTTCTGAATAAAAGTGACTTTTAAGTGACTTGCTCCTGGCACCATGCTAAGTGCTCAGTTTATTTCTCTCATGAATACCACTTTTCTATTAGGAGACCACGTAACATAATGACCATTTAACCCTTTATAGGCCCTTCTAGGTATCTCATAACTCTTATAATTCCAATTTTATGACTGGCATAAAATGTTCTGGTCCAGATGTGTAAAGGACTGCATATGCCTTACTCCTAGTTTCCTATGCTGGTAGTTTTTTTTTTAAATTGAAGTGTAGTGCTACTGGCTTTCTATAAAAGCAGGAGAGCTTGCTGGTGTCCTAAAAGATGGACTAGTATCTGTTTAGGGTCTTTAACTGAGAGAGTACAAAATTGTGGGTTTTACCAGATTTTGATGACACTAGCAAGTATATGTAAATAGGATATAAAATGAATCAACTGCTGTTCAATAAAAAAAGCATCATGTTTACCTCAGCCTTGTAGCTACTTTGGCCTCCTACAGGGACTATTTTAATTAGCAGCATGAATTTTGGGTAATTTATTTTGTGATTGTGTAAAACAGGCTTTTGGAAGGGTTTATTTATAAACTGCCCAGGTATTTAGCAATAGCATTTCAGCAGCATCTGTAAAAGCAGAGTGTCATAACACACAACTTTTTGTCCTCTTTTTGCTGCTCTTTAGCCTTGCCAATGGGGTTTTTTCTGGGGTGTCTTATTTTCATGCTGCTCTTCACTGCTGACAGGAGAGTGAATCAAATGAGGATCAGATAATTAAATGAAAAAAGAAACATTTACTCAGTTGTCTCCTGAGGAATTTTTCTGTGTAAAACACTAATAATCATGCCATATGTTGGTGGTAGCTTCCATTCCAGCAGACTTTACAGACTTTAGGATCTGCTCATTGGATTCAGAGATCAGCTGATGGAAGTCACACCAGAGTTTCTGTAGAGTTCAGAATTTGTAGCACTGAGAGATAAGCACCACGTGGCTGCAGTTCTGCACCATTTTGTGTTAAGCTCTTGTTATGGAGCTGATAAAGTCTAATGTCCTGGGGAGGCAAGCCTGGGTACACTCAGTCCTGACATGCTTGCATAACTTGCTTACATCCAGTAAGGTTCTTGCATGAGAAAAGTGAGCGAGGGTTTGAGTATTTAAATAGACTCAGATGTTATTTTGCCTAAAATTGAAGGGAATCCCTTCCTGTGTTTCAAATACCACAAGTGCCATTGTATTAGTAACTGGGTTTAAACTTTGTATTTAAACTAGAAAATGTACAAGAATTTCCCTGGCATCTAGTTTACACCATGCCAAATACAGGTAACTCATAAAGTTTATTTAGCTTTGCTTGTACAGTGAGTAAAAAGAACATCATAGAGTGATGGTACCATCTTTAAAATGTTTGCAGAGAGTCATGAATGTGAGAAGCAGATGGATTAGGTACTTAGGTTTGTATAGTACATGTAAGGCTGTATCCCAGACGTCTTTCATATGCAAAGCTCTTTCTGATCTGTATGAAGCTGTCTGCAGAAAGACCAGAGCCACCTACTGAGTGCAGAGCTCTGTATAGTGAGTGCCAGCACTCCCAGTGCAGGGACACTTCCAACAAGGAGCATTTGGTAGATGTCCTGAAAGAAGGATTTGGGGGTTCAGCAGGTTCTCTGCAAGACTCCACATGGAAAGTTTAGCATACTGGTTCAACCATTAAGCAATTAGACTAATCAAATGTTCTGTGACCATAATTTCCTGACAGAACATACCGTACATATGGTGACCATTTCAAGACGGCAAAGCAAAAAGTTACAAAGTATAAGAAATTACCTTTGATTGTCCCAGTTTACAAAATCTCATTAAAAAAATGTGTCCTGCAAGATATAATCCCCAAATGAATGTGACATCAGTACAAAAACAAGCTTTTCTGGGTGACGTCTGACAATCAATATGCTGTAATGAATGAGTTATGTCACTTACCTTGCCTTGCTCTTCCCACAAGTTAGGACTATGTTTTATTAATAAATGAGATATTTTGAAGTTTTTATAGGCATTGAAGTATTTTTTAAAAAACTGACTATTTTTCTCATAAAAGTGACATAGCATGGACAATGCTATGTTTCCTGCTGTTAGAAAAGAGTAATTACTTACAGCCACTCTTATAATATGCTTGCTTGCTAAATGCATAAATCTAATAATGCAACAACACAATGCTACAGTGAGCTTCATGAATTGGAGAAAGATAGAATTTAAATGTTTTTGGCACCTGACATACATTTTTTACAGGAGGTCTGTAATTTCCTGTATTAGAGCTAGCTGTATCCTTCAATGAATGCAGCTGGAAAGCATAAAGGATATTTGGAGAGTCGTGGATTTAGTTTAGTCTATAAGGTACTACTTTGCTTGTTACTTTTGATTTTGAAGCTATCAACCTTATTTGGACAGTTTATTCTTTTTGTAGGGAAAAGATGGAAGCAGAAGATGGCAAACCATGTTTGGAAATCACAACTCAGTAACGCAAGGTTAAAACTGCTGTCCCTGTCTGTTGTGGTTGGAAGTGTTTCAAATGGTCCAGGATCACTTAAAATATGCATTTTTGGTTTGTGTTTGTAAGTGGTAATGAACTTGCCTGGCTCCCTGTGCATTTATGAAAAAGCAGCAGATTGTATTGTAGCTTGCTGTGGTTTCTTTGCCCTAAGCACCAGCCATCAAAGTTTAATGTAACATTCTCCAGTGTACCCAGTAGTCATACAGGTGTAAGTGCAAGTCATCATTCCCACAAGGGTCAGGTCAGCAGTGGTGCTGGACTTCCTTATTCCAGACATAGGTTTGGTTACAGGAGCAGCATCAATGGCAAAATGAGCGCTCTGTCCTCAACACCACCACTTAAAAAGTTTTAGAGAGCACTAGAAAAATGCAGTATTTTAAGGCCATAGCTGATGCTAAAGCTGACCATAGAATTTAAGTCAGAGTATGTAGTTCTAGGGATGGCTTAAAGATACTTGGGGAACAAATCCAGCCATTTCATAAATCCATTTTGCTGCATTGATCTTTTTTAGGGCCATGTCTGTGAACCGAGGAAGCTATCCAGTTCTCTGCTAGACAGCACTATGATCTGTACAAGTTTCTTGCACCCCACAGGATCTCCAGCATGTGGGCTCCTCCCCTCTGACCTGAGCCAAGCATGCTGCTGTCCAATATGGTATTCTTGCTTATTCCAAGCTTGTTGCTGCAGGGGGAAGCTAGTGGAGAGCAAGTAAGAGAAGCTGGCTGCTGACGAAGCTGAGGCTTGACAAGGCAGAAATGTTTAGTGCAGACATATCAAAGCAGTGCACATCATTTCTTTTTGGAGAGAACTGCTGTGTTTCACATATGTATTTCACAGCCTTCTCCAGTTTGAGTTTTCCCTAAATAATTTTGAACAGGTGTTCCTAAAGTGTTGAAAACCCGAGTTCTGTGGAAAAGCTTTTCAAGAAAATTCTAATAATCTTGAGAGTTAAGCATTCTCCTCTCCTTGTGTCATTCATTGTCTGTCCTTCAGGATGGAGGTTGTGTAAATCCTCTGGCTCGATCAAGAGAAATTACTTATATATTTCAGGAGCTGAGTACTCTTTTGTGTTGACCAATTCCATGCAGGCTATCAAATGATTTTGCCTCCCTTTTGTCCTTAGTCTCATTTAATTAGATCCCAGTCTACGTACAGTTCTGTCCAACTAGTCTCTCAATGCAAGTTGTGGTTTCTCTTTTTGGCTTACTCTCTACTTCTTCTGTGATTGAAGCTGTGGAATCTTGTAATTCATTTTGTTCCACCGTTATTGATTTGGTGGCAACAGTCCAAATGTTGAAAAATATTTTTTAGGTTGTTGTTGCCCTTGATTTCCAAAGACATTGCAAACAATGAAGCATGTGGATCAGGAATTGACGTATTCATAGTGTCACCAGGCTTTGAGGGTGCATTTTCAATTGTAAAAGCAGTTTATTGTTAATTAGAGAGACTCCCAAGGGCATCATGATCTCCTGATAGTCTGTGAAGAGTACCTTCCGTACACTGTAGTCTGTGAGGCTTTGCCAAAACCATCGCTTGCGTAAATCCTGAATTGATTCCCTGCTGAAGAAGAGTTGTTAGAGCCTCCAAGTTACAGTTCTGAATAAGATTAATGCTAAACCTTAAATTTTACTTTTTCATTAGTGGATTTTGGATTGTGATTCTTGTAAAAGAAAAGACAAACCCAAGTGCTTCATTGAGTCTTAACAGATGCACATGCTATGCATATGGCATAAAAGTGCTACCCTTCTAGCTACTGTCTGTGCAATGAAAGTAGCTATGTTTCAGTGGCAAAACACAACTTAAGCATATTTCCTTAACTAATTGGACTCTTGGAGTGTTAACCTTCCTCTGGGAAGATTCTGGATGGCATGCAATATGACTAACTAGTGAAAGGTTATGGAATTGGATTCCACTGCGCATTTTCTCCTACTTTAATACCTGATGTCTTATTAACATGTTAAAAGGTTGCGGATAGAAAACCCGATTTCTTACCTTTATAGGAAAATACTTTACGTCTTACTCTGCTGTTAGGTGTCAGCAGATAGCCCATAAAACTGCCTCACAGGGACTGTCTGCTGTGTTGGATGAGGTTGTGATGGCATGGAGTCCATTTTCTTCAATGTCTAGACTGTACTTCTACAGTGCACACTTCGATGCCCAGTTTGAATTAGTGTAAAACTGTATAATTCTCCATTTTAGCTGTCCAATCTTTCTTTAATTTGTAGTACCTCCTTCATATATTATAAAATGTGTTTGTGTTTGCCTGTCTGTGCTTGTATATAAAAAATGGTCTTTATGAAGTCTTTTTCTTGTGTCTCTGTCAGTGCTGCTTTGCTATAATGGAATGACAAACTGTAAATAGAATTGACTTGGAGGCTGAATTGGTTGTTGGTATTTTGTTAATAATAATAATACAAACTGCCCTCCATCAGGTAGTGCAAATATAAATTCTGAGTTGTTATGAATGCCAGATTAACTTTGTGAAGATTACTAACTCTGTTTATCAAATCTGTTTTGTCATACATCAGTCATTTTCACCTGCTGTATGATGAGATATATTTTTATTAACTAACCTTGCTGTCTGTTGTGCAGGCATGAATGTCTTTTTAAAATCAAGACAAGATCTGGACATCTTGTCCTGCATTGTGCCTGCAGATTCTTGTCCTGCTTATGTCATAAACTAGTGAACACCCTCTGTGGTTCTCATGTGCTTTATTTTTGATGAATCTCTCAAAGTATGAATAGCTTAGAGGATAATTGCACAGCTAAGGTGCTAACCTGTACTAGCTTTGTGGAGAACACAGACTACTGCTGCTTCTGTCATTGCACTGTCTTTTATTTATGTGCTGGACTGAGTTTTAAATCCTGATCCTGACATTCATTGGATTAGATGGATCAGCTCTTTCCTGTCTTTCTGATTTACCAAACTATTAAATGCTACCTACATCATTCCTATGTCAGGCCAGATTTTGGACTGTCATGAGCATCTAGGTTAGATCTGTTTGAATTCATCTCCTGAGTTTGTCTCCTCCATTTTGAAAGGCTGTCCCTGTTGGGCTATTAAAAAATGGGATTATGACTCCCTTTCTTTTTGGGGGAGTTAGGAGTTACTTTGCTTTGTTTTGTTTTGCCCAGAGGGAATTGAAAGGATAAGTTTACAAATATTATCGGGGACTGAAATAAGTTTTCTCTGAGAACATTTTGTTTCTTTTCAAGAACAAGGGTTTCTTTCCAAAGCTGGCAGTGGTGGAATAAGGTGTTGTACTGTCTCTTCCACTGGTTGCAGCTGGCTCACTTTGTTCCCCACAATCCTGCTTATGGTCCTGTCAAGCTTGGGCAGAGTTGATGGGACGCGCATGGGCATCTCGTAACTCTTCATGCCAAGAGGCAGATGCAAACTGCCTCTCTAGAGATGTGCACCCCATCTGGACAAGCCTGACGTCAAATGCCCCATGCCACTGCTAGCCCCTGTTCAGGGGAAGAGCAGTGCAAGAATGTGGTAGATGGTAGGAGAGGCTGAGTAAGTCATTGGATGATTGTTTAGGCTTTTCATTGTAGCTTGGTGAAGATGCTTTGAAGTGGTAGTTCCTTATGGTTCTGTGAAAAACATGTGCTTTGGGAACAAGAAAATTAGTGAAGTGATAGACAACATGAGGAGGAGGGTCTGATCTCTTATACTTCTGTAGTTATACACCTTTTCATTCTTCCTTTTTGTAGTGGTTTAAATATTAACTGTCAGGTCTTAGTGGGTGAAAACTTCTAAGTACACAAGCTGATAATTAACCTTCTGGACATCTCAGTTTCTCTTTCCAGTTTGCATATCTTGGTGGCTTACAAAACCACCTATTACAGCTTTAAAAGGCTGGTATGTTTCCCTTCTGGCTGTAAATGGAAAGCCTAAGCATTTGTTAGGCCCCAGCCCCACTGTGAGCATTAAGCAGTAATGAACATAAGCTTTCTAAGTGTCCACATTGAAATGAATGGCAGGGCTTTAAAGCAAAAGCCAGTCTTGAGACCACTCATGGACTGACTTTGGTTGGCCTTGTTGGCTGTGAAAGCACATTTTTCATTAAAATTAAAATGCTGTCAGGCCACCTACTGATGATAAGTGGGGCTTATGTTTGTTTAAAAGAGATGAGACATACTATTTTTATGCAGCTTGGATCAAGATGTCAACAGGAAGTAAGTACAAGTGACTGTCATTTTGCATCCGTCTTAAGAAGTAACATTTCCTTCTCTTAATGAGAGTGGATTTGCTGAATGACCTGCTTATTGATTATAGCAGTTAATGAATTTTTGTCTGCCATATCTGCATGTTCTTATTTGGGCTATCAAATATTCAGTGACCGTTTGATGAAAAAAAATTCCAAAAGGCAAATTATTTCTGCTGCTTCTTTGAATGACTGACACTGTTTTAAGATAAGTCACTGTGGGCCTCAGGGGAAAGCTGGGTATGTATTTTCAAGGGAGTAAAGGAATTATGAGTGTACTAGTTTACAGGAATAGGAGTAGTCTCTGCTTGGTTCTTCATGACCTCTACTGAGAGAATTCTGTGAGGAACACAGGTACTGTTAGTCAAACTGGTCAATAAACCTGTGTATAATAAGCTTTTTCTTTAGCTTTGCAGGGCAATTAAAAGTAGTAGCAACCGTGTCAGGATCGGGGGTCCTGGAAAGGTTCAGTCAGTGTTTTGTGATATATAGTTTTGGAATTTTGTTGTAAAAAGTGGAATGAGAGTGGAGTAGCAGAGTTGAGGCAAAGATGGGAGCAGGCTTAAGCTGATACATCACAAATTCAGAAAAATCTGTTCTGTTGCACTTCAGCACTTCAGGAATTGTATGAAACCTCTGGCCTCTGGCTCAGAGTAAGGATTGTCTTTGCTCCCCTGTACTGTACATACCTAATGGGGTGATGGAGTCTGATTGATGCCATGACACATTATTGCTGTCTTTGCAGAGTCCACAGAAGTTCTAGACTATTTTTCCAGTCTATAAGTTCATGATTTCTTAGTTGATGGCAGAAGCCATGTTTTTTGTTTTTAGCAGTGTTTGTTTTACTCTGTGACTGGTAAACACTGGCTGTCACAAATCTTTGTAGTACTTTAAAGGTAGATCTACTCAGAACGTTTTCTTTGCCTTTCTGTACTGTACTGTAGAGCAGAATATGAAACTTAAAAATAACCATTTCCTTGTTTTCAAGGTTGATTACATTGTTTATGGCTATAATATCTTAAAATAACCAATAGAAGCATTTCCTGAAAGAGAAATCCAAATAACTGATTGCTGATATATCCAAGAAAAGAAGGGCGTTATTTTCAGCATGTTGGTATCATTCTTTTGTGCTTTTCAGTTTGTTTTAATTCTGTCATGCTTCCTTTCTAATGTTATATACTAATTTAAATAATAGAACTCATACATAAATACACAGTCATGCAAGAATGACTAAGGATGATAAAATTGGAGCAGTGATGCTAAGTGCAGCATTGCAATCAATAGGACTGCAATGGTAATAACACCAATATGTCTAGTTAAAGAGATGTAAATTGCACTTAATCTGAAAAAAGGTTAGAACCACAGTGGAGCAAGGAAATGAGTAAGATGCAGTGTGAGAGCTAGGCAAAGAGGTCTGTGCCCACTCAGAATATGTCTTGTCTCACAAAGACCAACCTCAGGGAGCCTTCAAGGGATTGCTATAAGTGAGCAGAAGCTCAAGAGAACAGAAGAGATGTCCTATACAGCAGAAAATCCCAGCTACTAGCAAAGAAATATTAGAGAAAACTAGTAGGGGGATTTTTCAGAACTGATTCAAGTTAAGCTTAGAAATAATGTGCTTCTTTCTGCCACCTGAACTCCTGTGAGCTCAGTGTGGCAAATCCCAATTCACATTGGTGCTTCTCACGAGCAAAAGGTGTGGGAGTGGGCACAGGACGGATTGGCCAAGGCAGACCGGGCAATCTGCCATCCTCTCAGCTCCTTCTGTGGGCTGTGCCCCTGGATGTTCCCACAGCACACCACTGCATCCCCCGGCAAAATTAACCCTGCGCAGGAAGGCGATCTTAAATGTTCACTGGACAAACCCCCAAGCACTCGGAGCTCAAGCTGCCCTTGCAACTTTAATTTGCCTTATTACATCCACTCAAGGTATTTCTGTTCGCTTGTTATGCAGAAGCACTCGTTGTTCAAAGATCTCTGCAGATGACTAGGCACCGTGAAGGTGCATTAAGGTTAGAGCATTTATCTTAGCTCTGAATTGTTCTGCTGGGCTGGTGTCAGATCTCCAGTGTTCTCACATTTCTTCCAGTTTCTTTTGCTTGTTTATTTTTGTTGATGCTTTAGAAATAACAAAAAAATGGGGACACCCTTTCCTTTCTTTCCAATGCTCATTTAGGTTGAAGGTTTTAATTAGAATTTTCGAAGTTGGGTTGCTTGAGAACCACATTCATATTATTAAATGACCTGTTTCCTATGAATAAATATATCAGAAAAAGAATTGCTAAGTTTGTATGGAATTTTGACTCCCTAGGGAGGTGTTTTCCTAACTGCTGTGCTACTTTGGGTAAGAGAAAGAAGGTCAAGAATTGCTTGCTGGCATGCAGTGCTGTTTAATGCCTCAGCACTGCACTAAATAGAGGATAAGTGAGGATGTAAGAAGTAGTAAAGTTCATTTAGGATGAGAGAAAAGAAGGTTGTGATGCACAATAATTGGGAAGACATATTTAATGCAAGAAATAGAGATATCACTGAGGTTGCTAATTCACATATAATGAGCTGAAGATTTCACATGTAAGTGACATAAGATGTGATTTAGACTTCTGCACAGAAGTCTTTAACTTAAAAATGTTATTCTTCAGCAGTCTGTGCTCAAAACCTAGAGCCTCAGTCTCAGCAATATGTGAAAAACAGTTCATTGATATAATATTAATTAATGTTCACTGGCATAGGCCCTTGAAAACAATAAAGATCTGACTTTGTTCTGTTTCATTCCATAGAGTGCTGTGAGTTCCCCCAAAAATGTAAAATTTTATATACTATAAGGAACACATACTCTAAATATCCATTTTTGCTAAAGAAAAAGATCTTTGTTGTGTGCTCTTTGCAGATGGTAACTTTTGAGCCATTTATTCATGGATCTGGCAAAAAATTTTGCTTTAGCTGATATTCACAGAAGCCTGCTATCTACGAGAGGGGCTGCATGATTTGTTCAAAAACAGTTAGGTTTTCTCAAGGTGTTTATCATACATTAAAGAACGTAGCCTTCTATGAATAAAATCGAATGCATTTTGTAAGTATGTCTGTAAAACAATGTAAAAATTTGAAAGGTTTGGATGGAGTTTCACACCAATTTTCCAGACTATTTTATGAAGTTAAATGAAATAGTAAAAGCAGAGGTGATGAATCATACACAAAGTTCCAGTTCATTATGAATGGACTGCTACAGGTAGAATAGCATTTTATTACAGTTACTATGAAATGCCTACTGTTGGAGTCAAGTATCTGTAACCCTTAAGAAAAGGTTCATCATGCACAAAAGTAGCAGTTAGCAGTAGCTGTTCAGCCTTGATGGTCGGTGACAACTCTCTTGCTCACTTGAACAGCGATGAGGAGGAACAGAAACCCTTTTAGCTGCAGAGGTTTACCAGCTGAGCTGTTTGTCTGCTGCTTCAATTCTTGAGTGGGTTTCTGTTCAAGGACTTCAATTTTTTAAAGAACATAAACTCTTATTACTTTGAACTGTTATTTAATAAAGTTACATTTGGGTCCTTGAACAGTGTACAGCTGAAGAAACATAAAATAGGTCCATATTTCTTAAGTCAAAAACCAGGATTTTTGTTTGGGGAGCTATTTCTATGCATGCTGAAGCAATACGCAGAAGTTATCGCTCCAAATAAATTAATTTAATTTTTCTCCCCAAAAAATCTACTTTCTTTTTGCTTTTAACCTTGATTGTTGCATTAATAGATGATAGAGGCACTGATGGGAAAAGCCTAAGAAAAGTGCTGAGATGCTGGAATACAGTGATCTGAGGACACTTATATCACAGAGCAGATAACCTGTTTGCTTTTATTTGTGAGCTTTCAACCATGAATGTAGAAATGGCACTCCACAATTATCGATCAGCTTACCCCACTGTCTGCCATTTGACAGTGCTTCACTTAGACCTCCTGTCAAACAAAGGACACTGCAAACAGATGCCACAAAAAAACATGCCTTACGTAGTGCTTGTTCATTGAGCTAGAATATTGCATTAACTTTGCAAGGCTTCTAATATTTCAAGAATTACAAGTTAAGTGATTTTAAAAATCTCTTGCTCAACAGCATTATCATGAAAGGGCTATTTATGGTAGCTGCATGAGTAAACTGATAGCAGCATGGTTGCTTATTGTGCTCCTCTAAATTCATTTTCCTAATAGCTTATTGGAAACTTCAGTGGGGACAGTGCTTTTGTGTGGTTCTAATAATTCCTCATACAAACATCTTTCAAATAATTAAGGTTACTTCACTCTATGGGAAGATGCAGCTCAGCCTGGTATTTACTGGCATTTGGCAGCCTTCAGTTTTGCATCATGGTGAGCATGGGATTTGGAGGAACAAAACCCATGCTGACTTTGTATCACAGATCTTTGATTGGACATTATCTTAGGATGGTGGGGTACTCAGAGCTAAAAATTCCTACTGGAGAAAGCAAGCAATGATGTAGAAGCCAACAGTAAGATGTACGAGCTGTGCAAAAGTGGCAGAAGGGAAGAGATCAAGGGCAAAGAGGCTGGGGTAGCCTGAATCACGGAAAGATGCCAAGACAGAGAAAGCAAAGTCCTGGAAGAACTTGGATGGTTTGAAGCAATGAGAAAGAGACTCAGAAGTGGGGTGATCCTGACAACCAGTCATCTGTTCATATACCCACAAATTCATGGTGAATGTAGCTAGAATGAGTGTTTTTAAGCTGAACATAGACCTTTCCTTGCCCTGTTTCCAGTTTTGACTATGGCTGGTATTTCCCAACCCTCAGGAAAATAATTTGAAATAATGCTGTTGTTTTCAGACAAGCATGTCATTTGTTTTACCGGTCTGTAGTTGATTAATTTGCAAATGATATTCCCAATAAAGTGCTTAGAAGTAGATAATTACAACTATATTAACAGTTACCGGGGAAGCAGATGGTATTCTGAGGAGCTGCCATGTAGAATTAGTGCTGATGCTCTACTGTAATGTACCATATACCCCAGCAACCCACAAAAAACAAACTAAAATCCTGCTGATATTCCAGATTGTAAGTAAATTGTGCTATTGCTTCTCATTCGGTTCTTCTCTGAATTTTTATGTGTGTTTTCTAGATAGCTACAGTGCTCAGTGAGCTGCTCCTTTTTATGTTCAGTCACATAGCTCTGCAGGTCTGTATTTTGTATTTTCTTGGTATCAAACCCACTAAAAGGAAGTTTCTAGGCTGTATGTCAGTGTTTTCTCCACTCTTCTACTCGATTCTGTGAAGCATAGAAAAAAAGAGACTCTATAGAAAGACATATTTTTAATTCACTAAATTGTTCAAATGAAAATTCACTGTGAGGTGCTAAGTTAAGGAAGCTCTGAAGCACCCAGTGCCATCCACATGCCCACCTGTGCCCACAGTCTCCCTCTCCTGCTTCTCTTGTTAACCTCCCAGCCTCCTACCACAGCCGGACAAAATGCGACCCCTTTTGTGCTTCTGGCGGTCAGGAAAAGGCCACGACGTCAGGGCAGTTTCTGCTGCACCTCTGATCCTTGCTAGCTTTGTTTTAAGCAGGCTGGAGTCACGCAAGGAGCTCGCACCAGGCTGGAGGTTGCAGCAAAGTTGAGGTTCCTGCCTGGGGCTGGCCGAGTGCTGCTGGCACCCAAAGACAGGTCACTGCAGCCAAATGGCTGGGAGTCTGTTCAGAGCATGGCCTTATTTCTTAATTTAACATATTTGTCATCTGCATGTTTAAATAGAACTAAAAGCTTTTCTTCTTTGCTTTTGGTTTTGGTTTTTTTAAAAGACTTAAAAACAGTGGGAATGGTTACTGAACAGATTTTTTTTTCTCTGAGTGCATGTTTTCGGTGTTACTGTGTCTAAAAGAAGCACATAGCAGCATATCTGTGATATAAATGTCTGTAAGTACAACATGGGCATCTTTGGGGTAGAGGATCAGATGAGAAACTTGGGCTGTTTTGGGTAAGTCACATTGCCTGTAGCCTTTTTGGAATTACCTGTGTTCTGTATGGCTAAACAGGGCCCAGTCTGATGTTATTTTATGCCAGGCTTGTGATAAATCCTGGAGGGAGAGAGCTGGTGGATGTGGTGACCCTTTTTTCAGACAAGGAAAAGAAAGTTGTTAGAAGGTTCTTATCATAGTCTGAGTCAGAACTTCCTTAAAAATACAGTGTTTGTAGTGAAGTGCAAATGATATTCTCTCTGTGCTGTTTTGCTGGTTGGCGTGGCAGAAGTGTGTGTGTGTTGTGTGTTCACAAGTGCGTGAGCTGACATGAGCAAAAGCACCTGAGACATAACAAGGCAGTGGTGACAAGGCAGGGCAACAGGAGTAGCCCCATTTGGAATGTAATTATGATGGAAAGCTTAAAAAAACTCCAGCCCACAGAAACAAAGCACTTGTTAGCATGATCGAAGGCCCAAAGGAAGGCGCTGGGCTACAGAAGTAGGAAAACGTTTAATTCTTGCTTGTTGTTACTAAGGAGTATCTTGTACAGTACCCTTGATGAAACAGAATTGCCTTCAAGCCAAACACAATTCCCTAAGCAATATATTTTTGAATGGAAGCTGCAGCCGAATCCTGAATATTAGTTAATTGCTTTAGTCAAAACAACAAATGCTGATGCCTTTCATCTTGAATCTGTAGGTAGAATGAGCAAAATTAGCATTGGTGACTTTCAGGTCATTTTCAGGAAAATGGAAGAAAGAGGATTTTGTCCAATAAGGTCTCCTGACCCTATTTGCATCAAAGTATGTCTCTGGCTTCTTTCCCGGTTTTGCTTCCCTTGGTTGAAATGGGAAGTTATTGGATTTATTCTAAGGAGGGCAGGAGTGTGACAGGACAGGTGGTTTTTAAGGCTGTGTAGTACGTCCTTAAGGATCTCTTTTTCCACTGCTTAGAACTTAACCATTTTACCAAAACACTTTCTGGCAAAATTTCCTTGCAAATACTATATGAAGTGAACAACTTTTTGAAGCACTGAAAACCATGCTATTTTACTCTTTTTAAGAAACACTTTGGACTTTCCAAGCAGCTTGTGCTTCAGAGCAGTGGTTTGATAACAGGCAGGGGGGTAGTCTCCTTTATCAAGGATATTCCTTTAGTGCTCATGAAATCAGGTCCCTTTTTAATCAGTTTTTTAATCCTAAAGGAGAAAAAGACTGGAATACATCCTTTGAAGATTCTGTTAGGGTTTTCTTTACAGTTGAATCTCTCTCCCTGTGCTTGGGCTTGGTAAAAGCCATTGTGTCTGCATGAGGTGTTATGAATGTGGAAATGGTGGAGGATAAGTGTGTCTCAGGTGGACCTTACCTGTTAGGGCTGCACCAGTCCTGGCTGACCCCCAGGCTTCAATTTGAAAAGAGACAAGTTGGCTATGTGAGATAAAGCAGAAAATAAAACCTGGAAGTGCTAAAGAGGGGAAAGCTAGACCTCAGTAAATGGGTGGAGGAAGAGATGGGAAGGTAGGGTAACTGGCCCGGGAATTGGGCAGAATGGGGCTGGAAGAAAAAGAGAGAAATGTAATATGGAGCTGGAGGAGTGACTTGATGAAGAGCCTAAAAACAACTAGAGGAGTGAGACTAATAGTTGGGGATGTTGGGCAAGAATGGGAAATCCTGTATCCAAAGAAAAAGTTACACCTGAGACTTAAATTGATAGTCCAGTAACACTGTGTGGATAAATGGGAGCTACCTTTTCTCTAGAAGGATCATGGAGGACTGGAATTGGCTGGAAAAGGAAACTGGAGAAGGTAAAGAGATCATTTGGAGTAGGGCCTGATGCAAGGAAGGAGGTTCTGTTAATGTGTTAAAAAGCATGGGAGAGGCTGAAACAGGGAGATTCTGTGAATGGGATAAGTGTTAAAATTGAGAAAGGAGAGACAGTGTCTTGGGAGGACACAGCAGGGTCTGGTGAGGTAAAAAGGATGAGTAAGGGGAAAGGGAAGAGACAGTTAACTGGATGTAAAACATATGGGTTGGGAAGTGACGACAAAGAGAGTGATTGGTCCTAGTGAGGAGACTGGCATCCCTTTGAGAATCATAAGGGATGGAAACTGGGAAGGTCATGCTCATCTGTCTTTTGGTGTTCTCAAATACCTCTAAATTCTCCTTGTAAGAGTATTTGTCATCCATTTTCAAGTGTTTGTCCACATCAGTGAGGATAATATATTATTGCTGTCAGTTACTCTAGAAGCTGCACAAATCCAAGTGGTAGAACTTAACACTTAAAACCAAAATTGAGTAAGTGGGAGGATAGCCATGTGATGCTACAGTTCTGGTGTTTTCTGCTTTTTGGGGAACAAATAAAAATGCATCTACAATCTGCAATAAAACAATAAGCTTTAGAATTATTAAGAAATGCATCAGTCAAAATTATTAATGCCATACTTGTTATCCCTTACACATTGTAATAGTTTTGTGCCCATAATGACACATTGTTTCCCCATGGTTTAAGCATCATTAATTGTGCAGGGCAGATAAAGGTAGGTGGACTAGCCAGGATTGCAGTGAACAGGACTGTTGTCCCTTGAAATAGGTACAAGAGGTTGGTGGTGAATGTCAGTGATAACGGGGAGCTGGTTTGCCTACTGTTCAGCTACTGGGCCTCTGGAACTGGGTTCTGTTGGAACTGGTTCTGTCTCTCCATCTGTCACAGCTTTTTCAGAGATGCTAAACCCCATAAATCAGACTTTTTAAGACAATCACTAATTGCAAGTTTCACATTTTTCTGGAAGCCCAACCTCAGCCCTAGGGCCTGGTTCGCAGAAGAACACAGCTGTGACTGAAAGCAGTGAGACTCACACTTTGAAGATACAAAGCACTGCATAATTTTAAAGATCCTGAAAAATCATGGCCTGGACATCTTAAGGCAGACTTTCCTAAATTAGTGGGTACGTCTGGTTTTAATTTATCTGTGCCTAAGCTCCCAATGTATAAAGCAGAATAATAGTTCCTTCAACTCTCAGGGATTTGGTGAAGATTAGTGAAGTGGCTCTGAAACCCTCACTTATTTTAGTGATGAGTGCTATAGAAAAGCCCATAAGGAAATTAATAATTTGGTCTTCAGAGCACTATTTGAATAGCTAGCAGGAAACAAGCCATAAGGCCGTACCCTGAACAATGATAAGACAAAATATTGAATACTTGCTTTATTAATTCAACACCATCCATCCTGTGCTGTGAAGGAGAAGTGCACTTAAAAAAATGTTAACAAAATTAGAGTGTATGATAATGTATACGCAAAGGATACCAAATTAAGTTTGCATCAGCAACCATAATTCTTTCATTGCTTAATGTTGGAGTCCTGATTTTATTGCCTGAAGAGCATTCTTTCTAACAGAGAGCGATTTTTTTTTTGGTCTCTGTGTGTGTGTTGCAGTATTTTAATGGGAATGTGACTTCTAGATATTTTTAAGAATTGTGTACTCAATGCATAATTCCATTTCTAAATATTCCTCGCTTCTTGAAGATGTGGGAAGTTTCTAGCATTGACATTTAGTATCCTTTTTTCCCCTCTGCTAAAGGTCCTACCTTGTAGCATTTTATTCATGGCCAGTAGCATTTACTAACACAGCAGAAAGAACTGGGGATATTTGAATGAGGAGGGATGGCAGAATCGTGCCCTCCATTTTTCATCCAGTGATAATGAGGTATCTTACAACCCATATTGACTTTCCCAAAGATCAGAAAGCTCTTTGAGGGAGAGGGAGGGAAAAGCACAGAGGATGAATTCAGCCACAACAAGGTTAATGTACATACACAAAATTATACATGAAGCCATGAGAGTGCCAAGAATAGTAGCACCCACAAATCCTGCCGAGGAGGTTGATCTGTGAAGTGATGCCCTTCTCGCTAGGTGCCGATCCTTTGGAAGTTGTTAAGTTTAGAGGGCACTTTAGCCCCCAGCAGGATCAGTCACTTGTTTCCTGCTGTTTCTCTCCAAGTCTTGATCTTACTCAATTCTACACTTACCAAGTTGTCTTATTGCCCTTTTAGGAGCCAGCCTCAAAATTTCCTGGGGATTTTTCCAGATCTGATGAGTCTTTTTTTAACACTTTCCAGTTCTGGGCTGCAAATGTGTGGGGGCTGTCTGGGAGGGCAGCAGAAGCCCCTGCATCACAGCTGCTCAGGGGTAATGCCAATCTCAGCCTGAAAGGGAACAGCTCAGTCTGTTTAGTGCCACTTAGGCTGTCTTTTGCAGTGGTTCTGCCGATGCCCTTTATTACCTGCAAAATACCACCAGGTGAAAAAAATTGGTATTTTTTTAATACTAGAAATGCTTGGATCTTGTAAGTGTGGTACTAGCATCTGCATGATCTTTAAAAATTCAAAGGGAGGTGTTAACCTGCTGTTCTTTCCATTCCTATCTCAAAATACTCCTGTAGAGGAATGTGTCTCAACTTGTTGAGGAAATTTGTCCATCAAGTTTGTAGAATGTAAAGGACATGGAATAATGTATTTATTTTCTTTTCTTCAAGGGTGCAGGAAACTAAGTTTGCAACTTTTCTGTTCAGAAATATTTTTAAAATACCCAGATCAGAAGGTTTTGATCTAGTCTGCATTGGAAAATCCTGATATAAGCAAGGCTGTAGGCTGTTGCTGAAGTGCTTAGCTTCAAATTGTTCCGGCTGTTCTATGATGATAGCAGACTTCTGATGGATCATACAGTACAGAGATCACAGCTAATTTTATCTTCAAATTGTTTGTTGCAGTTGGATTGTAGGGCTGTATTAGGCAGATGATGGGGCAAGCCTGGAAGAGAAAAGGTGTTAGACACACTGTACTTCCATGTGTTGAATGCAGCTGTTTGGATCTGTGGAGTTGCTGTTAGTAAAGCTTGCAGTGTAACGCATACCTGGAATGCATTTTTTTAAAAAATAGAAATACACAAATGGAAACAGAGGAACAGTCATTTGCCTTCTCTGCAGTGGTGGATTTTAACCAGCACTGGTCAAGGCCAGCAGCTTTGTAAATCCCTAGTCTTTCTTCTTTGCAGCTATAAAACAACTCTGCAGTTTTGATGTGCTCTCTGTGATTCTCCTCAAATCAATCTTTATTGAAAGACATCAGCTTTCCATCTCACTTTTCTTTCTCTGAGCGATGTCATGCACCAGGCAGTTCCACGGATGTATTGAATGTTGCACTGACACTTTCTGCTCTCTCTTTCTGTGTCAGAGAACGCCTGAAATCCTGATCCATATGTCTCACAGCCATATGCCTGGTATGACCTGCTTCTGCCAGAAACATCAGAAAATGACTGGGAAACTGGTTCCTTTGCATCATGGGGTGTAGGACTAGGAGGAGGTGAAGTGCCAAGATGTCTGCCCTGCGTTCTGCCCTTTTCCACGTGGAAAGCAGCCTTGAAGCTCTGTCTCCCTTAGGAGCAGGCTGCTGATACAGCTATACCCACACACTGCAACAGCAAAGCAGCCCTGGGTGGACTGCTGGAAATAGCTTGTCCTGGCAAAACAGCGCTTTCTGACAAGGTAGCTTATTACAGCAGTGCCTGCCTGTCCCTGCAGAAGGAGCAGCAGCAGCTGAAGCACACCTCTGGCAGCATGAGTGCTCGGTGCTGCTGCCCTTACCTGCACAGCTGTGCTGGCCAGGGACCATTCACCTCACAGAGACCCCGTGTGCCTCGGGGGCACCTTGTTCCCACTTCATCCTCAGCACCAGGGGACCTTCACTGGCACCAAAGGCACAGTCAGAGCACAATTTGAGCCACCCAACTTATTAGAGTCTTGTCGCCTTTCATATACATTGCTTCTAAATTTCTTGATTTTGCTGTTTTTCTTTTCCAGTGTACAGTGTTCTTTCCCTTTTCATTTCCAAAGGAATGAGCAGTTGCTGTCAGAGTCACCCTCTTACTGAATGGGGATAACCCCATGGACCTCACCACAGAGGTGTCAGTGCAGCAGCAGACAAGGGCTTGGCCTTGGTCCTTGCCTGGATGCCCTCCTCCCTCTTTTCACCTGCCCTGATGCCTTTAGGTGGAGTTTAACTCCACTTTCTCAGCTAATGTTATATTTTAATAGGGCTCTACTTTCTGTTTGGCTGCTGTTTTATCTGAATAATTGCAGTATAGGTGCTCTCAGGCAATTACACTTTGAAAATCAGGTTGCAGGCTTGAATATGTGACTGCAAGATACTCCTGTGAGTGTAGTGTTTGTGTTAGAAGACCCAGTGGGAATTTCCTTGGGGAGGTTGGTGTACTACATAAGAGCACGAGAAATGCTCTGCAGGTCAGATATGTGGGCTGCCTAGCACAACAGACTGCCTCTGACCGTGGCTGAAGGAGATACTACAAGGATTTGGATAGGAGTCTGGCCAACCATTCTTCTCCTCTCTTTCCACCCCAGCTCCTGGGCATCCTTTGGATGAGTATTAGGGAGCTAGGAATGTGCTTGGGAAGCACACAGGCTGTGGGATTCAGTAGGAGATAAATGGCGTGAGTACTTGTGGGAGAAAATTTCCAACTGCTGTTTAAAATGTAAACTTTTCTGACCTGCCTTGCCTCCTTTGGGATGTGAGAGGTGAGGAATATGCTTCAGATCAGTGGGTGTGCAAACAGCTGTATGATGCATTTCTGGGACAGGACATGGAGGAACAGGCCAACCTCAAGGACTTGTTAAAACTGTATTTACAGGATTTTTTCCCTCCCTCCCACAATAACTCCTCATTTTCCTGCAGTAGTGGGAAAGGATTTTTTTTATGTGTTGTTCTTTTTCCATGGCATTTTACTTTATAGGTTTGCTTGTCACAGAACTGGTATCCAACTTTCTCCCCTTTTTCCAGACTTTAAGATTCAAAGATAGTGTTTTTTAGTCCAGTGGGATAAAAGTAGCATACCTTTATCACTGTCATTGCCACCAGTTACAGGAATCACAAAGGCATCTGTCACCGTAGTAGAGAGGTATCACAATATCCCTGTAAAGCATCTGGTCCCTTCAAGAGAAGGAACTAGTTCTAATTCCCTCTGCTTCAGTTATACATCTTTTGCTTATGGGTACTTGAATTTGTGTAGTTTAATTCAGGATTACACTCCTGGGGCCATTCTACTGTTCAGCACTTAGTGATGCAGAAGATCCACTGCCAGCTTTGAATTGCAGCCTTGATAGTTTTAGTATTTGTGCTCAATCTCATCTCCTCACTGAGGGTGAATTCCAGAGGGGGAGACCATTGGAAATGCAAGGTCTTTGGCCCAGTGAATTCAGCTGTGGTTTCCTTCAGGTTTTTATGGCCCCATTGTGTGTGATGACTCCTTGTGTGTCACAGAGAAAAAGGTGGAGCTGTGCAGAGTTTCAGGAGCTTGTCATGTATCCATTATTGTCTCTGTCATTTAGATGCACACATGGTGTGTTCTGCTTGCCTCACTGGATATCGTAAATACTGGAAGTTATAATAAAATTAGGAGCACAGATGTTCCTCTTACAACCAGTGCACCCTGTATACAATAATAATAATGAAATATATCCATTGCTGTTCTCTGTGGTGCTAAATTTTCTCCAGTGAAGCATCTTGCTTTAATAATAAAACCACATTTTCTTAAGCAAGGGAATATCAGATTTACATTGGCAGTAACTCACTATTTTCAAATAGCATGGAGAGGGATATCCAAGATAATAGTAAGATTTTCTAGGACAGCTGACTGTGCATGGAAACTGCAGCCACGTGGAGGGGTCCACCATTAGTCTTCATTTCTTTCCTTCATCAAAGCAATTAATGGGAGAGGACTGTCAGCCTAAAGACACACTCAGCTAGCAAAGTGGAACAGCCTTTGTTGGAAGGCAGGCCAGGGTTTAAAACCATCTGTTACAAACTGATGAAGTTTTTTTTTTCCAGTCATGGTTGTAGCCAACACTTCTGGCCAGGGACCTCTTCTCTACTAACCTGTAAAGGAAAGTAGATTGCTCTGAAGAGGTTATAGCCCAAGCCCTGGTGCTGTGTGTGAGTAAAGATACATGTGGGTTTAGGGGATTGTCCTCAGTGGGCATAACATTGCATAGGTTTTGTTTTGGTGTTTTTCCTCGAGAAATACAGAAATATTTCAAGTGTGGTGCTATAAAGCTCTACGTAAGTACCTGCTGGCTTTAGCCTGGCTTAGCTTCTCTTGAAACATACAAGTTGTCCCTTTGACTCCTTTGGGTGAGGTTGCAGACTCAGCCCCTGCTGCCCTGCACTTATCCAGAGGGAGAAGAATGGTTGCAGTGACCAGAGCATGGCTGCAGTAAATGTTATCCTTCCTGATGGAAAAGGGGTCACACCGTGGTGAAAGAGGAGCAAAAGTACAGGAGAAGAATGACAAAAACTGTAGGAGAAAAATGAAATGGAAAGTACAGGGGCAGAAACTTCACCACTAATAATTCTCACCAATCCAACTGTTCCCTAGTAGAGACCCATTCATTTACACTGTCTGCATTAAATTTATCATCTCTGGGCTAGCTGGAAAATGGAGGTCAAATTTCATTTTGGCCTGCAACTTGATAAAAATGACCTGCAAAAGGTAGATGATAGGACTGTTATTTTATGCACTGAAAAATAGCAAAGATCAGATCCTATCTCCTCTGTGTCCTCTTTTCTGTGCATGTCTGATGCTAGCCCCTATCTGGAATGTATCACTGGAGAGTGCCCTGATCTGTTGAGTTGCTGGTCAAAGTTTAAAAGAAGAAGGATCTGTTTGGAACTGGTAGGCAGTCTCAGTCAACATGGGTTGATGAGGCACCTTTTGTCATCTCAAATCTCTGTTGAGTCACTAACAAGTCATAAAAATACCAGGTGCATTGATTTGACAGTCAAACAAACTACTTGTTATAGTTCATCTCCAGAGACATCTATTAATAGTAATTAATGATTCTTCAGCAGTTGCATTCACTGTGTCTCAGGAACTTTCAGACGGCAGGAAAAATCCTGGTAAAAAGACAGTGTGCCAACAGAGCTTGTAGATAGCAGGAGGGTGTAGAAGTTAAACTCTATACTGGAGGAAAAAAACCACCCAAACAAGCGTTTCTGTAGCACTTGGAGTATTTTAGGATCTACACCAAATAGAGACTGTAAAGGATTAGTCTGGGATTAAGAATCCTTTAAACTTACGAAGTGCTTAACCTTCACTGTGTCTGCTCCTTCTGCTGTTTGCAATATTGCACTGCCACTTTTGCAGGGGAGCCTGTAGCAGAGCGGGAGTGCTGCAATGCAGCCTTCTCCACGTTGGGTCCTTTATGATTCAGTGCTACTTTTGGTCTGCTTTGTAAAGATCATTGCAAGGGCTTATCTTGTGTAATTGTTTTACTGCCATCTGCATTACAGTATAATTACCTTTCAAAAATGGTAGATCTCTTCTGCTAATGTTTAAAGGCAAATAATAGGCAACTAAATTGCAAGGTCTTGGGTGTAGCAGCATATAGGTAGTAATAAAATCAATGCTGGATTTACAGCATGTACTTCTGTCTCTCATTCTTCTTTTTTTCTTTGGTTTTTTCCTCCCCTTCCCTTCCCATAGGAATGGTAGTTGGTGATTATGGTTTTCTTTTCCTTGTATTTTTTTCCCCTTGCCTGTCCTCTTTTTACATAGAGTTAATCATAACTCGTGAGGGTTTTTTTTTAGAATTTGTTCTGATCCTTATCTGATAGCTGTCCTACAGTTCAGGAAGGATGGTTATTCTGGCATTTTCCTCAATTCTAATGGCAAACAGAAATATGGCAAATAAATCTTAACACAGATTGAACTAAATAAAATATTTTTTTAAAGGAGATACCGCTATTCCCTATAAATAACCACCTAAAGTTTTTTTAAGTTTTAAGATGTAGAAATGCAATTGTAAATCTGTCTTATCTGTTTTCTGCTTGCAGCCTGTAAATGCCCTTAGGTTCAAATGATAAACGACTTGTCCGATAATATCATTAAGTTTTCTGTTTCTGCAATTATGTATCAAGGAATTACAGGAGGTGCTGTTCCTTATATATGAATGCTTGTACCCTGTCTGCTGCTGTAAATCCTGTATTACCTGAAAGGTTAAAATATGGAGGTGAGGACATTAAAAATGCATCCAGAAAATGTAGATGACAGGAAAAAAAGAAAATACAGCAACAGAGGGGAAATACCATGGATAAAATGATAAGGCAGAGAAATAAAGCATGACAAGACCATGATAGTTTGCATAAGTAATGAGAATTGAATTCGTGGTCTATAAATTGCTGTTTAAATTCCTATTTGCATGTTTATCAGAAATCTCCTTTGCTTAAGTAAAACTGGCCTATATACATTTTTAAGATCCATTTATAGCTCTGATTTTGATGAGAGTGAGACAGGTGTGTGATACTACTTTATTAGTGGTGGTGTGCACAGGTCAGTCACAGCTGTTTAAGATGGGTTTCTTGGAGGGCTGGTCCCTGTTTTCTTCAAAGTCAATGAGGAAATATGTCACCTTCATTAAGAGGAGAACTGATTCCTGAGTGACTTGTGGAGAACCTCAGGAATAATCCCACATAGCCTTGAGCCTTCTGGAGCTCTGTAGTCCTCTGACATTTACAGAGTACAGTACTCTGAGCACCTTTTGTCAGGGTTTGGTGGCCTCAGCTCCCAAGTCAGGGATTGTTAGAGGACTCGGTTCTGTTCTTGGGTCTTTCTCAATCTTGCCTGTTTACCTCTGATTGATTGCACTGGCCACTGGGTGCCCCTATTCCTCAGATAAATGCAACACCATAACTGCGGTATTTAAAATCCCACACTTCCAGTGTTGGAATATTGGACTGCTTCTTCTTTGCAATTGATGCATTCATGAATTTGGCTGCCTTTGTGTGCCTGTTCCCTGTATGATTGTGTCTGCAAAGGAGCCCATGTGCTTGGGTAGCTGCACCTTTCACATCCCAGCTGTCTCCAGCAGCTCCCACCCTGCTCTCCTAATGTTTGCCATCTGGCAACAAGCCTTCACTGGGAGGTGACCCAGGCATGGTGGACTTCAGCATTGTCCCAAAAGACACTGAATGCCTCAGAGGGTCTCATCATGTGGTGGTCACCATCATCCCTTTTAGGAGATGGAGAAACTCAATGGTGAACAAGAGAGGACAAATATCCTTCTCAACAGGCTCTCCAACATGTAGGCAAGGACAGCCCTTTCCTTCTCTGCTGCAGCAGAATTGTCTCCTGCTTGTCTGTACAGTCCTTGGAAGGCTACAGTGGTATGTGGGGAATGGAGCCACTGCAGATCCACGTCATGTGCTTGCTCCTTGAATGCGTTCTTATGGCATCTCTGAAACAGATGCAAATTAAATTTCAAACAAAAGATATCACCACAGCTGGTACAGTGGTGAATGACCCATTCCTTGCAAACTGACACTGCCATACACATTTGCAGGTGCACACCCTGGACTGATGGGCTTTGGGTATGATGTAGCATTGCTAACAGAAAAATAATCATTTAAGAGCTGCTGTTAGAACATTAAAACTTACTTTTTCTCAAAATGAGTATAAAAATTTCCTTCTCAATATGTATTTTTTGTCATAGAATCAAATGAAACATGCTTGCCTTTTCACACGTGTGACCTCTTCAATTAATATATCTCTTTTTAAAAAGTCTGTTTTCCAATATACTGCTACTATGGAAAAGTCGTATGTCTAATTTACATGTCCAAATTAGTTTCAACTTAGTTATATTGAATGATAATAGATTTCTTTTTCATATAATTAATGTTGTCTGCAAACGTAATGTGGATTAAATTTATCATTGTAAAGATCTTAAGATTTTAATATTTTTGCAGAGGCATAAATACAGTGTAGCTATAATTATTTCATTATGTATGTATAAAAATAGGATACAGGGGAAAGTGCATGCTTTCCTTCACTGATTACTCTTAATGTCTCCCAAATTTCCTGATTTACAATATTCTCCAAGGATGTAGATTTTTCTAATTGAAGTACAGTAATTTGCATATTTTTAGACCTTGTGACACAGTTAATTGATATGTCATTACTTATACGGCACTGAATATATTTTATACATTCACTGCAGAGCAGGCTTAACTTGAGATGCGGTGGCACTTTGCAAGGAACTTGAAACTATTGCACTCAGTTTAATCTTTTTACTTTCCTTCCTCTCCCTTTCTTTATAAAGGCTAAGCAAAAATGGATGATGTAGTAATTGGTGTAGTTCCTGTTCAAATGTACTCGTTAAAATAATGTTACTGTGTAAATGACAGGATGAGAAAAGTAAGATCAAGTAAACAAAGAAAGGAAGAATAATGGGAGAGACAAGGACAAAGAAGATAAGGTTAAGGCTGGGGGGGAGCTAAATGTCAATAGTATCAGTGCTGGGTGTTTGAAAACCAAATTGTTCTGTTTTCTTTTACGCTATTCAGTATAAACTTGTTAAATGGTCACTGTGTCTAGGAATATTTTAAATGGGCCTTTTAAATTTAGGAGCACTGTATTTATTATGAATGCTAGCAATGAGCCTAATAGTGCTCCAAAAGGGTCAGAGTTTCTCTAGTGGCAACATATTTATTTCTCCTGGGGTGTAACCCTGCAGAACTGAATGCTTTTAATCTTTATTTGCTAACCAGGAAGATGGCTCAGTCATGTAAAAAGAACTGAAGGGATTGTAAGTTTATTTTTTGAGGACCTGGTTAGAGGTATGGCTCATTGGTGATGGCAGTCTCATTTCTGGGGGAAGATTTATTACTCTTGACCATTCTTTACATGGTGTTAAGGGGGAGTGGGGCCCTTACTGCAGGCTAAGAGAATAGGATCCTGCTCCTTGTCCCAGCTAAGATGGGCTGTGATAATGGCAGGCGAAGGTGAACAGCAGTGGAGATGTGGGAAGCATTGGGCTGGAATGGGTCAGGCCACAGGCGTGTCTCAGAAGTGCTGCTGACCTTTCTCTTGATCATCTCCTGGGAGCAAGACTTATGTGCTGTGTCTTCAAACAGGGTCTGGAGGTGCAGCAAGGAGCAGGGTGTGCAAATGCACATCATGGATGTGGTGCACTCCTGTGCACTTGGCAGTGCCTCAAGTGTCTTGCTTTTCTTCCTGGCCCTGCAATGGATGTGAGGCCCAAAATGTATGACTTACGCCTATGTTTATGCCACCTGGATTTGTCCTATGGGACTTACACTGTGAGTTGCTTATGATCTTTGTTACTTAAGGACTGTATGTCTTGTGTGCTCTTTTGATGTTTTGGCAGGATGAGGTTGGGTGTGAGAGCAGAAGACATCACTGGAGTGAGAGTTACTAAGGGAAGATATTGCATTTTCTTAAAAAGTGTAGTATCTTGGCAGGAGTTTCTTCTAAGGCAGCAGTAAAAAATACATATACAGAACTACTGAGCACATCTTTTAAAACACTTGTACACTGGAGGCTTCTTGCTTCAAGATACTTCCTCTTGAATCAAGCTCCAGAGACGAATATGAATTCTGAATCCTGGCTACAAAAGTAGAATTCACTCTCATATCAACTTGCTTTTCCCTTTTTTTTTTTCCTTCCTAGCAGAAAGGGTGAGGAAAGGGATAGAATGCCAAAAGTGATTCCTGTTTCTCCCTCTGAATTTGGGGTTCCTACTGTCATCTCAGCCCAGAACACTCAGGCAGCTGCAGAGGATGAAAACGATGATAGACCAGCAGCTCAGAAGTGCATATCAGGGTTCTGCCCAAGTTAGCATTTCATTTGGATCTGATTTTGCTGCAACCCCAAATCTACCTGAAATCTCTCTCCCCAGATAGGCTGTGAACCATTACTGGCTTAAGGGCGTATTTTACTACTTTGAGGAAAAAAAACCTTTAGAGAACTGTGCAGACCAAAGCTGTTGCAATTGAGGGAGTCTTCATTTGCAAATTACGTGATTTGTGTGTTGGTTTGTTTTTTTAAATTTAAACACACTATAGCGGGCTTCCCTAGGTAATAAACATTAAATAGTAAATAGTGTTTATTCTTTCTGAATCATACCATGGAAAGGGAGTTTAGTTTTTAGGACAGCATTAAGTTCACATGCCTTTAACCATCTATGAGACAGCTGTTTATGTTAAGCCAACTGTTTAGGCACTATGTCATTGGGGAAGGAGAGAGGGGTGTCTTCAGGACATACTTGTCACTAGTCTTTGATGCCAAACTGAGGCTGTGACAACTGATATACATGAAAAAATCACCAGAAGTGTTCAGGAGATTTTACTGCGCTGCAAAACCAGTTTTCTCTGCAGATGCAGTTTGAGGATGTTTTGAACGCAGGATCGTTAAAGTGACTTCTTTTTTTTTTTTGTTAAGGATAAGTTTAACATGAGGAATAAAATAAAAGTATACCTCATTTTTTTTAAATGGTCTCATTTTCTGCTTGAACTTTTAAGTGGTGGTCCAGCAAAAATGTAGCGTTTATGAATATTACAATATAATCTGTTCTGTATTATTAATAATAATTGAGACATTCCTTGATGATTGCATGAAATGAGGTGATTGATTTTGCACTGAAGAGTATATTTTCTTACAGAATACTTCTAACTACTCTGAGGAAAGATATTTAGAATGAAAATATACAGCTCTTAAAGAAATGTTTTATCAGTTCAAAACAGCAGTAAGCATCAATAAATTCATACAGTACACATTAATTCTGAAAAAGCTATGCAAAGCCTTTGGATGTTTTTACATTGCTGCGTCTCTCATTTTGCTCATCGTGCAACTCTGAGGTTTTACTGCCCTTGAAAAAGAACTGCACTTAGGCATCAATTGTGTGCGCACAGAGCGCCGTAATTTCCCAGCCGAGGACATAAGGTGCTGCCATCTTACAGCTGAGCAATCTGTGTGTGAGTGGTGCTAATCTCCTGCTCTTTGTGAAGATTTCTGAAGGTTACTGTGCAAATACAACCTGAAGACTTCTGCTTTGTTAATGGAAAGGGAAACCTGCTAACACTTGTCTTTCCAGGGAAAGAAGTTAGATTTTGCTTGTCTGTATTTTGTTCACAAATCTCTTGTTAAGCTTATTGTAGTTTCCTTTTTAAGAACATGTCTGCAGTTTCCTCTGTCTCTGAGTTAACATTTCCTCCCTCTGATCTCCAAGTGCCTCAAAATCAGCCCAGGGAAGAAGTCCTTGGTGCATCCCTGAGATGCTGCTGCTTCTGGGATAGGCCCTCATAGTTTTATGTCTTTGCAGGTCCAGGAAAGGACATGGAGGTTTAATGTCACCAACTGAAACTTCAAAGGAGTTATAAGAGAGCAGAACATAATTACCTGAGCTGAAAATTTGCCAAGACGCTGGTTGAAATACCCACTCTTGAGAATTTTTTATTAAAACTACTAGCCTGGATAAATCCTGGCCCTTCAGAAGTCAATGGTAGTTGTCCCCTGGATTTTGCCCTGCAAATCACCTTAAGTCTCATCTAAGTCACATCTGGACTTGCAGTCCTTCACTGCAAAGCTCCTGGTCTCTTCAGGGTGAGCTGTGTATAACTTTGAGGCGTGTGCATGTAATTGATCTCCAAGTAAGGATAAAGGAGCAGCTTGCATACAGCTGGAAAAAGAATGGGGAAACATGCACTGGAAAGTAATACCAGCTGGAAATCAGGGGTAGCAACTTTTTGGTCTACCTGCAAAAACACAAAGAAATCCAGGGGCTGAAATTTGAACTATGACTAACTCAGCCTTGAATAATACACATTTATTGTGAGGGATGAGAGTAGTTTGCTGAGAGGTGCAGGGCTTTCCATGACTTGTGTTTTTTGAGATGAAGTTGAAATGTCCTTTTGCAAGAAGTTATTGCCTCCTGGAGTAGAGTACCTACGGTCCTTTGGAACCACGGTGAGGTATAGGTGTTTTTTCCTTAAGCTCTGCGCTGGGCGCACTTCTTACTCTTTTTCTTTTGGATGTTGTGGGCAGAACTGGGTCACCTTCACTGCTTTCAGCACATCCATCACCCTTGGAGTCCCACCTCAGGAAAGTGGTTATAATAAAGTCTTGTGTGTCAGGACTCCAGCCAGTCCCCTGCAAGAAGCTGGAATTTTTTCCTCCTCACACAATTAATTGGATTTGTTAATGTTTTAATAATTGTCTATCTCTAAAGCCTGATGTAGTCCACACTTGCAGGTGGGGCTCTGAAACAGGAGACAGCAATTCTCATTCCTGAGCCTCATTGTTTGTATTTGACTGACATGGACACAGTCCTGTGTATCATCATGGGAAGATTGGAAGAAGTCTGTCAGATCAGACAGATGTGAATGTGTTGTCACCTGTCTTGAGCTCTTTTTCTGCTTCCAGGCTCTAACCTGATTTCCTTCTATTTGCTCTAGGTCTTTGGTATTTGACTGAGCTTCAGTTTCTGTTTATCAAATGTTAAATTCTGGTCATCTGAGAGCTGAACTGGTGTAATTTACCTGAAATTTTGGGTTGAATGTAGAGTATCTGTGTGAAATGTGATAGTCTGTGGTTAACAGAAATTGTGTAGCATAATCTCATGGTCTGTTCTGTCTAGAAACACGGAAAACAATTCTCTTATAGATAATTAGTTAAATCTTCATGTTATTAGCTGCTCTATAATCATACATCTCTTAAAGTACTTACAGAGAGGCCACGACCCCCAAAAGCTTAATCTTGTACATCATACATGGCTAGAGACACACACATGCATGTGAGCACACCTCCTTGGCATGATCCTTGTTTAGCAAAGTAGGAATTGGAAAGACAAGGGGAGCTTCTCAAGGGAGTGCAGGAGATTACAGGAGAAGAAACTGTGCTGTGTTTACAAATATGAATTATGGTGGAAACCCTTAAGCCAGGAAGGCAAACATTGCCTTTGTTTGAGCCCTGTGACTGTTTTTTTAATATAAATTAGTTGTCCTGGAAGTCTTCATTCCTGCTGCTTATTTCCATGCTATTAGAATTGCAGAAAATCTGAAAGTAATATATGTCAATTAATATAAAATATACAAACAAGTCTTCTTTGAAACCCATATTTTTCTAATATCTTGATTGTTTTTAAAAGCATTATTTTTACTAACTAACAGACTTGCTTTGTTGGGCAGTTCATTAGCTGTAGAAAGGTTTTATTATTTGCACCAAAAGTCTGTAATAAAATTCTAGCTGTATCATTTAGAGCTGATTTTTTCATAAAGCATTATGCATCAGGTAAATAGGCTGAATGTAAATGTCTACTTTAGGCAGGGTTCATTAACAGCTAGAAAAGATGCAATTTTGACTAGGAATGAAAAATAAAACAGTAAACTATTTTGTGACAAAAATAATCTATTATTTCAAAATGGCTTGTACCAAAGCCTTAGGACTGTAAAATTTTAGATGTAGCCACTATTTTTTTACCCTACAGTGGACCAGTGTAAGCCAGAGTATAGTTTACAATATTCAGTATTATACAAGCATATAGTGCTGAGCAGTAGATCTTATTCAGCCATAAAACTAAAATGCTTGCTGATTTTAAGATCTGCACTGTGAAATGGCAGCAGATCAGGACTCTTTCTGTAGTGAATATAAGCTGTGACTCAGTTAATTCACAATGTAGATTGCCTCATAAGTTTTCATGGTAAAGATCAGGTGCTGACAAGACCAGGGTAAGACCATTGATCCATTTCTCCCCAGAGCTCGAATAATTGTTATTAGTAGTAATTATATCTTACATTTACATGCAACTATATGTTAATAAGTTTCTTATACTACATGCCAAGCAAAAGAAAAAATCCTGTTCTTGCTACTCTCCCAGTAGATCAGAGGGTATCTCATGTCTGTGAAATGGATGCAATAGAATTTTATAATGGTGGGTTTTATTTTTACAATGAGTGGATCAGCCTTTATTTTTAACTCAGAAAAATCTTTTTTTCCATATGAAATGCCTCTGTACCATCTAATATCATGGCAAATGCAGCCAAAGGCTAGAGATGACATTTATATGAGACTTCCAGCACATGGCTGCTAGAGTAGAATAGCTGGGGTAAGTATAAACTGACTAAAGGATTTTTCTTCCATTTTCTGCTATATAGGAGTAGTTTGATATGTGTTCTTAGTTTCCTTTGTGTTATTAAAGCTTCATCTCCTGTGTCCTATGTGCCAGGTGGTTATCCTTGAATATTTTTGTAAAAGGGGAGTCAGAGGCACCTGAGATGGGTTTCTGAAAGCCATCAAGTACTAGCACCACGTGAATCCTAGAACAAGCAGAGACAAGAAAGGAATCTCAGTGTTCTGTCCCTTAAGCCTCATCTCTGGTCCTCGTTTCTCCAACCTAAGGAAGTTGTAGTGAGGTGAGGGTTGCTCTCACCTTACTGCCAGGTAACAGGAGATAGGATGAGAGAAACATCCTCAAGTTGTGCCGGGGGAGGTTTAGATTGAATATTAGGAAAAAGTGTTCAATGAAAGGGTTGTCAAGCATTAGAACAGGCTGTCCAGGGAGACAGCTGAGTTACCATTCCTGGAGGTAATTTAAAAGATGTAGTGTGTAAGGAGATGATTTAGTGGTAGACTTGGCAGTGCTGGGTTAATGGTTGGACCTGTTGATCTTAAAGGTCTTCTCCAACTTAATGATTCTATTGCAACCTAATGATTCTGTGTGTCACTTTCTCTAAAATATGAAATACCCCAGTAGAACACTGAAAACCTTGCTTATTCTCACACTCCAAACCTGTTGAGACAAAGAACTTCAAAAACTAATTGCAGAATTTGCTTTGTGCTGCAACCTGAGCATATGTTCAGCTTTCCTGTTGAAAAAGAACTTTATCCAGGAGCTCATAAACTTTGATTACTTATTCTCTGAGTTGAAGAGGAGTCAGAGATAAAGAGAGGTGGACCAGATTTAGGATCTGTATCCCATCGTGCAGTTTAAGCCTCCTCCTACACCCTGGGGCGTTTAAAGCCCCTGTCTTAGCATGACTCTGCTTCAGGTGAGTTTGGCCTGCTGTCTGTATGATATAACCAAGGGAAACAAGGGGGGAAAAATAACCTTTGCAGCCTCCACTGTACAAATCCAGCAACTTTTATCACTACGTGTGCTGCTAACCCTTTTGTTAGGGCTGTTGTGCATGGGCCAACGTGTCTCCCAAGGAGATAGTCTGTTTTCTGGGTGAAAGAATATATTTTCCCTTCTCCCCTCCTCTTGTCATTGCCTCATAGAGCAAAACAAATCCTTGGGATCTGTTCCAGTCTGTTGGGTAAAGGGTATGTTTCCTAATTCAGTTGCAACTCAGCAGTGCAGTTTGTGAAATAATAATATATATACTGAAGGCTCTGTGGGGGACTGCAGTGAAGCAGTAGTTACTGCTCATAAAGTTTTTTAATAGGACGTGAGTTCCAGGATTCAAGGGAGAGAACATTAATGTCCTTTCCAGAACGTCGTGGAAAATAAATACTGTGCAGCACCAATCTCCTGGCAGTTTCAAAGGATGTCTAAAGAGGATCATTATGAGACCATTTATGATGGAACATGACTCCATTGCAAGTCTTTGGAGTCTCTGTTGGGATGTTGTTCCTACTGCTTGAGATTAGGAGAGGAAAGCAATTTCAATAGAAGTCTGTGGAGACCATGTGGCAATTACATTGCTGACAATATCAGTATGATTTTAGTGGAGTCTCTGGAGACCTTAACTTCTCAGTGAAGTAAAATGCACCATGCCCATACAAATTACATTATTGTTTGAAATAAACCAGGAGAAGTTAATGGTAAACAACTACTGGAATAATAGGAGTGAGTATTCAAACTGATTTGTCTTGTGGCAAGAAATGCTGCCCACAGCCTTGCCATGGCCCCTGCCACAGTCCATCATCCCCTGCATGATTTGTGGGTGATGATCTCTCCAGAAATCCTAGGCTGAAGGACTGGCTTATTTAGGTGTCTGTACAGTTGGTGTCAAGTTTAGAGGGGGAATTGTACAACTGGGTTGTTTTACTGAGCTTCTGCTCTGCCAGTAGTGATTTGTGGGGTCTGGAAATTGCAGAAGGTGAAGCTGTCAGAGGCAGCAGTCTGTCAAAAAGAGACTGAGGGGGGAGCTGGGGTTAAGGATGTGGTGATGGATGAGTACAGCTTTTGGCCTCGTGGCAGTGGTGAAACAATGACTGGTTAAAACCATCTGGCCTGGGCAAGGGTTGAAGTCTGCTGAGCTTAGAGAAGCAGTTCTCAGGGTTTGCTTTTCTGAAAGTACACCAGTGCCCTTGCTCTTGCTGATGTTTGGCAAAGCCACTCCCTGGGAGGCTAGTGCAGTGCACAGCTGGTTCCTGAAGCAGTGGAGTACCAGCAAAAAAAGATACCTGGGTGCCAATTGGCGCTGCCTGGGCGATGAGCAAGCCATGGCGCTTTTCTTGCCCATGGGCTACCTGGGACCTTTCTTTCCTCTTCCCTTACACTGCCTTATGTTGGCTGAAGGGAGAGCCTCAGCATTTCCAGGGCTGAAGGAAGACAGTCTGGAGCAGCCAGGATAATGTGCAGCATTTGCATTTTATTGATTCTTACCTATTGATTCCAATGGGATGAAGTGTCTGTGAAAGAGAAGTGAGAGTGGCAGACAGACGAGAGCTCTGGTATCACAGGCAGGCTGGCCTTGCCTGACAAAAGCAAGATTATATAAACAACCCCCCCAGATATTTTCCGAAGTCAAATCTAAGAAGAAACAATGAAAAGGAGTTCCACTCGTAGGAGGGATAAGATTTACCAGAAAAAGTTTAGTTTGCATTTAATCACTTCTGCAGATAAAAAGGAGGAAGAAAATACCATGAGAATTTTGTGACAGATTGCCTTGTGCCAGCTACATTTAAGGAGCCATTTTCTGTAAGCTGGAGGGTGACAAACCTGAAATGTACATCTCCTCATACAGGAGGTGATTCTCATTTGGTGACTCACATGTGAAAATGAAGATGTATGCTGTAGCCTGACCTTTCAGGTATGATGAGGATGTCTGAAGGGGTGCTGAATATCCAAAATAGTGTATAGAGTGCACATTTTAACTCACTGTGTTTTGTATGAATAGTTTTATTGGAAAGACTAAGCACATACTGTTCAATAAGAGTATTGATCTTATGAAGGGTTCCTCTGCAGATAGATGTGTGTATGTATATATGTGTGTGTGCATATATATGTACACACAAACTCAAACAAAGCTGCTTTTTGATTGTGGCCATTAAAAAAACATTCCTTCTGTCCTGTATCTCTGTACATGGTTTGGAGAGGAAGGTGGCACTGAGTCACCTCTTAGGTCCTCTGGATCCTGGGAGCCAACAGCACTCTGATGTAACTCACACTCCTGAGGCACTCGCTGGAATCCTGGCAGCCATCCCAGGGCAGCGTCTGGTGCATCTGCCAGGTTCAGTGCCCAGAGTGATGGGCACCTTCCTCTCTGGGCAGAGGCTGGGGACACAGCTCTTCCCAAGCCTTCTGGGAAGGGAAGGACTGAGCTGGCCTGGCTCAGATGGGGAGCCTGAGTCCAGCAATTTCAGCCTGAAAAGAAAGCCATATGAAAGAAGCAATTTTGGGAAGCCTGTTGTGTCTAGTGCTTATGCTGCGCCTAGCAAACTGAAACCTTGACAAATTATCTTCTCACTTAATTTTGTTTCTTATAATTAATTGTTGAGCTCCCATATAAAATCAGTTGAGCACCAGGACAGCGACTCTCTGAACAGCCCTGCAGAAAATACGGCCCCAGCCTGTGGGGTTGCCCAGCAATAGCTGTCAGAGCCCCTCTCACCATCAGTATGTACCAGGCACCAGCTCTGTCCGTCCAGTCTTCCCTGGCCCAGCAGTGCCCCCAGTGCCTTTGTGTCCCCTTTTGCTCCCATGTCCCAGCAGTGATTTCTCCACAGCTCTTTTTCTGACTGCGAGATACATCCTTTTATGGATGTTTTTCAGAAGAATCAACATAACTGTCCCTCCTCCATGCTTCTCTTATATTTTTAAAAGACACAGTTTCAGACAGAAAGGATTTTCAACATAGAAGTGGATCTGATTGTAAATAAAAGGGTAGCTGACTTTGTTGCATGAAAAAGTGCAAAATACTATAAAAAGAGAGAAGAAAAAAGGAAGATGGAATTTTTCTCTTCCAGTTGAAGTGATGTTAATCAAAGAGCTATGAGTATCAGATGAAATGAATGATTTGAATGCTATGTTCCTTTCATCCTGCAAAGTCTTCTCTGCCTAAATTTTAGTATATATTAAATTTTATTAGATACTAACACAAACTCTGTGTGGGGAAACATATTTCAACACTGTTTTAAAATTTCTCATTTTATTTCTTTAAACTCCTTAATTCTCATAATGGATTTCCCACGCTTACTGGTATATCGGTTAACTGGAGGACAAAATAATGTACAATTTTGCAAACCATGGCCTTGCTATTCATATCATAGATGGAAAAAGGCAGAAAGCAGAAGTGAAATCATTTTATCCCAATTTATTTATTTTCTTCCCTCTTTCCTTTCCATGAGCAGATGTTAGAGGAGACAGAGTGGTGAATTGCTGGGCCTGGAGAGGTCTGTGCTGCTGTACTTGCTGGGGCTGCTTGTGCATCCCCTGGTAGGACACAATGTGTGACTAACAGCAGTGCTGGGCACCACTGGCCTTCCACAAATGCCCCCCTTGCTGCTCTGGGGGTCCCTGAGAGGCAGGGCAGACTCGGGGGGTCAGCCTGCCTGCTTTGATTGCCCAAGGATGCAGAGGGATGACAATGGGGCAGCTCTGCTTCCTGCTTCTCTGGGTGTCTGCCTGCCCGCATTCTTGAAGTGCCAGCTAGCATCCAACCTGTCCTGGCTCTCCCTGTGAGTGGTGCTGTCACTGAATGGTGGCATCCCTTGTTTCCACCCATCCCCAAGAAACAGGAGGAGTTGTGTCTTTCAGGCTGTACTGAAAGAAGTCTTTGACGTGCTTGGGTGTCCTGTGTAGTCACTGATCTGCTCCATTTTCAGCTATAAACTGGGCACTCTTGCTCTTTCTAAGACCATCAGTGACCCAGCATCTAAGGGTGAGATCCTGCCTGCACAGTAAGAAGAGTTAAGGATATGCAGTTTGAAAGTGCTTTTGCCTCTAATTTTGTCTTCCTTGTTATCCTGCCTTCGTTTTGAATGCTGTAAGTCTTTGTGCCTTTTTTCTTAATCTATTGAAAGAAAACAATAGGTCTGTTGTTAAATTTAAATGCAAGATACAATTAAAAGCTCAAATCTCTGATGTGGCCCTTTAAAAATCCCTCTGTAGATGGAAGAAGGTTTCTTTTCCTTGGGGAACTCTGCATTATTTAGTAGATTTGCCTTGCAGGACAGATCGTTTCAAGGCTTTACATTTATATAGAGGATCAAACATTTCTGTGGCCTGAATTAAAGCAAAATAATCACCACCTCCATGAAAGTTTGTGGTTTCCTTAACAGGCTTTTTTCTTCCCTTACCTTCTTCCCTGAGTAGATTTTTCCTTCTAAACCCTCTTATTTGACACATTTTTTTCTTCCTGGAGTGCACCTTCAATGTGGTTTGTTAGTGATGCCAGCACAATGAGAGTTTCAGCTGACTGTTCCACTGCCTACTGTTGTGAGCACCCAGGAGTCTATGCCCCAAACTCTGGCTCCCAGAAACCAGAGAAGCTCCTTCTTTTAGTCAATTAACAAAACCTGTTAATCTCGCCCTGTGCTGTTTATAGTCTTCAGCTGCTCTTTATTGTCTCTCCGTTAGAGGAAAGTCTGTAAATGTGGAACTTTTTCGCTTTTGTAGTTTATTCTTCTTTGGTTGATTTTGTTGCTGGCCTCTGTCTCTCTGACTAAGCAGCATGTTTATAATGTTTCTTCAGTTGTCTTGAAATGATACTGTACTATGCAGTGCTTATATTCATCTCCAAGAGGAAGAGGTACAGTTCAAACACATTCAAAATGTAAGTTAGTTCTGGAGGAGCAAAGCATTATGCATTTTACATCTCCTTTAAGACATAGGGCATTTTGGCATACACTGATTTGTTATGAAAGAGAATATTCATACAAACTAAAATGTTTTATTTCTGCAGTGACTGAGACTTTACAAAAGCAGCAATTCTTTATAATGTACTTCTCCCCGCAGTGTTTTTCAGTAAAATTCTGGCTGCCAGCTGAGGGTTTTGGTGCTGGAATGCTGTCTGATCCACGATGGGCTTGGTGGCAGCCTCACATCCACAAGTTGTAAATGATGTATGAAATGCAGAATCCTCACTTGCCCCGCGCATGGGGAGGAGGGAAACAATGCTTTGCTGCTGCTGGTTCTCTCTTCTCTTAGCTGAAACTCCTCAGTGAAGAATCATTAAAAAATAAATACAACAATAAAGAAAATGAAAAGACAGCTGGAAGACATTGCAAAACTGCAGAACAAACAACCAGGAGAGCCAGTTAAGGCCACCTACCACTGCTCATGGCTGGCTATATGAAATGACTGCCAGGCACACTCTCTTCTTCTCTGACTTGATTTCTTTCATTTTCCTGAGGAACTGTGCTTCATATCAGTCATAGCACCTGGTTGAATCCATTTGCTTATCTTTTCTTTTAATTAAGAAATAATGTCAGCAGGATGAAAATAAAACTTGACAGGATGAAGATCTCCTACTGTATTATAAAAACAATGTGAAGGTGAAACTGAGATATTTATTTTTGAAAGCAAGAAATCATCTTCTAGCGGCAAGATCCTATTGCTGTGAGCTTGTTGTTGTTACATTAATGAATGAGAAATGTGTGCATTGGACTGAACAATGTGAGATTTGACCAGACAGCCAGAAACTAGGCTCCTCACACAGACAATGGTGCAGCTGAGGCTAGTGGTTGACTACTATTTTTGGACACCTCTCCTGGCTGACACAGAGAGGATTTTGTTCTACATGGACTGTCCTGAGGAATTGCCAGAGAGTGCTGGTAAAGTCATGGGGGAGTCAGGTACTTGTTAGTCTTAGCTCCTGTTGACTAGAGTGGTGCTGATGATGGTTAAGAAGGCAGTGTGGCCAATTCTAAGGCCCTAAATTTGAACCTAGAGATGTCTGTCAGGTATACGGACTTCCTTGGTATTGCCTTGTTATTGTAAGACTGATGTCTTGCTTGAAGGTGGAAACCAATATGAGATGTAGAGAAGAATAATTATTTCCTTAACTTTGCATTCCAGACTATTTACTGAATAATTGCAGGGAAGTTGCTTGATCCACTTGAGAGAGCCCTTTGCACTCTCCTCAAAACCTCTTGGACAAATTAGCTAGGACTGGCTTTTTTTAACTTTAAAGGACACCTGAAAAAAACTCATCTCCACTTCTACAATGTAGCTGGCTGGTCAGAAAAATTGACCATGGAGATGTTTGAGGGTTTGATTTGCCTTTTTTCTTGTCTGGTTTTCCACCTGCATGCCCACCCTCAGGAGTCAGGCTGCAGTGGTGGGCTGAAGGTCGGCTTTGGGGGGCAGGTGGGGAGGGAGCAGGATATCTTCCACACCTTTCTCACCCCTCTGAGTTGAAGTGCTGCCCAAAACTTTGCCAGGGCTGGGCAGACATCCAGTGGAGTGTAAAGATGGGCAGTGATTAGGGCAGCTGGGTAGGGAACCATGTGTTCTCGCTCTCAGGAATATGCCTATTTCTAATTTAGATCACTCCCAGATACAATGAAGAATAAAGCATTTTGATCAGAGTTAGCAATGACCTATTTAACATTTAAACTGGTTGGCACTTATTTGAGCTCGTTTATGAGTCCCTAATGAGTTCTCTTGGATATCAACACTTATTGCTAGTGTAGCTTTATGGTCCTGGGTTCAGGAGAGGTGAGTGGCTGGTTTTGTGACCTTGGGCAATATCCTGAGGGTAGTGGTGCCTCAGTTTCCCATAAAGATGGTGATTGCAGGATACATTTCATGTCTGTGGGCACTGTGAACTATATGGAACAATCATTTTAGTACATTTTGTTTGTGTAATACCCTCTGCCCCTGGCTTTCTGCAGGGCCTCTAAATGATGCTATTTTAAAAATGAAAGATGATGGTTAAGAAATGCAGCATAGCATGACAGGGACACACATATATGTGTAAGAATTTGTCTTGAAGAAGGCAGAAAAATAGCAGTGTCTGTTAGTCAAAGTGATGCAGTCCCAGGACACCACAGCAATTATTTCGTTTGTATTACTTTCTGCCCATGTGAGAGCCCATACCCACTTTCCAGATTTTCAAACAGATAAGCAATTTTTTAATTGATGCTTAGCTTGAATATATCTAATGTCAGCCAACTGTTGTTAATAGGAGCTATTATAACATAAAGTGCTGATATTTTAAATGCAGTTGGTCAATCCCAGCAGGACTATGCATTCGGGCCTCTTTTGTAATGTTGCATTAGTCATTTGACACTGGTGCTGAATTTATGTTTTCAGATGCATGCCAGCTATTGAAACTTGACAACTAATTCTGGATAAAACTGATTGGAATTGATAAACCCTCTTTTATTTTGGGGCGAAAATTGGAAGTAGCTGCTAGTCCAAATAGAATCTCTTATCTAGTATGGCACGATGGCATTTAATGAAAAACATTCAAGAAAATCTACTCTTGGATTGCCCTGAAGATAGAGAGTTGCAGAGTTGGATGCAATTCAAATCAGTAGTTCTTTATTTTGCGTAACTTTGGGGCACGCAGAGACATTTCATCAGTGCCTGATGTCATTAACTCTGGCGGCCAACACCTAAATGTGTTATTCCTCACGTGCAGGAAACATTATATTATTAGAGGAATGCTTTGAAGATAAGAAAATATGTTTGTTTGTTTCATATTCTTTGCATATGCTAATAATGACACCTTAAGTTATTAGAACTAAAACGTGTTTTAAATCTGAATGTTGTTTTCCCCTTTATAAAAAAAACATTACCTTGGGCTTGCAGTATTGCAGAGGCTTTGACATTGGCAATTTGTTTATTTTTAAACACTGTCTGTAGCTCGGCTCCTAATTTTTTTCATGTAATACCCCAAAACAAGCTGAAACACTGCTCAGAGGTGGTGTACATGGTCAAGCAAGCTCCTGCTCCTGCAGCTCTTCTTGTTGCATTACTAGAAACTGCATTTCCATCAGGTTGTGGGCACACTAAGAAGCCCTTGTGAAAATTAGTCAGAGCCTAACACTGTGACAGCACATCTGGACAGACACAGCACCACGTTTGGCCCGTGCCTTGCTGCCTCTGCATGCAGACAGAGCTACTGCCGCTGTGTCTGCCCCTCCTGTGTGAGTGGTTCCTCGGGAGCATGGGAGGACTGGAGGTCATAAGCCAACTTGAGCTCTGGTGGCAGTTTTAAAAATAGGTTGGATATCAGCAAGGTTTGACAGTGTCACCCTCAGCCCCCTCATGGCTGTGTGGTGCTGTGCTGTGTGAGATGCTGTGGGGCTCTGTGGCATTTTCCAAGCAGCCCTTCCATTTCAAGGACAGTGTGCCCAGCTTTGCAGGAGGAGCAGGCTTTTACCGGATTGGCTTTTCTTTTGTTTTCACTTTCCACTGTAATTTCCACTCTTCTTCAGTGCTGCCATATATTCTGGTATATTTGAGGCATTATTTCTGTTCTTGTAAATACAGATAATTTAGGCATTGCCCTGGGTGCTGTCATGGGGTGAACGCTCAGTGGACTAACTTCCCCCTAGTTGTGAATCTGATCTCCCAGCCATGTCTGTGTTGTTCTGGTAGCAGCAAACTTAAACAAAAGTTATTTTAATTTGCACATAAAAACTAAGCTATGGAGAGAAACTAAGCTTTTATGAGGTAATAAAGCACAGAGTCAGCCTCATGCCTAGTGCTTCCAAGCAGGGTGTCTCTGAAGGCATCTCAGCAGGGATAGAGAGAACCATAGCAAAGTTTACATGTGGAGGCAGCAAGTAGGAAGCAACAGGAATGCAGGTGAGAGTTAGGCAGGCTGAGTTTAAGTTTAGGAGGGTCACTCAGCTTCTGGGGTTGCTTTTGGATAGGGCAATCACCTGGGGCTGAGCAGCTTGTTGCATATTTCAGCCTGCCTTACCGTCCCCAATTTGAGACCTCCTTCATGCACAGGGACATGTTGACCACTGTCCTGTTTTCCCAAACCCTGGCAGTGAAGGTGCTTCTCTCAGGAGCTGCAGGCAAGCTGTCATGTCTCTCCAATGTGGCCCTCACCCTCTCTTTTACTTACCAGAGTGCAAGGAAGAAAAGTTTGACAAATTGTTGTCCACCTAAAGGTTCCCAAGTTCTTTTCCTCACTTCTATTTTTAGACTGATTCCCTTTGCTTCTTTTTTCCATTGTGCTACATTTTGCCAGATTTCTGCCCAGAGGAAATTTTTATAGCTCAATTTTAAAGCCCTTGCAATTGAGGATTTATCCTGGGAATGACACAATCCAACTGGAGTAGCACAAATGGCACAGCTCTGAAATAAAAGGTTATCAAGATTGTAATTTATTTGTTTAGGCCACTCAGAGTACAAAAATGCCACTTATTTCTTCAGCTCCCTGAGTGGGTTGCAATATGGTGGCTGTCTTACTTTCTCCACCAGTCATTTTCTCTACAGCAGCATTTTTCAGGAAGAGCAATTAAAAAGCAGTTTCCCAATATGCCCTCCCCCTGCTGCCATCCCTTACTCCTCAAAATCCCAGCTCAGGCACAGGCTGTTTCCTTGTGTCACATCCAGGTGATTCGGGGGTGACAAAAGGCAATGAACTCTCTTCATGTCTCATTATGTGGCAAAAGGATGAAATAGTGAAGTGGCAGGCTTAATCTCCAGCAGTTAGGGTGAAAAGGAGAGGAAGGATGTGAAACCCACTTAAAATATGTTTCCCTGTTCTAATATGCATTTTGAATTTATAGAGAATTGACTTGTGCTATTTGTTCAAAGCCAGAAAATGCATGTGGTCTGCAGTTGAACTTATCACACTGTGCCAGGCAGTTTTCAGGAGTGATGGATACTGTTTTTCACCAGTCCTTTCTCCTAAGCTGACTCAAGGCCAGCCACAATAGAGCTGGTTCTGGTCATTAGCAGTGCCCCCCGCAAAAGTTGTTCATTTGGGAGCTTGCAGGTTGAGGTAAGCAGTGTTTTTGGGATCCTTCCTTGCTGGCAGCTTGGTGGAGTTAGCCACAGCAGAAGACAGCAGGTCCCTGGGCAGTAAAACAGAGCAAGGAGGGATGAAGCTCTCCCTGGCATGTGACTGAAGAGCTGTAGGGAGTCACAAAGAGTAGTGACATTTTCTTGCTAAGTGTAAAGAAGTTGTGGTGTGCTCCAGGTAGAGCCATATAAGAGATATGAGATAGAAGAGAATCCAGCTCCCCAGTGCACATGGCACATGCTGGTGCCACAAGGGATTTCTGAGGCATACCTCCTTTCCTCCTGCAGGAAGCAGCACATCCATGTTGGCTGGGCTGCCCTTGTAGGAGAAGGAGGAGCAGGCAGTATGCAGAGGAGGCTGGATGGGGGCAGATGTGCTGCCTGCCCTGGAGTTGGAAGAGGAATTGTGTGTTTAGGATGGCTGGAGTGGTCTGGAGGTAGAGGCAGAGGGGAGGGTGGATTCTGTGGGGGCATGGTTCAGGAGGAGAGTTTTATCTGCCCTTTGCTCTGTCTGCAGCAAATGAAAGTTTGGTAGCACCATGAGTGCTTTCCCTACTTCCCAACTTAATCGCTGGGAGATGCTGTGAAAGTGGGGATTGGAAGGGACTTTGGAGGACAAGGAATACAGTATTTGCCTTAAACAAGGAGCATGGTAATTAATATGCCGCTTCTTGACTAATGGCTATTTTGAAGAACTGGAAACATGTGAGTCAGGGCCTTTCACCTCTGTCAGTGAGTGTTTGCAGCTGGGCAACCACCCAAAAGAAAATCTTCATCTTCTGCTTACAGCTGTCAGCCCATGCTACAGCTAGCAGAAGGCAGAAGATCTGGATCCCCCCAGCATTTCTCTTTTTATCTAAAAAGTATTGAAGCAATTTTACACAATCTGTGTCAACTCTGGACTTCTATTTTGATCTTCTTGAATCAGGCTGGAAGACTTGAGGGGCTGTCATGGCCCAGGCAGCTCTGGTTGAGCCTTGTGATCGAGGCTCTCGTGTTGAGCTCTCTATGCAGACACTTGATGGATGCATCTTTCTCCTGAAATAGACCTATGTTATGAGGTGTCTAATATTTTTTAAGTCTTTCTACATAGCCTCCTGGCACTTTTCTTTCCTCTGATGTAAACTTATAACCAAGAACTTAATCAACTTCATCAAATAAAGAAACAGAAATCCAGTGCATCAAATACAAAAACAGATAAACCTTCTTTTCTGTTTGTTCTGTAAAGCACTAAAGAACAGACCAAATCAGAACCTTCCACTGAAAAATGCCTTATCCCACAAGTAGCCCCGTGCTCCTCCCCCATCCCACTGCACGGCTCACTGGGAGGGAAGGGATCAAGATCTGGCTCAGCAGGGCTGTAGGCAGCCACCACCATGCCAGCACAGGCTGCTTGTTTGCTGTGTCACGGGAAGCAATGCTCCCTGCAGGCTGTTGCACCAGTGTCAGGCTCTTCCCACGTGAGCAGGTACCACCACCATCATCTGGGTAGGTCCCAGCTGTGCATGGAGCCAGAATGTCAGAGGGAGATGTGCTCTGGGTGTCCCAGCAGGAATGTCCTGCTTTTCCAGCAGCTCACAAGTGAAGAGTTCGCTGTGGTTACACAGGCAAGCCCACCAGTCAGCTATGCAAGAGGTTTGGAAAAAACTGTGTTTATCAGTTTAAGAGTTTGGCTCTTATTGCCCCTGGTCTTATCCCCTTAGCAAGGAGTATGAGGGGAGACACAGCAAACATGAATAATAAAGGAATCTTCAGCTATGCTGCATTTTTAAATAGTAACTGTGGCTGAAGTCTGTGAGCATATGATAAGTATCAAGCACTTATTTTTCCAGCAGAATGACAAATTTGTCTGGTTACAAAAGGGTAACTGGGTAAATGTGGAGTACAATAATATCTCAGTAGTCTCCCATTTCTTTTTAAAGAAAAGCACAAATGGTAATGCATGCAAGCTAGCATACAGTGGGAAAATGACTTTCTCAAAACATATGCTATTTCCTAAGTAGTGTCTGTAGAAATACTTGAGCAACTAGAAAACAAATGTAAAATCTTGAGCCGGTTGTTTTGATAAGCATGTCAATCATTTTATGTTGCTCCAAATTGTAAAGAGTTTGAGATTTTTCACTACTTTTAGGATGCTGTACTGCTGTAGATTACAGAACTGTCGCCTGTAGAACACCATGTTGAAAGGGCCCTCAAAGATCTTCTGGTCCAACCTGTCTTGGCAAAGGCACAGATAATAATGTAATAATGTCTAGACAAGTTAATAATGTAATTTAAAAATAAGTAGTAAAGATAAAAATGCTCTCGTTGTTTCTGCCACTGCAATAGCTGATCTGTAGCCATCCCAGTGCTGGAAGATGTCTGCTGGCTGGGCAGGAGGGTTTCTAAATCTCCAGATGTGTGTCTTGCATACTCCAGAAGGGTGATGGAAGCACTGAAGCAGAAGGCACCAGAGACTCTCGCACAGTAAAGCAGTGGTGTCTGCTGTCATAGGGGAGGGCTATAAATGACATCCTGCATCTGCCTACTAAAGATTCCTATATTGCCCCTTCTGACCTGCAAAGTATGCATGCATTTCTGTCTCTTCCCCTCAAACTTTCCTTTTTATGTGGCTGGCATGCAACAAAAGTTTTGAGTTTTGCTGCTGTTGGTCCAGCTACAAATAGGTTTTGCTTTTGTGTATTTTTTTCCTATGGAGTAAGGGGCACAGGGTTTACCCTGGTTTTATGTATCGTTTTTTGGATAGAGTAATGGGCACAGGGGCCTATACAGGTGGCCTACACATGCTCTGAAACCATTTGCTTGGGACTTCTGACATCCGCATCTGTGTCTGTAGAGATTTGGATGTCCAAGGCATCAGGCCAGATTCCTCTTTCGTCACTTGTAAATAAACTTTCAGGAAAAAGATGTCATGTCTGGGGAAGCTGGGACACATAACAGCTCTTAGATGAAGGTTAAATTGTGGATGTGAAAAAAAAATCCCAATACTTGCAGAAGTGCTGCTTAAATCCCTACTGCATAAAACCCTATCCATGTCCTGTAGGTAGAGGGCTGTATGTATGTGTAGGCTTCTTTAGTATGCCTCTGCATTTGCTTTCTATCACCTGAATCCAGCCCATTTTTTGCTGTTATTTTGGTTTTAAAATATTTTTCTAAGGTACTTTAAATGTAAAAGATCATATTGATTTTTAAAGCATTATATTGTTATTTTTCTGTTTTATTAAAAAATAAAACCAGCACCAGTTTAACATATTGCACAGCTTGTGTCCTGGGCTTGAAAGCTCTGCAGATACAAATATGATCACAAAGGAGAGAAAAAAATGGGTTGGAATGTAAAGGATCTATATTACTAGATGAGTGGAAAATTAGCATGGTAGCTATTTTATTGTTATCTCACCCAGTGTATATATATCTTACTCTCTGATTGAAGATGAAATAAAGTTCTCTCATCTTGTTTGTGTTGCTGATTTGTTGGATATTTATCGATTTACGGATCATAGCGCACAATTTTTTCCCCATCTACAGTAGGAATATTCTGTATCTGTCATGCTTTCTATGAGTAACTGATTTTCTATGATCTGTAAAACTGGTTTGTACCAATAGTCGCTAGTCATCAGCATTTCCAAGGGCTTTCTTGAAAGATATTCATTCATCCTGCTGGGAATCGGTGAATTACAACTGAATGCTGGTATTGTACCGTCAGATTTTCTGTTAAAACATGCAGGAATAGATTCAGATGCAGGTATGTTTCTGTTGAATACATAAACATCTTTTACATCTATTGTATGGCTTTAATATACTTCCTGCAAAAATCAAAATACCAGATCTTATGGGGGAAAAAAAAGGTATGAGGTATTCATCATCCTGTTTAGCCCTTGTTCTGGTGAGAGCAGTAACATCACTGGGGTCATTTTCATCCTCTGTTAGGAACTTAAACAGGTCTTGATGGCCCTACTGTGTTCAAGAGGGCTTTAGGATCAAAGTAGTGTTTGGCAACCTAATCTGTCCAGACAACAAGAGTTTTGGCACAGCAGAGCTTTACATTGTGATTGCAGTCTTGCTACTTGATTTGCCCATCCCTTTGTACACAAAAAGAAGCAGCAACAAATATGCCCCTATCGATGTTTTTTTGATTTTCTTTTGACTGGGCTAGCTTCTCTGCTTGGCCAGAGGCTGAGACCATCAGACTATCTGAATTTTTCTCAAACCCTTACCTTAGGAGCTGTTGGCAGGAGAGATACAGAGTAGAGCATCATTCTTCTTTCGTGTATTTAATATGCTGAGGAACAGAGGTAGTTGCAGCTATTTATTACCTGAGAAATCTTGTTATGCAGGAAATATCCCTGAGGTTGAGGTCTGCTGTCTTTAAGCCTCTTTATGCCACAAGAGCAATAGAAAAGGCCTTAGGGCACCAGAGAAAATTTGATCCACTCTGTTTAGAAGCATTGCTGGATGGCATCTTAGTAGCTATCAATAAAGTCTCTGCCAAAGACTACTAATACCCTTTTATCAATGATGCTGTTGAGAGCTCAATTAACTATTGCACCGATCTGTTTCACTTTATCTCCAAACAATGCTAAATCTGTGGAAAAGATGCTGACACTTACTATGGTGTAATTTGTAACTAAAATTTTGATGATTTTTATGACCTGAAAAGACTATGGTTTTTAATTTAGCTGAAGAAGACACCTATGGCTATGAGTGCGGGGTGTTCATCCTAAATGACTTTTCTGTAATAGGTTTTCTAATAGTGAGTGTAGAAATACAGCTCTCTTGTAGATACTTACAAGATGCAGTAAACCAGCAAACTGAAATTAATGCCAGGATCGAGCCTCTGCATTCATACGACTGCAGTTCCATGTCTCTGAAACTCTTGTAATAACAACCAATTTTTTCTCTAAACAAGTGAGTAAGAAGCATTTTTAGCAAATGCTTTCTTGTAACATCATTCTGTTGGAGTTTTTCATTTTGTACAATGGAAAGTACTAAATTAAACCATTCATTTCTTCTTTGGAGTGTTTCGGGTCTGGCTGGAGCATTTGCTTTTTTGTTGTTTATAAGATAGTGTACTGACAGAATAATAGTGAGACATGTGGATTCCTAAGCCCCTCAGAGCTCAAAACTTCCTTTTCCCCAGCCCTGAGCACATGACAAGTTTCAGTTAAAGGACCTAGTCCTGGCAGGTGCTGAGCTTGATACCCCACGGCAGGAGGTTGTCCTGTATCCTTACAAGGTGTTAGTCGATTAGACAAAGATTTGGTCTAGAGGTGGTTCAGGTTTTTTGTCTTATTCTGGAGTGTTATGAAAAGCTTCCTACTGTGTTTTGTTGAATGACTTTGAGGAGGAGTGTCACACGAAAGAGGGGAAGGTGTGCTGCTTCTGAAGGAGGGAAAGAAGGAGAGACATGAAGGGACATTGATAGAGAACATGGGCTAGCCAAGGCAGCAGGAAGATGCACCAGCAATCAGGACATCAAAATGCAGGCAGGGTCAAAACTGCAAAGCTTCTGAAGTGAAGATGAATTGCTTGAACTTGCTGGGGAGACAAAATCTCAGTAAGAGAGGAGTGTCAAGGATATTAGAAATGGTTTTTGTTTTGTTCCCGTAGGTGACTTAACTTCTTATCCCTTTTCATTATTTCAGGTAATTTGCTATCAAGTGATTTCCTCACTTTTGGGATAGACTAATTTGTTGTGACAGCTTTAAGGTCTGTGTGATTCACGTCCTCCATTTGAAGGCTTCGTAAATGTTCACATACTTCAGTTTTGTATTTGCTCATAACTGACTTAGTTTCACATCTATTGGTCCATCTGCTCCTTTTTTGTACCTTTTTACCCATCAATTCTTTCCTTGGAGGTTCCTGAATACGATTTATGCAACTTATTCCTCTACACTAGACTTGTATTAATCTTAAATATTTTGGACAGAAATAGTTCACCTTTTAGAGGTTGCCCTGCTGGTGTAATGTTCATGTAGTAGCACACAAGAGCAAGGGACCCATTTTCTGTCAAATTCCTCTGGGCCTCTAATGTCTTTTCTCTCTTGAGCTGTCTCACAGTTTCCTGGCTCAGCATTTTCTAGAAATGAAATATCCAAAAAAAAACCAAGAGCCTGTCTTGTTCTGAGTGTTAAATAGCAGCAGCTTGCTTTCTTTCCAGATGAATGTGTTAGTCACCAGGTGATGCTTCCTTGTCACAGTTGTTCCAACAATCAGCGCATCAATGACTAGGGATGTACAAATTCCAGGGGTCATGTTTTCATTCTCAATAATTTCAGAAAGTAAAAGGGCTGAATATATTACTGATCATTTATATAGACTGTCCTGGCTAATGATGCGGTGTTTTGCTAGAGCCTGGTCCTGACAATTTCTCTCAGAGTTTAAGGTCCTTTTCTGGGATTGTTAAGCTTCTCTACAGATGTTTTCCTGATAGATGTCTATCTCCAATTCTTTTTAATTAAATATTAAGGCTCAGAAAAGTAAAATTACAAGGGTATGTACAGGTGCAGGACATGGGAAGAATTGAAGGATCCTCCTTGTCTGGATTTCATAATCAAGTTCAGGTTTCTCATCCCTTTTTTAACCAAGAGAACGCTGTGTTCTGCTCAGGGACTGTGCTCTGCTCTGTCCCAGCATTCAGGGACTGTTGTTGAGATGACACAAAGAATTGTTTCAGTAGATCTAGAGTAGTCCTTTAGACCAGAAGATGGCCTAAATAATTTAATAGCTACTCTTCTGTGTTATTCAACTGAAAGATACTGGTGCCTCTGAGGTTAAAATGGTGTATGGGTTACCTTTCAGATTTGCTTTTTTTCCTCCAGACTTTTTCCCACTTTACTCTGATAGTCAGGCTATTGAAAAAACAACCTGGAGCACCTGCCAGCTGCAGAAACCATTTTGATTCCTTGAATTGGGATGCAAGAGTTAAAGTTTCTTCACTACTGTGCATTTGCTAGGTTATATTGTCATTTGTTCTGCATGTCTTTGAGTATTTTACATAACTGATAATAAAACATTATTGTAAATAGGAATTGTCACAGAATTCATTAGACAGAAGAGCAATAAAAAGAGCCTTGTAATCTACTGTAAAACATGTACTGTTAGACTGCTTTAACTTTTTTTACTGTTACCTGTTGCATTTCCAGGACAGAATTCCTAAGGAAAAGCTGTTACTTCCAAACACTTGCCAGTGAAACTTAGGACAAGTGATAGATTTCCCTCAGCAGATTCAAGTGTACATCCAAGAACATAAAGTTAAGGGACACTGAACAGAGGCCGTGGAGTACCTTGTAGGTTAAAAGAGCAATTTAAAAATCAATACTTTTGTTTAACTGGCAGCTAAGGTACTAGTTTCAAACTGGGTGAAATATATGAAGAGCAAACCCTTTTAACAAGGAGTATTTTTAGGTTATCAGCACTGGAATGCTCTGCAAGGTTGCGTTGGACATGCATGACACTTGGGAATTGCAAATAAACTCATCTTGATGTGACAAAATTGTGCATAATTATTTTGAAACCCGAGGGAGGTTGAAATGGCCCCAACTCAGTGCTGTCCCACCAGTGATAGACAGGCAGCTGCAGAATTTATAATCACTTATTTTCCTCAAAGATGAGAGGGAAACTTAAAATAAACTCTTCTGCTGCAGCTCTCATATGTTTGCACTTCTAATTGGGAGACTTTGAATGGGATGGAGCAGTGGCAATCCCTCAAAGCAGTAGGCAGGCATAAACTCTGGCCTGTGCAGACCTAGGCTTTGCTCTTCTTTGGGCTGTATGTACCAGCCTCTTGTGTGTGTGGAATCACTGCCAGCATCTGTGCAAGTGTGGAAGTTATCTGGAGGTCAGAGGAAACCTCCCAAGAGGTTTGTCCTAATACTACTGTTACATTTGCAACAACTGCCATCAACAAAAATAGTTGGCTACCAGCTCTGAAATACTGGGATTTATTGAGGAGGATTGTTTCCCACCACAGCTGCACAGTCTTTTGGCAAGTCTTTTGGTACTTCCTCTCACTGCTTATCCAAATTTTTACCATCAGGAAAAGGAATCCAGTTACACCCTGAAGATTATATTCAACACCCCAAAAATGTAATAAATGTATCAATCTCCTCAGAGTATATAAAATTCAAAGTGATCAGTTGAAAACAACAGAAGATAAATCAGCCATCTCAGTTACAATTCGTTGACTAAATTTAGACAGAACAAGACTTTCTTTTTATTGCATAAAGCAACAAGTATGAAAATTTTCAGAGCAATTCTTGTGTAAGAAAATGAGAAGGCAAAAGTTGTGACATGTGAGGTCAGAAATCAGAAAAAAATAAAATAAATGCAAAGGAGAATTTCTTGGGTTTAATCATCTATACCGAGAAGTATTAAACACCAGGTAAGAAGAAGAAAAAAAAATTCCCTAATTGTTCTCTGATCCAAAGCATAAAGCAAGAGGTTGCAGATCTTGTTTACCTTTCAGCAAGGTAACTGCTGCTGCCTGATGTACATCATGGGTTTGTTTATTGACTGGCATGAACTGAGATAGAAAAGGTGACCAAGGTTTTCACAACTGAGGCTCAGTCTGATCTATTTGGCCACCCAGGCTCAGGGCCCATTGCCTTTGCCCCTTGTGCCTGGATGCTGTTTGCCTTGGTGTGCAGTGCACACGTTCTCTTGCATGGCTGGAAATCATTTCAGTGGCAAGGGAGTTGGACATTTAATTTTAACAGGCAGGGGAAGAAAAGTGCATTTTTTCTTTTTTGAAGTGAAAAAAATTATTGAGGAAGGACGGAAGGAAACTGGGTAGGTAGGCAGTTCTTGGAAATGGTAAAAATGTTCCTGCTTAAAGAAGATCAGAGAAATAATAGCAAGTGTTTTAAAACCTGTCCCAGTTGGAGTGCTTGGTAACATAAGACAAAAAGATTGATTTTTTGAAAATTGTCTTGGCTCAGCTTCCTAGATCCCCAAAATCAGAACTCCTCCTACTACTCTTGAAAACCTGACCCTTCTATTTGGGTGAATTAAAGGAAGTGAAATAAAAGAATGTAAAAAAGTATGGTAACAGGCAGAAAAACATAAGATGGAAAAAGCTAAACAAAAAAACCTGAACGTATCTGCTTGACATACTAAAATAGTTCTGTTTTCTTCAAAATGTTTATTGGAAAATGCATTACAAAACCTTGTAACAGCTGGAATATGGTGATCTAATTGCTGTTTCAATAGTGCTGTGAACATGCAAACATATTTCCTATGCAAAATGTCAAAAAGGCAGCAATCAAAGTGAAGCTTTAAGCTTCAAAACAAAGACACAATGAGCTGATTTGTAAACATTTATTTCTAAGGTTACATTTAAAATCAAAATAGAACAGCATAGGCTTGGAGACGGTGCAACAAATCTTCTTACAAAGCACAAGATCTGAAGAGAAAAGGGGTTTGCTAAAAGGTACTTGGGCTGCATCAGGATTTAATTTTCAGTTGTGCTGCAGCTCCCTGAAACCATGTATTTCTTCCCATTCAAATGAGGAACAAATCTCTGAGTAAGTGAGTGGGATTTTTGCCGCTAGAAGAATGCAGAGAGCCCAGGAGCTCCTTTCCATGCAGAGCAGAGGTCTCTGTTCACCTTCATTTGCACTACTGCACCCTTTCTGTAGACAGTTCACTCGTGATGGGGCTTGGGGCAGTGGTGATGCTGACTTTTACTCTGTGTGCTGAGTGAGGGTTTAGGCTGACCTTGCAGTCCCATACCATTTCTGGGAAAAACTGGTTTGGTGATTGGTTCCTGCTCACTTCGGTTGTCTTCTGTCAGGAAAGATGGCAACTTCAAGGTACAGTGTGAGTTGGTTGTAGTTGTAGCAACCAAGTGCACAGGGTGTAACACAAATGTTGAAGTCCAGGGATAACAATGTGCAATGGTCCTTGTCAAAAGAGCACTGTCTTACACTGATGTAGTTAATGTTACTCCATGGACACTGCTTGACTTAGACAAGTGTGAAATCAGAACCAGATCCAATGAACGCACGTACTCTGCACTAAATTGTTTTAGCCGCATACAATGAAAATCCTCTAAAATATATAGTTGATAAAGAAATAAATTAGTTTGAGGAGTACATTTACTTTTCACCAAGGCTATCAATTTGTAAGATTCTTACTGTATTGTGCTTGCAAATAAAATTTATTTCTGTAGTGTAAATATGCAAGAGTTCATTTTAATAAAAAGTAAGCCCTAAAATAAGATAAACCCCATGACTAGACTTGCATTGAAGATTTAAAGTGCATTCATCTGCTGTTTTTCTGTATAAATATTCATTGGTTTTAATGCTCTCAGGTGTTGGAACTTTTAATCTACATTCAGATGGAGGTACTTTAATCAGAGAGTTCATAAAAGTCTCTAACTTTTTTTTCATAAAAAATAGAGTAGTAGATATAATAGGGGCTTGCAAAAGCTTAAAAAACCCATAAACTGCAGCTCTAGGAGGGAAAAAAGTAAACACCAATTGGCATTTTGTGCCATAATATCAATATTCTATTAAAAATAAATCTCTCACTGTTAGACCGAAGAGTCTCAAACAGCCTGTCACTTTACTGCAGTCTTCAGAGATGACTGATAATGGGTAAAAAGTCCCATAGCATCTGTTTACCATGTACTCACACAAACTGTTAGGAATGTTTTTAAATGTCAGCAGTAATGTATGCATGTATATAGCTATCACGGAGCAGCAGCTCAACAAAGACACCACCACTGCCGCACTGGGGGCTTGTGCTCTAAATTAGGGAGGTCAAGTGGTGGGGATAGAAGCCAAGTGCGTCTGAATTGTTTGCCTTCTGAAAACGGGAAGAAATTGTGCAGTCAGCTGCATTAACAGTACCGACGTAGAGAGTTTGTACACTTTGAAAATAGCTAAGTGGGATTATGGTAAATCTTTCAATTGCAGGAAGGTTAATCGTGAAAGGCACTGAATTTAAGGTCAGCAGGGTGCACGTGGGGGGTAATGTGGTTTAGGCTGTCTTTTGCATTAGCAAAGGATCACATTTCATTTGGGAACCTAAGCATTCACCAAGTGTGGAGTGTCACAGAGGTGCAGCTGCTGACTAAACAGTGTCTGTATGACAGCGTTGTTAGCAGCGCTGTATTACTTGACAATTCTGCACCACTTAACTATGGAGATATGCTACAGGGTAAGTTGTCCTGGCAAAGTCATCCTGCTCCAAGCCATTTTTCACACTGAAATTCATAAGTCAGTTTCTTCCTCCCCTCCTTCTGCAATTGCTCTATAATTGAGATCTTTTTAGTGTGCGCAGGTTTCCTCTTGTTTGCCAGCAGAGCATACATTTTTGGACGTTGCTTCTGCAGTCAAAATGTGTGAAGAGGGTTTTGCTAAATCATCTAGTAAATACATTTTTGTGCCATAAGCTTGTGTCCTCCTGAAATGCAGTAAGCCTGGGCCTGTGCTGAAAGTTGTGTGGGGTGCTGGGTATTAAGCAAAGTGACAGTCAAAGCAGATTGCAGAGATAAATTAATCCGTACCATTGCCTTTTTCAGTCCTTCACCGACAAGTAGCTGCTTCAGCAGACACTGGTGTTGACACTGCTGAATTCCATAGGATCCGTGGAGACTGTGATGGCTCTGACTGTATGGCCAGACCCCCCCATGTGGTGCAGAAAGCACATTAGAGGGTGTGGTGTGGATGCAATGATCCATATGCTTAAGGCTGAGCCGGGGGATCGGGGCCGAGCAATGAGTTATTTGAATGCAGAGTGCACTCACTGCTTTGTTACCCCCCCGTCCCATAGTGGGCATTTCAGAGCTGCCCATAAATGTTTGCCCTATACAGTAGATGGCCTTTTGTGAGTAAAGGGAACTCTACTGAGCATTTGTTAGAGAGCCTCCTGTCTTGACATTTCTTTTATGTAGGTATGGCCCGTGATGGCTGATAGGCAGTTTCCATAGAGTCATAGCGGCCTTTAAATCTGGCAGTTAAAAAAAAAAAGTCAAAAAAGAACAGAGATAGATCAAGGACATAATGTTCTTGATGAAACAGACTTGAAATCCCTGAACAACAAAGAGAGGTTTTTTTTCTTCTTTAATTATCTAGATCATTTGGCCAGCTGTGAGCCATGAACCCAGCTGGTCAGCTGTGGGTGTGAAAGGAAGCTCTGCCGGATTGCTTTGTTAGTGTAACTCTTTAGTCCTCACAAAAACTATACATAAATATTTCCTTTCTTGCAAAAATGATTCTTTGGACTTGGAGGCAAGATGTTTGGGATGGGTAGGCGGAGAGTCCCTTAGGAGATTGTCCCCCCTACGTGGATCAGTAGGGTCTGGATTCACCTTAGTGAGGGCAGAAGCTCTGGGGGCTGGCCAGCTGCTCGCTCAGGTGGTTTAGTTGGATCTTAGCAGAGCTGTGATCCAATTCTGTTAACTTCCGCAGTGGGTAATTGCAGCTGAATTAGAGCCTCGAGAAAGTAATTATGAGAGGCATTGTGGAACACCCTGCTAACCCAGCAGTAAATTAAACTACAGACTGGGAACAACTGGAGATAGTGAGATTAGAGCTTGCTTTTGGATTTTTTTTTTCACTTTGTGGTAAGTGTATGTCTTTCTTCTTTCCACTTCTAAGGCTGAATGTTGGCCCTTGGAGCACCTGGCTGGAGTTGCTCCTATGATCAGTTGGGAAGAGACATTCTGTGTCTGGAGAAAGATGCTGAGACTAGATGGGGAAAAAATACATTGGTTTTAAGAGCTGGAGAAAAGTCCTGTAAAGCAGAGAGGAGAGACCAAAGTTGAATGCAGAGGAAAAGACAGAGTTTGAAAAACTCCACAACTTTTTTATGTATGTATGTGTAATATAATACAAATTCTTAAGAGTGAAGACTTATAAGTAGAGTATTGCAAGACAGAACCTGATTTTAGAAAAACTGCTTTGAATTACTTGTACATAAGAAAACCTTGAAGGAGAACTGTGAAACACTTATTAGTGGGAGCAGTATCAGAGAGCCAGTTTTGACAGCTTTTGCTCATGTGGCTGGTTCACAAAGTATTGACAGGCTTTTTCATTTTTTACTGTTAAATGTTTAATTCCCAAACAGCTCAAAGGTAGTCTTTTTAGGCATCGAAGAAGGTACGGTTATTTCCCTAAGTTATTCATCATTTTTCAATATTGTGCAAAATATGTTCTAAGGAGCAGAGAGCTGTCTTTTGACCTTTTAGAAAACTATAATTTTTGTATGCCTTTCTTTATTAATGCTCTAATAAAACACAGAATATACTCTTATTTTTTATGAATTTTAACCCATTTCATGCTTGGATCTTACTCAGAAGTAGTGACTTTTCCCAGCTGAGAATCTGATCCATTTCAGACTCAGCATTTTTAGGAAATTGCATCAAATTGAATTATCAGCTGTAATTTGGCAGATAAAAATCCCCTGATAAAGCCCAAATAGGAACCTGCTGCAATAGTGAGCAAAGCAGAAAATGGGACTCCTTGCTTCTTGGGATTAGAATAGCATCCCTGAAACAGCAGAAGTCTGTTGGGATATCAGAGCAATTTACATGTCCTTTCAGCTTTACTGCAGGCTCTTCATGGCTGGCCAGTCCTTCATTGTGAGCCCCTTGAGTTTGGAAAGTCCCTCAGACCAAATCAGAAATAACTGCTGCTAATATAGATGTTCCTATATTTGGGTTTTCAGCACAGCTCTCTTCTCAGGGCATGTCTGCACAGCAGTGATAAATTGTAGACAGCCTCCATTCCCACATCACACTCTTCCTTTCTTGCTTGCATTAATGTATTTGCAGCTGAACAGAAGTCTGGAATGTGTAAGTAGTGATAACTCTATGTTTCTTTAAAACATTTTCCGTGGCCTCTCATCTGGATATTTGAGATGGTCATAACTCTAATTCCAGAAAGAGATGAGAGTAGCCAAATGCTCAGAGGCAGAACATATTTTCCACTGGTTTCCCTAGTGCTCACTTGCTCCGTGAGAATCTCTGGAAGAGGCAGCAGGGGAAGGGTGGTTTGTCCCCTGCAAATTGCTCTCAGCTCACTTTTTACTTACATAAACTGAGCACAGGACTCTGTACGTAATTCATATGCAGGCACACGTTTGCATGCATATGTACGGCAGGAGTTTATGAAGTGGGAAGGATCTGTGACACAGTCTGGGATTGCAGATATTGTCACTGAGCTGGAATTTGGGACAAACCTAAATCCCCACAGTGAGTGCGGAGTTTTGCCTCCCGATGTTTCATAACAACTCTTGATGTGTGTTTGACATGACTGTTGTCCCTTAACAGTAGTTTTCAAGCAGTGAAATGAATGCATAAGCAGCTCTGTTTCTTCACTTACCCCTTGCCTTATGAAGGTTCTGTGTAGTTCTCCAGCATCCTAAATCCAAGGTCCTTTTTAGGCAGGAATTAATGCAATATGTTGACGGCCATATAGGGGTATCCTGCTTTTGTTCAGGGTCAGGAAAACCAGGGCAGCACAAGCTGTCACACAGGTGATTGCAAATGCTTTTCTCCGTGTTTTAGCCAAAGATAAACACCAAACTTTTGGAAAATTGCATCTGTTTTGGAAACTGGAGGCACGTTCTTCAGTTGCTCCTGAAAAGCTTGCCTTGAGTGAGTTTCCCATAGAAATACTGAGTATTTTTTCTGTGGAAAGTATAGCACCTAGCACTGTATTATGGAACTGCTGGTAACACACTCAGAGCCCTGTTTCATGATTCTTGGTTGCGTATTTCAACAAAAAGACTGATATTCTTATTCCGCTTCCACAAAAAACCAGATATTTTGGAAGTGGCTTGAATTTTACATGCTGTTTGGATGGTTCCAAGAGGAACCTTAAATCACCCTCAGTATTTGGACAAAGCTTTGTACCGCATTATACAATTTCACAGGAGCTGCCTATAAGTGGTATTTCTCAACATAAATTTTTAAAAGGAAGTGAAATCAGCTTTGGAAAGCAGATATCACAGAGACACATAAAAAGTGTAAAATGAGAATAGTTGCAATCCTCTAGATTTAGTCATTGTAAGAGGCCATCTCTGAATACATGAGACATCATTGTCTTGAAAATAAAAGTCCCAGCGATTTGTGTTCTACTTTCGGCTTAGTAACAGTCAAGCTGTGTAGCCCTATAGAGGTCGCCAATTTACACCTCTATACCACCATTTCCTGATTGGATATTATTCCCTGCATCTCCCTGGAGACTCCTGTATGAGTACATCACAGGCATGATGCAAAATTCTGCTCTCAATTAGGCTGAAATAAATCCACAGTATTTTGCCTGACCTCTTGGGAGTTTGTCTGGATTTTCTGTTTGGTTTTTAATCTAATTCTAATTTTGTTTAGAGAAGACTATGAGAAGCAGTCAGTTTTGGCTTTGACCTCATTTTTTTCTCAGATCCTTTTATTTTAAATGTAAGACATGAACTTGGTTACAATGTCAGTGCCATAGCCAAGTTTATGGAAGCACATTTCCTGTCTCCAATCTATCAGTGGTTCTGTCTATTGCTATGTAACATATGTTGCTGATTCTTACTAAATAACAGTGATTTACAGTTTGTAAATGTCTAACTTAATTCCACATTATTTACAAATCAATACTAATTTGAATTGATTATATTTCTGCACCCTTAGATTTTTTTTTATTTTTTGAAGAAAAAGGCTGACTCTAGCACTGATAAGTGATGATCCCATTTCTCCACTAAAAATCCTTGAAAGTCTTCCTCTGATTGCTCACATATGATAGGCTATTCTAAAATGCTTGTATTTCCTCATTATTAAAATAAAACATTGCAGTTTTGATATTGCTGGCGGTGATTTGACTGATGCAATGCTAATGACTCCAATGGATACACTTCTGATTTGCATTGAGATTGCAGAAAAGCAGGACTGGTCCCCAGATGGAGGAAAATTAAAAGTCCGGATCTGAGTTCTTGCCTGCTTTGCATAATGTATGGTTGCTTGCAGGATGGGTGCAAAACTTAAGATTCAAGTGAGTGGGCAGTCAGGTTTCTCTGTTTTTTTAAAAGTGAGATGGTGGGTGGGTGAGGAGTAGCTACTCAAGCTTCATTCCCAGCTTTGCCTGTGGCATCCTTGGAGACTCTAGCATTTTCATTTCCAGCCTGCAAAATAGGGTGAATAATACAACATGCTTAAATCAAAGTGTTGTTGAAAAGATTAATTATTTCTAAGTACACTGAAGCTAAATGCAAGTACTAATAACTTGAATTTGTAAAATGTTAGTTGTAGAGCCCTGTGGATATGTAGTTGATTGATTGGCACTAAACAGACAACTGTTTTGAGGTCTTGAAGTTCTTCCCTGTTAGGATAACTAACAACCAATACCCCAAAGGACTGAAGAATTTTGGTATCATCAAGGACAAAGGAAAATGTAATGATTCAGTAAAACCAGAGGATGGAATTCTTCCTTTCAGGGTAGGAACATAAATAATTTCATATAATAAAGTAATTTCAGGAAGAAAGTTTTAGTATATTTGGCATTCCCAGTGCATTGTTGTGTCACTTTGTCCAGCAGAAGGTCTCTTGGGTGTATCATAGACAAAGGACCCTGGTGCCCTTCCTAAGCAAAAGAGCTCTTGTAATCTGGGAGCCCAGGGCCCCACCTCCCAAGCTCTGCCTGCTTCAACTGCAGAGCAATGGTCTCCTTCAAGGACAACATGAGCAAAAAGGAAATTAAAAAAGCCCCAGTAATTTCTTACCCAACACATACAAGTGGTACAGGATCCTAGAGGGTAATGAGTCTTCCCTTGTCTTGGATCTGTGACTTTCCTTTTCTCTCCTTTGGAAGGTTAATGGCCTCTGGTTATAAGTCTTTCTTGTCTCCACAACCTGATTCTCTTCTACAATTTTTCCATCTTCTTTTGCCTTTGGTAATAAAAATCCCAAGCATTAGTCCTGCCTGTTGGTTTCTGTGTGGAGAACCATTAAGAGGCAATGGAGCTACTTGCCAGAGCACAGGAAAAAACATAATTCGTGATTTCTCTCTTCTTATCTGTAGGAAGCAGAAATGTGCTCTTACAAAAATGGGGTTCTACTTCACAGAGCAGGCTCTGATCCAACATGATAAAATACATGTTGTCTACCAGATAACAGGCATTTCACATTCAGATAAGGGCATGTTTGCAATGTGTCACAAGCACACCCAGCAGAAATACTAGAGATGCACTGATTTAAATTTTCTTCAAGATGTGAATACCAGATGTGGCTCAAAATCTGGACCTTAAAAATCCTGCCGTCAATTTGGTGGACTATGTATATGTTATGTTTCTATGAAACTGCTTAAATGAGAGATGGACGCTGTAAATTTTTCATCTTCTCCAAAATCATAATGCTGTGAGAGATCTGACAAAAAATTGAAGACTGTATTGGTATATTTGCTGTATAATGCCTTATCTGGAACCATCGGTGGAAAGGAAGAAATTGTATAAATAATAATAATAAAAAAGAATATGCAAAATTTGATGCTAGGACTTTTCTAAATTTTCATGCAAAATTCTAAAATACCTGGTTTTGTTCCCTTTTAACCCCCATATCTTTGTCAGGATTTCTGTTGTTGCCTTGGATTACTCAGCACCTTGAAAAAGACATTTTTTCATGATATTTCTAAGAAAAATGGAAGCAGAGTAATGTAAGCAATAGCACAAGAACAGTCTCAGGAGATTTCCTTTAAGTTTACATGGATTCAGAGGGTTTCCTAGTCTCAGATGGTGTTTGGATTCTGTGGTGACTGGTGACCAAACAAAAGCTCAGTTCTGCACTCTGGAGCTGCTCTTCTCTGCACTTCTCTCAATATGGTTATTTATCTTCTCAATATGGTTGTTTCTTCTTCAACTTCCTAAAGCATTTTGTTTTAAGGGTGTAAGTAATTTTAGATCCTCATGTTTGTCTGAAATAACAGACGGTTGAGTGCAAAAGCAGAAGAATAAACCGGTTGTTAAAATTCTGGAAGTGCAGCACTGTCTGTTCTTTTTTCAGTGAATCTGCAGGACTCCTCCTAAATTTGCCCAGAGTCTGGAGCGCAAAAAAGTTAGTATGTTATCACATTTGTGGATGCATTAAGTTTGGTGTCATAGATAATGTCTTATTTGCATTGGAGATATTAGAGTGATGAGCAAAGGGGTGTGCTGAACTTCTAAGGTTCCAAAACCATTTTGTAACAGATTTTTTTCTTTCAGGAAAAATGTCTGATGGTCAAAAATATAGGAAGGACATGCCCACAAATACTGCTGCTGAAATAAATCTACCATAATCTTTACTGAAGAAACTATTATCTAATGATCCTGTTATCAAACTAAAGCCAGCCTGAAAGATTTTATGACACTTAAATTAAAATATGTACTATATGCATCTATTTAAATTGAAGCAGTGTGCAATTAAATTCTTCATAAATGAATGCCTGACAAAGACACACACTGGCTGTAGAAGGTTTTGCCCCTGATAGGCCATCACTGCTGCTACACAAGAGATATCTTCTACCAAGGGCAGGATAAATATGACTTTCTTGTTCATCTTGGATGTTTGTACATCAAGTGGCTATTTTCTATATTAGGAGCCAGTATTCCTGGCATGTTAGGAAACAGAAGTGAATGAAAACATACTGTGTTTGCAGGACTTCCATTGAATCTGCCACATGAAACTGTGTGTGTTTGTGGGGGCAGAGTTCTGTTATTGCCATACCTCATATTTGTCAGTCGTTGTTGAGCCAGTATCAGCCTCTGAACTGGGAAAGAGATTTTTGCCAGTTTTCAGATAAGTGGTGTGTCTAGGGTTAGAGTGCAAAGGCAGGTCAAACTCCCAGGCACTTGACCTGGGAGGTTCAGGTTTAGCAGCAAGCCATGTCCTAGACAGGGTCAAAATCCCCAGGTGCTGTGGATGCTGGGTTCTGATGGTAGGGTTGGTTTGCTCTTGGGTCTTCAGCACAGACTGCTGGAGCAGCACGGTTTGGAGCTGGCTTGGTTTGAATTGAGCAGGGCAGAGATGTGAAGGCAGCTGAAAAACTGTAGTCTTGAAAGTGTGAAGAGGACCTTTAACTTCTGAGCACTTGGACTATTGTAAGCATCAACCAATGAAAACAGCACTTATTCTGGATTTCTGTGGTCTTCAGTGTCCCTTTGCTCTCTGAACCTTGTGTATTGCTACAAGATTCTCTGCTGTGTAGAGCCCCAGGTTAAGAGGGTCTCTTATGGACATTTTATACCAGCGTAGTCGTTGCAGAGGGAGATGTATTTTTAACAGGAACATCAAACTGTCTGGTTTCTGTCACTGACATCATGTTAAATGCATGTGGAGGCTAATTTCTTCCAGGTTGCTGGTGTTATTGGGGTGCCCTGAGTCTGGCTCTAGCTAAACTGTAGCAACCCAGTTCTAGCAAAGTGAGTAGTAATGCTCATTAATCTTTTTTCAGAAGTTGCTCTTTGAAAGACAGCAGTGATGCAAAGATAACAAATAACTCAAAGACAATATCTTGTGGGGGAAAATAAAAAGAGATGCATCATAAATAATCTCAATGAAGCACAAGCACCATTATCCTGAGTCTGATTCCAATTGGAAGTGAGTCAAAATAGTTTGACAAAGTGCAGCTGCATCTCTCAGTTCAGAGAAGTCCTGTTGGAATTGTGGCCCAATGTATGTCCAGGCATGCCTCTCCAAGATGATGCTTTGAGAATGAGGTAGTAATGCCAGTTGTCTGGATATGAAATGACAATATTTGACATCACTTCTGCTAATATTGCCTGCCAGAAAGGGACAAGGGGGAATGATCTCTCTATCTATCTAGAGCTAGAATCAAAATCCTAATATTGATCAGCCTTGTTCCCTTTGTCATTTCTCTTAGCTGCCCTTAGAGTTGGCTTCTCTCTTACTTGATTTCATGGATTGCAATTTGGTCTTACAGGGTAAATTCCACATTTTGCTATGACTTTATGATCACAAAATCCCTCTTTCTTAGCTGGAAGCACCCACTGGCACCAGAGTGCTGAGTCTTGAAAAAATGCAGTTCATATTACAGTTATAGCTTTGCTTAAGGTCTTAAAGGGGGTAAAAAGTTCTTCTGAGAACAGCATAGCTCTATTTTGACCCATGTTTTGCAATTTTGTGGGATTTTTCTGATAGCCTGGTTCTTGCCTGTACCTGTAGAAATAAAATGTGATTTTGAGCAAGCATTCACGAGGATCTGTCAGGAGTAATTTTCCTTCTTCAGAAAAAACACATGGGAAAAACACACTTATCTGGCAGGGCTCTTGGTTCAAAACTGTGGAATGAGAGCTCAGGCACTAAAGAAGAAACCTGAAGCTTTCAGAGCTTGATCTCCCAACATTTTGTTGTGATTTTGTAAAACTTTGTCAATTTTCAGGAGATGTGCAAAAGCAAGACCTTGTGGGGGTCTTTTATACATACCCATTAAAATAGACCACATAGGTGTGCTGCCATAAACAGTTGGGGTTTTGCTGTTTAACACAGACTAAACTGGGAAAAGCCAAAAAATGAGGCAACATTTGTGTGGAGGATTAATATTCTTTTGTTAAATCAACAGATTTTGCTAGGAAAAAGCAGAAAAACTCTCTTGCCTATAAAAAGAAGAATCAGCTCACATTAAGTGTGTCAGTCTAGGAGAATTCTCTTACTTTGAGCAAACATTTATTTTCTGCATATTAGCATTCTCTGAAAAGTCCTTTTCTGCACCTAGGGAGGTTTGTGTCCCTCTCAGGGGGCAGCAGTTGAAGCTGTGCTTGGGTTTCCAGAGAAGGCCTTGCCCCAGCCATCTGTGTGTCTTCTTGCCCTTCCCTTTTGCTGCTTGTTTACCTTACAGTTACTGTCCTAAGTTCATCTTCTCTGTTTTAACATAAAAATTGCTTTTCTGGAGTCCAGAGAGATAAGGTTATTATACTCTTTTGAGAATTAATCGCACTAAAGGAAGCTGTTAGTTAGGTTTTGTCTTCTCTTGATAAATCTTTGATTTTCATGCCATTTGCCATTTGTTTACACCTCTTTCAGGTATTCTTTCATGAAAGAATTGTTCTAAAGCCTTACATGCTAGTAAAATGAGATGAATAGGCTCATGTTTGCATGAATCTCTTTCCCTTCCTGAAGTATGTAAGTAATTTTATCACTAATCTTGAGCCATATAGTTCCATCCTGGTTTAATCATTTGTTCAGATGCTTGGTCAATAATTTGGTGTGTTAGTTCTTTCCCACTGAAATTTTGCACAAGTCTTGTATTGCTTTCTGAGGGAAAACAGGTGACAGATGTGTTTATATTTGAAAACAGAATAGGCTTCGAATTTATACTGCCCCAAATAAAAATTCAATTTTTCTGCAGTAATACACTTTGTCTTTTTTTAGGGGCAAAACCCGGCGAGCTCTTATTTTTAGAGGAGAAAAAAACCAACCCAGACAATGTTGGTCTGCTTGTATGGGAATGATGGGAGCAGCAGATGACATAAATACATACTGCTTATCAACCTAAAAGATTGTTTCAATGTAAACCTCTGCTTAGCAGGCTGAATTTTGCAAATGATATTTAAAGCATCTGCATTTTAGAGGCTGGAAATAGGCACTTAGACTATAAGCTCTGTAAAACTGGGGTCAAATCTTATGCCATTTACCTGGGACTGCTTGCATAACACTTGCAGGACTGGTGCCTCAGCTTGCAAAGCTAAATTCTTTGAACTCCATCTTCATTAGCCCAGAATTTACCTGGCAATAAAAGGTATCTTTGTATCATGTACAGTCACTATAATGTTTATTTAATTATTATCCGATTCCCTCAGCACTTTTATTATTTACCAATAGAAAAAATTGAACCATTAGTTTTCTTCTAAACTTTTAAAAATTACAATAGTGCAATTAAATTACTGGATTCATTTATATTTAATTGTACTTTTGGTTTTAATGTGCTGTTGGAGGACATTTCTTTCCATGACTGTTAGTTTTCCATGTAACATAGGAAAATCTAAAGCTATATTAAGGAAATATATTACATGGGCAAGACAAAGTCTCATTAGTGTTATTTATGGCATACTGAAACCTCATTAGGAGAAGGTATGGTGGATTCAAAAAAGCATTACTGAGGATGTTTTTTTGGGGGGGTTAGGAGAGAAATTGCTTTTATTGTGTTTCTTTATCACATACAGAGTGGTTAGTGGACATGTTGGTTTCCTAAAGCATAAAATAAATTAAGATAGAAGAAAAAGAGTAATTAATCTATGTAGTAAGTATAACCTCATTATAGATTGGGAATAGCTTGCACATGGTCACAAGGAGTTTCTGTTTACTGCTCACCTTAGTTTCAACTAACCATTAATTTTTAACTTCCTTCACTGAAGGTAAAACGTGATATTTTTCAGCATAGTAGTTTGCATCTTAAGCAGTAATAATGTGCTTTTAGTGCACTTCAAACCAGGGATGAGTGAAACTCGAGGTGCAGAGTCACAAATAGCCCTATTTAGGTAGTAGCATTTGCTCTAATGAGAGCTATATATCCAGTCCTGCGTAAATATTGTTTGGTAGGCGTGCAAGGAAACCATTATTTGCAAGTAAATGAGAACAAAAGGAGAGTCCCTGAATTGTCAGTCTTGGGAGAAAGTCACTCTGTGTGGGCAGGATCCTTCCCCAGGCTGCCGTTCCCTCCCAGGCGCTTGAGCAGCCCCAGGATAAAATCAAATCCCCCTGTTCCTGCTGCCCTCCAGCCGGTCCCCGGCTGCTGGCACAAACCAGATGCCAGCAGTTAGTTAGCCCCCTCCTGCTGCCGGTCCCTGTCACTGCTGCTGCACAGCTGACAAAGTTCCTTGGGCTGGAGCTCACCGGGTGCCCTGGCAGCGCAGACCCCGCCGGCCACGGGCACACACAGCCAGCACTGCACACAGCCAGCACTGCACACAGCTGCACTGGGGCTGTGAGTCTGTGCAGCCTGCACTGCACACAGCCAGCACTGCACAGCCAGCACTGCACACAGCTGCACTGCACACAGCTGCACTGGGGCTGTGAGTCTGTGCAGCCTGCACTGCACACAGCCAGCACTGGGGCTGTGAGTCTGTACAGCCAGCACTGCACACAGCCAGCACTGCACACAGCCAGCACTGCACAGCCTGCACTGCACACAGCTGCACTGGGGCTGTGAGTCTGTACAGCCTGCACTGCACACAGCCTGCACTGCACACAGCCTGCACTGCACACAGCCAGCACTGCACAGCCAGCACTGCACACGGCTGCACTGGGGCTGTGAGTCTGTACAGCCAGCACTGCACACAGCCAGCACTGCACAGCCACCACTGCACACAGCCTGCACTGCACACAGCTGCACTGGGGCTGTGAGTCTGCACAGCCAGCACTGCACACAGCCAGCACTGCACACAGCCAGCACTGCACACAGCCAGCACTGCACACAGCTGCACTGGGGCTGTGAGTCTGCACAGCCAGCACTGCACACAGCCAGCACTGCACACAGCCAGCACTGCACACAGCTGCACTGGGGCTGTGAGTCTGTGCAGCCAGCACTGCGCACAGCTGCACTGGGGCTGGGCCACCCAGGCATCCCGTGCTCAGCCTGGTGCTAAAGTGTGAGTATCTGCAGGGCTCTTCAACAATGAAACATCCATTCTTTTGCTCATAGTTCTTTGTGCAGCCATTCCACTGGTGAGGCATCTCTCTTGGCACCTTAGTGCTTCTGAATGTGCTTTTTGTGGTTTATGATAGAAATGGGAATGGACAGTAGCTTACCAAGAAGGCTGGATCAGTTCAGTGAATCCCAAAACCAGCAAACCTGCTCACTTTGTAGGTGTTTTTCCCCAGTATGCCACCCGAGGGTTCTTTAGAGTCCCTTAGATGCTGAGGGATAACTTTATGATAGAGTCACATAATTATTATAATCCTAGTTATTTATCAGGTGATGAATGAGTAATTCCAGGGATTTTCTGTGGGCCAAATACTTACTTTCAAAGGATTTATAAAATAAATCCAGTAGTTGAACTAGATGCTGCCTATTCCTTTTTCTCATCCTTTATCCACCCAGTTGCTATAGTTGTGCCATTCTATCTTCTCCTTATAGTTGCAGTGGACATGGTATCATCTAACTGCAGCAACTAAAAAAGCAACTACAAACTATTTCTGAAATTATGACCCTACTGTATTATTCTTTTCAGTGATAGGAATTCATAAGTAACCTCTGCTAAAAAGTGTTCTCCTTTAACAGACAGGGCAGATTGGGGTGGGTGGTAGGAAAGCATGCCATGAAACAAATGAATTGATGTTTTGTACAAAGCAGATCAAACCTACCTTCATTTTTTGTTAGTTTTCTTCTTTTACCTGTTTTCTTTTGAGAAGTTTTGGGGAGAAGATGGGGGAGGGAGTGTATGTGGCTTTAAGGATAAAGAGGGATGAGGAGTCTGAAAGGGACACAGAAGTAAAAGAAAGCATAAAGAAAATGAACTTCAGGGAATGGTTCAGTGGGTTAGTGTCAGCAGTAAAGGATGTTTGCACTGAGGCCATTGGAAGTGGCTGGTTATGTCTGATACTGTCATTGTGCCAAAAGCCCAGGTACAGCTGACATGATTTTCCTGGAGCAGGATCAGAAAGTGCTGCCCAAGTCAATGAGGCTGCTTTGCTGTCAGTATGCACATGTGTATGCCTCAGCTGTATGCCTGCTGCCTTCGCAGGAAAAGGTACCAAAAAAAAGAGGTCAAAAGGAACGGGCCTAGAAGGTAAGGACAAGTTGACTTCACTCAGACAAAACAAAATTGAGTATTTCAAATAAAGAAAGAAATGAGAGGAGCAGATAAAAGTGAAGAGTTGATGAGCATCCCCTGGCTTTTTTTTCAGAAGTGTTTATTTGCTCAGATTCACATAGATGAAGGAGAACAAGGAAGATGATGTCGTACTGATGCCTTAAGGAGATAAAAGTCATGGGTTTTAGGGTTGCTGGAACATGTGGAATAAACAATGTGAGTCTTCTTTCTTCCATCTGAAATGCAGCTGCCTTGTGCTGTGTGAAGAGGGAGCTATGACAAGGTTTCATCCTCTCTGCTCCCTCTCCACTCTGCATGCATTCTCCATGTTGCACTTGTGATAAAAAATACTTAATCTTTTCACTTTGCCAGCCTGCTTACCTGGCTTCCCATCTAGATTGACCAGTGCTGCCTCTTCTGTGACAAACAGAAATGAAGAAGCCTTGCTTAAGACACTGCTATTCCATATTTGAGATGTGCTTACCTTCACACCCTTGTTCTGATGGATTCCTAGCATTCCTGAAGCTACACAGGGTGATAAGCATCTCCAGAAGATGTGCAAGCATATTAGAAAGAGCTTATATATATAAGCATATATATTTCTCATATGTGTATATATATAAAAGCAATATTGCTTTATAACAAATCCAGGGACAGTCCTGAAAAAGGTTTTAGCATAAGGGGTTCCTATCCATAAGAACCTTTATAGAACAAAACTCTGTGTGAGGCAGAAGATCTGAGCCACTCCTGATGCCTAAAGTAGAAGACAAGTTTGTTTTAGTGACATCCACTTGCAAGGTGAAAGAGAAGACCTGATGGCTCATGGAGAAAGCCAGGGTGGGAAGCACATTAGGGGTTACCTCTAGCTGTAAGTAAGCAGCATATCTGATTTAGGTGAATTAAGAAATCAAAGCAATCTCACTCAAATCCATATTTATTACCATTTTGTCTTCAGAGTTTTTATCCTCTGTCATTTGGCATAATCCTGGTAACTTTCTTGACATGGGGACTGTTAGTCCATCCTTCTATCATTAAAACTGTAATTTTAAAACTGGTCTTTTTTAATAGTTCTTAATAGCACTACAATATAAGGTTGGGGCATACTAAAGACAGAAGACTCCAGACACATTCATGTTGAGCCAAGGAAAGCTTTATGTGGTTAAGATGAATACTGCTATTATGGCCACTTGGTTTTACATGTCTTGTTGTGAAAGGGGAGGCAAAGAAACCACGGAGACCAGTCAAAGTTTGTGTACTGTTAGCTGGATTTCCCAATAACCTTTTGGCGGAAAAGGGACAAGTCAAGATTCCTTTTTCATTTGTTTTTTTGAGCATTTGCATCCTCAAATAAGTAAAAAAGGAGTAATTTTCAATTGCAGCCAAATTCCTGACAGACCCTGACACTGCCACAATAGTCATCACATTGAGGGCTGGTGTCACATGGAGATGTGCTGGCAGGGCTTGCACAGAGGCCTACTTCGGGAAGAAAAGCAGGCAAATTTCATTCCAGTTCCTCTCTAAAGAGGACATGAGAGGAAAATGACAATGAATTTTTTGTTCTCTTTCCTTTTCACAAAGTGCGGGTGTCTCCTACAGCCATACACAAAGGCTGCAGGAGCTTACACCTGTCACTAGGAAACCTGCCTCAAGATTTGATTCAATCTAGGACGAGGAAGTTTTTTACCATTTTCCCTGTGTCTGTTCTGTATGTTCTAGTGTTACTAACCTTCTATTATCAAGAATAGAGCAGGCTATTTGTTGCTCAAGTGTCCGTGATGGTGTGTGAGAAATTAATCTGAAGACACTTGGAAGTTCTCCACCACATCAGCATTGATCAGGTGGAGCAACTGAAGATTATTAGTTTGCAGGACTGCCTGCTTTTTATTATTATAATGCCTAAATAAAAGCAGCATATTAAATGAGAGAGAAGAATAGAATGTGTGAAAGACAAATCTCTACCTTGAGCAAGGCACAGCAGTTGTTGCCCTTTAATAAATGGGAAATGAAAAACAGTCTGGTGACCTACTGAAAAACTGGTGACCTTACTGAGCTCCTCAAGTTTCTGAAGCAGAAAACCATTGTGTTGGAGTCAAACACCTTCCTTAGTTACTATTAATTTTACTTTGAAGAATAATTTTCAAAGAATTTAAGAGGATCAACTAACTATTTGGGGAAAAGAAGAGGAGAAAATAGTTGTACTGTGATTCCCATGAGGCTTTATGATCTCCAGAGAGATGTAGCAGAAAATGGTGAACCTACCCCAGAGAATGAAACAGAATAGGTGGATCTGATCAAAATAAAGCTGGAATACTTGGCTAGTGATAATAAATTGGTATTTGCCTCCAGGAAAATAAAACTCTTACAGACTGAAGAGCATTGTTTTGAACACTCCCAGCCATTTTCCCCATGGATCCCAAGGCAGTTGCAGGGTGGTTGAGGAGGGGTTGTCCTCCTTTGGAAGGGTTGAGTTTGCTTGTTGTCCTTGGAGTGTCAGCCTAGTGGGCTTCCACTGAGCACCAAGCACACCAACCCTGCTGCTCTTCACCACAGTCAGTAATTATTTACTTGTTAAATCTGAGCAGCATGCTTGTTAGCTTTGCAAGAGGGAACAGGGACTTCATAAGAAGGGTTTAGAGAACTGTATGTGGGGTTTTGTTTATTTGGGTGGGGGTGTGGGGGTTTGTAATGAATGGCTTGCAATAGCATTTTCAGCTTGTTTTCTCTCTTTTCAGTAGCTCTGTGACCTAAAATTATATCATGGGGAAAAAAAATCCCTGAAGGGTTTTTCTGTACTTTCTTACTTTTAGCCAAGCAGATCCTTGTACTCAGGTCTTCTATCAGGTCTTCTAATTTGTACAAAATCAATCATAAAAATTAGAAATTATAGAATGCTGTTAGTCGTTCTAGTGAAGGATTGTTCTTTTCTCATAGACACTATTCTTCTTGTAGATTAGTTTTATATGACTCTCTTGACAAGAACAAGAATATTCAAGAGGATATTGTCTCTGATACATCATTTTAAAGATGACCATATAGATGGTTGTAAGATCAAAGTTAGTGTCATTCATTTGTCTTTCAAAGGTCTCAGTATCAACACTCTTTGTTTAAATCCAGAAGTGGGTCTGAGTATAATGCATTTAGTTGCCTATAATGCATTTAGAAATAATTTTGTGCTGGTTTTGAAAGGGGTGTAGTTCAGGTGGACACCTCACTACCTCTGCTGATGGCCCCTGAAATGAGTGGCTGCTGCAGGGCAGGGACTGCACCAGAGAAGCTCCTTTTAGCACACGTTATTTAGTAATGTAATATCTTATACAAAGGCCAGTTATTCAAGCTGTAAATGGAAGAGCTGAATTACCCCATAAATTTGAGGCTTATTGATGTGAGTTGCTTCTAATATTTCTATAGGGAAAATTCCACTTATTGATCACTTGGGCACTGTCTTACTTCTGACATTAATTTAGTTGTAGATCAGGTTGGAATGTATTACTTTCAGAAAGATCCTGAGCGGCTGGAGTCATGCAGTGAAACTGAAGCACAAATACCAGCAGACTGTATGGCTCATGACACTGCCTGAAATAGCAAGCAGCACCAGTGAGCTGGCGTGCTTTCAGTTCAGCTTCCACTGAGAAGGCTTATTACAATAACAAACAACAGGTAGGGCTTGAACAAAATAGGTCTCTTATTCCAGCTGCTCAGGGATCATCTGCAAAAGTCTCCCTGTAGATGCTTTAGGAGGAATAAGGAGGCTTCAGCAAAGGATTTGGGCTACTATATGTGCTGCACTGGAATAGTGTCACAGGGGATTAAGAGAGCAAGTGTGTGAAGCTAGCTGTAATCTTGGGGGCTTGACTGGATGCCAGGCGCCTACCAAGCTCCTCCATCACCCCCTCCTCAGCCAAACTGGGAGGAGCAAATATAACCCTTTTCCTCTCAGAGTCACAGGGAGATGGGGTATGAGGGTGGTCGTGGTCAGTTCATCACACATCAGCTCTGCTCCTTCCTCCTTTTCTTGCTCTTCCCCTGCTCCAGCATGGGGTCCCTCCCATGGGGAACAGTCTTCTGTGACCTTCTTCAGGTTCACACTAACTGCTGCAGTGTGGGTTCCTTCCACAGGGTGCAATCCTTCAGGAACAGGCTGCTCCTGCATGGGTGGCCAAGTGATAAAAAGTCCCACCAGCAAACTTGCTCCAGTGTGAACTTCTCTACTGTTCCACAGGTCCTGCCAGGAGCCTGCTCCATCCTGGGCTTTTCACAGGATCACCCACACCTTCTCTGGCGTGGGGTGCTCCATGGGCTGCAGGGGCACATCCTTTCTCACTGTGCTCTGGACCTTGGGCTGCCGGAGAATCTGTTCAGGTGCCTCCCTGCCCTCCTCCTTCAGTCACCTGGGTGTCTGCAGGGCTGTTCCTCCCATAGGCTCTTCTGGTCATTGTTGTGATGCCTTTTAAAGTCTAGAAACAAAACAAGATTCTTTTGACACAATGTTAATATAGGAAGTAATGTAAAAGCAGGTCTTTAATTGGAGGCCTCCAGGTACAAATATGGCAAAATACACACACGATACAGGACTTGTACAATTTTATGAGTTTAACAAATTAGCATATTTGACAATAGTGTCTAATAGAAGACCAGTTAGTTAAGTCATCCCCCCTTTTGCTTCTGCCCCATTTGGAAGCACTCCCCCTGGGTTTCTAGCCCCATATTTATTATGCCTAGGAGACAAGGTAAAAGAAAATAAGATGTCCTTGGCTAAAGAGACAAGGCTACATAATATTTCAGAAATGTAGCATAATATGTGTTAGAAGGCTAGCTTATTCTTCTGGAATGTAGGGGAAAAGAGGTAGGAAAAGTATTGGGAGTTACATCCTTGTTTTAGAAATCTACAAAGCTACAAATATATGAAAAATATATTAAAAGCTTAGGCATCAATTGCACAGGATTGTTTGCCCCCTTCTTAACCATGTTATCCCAAAGGTGGTAGCACCATTGCTGATGGGCTTGGCTTTGGCCAGTAGCAGGTCCATCCTGGAGCCAGCTGCATCAGCTCTGTCAGACCTGGGGGAAGCTTCTGTCTGCATTTCATGGCAGCCACACCTGCTGTCCCTCCACTACCAAAACCTTGCCACGCAAACCCCATGCAGTGGGAAGTATTAGCATTGTCCAGAAATTCTTTCAGTGGCAGAGGAGTTCTCCTGAGAAAGGTCAGGAAAGGGCAGAGTGAAATTAAGGCCATTTTGCTGCATTAGCTGGAATCTGTGGCTGTGCTAGGACGGCAGGAATGGGGAGTTGAATGCTCCTGCATTTGGTCAGCCTCTCCTAAATCTTGATGACAAATCTGCTTTGCTAGACTTCCATGAGAAATGCTGATAAGCATTCTCAATGCAGAAATATGTGCCAGCATCCTCTTTTGTATTCTCTCTACTGGTTCTGATTTACTGAGAAGTGAGGCAGCATCTTTGGCTTGATCCATCTGCTCAGGCAAAGGAAGGCAGGTCTCCCAAAGCCCACTGCAGCGTGATGGATGTCCATGCTCCTGTTCCCCTCAGATGATGAAGGGTTCCTCTCTTCACTAATTGAAAACATTGCCTTCTGCTCCCTGGAGTGGGAGAGCTGCTCACATTTGCTCTGCTGTTCCTTACAGAGTCCTTCAAGTCTTACCAGAGCAGGATCATGAGCTTGAAGGCAATTACGTGGACTTGTTCAACTTCTTTTGGCCATACCTGTGATTCTGGAACCTGTCTTGCTTGCAGGTTGGAAAGATTTAAGTGGCAGATAATGAATAGGTGTTTAGGTGAGAAGGATACAGAGAAATGAGATTGATTTCTGATGTTTACCTTTCGGTCTCTTTGCACTGAGGATTATAAATTCGATAAAGCTGTCAACCCTGAGAACACCCTGAGCAGACATCTCCAGGGTAGCCTACATCTAGTACAGTAGCTGCCTGCCCAGTAAAGCAACAGGATCCAGGGTTGATCTGTGAGGCCATGGGCATTGCAACACCTCCTCAGCCCTCTCGTACACCTAGAGCAGATGGAGCTTGGGCCAGCACCAGCTGTTTCTCAGCCAAGGATGGACAGGGGTTGGGAGATCATCAGGGTGGTCAGACATGTCATCCTGCATTGCCCCTGATGTGAGCCTCCAGCTTTCCAGGCTGGCATGTACTGTGAAGAACATACCTTTGTTAGTGGTGTCTGTGTTGTTTGAATTGCTTACTATTACAGTTGTATTAACACTTGTGGAAAGTTGATACATTCTTTCCCTCAGGCACTACTTTCAGTATTGAGTTCCAATCTTTAATTAGATTTTTCTGAAAAAAACCTTTGGTTTTGTTTGTTTGAATCTGCCGCCTTTGGCTTTTGTTCTATGTCCTTGCCTTCTTTTGACAATCGGAAAGAATGGACTCGCTCCTTTTACCATCCCTTCTCTAAAAAATTGTATCATGTTGGGTGCTAATCATTTTTCTTCCTGAAACTAAAATGAAAAAAACAACCTTTTCTTTTCTGACAATTTTCATAGGAGGGATTTTCCATGTTCTATTTTCATTGACCTTCTTTGACCTACTTCTGCAAAGTGGAGTGAGGAGAATGTGGTAATATAGTCTTCAGCAGGAGTCTGGAAGACATATATAAGTGTATTTCCATTATATGTAATACCAGATTTTTTCTGCATGCATTCTACTTCCACTGTTAAAAGAAAAAGTTAATGCATTCATTTATGGCAGGTTGTGATTTGTGTGTGACACGAGGCTTTTGTAAACAGGAGCCTGTTAGAAGCAGAAATTTGTACCTTGATGAAGTGATGCCCTGTGTTGAGGGCAGACCCACAGCTGCTAAAAAAACTTTGAGTGTGAACCCAAGTCTTCTGTTTTTATTTTTACTGTACAGCAGGGTTTCCATTGGGTGCCTGGCCTAGGATGCTACAGCAGCTGGGCTCCAGAGCCTGCTACAGAGGTGGGATCCAGAACCACAAAGACAAAATATCTATAAAATCATTAACCTGTTCAGGACTACAATATTGTATTGACATCAGAAATCAGGTATTGGAATCAGAGTCAGAGTGTAGTGCAGACACATTACAATCAGATGGCCACTGTCTTTGTGACTCAAGCCCAGCAAAATGAAGGGAATTCAGGATGAAGAGGAACATGTTTGACTCAATATTTCATTTTCAACTTGTGTCAAAGCAATTTAGTTGTTCTCTTCTTGCTCCTTCTTTCTGTCCCCCTTTTCCTCAGTGGTGCTCTTTAAGGACAGTTTTCAGCCTTATCCCTGAATTACCTTCCCTTGGAGTTTCAAATAAGAGGCTGGATAATGCTTTAGCATAGGGGGTTTTGTAGTTTAATTTATTTTTGTTGGTAAAGAATATTCATCACTCATTTAATCCAGAAGGTATCTATTGATTCCCTTCTCCTCATTTGGTATTTTCTGACATTTTATAACACTTGGTATTGATTTATATGAAATCCGTAGTCCGAATGTCCCAAGGAGTGCTTTATTCACTTGTCATTTGCTGTTTTTCTTAACTAATAAATTTAACAGCCATGTACATCCAGTCTGTTAAGATCTCATGGCTCTGCTTTCAAAGAGATGACAGTCTGGCACTAACAAATGAGTAATTCTTTCAGGCAGGAGCTTGAAAGTTGCAAGATAGGCAAGACAGAGAAAGAAGCTCCTCCTTGAGTGGTTAGCAGACAAAGCAAGCTCCTCTACTCGAAGGACACTTAGGTTAAGGTAGGGAAAATGCAGCTCTTTGTCAGCCTGTGGAATGCCACACAGTGTGGTGCTCTGATGGCAACTTTATTTTTAGCTTGTCAACAGGTAATCAATTTAGGCAGCACATGCAGCAATACATGTGAGAACAGGTGGGTCTAAGGTGTGCTGATCTGCCACACCATCACCTTGCCAGCTGCTGCAGTTCTGCAGCGGCATGCAGGGGCTCCAGCAGGAGGGAGATGCCTTCAGCAACTGGCACCCAAAACCTCTGCTGTGGGTAATTGTCTAACCTATACTTCTAGAAGTGATCAGCGGGTCTCATGAGCCCAGGTTTCACTGAAGGGGAATGAATCAGGTCTCCTTTTTCACTGGTATTTTCTAAGCTAAGTTTTAAGTTTGGGAGTGAGATACGAGCTTTGTGTGATCTCAGATATGTGGGAGAAGATGCTGGAGTCCTTTGTAGCAGGGGCCAGGAGCAAAGTGGGATCTGTAGAGCTCTGAGTACTTAAGAGGTTCTCTATTGGGTCTGGCTGAGATGGAGTTCATTTTCCCATAGCAGCTCTCACACAATGCTGTGCTTTGCATTGGTAGCCAGGAAGGTGTTGCACACTTTTGCACTGTGTGTGCCTTGGTCTTGGCCATATGCACTGCACAGTACGTGGGCATGGTGTTTAGAGAGACAAGGTGACTGTAAACTCTGTCCACAAAGATATCAACTCTGCATGGAGCCAAGAGCTGGGGATTCTACTGCACCAGCTGGGCCACTTGAGCATTAGGTGTGCAGGTCTGGGAATCCCCTCAGCTTCTGCCACTATTGGCAAAGGCATGTCCATGGAGGGGGTGGTTTATGTCAGCCTGAGCTAAAGTTGGGTGATCTGCTCTCCACGGGTCCCTTTGTTCTCTCACCTTAAGTAAAGAGACCTCAATCAGGTATGGACAGGTGGCATTTATGTTTCACAATGCAGTTGAGATGAATATAATCATCAGAAACTGTCCCTGCTCTGTTTGGGACATAACCTGAGTACTGCAAGTTTGACAACAGTTCCCTGTGGAATGCTCTTTACTGTCTTTGGGCTGTTCTGCAGACATCTTAAAGGTAGCCTGGCTGATGAGTAAGAGCACTGTGTGAGTAGCTTTAATATAGGGTATGGAGGAAATGATGTAGCTGTGGCTTGGATTGAGTTCAGGGACAACTTACATTTTACCCTCACAAACCACTGTATAGTTAAAAGTTAAGATGTACTTCAGAATTTTTTCCTTTCGTATATTATCATGCAATGCTCCTTGATCTGAATTATACTTGAAGACATTTATCAATTCTTCCTCCTTATTTTCCTAGAAAGTGCTAGAGGGTCTCTTTAGTTTAAATCTCATGCCTCCATGAGTTAATGTGCCAACGATGAGTCTGGCATTGACAACATGCTCTGTGCTGAAAACTTGTGATCCAAGAGGCAGAAATGGATGCAGATGTTCTGCACTAAGGGATCCCAGGGATCCCTTAGTAAGTTCACTAGTTCACTGCATCATCCTCTGATGAGAAAAGTCAGAAATGAGGATTATTGCAAGGCTGCAGTGGGTACGCATGGCAGGAAAGCAAAACTGTAGCTAGATCTTCATGCATACCAGGTTGTAGACTTCAGGGTTTAATTCATGTGGAACTGGTAACAGAGATTAGAGTACAGTGTTTGGTTAGGGAGAAGGAAATGAAAGGTGGGCAAATCTAGAACTGTAAGGAGAACACAATACTTTGAAAAAAAGCTGTTGAAATGTTGTGAACCTATTCTGTGCTGTGTCTGAGATGACCTCACCATAGCTTTTGAAGGAGATGGCAAAAATCACTTACGTTTGTCCTTGCATCCCTCCAATAACCGTATCAGTTAACCTACTGGTATCCAGCATGATGCTGCATCTCCAAAGAGTGGAGTTCAGTTCTCCACTAAAGACCTTTTGTAGCCCTGATATCATCAGGAGGCACTCAAATCCTTTCCTCCTTCATTCCTGATGATGCCATTAGAGATCTCCAGGCAACCTTGGTGTGGTGGTGATGTATCATCCTGACTATATCCAACCCAAGTTGTGCCACTGTGCTTGGCTGGCTAGGCAGGGAAGGGCTGTGTGAGGGTGAGAGGCCACTCCTTGCCCAGAAGCAGCACCCATTTCACAGTTCAAGGGGTTTGAAAAAACAGGATATGCTTGGGTAGCAGTTCAGCATTCAAAAACACCTTCATGTTTTTCTCACTTTTGTTTCTTCGTGCTGCTTCCAGCTGTATAGTGGTATCAAAGTGATAAATTGGGGATATCTGAAAAAAATATTAGCCTGTTGTTAAGAGTCAAACCCAATCCTCAGGATGGATTTCTGAAGCATCCCTGTCATCCTGTTCTGATAAATCTGTTCTCACACTGTTTCTTACTATTGGAGATAGAATTGCAGCAAAAGTCTTTTAGACTCGAAGCTGTAATATCCAGAGATGTTTTGTTTAGTGTAAAATCAAGTGTTTTGTATGAACTTCAAGCAAGGTACATTTGAGCTGAGTACTGGATTATGGAGGATGATGTATGGAGCTTCTTTAACTGTGTGGAGTTAGATTTGATTCCTAGCAAATAAGTGACAGATTCATACGTAGCAAAAAATTGAAGTTCTTATCTATATATTGTTTTTATTATATTTTCTTTGCTTCAGGCTCTAACATATCAAAGACACTGTGGGTGAAAAAGGTAGTTTGATTTCCATCAATAAACGTCTTCATATTCTTTCAGCTCATGTGCAATTTTGGCTATTACATGGTGGTAAAAAAGACAAGGGAAAATCATGAAATAATTCATTGCAGTCCAGAGGAGCTTAGACTGGGAGCACTGCTAATATTTACAATTATCACCAGGCCCTTTCTGTGCACTATCCATCTTAGATTTAGAATTATGCTTCTGGCCCAGTATGAGGATGTCGGTATGTTGGTTTGCATCTGTCTGTGCCATATGCAGAGTAAGACAAGAATTCCTCCTGCTTTGTTTTTAATTTTTTTATTGTACCCCTCCACAATCAGACCAGCTGTTGCCTAGATGCTGCCTTTCACAAATGCCAACACTCTTAAAAATATCAAGGATTTGTTATCTGTGTTGTTATGTTTTGTTATCATCTGGGAGGAAGGTTTTGACATGGGCAGTACTGGGGGCCCTTTGTCACCCTACTCATGTGGATCTAGCACTCTTTTGCTGCTGAACAGGGTTCCACCAGGGCCAGGTCAGTGGCTTTGGGTTATCTTTGCCTGGTGTCTCTGTTTTATTAGGTAAAATTAATGTTTTTTCACCCAGACAGCACATTTCTAATAATTTATGAACAAAAAGTCCCTTTGCATCTCTTTTGTTGCCAGCCTGATGCTACCTCTGTGTCTGTGCAAGCATCTGGCTCCTTCTGGTGTTTGTACTGCTTTACCTTGTGCTGCTGGGTCTAAAAATAAATATCCATACGTGTAAGAGGAGCTGGTGACCAGGCATGCTTCCGGTACGTAACACAATTCCAAAAGTCACACTGAATGCAGCAGAAACCCACACTGCCCAATCTTCTCTGAATGTTTAACTAACAGGAGAAAGGAGAGGAAAAAGAAAACTACAGAGGAGAAATTGGGAGCTACAGGAAGAAGGCTCAGGGACATTGCCACAGTGTGGAGCAGCATATGCTAAGTACTGCTTGGCACACTTAATTTTATGGAAAAGACATTGTGAAGCTGTGGAAGACCCCAAATTTTTAACAAGTGGTGTATGTGAAGCCTGAGAAAAATGGAAATGTTTTCCAGCAGCCTAGAAGAGGGGCTGTAGAGGGAGGGGCTATTGTTTGTATTTCAGCAGCCCTGTGCTGAGGTCTGGCTCAGCCCAGGGAGGATGGCTGGGACCTGCAAATGAAAATCCCCAGGAGAAAATATGAATCTAAAAATTAATCAATTTTTTTGTGTGTTTAGTAAATAAACAATGTGAATGACAGAGAGTCAACAGTCTAAAAAGAAAATCTTATCCTAATACTCATAAGCTTTATGAATTTTAAAGTTATCACAGTGTATTTTTTTCTACACAAAAGAGTTGTTTCAGCTAAAAGCATAATTAAAAATTAATATTTGATTTTGTACCGAAGCAGTACTTCCAAACAAGAGTTTGTTCCTTGTCACTGACTGAAACTTTGATTTTGTCCATGAGCATGGGCTCAATGTTTTCAGCTAATCTGTGATAAATGCCATAATGAAGTAGCAGGAAAAAACTCTGGGTTTTTTTTTTTTTGATTTGGTTTTTGGTTTTTTTTTTAGTTTGGTAAAAATACCCTAGAGGACGATTTAAGGAGTTGATGGGAAGACTAAGCCGTTTCTTGATGAAAGATGGGGGTGCTGGGTGAAGGAGTGATAAAGAACATCATAAGGAGAGCCTGGCTGTGTTCAGGGTATGTAGCAGGCATCTCTTGGTGTGATGCACAGAGAGCAAGTGCAAGCAGTTTTTTTAAAATAGCTTACATTGGGACTAATTTTTTCTGGTTTGGGGTTGAAATACTTGTGTCCTGCTGAACCCATTTCTGCATTGCTGAACCTGCGCTCTGAAAGAGCTCAGCAGCCAGTATGGTAATGAACCCATTTCTATCAAAATGGCCTGTATTATTATTCATGTTTATTGGCTGCAGAGCAGTTCAGAAAGCACTTTTCAAACAGATACACTGAAATATTTTCTTTTAAACAGACCCAGCAGCTATTTGTATTTCCTTCGCTTGAATCCACACCCCCCCAATGCAGTCTTAATTATAGTGACACCAAATGAGACAATTATTGCAATACGTGAAAAAGACACTTTTGGGAAAGGCTTTGGATAGTATTAGCAGTTCTACTATACTTTACATCTAATTAGGGCTGTTCCACAATGTCACCAACCCCCTGTCATTAGCCTGTGAACTCCCTGGCTGCAGCGATGCCTTTGCCGGACCGGCGGGGACGTGTCAGACCGCGGCCACACTCCCCCAGATGCTTTCACGTGTGGATCCTTCGTGCCGACCCTTTCCCTCCCCTCCCATTCCCTCTCCCCCCTTGCTTCCCCCCACCCGTGGTGTGACATTTTCTTCATGACAGTCTGTCACCGAACTGCACTTGCTGCTGCCTCGGTAGAGGCTTACAAAGAGAGTGTAACAGCCAGTGGCCAATCGAGTTTGTGCAAGCTCCATCAGCTATGGATGAAACATCCACGAGAGAGAATAAGGACTTAGAAGAAAACTGGATAAAAGGGCTGCGACGGGAAGCTAGCTGGCAGGTTAGTGATACAAAGATGTGTGCTTGCAAGTGGATTAAATCTCAGCACTAAAAATCTCTGAACTTTTTAGGGTAAACATAGGTGAAACGTGTGTGTTTATTTGTAACAATGCCTGAAAGCATATTCCTACCAGAGCAGTTATCATTATCTTCTTATTTTCTGAGAAAGAATAGTTGTAAGATTCCAAAGCTATGTATTCCAAATGGTAGGGCAAGTAAATAGTTTTATAAATCTGCAGGCATTACTAAATGCAAATTTTCTTAATAAAGATCCTTGCAATAACAAGTTGCAGGTGCCTGATGTAATATCAAAGGAAATATGTGCCTTGTGTCTGTATATATGCAAGTTTAGTCCATTTAAAAATAATAATAGGCCACCTGTCACCCTGTTTCTTAATTCTGTCATAGAAACTGTAACAATGGATTTCTTTCAGCTTCTTTTAATGAGGCAACATCTTTAAGTGCAGAATGCTTGTTTTCTTTATCATGCTGGACTCACAATAGATGTGTATGCAATTCAATCCAAAAGCAGGCATTTTTCATTAGAGTGTGCAGAGCAATAGGGTTTACATTATGCAGTACCTTTCTGGAGTTTGCAGAATTAGATACTGTTTCAGACCTGCTAAGCCCCACTGAGTGGTTGTGATTGCTCTTTACATGACATCCTAAGCATCGTCTGTGCACTTTTTTCTGCTCTATTGCATTTTAATTAGTCAGTCAACAATATTCAAGAGTTGTGTAACCAAATGATTTTTTTCCCTTTCTGCTTCTTACAAGGATCTTTAAAAGATTTGTTGTTGTTGCTGTTGTTACTTATTACTATATTTTGGTTATGCCATCATACCAAATTCAGAAAAAGTGGTGATTTGAGCTTTTCTTATCAGGTGAAGCCATGCAAGAGTCTCAGCTTGTTAAGAGTTACTGCAGCAGTCTAAATGCTACAAAGTGTGCTCCCTTACCCTGGAAGAGAAGCTGATTTAGTTTGGTCCCCTTCCTGTAACTTTGTTCTAGAGAAGGAAATACAAATATCTTTTCCGAGGAGATTATACTCTGTGCAGTACTGCTTGTGGCTTGTGTCATGGTGCCTTTCTGATTATCTCTCTGCATCACTGGCAAAATGAAGTATAAAATCAGGATGTTGTGAATATCAAACCCAAATGGTCCCTTTTCTCTATAAAGCTGGGAAAACAGGTGTGTGGAGGTAAAGGAGAGGAGAGGGTCACAGTGTGGGCATGGCATGGGAGACTGCCACTGCCCCAAAGGATTGGGCTCCTCAGGTGGGTGAGGGAGTGGAAGACCTGAAGGCGATGAGGGGAAAGCAGGAGGAGATGTGATGTGTCGGTGGTACCTGCAGCTAGCGTATGTACACCTCTAAATGATCTGGAAATCTGTCCTGCTTCCCTGGTTTGTGCTGTTTCTCTTGGGTCAGATGAGTGAAGAGTGAGTTGGGAAAATATGGAAGCAATTTTCCTCTGGTACCGGCTACAAACCAAGCATGCCACGGTGAGAATTAATTTCCAGTCAGGTGGTTCTGCCTCCTTTTTGGGTCAGGAGGTGTCGCACCATTACACAGTTGTGGCGGCAGCACGTGAGGGAAGGACTCGAGTGCTGTAGGTGCCATACCTACATCTGTGAGATGGACAAAGGTGGAACCTTGTTTCTTAGGAGACAACATGCCCTGCTACCCCTGCATGGGTGCTTAAATGTCCCTCTTGTTCCCAGCCAGAAATCTGACTTGATCAGCTTCCCTTCAGCAGGAGCACAGGGTGGGCAGCTGTGGTAGGTGTTTTGCTCAGGAACTGCAACTCTGTTACACCCGAGTGAGATGTTCAGAAAGGCCCCTGGGAAAGGGTTATCCATTCTCACTCTGGTTGTAACTCATCCCATACTTCTTCACGCTGTAAGGTCTTCAGAAGTCCCAGGGTAGGGCAGAGCATGTGTCTTGAAAGGAGCTGATTTTAGAGTGAGTGCTGCAGAGCCAGAGCTTCTCTTCAGTCCTGTCTGCTGGGGAGCTCCAAGGTGATGGCGTACATCCTTTCTTCTTAAATGGGCCAATTTTTTTTAGCACTAGGGTCTTATATCCATATTTAGTCTCCTAAATAAGTGTCCTGGTTTTCTGAAGTGCTGAGTATCCTGGGAAGCCAACAGACATTTCAGTTTTCTTGGGCTTCAGCATGTGAGACCTGTGCGTCAGAGCGTGTGGTGGTGGGTATCTGCAGCACGGTCCTGGGGTCAGAGGCAGGCACATGGACATGGCAAGCACCATGGAGTGGCCAGCGTGCCAGTCTCCCTCTGGAAGTGACAGACATGGCAATTCTCACTTTGCACTTTGAAAAATCAGGCCGCTTATTTAGCAGGCTAAATATAGGTTAAGCAGCCAAGCTTGAGCATCCTGCTTTAAAAATTCTGGTGATAGTCGTCATCTATCATACCTTTCAGCCAGCACACTCGTCATGCTGTGAGAGGTCTATGCAGTAGCTCCATGCACATGAATAAACATCAGCTTACTAGTAAAAGAAGGAAGAAGCTTACAGTTTTTCTTTCAAGGGGATATACAGTTTGGAAATAGATCACATTCTCTCTCTCCAAAAAGAGTGAGTTTTCTCTTAAGTGAAAAATACCCCAAATCATTGCTAAAATGATAATTCTGTTTTTATCATTGAACTTCAAATTTTTGTCTTCTGTTGTTCTCATCATCTTGGACTTTGCTATAGTAGTCTATATCTATTTTTGATTTTTTCATGGAGAAAGGTGGGCTTTCTTGCTCCTCTTCGCAGACCTTCAGAACAGGTTTTCAACACCTCCCATAACCCCTTTTCCTAATGTTTCCTTGGGAACAGCTTCTGACATCCAACAGATCTATAGCTGTCACAAAGCTAGCAGAGTTTTACCACAGAACAGGCACATATTTGGGTGACCGCAACTGTGCTGATAGACTAAAGGTTAAGAAATCTATAAGGGTCTGGATGTCAATATTTAAAGAAAAAAGTCCTGCATATTTATAGAAACAAATGGATTTTCCTTCACATTTACCCATCCAGGGAAAGTTGTGCTCTCTGAAATGACAGAGTAACTCCAGTTGGTTTAAAAGCAAATTTTTCTTCTGCAACTGAGAGCAAACAGTAATCCAAATATTCTGAGAAAGGAATAGTGCACCGATCCCAGCAACTTGTCAGAGCCACGAATCCTTCTGCTGACATACTGAGATCTTGAAAGCCACAATTTTCTTCCTAATTGATGGCTCAATCAGAGTATGGCCTCTGTCTCAAGCTTACATTAAGCTTTGTCCTTGATGTGCTGAGTTACTGTATAGCCTAAAATATGCTGTCTGTATTGCAGAAGGAGGGGTACAGAGCAAGAAAGATGTAAGTCATTCCAGAATAATTTGGGATCTTTCATCAAGATAGGCATGCAGTTGATGGAAAACAGGCATTTTTTCAGAGCCTTCAGCAGTTTGATGATCGTTTGCTATGGAATAATAAAAGCAGACATGTCTTGCCATTTTCATTTAATTTTTAGTTCTCATAAACATTTGTGGAGAGCAGGAGTAATTTGTCTGAAATGAGAGCTTGTCAGGCTTTCAGAAGGCTGAGAACACAGCAACACATGGTATAAAGTGCAAGAGACACAATAACCTCTCTTCTCCTTTTCAGTATGGCCCATAAAATTAATATTAATTGGAAAAGAACACTGGGTAATCACTGTACATGTATGTGGATTATATGTGCAGGTGTACATCTGTCCATCTGCATGGGCATGTCCCTGTAGTGTGTTCGCATCTTCAAGGTAAGGCAGTGCTGAAGAGTGAATGTTTTGGAAAGGGAGATTTAGAAATCCCTCTGTAAAGTAATATGTAAAATTTTCATATTACTTCCTATTCTGTCTCGAGTAGCCTTTCTTAAACCTTGTAAAATTTCCAGTTCCTAATTCAGTAGTTTCATAAGTATTTGCTCTCTCAGATCTACTGAAACAATGCAAAACGTTAAGCCATCAAAATTTTTGTGTTTTGCTTCTTCCTTGTTTCACAAGGACAAAAATGCCATTGTGTGATGATAGAAACACAAGCAAAAGAACCTGCAGATTCTTTTTTTAAATTTTTTTTTTTTTTTAAATTTTAATTTTTACTGATCACAGTAGTGCTGGTGGCACTGTTGTTCTGTGTTGGTAGAAGCCAAAGCAGCGCTATTAAACACCCAGTGATTCTAGCATGGAATATAATCTGCTACTTGTTGTATTATTTCACAAGTCTTCCCTGTGTTCCTCCATGATAATGGATGTGAAAGTACTGGAAAATCAATCTTGGTTGCTCAAAGAATGCAAGATTCAGGTGTAGTGTACCCAATAGCGCCATTGTGCTATGTTTGCTGTGAAAACTAAATACCTTCAAATGGTGAAGTGGATTAAATTTTTTTGTGTATGTGTTTGGGGTTTTTTTGTTGTTGTTTTGTTTTGTTTGGGTTTATTTTTGGTTGGTTTGGGTTCTTTTGGGTTTGCACAAATGAGGAATGGACGTGATCCAGTTATCTTAGACCAATAACTTCTGAAACTTCAGTTTTTATTGTTCTACTGAATTTTGAGTTTTCGAGACAATCATTGTAAAAAGGTCCACTGCTGGATTAAGTGTGTGTATTTTATTGCCTGTTGTGATACTTAAGGTCCGTGGCTGCAGGCTCCATGGTCCAGGGGTGGGTGGGCTGGATGGACTTCCAACCCCTCCATCCACATGGGTTACCATGACACAGGATATTGTGGAGGCTTCACAACACGATTGGCCGAATCTGAGCAGAAGCATATAAACTGGAAATTCTTTATCAGTTCTGCCCACAGTTGCTGTTTTGGCTGTTGCTTTATTTGGTTTCATATATGTAAAATGTATGCATCATACTTGCAAGGATGATACTGACAAAGGGAACTGTTATCTAGGAGTATTTGTGAGAAAATGAGCCTTACATCTAAGGTGGAGGCTGTTAGTGAACGGCAGTGCAGTTGTGTCTTGGGGTCGTGAGGCTCTGGTGCTGGTATTTGACTGACTGTGATGTTACATGGGCAACCTCTGACCTTCCTCAGGCCATGCTGGTGTGCCATGAGGGACTGGCCTTTGGCAGCGGTGGACACACTGATCCTGCTCCAGGCTGCTGGCGGGGATGAGGGTTAGGCCTTCTATCTACCACGAGGACAAAATGAGTTGCCTTATTTTCCTCACAACACAGGAAGTATTCTCTCCTTGATGCTCATCATCAAGTGGAGCAGAAAGGGAATATTTCCTCAGGAGGCAAGACAGTGCCAGTCCTTCTAAAAGCTGGGATCAGGCTTGTAGCCATAAGAAAGGAGACATAGATGCACCAGGATAGTACAAGGTGTCTTTTTGATAATAAAATACCCAATTAGTGTAAAGAGAGATAGGACTGGTGTGTGATATTGTATGGACTGTAGTTTTAGAAATCAAACACCCTAAGACTAAACCAAGGGAGAGGTTCTACCAACCTTGGCTATTTAATACCCTGGGAAATGCACTGTGCGTTCTGTGCTTAGCTTGCCATTGCTCAGTACTTTAAGCCTGTCCATAACCATTCACAGCACTTAAGATCTAAAGATATACTCATCCTTTGATAGGACAAGGTCAATTATTTTCAATTTATTGCTAGTACCGAGGCATTTATGCAGTTTATTTATAAGCTCAGTTTATGTTTTTCTAACATTAAAGACATTTGATAGTAAAACCAAACATTTCATTTGAAGATTACTTGTGCTGTGACATATTTATATTAAAAACGTGCATGCGTGTATTCCTGTAAATGATACAAACTCTACATTTTGGTTTTGCCAGGACACCACTTAGCTTCTTTTAAACATGCTAATAGAAGGTTGTGCTATCCTGAGGTATGAATGTCAAGTGTGCTGATGGGCAGACATCTGGGTCTGAGAATAACATTAATTAAACTGCCAGCTTTTTTCACTGGGTTTGTTCTTAGAATCATTCAGGCTTTGCGTTTTTCCCTTAAACTACTAGGATGACCATCCAGAGCCACCTTTTATATTCTCATCTTTTAATACCAGTGTTGCTTCAGAAAAATCTGTACATGGGTGGCACTGTTCCTGCAAAGCCTTGGGAGGCAGGATTAAATCCATCCCTGTGTAATGAACCACTTAAGCATGGGCATAAGAAAAGCCTTTATCAACTTTCTAGCTTGATAGAAATACAGGGTGGAATGGAGCGGAATGGAATGGAATGAATAGAGTAGAATGGAGTGGAATGGAATGGAATGGAATGGAATGGAATGGAATGAATGGAATAGAATAGAATAGAATAGAATAGAATAGAATAGAATAGAATAGAATAGAATAGAATAGAATAGAATAGAAACTCAGTTGCAATGGGCCTACAATGTCTATCTAGTCGAGCTACGTGACCAGTTCAGGGCTGAGCACAATTCGAAGTGTGTTACCAATGGCATTGTACAAGTGCCTCCCAAACACTGATGGGCCTGGGGCATTAACCACCTCCCTAGGGAAACTGTTCCAGTGTTTGACCACCCTTTTGGTAAAGAAATGCTTCTTAACGTCCAGTCAAAATGTCCCCTGTGACAGCTTTGAACCAATCCCTCAGGTTCTGGACTGGATTTCAGGGAGAAGAGATCAGCACAGCTCTCTTCACCTCCCCTCTTCAGGAAGCTGTAAAGAGCAATGAGCTACTGGTTTGCTGATAGAAACCTGGGGGCTTCCTGGCTCATGCCGTGCTGGAGATTTTGTTCTGTATCTACTTCAGATCTTCTAAAAATTTTTATTCCTGGCAAGGGGCTTTCTGACAGCTGACAAAAACAATCAAGTAATATTTTTGACTGTGCTATATGAATAACTTTTCTGTTTATTATTCTCTCAAAATCTATAAGGAAACATCTGTATTAAAGAAGTATTTCTCAGGCATACAAACCATATTTATTTTCATTTTACATATAAACCATATTTAATTTCTATGAATTATATTTTAATTCATAAGAAAGCACTAGTTGCCCTCACATATTCACTTCTCTGGTGTTATCACAGTTTAAATGTTCCCTGAGAGCTTTGCACTGTGGCTGGTCTGCTTTTTGTCATACTCAGGGCAATTATATGCCAGCTCTGGAGGCAGATAGTTGGCGCCTTAGAAGAAACTTTCACCTCCCTCTTCCCAGGTTATCCCAGGCAGAGTTTAACCTGTTTACATTTCTTTGCTAATTTAGTCTTTTACTTGCATAGACAATTACTGCCAGGCATGCCTGAAAGAGGTGAACAAATTATCTTCAAAGGAAAATAAAACATTTTTGGTTGTGTGACTGGTCTTTAAAATATGTTCCAGTGTATTTCAGATGGGGATGTGTGGCCAACGTGCAGTTCAGAGTTCATGAAACTTCTGGAATTTGTGCATGTCCTCACAAAAAAAATTTCAGCTGGGTTTTTTCCCCCCTAAATAGTTCTGACTGATGAATCATACATCTCTCTCAATCCTGTCTCCCACAACATTGTGGCATGGAATTCAGCGCTCCTCTTGCTGTGGCTGTTGGCTCATCATTTCTGTTTTGCTGGGGGATTTTCACAAGCCCTGAATCTCACGCTGAGCTGGGAAGGAGGGCAGTTGGTCAGCAAGTTACCATTGGCATCTGCCCCTCCTTCCAGCAGATCCGGGCACACTGCTCTCAGCTGACTCCCAGCCCTCACCCACCCCAGGGCTGGGCTCTGGGAAGGCAGTGCCACACAAGGCGTAACTATCTGGGCACTCCTCCAGATGCCTCCATTTCCTTCTTCTTTCTCCCCGCCCGCTTACTGCCAGATAGTAAAAAATGGTAAACTTAGCTTTTCTGATTCTGAGAAGAATCTTCTCTTCTAATATTACTGGACTTAGGAACACTCATTGTTTGACACCACAAATTACATGGCTCAACTTGGTCTTCAGTAGGAATGCTGCACAGTTGTTCTACACAAGCTGTTGCAGACTTCCTTGATCACTTTAATTGGAGGACAGGAGGTCTTCAACATTTTAAACAGCTGACAGAAGTATATGTTCTCAACCCCTTCCCTCTAGCTAAACCTGTGATGTGTCAAATCCGTCTCCAGGACACAGACAGTGCTGTACTTTTGAACTTTTACCATATTATCCGCTCTGCTTTGCCCTAAGCTGGTTTTCTGGAAAATGAGATGGATTTTGCTTCTTGGCAAAAATAACTATAGAGAGCTGGAAAATCCAAATGAGCTGATACATCTTTTGTTAGAGCTACTTTATTACCAAGCAAAAATTTTTTTTTTTGTGTATGTTCACAGTATAGGTGCAGTTGTATATTTTCTTGATTTGATTTTTATCATAAAGTCATCAAATAGTACATCTTTTTATACCTACTGTAGAATTAATTTCAAAATAATATAATGAAAGAGGTAAAACTTGGTATTCTACATTTTGGTTTTCTGTAGGAAATGAAAATATTTTGGATATAGATTTTTCAACTAGTAACATGAATTATAGGAGCTGATAAATGTGAGATTAATAGCTAAGAAAACAGTCATTTGAGATGGATAATTTAGATTTTTATCATTTATTAATCATAAAAAGTAAACTTGCTGTATAACTAATTTTAGTTTTATCAAGAAGATTAATTGTTCCAGCTAATGAATGTATAGATATTCTATGCCAAAGGTATTCGTAGGAATCTGTTAATCATTTAACTGTGTCATGGCATATGCTTTGTCTTCATAAAGCAATTAAAACATATAACTTTCTCCACTGAAATGTGTGTTGATCTTCAGTGCCTACAGCAAATTAGGACAGCATTTGTCTTAAAATACACTTCAGAATTGCAGATACAGAAATTTAATGGGGATAGCGTCTCCAGGTAGGGCCTCTTGCCAGGCAGCCTGCGCCACCACCATGTGAAGGAGGTGCTGTTTGCAGAGTTTCGGGGAGCTGATACAAACTGGTCACCTAGGCTGAGTGGAGGGCTTGTGAATGGTGCCATCCATGGTGTAATCAGCTGGGTGTGCTTCCCTGCTTGGGTGGAAATGTGGGCATAAACATGTGAAAGTCTCTTTTTCCATTTAAAATCTTTGGGATGGGGCCTCTCTGTTACATTAAATTCATGTGAGAAATGACCTCACTGGGACTTACTCTTGGCAAAGGTTTAGAGATGCTGCTGTAATACAAATAACAGTGCTGATTGCTGCTGGCCATTTTCCTGAGGTGGCATATGCAGTTGAACCAAAGCTAGGGGTCAGAGGGTAATAGTTGCACTCAGGGTTATTTTTAGTCCATCCTAGAAGAGACTGAGAAATTTTTAAAATGGATTTTTATATTTAAGGAAATTACAGCTTTCTGTAAAAACTTCCGAGCTGTGACAAAAACTGGGGGACAAGAGGGTGTTTAAATCTGGGGACTGGATTTCTATATTCTGGTCATTCAGTGCTGTTTGCTGCATCTCCTTTTTTCCTTCTGGTGAGGTGAATGAAAGAAAAGTGTGAATGTTGTTTAGGTTTTATGCACAGCATTGTTGTAATGTCAGAGCAAATGCAGATGGAGAAAGACAGAAAGCCAACAGTGGATAAATCAAAAGACAACAAGCACTCAAATACTCAGCTCTAGCTAATCCAGCTCCAAACCATTTTGTTTGGCTGGTTAAAAACCTGTATGTTGCTGTACCACCTATACTGTGTTATTTTATTTATATCTTTAATACATTATCGGTAGGCGACATTATGGGTAAAGCACTGTTACTAAAAGAGAAGGGAAAATTATAGTTATTGCTATAATAAACAGCTTGAGAATATCTTTTTAGGAAGATTGCAGTGATGCAAAAGGAAATAGCATGAGATTGCAACATCAATTATTTAGAACAATGTCATTATATTCATTTTTTACCCTATTTCTTTTCTCAGAGGCAAAGTTCAGTCTTTACAGCATCAGGTTCTGGAGGCATGAAATGCCTGCTTGGGTCAGAAGTCCATAGCTTCCTGATGCACAGGTGGTGAGACTAAGTGGGAGCGTGTCCTCGAGTGGGTGAGGCAGAGGTTGTGCAGAGGTGGAGGTGAGGGGGTGCCTGAGTGCTCCCAGCATCGCTCCTGTGTGTCTCACCCAGCTACAGCTCTGCTGGACAGGAGAGGTGCCAGTGGCCTTAGCTTTTCTGGGACTTTGAGGAAAATAGTAATTTTAGGCCATCTTGCCCTAGTTTTAACAGGCTTCTGGGAATAAGAAAGGGAAAATGGATCTTTGTAAAGACTTAAAGAATGTTACTGAGAGGGAGGGGATGAAATCGGGTCCTTATGGAGCACTGAACCTGGTTTATAAATGGAGTGAGGAAATATAAGTCATTGTGCACTTCTAAATTTGGGACTTTTGTATGGATATTACTCAACTAAAGACAGAAGCCTTTCCTGAAAAAGAAAATGCAATTGTGCAGGGCAGGTAGGAATGCTCGAGTTTCATTAGAAATGAAAGTAAAAGGAATAAGCAAACAAAAGCATAAAAATGTTTTGTTTTTTTCCCTTCTTTCCCCCTTCCATTTAATTCTGTTCACAAGTAAGAACTACTTCAGAAAATAAACTAAGGAGGTGCTACTAAGCATGCAGGTTGAGAACATCACACTTCTTGCTTATATTGATGTTTGGAAACAATGCTATGAACAATCCACTCAGCAATAGTTTTCTCAGTGCAAGTAAAATTTTCAGTGGCACAAACCTCGTAAAAATAAACGATATTTTATATAAATGCTGAGAGAATACACAGAAGCTGTGAATACAGTTAGGATAGCTGCCACTGCTTAAAGGTCAGTAAAGCATAGCATTAAACAGCACATTTTGTGTTCCCAGACACGTAACCCATGATAAATTTTATGCAGTACATTTCTGAAATACCTATGGACACATTTTTGTCAATAATTCACAATCCTTTAAAAGCTTTTTTTTGCCACTTGACAATCAATAGCAGGACACAGTGTCTATAAAAGTTGCTGGTAGTGGACTTCCACGGTCAGTTTAATTGGAGGACAGATGATGCTGAACTCCTACAGCAGCTGATATGTCCCCAAGCCCTTCCTTCCAGATAAACTTATGAGATGCAAGCCCAGTCGGCAGGATATGTGCAGGACCTTTAGCCAAGTGCTTCCGACCATTTTCTCCAGGGGAGGTTTTTATTGCTTGTTGTCTCCCATTGCAAGGTGATGGCTTTCTAAAGCAAGCGTGGGAGGACTCAGAATGCATATTAGTATGAGATATTTAGTGGGAAATGTCATCTCTACGACACGATTTTTTCCTGCTTCTGTTTGCTAGTGTAAAGTCAGCAGAAGTAAATTAGCTGGCAGATTTCAATGGAGAATGTTACCTGTGTCCTCTGCCAGATAGCATGTGGAGTGCCAAATTAGAATTGATTTCTCAATAAAATTGAGTTCAGCCTCCTCAACATAATTTAAGACAGAATGACAAAATCTCTCTCACTCACTTTTTAATTTTATTATTTTTGGTCAGTTTTGTTCCTGGATATTTTTGCTGCCCTAATTGCTTGTTATTATATTCTTCCTCGAATCTTTTCCCTTGTCCAGGAAAGCAAAACCTCATCTGCTTTTATAAGCAATTGAGGAGTAAAGTAAAAGGGACTTCTACACATCACCTCCCCTGTACCTCCTCACACTCCTAAGACTCTTCTGGCCTCCAAGCCAGGAGCACAAGTTCTCTCTCTGTGCTGTGACTCAGATGCTGAGAGCACAACAGGCTGTTTACAGTCCCATCCTCATTTCTCCTTCCCACTCACAGCACGTTGCTTTGGGAACCACCAACCAACCTAATTAAAACAAATTTTTCCTGTTGTGGGAGCAATTCCCCAAATGCTCCGCCTCGCCAGAATCATGCTGTGTCTGCTCAGTTCGCTACCTCCATCCAGCTCCCAAAGATGCTCATCTTACTGTAAAGAAAATCAATGCCTTCTAATGTGGCATTAGTTCTTAAATTCAGCACATTTATCACATGTACTTCTACGGAACCTGAGGTAATATATGGAAGTGAAAAAAATATCTTCTTTTTAAAAAGACTTGCAGAGTAAGTGGCTTCTGGAACATTAGTGGTGCCTGTTACATGACTGGGTAGAATAGCTATTCAGAACTAAATAAAGCAGGGTTTTAGGTGGGGAGGCACAGGTGGAAACACAAGATGGCAGCACTGTAAGGATTGCAAAAGATCTGGAAATGTAACCACGACCTGGAATTTGCTGGCTTGCTTTCTGCAGCAGAAAAGGTATTGCACCCATTCATTATGCCTAGCCCAGCCTTACAGCCTTGCAAGGACAGCAAGATTTCAAGATGCCATGATGACTGTCCTCTTTCCTCAGTGACCAGGACCCATTTCTCACCCCGCATGAACTCCAGCAGGAGAGGTCAGTGAGGTTGCATGGCTGCGGCTGTTCAGATCAGTCTTCCAGAGCACTGAAATCTTCCATCCCTCAGCTCATTCTCTGGAAATCAAAGTATAACATGGCTTCAGAAGCACAAGTGTTCATCTGCTGTCACTTGGGTGCCTGTAGTGTCTAGGGGTGAATGGTGTATGTTTGCCAACCCTGTTTGAGCGAAGACAGAGTTTACAACGAGTGCCAAGCAGCATAGTTGGTTGGTGGCATATCTCAAAATACTTCTCTTCTTCAGCTGTTCAACTTTTCAGCTTTTGCCCCTGCCTTCTAGTTCCACCATTTTCTAGCTTTATTCTTCCATCAGAATGCCTGGACTAGCCATGTTTACATCCCCTCTTTTGTCCATTTTTGGAGAGCTTTTTGGAAATTCTCCCTGGTTGTAGGAGTAGGAACATGACTCTTCTTTTTTTTTTTTTTTTTTTTTTTTTTTTTCAAGTGAGATGGGTAGTTCCTGAAGTATGCAGTTTTCTTTCTGTTCTTTAATCATCCAAACCATATTGGTATGTAGCTGTGCCCTATGCTAGGCTCTCCTTTCTTTCTCCCTTTTGTTCCTCATATGCTGTGGTTCTAGGTTTCTTTGTTCCCACCTGTAGCCTGCTTATTTTTCTCTATCTGCATAAGTGCACCTAGAACATAAATCCTGCTTTATAGATTGTGGAGGAATAGAATGTAAGAAAATAAATATAGTGCAGAAGGTAGTCTCAGACCTGAGGAATTGCAGCTGCACTAATCGCCAAAGATTAGGAACAGGCCTGCCCTTAACAGGCCAGAGCTGTGTCCAATAAGATGAGTGCTACAAAAGAGTGGGTGAGCAGAGAGCTGGAGTTTGTTGGTGGTGCTGTGAAGAGAGATGGAGTTTGTTGTCTGTCCTGTGAAGAAGGAGTCAGTGCTGCAAGGAACTGCCCATGAGAAATCACTGAGAAGGTGTGGGAACCTTTGCAATACGAGAACAACAACACATGTTTATTACTAAATCTTTGAAAGGACTGGAAATGCATAAGACTTTTTGATATTGTTTTATTTATTTGTGGAACAGATTCTTCTAGTAAGAGCCAGAAATAAACTCCATTGATACCACGTGGTGCAATGTAGGCATCAAGCCACCAAGTGGCTGCCATAACCTCTGAAGAGAGTAAGTGCTCAGTCTGTGAGCTCTCAGGCATCTGAGAGCAGTGGCAAACACTGGGCCATATGCTTAATTTTAAGTATGCCAGCAACTGAGTGGAGATGGGTTATACTAGTAATACACTTAACTTCATCATATTGTAAACTGCCCATGGTTTGGTGGAGCATCTGAGTTACTTACACTCCCAGGTGGAAACCTGTAATGGAGTAGGAAGTGAGTTTTGGGGTGTTGTAGTTCTGTTTCTGGCTGTTTCCAAAATATGGTAGTGAGAATTTAATTTGAAGGGCTGGTTGTCTCTGCTTGAGTCTATATGCAGACTGGCTGGTGGATCATGTGGGTAATGGCTGTGCTTTCTGGGATTGCTGCTGCTCGAGAACAAGGTGATCATCCCAGGTGTGAGGGCTGAAATGGAAGAGTACTCATCCACCCCTGGAAGATGCTGTAGCAGAAATCTTTATGCTACCCAGTGCCCAGTTCTTGGTCCAAGATCTCCCTTAATTGCTTCAGTCAAAGGACAGGGGGGGCAGATGTTGGTGTAGCCTATCCCTTAGCAGGCTCAGAGTTCCCCTCATCCCGGTGGATTTGGTCCTGAGATCTCTCCTGAATACAGGCACAGGTTTGAGACTTGCCCTGCTTTCATTCTTTCCTCGCTGGCTGGAGAGAATAAATGGATTAACTAGCACTTTTGAGAGGAGTCTTCCTGGCAGTTGTTGAGTCTCAAAATGTCGATTCTCAAGGCTGACTTCACAAGGGATTTAGTCCTATCTTTTGCCAGCAGGTTGAAATTACCCTCTATGTTTATTGTAAAAAAAAAAAAAAAAAAAAAGAAAAAAAGAATAAAAAAAAACATTCAAGAGAACAGGGATTTGTAAAGGTGGGTTTTGGTGACTGAGAGCTTATCCCATGGAGTGTGTGTAGTGGGATGTGTAGGGTACAGCAGCGGAGAAAATGAAAAGTGCTAGGTCATGCCGTCCTCTTCTCAGGCACACACGAATCCCCTTGGTAGCGCAGGTTTGTTTGCAGGAGTGCTTTGTCCCTGAGTCACGCTGCTTGGGGAGAGGCTGTTACATATGCAAAAAGGAGAAGAAAATATACTTGGGTGCTTTGTCTTCTAGAATTTTCAACATTTCCCCAAACTAGCAATTTTTGGTGAATAGGCTTGAACCTGACATTAAGTATATACACCATGTACTAAGTGTTTTTATATTTAGCGTTTTATTTACTATTAATGTATTTTTTTAGTAAGTATTGGGATTTTCAACGCTTCCTTTGGGAAGCTGTTGTACATTCTGATAGATTTCACTGTCGGAGTTTTTTGTGACAGTTTGTAGTTTCCTTTCCTTAATTGCTGCTTGTTACTTCTTCTTGTGTCCTCTTGTACCTAATTATAAACATTAAAATGTCAATTTAGGAAAAATATCAGGGGAGGTTTCACAAGGGTCAGTGCTGATCACAATATTGTTTAATACTTTCCTAAACAATATATAGAGCAATACAATTTGCAGATGATGCCAAATTAAGAGGGATCATAAACACAGTGGAAGGCACAGAGAGAGAAAGAGATAACAAAAGGATATTGAGAGTTTAAAGAACTGTGCAAAAATTAACAAGATGAGATTTAATTTAGATAAAATACAAGGTCATACACTATGGGAGAAAAATACCAACTACATAATGGGAGATGCTGGTTGGAAAACAGCAATAATGGTGATATATTTTACATTTATGTAGCTTCTTTCATCTTACAGAGTCCCAAAGAGCTTTACAAATTATATAAATTAATATAAAAAATACACATAAGGATTATCCTATTCTCCATGGAGACACCTCCTGTGTTGGTGCAGAATATGACAGCTATTCAGCTGAACTCTGCAGTGATGTGTAACAGCTCAGGACAAAATATTACAGGTCCCCTTGAAATGGCAGTAAAAGTTAAGGGAAGCCAGCATTTGTGCAGCAGGGCTGCTTAAAACTGTTCCTCTGATGAAAACTGCCAGAACTTTTTTTTTTTTAAGCTGCAGATGATTGAGATCTCAGTTTTACATCTGTCTTTACTGCAGTAATGCAGAGATGAGCCCACTGACTACTGGTGGACACCGGCTGCAGAAGAGCTCATTGTGTGAGGCAGTTGGGAAAAGCCATGGGTTTTTTACTGGAATAAGCAAATTTATATGAACCGTTCATTAAAAACATTATCTGTAGCTAGTTGAGGGCTATTCATTTTCACAAAGATAGGGAAGTTTGACTGGAGGGTGTATGAAATGGGTGATGGGAAGGGAAGACACTTGAACTGATGGTTGTAGGATCTGGCCAAAAGGGAGACGCGAAGAAGATTGAAAATATAAGTGATAACAGAGTAGAAGAACAGGATGGTATGGGATTAGTAACACAAGAAAGGTAACAGTGTGGGAGGGGCCAGGGTTAATTTCTGTAATGGCTCCAGTGTTGCTTACCATGCCCATGTTTTCCAGTAAATATACTTTAAATTGTGGCATATCAGAAAGGCACAGCAGAATTTGGAAGAATACTGTCTTATTTGGTGTCCCTGTCCTGCTAACTCCAGGCAGCATTACAAAGGTGGACCCAGGTTTCGCATTTACTGGCCTTTGCTATGTTTGTGTCTCACAGTGGGGACACACTGCAGGCTGTGTCTAGGGTGGCTCCTCAGAAGCCAGTGCTGAGTTATTTTCTGATGGTCCTGTGCCATGACAGAGTGCTCCCAGTGGGATGGGGGGCCCTGCACTCTCAGTGCTTGCCAGCCCTAACACACATGGGCTAAGTGTTCCAGAGGGACGGATGCTAAGGAGCGACAGGAGCTAAGGACTTAGAGGGGCCTGGTGCGTGCAGGGTGCTCATCCCGCTCTCTGGGGAGCCAGGAATCTTTGCAGGATCCATACCCCTGATGCAAACTGCAAAATCAGGTCATTCCCTAGGTGAGAACCAGTTGCCTATGTCCCACCAAGGGATGGCTCTCTAATTGGGAATGACTTGGAGCCGTTCCAGGCATCACGTTTGTTGTGGGCTGGCTGTGGCTGGATGCCAGGTATCACTTTCCTCCTCAGCTGGACATCAAAGAGAAATATAACAAAAGACTCCTGGGTCAAGATAGGAACAGGTAGAAATCACTCACCAATTACTGTCAAGGGCAAAACAGACTCAAAGTGGGGAAATTAGCTTAATTTATTAGCAAATCTTTCAGGGCAGGATAATGTGAAGTAAAAGCAAATCTTAAAACCAACTTCTCCCCATCCCTTCCTTCTTCCTGGGGCCAAATTCAGTCCCAGATTCTCTACCTCATCCCCACAGTGGCACAGGGGGCAGGGAATTGGGCTTGTGGTGAGTTCATCAGACATATTTCTCTGCTGCACTTTCCTCTTCAGAGGGGAGACTCCTCATACTCCATCCTACTCCAATGTGAGGTCCCTCTTATGGGAAGCAGTCCTCCATGAACTTGTCCAAATTCTGGGCTGCAGTTCTTCACAAATTGTTTCAACTTGGGTCCCTTCCATGGTGTGCAGTCCTTCAGGAACAGGCTGCTCCTGCAGGGATCCCCCAAGGGCTCTCCCAAGTCCTGCCCACAAACCTGCTCCAGCATGAGCTGCTCTCTCCACTCTTCCACAGGTCCTGCCAGAACCTGCTCCTGGGGGGCTTTCCAAAGGTTTCCAGCCTCCTTTCCAGCCTCCATTGTGGGCTCCTCCAGGGACTGCAGGTCAGTCTCTGCACCCCTGGAGATCTCCATGGGCCTCTGGGGCACAGCTGCTGCACCATGGGCTGCACCATGGGCTGCAGGGGGATCTCCTCTGGCACCTGGAGCTCCTCCTCCCACTCCTTCACTAACCTGGGTGTCTGCAGAACTCTTTCTCTCAAGCATTCTCATTCTCTTCCCATTATTGTTGCACAGCAGTTTTTATCTCCTTCTTAACTATGTTATCCCAAAGATGCTACAGCTGTCACTGGCAGGCTTGGCTCTGGTCAGCAGAGGGTCCCTCCTGGAGCCAGCAGGCACTGGCTCTGTCACATGTGGGGGAAGCTTCTGGCTGCATTTCAGAACAGGCGTCCCTGTAGCCCCTCCCTGCTACAAAAACTTTGCCAGTTACCCCCCAGACAACTTTGTCCTTCCAGGAAACCTTTTTTATAGCAATGGTTTTTGTGTGTGCATGTATCCCACTGAATATAGGCTTAGTGCTTTTACCTACTGCTCCAAATTGAGAATTAATTTGTCAGATTTGCCTCTCTGCTTTGTTTCTCTCTGTGATGCCATGTGGTAACATGTGGCTAAAGGGCAGAGGAATGAGAAAGGATGATTTTCTGAAAAGATTCTGCAGTGCCTGTTTGAAGCTGTGTATGCTTAATCTGCTAGTTTTGATTTTTCTTTTCTGCTCAGCAAATAAAATAGGAGTTCTTTTCTTCCCCTCCCACCCACTCAAATATTTTCTGTGCTCATTTGGCTCCTCTGCTCTTGAGGTTCAGCTGAGTGCTTGGAGGTGTAACTCCCTGTCCTGTACGGCCATGCAAAGTGAATTTAAGTTGACATTTCAGTTTTGGAGTTTTTTACACTTGGAGTCCAGCCGTTGCATAATATTTTTGGTGAGCATCACTAGTGTGACCAGCTGCTAACACAGACCTGCCTAGAGGACAGAATTCACAGGGTCTGACTTTCCACCAGCCTGCCCCTTGGGTCGCTACTTGTAGCTGTGCAAACTGTCACCATTGTCCTTCTGCAGCAGTTTCACATCCATTTTGCACAGGGGTGGCTGATTATAGAGGATGCAAGCCAGTGGAAAAGTTACCTTGTGTTCTCTGCTCCATCTTAACCAAGGCACAAACCAGCACCCTCACAGTCTGGTGACTGTGAATCTCTTACTTTCAGATGAGCCTTGTAAGAAGGAGCATTGCCATGGTTAAGCTAGTGTGAATCACACTAAGCTTACCTCAGCGAAAATAAGCTCCCTTTTTCCTTCTCAGTACAGCCCTCCTAGTGGCTGGGTGTTCGTCTCTGTGCAGCTTGGCCAGAACCATCTCCATGCTGCCAGGATGCACAAGCCTTAGAAAAATTGTGCTTTGGGGTAACTACTCCTACACTCTGCAGGGATGCTGGCTTTGAGCAAAAAGAATTCAAAACAGTCGGTCTCAAATAAGTAATCTTGGGAAAGAGGGTCAGGGAACTAGTGTGTTATGCTTTTAAAGTGTATTCAAAATCCTTGCAGCTATGTCTGTGTATGGAGTAGCTCAAGATTTGTTCAGTTTTGGAAAGAACAAGCATCACCTTTAAAACCTAAAATGTGCTCTTGAAGATCTTTTGAGGGAGCTGTCAAACCAGCATCTCGTTTGCTTTTTATTACATTTGAGCAGTAGTTAAAACTGGAAAGGGAAGAAACCAAGCAGCTGAAGGACAGGCTTTCTCTCCCCTGGTGCTGCAGAAGTGCCTGCTTCATTCTTCTGCCATTTTGCTTGAGAGAGCTGGAGCACTTGAGTTATGGTGACATCTATTAGAATTCAATTAGTGGTAGTTCACTGACCCAAATTAACATTCTTTGTTAAGCTCAAGTCAGTGTATATGTATGCTATTTCCAGGCCAAATGGACCTGCATAGAAAAGGGGCTCTGAACCTCTGAGCTTGTTGGCAGTGTCTTAGTGACTGGATTCAGAGCACAAGCTTATCTAATGCCAGTGCTTTAGGCTGGCTAATAGAATTGCACATGTGTGTGGTTTATTAAACTGTGCAGAGCTGTGGCTCGAGGTGAGTGGGGAGAAGGAGGACAGTGGAGGACATGGTAGGGCCTTCCCTGCAGCCTCTCGGCTCCTCCCCTCCATCCTGGGGAAGAGCAGCTGCTGGGATGTGCTGCAGGTGGTGGATCTCCACTGGGAAAGGCATCCTGCCGTGTGGAGTGGGTTGGAATGTTTATCTCTCACGTTACTTCTTACTTCAAGTCTTTTACGTGCTCCAGACAGCATCAGATCTGCCCAGGTCCTAGCGTGTATCTTGTACTAACCCACCCCTCTCATTCACTAAACCTTTCAGGTGCCCAGTCCGTGGGTTGCTGGCTTTGTCCAAGTGACTTTGGCAGTGCCTTGCATTGTCAGGCCTGACTGTCATAGAAATAATGTCACTGCAGTCAGGCACAGGAATGCTGTTCAGCATCAGGAGAGAAAACTGAAGGGGAGTCCCACTTTATTGCTTTATCATGGTCTATCTATTCAGTGACTTGAAATACTGCAGAGCTGTCCATGTGGTTGTGGTTTCCCTTCAGATTTTTTTTTTGGTTTAGAAAACTTGCTGTATAGTCTTTACCTATGTTTGCAACTTAGGTTTGGGGTTTTTATGTGCTTGTATGGCTTTATCCCTCTAAGAATAAATGAATAGCTGGCTACAACCAGCTGTGATTTTAGTTGAAAAGAAAACATGGCTTATTAGCAATCATGGTTAATGATTCATTTTTCAAGGGGGGGAAAAAGTCTTTTAAAAATATTTTTTCACAGACTCTACTTCCATGCTGACATTTACACTAAGACGTTGGGCAGAGACTTGTTAGTCTGGATCTGTTCCCATGTGTCACTTTGACTAGTTTAAACTGTCACCAAGCATCTTAGAATAGTCAGCTTCATGTGTCTTGCGGATATCAGTCATTATAGTTCACATTTTCATTTTAATGACGACTGATGTAGATGTCAAGCAGTGTTGAGGCATTTGCACATTAAACTTACAGATATTTTCTCTTATTTAATATGGTTTTGTCTCAAGATACAGTTAACTATTATAAGACTAAATTACTCCTTGAGCAAGTGAATGTTTCCCTTGTGTGTGGATTTGAATTTGATCCACAGAGAACAAGTTCTTTTTGTGATGCAGTGATTTCCCTTCATTATCTATGCCTGTTTGCTGTTTGGTAACTTGGATATACATATTTCAAATTTAAATACACCAATCCCTATGGAAAAACAGTTAAATACATGTCAGCATCTGTAGAGAACATCTTTCTGATTATGACTGTGCCCAGTACAAGGTAAAACTTCAGAAAATCAGTTTTCAGTATACTTGAAGGCATTTACTTATCCAGCAGCACAGATGGCACTTGAAATGCTGAATAATAATTGTTGAGAGCCAAGGTAAATGATGGTGCAAATGTGAAAGCGGACACAGGCATTAAAGTCTGTGTGAGTTGCCCTACTTGAATACACAGGTGATAACATTTGCATGTGCAAACTCTGTTTTACCTCTGAAATTATCAGCTAATGTGCTACTTGCCTGTGCAGGTAGTGGGAGCAGAGGGCAGGGCAGCTGCTTGCAGAGGTGAGGAATGAAGGGTCCAGGACATACTATAAACTCAAATTCCTGCTGGCCCTGCTTGGGAGTAATGGAATACGCCTTGTAGCCATGGAAGTTCCAACCTTTAAGACACTTAATTACATTTTGGTTGCCTTAAGCCCTACCTGTATGGAATACAAAACCTCTATCCTACTCAAAATAGTTTGTCCAGCCTTTCAAAACCTTCTGCAGGTTCTGGTGGCATGTTGCAGTTTAGGTACAGCATGTTTCTGTTGAAAATAACCACGCAGCCCAAATCAGTGTTGAATTCAGTTGTCATTGCCCAACTGGTGCTTTTCTGATGTATGTGGATATTTTGGAAAAACCTGCATCCGATTTCTCATAGAGCCCCTCCTGAATGCTGCAAGTTTTGCAGGTGCTATGGGGTAGTGATGAAAGAGCATCACTGCAGCAGCCAGGGAGTTTGTGGGGTTCAGTGCTGGACAGAGGGACTGGGGGAGAGGAGATCTGGTCTCCTGTTCAGTCACTTAGAGATTCTCTTTGAGCTCATGCTGGGGAGTTGGGCTGCCAAGGCACCCCAGGGACTGAATGCCTCCATGGTCCTTCCTGTGCCCATAGCCCCTGAGGGCAGCCTTTGCCTCAGTAGCCAGAGGAAACAAGCCCAGAGGAGGTTAGGGTGGAAGTATGGGTGTAAATGTGGGGAAGCAATAAGCATGTTGGGAAGCATGATGGATGTCAGTGCCAGTTCACCAGCAGCTTAACTCTGCCAATTTTTTGTAGGCATCATAGTCATGGAGAGTTTTAAGTGATGGGGTTTTGCTGGAACTCCTTGCTGACTGAATCTCCATTGATGCTTTTGTTGGAAACTTAACTGTGCAAAACTCCACCACATTAGTGATGAGCTGTGGTTTTGTGGTATTTTTTGTTCGGGTTTTTGTTTTCATTCTGGTTTTGTTGTTTTGTTTGTTTGTTGTCAGGTAAGGGAAGATTCCTGACCCTCAATATGAGATCAGCAAGCTTCAGTTTATTGATAGAGCATCAGACACTTATACAGCAAGTAATAAGCTCATGAACATTCTGTAATTTATACCGTCTATTGGCCCCACCACAATATCAGCTCTTTCCCATTCCTTAGGGGTTACATCTCTCTTTTCTTATGTCTCTCTCACTATTTGTTATCATACTACAGCTAGGCCCAAGGACATGCTGTCTTGCAGGTGCAGGACTTGGAATTAGCCACGGCCTTGTACTTGTCTAATTCTTAGCTACTCTCCCAAAAGTTTGTTTTGACTTTGTTTGTTTGGAGGTTTTTGTTTGGTTGGGTTTTGGTTTTTTTTTGTTTTTTTTCTTTCTGTTATCTAATGGTCATATTTCTTTCCATCTTTTTAGGATTAAAGTAAAAATTGCTGCAATGACAGTATCACTAGTATCATTCACAGAATGTAGCTGACCATTGCACTCAGCAGCACCATGTTGGCTCTCTCTTCAAACCTCAGTTTCTTCTAAGTTTAGCCAGTCCACCTCAAAAGCTGTGAAAGCCTCCTTCTCCTGTTTCAGCTCTTTCTGAGCTATTTACTGATTTACTGCTGCCATCTGGTATGGGATCTCTTTCATCTGTGGATTCCCCATTTCTCTTCTGATCAGTGCGAGCAGCCAAAATTCAAATCTGCAATTGAGATTTTAGTCCTCCTGAGGCAGGACAGAGGACCTCTCTGCCATAGGTTTCTGTTTGAGCTGCATGTACATCCCTGGCCAGTGTCATGACTATGGTGGTGTAACAGATCTTGACTGTAAACAGAAGGCATTTGGAAAGCCTTGAAAATGTTTATTTTAAAGAGCTTATTTACTACAGTTTGTTTTGGTTTTTTTTCTTGTATTATGGCTTACTTAGGGATAAAATTTTCTTCACATATCTGATCAACTTTTTTCTCTACTTCTCATATCTGTTCATATTCCCATCAATAGAGAAGAAGTTGAAAATTTGAATTAATGTAATTGATGTTCTTTGCAAGACATTTCTGCTCCCATTTTCAGTCCAGTTAGGAATATGCAATAATAAAGCAAACATATTTCTGGGACAGAACTTTTTTTTGTTGGATTTACATGTGATATTAAAAAAATCACTGTCCATAGAGTAGATGAAATAACATTTTAGTTCTCTGTCAGCTACATTCTCTTCAAGGGTCGATACAAAGTGGCATTTGCTCTGTGATGCAGAAAATAATCTGTTAAAGAAAAAAAGATACATGTATCTGTAACCTGCAAAAAAAAAAAAAAAAAAAAAAAGGCACCTTTACACTAGGAAAGAGCAGTAGTATGGGGCACTCGGACTGGAGAAGAATTAATAAAATGTTAAGGAAGTTTTACATGAAAAGTAAAATAACAGTGAAACACTCAGCTTCTTTCCTCATAAAAAACCTCAGCAATAATGGAATAGTTCATGCATTTTGTTGCTTTACTTGAGTTCAAAGTTCTCTTCATAATTTAGTTTTTACACCAAAGTTCAACAGTCTCAAGAGTGTTTTAATGCCATGTGTTGTTGTAATTAGGCTGTGTTTTAAGTTTAGTAGTGGCCTGACTAATGTACTCTTAAGAGGCTTTCTTTGGAAAAAAGTCAATAGATGAAGCCAATAGAGCTCTTGAGAGTTTGTGCCACATACACACTCACAAATAGAAAATCATGTTATCAATTTTCATTTGACTTTTAATCAATTGCAGTGGCAAAGAGATGATTTGAAGTCAATTTTCTGTTGGTGCTAAATTAGTGTTTGATCACAGATGTTTACTCTGGTGACTGCTTTCTTTCGCAAAAGCCTTGTAAACTAAGTTGCATAGATTGATGCCTCTCATTTTCAGGTGATTAGCAGATTTTTCTCTTATTTTGCTGCTTTTAGCAGCATGAGAGATGTGCTTCTGCTGGGATATGACTATGTGGAAACCTCTTAAGCTAAACATGGAATTTAGTAATGAAGCCTAGCATTGGCTTAGAAGTGCAGCTCTTTGAATAGAGATGCTCCTTCTCCGTTATCCAGCAGTAAATCAGTTCTCCAAAAAGGAGACTCCTCATCCCATCTGTTTAGATTTGTAAAATTCATGCTAACAATAGCTTTTGACCAAAAGAACATTTTGCTTCCGACTTAATATTAAGGAACAGAAGGCAAAGAAGAAAAGAAGAAGTTATAAAAATAAATGTGAAAAATAAGAAGCGAGGGTTTTTTGCAAGAGTCAGAGAATCAATCTTGAAAGCATTTCTATTTTTTTTATGCCCCTTCTTTATTTATCAGCTGTTTAAAATAGATAGGCTAAGACTTTTCGTTCTCTATTCATAGAAGAGCGATTCCTGAGACCACATAGCAGGCACATATGGAAAACTACTGTCTTCTTTTGGATTCCCCAGATGGGATTCAGAATGTTGGTTTGATGCTTAAATTCGCATAAACCTGAGCTTAAGACCAGATTTTGAAGTGGTCAGTGCCCTCAAATGCAGCCAGTGCAGTTCTTATTTAAACTCTGGTGTGAGTTGCCAGAGAGCAGGTGCTAAATGTTGGAATTTTTCATTCATTTGAAATCTGTGTGTCATACTAAGAGATGCAGGACACTGAACGTCGCTGAGAATCCAGCCGTAGAAAAGTACTGCGTAAAATGCAAACCATAGCACACAACCCAAACCCATCATACAAATCAGCCTAAATCATCAAAGCAATAGATCAAACAAATGCCTCAAAATTCAGTCTCTCTCTCCTGTCATTCTCTCCAAATGCTTTGCATAATACCCTGAAGATCAGCAAACAGATTTTGCCTGGTATGCAGTAAAGTGAGGATTGAATTTTGCTGAGGGACCATGGAATAAAAGAACCCACCAGAAACCTTGTCTGTGCTGAACTGAAGCTGTAATATTTGTACAAAGAGAACATAGAGGAATTTTTTCAGTTACATTTTGGTCATTTGTTGTTAATTGTATTTAAGACTCAGTGGTTTAACAATCTCTTCCATTGGTAATCCCTTAGTCATGACTACATAGGTTGAAAACCACAGGTCATATTCTGTGTCTAAAAATTGATACTTCTGATAAATACATTTTTAATGCCTCATTAAAAAAATCTACTTCATTAAAATATTGAACTGTTAAGTCTCTTGAATTGGCAACCCCAAATAAAGTATTTCAGCATGTGTTCTTTGGGCTTTGCCTTCCCTTCCCCTCTCATAACAAAAAAAAGATAATAAAGAAAATTGTAAAGTAGGAAACAAAGCAGGAAAATGGGCAGTTAACTGCTCATTTTTTGTTGAAAATATGGAATAATTCTACATGTTTGGGTTTTATTTGCCCTTTTGTTAAAGCAAGACCCTACTTTTAACAATATTCACAGGAAACTTTCCCTCAGTAATACTGGGATATCAGAGAAAGGCTGTGTTTTTTGCTCACATGCAATGGCAGCAAAATGTCTGGTCAGTATATCCGGATGTGACCCTGTATCCTGCACCAGCTTTCTGGGAAGGAGATGGAATACTGGGGGAGTTAACAAAAAGTGACTGGGCTCGCCGGTTTGACTCACTGTGTGTGGGAGGTGGGCAGACTGCTCAGTGGCAGCAGTGGGAAGGTTAATCTCCATTAAACCCCGTTTTCCCTTGGCTGCAAAGGAGGAGGGTGGCACTGGGGCAGGACAGCAGGGCTGGGTGGTCTCACTGGTGGGTGCTGGTGACTCTTGGTGGCAGAGGCTCTGCAGCCTGGAGTGCCACGTGCCAGAACTCACAGGAACTGCTTGACCTAGTTCAAACCCCCTAATTTAACAAAAGAAAAGAGTTCTGCTCTCTGTGTGCCATACACTGAAAGGCTAAAGGAGGGATTTAGCAGGGAGCCCGTGGGGGCTGTATCCCCCTCCCTCTGTTGGTAGCAGCAGGCCCGGTGCTGGCACTGGTGAGCACATGGCATTGGCTCTCCTGGTGGGCTGAGGCATCCTCCTGCATGAAGCACTCAGTGCAGGAAAACTGCATCAACTCCCCAACAAGGAGAAGCATTGTGACCTGCAATAATGATGCCAAATCTGCAGCTGTAGCTCAGGTGTTTACTCTGACCGGTGCATAAACTCTTGGAAATTTCCTGAAGCATCTCTAAATACAGTACATTAGCATATGCAAATGATCCAAGTGTGTAGGACCTGCTTTTTTTAGTCATTCATAAAAATCACCTTAGTGAATGATGATAGTAAAGTTGAACGTGTGAAAGATGGTGTCTTCAGACTGTACGAAACACATTGCCTTGGTCATATCTGTGCCTTGATGGTCTAAGAATAGAAGCTGGAGAACTAATCAGATCCTTGTGCAGTGCTGGTTTTATTTTACAAGCCTCCCTTCCAATGCAAGCCCAACATGCTATATTTACCTCCTGTATTGTGCTGTTTCCTGACAGCATTTTCCTGGGTTTTTGTGTTTAATAGGATAATCTGAGGTCTGATTCACTTCCTGCTTGACATTAATACCTCTCTCTTGATTTTTAATCTCACTTTCTATTAAATATGGACCATTAGTATCTCATGAGGAGAAATGGAACCTGGATTATTTGGGTTTTTTTGGCTCCAGTTGTGTTTTACAGGTTAATGTGTTTTTTGGGAAATATCATACATGGCAGCTCTGTCTCCAGTGATTGTTCAGCAGAAGACAATGCTTCCAGTGCTGAATGGTAGTCTGCTCGTGGGCTGCATGCCTTGTCTCACTTTCTTCTACTTTACTACAGGAGGGAGTGCTCCCAGTGATATCCAGAAGGGCTCTTTTTCACTTTCTTTTCTTCTGTTTTCCATTTGTCTTGTCAGTTTTGGACTAGAACATGAAGAATGGGTTAGGCAGTCAGGTTGAATTTGCTGTATTGGGAAGGGCCTGGTTAAGACTAGAGAGAATTAAGGGCTTTGTAAAACTTTGGAAAAAATGTCATTATGCATGAACCTATAAATCTCTAAGTACCAAATGAGCGTTATATATAATATTACTTAGCAGGAGAAGAAAGGACATTTAAATGCTGTCAGAAATTAATGATGAATCATGCCTGGAAAGCTTCACAACAGAATGGTATCACATTCTTCGCTGCTTCATCTTTGTATTAGAACAAATATTCAAACTAAATTTAGCTGGTGTGATTTAGAGGCAGTATGGCTTCAGCATTTCCCTCAGGATTGACCCTTTCCAGTTGGCTATGTTGCTGGAATTGTTAGTGAGGTGATGAACCACTTGCTGCATGCTGGAAAGGGACAGAGGTAGAGAAGGACCCCATGTGGAAAGGTACTGCTCCTGGGAGGGACAAAGAGTGGCCCAGAGCTCCTCTGTAGCACAGCTCTGGTTGTTAGTCCTCTGCAGCTTGAATTAATCCTCACCTGCCTTTCCAGTGGGTAGTGAGGGACCCTTCATGGCAATCAGATCTGTAGAGAGGCTTCTGTGTGGGGGGCCCCTTTAGCAGCCTGGCACTTAAGAAAGGGGTATTTAACTTGAAAAATGGTTTCCTTCATGGAATTTCCAGCCAGCATAATGTTTATTAAAACAGCCATAAAATTCCCTGCGTACCACATGAAATTCAGCTTGATAATGATAGTGCTATTGTGATTATGTAAGCATAAAGCAGATGATTTACAAAGGAATAAATTCAAATAACCCTGTGCAAGAAATATGGGTGTCGAAAACTGATGCTGGGGTTGGTATGGGGAGCAGCAAGGGGCTGCACAAACTTTCAGCCTGAGGTTCCCTGGCTGAATTTAAGCTGAGTCAGTACCATGATGCAGTGGCTTTGTGGCAGTTTGGATAAAATGAAGTTGTGATCTGAAGTCCATTTCCTCCTGTGCCCGTAGCACCAACAAAAGAGCCTTCAGCAGAAGCCTCTGAAGGGATGTTTAGCGTGAAACAGGGATGTGGCTGAACTTCCCCCCTTGCAGCAGGGCCATTGTGCACAGGCACAGAGAGGGGTGTGATTAGTTCTGCATAGGTTCCCTGGGTACATTTGGGTGTGAGACCTAGGATTGCCATTCCCACAGGGAGCCAGAAAGCTGTGAGACCACATGGGAAAGGTTGAAATGGCACTAGGGATGATTGCCAAAAATTTTCAAAACGCTGGGTGGTACAGCTAGGGATTGAGATTGGAGATATCAAATGTTTTTAAAATGACAGTTTCACATTTTTTTAGTGCCATTTTATTTTATTTTCATTACAAAAAATAAAAGGTCAATATCCTGGCAGGACATTGCATTGCCAATCCTGGTCTCTTCAGGGCTCCGTCTCTAGCTATTTATTGCTTTCAGTTTTATCTCCTGCTGAAATTCATGCGAGAGCAAATAGTCACATCCTGGGTAAAAGTTAGAAGCAGCACATGCCACGGTGAATAGATGCCTTTTAATTTTGGAGATTACATCAATCACATGAATGTTATTTGGAATAGCATGTGTGTTTGGAGCAAGCAGGCCATGAATATTTAAAAGGACAGACCACAAGATGAGAGAGCTTCAGAGGCTGACACTCTAACAGGTATTGCTCATACCACAGCATTTCCACAGCACTTCAACTTGTAAGCCAAATTAGCTGTGCTAGGTTAGTTAAATGCAAATATTACACAGCCCTTGGTTCTTCACCCTGCTTTGTTAGTCCTATTCTCCTTTTAAACATACTGTCTTTCCACCCTCACAGGAGAAGGTCTGCCCAGCTGCAAACATGGGATAAATGTCCAGCTGAGGCCTGGGTTCTGAGCAGAAATTGCCTGCTTTGCCATGCAGGGCCAGCCACATCCCTTGAGGACCAGCAAGCCCCCAGATCTACTGCCCCTGTTTTCCTGGGGGACATGCAATTTGTTTCATGGTGGACACAGGCATCTGGGGAAAGAGCCTCGCTGTGTCTTGGCACAAAAAACAATGAGGTGTGTTTCCATATAGCCGTGAGCAGAGGTTTGGAGCATCAACGTACATCAAAATAGCTTGCAGCTGGAGGGGTCGTGCTAGAGCTGTGCTGTGGAGCTCAGACGTGATTGTCAAGCACCCAGTTTGACCTTCAGCATACAGACATAGCCCAGATAGCTAATAAATCCAATAAGCTCTCCATGCCATCTGAAGCATCCTAATCCCAGGTTTTCCTTCACATTTCATTTTTTATTTTTAAAGCATTTTTTTTGTTGTGACTAGTTAGTTTTGCTTTCTGATTTTGCTGAGCCACTGCTTCAACCAATACTTCACCCTGTACCATATGCACTGTATTTTTCTTAGATGCTCTGCCTGTAACTATGTGCAGGAGAAAATATCCATCTGTTAAAGGCTGAGGTATTAGACAGAGGGAGAGACAGTTTTAAATAGGTATTACAGGCATGTCAAATTAAGTTAAACAGAGAAGATTAGACAAAAAAAAAGTCCCAGGAAAATCTGGGTGACATTTTATTCTTGTCAAAACATGAAAAATTGTTAGAGGAGGAGTAGAAGAAAAAGGCTGTTTAATCTCAGAATCTCCCATTCTAGTTAGATAGCTGCTGTACTCTCAAAATACAATGATTTAACCATGACATGAAGATGATGATGTGCAATCGACTGTATCAACAGTTTTGCAGATGTTTATTTGAAGTTTAATGTTAATGAAATGCAGAGATGTGCCTTGTAGGTTCTTGGTTTAGCTTTTGGGTTTTTATTTTGGTTTGTTTTTGTTCTTTCCTCAAGTCCCATTTTTCACTTTTAGTGTTTCTAATAGTGGAATTAATTTATCTGATTTAGTACCTGAAGAACAGTCTTCAGAAAGTGATTTAATGAATGACTGCAGAAGGAATTCTGTTTTGAAGGGGGCCAGGACAGAACAAGTAGAGAGGTTTAAAATGAGTGAGCCCATAGGACAAAAGATTTCTCATGGGGTCTGTTGGAAAATCTTACACTGCAGCTTATAGCCAGGCAGGTTTGAACTCCCTTGTCACCAGGACTGAATTTGTCATTATTAAAAGTACTAAGTAACATGTCATGCCTTTGTCCCTGTGTGAGATAATTGCAGGCTCCATACTTTAAGGAAACAAACTGAGAAAAAGACTATTTACATAGACTAAGAACATACACAGATTAGCTTCAGCTGGCCTGTTTGTTCTGTCAGCCTGTATTATATAGGAGATTAGATAAATGTACATGAAAATTAGGCATAACAAATATTTGGCAGTGTTTCTCTGTCCTTGTGTTATGCTACATGTAGCCCACTACAGCGCATGCCTGGGAAGGCTGGTGACAAGTGTTTAACTCCTTTAGGTCACCTGGGGTAAGGGGCTGCCCAAGCAAAATGGTGTCTTAATAAACCCCAATTTTTGGTGTATTATTTCCATTTGAATGTTCAGGTTGGAAACTGCTGCAGCTGAAAAGCTGTGAATCAGAAGGAAGCATCAGGAGGAATTAGGATATGATTCAGTTACTGTTGTGGTTTAATTGTACTTACCAGTTTACATTGCCAAGTTAAGACAATTTTGTTACTTGTCTTGTGCAAGTAACTGATCCATTTACACTCTCAGCTGGGAGTAATAAAACCTTCAAGATCTTAGCGGTCAACTCTATTTAAATATTTAGCATTATATTTTGTAATTTCCTTCTCTGTGTTTTTGTATTTAATTGTATTGATTTTTCTTCATTTTTAATGACATCAGGAAAAAAAAAGGACAAATACAGTCTGTTTGTCTCAGTGGCTGAGTATGAAAACTGGTCAGCTTGGAGACAGCAGGGGTGGGTTCTCCTGTTTCTCCCTGGGAGTTGGGTGTCTCCTGCTGGGAAGCTGCATCCTGAGGCATTGGTGCAGTGAGACACAGGTAAGCTAGAACAGGCCTTGGAGGTCATGATGTCTTTTCCTTTTGTTTTGTTTCACAAGGTTTCTCCTGTGTAAGATAGTGATGGTTGCTCATCATGAAATACACAGTTTAAAATTTGGACTATGTCTCTTTTTCCATTCGTTAATTTCAAAATGCCGTACAGAAGTTGATGTATTACCAGCTTATGCAAAACAGTGAACAGAAGGCTAGACTTCATTATTTTAGAAATGGCCTGTATTTTTGGAGGTGCAGTTTCAGACATCTGTTGAAACTTTTTCAGAAACCCAAATGTACCCCAGCTGCTGTTGTTTCAACGTTCAACAGTTACAATAATAAACAGATATTTTGTTAAGCCAACACTTTTTCTGGTGTCTGGCACAGCAAACTAATCCCAGGATGTCAGAGCCAGTGCTGTGAAACCTTTGTGATATCTGAGAAATTCTTTGGAGTCCAATAGCACCAAATTCACAGGCACGGTTGCAGGGTCATGGCTTGGAAAAGGGGAGGAAATATACCTAATGAAGAAAGAAAGGCAAGAAATTATTGAGCAACTGATATTCCAGTGAAATGAGAATATAATTTCAGGTGCTGTATTTGGATAAATTTTTGCAAGTCAAAACAAATGAGTAAACAAATTTGTGAATTCTAGACCTTGATAGTCTTTGGTCATCCTTGATATGAATACCTCTGAATACTTCTGTTGGACATGCTAACCTCTGCATAGAAACATTGAGACCACAACTGGTGGTCTCAGCTTTGGTAATAATCATTCCTAAAGTCCTTAGAAATTGAGATGCTGAAGAATCTGTGGAGCAGAGCTTGGAAAGCCCTGTTTCAAGGGCCTTGCCTGATTACAGAGTTGGCAACTGACGAATCTCTAGAAACATTTCCAGGGAGGAAACTTCGGATTGCCTAAGTAAAAAATAAATACATCTGAGCTGCATAAGGATTTTCTTACAGGAGCTGCAGGACTGTCCTATTGCTTTATACTATGGAAAGTTCAGGGGCTTTTTTTCATGTACCTGGAAAGAGCTGATTTCAAGCTGGAGTCAATCCTCTTCCCAGGTTTCTGCAGTCTGTTTGTGACCATAATCTGGCATCTCCCTTCCCGGACCATGTGTTACATATCCCTCATCCATCCAGTTCTTCCCTCTGCTTCCTTTTTTATCTGTCTCCTTTCCTGACTCACGCTATACCTAAAAAGTGGTATGATGTTCCATTATATAAATTGGTACTTTTAATAGAATTTTTCTGTTGAATAGAATTTTTCTTTTGTTTGTTTGCTTGAGCCATGTCTGTATTCAGTATTCTTTTTCTGGAGGTTGTCCAAGTAGATTTTTTTTACCAGCTATTTAATAGAGTTTTGATGTACATTTTTATATGTATTTTTAAGTGCAAAACACAAGATACACTGAGCTTTAACCAGAATTACTTCATCAATAGCTGATTCTAAACCTTCAAAAATGAGATATTTTATTTTGTCATGTTAGCAGCTTGTTGCTGTGCTGAGAGGATGACCCACGCTGTGTTCATCGAAAAGAGATAATGGAGGGATTTTCTGAAGATGATGTCAGTATCCCTGATATTATTTTCTTAGGGATTTCGAAATGGACAGTGTGATATACTTCTCTGTATGACTACATTTATAGTATCTCAATATGAGGCAGAGAAAAACATGCCCAAGCATATGTGTACTCACCTACTGCTTCAAAGGGAGTGGAAGGATGAGGCAACTAGTGACAGTGAAAAATTCAGTTACTGAGGCATAACAGGAGAGTCTGAAAGCAAAATGCTGTTAGAGCATAGAACAGGCTTTTGGGAGTCACAGCATAGTGGCCTGTTTTCACTGTATCCTGAACCGGTGGAAGGACAGGGCTTGAAATGTGCCTGACATTTTTGAGGGATATACTAAATCTATTAAATGGGATCTGGGGGGACAGAGTGCATAATTTTAAAAATATCATGTAAATAACAGTAACCTGTAAAATCCAGAAGCTCCTACTGGCTGTAAAATTAGTAATAGGCAAAGTCGATGCTAAATGGCCTCAGGAAAGAAGGCACAAAAATCTTACAAAAAGTCAGGATCTATAGGATACCTCTTGCAGTACAATACTGAACCTTCTTTCCTCTCCCCCCAAAATAACATTGTCAGTTATACAGCAAAGCTTTTACTTACTTCTGCTAATGGAAAACTGTGATAACAATCTTTGAATAATAGGGGTTTAGAAATAGCAGCTCCTGTGTCCTTATACCAGCTTTACCAGTCAATACTGTAGTTTTCTTTTTGAGAGGCAGCAGTCTTGGAGGTAGAGAAGGAATCAGTGTCACACTTGACATCAGCGTATTTTGACCTTTTTTTGTTTCCGGTTTTTAATCTCGTGTGAATTATGAAATGCAAATTCAGCAATGCAAAAGAGGAAAAACCAGATTATTTTCCTTTTGAGTTTGCTGATTAGTCAGTTGCTTAGTTCATGGAGCATGTCACTTGTGTCAAGTTTCTGTATGCTTTCGCAGAACTGAAGCGTGATACTTGCCGTATCTCCAGTGAATGATTTTTTCAATTAGCCTGCAGTTCCTTGGCTGTATTCCCTTTGCAGTCCTATGTGGATGATGTAGAGCAAAGGTTTAAGATGTTTTGGACAATTTACGATGTTTAGAGAGGCTATTTGTCAAGAAACAATATCTTCAACAACTTTTATGTTCAATTTTTGTCCTGGGTCTTTTGTTTATTTTTATAGCATTCTTTTTGAGGTGTAAAAGCTAAATTTAGGGTATTGTTTAAAACAGGGGGGAAAGGGGAGAGGAGAAAAAAGCTAGTGTTAAAAGACTGAGATATCAGGGGGCACATGACTGTTTCTATGATGGAACTGCAGATGGGAGGGAGCTGTGAATTGGTTTACTCTGACAGCCAAACCGTGAAAGAACGGAAAGATCAGAAATATTTGAAAATGAGATCATACAGCATGTGAACTATACAGACATCTCAACCATGTTTTTTTTATGAGAAGTCTTACTGACATTTGAAAAGCAGAGACCGGTTCCCTAGTCTTAAGGTTGACTGACATTTAGGGGCAGCGTAAGGCATGATTTCCTTCCCCTCTTTTTAAATTGAAGTTTTCATAAATTGGGGTGAAGGAGAAGCCTGGTTACATCTTGCAAAGCATTCACATCTGTGTAGAAATATGAAAAAAGTGGCCTGTGACATTTTAAACACTTTGCTGAATCTTGTTTTGTTCTGCATCTGTAGAGGCATGGATACAGAGCTGCACTGCTGGCAGTGGGGAGGGGAGTAGGATGTAGAGAACTTGAATTGTTTCATTTCAGATATTTTTCCCAGGAGTTCAAACACAATTGCACAGAATTATCGAAGCCAGGGAAATTTGGGGTAGTCTATGAGCACTGCTGAACAAGCTGCTACTCTCTAAGACCAGGGCAGCATGTTTTCTCTTTGTCCCAGATGTAAGCAGGCAGCCAGGCTCATGCCAGGGACGAGTTCAGGAGCAGCTGCACGGGTGGGCAATACTGGCAGCAGCAAAGGGCATGCAGTGAGCACCACTGAGACACTGTGCCACTGCCATCACTTGGAAAGCATTTACCTTCCTGTGGTTTTCTTTACTAACGTCTTTGTTCTAAGAGTCTCGGGACACTTCCCCTGCACTGGCAGTACCATGACTGATTGATAAAGCTACCCAAGTTACCCCTGCTTACTGGTGCCACAACAGACTGGATGTAAAGTCTGCATTTACCCCTAACTGTGTTTCTTTATTCCAGCAAAGTCTGACCTGCAGTATCAGGGTACTCCTAGTTACAGAAACTCCATCTGCTTCCTTGTTAGGCTTTATAGCTGTTCTCCAAGCATCTTCTTTCTTTGGCTCCCAAGCAGACTTAAATTAGTCATGTAAGCCCTTAACAAAGGGCTTGATCCAGACGTCCTGGGTAATGAAAAGCAAAATCCCAAGGAGTCGCTTTGGCTGAAAGTGGCAAAATGTTTGGTAGTAGTTTGAAATGTGTTTCTAAAAGAGTGGCATCACTCTGCAGCTGCTCCTGCTTTTGGGGGTGATTGTTGCAGTCAGGCACAGAAGCTGGTTTAGGGTAATAAAGAGCATCAGTGGAGAACATTAATATTTAGGCAGCCTCCTACTAAAACTATCTAAAGAGGAGTGATATAAGTGACATAAAAATTCCCATATTGTAATTTGAGTAACATAGAAGAGTGACTAATGAACTGCATTGCTTTTATAGCTAAGCAGACTGGGGAGAAGATGGGTTCTAATACATCTGTACTATGCAATTATCATGGGAGGAGTTTAAGTTCATATTTTTTATTTTCAGTATCATATATTGCCACATGTGTGTATGAATACAGGCTTCTTGTGTGCTGAAGAACAAAAGCTAAGCAGTTCAGTTTAATAGAGATTGTATTTATATCTTTATAATCTATAAATCTTTCTATGTTTATGTTTTAAAAGCACCTGTTAACATTTTAGTAAGCCTTTTTTCCAAGATGAATGGTTTGGGTGTTTCTGTTGCCCTTACCTTTAAAAAGTAAACCTCAGAAGTCCAGGACAGGATTCTTTGCTGCTCCAGCAGTAGCCAGCACGAAGTGGGAGGGCCATCAGGGAGCTATTTATGACAACTTGCTTCTCAAGCAATTACTGCTCAGGAAACCAAATAAATGATAGTAGCTTCAGGGTTTCTCTGATTAGGGAGCAGCCAGCTGCACTCCTAGTGGACACCATCAGTTTGCAAAATGCAGGGGCACCCTTCTCCTCTCTCATTCCCATGATTTCCTGCACTTGCTGCTCCCAGATTTCATTCATCTTTCCATCATGTCAAAGTTTCCTTCTTTCCCTGGAAGCAGCTGGGGTGCATCAGAGATGTTAGCCTAATACTGACTGTGTCCACTGTGCCTTTCATGTGCTTATTGCCAGGTGTAGTGTGTCCTCTTGTAAATGACTGGAGGAGCCCACAGCAGCACCCACAGTGAGCTCCTAACAAACAGGACTGGGCTGGGAGGCTGAAAGCTCAGGGAGCATCAGCTGACCAGCTCCTGCCTCTCCCCTGGTGGTGATGAAGCCAGAGGATGTGGCAGCTCTTCCTTTTTGTGGTAGATCTTCCTCATCACTGCGCCATTTTTCAAGCGTAGTGTAAGAGTTGAGGTTCCAGTCTGGAAGTGTTTTCCAGGTTTCTAGTGAGTATTTAATGATGTTTGACTGTGTGATTAGAGCCTTAGTCTCTAATCAAAACCTAGCAAGCAGAGAAAAATATTCTGGATTAGGCACTTTTTAGTGAGTTTTTTAAACCTAAAACTCTTAACCTCATCTTCTGGAAGCTTGTGATCCTTCATTTCTTCATGAAAATTCCTTTTTTCCATTTTCTTGTGCCTGGGCTGTAGGACTCTAAAATAACTCTTTGCTTATAGAAGACTGCATAGGAAGAGAAGGTTTTGTCCCATGGAAAGACAGCAATAGTGACTAGCAAGTCTTTTAAAGCAAAATGGCAAAAAGTACAGTGGATAATCCACTAACTGTGTGAAAGAAATTTGTTCTGGAACACGGATGTTGCAGAAGAAAGCATCCAGCTTCCTTCATTCACCTTGTGTTGTGAAAATGTAAAACAATAGGAGGATTGAGCCCAGGGTGTGCATTCTTGCTGCCTAAGCTTTACTTTCAGACTTGCCGCGGGTCCACAGGGCTGCCACAGCACTGGGAAAGCCAGAGAAGAAAGGCTGTTTTTGTATAGAGGTGAATTCCACTTCTAGCATTCATCTGCCTCTTCCCCTGAAACAGTTATTTTCTTGCTTTAGTGTCAGCAATGACTGGGACACAGTTTTTACCTTGGAGACAATGGCTTCAACAGGTTTGAAAGGGAACGGTGCGAACCTGGGTCCATCCCACTATGGAGCAGTCCCTGAGTAGTCAGTGGACAGAATTTGGTACCTGCAGAGCTGTCTTTAGTCCTTCAGTTGGAAAGGATCACACCCTGCAGTTGGCTCTCCTTCCCTTAGTGGGGTCCCCCAGCTGCCCGGGCAATTCTGACTCAGGTAGGTCAGCTGAGTCCTGGGGTTGAGAGGATAAAGCAAAGCCTCAGAGAGAGGAATAAGCAAAAATCAAATGAACCAGCTTCCACTGAAAGTTCTGCCATGCTTACTTCCGCCCTCCTTTTCTTGACTAGTGTTTGATCTCATTTCTTTCATACACTGGTGGTGCTGAGTTAGGATGAGAAAAGACTTGGTCCATCACCAAGCACTAATTTTCAGATAATTAATACTTGGCTCTGCAGTAGCACTTTAGAACCATGACTGGAAGATCACTGATGAAAAGTCTAGCCTGGCATCATCTAATTACTGCTTCTTTTGCATGTGCCAAGGACTTAATAATTTGTTACTTCTTCTAGGGGAAGAGGAAGTGATTATGAGTTTCTTATGGGAAGCAGACGTACCACTGGGCTACTGTTAGCAGTGCCATGGGTATGAAGGGCAAATTAAGCTTGGTGATCCTGCCAGGCTTACATTCAACAAAGTCTGGCTCAGGATTTATAGATATTATTCTCTGGTGACAGACATAAGTGGCCCTGTTAACAACAAGCCTTTATGTATTTTCTGCCCTTCTGTTCTTGCCCTTCATATCAATTCTGTCTCTTAATGTTTTGCCAGGACATCTTGGTAGCTTTTTCTCAGTTGAGTTCAGTGAATTTGTTACTTCCTTGAATTCAGTCTCGTCTTTGGCCTTCCAACTCTATTTTTTGCTCCATTGCCAGAAAGAAAAAGATGGTGCACCAGGTGTGTTATTGCAGTCTCTCACTGCAGGATGAAAACCTGTATTCCAGGGTTTTAATATAAAAGAGCTATCTGGTCAGCTGGGAAAATTGAGTGCAGTGGCAATGTGGCTCTGTCATTGGCATCCTTTCCCCTAGGCCAGAAGGTTGTACTTGCATTAGTCCTGTACCAGGGCATGGCTCATCCCCAGTGCTGCAGCTGAGTGCCAGGCTACTTGAGGAACAGCACTGTGGATGAAATGCTGCATTGAAGCACCTTGTCCTGGTGGCTAGTGGCCAAGTGGAAGTGGAAATATTCCAGAGAAGGACTTTTACTTTTTTATTCTAAAGAAAATGGTATATTCCTGTTGTCCTGGTAGTATTTTGTTTTTGACCAGAGCAAGTACAAATGTTGAGGTCTTTGTGTAAGAGCCATGGGTCAGCACACAGTGGTGTCTCTGTTCACAGAAATGGTTGCTCCCCTGACAGTTTAGTCAAAGGTATTTAGGGTGCCACAAATTTAAGAGGCAAATTATAAAACTAAGCTGGATTCATGAATATAAGAAAGCACAGAAACAAAAAGCCAAGTGCTGGGTTTCATACTGGATAGCTCATTAACTTAAAAACAGAGTAGGAATGTAAATTATAACCCTTGTTATTACTCATAACTACAGTTCAGACGATAACTTGGCAGTTTGCCCATGCCTCTTTTATAAACCAGTAACCTCCGGAATAAATTATACATCGTACATAATACATAATTGTCCTTAAAAAGGCAATAATTGTTCTAAAAGGTAGAGTTTGCAATGTGTTTCACATGAAATGTATGCCACAAAGCCAGCCCAGTTGCTCAGGCTCCAAGTTCCTGGGTAAGCTGTGTGCTCAGCAATACTGGAATTTCAAGCTGTTGCCCTAAAACTGCAGTGTCCCAGTACTATGTCACAAAACCAGTATGTATTGTCTTGTATTCTCCTGTGCTAGAAGTCTCTGTGCTTCTTCCAACTCAGGCTATGGCAGATGCCCTCACCTTTCTTTAGTTTCCTCTTGCTGGGTCCTGATGAATGGACGATGTGTCAGCCTGGAGGAGCCCATATCCTGGGGTAATTGCTGGATTTAAAACAGAGTCTTATTCCCATGCAGTCATTTATTACCTAAATCCTTCATCCTTCCAGAATGAGACACTTGTGCTTGGTTTTGCTTTGTAGGGGACACCAGCAGAAAGCCAACAATAGAAACACACACCACAAGAAACAGCCTCTTCCCAGTCTTAACATCTCTTCATGTGCACAAGATTCTGTGTAGGCTCCTTCAACTCTTATTATTCCTATACACATTTAGCAGAAAACCCCACACCCTACCCAAAATCCTTTTTTGAAAAACATGCTTCATCATGGTTTTTGTTTCAGATTTTTTTGGTTTGCAGTTTTATGATGTTAATGCTGGGTTGCCACTACGAGGCTTTGTTTCTACAATCAAACTTTCTGTTAATTCTCTTTGCTTGTAGGTATTTCTGTAAGATAGACAGCAAGAAGCTTATGTGTACTTTGTCTCTTTTTTTCCCCCCTGTGTTTGTTTGTCTGCACAAGACACATTACAGGAAACCTTTCACACGGGAGTTGCTGTGTTGCTGTAATAATTGATACCGGAAAGTTATGTGAAGGTCTTGTTGTGCTAAACAAACTAGCTTTTTCTCAGAATAGAAAGATAAATGATGGACCTAAAAAAGAAAACCCTTTAAAAATGACCTATAGTGTAAGATATATAAACTACAGGAAAAGTACCCACATATTTTTTATCATGGAAAAGAAAGGTTGCTATTTTTCTACCACAATAACAGAATAATATGTTCAGTTAGCAAAAACTCATACAGACAAATGTTAAGATGCTAATAGATGTTGCAAGCCAGAACTTGAACCGAGAATGCTGCTTTCCTAATGTGGGTTTGCTGCCCTTCAAATGATTAGATTCTGTCAATCAAAGACTGTTTTCACATATAAAGCTATTATAGTCTGATCTTCCTCATTTCTGAAGGGCAACCAAACTTGAATGCTCTTGGTGATAAAATACTGGTTGCTTTATGCCCTGATTTTATAGATGGGCGTTAAAACAAATTTAGTCTTAAACTTTCTGTGGAAATAATTTGAAATGCAATTTGCTATGCATGTATTCATCTTCTCTCCTCTTGCTCTTCAGATTTTTCCATTGATATATTGATTATAGTAGATTAAAAAGGTTATCTCACACCAATTTCCACTATGGCCCATCTTACCATCCAGTCTTCCAGCTGAGCTTACTCTAAGCTATCTAAATGAAGGATCTGCAAGAAAACACATCTTTGCTCCTGAGCTAGCAGCCTAAATTTAGTAGATGTTAGAGTGGTCTTGGAACTGAGTTACTTTGGTGGTATAGGGCTTGTAGGCTGCCTACAAACACAATATCCTGCTATCCCAGGTTTTAGAGGGATGTTGAAAGTCCAGTCACTTCAGTTGTGGACACTACTTCCCCCATTCTGAGGTGGGACTAAGCTTTGAGGTGACTCTATGTGATGGTGTTCGCAGGGCTCTGAGGATGAGGGAAGAGATGAGGATCTGACTCCATGTTTCAGGAGGCTTGATTTATTATTTTATGATATATATTATGTTAAAACTATACTAAAAGAATAGAAGAAAGCATTTCATCAGAAGGCTGGCTAAGAATAGAAAAAGAGTGATAACAAAGGCTTGTGACTGACTGAGACAGTCTGGACAGCTGGACTGTGATTGGCTATTAATTAGAAACAACCACATGAGACCAATCACAGATCCACCTGTTGCATTCTACAGCAGCAGATAATCATTGTTTACATTTGTTTCTTGAGGCTTCTCAGCTTCTTAGGAGAGAACATCCTAAGGAAAGGATTTTTCATTATACACGTCTGTGACAACTCTAATTTACCTGGCTTTGCATTCATGGGAATTTGCCCATGGTGAGGGGAGGCAGAGTGGGGAGGATCCCAGGGACCAAATGACATGGCAGCGTGGCTGTGCCTGTGGCTCCGTGGCAGCACAATTCCATCTCTCTGCAGCTGGCTGGATTGGGGCTCTCACCAGGGCTCATAGTGGTGCAGCCACGGGAGGTGACTGCAAGGAGTAGTCAGTGCAGAGAGCTGAAGAACCACAATCAAAACACACAAAACCCCCCAAGGGATGGAATAATATTCTGCAAGCATTAGTTAAAAATCTCAGTGTTTTCTGTTGTGGTTTCTTTCTGTGCAAAACCCTGCATGATAATAATGTTCTCATGTCAACCTATGATATTTCCTGTTGAGATTTCTTAATGGTGTTTATTAGTTTAATTAAAGAAATACAAATTATTGAAAGGCATAAGCACAGACAAAAGTAAGGTTGAAGAATCTATCCAAGCTTTGTGTTCCCTGCTTTTCTGAGTGCTTGATTTCAATATTTGTGCTACAACAACACAAACAATGTTTTTGGGAGTTGTGTGTGTTTTAGACAGATAATTACACTTATGTCAGGCTCTTGCTCTGTCAGGTCTGAAACTCTTGATGGCTTTGGTGTTGCAACTCTTAAGGAACTTGTCTTTTAGGGCTAGGTTACTATTTCAGGGTTAAAAATAAGTTACCTTGTGAGGTTATTGGAAGGTTACACCTGTAGTGATGCAAATAGGATAATCTACTGCACTCTAGTCACTTAAAACCCATTATTTCTGAACACATCTGTCAAACTTCCCTTTTAAAGAGGTAAAAGAAAAGGTTGCAGACATGGCTGGAGAAAGTCCTGCTCTTCTTCCAAACAGTAATCATGGCTTTTAGCTGTGGTGCTTGATCTAAACAGCCTGCTTTTGCCTACACCATGTGCCTGGAACCACATACTGGATGGAGTTTTTGACCAAGAGAGTAGATTTGTGTCCTGTCAGGCTGGATGCAGGGCAGCCTTACAGCATGGGATTTTGCCTTAGTCTGAATTTACTTGTGTACTGGAAAATTGGGCAAAGCTCTCTTTCTGGCTGCAACCTCCTCATGGCCAGACTAAGCTTTGGATGGCTGCTGTTCTTGCTTTATCTTCTGTCTTCCTCCTCCACATCTCTTGCACAAATCAGTGTGTATTGGGGTTTTTAGCATAGAGTGTTGCAGAAATGCTTAACTGTCTGCTCTGATGCCTTCCCTGCCCAGAGGTACATCAGCAAGTGCCAGTTATCATGTCCCTGTCAGCCAAAGGATGTCAAATAATAAGTGGCTTTCACCTGTGCATCACAGTGCTTCTCAGACAGTGTGGGACAGGTAATTATAAACATCTTGGTTTTTCCTTGCTTCGTCTGTGAGGGAGTGCCCTAGGTTAGCCTGTGATTTGAAGCTCGCTCTGTGTTGTGGCAGGAAGGGGTCTGCTGATGGTCTGCCTTCCCTCAGCTTGTAGTAGAGTTATGGCACCTCCTTCCCTGGCGTGAAGTGCCCGTGTTTGTGTGCCACAGGCTCATTAAACCAGAGCAATTTCACTTCTATAGAGGCTTTTATGGTGTTGTCTCATGGAGCTAGGTCTGTCTGAAGACAGCCAGAGTTTAGAGCAGTTAAAGCTTCTGATGGAGATTACCATAATTACAAGTGATCAACATTGAGTGCTTTCTCCCCTCCGCCCTCCCTCCCAGCACGGCTTGTCTCAGGTCAGGCTGCAGAGAGGCTGCTTGGAGAAAGTGCAGTGACAGCCATGCTCAGCTTAGACACTGCCCAAAGGGTGACATCACTGCCCGCCTGCAAGACCATTGGGTTTAGGTTATTGCTGTTATTTCCACCAAAGGCAACTGAATTGGCACTTTGCTTTACAGTGCTATACTGATACTCCTTACCTTCATCTGGTCATTTGTATTGTAATCATAAACTCATAGTTTATGTAATTGTGATTCTTGTTTTAAGTGGCATTCCTCACAGGTTTGCTTAAGAATGCATCCTTCTTAGTTGTTTTCCCTCGGTCACATCCATTCCAGCACTTGCTAATGTTCTGAGATAACAGCCTAAAGTCAAGACAGTGAAAAAAAGGGTTAAAGGCAAGAAATACAAGTACATCCTGGATAGATGAATCCATTTTTCCACTAATTAATAGCATGCTTCTAACAATGGAAAGCTATTAAAACATGAAGGTATGTTTTGTGAATCACATTTATCAACCACTATACATGCTGAAGTTCCATTATTTATTCTGTATTTTTAACATAGTGTATGGATTTTTTCATTCAAATGTGGAAAGTAGCAACAAAACCCTTTCCCCCCCTCCATTCAAGTACATATTCATGCAAAAATGAAAATCTAATAAGAACAGTACATTCTTATGTCAACAGTAACCTTTAAATGGTGTTCTTTAGATAAAACTGTGAATACTGGAAAAGAAAAAAAAAAGAAAGATAAGTGGTTCCTGTATTCATCTTAGTCCAAAATCTATTCTACCCACTGCTGGTTGCTGGCATTGTTTGATGATATGACAGAGTAACAGAGTATCAGATTATCAGAAAAGGAGATTCCCAATTTAATAGTTACTTGCAGAAATCAAAGTATTTTTTTCCTTTATCTTAACATCTCAAAAATAAGTAGCTGTTAAATTTCAGATTGTGTAGCCTTCGTGATTTATCATCATACCATGGATGCACTTGGCTGTCTGACATCAGGGAATTCAATAACTCCCGTCACATAAGAAGAAAAGGGAAAATCCTATTGGATAATGGTTTGCATTCTCCCCTACAGTGATTTATTTCTGTCACAAGACTTAATTTTATCACGAGGCAGATGCTCCATTTATATCAATGCAGTACATTCCTGCATTCATTTGTTTCACACCAAAATTGTACCTGATCTATTTTCCAATGCAGTTTGGCTTATTTAGTACACGGAGTGATTAGATGGTGTTTAATCACATGTGTAATTTCTAGTCTTCATAATTCTCAAGCATAATAAAGCGAGGCCTATGTAAAGAAGCATAATATTAAATTAAATTGCAGAGAGTAGCAGTTAGAGATGCAGCTGGTGTTAATGTTTCGATCTCTAGCATGTCACGGCTGAGCATGTCAAGTGGAATAAGCTGAGCCTACTCAGGTGATCAGGTGATCAGCCCAAGGAGAGTGTGCCAAACCTTGCCTTGCATTAATTTCTCTCAGGCTATAATGAAAAAATGGTCATCACACCTTCTCCTTTGGAATCTGCAGCTGCTCCAAGTGCAGAAAGCTTATCCTGTGTGTTTCAATAAGAAATGTGTGTCCATCAGCACTTTCCCCCACCCCTCCGTCTGCCACTTAATACCGATTATACTCTCCTGAATAATCATCTTTATTCGGCGGGGCAGCTGAGGTCCGCAGGTTGGGATCCTCTGCCAAGTGCCATTACGCCATGGGAGTGGGCTGTGGCTACTTAGCCACCCTTATCTGAGCCACTGCTGGCCCAGAGAGCTGAGCTGCCTCCCTGGGACACACAGCAGTCCCAGGGAAGGGCTGTCAGATCACTGAACTTCTCAATCAGCAGAGGATATATGTGATTCCTGTTTTGACATTCTGCCTGGAGGACCATCTATTGTCAGCTGCTATTGACAAGTGATAGCAGAGCTGTGACTTACAGGAAGTTTATCTTCTTTTCCCTTCTTTTTTTGCTTCCCTTCTCTTTTTATAAATAAGCCTTGACGAGCTGCCTCTCCCTTTGGTATGGAGCGTGGACGAGTGAAGGTAGGAGCAATGGAAAGTTTCCCAAATTTACAATTTCGTAGTAGCACTACAATGGAATGAATAGATGGGGAAAGAGACCGAGGTAATGACAATTCTCCAAACAGCTGTTGTACGATTCAGCTTCACTACTTCAGTTAATTAATCAGCACCTTGCTGGCAACTCTAGGGGAGATACTCGTTAGATACTGGTAGCAAACAGACAATGCTTTCATATCAAGTATGTTCAACAACATCTAATACAGCGATAACTTCACAAAAGAGGGCAGGGAATACAGAGGCTCGTAAAGGTGCTCCCGAAGCAGCATTTCATATCCTGGTACATACGAATGTGCTACATATGCTGCCTACTTTGTTACTGCTCTCTGGCCTAAAACACTGTGAATTAACAACAGCAAACTTTGACACGTTCACTAGAGGTGTTTATCTGAGGTAGCATTCCTATAAATATGTTTATGTAAGTACTGTGCATGAGTACCCACTGTTCATTGCTGCGTTTGTGTAGGATTTGCAAGACCATGCATTCTGAATTATTTTACTCTCGGTTTTGCTTCAGGATGAAAAATGGACAACTTAGGTCTTTTGTGCAAAGATGTGCTGTAGAGTGTCAAAATGTGGTTATCATGGAAAAACTCAGTCGTGAGAGTGCTGAGTCTACACATTGTCTCTAAGATTTCCCTCTATTCCCTTTGGCTTAAAAATGAGATTCTTTGCATCCTACCCACTAAGTTGATAAAAGCATTCATGTTTTGTGAGGAATAGTGCACAGAAAACTTAAACCAATGAAATTACATGTCTACAATTGTAGTATGTTTTATATTTTAATACAGTCCTAAAATTGCTATCAATGAATGTTAGCTTCAAGCTAAAGATAAAACTGTCTCTAAAAAGAAGTAACAGCCCTGTTAGGAAAAAAATTTCCTCTTCCCATGCTGATTTCCTGGTAAATTGCAATTCAATGACTGTACTTCCTTTTCTGGGACCTCTTCTCTGGCTTTGTTCACTTTTCTGATTTAACCCTCTTGTAGGTTAGGCAGTAAATTGCAATGGAAATGACAGCTCTTAAGAGACTGAAATATATTTGCTGTCAGATGTTCCACACATGCTCAGTTTAATTTTTCAGTTGACTTTATTGATTTATTAAGAATGATTATAGCCTGCATATCACTTCATATACATAATTGTCACATAAATCTGCAATATTACTGGCATGTAGTCATGTCCATTGTGGAACATGGGGAATGAGCTTTAACGTTTAATGTGGTGTGTTTGTGAAGTTCAGCACCAGGTGGTTTTAGGGGTCAGGGATTGTTCTCGGTCCACCTGAGATCTTGTGGAGATGCAGGTGGAGGCATAACCTCAGGTAGGACTCACTGATGCAGTTGTAGGAGCCACCAGTGCTCTGGAACAGGGCTCAGAGTTGTATTAAGCAATTTATGTGGACAATTTATCCAGTCTGCCGCCATGTACTGATGTAGACAATTATAGCTCCAGCTCTTTAATGAAACGTACATTATGGTAGAAAGAATATCATAGCTTCTATTATACTCAGGGGAACTATAAAGAGAAATGTCCTTTTTTAAATTAGCTTTACGGCACTGAAGCTTTTATGTATTTACATGCAAGTACACTATTAACCCAAACTACTTGTTTTGAACTCTCTCTGTTGTCAGCTCTTGGGAAGTGACACAGGCTGGTAGAAAAACTATTTTTTTGTGCCTACTGTTAAACATTGCTGGCCTTTAGTGTTAATGGGAGCCTGCTAAAACTTCCACTTTGCTGCAGTCATTCACACGACAGTGAGAGCAGGATGCTTTCTTAATCCTCCCTAATCTGTAGCAAAAACCTCAGATAAAAAAGGACTTTTTGTCTAATCCGGCTTCTCAGGTATGGTTTACTTTAGATTTGAGCTATAAATATCTTTCTTTACTTTGTTCTTCTGAGAAGCAAACTGTTGAAAATGGGGCATGGATTCATTCTTCAGCTGCCCATTTGAGAAAGAGAGAAAAAAAGCACTTCTAATTTGGAAAAGAGAAAAATAAAGACAAGGCTTTTGGTGTGTGCCCTCCAATTGCTGAATGCATCCTGTTGTAGAGCTGCCTTTTGCCTTTTTAACCCCCACGCAGCCATGGGCATGAGGCACCTAGTGCTGACTGCTCTTGAGCATCAGGAAGGTTCAGCCTCTGTTTCCAAAGGTTGAAGACAGTTCTGTCTGTACCTGAAGGAATTGCCTCCACAAACCTTTGTTATAGCATTTAAAAATATACATTGCACACTTGCTCTTAATAATTCTTATTTACTAAAAATAAAAATAGCACTATGAAATAAAGAGAAGGGGTGGGGAAAGACTGTGCTTGGAAGAAAATAAAATTTAACAGGTTTGCCATTGACTTCTGTCAACTCAATATTTCATCTGCATTTGCTTTATCTATAGTATTCCATGTCTCAGACATCCTTAAATTACAGTAGTTATTCAGCAGCAGGCCAATCCAAACAGAAGTGAACTCAACAGATTGTTTTCTTTTGTTGCCTGTAATGATGCCAGATGAAAGTCTCCTCCACTACAGTCCAGTTTCTTAAGTACTCTTTCTTATCTGAGGATGGAATTTGGAAAGGAGAAGTAGTTAAAAAGTGAAGTAAATGCCAGAGAAATTAATTAGAATTACTTGATATGAGTGGGTATAAAATTAATGGACTGTCTGAAGACTTTACATTATTCCTGGTTTCTTTTGCAAACTTGGAGGGGGAGAGGGGATTAAAAATGGATATAAGAAAGTTGCTGATGAGAATTTACATGATATCCCAAACAAGACTTCAACAATGAAATGCAAATAATGTAAACCAGGCTTCAGCCATGACTTGTAAATCCTTATTCCCTGGTAGCAGTGTTGTGGTCATCTCCATATCCAGATGAGGATGTCTGTTTAAGGTTATCACTGAGCTAAAAAAAAAGTAATTTATATCCTCTACCTGGGCGTGGCATTTGCACCTGATTTACCGTAAACCCTCAGATTACAGCAATTCCTGGATGTCTTTGTCCAGTCTGAATCAATTTTCCTTCCTCTTGCTTTGGAAATCTACTGAACAAAACCCCCTTCTTTTGAGGAAAGTGTCAGAGCCCTGCAAATAGGATAATTTTGAAATGCGTAATGTTTTCCACATACTTAATGCAGGGGATGGGTAAAGGGTGGATTTTATAATCCCTTGAAACCATGTGTGTATATCATAGATATAAAATGTATATAAAATGGGAGAGAAAAGGTTGAATTTGGATCTATAGTCATTTGGAGTCAGAGAGTAATGATGAGAATGTCATCTGGTAATGAGGGGCTAATGGGGCTAAACTTCATCAATTAAATCCTTTCTCTTTTATAGATTCATAGATTATAATGCCAGAAGGGAATAACTGTGATAATCTAGTCTGACCTCGTCTTACAACATATACTATCAAACTTCCCTGAAATAATTTTTGTTTGAACAAGAGCATTTATTTCAGAAATAAAGCATCCAACCTTGATTTAAAATTGCCATGGTTGGAAATGCCTGAGAAACCTTGATAAATTGTTGGAATGGTTAATTATATCTGTCTGTTAAAGGGGCCCACCTTCTCTCTCCTCTGATATTTTTCTCTCTTCAGAAGGAGCTGGTGAAGTGGGGTCTTTGTGTGTTTGTTGTGGATGTGACTGGCTGTAGGTCACCTGGAAGCTTCCCATCTTCAAATCTGTCAAATCTGATTTCCTTTTATGACAAGGTAACCCACCCAGCTGATCAAGGGAAGCCAGTTGATGCAATCCTTTTGGATTTCAGTACAGCTTTTGGTACTGTCGCTCACAGGATCCTTCTGGACAAAATGTCCAACACAGCTGGATAACCACATCATGGTGTGATGGGAGAGCAGCTGGCTCACGGGTCAGGGACAAAGGGTTACAGTGAATGGGATGACATCGGAGTGGTGACCTGTCACTAGTGGGGTTCCACATCCCTGCTCCATCCTCAGCCCTGTGCTCTTCAACATCTTGATAAAGGACTTCAGTGCAGGACTGGGAGGTAAACTAAGCAAGTTTGCTGACGATGCAAAGCTGGGAGGAGCTGTTCTCCCTCAAAGGTAGGGAGGTCCTGCAGAGAGATCTCAACAAATCAGAGAGCTGAGCAATCACCAACCACATAAAGTTCATCAAGTGAAAGTGCCAGATTCTGTACCTGGGATGGGGTAACCCCAGGTGTATGTGCGCATTGGGGAATGAGATGCTGGAAAACAGTGCAGCAGAAAGGGATGTGAGGGTCCTGGTCAATGGAAAGATGAACATGAGCCAGCAGTGCCCTGGCAGCCAGGAGGCCCAACCCTGTCCTGGGGGGCATCAGGCACAGCATGGCCAGCTGGGCAAGGGAGGGGATTGTCCTGCTCTGCCCTGGGCTGGGGTGGCATCACCTCCAGTCCTGTGTGTGCAGTTTTGGGCACTGCAATGTAAGAAAGATAGGGAGCTCTTAGAGAGTGTCCAAAGGAGGGCAACAAGGATGGTGAAGAGCCTTGAGGGGAAGGGGTATGAGGAATGGCTGAGGTCACTTGGCTTGCTCAGCCTGGGGAGGAGGAGATTGAGGGGAGACCTCACTGCAGTTACAACTTCCTCGTGAGGGGGAGAGGAGGGGCAGGCACTGCTCTCTGCTCTGGGGTGGCCATTGACAGGATCTGAGGTAATGACATAGAGCTGTTCAGGGGAAGTTTAGATGACATTAGAAAAACAGTAGTGGGGCACTGGAACAGTCTCCCAAGGGAAGCCTGACAGGGTTCAGGAACTCTGGACAACTCTCTCAGGCACGTGGCATAATCTTTGAGGCTGTCCTGTGCAGGACCAGGAGTTGGACTTTGATAATCCTTGAGGATCCCTCCCAGCTCAGAAGATTCTGTGATTCAGATAAACACTTCAAGCTGTGGGGAGAACAAGGGGTGAGTTGGAGCTTCCTGTGCTAGGTATGGGTGTGTGCTTCACCTCATCTCCCAAGGGCAAGCATAAAGATAATATAGTGTAGGGGCACTCCACATGGGCATCCTTGTAGTGCTCTGCAGCATGAGGCATGTTGCATTGCCCCACTGGCTGCCTGGAGCAGCTCAGCATCCTGTGCAGTTTTTAGTGTCCTGAGCCTTCCTGAATGTTTGTGTACCATGGTAGGGAGCTACTCTAGGTCAGGCACACCTTTTATTTCAGGGTATGCATATTGGGACGTGTTGTTATCAACTGAGTAACAGCCAGGGAGCTTTTCCTTGGTATGAAGGACACAGTTTGCATCTTGAGACTTTTTTATGTTTTACAGGCTTGCCAGTGATAGTTATAGGGTCAAAATTCTCTTGGAGCAGATACTGTTCAGAGTTGCTTTACTTGATGTCTTTCTCTCTTTTGCCATACTGTCTGTCTCTGCTTCTCTCCTTTGAGAACCAGTTTTACAATAGGATATGGAGCAAGGGATGGAGTGCAGAGATGCCACCTGAGTCCAGAGGGACTTAGTTGCCTTTGCAACTTCATTCTTAACTCAGTCACTTCCTCATGCTCACCTGCTTGCACTTTCTCACAGTAGTTTCCCTGCCAAGAGGCATCCTTTGGATGTGGCTGGGACACAGGGAGCACTCCACAGTAGTTAGCAGGGAGCACTGACAAGAGAAGGAAAGGGCAAACTGACTCTGTATCATGCTCATCCCTGTGCTCAACTCAGCTGCTTCTGTCACTTGCCTCTTCATAGGAGGAAGGAATGAGATGTGTTTCAGGGTCCTTTTGGAAGTGGAGAAGGACATGTCAGTGCAAGGGGTAAATCAGGGATGTAGCAAAGCTTTGTCCTCCATCATAAAGCTTTCTCTACAGCCCTGCCCCATCACGTTTCTGCTCTGGAAATGCAGTGCCCATTTAAGAAGTACTCATCTAGAAAATGGAAGTAGAAAGATTTTCTGTGAGACCCAGAAGAAAAATTACTTCAGTTAGTAATTAATGGTATTTGCACATGTCTAGCATTTTAATATCATGCAAGATTTTGCAGGCACTAGAAAATCCTGAGCTACTGGTTTGGATGTCTTACAAATGAGGGACATAAAAATAACTGAAGTCACACATGGGAATGTGACATGCTAGAATGGAGAACCTGGCTCTCCAGGTCATGTAACACATTTCTTACCTTCTTAGAATTTTTGTGTGCCTTGTCCCAGTGTCTCTTCGTGTTCTGCACACTTTCTGCAAGTAGAAAGTATTTTATATTGAAAAGGGTATTTTTACTGTAGTTTTGTGAAAAATGGTTTTTACTTTTCCAGTTGGGGTAATCAGAAATCCATTTAATTAGCAGTTCTATTCCATTGTCAACATACTCTCTGTGGGATTGAGATTCTCCATTTCATGCAGTGAGAAACTAAGACCCTGTTTGGCAGCAGCACATGTTCAGTTCAGTCCCAAAAGAGCTGACCCATCAGACCCACCAGGCTGTCATTTCATATTTCCTGAGAACTGGAATTCTCAGGAAATGAGGATTGCTTCTGGTCAGGACTTGGGCCACCCTTAAAACTGTTCAAATGAAGATTTTCAGTTTGCATTATTAGGAAAATGAATATTTATGCTTTTTCTGTAAGCTGAAAAGCCCTGAGTATCTCAGGAGGAGTTTATGGCCTTTCATCATCTTCATTGATCAGGATCAACATTAATCAGGTAAATTAATCTGAAAACGCCTTTACCTCTCACCATCACAAAGCAAAACTCCTCCTGTCCTGTCCTACAGCATTTTCATCAGACTTTTTTGGCTGAGAGCAGAAGTTAGAGAATACAGAAGTGCCAGGAATCCACAGCTCCCAGGAGGGACTGCTTCAGCAGCAAACATTTCCCAAAGAGCTTCCCATGTCAGAGGTACCTACACGGCTCCAAAGAGTCAGCATCACCAAAACACTGGCCTGTGAACCTCTGGCTCTTCTTGAAATGCCTACTGCTGCTCCTCAGCTGGAGCTCTGTCTCCAGAGAAGCCAGCTGTGCTCCTGCTGCTCTAAAGGGATGGATAAATTGGGTTCCTGAAGGCAGATGGCAGTTTCTTATGGATAATGTAGTATTACAGTAATTACTGTAGGAAAATGTTGTAATCTAATGTGTATTAATTCTGCTACTATCATCTAAAATGTATTAATGTTGTGGCAGTACTATTCTGTTTAGTGGTTGCATTAATACATACTCTGTGAGTATTATGGTACAATTGCATTTATATTGCCTACTTTACCATAATATTTATGATAGTATTACGTAAAAAACTCTGGACAAAGTTCCCTGATTTCATGGGTGGGTCCTACCACAAATAGTGGATTTCATGGCTTTTTGTAGATTATTAGGAAAGTTGTATGTGGGAGTCATTAGTATAGCTTAAATAGTTATCAATACAAATTTGATGAACAATGAAACCAAACACCTGTCTCTCAGCAGAAAAGCTATTAGGATACATAATATAGCATTTGTATTGAAGTTTCTGACCACTTTTTTCTTCAAATGGATCAAATTCAGTTGGTTGTGAGAGTACTCAGGTGCCCTAGAAAACTAGACTGCGTAGCATATGCTTCATGAGGACCCAGGCAGGATTGCACAAGTACCTTCTTACCCACAAAACCAGATCAAAACATGAAAAAAAAAAGTTACGTTCCAAAATATCATTATAAATGTAACCCACGGTTAGTGCATTGTACTTCCTTCCATGTGCTTTAGGTATACTATATTTTTATATCTCTCTGCCCAGCTTTTGGGGAAATAAAGCAGCCCCCTAAATATTCTCAAATATTAAGATCTTTGGTTTGACTTGTCACATGCCTGTAAGACTTGGAGTTCCTCAGCCATGAAGATATCCATTATATAGACTCCTGCATGTCCTTCCCCGCCAGGAGCCACTCCAGACAGGAGTTGTACTTAGGGACTAGTCCAGCTGGAGGTACAGGGAGGCTCCACTTTGCCCACTCACTATTTCAGAGGCATAAAATGCACTGCCCTGGGGGGAAACAATTCCTACCATAATTCTTATTGCTCTTTTCTGATCTCTGTTTGGTTTCCTGTTATCTAGAACTATATTGAATATTTTAGGCTATAACACTGGCAGGATCTGTTTAAAGACAATTAAAATGCAAAATTTAAGGTTGCATGGGAGTACAATTTTATATTATTTACTCTGCTGCTTTTGCCAGGCACTCCACCGTCACCAACATAAAATTTGGTAAATAACTGAATTTAAGAAGTGTGCTAGCCACAAGGTATTATCCCCACCAGACTTTTTATCTTTATCTGCATTGAACAAACTGTTTCATATATTGAAAATTTGTTAACGAAGAGAATAAGGCTTATACAAAAGGGCTTAGCATTTAACATTTTCACACACTATTGAATTGTTCAACTTCAAAGATTTTTTCCTTCTGATTGCTAAGCCTTAATTAAAGCAGATTGCAAAATAGTAAGTGTACAGGGAGAGATTTGCAGGAGATATTTGGAATCAGAAAATCTCAGCAATGGTTTAGCTACATTTTCTTCTGACCTCTGAGCACAGAACTTACCCCAGCTGAGGCTCTGAGAGTAAATCCTGACAGCATTAAAGTCGGTAGCAAATTCACTCAATCTCTGGAAAATAGGTCCTACAATTACAGACTTAAGAAGCTCAATCTACTTACTTTGTCCAAGAAGAGGATGTGAGATGATGTGATGATGGTCTACAAGGTATTACCTGAAGACGATGCCTTCGATAGGGATAGCTCCTTAATCGAGGTGAAAAAGGCAAGCTGAGATGCCAGGGTTAAAAAATGATCCCAACAAATTCAGAGGAGAATTGGCCACTCTTCCTCAGGAGTCAGATCCCAACTTCTGTGACAATGGGAGAGGAACGTCTGGGAGGGGAATGAGTTTCCTGCTGGGAGCTTTTTAGTCAGGTTACAACTTCAGAGCCTTGTTTCCCCAGGGGACAGAGGACCCTGCTGGGATCCTGGTGCCAGGACCTATGGAAAGTCTCCCTGCACTTAGTGTAATCACAAGTTCACCCCCAAGAAGTTTTATCAGTTTTGGCCTTGCAGCTTCCAGCCACATCAGATCTCTGCCAGGCAGTACTACTCTCATTAGCTGTGCCATGGATATGGAGGTATATGTGGCACATGCTGGTGACAAGAGAGGTGACAGGGAGTAACTGGAAAAGGAGACTTAAAAAGCATATGGGTGAGACCAACCTAGGCTAGGCTGCCCAAAGCTTAGTGGTCCCAAAATCTGCCTGTTATCAGGGGCCAGCAGATAGCAGTTACTACACTCCAGTGAGTGACACATCACTTCTGAAAAAAAAAAAAATTAGAATTTCCTCCAGAATTAGAATTTCTTCCCCAATGACTGCTTGGGTGGGGTGGGGGTTCGTGCTTTCCAGCCATTCCCTCACCACCCTTCCCTGCTGAGCAGCAAGGCATCTGCCCCGTGCCCCACAGGGACCTGAGGGCAGGCTTCCCATGCTGTGTCTCCCATGTCACTGGGACTTGATGTGGCTCACCAGGACTGCAGACAAAATGGAATGATGGGAGGTTATCCTGGCATATGACCTCATTTGCAGTAAAAAATGTTTTTTCTGAGTAATAACACAGGCTATTATTCAGAAGATAGAGTGGAAGGAGGATTAAGATTCATTCATAATTGTGTGTTTGGTGTTGTGTACTGTACCTAAATTACATATCCCCAAAGGCTCCCTGACAAACACTCTGTGAGAGTCTCCAATAGAAAAAACCCCAAACCAGTGCCTTTTAACCCTGCCATTTAAAAAGACCAATCCTATAAGCACTATTTTGTTAAAAATAGTTCTGGGGTATTTCATCCAGCCATATTTTCTCAGATCTTGCAGTTCTTTACAAAGGGCTTTAGTTCTGAGAATTTAGGTAAAAAAAAAGTCATCGTGTTTAAAGACTAACTGATGGGGATAGCTATAAGGAAAACTATTGTGAATGCCCCCCTTTTTTCCTTATCCAAGCTCTATTCAGATCATGTAAATGTTTCAAAAGCAGTTTTCCTCTGCCTTAAGGCATTTCAATTAATGCTCAGATACATGCTGGTGAAAGCTTTACCTTATGGTTTTTAGTCTGATTCCCTAATATTCAGCAGCAGGTTTAGGACATCAATAGGTAGCAACGATTAATATGAACAAGTGAATTAAATCTTTTTTCTCTTGAGAGAATTCACATTTTCCACATTGTTTTAGGAGCACTTTGCTCCCTCCCTTACTGTCAGAGATAGGTCTGTGTTATAGGGGCTCAGTAGCATTTCCCAGAGGCATATTCCCATGCCTGCAGCTTGACAGGGATCATGGCAAAAATAAAATCTACATTTTGATTATCATTAAAACTGGAGACAAGTCTGTTCTTAACTTAGCATAATGTACTAAGGTGTTCCAATAGTATTTGCAGTATGCAGCAGTATTTAGAAAGCAACTGTGATACCCTGTGAGTGGAGTTTGCAGCTGACAGCACTGACCTGACAAATGTGAGATAGTTCAAATAGACTTTTACTTACTCCAATTATTCAGTGCTGAAACCATACAATTAGTTTTAAATCCCTGGGATTACTCTTTTCCATCTCTAAAAAGGAACAAAACCACTTTTCATGGCCATGTAGGTTTCTGCTGTTGGTTTCAAAACTGAAAAGATCACTTTAAAATGACATAACAAGCTTTCATGATTTTCATATGATATTAAAAATTCATTATGTCATTGATTCTTTTTAATATGTTAAGAGTAATAGTTATCCAGTTTATTTGTGGAGCCAAGTCTGTCCTAGTTGATTGGTGAAGAGGCTTTTGCATTGTGGATGTGTTTACAAGCAAAAAGAGAATTTTCTCTAATGCTTCTGTAATATTAAAGTATTACTGTAACAATACCACGATATTTTTATGAAATGCTGTTTTTTTCACATAGATTTTTCCAATAATACTGGGGTTAGTCTTTCCCACAAACCAAGTAGATTGACCAAGACTTCTGAGTGTGGGACAATGTGAAAAGGTGGATGCTGTTTAAAAATAGGTAAAAGAAAAAATCCTGAAGCCCAAGCAAACATAGGTTAATGATTTTCTGCAATGGTTTCACAGCCTCTCAGCGTTCTCCAGTTGTCTTTTCTGCTTTTCAGCCCAGTGGGCTACTTCTAGGCTGAGGTTGATATTACTATTTGCATGTGGTATAATTTGAATTACATACACATACATACCATAGTGCTGATCTGGAAAGAGAGGAAGAAAAATGTCTCATGAAAACTGGGATAGAGGACATGATCTGCACCTAGGGAGAATATCTAGATTATATCTTGCCCTCATGATTTAAGCACACAGTGAACTATTCCTCCTGAAGTAAATACATGCATTATGAACAGAATAGAAGTCCATGTAATTTAGGTTCCTAATCCCTAATTAATTAGATTCCTAATCCAGGTCTCCCCCTGTGAAGGCTTTCAAAGGCATCTACTTCTCTTTGTTGATTACAGAGAAAATTTCCACCCTCATCTCCAAAAATATGATGGAGTGGGTTGAGCAATAGTGGTGAAGAAAGCCTGGAAACTGGAGTAACTGGGAACAATGAAATGAAATTTGGTTTAAAATATGAAACATAAAAATTATGCAGATGTGTCTGTGTGTATGGGTTTATGATGGAAAGGGGAGGCTTTTCAGAAAGACCAGAAAAAAGAAAAAGAGTTTTTCTACACTCAGATTGCACAAGGCTGTTCAGAATCATTGCTCATATGCACTCCCTTCAGTTTAGCTACTGCTTGATAGTTTTATTGTGATGCCTATTTTCAGTGGAACTTCTTCAACTTAATGAGTTGTTCCTTGACCATTGGAAGTTTAAAGGCAGAAAAATTTCCCAGAAGTAGTACTAAAGGTACTTGAGTTCTGCAGAGCAACAATGGCTTCAAAACTTAACTTCAAAAGTCTGGTTCCTGCCTGGATTCCTGGTTTGTTTGCAATCCAGTTAGCTAATCAAAAATGTGCAACATTTTCTCTTGCCGAAGTTGCAGCAGCTATATAAATATCAAACTGTTATTCTGGGTAATCAAACAATGGGAAATTTGTTTATACTGTGTTATTGTTAATTAATTTACATCCAGAAGTACTTCAAATATATATGCAAACATACATTAATCATGTTTTAAAGGTGAATGTGGGAAGAGCAGAGCTTGTAAGAGTAGCCATGTAGATATAGAAACCATTAATGTTTCCGAAGCCCTGTGGTAGGAAGAAATATATTAAAAATTGATTTTTGGTTTCTGCTTTTTTCTTGGTAGCATTTACAATAAAGGATATAGCAGAAAGTAGTCTTTAAATTGATATTTCAAAGCTTTTTATGTTGGGGATACGTTTTTCTGTATTGTTAATGGGTTTATATGGCAGAGTAAAAAGGTCAGCTTCTGAATATGATGGTTTTATTCTTCTATTTAAAAAAAGAGATGAGTTTAGCATTCATGAATTATTTAAATATCAACCAAAATATTTGGCACGGTGCTACAGTTAAGTGTTATTCTTAAAACAAGGCTCAGAGGAGTGTGCTGTCCTTTGAATGTAATGTGAAAGCTGTGCAGGAGGGTGGATAACATTAACTCTCTCTCACCTTGCAGCAAGGTGTTGCTTGCTGCTGTATCTGCACAGTGTGTGCAGTGAGTGACGAGACATGTATTTATGGGACTTTCACCGCCGCGATTCAATCTTCACCCGTTTACACTTCTATAATTGAAGAGCCTCTCTTCATCCAAGAAAAGTGAACCATAATGTGTTTCATAGCCTCTCCCAGTTCACTGCCACACTGTATTGAGCAAGCAGCCCTGTCAGATTGTTTTCTTTTAAAAAGATGCTTTGGAAAATAGCAGTGCTTCCCAGCTTTTAGGTACGTCTGAAACATGACTCTGAGAAGCCACAGCAGTATGGAGTTGCTCTAGACGCATTCTCATTAATCAAATCCTAACTCCAAGGCTTTTTTTATAACTTTTGCAAATAACATGCATTTTTGAATAATTTCATAAAAGTAGTGCTGTCAGGTGGTAAGATTTACAATGTTTTGTTCTAATTCAGCAGAATTCTTCAGGGATATGATTCTGGGCTTTTTTCTCCACAAGTATTTTTTAAACCTTCAATGCAGTCATAATGTTTTGAAGTGCTAATTGCCAAACCTCCTAAAGTGTATAAAGAATGGCATTTCATACAGCATCATTGATCATATTTTTAGGGAGCCCATTGATGGATTAATAAACTGCTGTAACCTTCTGTGCAAAAACCACATTGATAATAAATGGACTGTAATCTAAAAAGCCTACTGCTAAATAGATTGAAGTGGCAGCAGTAACTGAAAATCTGAATAATTATAATATCCTGAAGACAAAACCCTGGTGTGAAAGTTTACTTTCCTGGTTAAGCTCTTTGCAAAGAGCTGCTCATGGAGGTCAGGAGCATGTTGTCCTCGAGTGGTTCCCACTGCTTGGCTTGCCAGTTGGGCAGTCAGGACGAGTGGCTGTGGGACTGGGCAGTCCATTCAACCTGGAGAAAGCCTTTCTACAAATATTCATTGAAATTTTTCTAATTGATGCCATTCAGTGCACTGTGGCAAAATGCTTAGTGCCTTTATAATGTTGGCATAGCAGCTGTAGTACATGAAAAGTGAAAATTTACATGGAAGTGAAATAATGTATGAAAAAATAATCAGTAATTTAAAATTAGATACCAAACATAAAGGCATCGCTTAGCACTGGTTTAAATTTTTACAAACTTAACTTCTTGTTCTTTGAAGTTTGATTACCACATAACCAGATAGATTCATTTTAACATATTTAATCATGATGAAAACAATTTATTCGTGTTCATGTTTATGTTTAATTCAATTTTTTCTTGTTCATGTTTATGTTTAATCAAGTCAGCAAGTTAAAGACACAGAGAGAGAGACAGGATTATGATACAGTCTTCTACATGCAGGCTAGTGTTGAGCCAACTTTCTCATCAAGCCATGCATAACCTGCTAAGACATTCCTCTGCCCTTTTACCTCCCAGCTTATCTGCTATGCAAGGAGTATTTCTGGAAGGGGTTTCAAGCCTTTGTCTTCACAAAGGACGTGGAGGACTTAGTGGGTGGTCTCTAAGATGTTGTATCCCTGTATTAAAGGCCTCAAACTCCAAGTCTTCCCATGACAATTCTGCATCTGCCTTTATTTTTCACATCTATTTTTTGTGGTTTTAGGACGCGATGTTGTACTGTAGAATGGTATTACTAATGTATTTCAGTATCAGCACATGATGTAGAATCAGAAAAATAGCTGTCTGTGCCCTTTATGCATACAAGCATGTTTATGTACACATGTACTTATTCACATGTATCTGTGAATAGAAAGGTTTTGCATTCTAGTTGCACCCTGTGGTACCCTCGTACCTCTTTACTTACCATGTCTACATCAGTTCTGTTTTACAATGTTGTCCCTGCCATACTGGTCTCCATAGCACTGCTGTTCTCTGTCCTGCCATGCAGGATTTTGGAGTGGCTGGCAGGAACAGGAGTCAGCAGGGTACAGCCTGCGGGTGACCCTGTCACGGGTGATGGTGCTGGCCCAGTGGATGCATTAGTGACTTCAGATGCACAGCAGCCATTTTCAGACTGGGACTTGCCTGTGGGAGGAGGGACACAGGGGAAAGCATGAATTTTTAGACCCTTTCTTTTATTGTAATTGATGTATCCATCTTATTCTTCTGTTCTTCTAAGTTATGACATTGTGTCCAAAACGACATTATGATATTCCCTCAAAATGTCATGGCATGAATGAGTAATTTTTCCTGAGTGAATCCCCAAAGGGACAATTTGAACTCTCTCTGCTCCTGCTATTGAATCCGGTTCAATTAAATGTGGAAATCCACAGTCAGTTAAATGTGGAAGAGGAAAGCTTCATGGGATCTTGCCTGAAAGGCAGCTGTTAGCAGTAGGAAAACATTGAAGTCAGCACTCTTTAGTGGTGTTTCTTTTGTAAGACATACATTAAAAGAGCTGAAATCTCTTGAGATGCTTGTGATAAGCACTGATATTAAATGCCACAGTCCTATCATGCTTCTTTAAAGGTGAGCATTATTAATAGAGCACTGTGTCTTTCCTTTGTGCTTCAGCTGTCTTAATTCTTTGGTTTCTCATGGTTTCTCTCAGGTGCTTTGCTGACTGCTGTGTCCAATGTAGCTATTTTCTGAAATCAGAGTAGCTATATCTTGATGCAGAGGTAGCTCTCCCTTTCTTTGCTTTTAAAGAAAACAACTTGCACTTGCATGTTAGGTGGCTTTATTTACTTTAGTATCTATTCTGTAATTAAGAATTTTTGGGTGGTGATGCTATTGTTATTAGTACCGTCCTTGTCATCATCATCACCATCATTGTCCTTCTGGGTCCTAGGGGTGGCCAGCTCTACTCCAAGTCATGTACTTCAAATTTTTTCTGGAAGACATCTGTTTTGCTCCTCTGTGACTGAAGCCTGTACATCTTTTCTTAGTCCTGCTTTATCAAAGCTGGTGTGATCCCAGCCAGCCTCCACAAAGAACTTTAATATGCACAATGCTCAAAACAATCCTCATTTTCAGACCCTCAGCACACTAAATAGGGATATATTTGGTGGTTTCTTCTTATTGCTTATCTAGATCTCACCTCTGAGCGCTGCAGGTCTTTGCACTGTGCACCAGTTGCTTCCAAGTGAGTCTTGCAAAGAGCAAGCAAAGGCTTGGATGACCACCTTGCTCAACTCAAGAGATTAAAGTGCTGTCGATCAAAGTTATTGGTTCATTGTCCAGCACTTCCATATGTAATCAATAATAGTTCGTGTTTTCAAACAAAACTGCGAACTAATGTGGCCATTGTCTCATTTATAGTGGGTTGAAAATATGTAGTGATTTTCAGCTCAAAAATGTAGTTCACTAAAAGAACAGTGTGGTTTGTGGGCCATCAGTGCTAGTTTCCAGGTTGTGTTCCTCCATGAACACTTCAAAATTCTATGCATTCTGTTCCTGTAAACAATTCCATGAAGTCTCTGTATCAAATATATAAATGCTGCTGTTATTATTTCAATAAATTACAATTCATCAAGAGCTTTCACTGAGAAAAACTCTTAGATTTTAGTTTTCCAAGGGTAGACCAAAGTGAGGGCCAGTGTTTCAGTTATTCGACTAAAGCCTCCTTACTTCCCATGGTAGCAAATTGTACAGTGGTGCTTTACATTTACATTTACACACTTCTTTTCACCTAGAGAAGGAGTATTGGGGAAGGTTGCATTTACATTCAATTAAGGAAGAATTATTGCATGCTTACAGGTAGATATTTTCAACTGTGTGGAGTGTACCAAGTTATCATCGAAATGTATGTGAAATACTACTGTGTAGTGAGAATGCAGTTCTGTTCAACCAAAGAAAAGGGTGCATGAAATTTTAGTATAGACAGTTGGCTTTATCTTTAAGGAACATTGAAATGGACATCCAAAAATATAGTAATGTAGTGAGTTAAAAAAAAAAAAACAGCAAGGAGAAGCACATGAATTTGTGTGACAACCAATTTCATAGCAAAAACTTTGCAAGAAAAAATTATGTATGTCCAATACTGATAAGACGTTGTGAGTGTACATTTTCAGATGTGGTTCTCTTAGTATTCCACCCATTCACGACAGCACTCCAAGAATAGTAAGCACAGTCACCAGCCTTCTCTCTATGAAAGGGGAATATATATAGGGCATGAAACAAAACTTCAGCATACAGAACTGACACTGCAAAGTTAAGGACCTGACATTGAAAGGAATTTGTAAAATTCCCTTCCCTGGCTCATCCTGGCACTGACAAGCCCTGTCCTGCTGCGTGCCATTTCTCTTTCCAGTGAGGTATATATTCCTGTGTCTTCTTTCAACACTGCTAGACCTAAATGCATGAGCTGGTCAGCAGTGAGTGAAAATGTGTCTATCTAAAGGAGCCACTGACACTCTCTCATTTTAAATTCATTTGCTGGGCAGTTTATTTAAATTTTAGCAAAGGTGCTTTTTATCACAGAGCTTTGAGTTCCCTGCCTGAGATGTGGCGTTTGGCAAAGGGCAGCAGAAATATGAGTCAGGCTTGTAGCCGGTGGCATGAAAGAGAGAAGAGCCAGGCCTCAGCCCTGTTTCTGGTGGCAGCACGTCCTGAGCAGCTGCAGTGGCTTTCAGCTGAGCTGTAGCCTGCCGGTATTCAGGGCTTCTTCCAACAGCACCAGTCTGAGACAAGTCATGATAAAATATTAGCTCTGCACAGTTGCTGTTTTTGCCCCTGAAATAAAAGACTTCTTCCACAAGTTTTTTCTCTAATCTTGTAAAGAACAGCCCTTAGTAACATGCATTTGCATGTATGTAGACAGAGTAATTTTGAGAAGGGTTCTTCTGAGTGTTTATTTTAGACATAGGCTTACTTATGACATTCTCATGTGACATTCCTGGAGCCTTGATATTTGTGATCCTCACATAGTAATAACATTCACTGTGGTAAGTTAAACATAGGTAAAATAATTATGGCTTACTGATGTTTGATGATAGGATTTGTTTCTTTTTGTTTCCAAATAAAATCACGAGGGAAGGAAAGAAGAGCAGTGCCCTGCTGCCAGGCAGGGAAGGAGTGCCTGGCATGACACGGACTGCTGTGGTGAAGAGGCCAGCCCATGGCTGCTGCTGCTTTGCTGAGAACTGATTTGTGTGTTGAATGTGCTGTCAGGAGCCTGCCCCAAAAAACCCAGGAGTCCCCATTTCTGTGGGGATAGCAGACCCTATATCTATAAGGCACACAATATGCAGACAGATGTGGGGATCAGTGACAGCATCATTCTTTTTATGATCCTCATATGTGTAGAAAAAGGCAGGTCAGAAAACTGAGTACTTTTGCATTTAATGGCTTCTTGATTTTGAGGGCTTATAAGAGAAAAGAAGAAAAAAGTGTTAAAATCCCATGGACTGAAACCATCACTTCTTAATGATGCATCTTTTCATACCAACCCATTCAGAGATGTTGCATACCAGAATATAAATTCAGAGCCACTGCTCCCTTCCCCTCACACAAATCGCATTTCATTTTATTGAGATGTAGATAAATGTGCAGGGGGAGAATATTCTGTTTTTTCAGGCCCGCCCTTAATACTATTAAATAATTGTGTAATTAAAGGCTCCAGCAATTTGCCATCTCTTTTCACATAGAATTACTTCAGATGTCTGGCATACACACTCACCCTGTTGTTCAAAGCCATTACAGTCCATACAGTCAATAATCTGCAGATTAAAAATTCAATAAGTAGACGCATTAAAAATTGCATGGTTCCAATTCAGTCCATACTCCCAATTCAGGCTGCTTAGTGTTGGAAGGTGGTTTCTGAAAAGCAGGAGATGCCACCATTTCAGGATGCCTCAGCTCATGCCTAACCACATTGTAGCTGCAGAACAAGGGCTTGCTTGCAAGGGCTGTAGTGAATCTGTAGCTACTATATGAATAGAGGACATAATAAATGGGCAATTTCTCTCTTAAAACCAAGCTCTCCATGCAGCTTTGCTACCACAGTGTGCCTGAAACAGGCTTTCCAGTCTCCCTCCATCTCACTTGGGAAGGCTGAAAGTCTTCCATTCTGAGGATTACTCAGTGCAGATTATTGATGGAGTCTGATGTTACATCTTCAGAGTTTGTTTGTTTGTTTGTTTGAATTCAGACTGTTGTTATGGATTTGGGGGAAGAGAGATAGAAATGTTGCAAACCATCATGCCTAATGTTTGTGCTTCCAGTTGTTTCCAGTTGTTTTGCTGGTATTTCAAGTCCAGATTCTAGTAAGGTGATTTTTGTATGAAAGCCCAAACCATCAGTCTTGCACATGTTGCTTTTCAGTAAGTAGTCCCCACGAGGGAGAGGCCCCTGTAATACAAAAGTTACGTTTTCAAAATATCTCTGATCTTACTATGGGTAGGAAAAAACTTTTTATCTTTGCAGTGGTGAAATTGTTAATGTTGAGCACAGTGAAGGCAGTTTTCCTTTCAAACAAAATGCATGGCTAGGAACTAGCTAATACACCTCACCTGCAGTTTGGGGGCTCTGTATTGTATGCAGTCTTTGGAAGTTCTGTAGGCACAGGTTGTCTGGCTCCCTTTAATAAAGGTCATTTAAAGCTGGCAAAATTATGACTCCCCAAAATCTGGATGACCCTGTTTGTGGAAAGCCTTCTATCTTTACTAGGATTTCTATTCTGTCCACCAGAACTGTTACTTTCCAGAGCTTTATCCAACCCCACCTTTTTCCCCTGAAAGATGCTTTTTTACTGCAGCAATTGTGTCTTCTTTGAATCCCTGTCAGTCTTTGCCTTTTATGCAAGAGATGCCATCAGACTGCATAGCATGCTCAGGAAGATGTAAAGCCCCTGATGGCTGTGCCCAGCACAGGCTTGACTTGACAGCAAAGCTAAAAAAAAACCCACTGCCAAAGCTACCAGATGACATTAGTTTTAATCATGAGTGATCAATGCAAAAAATATTTTAGACCTTTACCCACACATGATATTAAGGGCACTTTTATCTCTAATTATGCTTCATTCATGCAGTGTAACACAAATACTTTATATGTCTCTTTTATCTGTGGTGAAATGTTTACAAAGTGATATGTTTTTCTCTCTCTTGTGGCAAAAGGCAGAAAGACCATGAAACAGGAATTTCCTTCTGCTGCTGGGATGTAAGGGGCAAGCCTAGTGACAGACAAGACTGTGACCCTTGTACCCAGAGAGGCAGAGTTCCCCACCATGTGAAGGAGCAGAGTCCTGTATGCTTTACCTGTGTGCTCTGTTTCTGTCCCAGCTTACAGGGTGATCAGCAGGTATGGAGATGCCTGAAAAATAAATTACATCAATCTAACATTCATAATACACCCTGAAGTGGGAGTAAAATTTTTATTCAGTGTTTGGGAAGAGATAGGGATGATGAATTTTAGTTCTGGGGGTTTGCACCTGAGCAAACCTGATCCTTTGGAGGCTAAGAGGAGTTGGATCTGATAAGGATGCGCAGTACTACAGCACACTGGTGGTCTTGGGCTCCTCTCCCAAGTGCATTTAGCCAAGCAGAACTTAGCCTGTTTATCCTGATAATTAGAATCTGGTTTTCTATTTAATATTTACTAATAACACCATGCACTTACAAGGCCTTCCAACCAAGCACTTGACAAACCTTAATGGAATAAGCCTCATAGCACTCTGGGGAGGGAAGTGAATACCATTTTCTTTATCATGCTGAAAGAGTCAGATGATGTAATTGTACTTCCCTGAGTTTATTTATTTCTTGTCTCCCATTATCTGTCTGATAAAAACCACTAAGTAGCAAAAAAATCTATTGTTTTAGAAATCCTTCTGGTAGTTTAACTATAATCTAAGACTAGTAACTAATTTAGACAGAAGCATAATTAGTGTAAATGTTTCCCGTAACTCCCTCTGATGAATGCCACTGCATTTGGATATTTGCTTGTAGAATACGCAGATGAATAGTGAAGAGGTTTTCTCTGCAAAAAGTGTGTGAGTAGTGTCTGTGTATGGAAAGAGACTCAACTGGGACTTTCTGATCTTAAGTGCATCCAGGTGTTGGTGAGAAGTGGCAGAGCCATATCAAGTGTAGGTTGAGTGGGGCACCAGGAGTACACAGGATGATGCCACAGGGCCAGGTGAGAGGTGCTGCAGGAGATGGGAGCAGCCCAGACAGATCAAGCTTGGGGTGGAAGATGCCAAGGGCACCAAGATGTCATACAGTGGTTCTGACTGGGAGGATAAGGAGTAATGAGAAGGTTGTGTGAGGTGCTAGTGGTCTCTGTCAGGCACTGTTCATATAGTCAGCTTTGAGGAGTTGAAACAATTGCTGAAAAAAAGGCAGGAAGTGATTTGTATGGGCGATGCATACTGCTGCTGTAAGTTGGGGCAAACAAAGAAAAACTGCAAGCTTTTCTTCATTACCAATACATGTGGGGCTTCACATGTTGGATGTACTTAACCATACCCGCAAGTCTGTCATCTGCCCCTGCAATTACTGGAATTAACACTGTGCTTTATGCAATAACAAAAAAGTATGTGTTGTTTTACATCAAGCTGGGACAGGACTTCATTAGTCCTAATTTGAAGGTAATGCACTAATGGCAGTATTTGTCAGATGGGTTTTTGCAGTGTGAAAGTTGGAGGAACTGTGGGAAAACAATCCAGTGCAATGCTTTGTTTTCACATTCCACCCCAGAGTGCCTTCTGATACAGCACAACAGCTGAAATGCATAAGGGAAACACATTTTACTTCTTCTGGCTCCAAACTGCAGCAGCAATTTGGCGAATGGGCCTGACATTCCAATCCTGCTGCATTTGAAATGACCAGGTGTCCCATCATTTGCCTGCCTAGTTCATTGTCAAAAAGAGGAGCTTCCCACTCTCTCTCTGCAGAATACATTCTGTGTGACCACCCATGGTGTGTGATACCACCCTTTCAATCACCATGATGCCATTTATTTACCTTTCTTCTCTGATAAGACAGGAAAGAAGGCTTCTTCATATTGCATATTTTCTTCCTGACAGTCTGCCCAACAGATAACTGCCAATAATGGGACACGAGCTTACAGCAGTTTTGGGTTTTGGACACATCCCTGCAACAAACTGGTTAGGTGTCTTCTCATTGGAGCTCCTGAGGTTTCTGCACAACTCCTGTGCATCAAGGTAAAAATACCTAGACCTTTGCATTTTAGCAGAAATATCCTCTATCTTTTAAAATATATTTTTAAATAGCCACATATGAATGAAAGTATTGCAGTAAAACATTACATCAGATAGAAAATTTTTCTCCCTACCCTTCCCTTTCTCTCTTTCCTTCTTATAAAGGACTGTTTTCCCATCTGCTTCAGATGGGAAAGCCTAGCCAGCATGCTGGACTATCTGTTAATTAAAGGGATTTTCTGTGAACTGCTGCATTCAAGTGTTAATTCTAAACTAGAAATGCATATATATATATGCACACACACACACACACACACACACACATATATGAACACATATATATATTTGTATAATAGAAATATATCAGAACTCTTTAAAATACCATTACAGAATTGAAAGTAAATCACCATAATATTTTGATTCATTCTTAATAGTGTATCTGAAATATTTGTTGAGACCTCTTTAGTAGGCATTGGTTCAGACTCTAAACAAGACAACTTCAAGAAGGATTTCTGGGTGTTTTTGGGTTTTTTGGTGTTTTTTTTTTTTTAGCCCTTCTTTTTATATTATTATGATGATGCTAGTAATACTAATAGTAACAATAATTACAAGAACAGGAGTAGTAACAACTGTTAATCAAGGATAGCCTTTAAAATAACTCCCCTGAATGTTTGAAAATTCTAAATATAATTTAGTTTGAGATTTTTATGCCATCATAAGTAATTTTTATTCATTTTAAACACAATTTTAGTTGTATAAATCAGTTTTGTTTAGTATTCACTGCAGATAAGAAAATGTATTTCCAAGGGTTGTAAGGTGCAAAAAAATTAGCAGTTCTTAACAGAAACATAAATGTTATCTAGTGTTTTTGATACAATTAGAAAGTATCAGCAAAAAATCCTAGCCTTGGATTTGTTACCCATTTCATATAATTCATTACAAGCACTGCCTAATAAATTTAGCAGTTTGAAATTGATTTATGCTGAACCTTTGTAGTATTAACATTCTTGTTTTATAATTATGAGCAAAAGGAGCATAACCTTTTCCTAATATATGGAAAAGAGATGTAATGTTTCAGAAAAAAAAAAATCACTGATTCTGCTTTTCTCTCTGCCGTTAGCCTTGCTCTCGGTTCTCCAGCTAATGCTGATGCACAGTGACACACAGTGAAAGTACCAAGACCGCAGCAGAACTCTGATTCTGTCTCAGTGTTGGGAGTACAATGTGGTCTTTTGGCACATTCTGTACAGACTGAAGGAGCTTACAGGTCCTTGCAGGTTTCTGGGATCTTCAGTAGTATAAAATTAACAAATGCCTTCATAGACTCTACTTTAAAATGTTGGCACAGACAAATAAGGCTTAATTTTAAACTACTCTGAGCAACAATGGCTACATGTCTTTGCTTTTTAGAACCATCTTCAATATGGTAGTTCTCACTGGGAGAAATTAAGTATATTAGGATTAAAGGATTTATATTTCATTCTAATTTATATTTCATTCTGCCTGTTAAAGCCACTATGTATGTGCTGTTGTTCTGTGTTGATCCTGATGTTGAAGAAACACCAAAGATATTTTTCCCTCCCTTTGGACTGCTGGTATCTCTTTACACCTTAAATTCCCATTAATGTAGTTACAGGGGTTGCTAAGTAAATCCCCAAACAACCTACATGCAGTTGTGCTGTCTGTTTAAAGGGCAGCTCCCTTTCCCAGCTCCATCCAGCCTTTGGTCTGTCAAGGTTTGCACTGGTCCATAACAGGGCTGCTATGAACAATCAGGAATCAAAAGCTGGCCATGAAATAGTATAGAGTTGGTATTCCTGTCTTAAGCAAAAGAGAAAAATCTTTTTTCTTTTGTTTTTTAATACTTTTAAGTCCTGAAAATCAGAACGCAGGCAAGGTTTTCCTATTTACAGCTGATTGACTTTTCTTGGCAAAATACCGCCTCCCCATCCAAAAATTACTGAAAAGCATCCAGTACCAAACAATGAAGTGAGTAGCTTCATAAGAAGAATAGGTTTTGTCTGGATAAAATGTGTGTTGAAAAGAGAGATTTCTGATCAATAACTCTATTTATACAAAAGGATGACTTTCTATGAATACATTTTTAATAGGCTTTAAAAAAACCACCCTGGAGGCACCATCACGGCAATGGAAAGCAGCTGCAGCTTCCAACTGATATTAAAAGACATCTTTACATTGTCTCACCTAGGTACTGTAATGGGGTCCTGAAAATACCTACAGGTGCCTCATCCTGCTCTCCCACATACCCTCTGGATTTTGGGAGCCCCTGCAGAGACAGACTGTGTGCCGTGCATAAGGTCTGACATCTAGAAGAGCATTTAATTTAAGTATGTGAATAATCCTATTGAAGTACTTTAAAGTAATCATATGCTCAAAGTTAAGTGTGTGCTTAGAAGCTTTGGTAGGCTGAGGCATGGCCTGTCCCCCTCCCTCAGAAACCACACAAAATCAGATCTGCTGTCAAGAGATGTACCACATCCAGCAGGATTGCTTCCTGTGTCTTCTGAACTTGAATCTTGTCAGCTAATTTATATAGTAGCTATTAGTATTAGTATCATGTGAAATAACCCAAAATATTGAAGAGAAAGTTCTCAAGAGATTAAAAAGTATAAAATGTGAATGATGTAAGGGAAAATTTCAAATATTACACAAGTGCTGAAAAGTAATTAAAGAAATTATTAATGTTAAAACCAAATATGTTTTATGTTATGCAAGCATATGCCTGGGATTTGCCTATTACCAAGACTGCAATACACAGAAACAGTGAAAAATCCCTGTACGTTACAAAGCTGCTAGAGTGCCAAATTTAAACATGCTTTTTTTCCCCCCCATCCGCATTAAGTACAGTCAGTTTGTTCTAAAGGCCATCCCTTTTCTGTTCTAATGCCCTGTGTTCCTTGGTCTTGTTTTTGATTGTGGTTTTTGAGAAGTTAATCATCCTGGATACAGTTTGACAGAAGATATTATCACAGAGATAACATATGTTACATTTAGAAGCTGATAAAATGGATTTAGATTTTTCTTGCTCTGCTGCAATGTTGATGATGTTTCAGAAAATTTAATATAAAGGGAGTTTATATATTGTTATAATTTTAGCTATTTAAGTCCACTATCAAAACCTGGTTTTGAATCATATAGGTGTAAGAAACATGTAGTATTAACATTATACTAACTCTCTTTTGCCTGTGCTGCAAGAGAAGTAGGCTGTGTTATACCATATTTTGTGAACTATACTTTATATTTTTGAAATGCCATTATTTGCCCAGTTAATTCAGTTTTAACTGTCCATTCAATTTCAAAATATAAGTGAGTTCTGTTTACCCAATTTCTTACTGGGTGGATGTTGTGGTATATGCCAAGTATATTTATGGTTTAAAAGGATGATGGTTCAGCAAACTTACTGCATTATAATCTTTACTTCATTGTTATACTGTAAGTGGTTAAAGCCAAGTGTACATGAATATATAATGTGTTCCTCCAGTTATGTAGCATAGCAATACATTATACTGTTGAGCTACTAAGACATTTATTCCAAAGGAAATGCAGAGAGTGATTTAGAAATGCCAATAACAATAATGCAATTACAGTTGCAAAACATCTTAGTTGACCAAACAAATCTTTTCTAAATGCACCTAGAATATTTCTTTAGCACATTTAATTAAGTATATATTCAGCATATTTAGTTTAGGACCCAATTAAGCACCAGAAGCATAGCAGTATAAAATACAGCACTTGCCTTCCAGGCACTCCGGCTTCAATTCAGCAACAGTTGCATTTGAAGCTGTAATGCTGCTGCAGAGATGGGAAAGACAATGCACACACGAGAGGCCATATTGCAAAGTGGCACTGGTATCTACAGTAATGGTAGCAATCATTCAGGTGTTCTAGCAGTCAATACAGCTGAACTTTAGACACGTTGCAGCTCTTAATTTATTAATGCAATATTTTTTCTTTATGAATTTCTCACGTCAATCTCTTCCTTGTACGTGTGCAATTAGTTGTGTTAGATTCTATTCAACTTTCTAGGAATGGATCCTAGTGCAGTATTTACAACCATCTTTGCATCTCTGGTTTGTATATCAATGTGTCAAGATGTCTCAGAGGCAAAGAGCAGAACACATGCAGCAAAAGTGACAGTGACATGAACTTACATCGCTCCAAACACTAAATCATGCTGCTGAAGAAGCAGAAGACTTTGACAATACGGTCTAAACAGAAGGGCATTTTGACCTACAACATAACACCAGATTAATGACTTGCTGATACTAACTGGACCTATTTCCAGTGGCTGATAAAAAGCTGCTGTTGATGTTTGCCCAGCTCCTGTCCCATACAGTCTGGGTGCCAGGCAGGAGGAGGCAGGAAGCAGTGCCCAGCATGCCAGAAGTGACTCTCACTTGGGTGGACAAGGGGCACTATCCAGCTTCCCTTTCCAATGGGGGTCCCATTCTCACAGACATTACCAGCTACCAGGTATGTTCATGCATTCCTGCTGGTTCTTTCCAAGGCACTTGCACATATGCCAGGAAAAATCACTTGTCTCCTCCTATAAAGAAAAGTAGCGCTGCTTGTGCCTGGCTGTGTGTTTGTCTGGCTCCCCTCAGTCGCAGTCCAGTAGAGTGGCTCCTTGAGCACAGGGGTTGTCATAGCTTCATCTTCCCCTTGCATTGTCGTGGCTAGTACAGCCATCAGTTTTCTTGGCTGTCCTTGGTGTGGTGTAAAGCTTTTTGTCAGGGTTAGAGCAGCAAGGTGCCTCAGTGGTGAGTGGTGCCCACGGAAGTCCCCTCTAGAACTGCTGGGAGGGCTGTGCTTGAGTTCAGGAGTGGGTGCCAGCACTGGGCATGGTGTAAGTAATGGCAGTGGCCCTGCCACAGAAACAGAGCCTATGGGATCTCGTATGACTACCATAATTGATGTGTGTTTTCAGGATGGGCATATGGTACATCTTTCTGACATGTTTTTTTCCTTGTTGACTGATGGTTTCTGTTACAGCAGTATGTCCTTAAACTCTGGTGTATGCTTGAGGTTTAGGTTAGGCAAACAATGGAAAAATGCTAGAAGGAAAAACCTCTGAATGTCTCTTAAAGGGTTTCTTGCCCTTGAAAAATTGATAGGCTGTCATTTAACCTTGTGGCACCTCTTCAAGCTGTCAATCAGACACTGAATATTAGAGACTTGTGAAGTATGATACGGAGCAACAAAATGGTATCTGCTCATTCAAAATTATGAGTATTGGATTAATCTCTTGAAGTATGTTGATAACAGATGGAATAAAAGATCATATGGCACAGATCACATAGGGTAAGGTTAACCCCAGTGCCCTGCTCAGTGTCCATTTTCTCATTTAATGCCACTGCTAATTAATTGGCACGAGTGTTTGCAGCCATATGTATGATGTTGCTGAAATCCTGCTGACTTTTGGCATACCTTGATTCCCACCTGTATGGTGCTGCCTGGTTTTACTTTAGTTTTGTGCTTGGGGCCCTTAATAATAGGCTCTTAAATTTACCTGTTTCTCATTTTCCTTGCAAGTAAGGGAAGTTCAGTTGCCTCATCAGGAATTTGGTGAGTTGCTCTGCTTTTTGGTGTCTGTGCTTCTCTTGCAGCAGCAGAACAGGTCAGATCAAACTAAAAAAAGATACAGCTGCTAACATAGAGATGGTGGTCTTCTCCCCAAGTTTGCTTTTACATTTTGCACTTCATGCAAAATATATCAGGGCTTGAAATAGGAACTGTGGCACAGAGCCCTTACTTTGTTATAAACAGGGGGATGATATTTCATGGGTGCACAGCTGTGGCTTAAGTTCAGTAGATTGCACAGTAAACTTTTTTTCTCTGAAATTTCATTTAGGTTCAGGGTAAAATAATGCTTTTTTCCTTGCTAAGCAAAGGAAGACCTTCCTGGTTTTGTTTGTCTAAATACTTGTGTTTTAATATATTTATGTCTTGATTTTGAGGCAGTAAATGCCAAATATATTTATGAGTCTGTGTATTCAAGAATAACAGGAACATCCCAGAGATCTGGTACCATATCTCTTCTTATGCTATTTCCACGACTTATTTTGTGATGTGATCCCATCAAAAATACTACGTACAATTCAGGTCTTTTGTGTGCACAAATGATAAATTTGGTTTAGAATGGGTACCAAGAAGATCAGAGGAATGGAGAGCCTGTCTTGTGAGAGGAGACTTAAAGAGCTTGGCTCGGATAGCCTAGCAAAACAAAGGCAGAGAGAGGATCTGATTGCTTACCATAAATACTTCAGAAGGATAAACACCAGGGAGGGAAAGGACTGTTCAAGCTACAAAACAATGTTGCCACAAGAATAAAAGGGTATAAACTAGCCATGAGTAAAGGCAGGTTGAAAACTGGAGAAAGTTCAGACCATGAACAGTGAAGTTCTGGAAGAGTCTGCTGCTGATGGTAGCAGGGGATTTTTTTTATGGAAGCTGGTGATTGCTTTCCAAGAGGGAATGCATCACATTGTAGCCTGTGACACCAGGGGCCTGGATTTGATGACTGAGAAGATCATTTTCTTTCCTGAATCCCTGTTGCCCTATTTAGTACAAGGTTTGTCTTGTACAGATAGGCTGGCAGGGCTCCTTTCCCCTTCTTCCATCTAAGGGGGTAGATACCAGGCTAAATCTTGCTTTTCTCTCAGAGCATCATACTGCTGAAATTACAATCAGGACTTAAATGAATGAATATACAAGAATACGTAACGCTGTGATCTTTCAGAGGATGTTTTATTTTTGTCTCTATTTTCTTTCTTGCACACATGTGATGCAGGGAGATGTTACTCCTTTGTATGCCAATGTTACTTTTCTGTCAGCTTTTTGGCATGCAAAATTAGGAAAGAAATTATCCTGGTGCTAAACTGTAGACCCAGGGACTGGGAAATTCTCCTGCTCTCTACATGTAGCAGTACAAGGCTATTCTTCAACCTGAAGGAGCTATAGAAGGCAACACATTATGTTGGCAATTGTTGCAGTGAATGCTGCATCGTCTGGCAAGAGGCTCAGCTTGATGTGGACAAAAAGTGAATTTCTCCTTTGTGCCTACATCCTTAGCTCCCTTGTGATGAAAATAGAACCTGCTTTAATCTTCCTGAGGCTGACGGAAAGATATCTTGCAGACTGCAAGTCAGCAGTTGCCCACACAATTGTTTGGCAAAATCTATTTTTAAAAGTCCATAAATTCCCCAACTAGACAAACCAGGATCTAACAAAAAAACATCGTCACTAATGTACTATCCTTTTAAAGAAAGACAATACTCTCTCCTCCCCTCCTTTCCTCCTGTGGAAAACCTGGCTATTTTAAAGTGTGACTGCCGAGCGCCTGCGAGGAGCGCATCAGGCCAGCTGCCGTGCCTGCACTCTGGTTTCAGCGGTGGTTTGCAGCCCCCGTTGGTGGCCATGGGCTGGAGATGCTCCCTGTGCTGCTGAGGGTGCAGGAGTAGGTGGCAGGGGACAGATCCCTGCAGTGTCACCTCGCAGATCTCTGTGAGCAGCCCTCTCGGGCGTGCGTCAGCTGGGCTGGAAATACAAACCAGGAAATCAGGTTAAGCCTCTTCATGGTTGTCGTTCCTCTGTGCATCCCCTTCTTTCCTGCTCGCTGGAGTGTGCTACGTGGGAAGCTTTAGCTGACTCTGGAATCCACCTCATAATGTTTTTCACTTATTAAAGTTGCAGACTCAGAATGAGTTAAAATTGCCTGTTTTTACCTCTGGAAGAACATACTGTGCACATGAGTCACCTACACTAAACACCCTTTGAAAATATAGCCCCGGGCTTTGATCTACAGGCTTGTGTTATTTTTTCTATATTTTAAATCATTCACAAGTGGTTTTCAGGCTGACCTAAAGGTCTTTTATGCAGAAAATTGTACAGACTACCTGAATTGAATCTGTAGTGCAGAAGATTTTTTAACTCTCTAGCTTTACATGTAAGAATTTCATATGTGAAAGGGTTATTTGTGCATGAATGAGCTTGCACTTCAAACTTAAACTGTTTATGTAAATAGGCAAATCTTACTGTACATCCTCAGTGCAAAAGTCTCCTTTTTGAATTAACAACTCCTCCCCTCCAAAAAACCTCCCCCCCAAACCTAAAACCAACAACGCAGAATGAGAAGTGATTATGATCGAATTATGGTTTTCAACTTGTATTATTATATGTGCCTACATTTAGATTCCCAAAGGGACCAATTTACTAATATTAAGTATTCTTGCAATAAATGGGATGTGGTAAAGAGAGCTGCATATATTTTATTTTTTTAATTTAAGACTTGAATTTCAAATGAATGATAGTAGCACTGGAGTTCCAAATGAGTGGGACTTTTTCCTAAACCTCTTATTAATTAGGAATTATCATAAGGCAAAATATCTGCATTAATTTGCCAAAGGGAGAATAAAGATTGGTGTATTGCAGTACTCACAAACTTGTTCTGGTGGTGCTGCAATGCACAAAACTTCTAATAAATTGTGGGAAATGATAAATTTGACAACAGGCAATTAATGCTAATCTTTCCCTTTGCAGGGGTACATTTTATGCTGGTGTTATAAGAGCAGAGTTATTATCTCTTCTTCTTTGCTTTCAGCCATACTGCATGCAGCTCTCTGCAGTATGTTGTAGTAATCTATAAAATGCTCCCTCAATATAGTGCTTGTGGCACACAAGCACCAAATATTTGGGGCTGATCCTTTAGATAGCAGACCAAGTCAGACTGCTTGCTTACTTTTACTGTCCCCTTTGTAAACTCCTTGTCTTCAGCAATGAGAAGATGCTTTCAGAATAGGTTGCATTATATTCTTGAGCAGCTCATTGTTGTGAGTCTGAATTTTGGATGGATGTGATTCATTTTCTGAGGAAAAGAGCTAAACACTTACTGAAGTAAATGGCAGCTTTTTATAAAGCTAATTATTCAAATTTTACTTCATATATAATTAAAATCATGTTGAACTATTACAGGAGAAAAACCCCAAAACACACTATAATTTCTTGTGGTTATAATGGTGTCTGGTTAGTAAACTCTTGTTCATCTGAATACCCCATGCATGAAATAGAGCATGGGACACATTCAGAGTTATTTGTGAAATTATCTCAATGCAGAGCTGACACATATCATAAAAATAAATAGCTTAATGTGTTTGTGTGCATTGTGAGTGAGGATTTAATTCTTTTTAAGTCCCCATTGTTCCTATTTTTAATTTCTGAGCTGTTTCATATTGGAATAGACCCAGGCACAATGGGAAGCAACAATAATGTTTAAGCATTGAAAATTTGCAGCTTTGGTTGGATTTCTATTGCAATTTCAGTTGGTAGGAGAAAATATAGGCACACATATGTATCAGACTTTTCCCTTCCCTTCCCTTCCCTTCCCTTCCCTTCCCTTCCCTTCCCTTCCCTTCCCTTCCCTTCCCCTTCCTTCCTTCCCTTCCCTTCCCTTCCCTTCCCTTCCTTCCCTTCCCTTCCCTTCCCTTCCCTTCCTTCCCTTCCTTCCCTTCCCTTCCTTCCTTCCCTTCCTTCCCTTCCTTCCCTTCCCTTCCCTTCCCTTCCCTTCCCTTCCTCTTCCCTCTCCAGTACCAATCTCCCTCCCAGTATGAAGTATTTAGTAAACAAATTATATTATTTGTTTTGTGTGTATATAGATACAAGGTGCAAAGAGACAAAACTACATGTGAGCTCATACATCGGTGCTGACAAAGCCCAGTGCTTCCTGACCTGAGCCGTGGGATTATCAGAAGACAATAGGCACAATGTTTGGAGCAGAGGTTAAGGAGCCTGGTTTAGCATTATTGTCATTCTATATTGAAATTAATTTCAAAACAAATTATAATTCTTGCTTCTACTATTCCTTTTCTTACCTGTGAATCTAGCTGTGTCTTGTGTATTTTCAGATTTTATAAATACACATTTATATATACATTTTTTTCTTTTCCTCTCTTATCAAACACTTCCAACAAAAGCCATATCCTGCTTCATTAGTTAGACGTGTCCATATGCCAAAGGCCCGTATTTGTGTATTACTTTAATCTATGGTTTCAGTAGCAAAAACAATAGCCATCTACATTTGTTTGTTTACCTTTATGTGCCACTGTAAAGCAATTGCTTGTGTTGTCCTGTCTGTCTGACATGAAATTATTCAAGTGTTGCATTACTTCCATTGCCCAGTGGTCACTGGACCATCCAGTGGGCACAGCAAATCGTGCTCCTGGTCCAGCTCAAATAGCTGAGCTGAACCTAGGGGATCTTGGCATGAACAGTAGGAAGAGGAAATTGCCTGTAGCAGGCAGGAGAGAAAGAAAAAAGTCTAGATGATATTTCAGATTATGTTGCTTGGTTTCTGGAGTGCTTGCAGGTTTATTGTATATATAAGAAAATACAAAAGTTCTCGTGTGCCCACACATGCACACAAATGCCCCATGGCATGTGTGGGTAATTTCTTCTGTGTTCTAGACATCAGGGTATATTCACAGTTCTCAGCCATTATTCTGTTGGATTCTGATGTACCCAGTCCAGTGGCAAGCTCTGTATAGCACCGTGCCAGATTCTGCTGGAGAAGTGGGGAGCCAGAAGTGGACTTTCTGTAAGCCCAAGTAGTTCCTTAGACCAAAAGCCTCTCAGGAATATTCTAGATATGAGCTTTTCAGTAAGGGAATTAGGAGAGTTATAAAGGTGTAAGAGGCAGACACAGTCCATTAGGTCTCCCTAGATGAGTAGCTCTCCTCACTGAAGTGGCTGAGGGAGGAGAGTGGAGATTTCTGTAGCAAATCACAGAGTTTCTCTGCCAGCAGCTAAATCCCATATGGGAGCATCAGCTGCACTTCCAGACAGGAGTGGAGTCCTGTGGCTGTTGGAGAGATAGTGTTAGTTCCAGCCTTAAGATTGCTGCAACTCCCCACAGGGCTTTCCAACCAAGAATAAATCTGTTATTCTCTGACACAAACTGCTGAAGCTGGGTCTTCCCCATCTGCACAGTGCCCCTTTTTCCCCTGAACACAAATAAGGCATCTCTTGCCTTCCAGAGCTCCTGTGGTTCAAGCAGAAACTGGTATTTTCCACTGGGTTAGGTTCTGTGAGCTTTGCATATTATTTTCCCTGTATTTTGCTCTGCAGACCTGCTCAGGAGATGGGGGATGTTCTTACCACCTGGACATGGCATACGTGTGGTAGGGTCCAGGACTGCTTGTTGAGTTCTCACCTGCAACGCTGCTTTGCATTTTTTAGCAGTCTTATTTGTGCTGCATCTTAAAAGTCACTGCAGTGCTCACTGTGAAGGTGCCCCATAGACGTTGATACTGCAATTTTTAAGGAGCAAAGATCATTACATTTTTAAATGTTCATTTAGGATTCTGATTTAAAGCCAGAAGAAAAACCTAAAAGAATCTAAGTTAAAGCAGGAATAGTTCCATGCTAGAATAGCTGCAAATAGTAAATTATACACTTAGTTACATTTGATTGAGGGAGTTTATTGCTCATGTGAGCAAAATGTCTAGCCCCAAGCACTGTGCAGGTAGTTACTGCGCAAGCATACCACCTGCAGTCATGCCAGAATACCCAAACCTCCTGATACTACAGCCTTCTTTGTCCTGAATAGGAATTGGAGGTCATGCCAGATTGCATTGCAGTGCAGTGAAGTGGACTAGAAAGAGGCCACCCACCTCATTTGCACTTGTGCCTTACAGTAATAGGTGCTTGAATGTCAGTGGGTGGGGATAAAAGGCTAATTTACTCACCCCCAGTGGTGGGAGCACCCCTTTTCTGCACGTGCAGTGGAGATCATAAAGTCTGAGAGATTGCCCACTGTACAGAGGCCTCTCTGTTATTTTTATATATATTTTTTAATTATTATTTAATCTTATATGCTCCAGTTGAGCTGCATTAATGGATTAGAAATACAGCGGTGATCTTAGGAGAATTCACTACAATAGATAGATAGTTGGATGGACGGACAGACAGATGCAGGTTTAAAGCACAAGAGGATTTGCATATTTAGTTCTGCTTTACAGCCTCCTTTAGAGAGTGGGATTAATGATCTGCTAAATTATCACAGTTGAGAGTCTTCAGCATTAGTGTGAATGCATATCCTGCTAGAGCTAGTTTTACAACTTTTCTAGAGACATTTACAAATCTTACTGGGGGCAAGGCAGGGAGGGGAGCGGGGGATATCTGGTTTTTGACAAAACAGCTAGTAACTCAAGGAGAAAAGAGAAAAATCAGAAAACCATCCCTTTTCTGGCATGTCTAAGAGCCTTTCCATCACCCACTGCATGCATTTAGAGTGAGAGTAGGAAGAGTGTTCTCCAAGGACTGTTTGAGTACTCGAGATGCTATGTTAAGCACTCAACTGCAAGTTGGCTTAGAGAAATGTCTTCCAAAAGCATTTATTTGAAAAGGGAAAAAAGGGAATAAAGGCAAGTGAACTTAAGATGTCTAGCACACCTTTTGGTCCCTGATTTTAAAGATTTAGAATGTGGGTTGAGTAAGGTGTGCTGCAGAGGACTAGGGGCAAATGCAGCTACTGTCTTAGACAGCACCAGCCTTATAAACTTCCTTTTGATCTAGCCATTAAAAGAAAGAACATTACTTGGCACATTTCTTGGTTACACATATTGCATTCTTTGGTCCCATTAAATAATAATGAATAATAAATGGCATCATTTGGAACAAAATTCTGCACAGCTCAGTAAGAGAAGTGGGCAAACATACCTTCTACCTCTCTTGGTAGATGTGAGTGCATCCTAGCACCCTGCCTAGGGTTAGAGGTCTTAAAAAAACAGGGAGCTGTTTCCAGCCTCTTCACTGTTGTGTAACAGCGGTTTTGACCTGCATTAGCAGAAGAGAAAACACACACAGGTTTCAGTTAGGTAGGAAAAAGAAGAGTGCTGGCTTCAGAGATGACACCAGCAAGACTCTCCACGGTATCCAGCCTGTATCCTAGAGGAGATTGTTCGCAAAAACAGTGCGGGAACTGAGGCCACCTAATCTTAGGAAACAAATTTCTGGCCCTAGATTTGTTCAATTTAATTTAAGGACTTAAGAGCACAGTTGTTTTTTGTTCCCTGTGCAGAGAAGAGAACAAGACAGATACGTCCATAAAGTGATTCAAGTTTCAACTGAGCCAAGAGGTGCCAGTTTATGTCCACTAACTGTATGCAACCCAGCCTCTGTACATAAGTCTTAATGTGAATGCCCCTTTTCCTTAACTCCAGTACCCAGGAGATCAGGTATTTACGTAATACTCAAGAGATTTGCAAGTGCCAGGGAAAGAATGTCTTTCTGTCATGCAGTTTTTCTCTCTGCTGAAGGTGTTTCGCTGGAGGGGTGAGAGACTGATCATCATTCTTGGCAAGCCAGGACCTAATCCAGCCACCCCTTGTCTTCAGGACAAGATCTGTATGAGCAGCCTCTGCAGCTGGCCTGAGCTGACTGTTGGCACATGGGTACCAAACACTTGCCTTTTTCTCCCTTCTGTTTGGAATGCCCTACTTCACCAAGCTTGTTTGACACCATCCTTTTTTGGCTTAAAGGGGTTTATTGGGAGTGTGTTAGGTGCTCATGGCAGTTTAACATTAGAGATGGACACTTGGCAGTAAGATTCAAAGTCCAGATCTTCTCCTCAGGGGGCAAAACTTGCTGGTTTAGGGCGTACAGGTAGAGTGTGTTGCAATTTATAAGGGAAGAGAAAATTCAGGAAAATAAGGCAAAATTCATTTTGGCACTGTTTTTCCCTTTTCTTTTAGCCTCTCTCTAATGCTGTGCTTCCCTGTCTTTTTTTCTTCCCCCAGTTTTTTCACTCATTTTACCTTTTTTCCCTTGAATTCCCTTCCTTCACACAGCTGTTCCTTTCTACAGTTCCTATTTCCTTTTCCTCCCCTTGTCCTTTCCCCAAGCTGATCCTCTGCACTAGCCTGATCAGCTCTTCTCATTTCTTGGTGGTGCAGCTGTCCCCCTTGCCTTCTCCAGGGAGCTGCTCCACACTGTGTGGCCAGACTGGCAGCTGCTGGAGCTTTGCTGTTTACTGACATGCACCCTAGCAGAGCCTGAGAGTGGAGCCGTAGGACACGAGCAGTCTTGTGCCACTGGAGCTCTGGCAGGATAACGTGATACTTGTCAAGAAAGATGTCTTCACATCTTTTGTAATGCTGCAATGGATTTCCCTTCATCTCTTCTATAAACAGAGTATTTGTACCATTTCCCTGGTTTGCTCAGCACCAGTTTATAGCCTGCTGCTGGATTGGGCTTGTTGTTATTAATTATTTGTACTTAGCCTCCTGGAATACCAAGGCATGATTGTGCAGGAAACTTTACACCCACAAACAAAAAAGGCAACTCTCTTGCCTAAAAAAGAAAACAGCAGACAGCTATTTGGAGAGATCACATTAACTCCCCCTGGGCTGATGTGGCAGATAAGTGATGAGTAGGAGCTGGTTCATAAGGTACAGAGGAAGTTGTTCCCTGTCTCTGGGGCTGGCCGTGGGCACCTTTTCAGTGCTGGAATGCTCTTGCATTTTTTTTTTTTTTTTTTTTTTTTTTGTGTGTGTGTGTGTCTTTAAAGGCATACAACAGCCAGTTCTGTCGGTGTTTTTTTTAAATGCAATTTCTCACACCAATTTCTCTGCTTCTAATATTTCCTTTCCCTCTTTTGACTGCTGCAGTTTGCCCACTTCTGCCTGCTGCAGAACCTTACAGCCTTGCTGCTTTTCCTTGTGGCACTTGCACCTCTTCATATTCCTCTCCCCTGCTCTTGCCTCCTTCCTCCTCCCCAGCTCGGGTCCCTCCTGCTGCTGTGCCTCTCTGCTCCTCTGCTTGGCTGTCTGCAAAAAAGGAGGCAGGAGAGAGGCAGGAAGTACTGTTAAATAAAGGAAAAGTCACCCGACATGCCCCATGCCAAAAGTGCTTCTCTTACCCTGCAGCCAGCTTAGAAAAATGAAGGGGGATGTCCGGAGGGTGTCCCAGCAGGAGAACATCCCCTCTGCAGGGATGGCTGTGGGGTGCTTGGGGGCAGGTGGTTTCCCACTGCCCGTGCAGGGAAGGGGCTCTGGTGCCAGCACACCTTGTGCTGGTATAAAACTATCTGAGCCAAAGTTCAGGTGAAGGGCAGCCATGTAGCTGGAAAGTCATGTGGCTCTCATGTTGGTTAGTATGTCACTTTGAACAGCTCTTATCTGATATTATTATGACTAACCCAGTGCTGACAGCATGGAACAGATTACAGGAGCCATGTGATGATTATTTAAGGCATCGCTGAGTATAACACACGGCTAATATTAACCCCTTCTTTCCAGAGCAGCTCTCTCACCCTGTGAGTGACACCTGCAGCAGGCACCTGCCCTGCCTGGGAGCTCTCCCTCACCGCGCTTACCTTGGGTGCTCTATTTCAGACACGGCTATTTTTGAGTCATTTTTCTGTTTCAATGTGGCCTTGCAGTTCAGAGCAGATCTCTATGATTGCTCTTTTATTATGATATTTTTTTTAATTTTATTTTGTTTAGTTTTTTCTCTTTTTGTTTTTTCCAGAACATGAAGGATCAGTTATGACAGGTACCCGTATTTCATATTTCCTGTGTCAGCACGTGGCAGTAAAATTCAGAAGCCTTTTTGTTTTGTTATGGTTGATCTTTAAAGGTATTAAGAATGACGCTGAAGTCATAGCTGGCAAAATAGACCTCACTGTTCTACATAAATGTCAGCAGCGCCAAGGCAATGCGTTCAGAGCGGTAACAATTCCTGCGTTCGCGGTGAAGGCGAGGTGTGCACACAGACTGTACCCTTTAAAGAGGCTGACACCTGCACCAGGCATTTCAAAAACAATGCAAAAAATGCAGTGTTATATAAAGCATGACTAGCCCTGAGTGTTCAGCCACTTTTCAGATGTGTTGAAACCTGTGTTGTGAGGATCCTGGGTGAAAAAGCTTGGGCTCCTGTGGGGACTGAGGCCTGGTGTCTCCCCCTCATGAAGTAACATCAAAGGTGTGAAAAATTTAAATTCCACACCTGGAAATCCTGGTCACATGAGTGGCATTACTTATGTGGTAACACAGAGGGTAACATTACACCAGCAGCTTCTGGAGTAAAAAGGGAAACACTGGTGGGATGGGGTTCACCGTGACCTGCCCACGTGGGCCCAGGCGCTGCTGGGCATGAGACACTCGCTGCCTCCCTTTGGGGGCTGCCTGCAGCCGCCCTGTGCCCCTCCAGCAGGCCTCATGAGCAGGGTGGTATAAATGTATCAGCTTTCTTCTGCACAAAGGGAAGATGGGGGATTATGAAATCAGTGTGTGATTTCAGCATTGTGAAAGCCTTTCCCAGGGCTGTGAAGCCAGAGGAAGTTTGGCTCCTGGTTTGGTTGGGAGCCAGGAGGAAGGCCAACAGAAAGGTATTGTGTGAAGAAGAAATCGTGCTGCTCCCCTGGCCTTCTGCATGAAACCATATTTCTCTTCCTCTCCTGTCTGCAAAGCCTTGGGAAGAAAAATGGGAGAAAGGTGGAGAAAGTCTGGAGCAGGAACACCAGGTAGCAACCCTTCCCTCCATTTCACCAAACCCAAGTGCAATCACAAGCACTACCAAACACGGTGGAGACTAATCACAACTGAGACTCAAAAGGCCTATAAGCTTTTGGAAGGCGGTTAAAAATCCTTTAGATGGGGCCCTGAGCACCCTTTTTTCGAATTAAAAACTAAAAGAAAGAAAAAAAAAAGGGGGCAAATAAAAGAGAAACAAAAAATCCCCTTGGCTCTACCAACAGCACATGCACAAGTGAGTATGTTGGCAGTGAGCATCCATGTGGGATTTGTATTGCTTGAGAGGTAGGCAGAATGACACACTGTGAAAGTGCAGGAATGCCCGTGCTGATGAGGGCCTTTGTTCCCTCTTCCAGCAAAGCTGCAAGAGACAGAGCCACCGGAGTAGGAAACAAGTGGTTGAACTGTGTAACAGTAATCATCATAGCAGCAGTGACAGTGCTGATTCCCTGTGAGCTTTAGTCAGTGCTTGAGCCCATGTCTGAACACACTCAGGCATGCTGGTCACTTCACCCTGCCTATCATGTACAGGAGTTGGTTTATCTGGAAAACATGATCGATAAATTGCTAATGTGCAGATTTGTGATGAGACCAGATCAGTAATAGTTTGCATTGCTTGGAGATTCTCTATTAGAAAGTGCACACAAGGCTAAATCATTATTTGTTTCTTTTCTTGAGCTGAATTACTCACTTTTGGAAAAAAAACCCTATTTTCTGCAGATGCTCTATGAAATGTTTGTCCTAATGCTCATTTATCGTGACTGGCACTGATGGAACGGGTGCTGGTATGAAGCAGATGTATCTGTGTAATAGTTTACTTTGATGGCTCCTTTAAGAGGGTTCATAATCTTTATATTTTACCACTGGGTTTGGAATTTTATGCTCCTTTAACAGGTGTATTACCTTGATCAGATGTTTTCATTTTAAGCTATTGACTAATGAGCACATGGCCTGCAGGGATTGATGTGCAGAAAATTGATTCCTTTTAAAAGATTTATTCTTATATTCTCTTTTTATTTAGTGTAAGAGTTCACTAGAAAACATAAATGATTGATAATGACAGTTCATGAGTAAAAATGCAATTAAACCCTTTGTTTCCCTTAGTTTAAGTTTAAAAGAAAACAGTAGGGATGGAAATACACATAGAAATATCCAATCTAAAATCAGACAGAGTTTTGTTTTCTGGGTTAACATTTAACAAACCCAGCTTTTAAAACGTTTCTTCTCCACTCACAGCCACTATTGTTTTTGTGCACTTTTATCATTCAAAGAGCTCAGACTGTTTGAAAAGGATGTGTACAAAGATTACCTTAAAATGACTCATTGTAAAAGCTCCCTACCTGATGAATTTGTCCTATTGGAACAAACATCTATTTTAATAGAATCCACTAAAAAAGCTCAATCTGTTCAGCCTGTGAGATGGAATGCAGTAGCAGAGTCCTGCCATGAAAATAGCTTGTGTAATCAGTGGAATATAAATGGCAACAGCATCTTGTACTCCCTTTTATGATGGTGGAAAGAGAAGGAATTCAGTGGGCAGCCATATGACCAGGTCCTGCATGACTGAGGAGCTCACATTTTTGCATTGCACTGTAGCACAGTATCTCGTGTGTCCAAGAGGAGGTAGATTGTTCCCATGCCTTGTGACCAGAATCTCTGTCTGGAGGAAGAAGCAGAATAAAAGACCATTATTTTAGCAGAGACATTAGAAATCTGTGTAAATGCTGGAAGCATTGATTAAGAAAATATTTTCTTATAATTTTTCTCATATTTTCTCATTTTACCCTTCTGAAAGCAAGAGTGGGGAAACTGCTTGGAATAAAAAACTGTATATATGTCTGATAGCTTATAGTTTTAAAGCACTGCCTATGCTGATAGAAGAGGCAGGGATATGACAGTTACTGAAGGCATAGTACCAGGATAAATTTAAAGCAACTTTATTCTAGAGTGAGCCTTCTGCATGAATGCATGACTTGTGTTGGTGCCAGTGTGGGTGGCATTTGTTAGATTCTGGAGTCCAGTCTGTGTTGCTGCATGAAATGAGTGTGATGGGGTCAGGTCAGTCCTTGCTGAATGATAATCCACATCATAAAGCTACTGTAAATGATTCAGCATGGTTTAGTATTATTTTCAGCCAGTGCCCAGGAGAGGCCAGGACTGAGCTAGCATTAAGAATGAATTGTCCATGCTTCCCACTCTTATATAACTGAGGGTTCAGGTCACAGAAAAGTACAGCAGGAAAATGAACACAGCCTCTTTTCACAATGTAGATTACTTGTCTTCCTTAAACAAAGGTTGTGAACCAGGGTGGAGGTTTGGTTTTCAGAAAGCATCTAAGAACTTCCTGGAGAAATTGAGTTATGATTCTGCAAATTGACAGAACTTTTAGGGCAAGTGCTCAATACCCATTATTTCAGCAGTGACCAGAGTAATTTGCCCCATTTTTGGGCATGTTGAGGTTGCAGCTTTTAATTTCTAAGTGGATATAATGTGTTAGCTTAAAGCCAAGAATTCTGTTGCAGACAGGTTATTTGGTGACTATTGTGATCTTTTTTCTTTGATCTCTTACTAAGGCACCTTTGCAGCATTAATTTGATTAAGTTGTTTGAGGTCATACCAAATTGCTGTGTTCTTTTGTTGTTGCCCAGAAAAGGTTCTGAATAAGTTACTTAGGTAATTTCTTTTAGGTGTTTGTAGAAGGCTACAAAAGGAAGGCTGGGATACAGGACTTCAAAAAAGGAATAGACCAAAAGAAAAGAGAGAGAGAAAAACAGAAAGAGAAAAAAACAAAAAGAGAGAAAAACAGAAAGAGGGAAAAATAGAAAGAAAGAAAGAAAGAGGGAAAAACAGAAAGAAAGAAAATTTGCAAAAATCAGAAACTATAATTCCTAATTGTCTAAATTAATTTTTAGCAGCTTCAGTTAGGCTGGACTGATGGCTGTGTGATTGCTCTACTTCATTCTGTAAAAAGAAGCAATATTGTAGAGTTTTACTTACATACCAGGAAAAAAATAAAGCTCTGTGTGCTTCAGACTTGGCTAGCGAGTCCAGCCAAGAACAGATGGAAACTCTGCCAAGCACTTTTTCATTGAAGAGTTTTCTTGAAGCTTTAAGAAAGGAAGATCAGAGTTTGCAGACAAAATTGCCGATTCCTGCTCAGAGTGCTACTCTCTTTCCTGCATTTAGGGCCATCTTGCAAATATGGGCTGGACATCTAGCAAATATAGGCTGGGTTCAGTGGCTGTGTTTGTCTGGACTACTCATGCATGAGGACCATTTGACTTGGGACTGAAATAAGCATTATCTGCTGGGATTTGTACATGTACTTTTAAGGGTTTTGAAATCTTGGTGTTTGCATTGCTGCAAGACCCTTTCAGCCTGCCCCTGAGAAGTAGAAGGTCCCATGTGGAAGGCTCTGTATTGTTCATGTTACTAGCTTACTCTATCAGCTATAGTGTTGTACTAGTCCAGGCCCACACTTGAGCTCTTCTTGACCTGTAGAAGGGTCAGTATCTTTTTTTTACCCTAGTTCTTCAGCAGTTATATTCTCTTTACAAGTACAAATGTGCTCCTTTACTTGCAGACTTTTCAGGACTATAGAATAATTTCAGAGGGGACTGTGTCCCAAAAGACTAAAAAAATTGTTTGTTTGTGGTTTGGGTCTTTTTTCACTCTTTTTCATAAAGAAATGCCATGAAAAAGCCATGAAGATGGAGTTCATTATGTTAATCCCATCTCCAAAAGCTCTGCTGTGCTGCGGGCCTTTGTTGTCAATAAAATGTCAAGCAATGGCATGTACAGCATGTTGTGCAGACTTCAAAATGCCGCAGCTGCAGCACTGCGCTGTGCTTTCTACACAGACCTGAGGAGTATGGGAGGGATTAATATCAGGTGCCCAAAGTGTTAACACTGAAAACCAAAGCAAGAAAAAACCCAAACCTTACAGAGAGTTTTCTTCAGTGTATTTGTAAAAATTGGTTGTCATTCTGTGTAGTTTGAAAGGCATCTGTTTACCCCTGGTTTATCCAGGAAAGCTGGTGCAGTGGTTTGCCTTCTCAGAGGGGCAATATCCTTCCAAGTGTTCATGGCAGTGTAGAGCATAGTGGTGCTATAATATAGCTATAGCCATTAATTTTTCATGCTTGTGATAATATGGGAGGCAGGTGAAATACCAGAAAGCAAATTGCCTATTTTAATTCCCAGAAAAGAGACTTTTCTTCAGTACTGACCCATTTTATGAAATCATGGATTTCATGCTGTAAAAGACCTGATGCTTTTTTGGTACAAATGTGACCAGTTTTTAGGTCTCCACACCTGTTGTGGGAAAGTCTGGCTGCAGGAAGGTCAGCCAAATACATTAATAATATGACCCTCACCAGCAGAAGCCAACAAGGAAAATATTACGTTCCTGGAGATGCATTTTGTAGGTGTGGTACAGAGACTAAAGGAAGCAACATTTTTGGTTCTCCCAAGCACTGAAACAGGAAAATTTGCCAGTCTGGTCATGGGGTAAGAGAGGAAGGACTGTGAGCAGATAAACTGCTCCTGACCTAATTCTGAAATAAGTATCACACCTTGTTTCTCAGACATAGTATTCTGAAATATTTCCTATTTTCTTTGAGGAGTATCACCATCTCTTCACACATCAGTGGTGCATTTTAATACCAAGTCTGTGTTACAGATCAGTTACTACTGATTTTCAAGAAAAATTAAATACATTGGAATGAAGACTGGCCATACTGTGCTAATAAAACTTTTGAGACCAGTGACTTAGTTTGGGATATAAGAGGGATGAGGGCTGTCATGTGGAAGTAAGAGGGATGAGGGATGATGGTTGTAATCTCAGGTCGCATAGGAAGGTCTAACCTAATACCTGACCACAGCATTTTCATCTCTGTGCTGCTTTCCCACTGATTTCAGTGACCGGGTGGCAGGAGGAAGAGACACATTCCTGTTATTATTTGATACATGTGAGCTCCTCTGGCCTTCCCACTGTATTTGCCTGGCCTGAGCTTTGCCATCTGCACCGTGGGCCAGGCCCTCTACTGTGTGACTCCTTCCACCTCTCCCTGGAGCAGCTTGCTTTGATTTCATGTAATTACAACTGATGTCTCTCAAAAAATATTGCATGTAATATTTTATGTTCCTTTTTGACACCTCATGATAGGTTTTCTTACTGCAAATCACCATGTTCAAAATGTGGAAAGATTACAGCTGTAAAATTAATTTCATTTGTATTTATCCAGGTGTGGGTATTAGGAGTCAACCAAAATCTAGCATCATAAATCCTCTTCCAGGAAAAAAAAGAAAAAGTTAGCATTTGCATCCAGGCTTTCTCTTGTCTTCCAGGCTCCTCTTTATTGTTTCCCTCAAAATGCTGGTGCTGCCAGGTTCCTTACAGCTGCTCTGATTTTGTCTGTTGCTGGCTTGTTTGCTGATTCAGTAACTACAATAGTGTACCCTCCATCCTTTCCTCCTTCTCTCCTTTCTTCCCTTTCTTTCCTACTTTCTTTTTCTCATTCTCAGGTATGGGGGTAAACAACTTGAAAAGTATTTTCGTCAGCACACAGGAAGGTTACTCTTGCAACAAGTTCTGCATCCAGGAATACTGTGACAAAGTGTTTTATCAAACATAATTTTTTTTCCAGTGTGGAGGCATATCTTCTTGTGTGCAATATCAATAGAGATACTGTCTTTAGGGCTTGGGGGTGTTACAGGTAGCTCTGAAACAACCTGCACTTACAGAAAAGTAACCTTCTTGGAGGAAGATCTGGGGTTAGCACAGGGAGCCAAAGCTGTTGACAGGGCTCTGGTAGGTGGTGTGGTCTGTTGGGCTAAGTTAGGCAGCAGTACTGGACTTTCTAAGAGTAGGTATGAGGATGAAGAGGTGCTACTTTTGCACAGAGCCCTTGTGACTCAACTGACATTTCTACTTGGAAGAATTCCCTTTTTAACGGTGAGAAATATTTTAGTTTGTCTGCTTGGCCCTCTGTGATATGTTCCTACCTCACACTAATGCCAGTCGTATCAGATCGTTCTAATTATAAATGTGACAACTCTGAGAATTTGGATTTTAAAATCCTGGAGGATTTATGGGATATTTTCTAGCTCCAAACCAGAAAAAGTTACTAGGAAGACTTAACCAGGTTAGAAGGTGGTGTTTTAGCCACAAAAGTACCCAGCCCGCACCTGGATCTGAGCCAGGACGTACATCTGCTATATATCTGAGAGAGGGAAAGGAAAGTATCCTATGCTGTGAGATTGGTATCAGCAGGGTCCCCTGTTTCCAACCATGCTCATTTGCTCTAAGTCATGAAATTAATTAATGGAGAAAATTTCTTGTAAAATAGAGCAGCAGTTCTGATTTACATGACTTCTGTGCATTTGCTAGTATTTTTGTCCCCCTATGGCTAGAGCTGTATTAACAGGTTTTGTTCCAATAAATGAACTAACACGCACGTATTAAGCAGAGATCTCAGGGAATCCAGCCTCTGCAACAGCTTTGGCATTCTCTCCTGTTTATTTATTTGTACCAATGGAGACGCCCCCCTGCTCTGTGCCATATTTCTCCCCCCCCAGCTTAGCTACTGAGCCACCTCTTCAGTGGCTGCAGTGAATCAGCACTTCTGGCAGGCTGGTTGCTCCCGTGCTCTGCCTCCAAGCGTGACTCTGGTGCAGCACACAGACCCCTCCTGGTCTGCCTGGCTGCCCTGGAACAGGGCTCAGCCCTGCAGGCACAAGTTTTCCTGCAGTTTTAAAAAACAGCAAACAGCAGATTGAAAAGTTGTGCTGGGTGTTATTTCCCTCTAGGAGGAGAAGCTTTTTGCTGATGGTGATCAAGGGGATATTTGCGGCCCCATTTAAAGCACTGTGTTGGGCATTCAGGTAATTATTAGTAAGTGCAATAAATATACTAAGAAATAAAAGAAAATTAAGCTAGATACATTGCACTTGGAAAAGGTGAACCTTATAAGATTGACAGATGTTTGAAAAATTTTGAGAAACTCTCTGAAATAAATGCAGAAAATAAACAAAAATCCAATAAACGTAAGATTGCTCTCTCCTCTCCAAGTGTATCTCCAAATCCTTTTTTAGGTCATGTTACCTAAAAAAAAACAAGGGAGAGAAGGGAGTTCTATTTATTTCATTACAAGCCTGATTTTCAAACTCAGGAAGCTCTCTCACTCCAAAGAAAACCCCACAGAAGATACTGACGTTCTCTCTGAGCCTTTGGTAATGTTCCCCAAATTGTTCATATCTTCTTCAATTTGGCAATACAGAGCAAGAGGGTGTTTGTAGACCCATTGCTCTGAATGAACAACGCTTGAAACCACAGCTAATCTCACGGAACAAGTTGGTGAATAAGGTGTTGAATTAAGGACTCAGAGCATGGCCCATGGGAAAGGATAAATCCTGTTTCACTGGAGTTTGTGGTAAGGCTGCTATTGATGGGGTTGCAGAAGGGCAGGATCAGACTCTGTGTTTTGCTTTGAGTGCATTTTTCTTAAATGGTAAGGGAAATTAAAATAATTTGCTTCCAAAAATTGTTTTCTCATAGCCAGTACAATAGCAGTGTGCAGCACGACTTGGAGGTCCTGAGCTACATTTTTGTTGTTTTGTTGTTGAATATTTTTTTTCTCCTTACATTTAAATCTAAACTGAAATGTTGGCTGAAGTCCTTCATGTGTTTTCGTGTATGGTTCTATAGGCATTGTTTTCCTTGATTTCCATTAACATAAATAGTTAAATAACTGAGGAAACTGGAACTATGTAGTATTACTTCTCTTCATCAGATAATTGGCGCTTTGCAGGCCTAATATGCAATATGTTGATTAGTGCTTTTGTTCTATTAAGAAGTTTATTTTTACTGTACATCAAATTTATTACAGATTAGGCTCCTGTATGCAATTCATTAGATGTCTTGCATGTGGTTTTCAAAGTGATGTAAATCTTGCCTCTGCTTGAGAACTAAGTCCTACAGAAAATCATTATACAATCTATGCATGCAATGCCTGTTGTCCTGAGCGAAACACTGAGACACTGGGGACTTCCAGGGTTCAAAAAGAGCTCTTGGTGTTGGCTCTGGAGTGCCAGTGCTCCCAGAGTGGTCTAGAACAGACTCTCCTACTTGTGTGGGTGGTGCAGAGGGAGTGCCCCGGAGGAGAGGGGTGCTGGGGTGCTGCCCATCTCAGATGACATTGCTGTATCCCTGAGACTGTGTGTGCTGAAGTGTGCTCGCCTCAGCTGTACAGCACGTTGTATGAAAGAGCACATGCAGGTGTTGGCACACAGAGTCATGTGTGAATAGAAATGGAGCCTGTCGTTTCAAAAGTGGTCCATTGTCTTGGGGATTGATGAGAAACTTGGTCATCCAGTTATTGCCTGCAACTGCGTACCCTGTGAATACAGCACGTATTCTGTGTCTAGCAGCAGGGGTGTGTTTTTTAAGGTGATGGTTGTAGAAAGGATTATCTTTTTTTAGTTTTGCTTTATTAAGCCAATCAGAAATGTTGAAAACTAGGAGGTGTTTCTCCAAATCTTATGATCCCATTAGTTAAACAACAGAGGGAGAAGTGAAGCAAGCAAGCAAGCAGACTACAGAATAAAATGTGTAAATAAAATACGGTAACAAACTTTTGGTCAGGTAGCATCTTGCTGAGCAGTCAGATTATTGACTACCCAGCCAGTTCTGCTGATATGACCAACATAAATTCATCTTTGCTGCTTTTTTTACTGATGCCAAAAACCAGAGGAGCTCTAGGAAAGGAGAACTGGATTCAATTCTGGTTCATGAATCACATATTGAATTGTCAGGAAAGGAACAAATTCTGCCCCAATTGCCACTATAACTATGATAGGTTGTACTCGTGTGCCTCAGGGCAGAATATGGTCTGAAATGAAATAGATGAGGTCAAAATCTGTTTTCATTGATCACAGAGAAGGCAGTGAAGCTGTAGAGGCAAATGTGACAGAAAAATATTGTCAGCAAGGCCGTTCCTCTTGCCAGTGATGCATCATAGCAAAAAGAAGGCTGTTTGATTTCCAACCTTCATGATGTCTTGGTTGGATTGATAAAAAAATAATCATTCTGTAAGCAAGTAAATTGAACTGAAAGTAAGACCTGGTGATTGACACTGAGTTGCAAGATGCCATTTATTTAAAGTCTTTTTGCACAGGAAAAGAAAGGGCCATTTTGTTTTTGCAGCAGAAAGTTTTGGTTTGGTTTGGTTTGTTTTTTTTTTTTTACTTATGTTTTTAGGATCTTGCAAAAGGGAGACAAGAATGTGGTTTCAGGAATAAACTTCTTTTATTCCATCAGATATATTCTGCAGCCCATTCCATAAAGATGACAATAATAAAAAAGCAAGGGACACAATAAAAGAAACAACTTTCTTTCTGTTAGGGCGGATGGCTTTATAGAATAGATACTGAAGCAGCAAAGAACTGAAAGTGGTTTCTGAGAAGTGTTGACCTCCTTTCGTGCCACTTACTGTGAATTAAAGCTGTGAGTGAGAACTAGTTTGGGCATGTGGTACAGCACTTACAGCAACTGCTGCCAAGGAACAAGATTTGTGTTTCTAAGGAAATGCAACAAAAGAAAATGGTTTAAGAGGCAGTGGCTGTCGCTGTGTAAAAAAAAGTATCTATTTATGTACAGATAGGAAAAAAAAGGCCAAATTGGGTTATTCTATATGCAAGTTACCACACATGTAAACTCTTGTAATGTGAGATTCAAAATCAAACTACTGTGGATTGTGCAGGGTTTAGCATATCTCATACTGTTGGAGTTTACAAAGTTGAGCTAGCTAAAAGCAGTTGTGACCTGCTCTGTGCCTGCGATTGACTGTTGTTTGTCACTCTTACAGGCATTATTAGTAACAGTGATCTGCTATAGGAAAGCGATACATTTAGAACAAGGAAACTGGGTTTTTGTGGCTTTTTGGAGCTCCTTTCTTACGAAACCAAAAGGCAAATAACTTCAGTGCTTCTAAACGAAGGCTGCCAAACAGTATCACTTACCACTACCTTTAAGGCTATAAATATCTTAGGACATGACATCCACTCACTGATTTGTAGCAAAGATGTTATGAGAATTGTTCATGCACTGCAGTTTCATTAGGGGTTGAAAACTGAAGCAAAACACTGAGGAAAAAATATTGCTATATTTACACAGTGTCTTAACTCATTTTTTTCACCCCTCCGGGTTTGGAAAGGGAACCACCTGTCTCCTTTGCTGATGTCAGACTGCTGCCTGGAGACATGGTGCTATTGGAAAACACACGATACTGTACATATTTACACCAAGCTTGTATCTGATTGAGATTGTGCTACGAGACCTGTGAGTTCACAAGTTTCTTCATCATACTCTCATGCATTAAACATGTATTTGAACTCTGGCTTGAAATCCGTGTGATCTTATGATAGACGTATTTATGTAATAGTTAAATGAATGATCATGTGCTCTCCAGCCCCTTTTCCATGCAAATGCAGAGGAAATTGAATATTATAATATTTCAGTGAGATGTCCTCAATAACAAATTACTGTTTAAAATAACCAATATTTGTATGTATATAAATTGCCTAGCAGTTATTTTTGTCTGCTATTTGCATGATATGGAAAAGATTTTTTTTCTAGCAAACGTTTTAAGCTACTTGGTGCTGCTTTCCTTTTGGAATGATCACAAGGGTGCACATTTAGGGACGTATTTTCCATCTGTTTTTTTGAAGCTGGCAAAGCACATAATTTGGAATAGAAAAGAAGTCTGAAAGTACCCGTATTTGAACTGCTATGTGTTTGAGCCATTCTAGGAATTCTTAACTCTGTAGCAGTTGGTAAAATTGAAGGACTGTATGGTGCCCTTGGACGCAGTATGCAGGCAGGGCTCAAGGCCAGTGGGAGCCCTATGGGAGTGCCCAGGGGCACACTAGGGCCCCCCTGAGAGTTTTGCTGCTCAGTTACCATGGCAAGAACCTGAAATGATCAGGGGAGCTCTTTGAACTCTGGCTGTTCGATGTGGTCCTGTGTTGTGGAGGTTTGTTTGAGGTGGGTCCTTCTGCAAAGGCTGGGCTTGGGCTTTTCATCATACAGCCTTGAGTGATGTGATGTGCCTGTTGGAGAGACCCACAGGGTCTTCTGTGTCCTGCAGTGGTGGGCGTGGGGCTGACCTTCCATGGAGAGCAGCACTGGCATGATGGTGATTCTTTTCAGAGTGGGGATCTGCACCTGGTGAGCCACAGCTCACCTACGCTCCCTCTGCTCATCTGTAAGCATTGCCTTAGCTCCTCACATCAGCTCACCCTTTTGATGGGACTGCTTGTTGTATATGGTGAATAAGAGTGGCAGAATCTGGCCCTGTTGCTCCGTCAATGGTTGGATCAAGTTGGGCGCCATTTAGTGCAGTAATTTCTCTTAGTTGGGCATTTTGAAAACACCAGAGTAATTGGGGACACTGGTGCTCCTGGGAATCCATGGGACTGGGAACAGCTAGGTAAAATAGGCTCCAAGAAATGTGAACTGTTGCTGTGCAAAAGCTAAGTAAAAGAGAAGATTTTGGGATAGTAGCATGCCTGGGGTATCAGACTGCCCAAATTAAGTTCTGACAAAAGAACTGGATTTCTTCTTGCTGAGGTCTAGAGAAGATCTAGACAGCACCACAGCTGTCGAGATGCTTATGTCTCCTGAGCAGTTCAGGCACAATTCCTGGGGCATGGAGATAGTTTTCACTATCAGCTGGATGGGTATTTTTGGCTGAAGGCTGTTCCAGTGGGAAAACTCGTATCAGTGGGTGTTGCTGAAGACAGTACTTCTGGATTACTGTGGGAACTAGTTCATTGCTAGTGTGCACCAAACTCATGGTGGTACAGGGGGAGATGTCAGTACCTCATCTTCCAAGATCTCCTTAATCCTTTTTTTATTTTTAATAATTTGTGATTTGTTTAGTGTAGTTCTTCAGTGAAGAACTACACTGTATGTTAGGGATTTTTTTTAAAATGGACATTGAAGGGTAAGGAAAACTGGCCTTCCCTATGCTGGAGACAGAGAAGTTACAGCTAGAAATGGATGCTTGGGTCTTCTGTTTCATCCTCATGTGCTAGCACCATTTTTTTTGTATACTAAACAGACTGTTCTAATGTATGATTCATATTAATTAGGTTTCTGCAGAGTACTGCACACCTCAACTTGAACTGAACCAGAAATAAATATATTGCCATATATTAACATTTTATTAGTTGAGAAGAAGAATAGGATGAAGGCACCTATGTGAAATCCCAAGTATGAGCTTCAGGTTGAATTAATGCCGGCAGTGCCTTGAGATTAATTTGGTTACAATGGGTACAGAATAAGAAATATTATACCATAATGTAAATATGTTCACTGATTCATTTTTGGCATTAAAAACTAAAACCACATGCAACAACAGCTTTTTCTTACTTGGAAGAAGGTGGATACATTTTAGTAATTAAAGTGAATGTTGCCCTCTGGAAAGTGCCAGTACCCCAGTGGAAGATGAGTGCTATTTTTACAGAAGATCTGTCCCATCACAAGCAGCAGAACTGCAATACACCAAAAGAGACCTGAAACAAAAAATACTACCAACCCAGAAAGCTGCCAGTCTTTTACAGCTTCTCATTAAATACCTCTTGTAACATGATAGCATCTGTTTCATGTACCATTCAACTGGTCAATTGTGAGTTTTCTATCCTTGTGCCACTTCCCATCTCATCAGTATGTAGGAGAAGGAACAAGTTTTGCATCCTAAGATGTTGAAAGCTGAGAAATAATAAAATAATGCAATAGAAATACTATATATTCAGAAAGCAATTATTTTAAGGAGTTTCAGTTTTGACATGGCTAGATTAAGTATGAAGCTTTTTGTTTTTATACTTACTGTCAAGAATGTTGTTAAATACTGATACCACCTCCTAAGAGAACAACTTTTAAATACCAAAATGAAAAGGATGAGCATTAAATATTTTGGTAGATATATTGTGCCATAATGTATACTGTCTTGTTCTTAATACAAGGCACAGTAGGGCTTAATTAAAAAGTGATTGTACGATCTATCACAAACCTGCATTAGGGATATGGATGCCAAGAAAATTAAGTTGAATAGGTGGTGATAATGAAATCGATATTTTATTGAATAGCTTTTATTCCTATGCCTTTGTTTGCTATTCTTGCCTTCCTGTCAGCAGGTAAGACATTTTCCATCCAAAATTCTTTGAAGGAATTCATTTAGTCTGATGCTGCTTTATTTCACTATTTTATCAGTGTAAGTTATTTTATTCATTTTTTGACAGAGTAAAATGCCTTGACAAACTTCTGACTTCATCAGAGCAGAGCATGACAGTAAACAAAGAAAAGCGAGTCCTTACGAGCTCGTTCCTGCTAGGAGTAGCTAGCTAACAACTGGTACAAGGGTGATTTCCTATTTCATGTAAGCAAAAGTCACAGTCACTCAAAGCCTCCAGGGCAGCCCCACAACTGGCTTTTAGTACCGCTTTCTTCTATTCCAGCTCCTAGTGCGGCTTTAGGACCTGCTCAGTAAAGTGTTTAGCATTAGAGAGCAGTGAAATATAGCATAATACCAAGTGAAGAATATATACAATAAAAGTAAGTATTTGTACAGCCTGGGCCAAAATTCCCCTTGTTATAACTTCATCAACTTAAATGCTATTGATTTTTCAGGTACCACTGACCTGAAATTGCTGGGATTGTGCTTGGGATGAATTTGACCTATGCTGTTAAGGCCAAGCAGAATCACAGTTTTGAAAGTGTAATGCAAAGAAATAGTTACCGAGTATTCTGCTGTCTTGTAATTCTACACCAGTCACTCACTTCAGTGCACTGTTGCAAAATCTCTTCTTTAGATGGGTAGAACTGTGTCTGCAAGCACTGTAGAAAACAATAAAAGAGCTTATTGTTCCCTTTCATATTTTTAAGAGTGGTGTGCTGCAAACCAGACAGCCTGTGCTTTCTGAACAGAGCTGCCGGGGCAGCCGGCACAGCTTCATTTTCACATCCTCACTTCATTGGTTCAATGTTGTCAGTGTCCTTTTTGTGGCAAAAATCCAATAGCCAAAAGGGGAGGCAGGTTTCCATGATCTTTCTGCTTGTGTGTCTCAAATGGACACATACCACATATTGCAGTGCACTGCAGATTGCATCTTGCAGCTTGTCTCATGCCTGGGTGCAGTAGGCAACCTGGGATAATGTGCTAGAGGAGAAGACAGGCACAGCACAAGGCTCCTGAGAGCCATGAGAGGCACTGAAAGCTTGTGTTCGTGATATGCAGCAGTATAGATATTTGAAAGGTTAGGTTCTGTCTATTTTTAGGTAGCCTTCACATTGGAACGGATCTAAAAATGAAGGGGACATAAAAATTGCACTTTCCTGATTTATCAGAGATTTTTGACAAAATACATTAGAAAAGGCTGTCCTCTGAATCAGAGATTTTTTTTGAAGTATAGCTGTGCTTCTTGTTTAGAAGAAGAGTCTTTATGTTCTTGATTAAAATGCCAGTGCTGTCTATTTCACTCCAAGATCAGCATTTTCAGATTTTAGCAAAGTTAAAGAAATATGACTTTCCTACTTATTGTTTGGGAAGATTTATTCACTTGTGTAAATGAATTTTAAAAAATTGGCAAGGCCTTTTATCTCATATAAAATAAATCTGAAGATAAATGATCTTTTCCACTAACATCACCTATCATTAAAGTGGCTAAATGAAAATCAAAATGTGTTGCTATTTAGTGCCTGCTTGCCTTTTTACGGGAGATGAAATTGAGCATGTTTACTGGGCAGGAATTGTCAGCGATGCTTCGATTTACAGCATTGTCCAGGATATAAATTAACAACCACCATGTGTTTTCCCCCACTCTCCCTGGAAGATGGTAGCCCTATCTCCCAAAGTGTACATCTCCAGCTTGCTGTGCATGCTTCTACCCTTCCTTAAAGAAAACCTGCAAACAATATAAAATTGTGCTGCACTGAACTGAAGTGCAAATATTTTTCTATGTCCCTGTAAACCAGAGTTCATGTGAGAATGAAACAGCTGGAGGTCTACCTCCAGAAAACCCTCAGGGATGTGCCACACTCATTTCTCCAGTCTATGCAATCTTGGTTTAATAAATTGGTAATAAAATTGTGATGAAGTGCTCTTTGGTGTTGGTTTGCTCTTTTATCTGAAGTTTTTTTTTTTACATAACAATTTGCAACAGAAATTAAAATAATCTTCTATTCTGACAGTTTCCTATTTTTACTTGGCTCTTTGTTTCTCAGAGAGAAGGGGGAGGCTGCAGTGGGCAAAAAGGAATGGTGCACTCTGATGAAGTCTGTTTCAGTGTGAATCCTACACAGTCCTTTCAATGCTTTTGGTTAAATGCATTGCCCTGACTTGCACTTACACATGTGGAGTTCAAAAGAGCAGAAACAACAAATAGTGTTTAATTGAGCCAGATTGTTGGGGAGTTTTACAATGGTAGAGATCGATTTGAGACAAACACTTGATGTAGCAAACTTGCTTTATTTGTTGATAGACATGAAGTAATGAAAGTACAGTTACAGCTCTTTTGGGGAGGAAGCATGAATCTTCCTGGTACCCACTCACAAAATAACATAAAATCAGTGTCCCAGGGCAAAGATGTTCAGGAAATACTAAATTTCTTGGGAAAAAAGATGTCTGACATGGTGATAGCTGATGCAATCTATGTGCTTTATTCCTGTTGTATTTACAGGGGAAAGTTAGGGAAGCTTGAATAGTATGAAAATTAAAAAAAAAAAGAAAGGTGGAGGAGTTTCTGCTTTGAACTGTCTTGGTCCCACCGTCTGTGATAAGGTCTGATTCAAAGCCTGCCTAAATCCATTTAAAGATTTCCATTCCCTTCCAAAGGATTTAGAGCAGTCACCCCTTCCAGTACTTTAACCCCCATTTTACTTTACTGCATTTTCTCATACAGGTATTGAGGCAAGTGATTTGGATAGAATAAAATAAAATTAAATTAAAATAAAATAGTAACTCACTCATACCTTTCTGTGGCTAGTTCTCCCATTCCATTTCTGCACTGGCATGTTTGGCCCTGAGTCAGAGGTGAAAGTACTGACAAATTTCTTGTCAAAAGCATCGCTGGAGGAGGATCAGCCTCGAAAGGTTTACGCTTGCACTTTGTATAGCTAATAAGCCCTGGGCTAAATGCTTATCTTCCTTTATTTCAGTTATCTGAACTGGGGATGGAGGGAGGATGACATCTCTTGCCATTTGTGCAACTTTTTTAGATTAATATTGCAGCTCCAAGAAAAATGAATAATTGGGCTTTTGAGCAGGGAGTGGAACCACGAAACCCATAGGGATTCCTCTAGCACTAGTCACTAGTTTGCATATCGCAAGTTAACTGCAATTCATGAAGGGTTCTGGCTAAAAATAACTCCAGGGCTCAATTTTGGCTGGCAGGAACTACTAGTTAAGAGGTCAGGCAAAGCTGATCCTTCAAAGCCTGGTCTGCATGAGACTGTGGGGTGTTGCAATGAGGTGATGCCATCTCTGCTTGGCTTATCCTTGGCTGACTCAGGAAAACAGGGTGCAGGGGCTGTGGGGACCTGGGCAAGGCAACCTTTGCTGCAGCCTGGGAGCCTCAGAGGCGAAGCAGTGAGTGCTGGCTGCTGCATGACTGGAGCTATGTTCTCCACTGACAGGAATTTCCACAAAAGCTTGCAGTCTTCCACAGACAGGCACAACCCTATAAAGGGTAACTTGATCTGTAAGTGTATTAAAAAAAATCCCACTAGGTGTTTTGTGTGATATCTTAATTTTTTTTGCCTAAAATTGTTGCAGAGCAAATCTGTGGCCTGTGTTACTGAAATCCCGTCAGATTACTACAGTCCGGAATTATTTCTGCATTAGACTTTGTTTTAATATTAAAAATGCCAAGAGCTAGGCCCAAGAAAAAAGGCTGACTCAGTTCCACTGAGCTCTGTCTGAAGAAAGTCATATTTGAAGATGAGAGATGTGTTGGTAAGGCTGTCTGTCATCTCTAGTTTATTAAAAAGAATTGCTAGGAGGCACTAAAACTGTCCACTGCCTTTCCCTCTGTTCCTTCACTCAAAGGTGCTTCATTCACATCGACTTTACCACAGTGGTTTTGTGTAAAACAAGATTTGATTTTAGAGTATTTAAAGGTTACTGTTCTCTCCAGTGCTGTGCTGCAGCCTTGTGTGCTCCACTGCATTTGCCTTACCAGCCGTTTTAGAGGGGAGATAGCACATGTTATGGAAATGAGAGATTTTTGTCCTTCCTCTAGCTACTGTGAGCCTCGCCGTGGCAGAGCACACTAACCTCTCCTGCACTGCTGTGGCAGCCAGGGCATCACAGCTCCCCTTCAGGCTGGGAGGCCCTGTCTGGGTGCCTAAATGGCCAGATGGCAAAGCAAACCCCAAATGTAATGTGACAGCTGGGTGGCCACCTCAGTGAAGGCTGGTAGCTTTGCAGGCTGATAGCTCCCATGAACTTCCTTATGGTTGTACCAGGGAAACTTTTCTGTACCCTAAGATAACAAATCCATGGTGGTTGTTTATAGAATCATCCCCTTCAGCTCCCTCTCAGAAAAAGTCAGTAAAAACTAGACTGGCATTCTATGAACAAGTCAGGGAAGAAGAGCTCCAGGGTAATTCTCTAGGTGCTCAGGAAAAAGGGTGCAAGGTGGATGATAATATGTGTAATGAGAAAGGTCTGGGTGGGGTGTTCCAGAGCTCTGCAGAGTGTTCCAAATACAAGGGGTTTTCCTGAAGCTTCCCCATGTTCTGCCCTGTGTGGCTGAAGCTGAAGAAGACAATTGCCTGTCATTGGAAGGGCATGAGCATCCCAGCAAGGCTGGGAGTGGGAGAGGAAGGGCACGACTTCTGAGTGGGGGCAGATGTTCCAGAGCCCTGAACAGGAATATCCAAAACCAGTTCCCTGGGTCTGATAATATCAGATATGAGCAGGTTTTGGTCTCTTCCCAGGGACTTGAATGTGTGGAAGGATAAGGGAATAATAAGAACTTTATGATTTCTTTTGTTCCAAGGAAATATCAGCAGTGAGGTGAGTAAAGGAGAGATGATGAAGATCTGCAACGGTCTGCGATTTTGATGTGGTCCTGCCTGCTCTGCCAACCTGCAAGACAGTGCAAAACTGGAATCTGTCTCCTTGGCTTACCTGGGTGTCTGTGCTCAGACAGCAGCACAGCCTCCCCAGGAAACGGATGTGTTTACATGGCTCCGTTTCTCAAACATATAGAGGTCATAAATTTAAAGGTAGATACTCTTTTACAGATCAGCCCTTCTGAAAAACAGTAACACCCAAGTGAAAGACATTGTTTATATTCCTTTTAGCAAGCCTAACAAGCTGGATTTTCCTGCAAATCTTAGCAAATGAGGGTTCTGGAGAATGCTCCAAATGTTGGAGGGAAACAAGTGACAAATATATTTTTTACATAATCAGCTGGAGTGGGTTAGTTTTTCTTGTTTATAATGAGTAAGAGAAACATACTTATAAAGAGGCTGATGTTCAGGGAGGTATAAGAATAATTATAAAATTTCTTGTAGTGGGTGCCTGTGATCCTTCTGCTTCACTTGAACACTGTTGGAAGGTTTCACTACAAGCTCCCAGCTGCAAAGAGTCTCATGTCTGCAAGCCTGGTTAACGCTGATAATCAGGGAATCCGCACCGATAGTAAATAGTCATAGTCAGGTCCAGCCACACGAACAAGCAAATGATTTCCCCGGCATTCAGTGCTCTTTATTTGAGCCCTCAGTCTGTGGAGGCAGGTGTGGCAGAATTCAGCCTGGTGTCAGTAATTTCAGTAACGCATTGCTGTTCGGAGAAAAGTTATTTTGGACTCTCGAATATACAGCTCCTCAGACAGCAGCCCATGACCCGGAGCTGGGCCAGGAATTAACTTGGCCCTTGAGTTTTTCAGAGGGCTGGTACAGAGACCTATCCTGGGTTTCTCTGTTAAAAAAAAAATCTCAGATTGCAACTGCCCTAACAAAACTAGAGAGAACAGATGGCTTTATTCCAGTGCAGAATCACTGCATCAATGAACGAAGAAGTTCAAGGAGTTTGATTCACTGGCTTATGCTATTGAGGGTGTATTCTGGGTAGGATGAACTGCATAAATAAGGAAAAGAAGACGAGAAAGGGGGAAAAAAAGAGCAAACAAATAGAATAGAAGTGGAACAGAGACAATGAACTGGAGAACAAATACAGGACTGCGCAAAAAATAAGAGTAAAGAAGCACAGAAGAAAGATTTTTAATAAAAAATTAATAGGGTACATATACTTTATATAGAACACCATTCACACCAACACATCTTTGGAGTGCAGTTTGCTCTTTTGTATACAGTGTTGGCTGATCTTTCGCTGTAACTCTTGGAGAGTTGAGCAGAAAGGGTTGAGTTGATGTGAGAACTGATTTGCCAACCTCATCTATCTGAAACTCCAGCACTATTTTTATGTACAAGTTTGCTTTTCCTTACTCCCCTAGGAAAGTAGTAAACTTAGCCAAAAATCAGTGAATACCATGGTCTTGGGGGCAAGGAAAGAAAACATTTCTTCCTCAGTGCCATAATCAAGGGACTAATTTTTGGTCACAAGGTCTCCAAAATCAGTAACTTCTTTGAGAAACCTAAATTACAGGGAATAAAAACCTGACCCATAGCTAAAAAATGTGGGTGAAAGAGGAGGATAAAATGATTGCTGAATCCAGGAAAAAGTCAGGACAGAGGGCTTGAAGGTTTTGGTCTTTGATTTGTATTTCCTGTTCTTGCAGGCAGCTGTACCTTCCTGTTAGAAATGTATCAGGATTTGGGAATTAGTACCCAAATGTTGTTGGAAGGCTTACCAGAACTTTCTTGAATCATGGCCCTTAAAGAAGAAAAGGCAAAAATTGGTAACTACTGAGACCTGGTACAGACTAACCTGAAAATAGGGGAAATACAGTGTGTGAGGAAGTGGTCTGATAAAGGGCATTTCAACAGGGCAGATTGTGTCCAACAGACCCGCAGACTTTGTCAGCTGAAGGAGGGTTTCTTTGTATGTTTGTTATGGAACCAAATATCGTGTGTGTATGTGCTCAGATATTGCCCCACAAAAAATGTTTGTGCAATTCTTTAGTGTTGTCAAAACAGAGGGAAGAGCATTGCTAAAGCTTCTAGGGAATGTTCATAAGACAAGGTTTCCTTTGAGGAAGCAGCTTAGGTGCTGGCTGGGTTTCACAGGCTTCATTTGCATATGTGGAGGCTGTGTGCTTCCAAACTACACCACCACTGCAGCTGTCTTCCTTGCTTTTCTTCTCCTTGGGGCACAGTGCTCAAAACCCACAGTAAAACATGGGAAAAAAGATCCTAGTGGGTAAGTTTATACAATGGCTGGGGTTACACACTTCAGTTAAAAATAAATAAAATTCTTCCCAAGCAATCTGGAACCCTTGTTGAAATCTCAATCTTTTTTAGTTGGAGTTTTGCTTTGTGTCTCTTCCAGGTAACACTTGAACTGCCATCAAAGTTCAAACTATAATGTGGACAGGGCCATAGAAAAGCTCTGGGGCTCTGTAATTATTACTTTTGGTTGCTCTGTGTGTAGTGCACTAGAAAAGTTCTTCAATCTCTAAAGCTTGTATGGTGAGAGCACCACTAAGGTCACAGTTTATATTTATCAGTTAACTTGCTAATTTGAAGGGAAAGCATTCAAGTGGAAATGTAGAAAATAGAAACAACATGAGCAGGTCACAATATCCAAAACAGCAATATGAAATGTTCCAGTGTAAATACATTTCTATAAAAGGTGTGAATGAAACTTAAAAAAAAAACCAACCCAGATGATGGATTCGGCACAGTCAATGAACACAATTATAAGTACGTATTGAAGGAGAGTATTCCACCAACCATGGATCCACAGATAATAATTAATAAGAACCAACTGTACTCCAGGCAGGCAGGTGCCCAGTATTATTTCACAGTTGACTGTTCAGGGGGTAGAGGTATTCACCTTTGCCACAGATCTTAATAATTTACTGCAGTTTTATCATTAAATCAGCATATAATTGGGAAGGAAATTAGTTTGGGGTTTTTTTTGTTAAGAGCAAAGCAATACCGTTAATTTAATTATTTGTAGGAAAGGCTTTCTGTAGTTACTATATTTTGCTGTGTTTTTTCTTTTAATTAAGTAAAGTAAAAACAATGCCATTTTTGTCATCAGTGCTTGGTGAAAATATGACAGTGTGATGTGATTTGCAACTTAAGCACAAACTCAGAAAAATGTACATTTTATCAGGACTGGCAATAATGAATTACAAGGAAACACAAATAAGCTAAGACTATATCTGAGACCTCCTACCATTTCTGAAGGTTCCAGTGTCTGTGGGGAAAAGGCTATTTCAAGAATTGTACTTCTTATTTATTTTTTTTCCTCTCAGCAAAATTGCCATAGCCTTGTATAATAATTGAATTCATTTAGTCTTTAGAATACTCAAGTTTGCAAATAACAATGAAAATGAATATTTCATGCCATGGAGGATGATAAGCTATAGTTTTGTAACTTTCGCTAGTAGCCCAGCGCAAGGCAGCCAGCATTTACATTTCACGAGAATTTTTGCACCCAGATAATATAAAGAACTGCAGCTTAAGACAATAAGCAGGCAGGTGGGGATAGTTAAACAAGACCTTTATTTTTGGGTTTTCTTTCCCTATTCTGGACAACAATTTGCAGTTCAGCTTCGTCCATATAATTTGTTGTGTACGCAATGCAAAGGAGCATCGTAAACCAGTTGCACCTGCAGCAGCCCCTATTGTCTGGGAAGGGCTCTGACGGGGAGACAGGTGTTAACAGTGTGTCTGGATTTTCACACGACAGGAGATTTTTAATGAATTTATTGTCAGTGAATAAACGCTGTGTTCAGGTCGGGCGGGTGCAGCAGGGCGCCCCGAGGCAGCTCACAGAGGCGGGCGGGGGTCGCGGCGGCGGCGGCAGGACGGAGGCAGCGCCTTGTCACAGCCGTGGTTTCGTGGGGAATGCACGGAGACAGGGCAGTGATTAAAGAGCAGCTCGAAGTACTGTAATCCATCTGGGAACAGGATCAGGCTTCCCCCTCGGAGCAGGTGAGATAACTGTAGCCACATTTTTTATAGATGCTGAGTCCATGTCAGAGAAATGCTGGGCTGGGGGGTGTGTGTGGGGGGCGGGGTTGCCGAGATATTTACCGTGCAAAAAAACTAACTTGAGTTGTAATTGTCTATGAGAAACCATAACCTAACCAAAATACTCGGGGAGGTGCAAAATGCCCGAGTGCAAAAAAATAAAATGTTGGGAGGTGGTGTAACTTTTGCCGAACTCTGGGACAGCCTTCCCAACAGGGGCGGGGGAGCGGCGCAGGCACGGCAGAGGTGCTCGGGCTGCTCGGAGCACGCAGGCTGTGGCTCGGCTGGGAGTCGCTTCACTTTTTCTTTCGTATAAGCGCAGCTCTGCCTATTGTGTGCTGGGCTGTGGGGGGAAGACAAAGGAAGCAAGCTAAGAAATTAAAAAAGATGGGGAGGGATAGGAGCTGTGCTACGGCAGCAGCAGCAGCGTTCCGGGGGTGTGGCGTGGAAATGTGCTTTGAATCGCAGCGTGTTGCCGCGGCCGCCGAGGTCTGAGCGGGTTTTGCGAAGATTTACTTCACTTCAGGCTGGGTCTGCCCCTGGCTGACGTCACGGGCTGGAGCAGCGGCTCCAGAAGGCTGGATGAGTGACAGCCCAGCCTACTTTTTAATAGCTTTGTCATGTGACGGGGAACAGTAGTAAGACAGGTGCCTTCGGTTCACTCTCAGAGAGGGTCTCGTTGCCTGCATGAGTGTCTGCTGCCTGCCTGCCTGCCTCTGGACTGTAGTTTGCCAGCTTTCCTGCCGTCGCTCCGCAGCTGGATGGCGTGGGACATGTGCAACCAGGACTCTGTATGGAGCGATCTCGAGGTGAGGGGAGCGCGGCGTGGGCGGCCGTGGGTGCCGGCAGCCGGCGGGGCCGTGGGCTCGGCGGGGCACCGGCAGGACGGCCGAGGCAGCGCACTTTGCAAACAAGTCCCTATCTTATCTTAACTCCACTAAGTTTGCTATTTTAAGGTTACTCTGCGATGCCTTGAGCAAATCAAAGCTGAGCTCCTGTCATCAGTATAGTATCTCCTGCAGTTGGAAACTATTTTCATGTGCCTCTGGCTCGCTTTCCCGTCATATGCAATATTTATGCTCTAAGATATGGATATGAATCGGTGTCTGAAGTGGCGTTTCCAGTGGCGTTCAGTGGCCTGGTTGGAAAAATGCCATATTTATTTAGAATAAGACAAATATTTCTTTAAAAAAAAGTTATAATTAACTCATGTCTTCATATTTTAATTCCTTGTTTCACTGTGCTCTGTCGAAGGTTTTTTCCTTGTTTATCAGCTGCAGAAAGCAAACACGCACACAGGAATGAATACCCTGTTGTTTGGCTTTAGATGCTTTTAAAAGAGATTTCTGGAAGGAGACGTTTCCCTGCTACTTGTGGTGTTGGAATACTGGCGCTGTAGCTAATGCCCCGTAGAGCAGGGTTTGCAGTCAATCTGAGTAGTCCAAGAAATGGTTAAATCCCACTGTTCAGCAGAGACAACAGGATGAACCATGAGAATAGAGTTTATGCAGGACTGTGAACTGCTGCTGCTGCCACCGCTGCTGCTGCTTGTGTAAAAATAGACGGCAATACATCAAATCCACAGCTTCTGCTGGCTACGATTCATAAAGGAAAAAATAAAAAAGGCAAGCAGCCCCATGGTAATCTCTGGAGTATAATGTGAGGTTTGAGGATTTCTGCATATTTGCATTCAGCAAAATGGAGCATTACCTGAAAGTTTGGGCAACTTGCGAAGCGAGGCAAACTTTCTTTGGACCCCATGAAGAGGAATCCCAAATACAGACCTGCTCAAAGGAACTAATCCTCTGGATTCAGGCTTGGAATAAGTGCTTAAAATGCTTCCCTTGGGCAATGGGGGAGGGAAAAACAGGTTACAGGCAATGCTTTTTAAATAAGATGCTCATGCTGTAGAGAGCTGAGCTACCCATCTAAAGTGAACCATTTCCATGTTCTCCAGTAAATTTTTCCTATCTGGCAGAGCATGTGTGTGGATTCTCAAGTCATTTTGTCATGCTTTAAATATTTGCAGCTTGCCATTGTATCCACAGATTTCTGTTTGCATATTGTAATTTGTCTTATCTTGTTTTGATTTCTTGGTAAAGTGGAATAGATATGGATAATTCATATGTCCTGTAGCTATTATGAGTCAAGGCAGTAAGTGGATGACTTTCTGGCTCCAAAGTCCTAATTGTTTCTGAGTAGCTGGAGTATCCTGTGGGTTGTTGTCTGGCTTGTAGCATGGGTCTCAGCTGCCATAGCTTCATGTTTCCATCGTGTATTATTCTTAATGCTGCTAGGAACTGATTGAGGAACCAGCTTATATGGAAATAGTGAAGATTTATTTGATTTATTTTAATCACTAGAGTTCCTGCAGTAATTTCAAGCTAGTAACAGAATAGATAATTTATGTCAATGACTTTTTCATAGTGCAGAGAAAAAAAAAAAAGAACCAAAAAAAGAGTTTGTTCTTAATATTAATTGTGTGGTGGATGGATTAACTGTGGGTAGGATTTTGCCAGTGTGCTCCTGCACTGCACTTCCTGTAGCAACATTAGCGTCTGCGTGCTGCTTTGGCTCAGGGGATCACCTTTACTGAGCTAAAATAATGCAGGCAGCAAGCACTGGAGGCAGCTTTCATTCTTTGAATCATTAATATTTGCTGTCAATGTTAAATGTATTATATTCTCACTCACATAATGACAGGACGGTGTTTAATAAAGGCCTGCATCACTGTAGCTGATCAGCGTCCCCAGTGCTTCACAGCTTAATGAAGGTGATGTACAGTAAGGTTGTGAAGATTGATAGATAGAATCCACATGACACACATTTTGTAAAGTCTCTCTTTCCTGAGTTCATCCCCTTGGCACTTGGAAAAACTTGTTAAAAATAAAACAAAGATTATATTTTCATTAATATAATTAATATGGCTTAAGTCCAGTCTTCTTCTTTTTTTTTTTTTTTAAATTTACCTTCAAAGGCACAAAAACAGCCAAAAGGTTAATGGAGAATTATACTTAATTATAATGATTCATTACCATCAGTGCAGTTAAGCTAATTTACTGTTTGCATCTGAACTAAGAGAAAAAAGGTCTGTTGGAGTGAAATAGCACACAGTAATTAGCCTTTTGTGTTTAGTGACTGCTTTATCCTCCTAAATGTTACTGTAAAATTAGGGCTATAGTTATGGAATAACTATCATATCAAATAACAGTGGGAAGACAGTAAAATGTGTGCTAGCAATGCAGGTGCACCTGTTACAGATGTATAGGCAAACAGCAAATATCAGCGTGTCAGATGAGGACAGTTTTAGGACTTGGAGTGTTAAATCTGGCATCATCCAAAGGCCAAATATAAATTAATAACAGGAGCACTTGCTGCTAATGTGTCTCAGATTAATGTGCTCTCTGTGCTCAGAAGCATAATGTCATATTCAGAAACATTGATTTTATTATCATGTCAACATTGGCAAGGCATATATACTTCATTTCAGCAGTTACATTTTTAGGTGACATTGCAGTCTCTATAGGTAAATGGAGGCTGTGATAAGCAGGATTTCTTTTAATACCATTGTTTATGTTGCTTCAAAAGCCCACTGTAGGAACTTAAAAATGCAGATTAGCAAAAGTAAACATGTTTAAGTAGGTGGTTCACAGGGTGAAGCTATTTTTATAAATGAAAGCAGTAACAGATCAGCAGGATACTTTAGAAGTCTATGGCATCAGTTATAAGCTACTGACCTCCAGAACACAAACCTGAGAATGATGCTGAGAATCTACCTTTTCAGTCAAAAACTAGATTATCCTTTAATGAGATCAGAGATTTCGGCCAAGCATCAAAAAAGGTCATCTCCGTATTATAAGATTGCTGCCAGAACGTTGTGTCTCGCACTAAAGAAGAGGAAACTCTCTAGTTTTTTTGGGGTTTTGTGTCTTACGCTCAAAATAATGGTAAAAAAAAATCAGATTAAAAAAAAAGTTAACATTTTACTTAAGTGGGATTTTGACTTCTTATAGTTCTACGGCTCCTTAAATAATAGGAAGAAAAACAACTGCTATTTCAGAATCTCATTTTGCAGGCTCTCAGCTTCCTTGCCCCTTGGCCTACTCTACGATTATCTTGTAGTGTCCTGGTAGACAGAGAAGTTGTCTGGTAAATTATAGCACACACCAGCTGCACCGAGTCTTTGTGCCAACAGACGAAATCTTTGCTCACGGCTGCGCTGCTGCATCCAGCCCATGCACTGCAAACACACGGAGATTCCAGGGACAAAACCATCAATGAAGTGCACCTTCAGCAGCTCTCGCTTGCATTGTTGTTCAAGGCGGTCCTTGCGAGAGTGACATAACCAGCATTGAGCGATTCACATCCGTGGGCACTGTTAGTGCCCTGCAGACATCTGCCTTCAGAAAGCGGCGCTTTCTCAATTGACTTCAGTCCAAACAGAACTTGGGAAATCATTCAAACCACCCAACTGACAGGAGCTGCAGAGGGGACAGGATCCTGCTGTTGGCCATCCTTAACGCAGTGCTAGAAGTACAGTAGGTGCCCTTGGACCTTGTTTGCTTTAGATGGTTTTTAACCATTCAGGTGCCTCTGCAGCTCCATGTGTGCTTTGCAGTGTGCCCGTATCGACGTAGATATTCGGGGATGAGTTACAAGGATCCACGGAGCAGTGCAGTAGGAATTGCTTAATTGAGCAGCATTGACATATGGGACTCAGCTATTTGCCAAACTGTTACTACATGTTTTCTATAATTAGGAAATGGTTTTGGTGGATACTCTAACATTTCAATTGCTGTGTTGAAGTGGATGTATGTTATTAATTTTTTCTTCCTTAGTAGGTCAGTTAATACCCTATCTAGCTTCATACTGGCATATAAAAGGATGCTTACTCTAGGTTTGTTTTTATTTATCCTCACTCTCTTCCTAACTTGTGCAGACAAAAACATTTTGCACTGCTGAAGAGGATTCCTGCAGACTAGACTTTGTTTAGGGCCTCAACCAAAATGTTTCACAGACCCTCTTTTAGGATTACTGAATCAGAGGCTGCTAGAAGAGGAAAATCCATTTGGTTCTCTGAGTACAGCTTCTTTCTGGGGATATTTAGGAATCCAGCCAGGATAATTGATGTGTTCACACCAAGCAGGTGAAAGGCTGCATGAACTAACTATGCCCATCACTGAGAGGAGACTATAGGGGTATTTCAAGCCATACTTTGGTTGCCAGGACCTAATGCAAAACTGACTGGCTGTGGTTTGTGCATCAGGAAAAGAGCACAGCAGCATCATTAACCCATACTTTTTTATGTCCATGTGGTGGCCACCATGATGAGTGGCTGTAAGGATAACAGTAAGGTTCTGTAGAAGGGAAAGTGTGACTGTCTCCAGCTTGAGCTAGCCTCCAGGGCTGAAGGCTGTAACAGGCTGTGCCTCTTTAACCTGAATGCATCAGGAAATGCGTGACAGACCTTGCCCAGAGGTATTCATCTGTAACTTCTACCTGCACTGGTTCACTCTGAAAGGAGAATAAGGCCATGCTTTGGCCTCTGCTGTTGGATTTAAAGTTTTGAACATGATAATTATCAAATGGTATAGGGAGAAGGAAGGTCATCTTTCCTGGACAGAGATGTGATAGAGAAGGCAGCTTATGCCCTGCTGTTTTCTCTGCCCCTTTACATACCTATGTTAGAGCTAACATTGACCAAATACTGTGTGTTTCTTTTTTCAGAAAACAAAGTCAACCCTGTGCCGTAGCTTAATTGAGGCTTAATTCTTATTACATGATATTAGTAAATAGATTCCTGGTAATTAATGAAACTATTTCTGTGTTGCTGTATCCTGCAGTGTGCTGCTCTGGTTGGTGAAGACCAGCCTCTTTGCCCAGATCTCCCAGAACTTGACCTCTCTGAACTAGATGTGAACGACCTGGATGCAGACAGCTTTCTGGGGGGACTCAAGTGGTACAGCGACCAGTCAGAGATCATCTCCAATCAGTACAGCAATGAACCCGCCAATATATTCGAGGTAAGGCGAGGTGATGCAAGTGCATGTTGCAAAGTCCTTGCTTGCTTTTTTTTCTGGTTTGGTTTTTGTTTTTTTTTTTTTATTAGCCTGGTGGACAACAGTTTACTATTTTTCCACCATTAAGAGACAAGAAAACTGCTGGTGTATGACGGATTCTGACTGGTTCCATTAATCATCGTGATCAAAACCAGACCTGTGATCTGAAGGGTGTATGGGGGAAAGCCTTAAAAGGATTTAAATGAAACTTGTGGTCTTTGAGAGGAAACAGCTAAAGAGTACCTAGAGCACACTGCCCTGTGGTGTCATGATGAGGAGTTGCACTGTTGTCAGCTACAGAGCAAAACAGGAGTTGAAGCTTGTTTGTTGTCTTCCACTTGAATTCCTCGGCAAGAAGCAGAGTGCTGCACAGCAGCTAGCTGATGAGTAGCTGGAACATTTCTAGTAAAGATTTTTACCACTCAGAGCCTTACTGTGCAAGTAACTTGCACTCAAATTGAGAGGTCTGCAATTTGTTTATGTTCAGGGGAGAGGAAGGGTGAGTGTGGCAGAGAAGGCAGTGAGGGCTGTCAGTAGCTCAGGGACCAGCTCAGTGTTCTGATATTTCATAGATCTGGTGGAGAGCAATCTAAAAGTAAAAGCCAAAGCGTGATAGGAAAGATTTAATTGTTTTATTTCCAATTGTGCATTGGGGGTTAGGGTGTAGGAGAGAAGGGTTACTGTCTCTTTATCTCTGTCTCGGGTCTTCTTTCTTTTGTTGTGTAAAGCCTTCATAATTCTCCACCTTGTGGTTTTGGGCAGCTGTGCCCCTCCTAAACTCTAACCTCCTTCCCTTCTTGTTGATAGGAGAGGCCATAGATCGTTCACTGACTGGGAAATTGAACAATAAATTGATTAGCTGGCAGGAAGACCTTGTACAAAAGCAAGCTATGGGTGCTGTTTCTCACTCACCAAGTAGCACAGCTCCAGGAAGTACAGCTAGCCCACTGGTTCCGGAAAGGCCCTGATTATCATGGTAGAATTTTAAAGGCTGGAAAAAATTAACTGAAATGGTATAGTAAAATGCTTACCTGGGATGTGATGTCCTGAATAAAATTCTCCTTTTTTTATATACACCTCTAAACTCACAGTGATCTCCCTGATGCAGATGAATTGCTCTGGATTTAAAGCAGTGTAACTGATAGCAGAAGCTGGTCTTCTCTGTTTAGTTTCTGTAATTTAAATCCAAGTAACTTGGAATTAAATTTATTTTAATCAAATCAGCTCTGCAAAGCCTTGAGCTCAGGACTTCTTTTTTTCTTTAGTTGTATAATGTTCCACACTTTGTTTTACAAAGTTTCCAAATCCTGTCTGGTTCTTGAATTGCAGTTGTACTGCCTGAGGCAGGGTAGGGCATGTTTGTGGCAGCAGGGGGGCAGGGTCCACGTTTGCAGCAACTATGATGGAGACTTGTTTTGCTTTTTTTATAACTGAGGACACATATTTTTTCCACGTTCATCAAAAACCAAATGCAGAAGCATTTTCCATTAGAAAAAGTCAGTTGAAGATTCAGACTTTCAAAGTGTAAATTCCAGATAAGTAATGCGATTATGTATTTACCAAATGTAAGCATACAAATTATTGCAGTAAAACCAGTGGAACTTGGCTTCATTTCTTGTCCCGTGTGTTACTGCCTGTCTGCTCTGATGGCCACAGCTGCTGAGTATAAAGTTGTCTCAGATAGGTAGTGACTGTTCCCCTACACACCTTGTGTAGGAAACAATTCCTGTGCTGAAAATCGAAGCATGTTGCAACCTGCAGGACGACCAGATAAGCTGAAAGTTAACCTCACTGGGACATGCTGACAGGAGCAACATCTCATGGACAACTTTGGGTCTGTCTGAGGATGAGCTGCCCTGGTGTGAAGAAACGGGAATATGTGTAGAGAGACAGGGGCAATGCAGCTGGGGGAATGAATCTACACAGCAAGTAATAGGTTAGAAATAATAGCTTGGGAATGAAATTTGCTGCTTCTTTCCTGACACACAAATTCTGTTGTTTTCTCTCCTCACACTCATTGACTTCAACTGCAGGCTGCATTGCTGTCTCATCACAGCTTGGCCCATACTTACCTGTAGGGACAAATTGTGCCCTAATGGTGTTTTACAATACTGCAGTGAAAAATTAGACTATTTTCAGCTTCTTAGAGTGTTGTATTTACATTGCTTGGCCCAGGAAGATGGGAATGAAACGGTTATTTTCTCCTCCTGTGCATTAACCCTGTCCCCATTCTCCACTGTGCAGCTGGATACTTTGCACTATTTCTTGCCTCTGCCGCTCAGTAATGTGACGACTGGGGGTGCTCAAGATCAGAAGAAGATGTCTTCTTCCTCCAGAGACTGTCTCACATACTCTGTGAGGAACTATTTGTTTTAGCTGAGAGAATGGAAGTTTTGTGCAATTTCTCATTTGGTAATCACTAGATTTTTCTATGTTGATCCCCAATAGCTTTATAAAAAAGAAAATAATGTCTTTTTTTTTTTTTTTTTTTTTATTTTTTTTTTTCTCTCTTGTCATTGTGGGAGTAGTATGTTTTATCTGACTTAAGCTTCCAGATGAGGCATTGTCATACAAAAATAGAAATGCAGCCTAGTTGGGGTGGAAAGGAAGGAACCAGAATGGCAAGCAAATGATGGGAAGTACACGAGCAGCATTATCTGCACAAGCTGTACAGTACATTGCCAAATCTAGCCTTGAATGAAACACTCTCCTTTGAGGTATTAATGCAGTACATGTGGCATTGTCTGTGTGAGGGACAGTGTCCAAAAGCCCTTTACAAAGTTCCTGAATATCTCTGGTGCACTTTTTTTTAAAAGAAAGGTTTGTATTTCATAAAGTGAATTTTCAATCTTTCTGCAAATCATGTTCCTGAAATTATTTGACTTGAGCTGAGCACCCACAAGCTTAGTGGCACTGGGAGTCTCACAGACTAGAAATTATTAATAGTTATGGTAGCAACCAGGAGCCAAGTGAGATAAAAGTCCAATTAGTCCAGATAGTATGTAAGTGTTAAGTATAAATCCCTGCTCTCATCCGCTTAGGTGTGATGAGATCCTGGCCTTCACTGGAGGATTAGAACACACCAATATTTTGCAGACACACCTAATTCATCACTGCATCCTTCTGCTCACATGCCAGTGTCACCGATACAAGTCCCCAATCAAGCCTGCACTGCCCCAGCACAGAGGCTCTTCTTACCAGTTTGTACTTATGTACATTATGAATTAGGTGATTTTTTGTATTCACAGCTCGATCATTTATGTTTTTCACCTAATTTTGTTTGCCTGTTGCTTGAAATGATAAAATGAAGGAGTTTTTGCCCCTCAGGCTGCTGTCTATTGACACAAGTTCATGTAAGTAAATAGTTAACAAGTCACCCAAGACCAGTTATTTAGATGGTTTGTTGGACCACTTATGATTTGCTTTTGTGAAGAACTAGACTTTAAAAATTTGTGTTTGCAAAAAATTTAATTTGGCTACTTTTAGATGGTTAAATTTTCATTCTCAAAGCCAATGCTATGTGAAATTGTGAACAAACATACAACTTGGTGTGTCATGAGTGAGAAGGCTTTTTGTTCATGAAAACTGTTGTCCCTTGAGGCTTCTTGAAATATACTGTACCATATAATGTAAGATTAGTCATATTTAAGATTATTTGTGATCCATGCCTAGCATTATGGAGAGGGAAGATATCTACAGTGGGTGTTTCTCTTTCTTGGTATTTTTTTACAAATAACTCAGCTGATTGTAAGAGAAAATTCAGCCTGTAGATAGGCAATAACCTGTTAAACTACAATGAACCTGTGTAAAAACATAAATCATGTATTTGTCAAAACACTTTTTTTAGCCTTCAAAAAGACTTCAGAAAACCCACATTGCTTGCCCTAATGCAGATTTAATTTATTTACATAAATCTACGTTCCAAAGCGATGCTTACAGTGTTTGATGACTTTGTTTTTAATTTTTTATATAGGTGTATCCCACATTACTTCTCAAGGCCATTGAATATGCCACATATTTGGAAAGCCTAAAAAGATAACTACATTTTATTGTAGACTGCCAAAGAGGGCTGTATGACAAGCAATGAGAATGTGAGGAGAGAAAGAAATACACAATGAAATGCAGACTGTCTTTCCCCTGGCAGCAGGGGAATGCATGGAGATAAATGATTTCTTATTTATTTGGAAGGGGTTGTATCAGGGAGATGATGGGTGTTGAGGGATGCCTTAAACATCACCTGGATAATTTGCATTGGTTCAGATTATAAAATCCCTCATGTTCTGTGGTGCTGCCAGTCTCTTTCACCATTGCAGGTTATTCATTCAAGGTTTGCAGCCAGATTGATTAATGAATTACCAGATCTTGCGTAAAATGACTTGGCCTGACTTTTAAACAACCACCAATGTTTTCTTTGCCAGTCTTGTGACTGGTGTTAATGGGTTCCAGAGAGCTGAGCCTATGTAGACTTTCTGTAGTAGCCTTCCCTAGCATTTTTTCCACTTTTTAATTTTCTCCAAAACTAGTAGCCCAGGGCAGGCAGTTCAAGGAGATACAATCTCAGGGAAAAAAAAAAAAAAAAAGACGTTGTAGTCAAATCCTTGATGGCTGATGCCCTTCAGTGCCAAATCAGCATGATTTATCATAGCCATCTATTCAGCACAACAGAGGCTGGAGGTGAGCTGCATGGTGTACCTCACACAATATGCATAACTAGAGCTCTGAACTTTGAAGGAAAGCCTCAGAGCTATTTGCAAAGTGCTGGTGCTTAGTGAATACTAAATTACATTTAGGAAATAGTCTACTGCTACCAGTTATACTTCATTTTTATTCTTGACACAGACACCTAAATCAGAGAACAGTAACATTTCAGAGATTATGGTAGCAGTTTGGGTATGTTCCAACACTATAATAGGATCAGAATTTTAAGGCCTTTTTTATTATTACCAATAGTCACTTAGTTTCTACTGCAGCGTACTTTGTAGGGAATTACAGCTTTTACTAAAAAGATTAAAATGCTATTATGCAAATGATTGCAGTATGTTATTATGTTTACAAATTAACATCCATGGCTCAACACACAAATTAACTAACTATTCCATCTATATTATTAAGGATTTAATAAAGTAACTGTTGATAAAAATGAGGAGCTTGGAACAGTTAATAGGAGCTGATCATGATTTAACATAGAACTTAAACATTGTGTTTAATGTTCTAGATGGCGTAATGGCAGAATAAAGCTTATCAAAGTGCTTGAAAGGACTGTGATTGTGTGCACCACATAGCAGCCTGTCTGAGCCCCCGGAGGGCATGAACAAAATAGCTCTGGGCAGTGGTGTAGAGCATACTGGTGAAGCTGGAAGCAACACAGGACCAAGTCCTATCAACATGTACTTTCCTGCTCTAAAAAGTAGGCTTTTTTGAAATTCAGATTCATGCAGATTGAATGTTTTACATGATAAGCACATGCATTTGGGTATTTGGGAACTTGCATCCTTCTAAAATGCAGCCTGTAATGAACTGCTTTTATGGCAAATAGGATTTCATTGCAGAGAGTTATCATTGTATGGTAAAAAAGGGGAAGGCTGAGTTCAGTCTGAGATGACTTTACAAACATTCCTGCAAGTTGCTATTCCTAACAGTTCATAAGAGATCATAAAAGTGAACAGATAAGAGCTACTGAGGTCCTAGAGAAATGAGTGTACAGTATGTGGTTATGGGATGGATTTAGTAGTGAAACAGACAACATCATAGGTTTAATACAACAATAAACGTAAAAGGCAAAAGATGCAGATTTGGGTTAGGGAACTTTATTAGGATGATAAAAGGTAACAATGTATCATAAAGCCTACTTGTGAAATTAGGAGAAGACCCTCATTTCCAGGGAAAGAAAATAGCAGACACTTGACAAAAGTGATGGACTTTTTATATTCCTAATGGAGCAGTGTCACATTTCTTGCGTGTTTGAATGCATTACCTTTACCAGCGTCTGTGCCCTGACTCAGGGCTCTACATCTGCTAAATAGGAGACCAGCACAATAACATCCTCTCTATGTGGGATGATGTATGTAAACGATAATCTATGATTAGCTATGCTGACATTTAATAAGGCTCAAGCAGTAAGTGGAATTTATTTTACTTGAACCAGCTGCTATATAATTGGAAAGAGTTTATGCAAATTCTCTGTATCTAGTGTTACCAAGGTATGCTGCTGCTCCTTTTTTCTTTCCTGCTTGGACAAACTACAATGCTTTAATGCAAGAACCACCTGGCATGTTGGTTGAAACCTTCAGGCAGGAACGAAGTCCTGAATGAGCAAAAACCAATTGCTTTGAGAGTTTATTGTATGATGTGTGTGGCCACCAAGCCTGTTCCCCAGGCGTGCAATCAAGAAAATGTGACTGATCCACTTCACGGTCCCATTAAGGAGACATTTCACCCAGAGCAGCCTGTGGCTTGAGATGCTCACTGTGCTGCTGCTCTGTAGAGCACCTGTGCCTTTTCTGAGAGGGAAGACTAGCACTCACCAGAACAGTAGTAAGCTAATTAGGTCATTAGATGGATGTCTTGGCCTGAGTTAAAACCAGCCCTTGAGGACACTGTGTTACACTGTGTTCCCACTGGCTACGGAGCTAAATATGAACTGGTGTCAGCTGCCATACAAACAAAAATGTAATAGCCTCCTTTCACAGAGGTCATCTTAAATCCACTTTGGTCACAGTCACATTCCACATCTGTTTTAGTGAGATGCAGCTTCTTAAGGTGGCGTTTGGACTTCATAAGCACACAAACAACCGAGCTATAAATTGCTACTGCTGGAGTTATTTTGAATAAGTGTATACTGTTTCATATTTATAATGGTGAGGCTTCATAATATTCACAGTGAATATATAACACAGATCAGTTCAACAAGCATGAAATTGTATGTTGTCAACTTGTCACATAAATAGAGCCATATTCTAGCTTACGATAATGTTGAACTAAATATTTTCTCCCTGGAACTGCAGAGAGGGTCACGAAAATGTGGGACAGTAGCTCTGTCTTTTGTTAGAAAAGCAATCCCAGACTTATTGCTAGTGGGAAGTAAATATTTCTGATAAGATTCTTCTGGTTTTTTAATTCCCCCTTGGCTTACCAACAGCAACAGAAAGCTTGCCTTTCATAGACAAGTGCTAACTGGTTAAATTAAATTTATTTCCGTTCACGGTTTGTTTCTAGTTAACTTCTTTTTTTTCATTGTTGCTATTTTTGCTCAGTGCATCATTGCTAATTGCTACTAAACGGTCCATCTTAACCCTGGCATGCTCTTTCCCTGCTGCCCCGTCCCACTTAACATTAACTCTGGCCCATGCCATTACAGAAGGATAAAATTATCACAAGTCTTCATTTAGGGATTCTTTTTCCTTAGTGCCACTAACCTATTGTGCATGTGTAGGTCAGGAGGAGGAAACTGCACAGAGCATATTTGGTGCAGGGAGAAAGTTTTGGTATTGAATAATGATGAACTGGTTTTTTTTCCTGTGAACAGGGAAAAAATACAAAGATGAGTTTTGTGTGTCTGTGAAAACTTACCTATTTGTAGTTTTTGTTGTACTACTGTGGGTAATCCTCAGATGCACTGGAAATTTGCAGCCTTTCTGGAGGAGTGCCCCCTGCCAGCTTTATAGGCCTCTTTTTCTCCAGTGTCTGATTTTTATTTTGGTAGCTTTGTGCAGGTGCATACAGGATCCTGGTGCCTTTGTAAGTGGGGGCTGCAGCCTTGGCAGGCATGGAGCTCTGACTGTGTGTGCAGGCACACTCAGCCGTGGAGGCTGGGCTCAGGTCTCGGTGGAAATCATCCCCTTTGCAACGTGTAGCTGGTTGCTCTGGCTGAATTTTCTGTTCTGACACAACAGAGCAACAGTCTTGCTTCGTAATGATTGAGAAATTAATTAGCACTTTGTGGCAGTGATGAGTCTGAAGGGCCATGATTGGAGTTTGCTTTTTACCACATGCAGTAATCACTGGGTTTTGTTTATGAAAGCACAAACCCAAAACCTATTGAGATTTTGGTGTTGTCATGAAGCGTGAGCCGTGTGATGCACTAGAATAATACTTCCATTTCCTCACACACATCTGTGCTTTTGTGCTTTACTGTGAGTAACACAATGGGGTGCTGGTCCATAATGGGTACTTCTAATCACTAAGACGATAATCAGAAGAAGAGTATTTTCTGTGAGGAGCCACGGTGGCAGCCTCTGGCAAGTGTTGTTGCCTTGTTGATTTATGACAGGTTTTAGTTGCCTGAAATGCTCACAGCTATCCAGATTATCACATAGAGTTGATTAGGATCATCCCTTCCAGGCATATTATAGGGCTGGAGGTGTCAAATGGGCAGGGAGAACTTCTACTTCTGGCTGTTGCCATAGCTGCTCCTTGAAGGCTCAGTGATACAAAATCTTATCAGGATTTGGAGGGGCCACCATCAAACAGTGTGAGGGACTGCAGATCTTTCCTACAGGAGATAGACTTGAATAAAAATAGAGAAATTGGGTCCTCTTGTCAGGGAGGTGGTGGTAATGGTTATCTGGAGGATTGGGTTGGTGAGAAGAACTTCCACATAAGCCGCTAAAAGAAGCAATGGGAGTTTTCTCTGGAATGGTAGTTTCTCCTGGAGGACAGAAAATTCTTTCTCAAAGTACTTCAAAACCTTCGCAAAAATCCAGTTTTTCTTCTCCCATGTTGCTGTATAAGCAGTTAAATAATGACTCAGGAAGTGCATCAGAGACCTTAGGTAATAAATGTTAGGGAAGTGTGACATCTCACTGGAATTTGTGCTTTGGTGAGAATGCTACAGGTTTGCACATTTCCACAGGGCAGTCAATGACCAGATGTGAAAAACAGGTATTACAAGAGTTTTAGAACTCTTCTAGTATTAGGGGCAGGTTTTTGGGGGTTATTTTGCTTGTAAATACGTATCGCTTGGCTAGGTAAATCCGACAGTGATGGTCCCCACTCTCTGCCAGGCCCTGTGTGTTGAGATGAATGAACAGGATCTTTGGTTTGTTGGTATCCCGTTTAAGAGGGCTTCTGGGTGAGGCGTAGGCAGCCAGGTAATGCAGGTGACAGTGTGGGTGGTAAAGGATCAAGAATGAACTCAGAGCAGGGGAGGGCATTGCAGAATCAGAGTGGATGAAGTGGGGAGGGATCTCGAGGCCATTTGGCCCAACCCAGCCTGTTCAGGAACTACATGGAACAAGAAGCTGAGGAAATATTTCTGTGTTCCTGTGCTGCTGCTTCTTCCCTCCTTGAAATTACTTTTTTAGTACTGGTAAGGAGTTTCTGATCCCATCTTGAAAATCTTAGCCCATAGTCATAAGCAACTATGGAATTTCTTTGAGACATGCCTCTATGTAACTAGAAGCCTGTTTTTGCCAAATGCTAGTTTTCAGAGGAAGATGGGTGGCAGTCAAAGGTTCTCAGTCTGGCCTTGGTTTTCATGACAAATTTTCATATAAGGAAACCTACTTGGCCTAATCTTAGTTTCCACGGGTACTGAGTTTGTCCATTTTCATGGGCTTATTGTTGGACTAGTGGAACCGTAAAGTTGTCAGGTTGAAATGGATGCATATGCAATTATTTTCATAAACAAAGCATAAGTGCATGCTTCCTGACCTCTGCTTGGAAGTGCTCTGTTAGGCATTTGACCCTCCAGGCATACACAAAGGAGCAATAGGCTTTTATTTTTACTTGTCTGGGGGAAATGTATGCATTTTTGAAATTCTTTTTCTGGCTTTGTGTTTGCTTTGCTGTTTTTTCTCTCACCAGGACTGATGTGGATTTTCTTGGCTGTATTGACTGTCCTTAAAAGCCCAACAATCGCTCTTCACATTAGTATGAAGACATCAGGCAAAACATTGGCAATTGTCACATCAATTGCATCTGGGAAAAAGCCAAAAAAACTTGTGGATTTTTTCCCTTAGCACTGCAGAAACATTCATCCATTTCCAGTGAAAGGGTGTCAAAGCGCTTCTGCTTGTATGTGATGGGAGTGTTGCCGCATCTTGTAATTTTCTTTGCTGTTGATCCCACTCTCCTATAGGAAGGGTCAGGTCAAATGCTTCTCTGAAGACCAAGTCTCCCATTTCCAGCAGGAAATCTCTTGGGTGGAGAGGATAATGTTACAGAGACTAACATTACAAACAGCTCTGCTGCCTCTGGCACAGTCTGGAGCATCACAGACCAATAACTCCTATCATGTCACTCTTGCGGCACCTTATTATCTATGTTTTTCTGTAAATCCGATCTGAGACTGTCATTACCAGTTTCAGGTAGGTGAACACCATCTGGGTGAAATAACCATGTACCAGTGATGGGCTGGAGGGGGCTCTTGTTAGTTAATCATCCCTACCTTCCCTTTGATGAGTTAATTTGTCTGTTGAGCCATGGAGGAGCCCCCAAGAGCTCCCAGGAGCCCCTTGTTAAAATTCTGCCGACAAATGGAAAGATAGGGATGATTTCACTCTTTTTGCTGGAGCCTTTGCTATCTATGATATTGCTAAATCATCCATTATGCATAACTTTCTATGCAATCTTTTTGTTACAGTTCTGAAAGCATATTACTTCTTTGTGCATTTACTTTTTAAACATTGTCACTGGATACCTAAGCCTCCTGAAAGTCTCATATCATGAATTAAGGGTAATTTCAGTACTTCCATGTGGCCTTTTAGTAGCTGGCATGGGAAGTTCCTTGGTTGTGATGCTGGGGCATACTCTTTTTTTTTTTTCCTTCAGTTATTAATACTGTGTTTATTTACTTGTTTTGTAATAATGCCTAAAAAGCCTGTAGTAGGGGGAGAGTCTGTGTGTACTAGTGTCCTTGGAAGGAACAAAGGTAGTGAAAGAAGAAAAGAGCTAGTCCTTGGGGTTTGTAAGTGAAGATAAACCAAACTTACTTTTCCTTTGGAGGTCTGTGAGCGCTGCTCTTTCACCAGACTCCTCTTCCTCCCAGGCAACTGGAGGCAGCTACAGCCTGCTGAGCTTCCCTAGTCCAGGAAACAACACAGGTCAGAGCTGCAGTTGTGCCAATGTGATGTGGAACTACCAAACCCAAAGAGAGGTTGCCTTAAGTAGTATATCCCAACATGGAGACTTACTTATCTCCAAACCTGAGATGAAGAAGAAAATTAAATACAAAAATAAAACCTCAAGTGGACAAAAGCACACAGAAGACTAGGAAGCTAAGAAATACTATCATTTGGAAGATGCTCTAGTCCCTTTGTAACTGGTCAGAGAGGGTGTGTTAGCTCTGATACAGTGCTCTTCAGCCAGATTAGGGTGAGCTCTTGCAAGGCCATATGTATGCCTCTGCATAGTGCTGATGGCTGCTGGGGGGGATTTGATAGCTTTCACTCAATATTAATGTTCCTCCTAGGCTCTCTTCTGAGAGAGAGCAAACCTCTCTCTCAGAGGAACACAGGCACACAGAGAAAGTGATGAAGGGATACTGGAGCAGATCTGGAGGAGTGAGTTGGGATCCTACTGGGCTATGAGCTCTGGCTGAAAATGACTGTACTGTACCAAAGAGGTTCCTGCAGAGTTAGTTAGCACCTCTGTATTGTGTTTTCAGAACTGGGCTGGAAGGATTATTTGGCTATGTCCCATACAGACACAAATGATTTCCAGGAATCTGCACTCCACTGCAACTGGAATCATGTCAGGGTCTCCACATTGGTCAGTTCAAGTCCAGTATGATCAGAGGTAATGGACCACATGGGGATTAATTCACTCCTGGTCCATCAGCGTCACTTTACAGAACTGCTCCTGGCATGTGCAGCTCTGTGAACACTGTCCAGATGTACTTGAGCTGCCTTTCTGGGCTCCATCTGGACCCAAGAGGGTTTGTTATGGAAAGCCCCATGATGTGCAGAGGTTTTTCTCTTTCAGGATCTCTCACAAGATTAGACTTACGAAACTTTGATTTTTAAGCCCACAGCTAAAGAAGGAAAGAGACATGCCCCTAAACTTAAGCCTGTAATAGCTCCTATTTCCTAAAGCACGTCTTTGAAAATGATGGATGTATGTTCGTAAAGATATGCATGTCAGAAACTTACTAATAAATTGCTTTTGTGGGTATTGGTCTTTCCAGCCTGAAGCATCTAGGAATGTTGCCTTCTCAGGGCTGCTACTCCAAGTTGCACTATACAAATTGCAGGAACTTCAAACTGGACCCTTCCTCTTGATCTCCCATTATTCTCTCCTGCGTGATCACTCCAGTTGCCCTCTATCACTAGAATGGTACCTGTTTACCACAGTTTCTGTCAGCTTGGATTTCTCCTCAAACCACATTCACAGAGATGACAAAAATCCACTCATGTGTCTTGTCCTTCCCTACACCTGCTTCTGGGAGTGCAGTGACAGATACCAATTTTATTGTGTGCCAATGTTTCTGCTGTGTTTACAGCAGATTTAAGAGTTTACATTAGGCCACAGTGTTACCTTCCAGTTTCCCTAATTCTATCTGCTGGCAATCCCAGCTATGTGGTTGGGGTGGCTGCCCCTGTCCTAAAGGAATTTGTGTCAATTTCTGCAGGGACAAATCCTCCCTGTGCTAAACCGCTTTGCTGTATTTGCTCAAACTCATATTTTGACAGAGGCCTTCTGTCCACATCCACCAGAAGAGATTGCTTTTTTTCAGATGCACTTGGAGGTAGATGTGTTGGAAGCTGCCTGTACGTGGCTGATAACTGAGACGAAGCATCTATGTAGCACGATCCATGCCCTTTTCTAATTTGTCTTTGAATGACAAATGTGTCTTCACTGAGTCAGCAAAAGAAAAGATCCTACAGTAGAATTCATTGCCCTTCTATCCCTTTCAACAGAGTGACTAGGTTTTCCTAATTCCTCCCCAAAATCCGTCTTTTAAAGAGCTCTTACAAAGACATCCCTCAAATGTATTGTGCAGAACTACATTGTACTCTCTAGTAATTTATGATTCAGGCTCATAATGTGCTGTTATTTCTTTAGGATTGCCCTCAACAATGCTGGTGTATTCCAAATAAAAAAGTAATTGAATTAAAAAATTTAAATCTTTGTGAAAATCAAAGTTGTAGAGATTCGGAGGTAGTCCACATTAGTCTTCACCACTGCTGTCCCTAGAGAGTCAACCCGTAAGAGTTGAGTGTGAATGACCTCTAAAGAGAAAAACAGATTTCATTACAAACTTCTGCATTTCACAGATAGTACTGTAGTATAAAAACATGCTTTTTTTCAATAGCAAAGGAGTGAAAATGCTCATGGATTTGGAATGGAAACGTAGAAAATATTTAAATGTTTGAATCCATTTGAATTGTTTCTGTGCAAAGAAAATGCAATTCCTGGTGCCCAAACTGTAAACTCCAAAATTCCTGGAGATGTCTTCCTCCTGCTGCTTGAGTGCTTTGGATATGTGCAGGTGTCCTTTCTGATTTTAAAGATATCAGCTAATGAAGGATCAGGGCCACTTCACCTGGTGTCCTCCTCTGAAATCCAGTAATTGTTTTGCATCAGGGGTAATTGTACCTAGAAATATTAGACAAACCCACTGATTCAGACTCGAGAACTCTTGACTATCTTCCCATATTGCATTCCATGATTTGGTTAGATTATATCTTATCTCTAACCTTCTTGCTTCAATAAACACACAATATCTAACTTGTCTTCTTCCACCTTATACACAAGGAAAATCATCAGTGTTTAATCTGTTGCTGGTGTTAATGGCACAATTCCTCATCCTAATTCCAATTCACTCTGCCTGATATCCCACAAATGCCTTTGAGAAAGGCATTTTATCCCTGATACTGTGACAAAGACACTTTCTTCCTTCGTCACTGCTGTTTGACTTTCTTCAGACTTCATAATGACCTTTTGCAGGCTCTGGTGGATGACACAGGCTTACATACAAAAGTCTGTAAAGGAGTGCCACATCCCAGGCTGTCAGCTCCAAAGGTTCCTGGCAGCAGATCCCTGATCTTGAGCTACTACAGTAGCAAGAAAGTGTAGTCTCTTCACTAGCAAAGAAAAGAATGGAAAGAGTATACAGTAAAAAACAAGGCAGTAACACAACAGCTTTTTTCTTTCTTTCCTTTTCTGTTGGGCACATTGCAGACACCCCATGCTCTGCCCTCCTGTAGGCTCTGCAGCTTGGGAGCCTTACTCAGTACAGCTGCCATCATGGCAGCCTGGTGGGGATCAACAAGGACTGCTTTTGCAATTATTTTTGATTCCAAGACCCGTCTAAAGTAAAATATTTTCCTACATAGCTTTGTAGTAATTTGGGAATCTTCCAAGATGAAAGCTCTGCCGAATTGTCAGTTCACTTTCTCCTTCATATCTTTCCTTGGGACAAACACGTCTGTGTGATTATCTCTACAGGTAAAGACTTACCTTACAGGCTTTGGATGTTTTCTGGGTTTTATATCCCCAAGCTAAGTTATGCAAAGAGAAGGCCCCATTCAAGCAATATGTTTTGTGGGCCCTTTGTTTTTCTAAGACACTTACTGAGTTGCTGTTCTATTATAGCCTCTTCCGCCTGCATTTTAGGGGGTTGGCCTGGCTCTTCATGTTAAAATGAATGGCCTCCATGCTCACTTTTGAAGTCAGTCATGACTGTGTCCTTTTCCAGTGGTCCAAACTTGTCTCTTTTGCTGTAGCCCTGATGTTCTCCCTAACATCCACTGTGTCACAGAGATACCTTTGTGTTTCTGATAACGGAGTTATATCTTACACAGCAGCCTTGTTCTGTGTGTCTGTTCACTACTCTCTCTGTGTCAGCTTTGTCTGGAAACTGCCATTCTGGAATCCTAGTATTAAGTGAGCAAATATTATAGTGTCATTTTCTGTACAAAAAATGGCAAATTCACCAATTTCTGTGAATATACAAAATAAACTTCTTCTTAGCTGTGGGCTCTGACTCCAACACTCTTGATAACCAGTTTTTAAGTCTTCTTCTGACAGCTGGAAGTTCAGTGGAAAGTACTTAGGGATGGGGAATTTGTACACTGTTGTTGTTGGTGAAATGTCCCCTGCTTGGAAGGGGGTGGTGGTGTTGCTCTCCCACCATGACTACAGCCTACAGGCACTATGGCCTGGAGAAGTTGACTAATCTGTGAGCATCAAATCCCTTTCTATAAAGCAAGGGTTATAATCCTCCTTTCTTGATCTTGTCTGTTTGAACTGTGAGTACTTTCTGCAGATACTTTCCCTTGATATGTGACTAGAGATCATTCAGTGCAATGGGGGTGTTTCCTTGGTAGTGCTAGACTACTACTTAAAAATTCAAATTGCAGGAGCTGGATAGTAGTGTTAATCATCATAATGAAGACGGAGCATGATTTTTGATGCATGACAGTGGAAGGAAAGGCTGAGAGATAGATTTCTAAAATCACCGAGTGCATGCTTTCAAAGACAGGAGTTGCTCAGCAGCCAGGTGACAACAGGCATGTTGTTTATTCAACAGAGAGGCTGTGAACTTAACTCCTTACTCAAAAAGAAAACTTGCTTCCTAAATGCAGACATATGGAGGGTTTTAATGGCAGTTGCAAGACATGTGGCTGGGTTATGCCACTACGTGTGAGTTTATAAAGACAGAGGGCGTATATCTGTTGAGGGAATCTGTGAATGCCACCACTATTTAAAAGTAAAAACATTCCTCACCCTGAAAAGAAAGTCAAAGAAAAACTGTGTCTGAGGGGACAGGCTCTACCATCTCCAAGGCAGTCGGATGTGTTCTCTGCACTTCTGTTCAGCTGCATGGATGGCTTTTAGCCTGACCTTGCCCAGAGTTTCTATCTAGAAGTTGGCCTCACTCAAGTTGAGACTTTAAAATTATGCTAAAAATTACTCGTACTAAAGACCTGCAAGGGAGGGAAGAAGTACTGGAAAACATACTAAAATGTGTGTCTGAATCAGTTTCCATTTGGTGCTCCTGTTACAGCAATCATCTGGATGCCAAGACTGGTGTAGTACTGGGGGCATCATGTGGAAGGCAGTAGGCAGGAATCAGTGTGCAGAGCCCTTGCTGCTTCAATCCTGTGATGTTCTGATCTGAGCTCGTACAGCAAGTACCCACAATGGTGTTATCTGCAGAAGTGCAAAGTTGAGGCAACAGCAGCAGCAGGGGTGTTACACCGCATGACTGGTTTCTGTGGTGATGTCTTTCAGACTGGCTGTAGCACGAGTGAGATGTATGTAAGGACAGAGAACATTTGTGCTTTGCTTTGGAGTTTCTTTTTTTTGGTATCTTGTCATGGTTTTCAGTGAGGAGCAGATGAATGGGTATCCTGCTTAACAGACCTTAAAGAGAAACTGCTTGTAGCCTAAAAAACACACCAAAGTATCAATTTATGTGTTTTAAAGATGAGGTGGCTTCATTAAAAATTGTAGGATCTTGCAGTTTTTCTCCAAAGAAAATACTGCTAACTCCACAGTTCAGCTGGCGGGTATCCATGCCAGACTGGAGCTTTAGTCATACACACAAGTCTTCTTATGGTACTAAAAATCATTTAGTTTTCTTCTAAAGTCACGGACAAGGAGCTAAAATTGTCTCACTCAAATATGCATTTTTGAATTTCAGAATTAAATGTAATAAAGGAGATTTTTATTTTTATTCTCTTTTGATGAGACACGCAATGAGAGAGCGAGGATGCTGCGTTAGAGCATCTTTTGATTTGCTATTTGCTATGTGTTAATCTTTTATATTTCAAAGAAGCGTTTGTACCTATACTGGGTGTTTGGCAAATCCAACAGCTCATTAGATGTTAACAATAGCAACGCTGCTAAATACAAAGGATTCATAGGCAAAGTACCCCTCAGGCTATATCTCTGAGAGGAAAAGTAGCAAATAGAATCAGAAACTAATTAAATAGTCAGCTAAAGCGAGCATAACTTAAAAAAGCTCTAAAACTACCAAAAATGGAAACATATTACAGTTATCTGCATTCACAGTGCAGAACAAGTTTGGTAGTATTTAAGATAATTCTCTAGTGCCTGCTATTTTTAGTCCAAGGGTAAGCTTCTGTAAGAGCCTTTCAGCGTTGCATCCCTTTAACCTGGCCTAACAAGCTAAGCCAGTAAGCTGTCTGATTTCCGCCTTACAGGAGGCAAAGAGATAGCTGAAACAAACCATTTGTGGTGCAAACGCTCAGCCTATCTTGTCTTAGGAGCTTTCTTTGTATGGATTTTTTTTTTCCAAACGTCTCAGTATTAAGCTTGCTTGTCAGAGACTTAAATTGTCAGGCTTTGCTGTTTGGGAATGGTAGAAGCGCAGGAATGAAAGGAAGATTTTATAGACTCAGCCTAATGGAAATAAACATTTCCGCATTGCCAATGGTGAAACCTGATTAGGGCAGTTTAAGCTATTGCTATTGACGTGTCTGAAGGAAAAGGAATGTATTTAGTTTTTCTCAAGGAAGGAGGGGCAGAAATAAAGGGCCTGATTTCCTTCTCACTTACACTTAATCTGTCCTTGTTTAACTCCACCAGTTTTGCCTGGTGATCCTTGGTTTGTGCTAATCCAAGGGAAGCTAGGCTGGAGTTGGCATGGTGGTCCCTGTGCCCCCAGTACTCGGATTTACGGCACTCTTTGCCATCAACACGGGGCAAAGTCACACGGGGCAAAGCCAGAGGCAGTTGTAAACATGGTGGTGCTCATTGCACTCTGGTGTTTTGGTGCTTCAGGTGAATAAGACTTGACAATATTGCTCCTTCATAGGTAGCTGACTCTTTTTTGCTTAAAATACTCTGTGGTGGGATGTTCTTTCCCCTCCTCCTTCATGTGTAGAATCAAGTGCAACCATGTTTACTTTCTTGTCTCCCTGTTTGCTCTTCCTCTCTCCCCTTCTTTCCCCTCCTTACCCCCTGGTGGCGTGTGTAATCCTCATGTATGTTTACAAAACAGGATTTCATTGCTTCCTAAACATGAGTGGTCCCACCCACTCCTCTCAGCCAGCTGAGCAAGGCTTGGACACTCTCATCCTGGGCTCTTTCCAATCTACAGCTCCGTTCCCATCTTTCTTCCCTGTCAATTTGGGTACTTTCCCTGCAAGAGCAGGGAAAAATATCTCAATACAAAGGGCAGCTATCATAGCTAGGAAAATGTAGGCTGTGTTGAACCCAGTGATCTGCAGGGTCCCCTCTCTGGTTTAGTATTCAAATGGTTTCAATTTTCTTATTATTCTTGGGGTTAGGCACATCCTGTGGGGTTTTGGCTGTGCATCTAGCTGCTACACAGGCTCAAGTTACAACTTGTGTTAACTTCAGTGGGGATAACTTTTAAACTGAAGGTGCACTTGACATGAACAAATAATGTCAGTGTATTTCCAGTAGGGAATGCAAGCTGAGCATGTACCACATTGTAGGTAAGATGAGCCCAAGCCACTTTCAAACTCACTGTCTTAGTCATAGCAATGTAGTGCTCAGCTGCAAAACTCACTTGGTAAGGAGGAGGAATTAGCCCTTGCTGGCCTGTGGCTGTACTGCTCTTAGTCCTGGGGCAGGGTGGTGCAGACACACTGTGTAGGAGTTGCTGTTCTCAGCTTAAGCATCAAAATACACTAAGAGCAGAGGACCAGGTCCCTAGCTAGCATAAATCTGTATAGCTCTGTTAAAACCTGTGGAGAGGCCTTAATTTACTGCAGCTGAACATCTGGGTCTAAGTTCTTTATCTTTTGGTTACCAGCAGGATTAAATAAAAGTACCCCAAATTATTTATTGTAGGTGCTGTGGCAGCATCTCAAAGCCCAATGGTAAAACAGGACATGGTTATGAAAGGGGTTATGTGAACAAATAACAAAAAGTCCTGTCTAAAGGAACTTAATTAATAATGTTATGTAGTGCATTGATAAGTAAGTACATCTGGACTTGACTGACAAGTGTCATCTTTTAAGAGGAAAAAAAAATATGCCCAGTTGGATTTCTGCCATTTCTGGTGGAAAAGGGGCTGGATAACGTGAGTGCCTAACTAAAACAATTGCAGTCTTTCACATCACACAGATGGAGGGCTCATGATCAGGGACATGCAGACTTTTAAAAAACTAGCAGAGAATGAGCAATAAATTCAGTCTTGACTAAGGAGTAAATAGAGGAGAGGCAACTGCAGTGGGAACTGTAGTGTGCACCACAGTATGCAGGCACTACATAACTCTGCCAGACTGGCTGGGAGAAATGGACATGGTAATGTAAACTAACAAATTAGTTTTACATTTTATTGTCAACTCCCTTTTATTAACAGGATCTATGAAGACTAGTCAGGAAATTTAGGAAACTTAGGAAACTTAGTCCAGGAAACTTAGAAATAAGCTAACTGCAACAGATAGCTCTTCTGTGATGGTTTTTTTTTTAATATTTTCTGTTTTAGAATCACCACCTCTACTTTACAATTCTATTTACATATACAAAATTGAATTAAAAGAACAATAAAGTCTTAGCACTGAATGAAAAATTGAGGAGATATGTAACTGATATGTAATGTAACCAAGTGTTTAACCAGTGGAAAATTCGCATGAATCTCCTCATCATCAGAGTGTTCTTGGTTGTAGAGGTTTACCAGGTTGCACTGTTCAGTCACTGCTTTTTGAGGTGAGGACTTATTTGCTTGCTGGGAGGGGCTTTCATTTTTTTTTTTTTTTTGTGGACTGTGAAGGCGCTGTGAAGAGCCTGACAAAAGTCACCTGTTTTCTGTGCTGTTATCCCTATACCTGCTAGGGTGTTCCTTACTGCGGGATCTTCACATTCTCATTTGGTGCTTCATTATAAAGGAGTCTTTATTGCTTTCAGCCTAGGACACTTAGCGTGCAGGTACCTGAGGTTTATTTTATCTGTCTAAACCACTTCTCTAAATGGTGTGTGTGTCAGTCAACACGTCTGCTAGTACATACGAACAAGGAGGACACTGAAGGACATTGCTGTGCCACCTAAAAATAATGTAGAGCTACACAAGTAAAATATACAGAGAAAATGAATCTTTAGGCTTGTAAACAAGTTTTTGTTGTATCTGAGTAAACTCTCTTGACCATCTCAAATCCAGTTAAATTACCATAAAAATGATGGGAAGTCCAGATGTATTAATGATGTACTCATCCATTCATGATTCAACTGTAAGGAAAACCAGTGCTTTTCTTCCTGTAAGACGTGAATCGTGTTTATCGTACCTGTTCAATGGGCATGTGTTAGGCTTGATGAAGATGAACACGCTGAGAAATTAAAATATCATAAAAAGCATTTAATGAATTTGATACTTTACAAATGCTAATTTCCTGGTCAAATTAAATTCCAATTTTCTAACAGTAAAAGCACCAGATAGAAGTGTCTTATTTTGTAGCTTAAAAAGGAATTTTTGAGTGTGCATTTCATTTGTACAAAACTGGTCTCCCTGTAAATTAACAAAATATAAAAATCTGTGTAAACTCTTCTCAGCTATATTGTGTACAATTTTACCTTTAAATTTGTATCTCTTTAAAGTCATAAATCTCAAGATAGAAGTAGGGATGATAATAGACATCCTGACATATCCAATATAATTAAAACTAAAGGAAATGCAACACTGAGATAAAGAATGGACAAAAGTGACAAGATAGTGCTTCTTGTTGGCAAAGGAAGAGTCCATACTGACACTCAAGTGCAGTTTTTAGAGATATTTGTCATGATAAAGAGGACAAACAAGTTTTTACATCAATTACATATGTGAAGTCATCGCTGCAAAATATATGTAGCTTTTTTTTTTCCTCCAGGATATGCTATGCTGCCTTACAAAGGTATTCGAATGTTGAAAAATCTTATGTCAGTGCACAGAGAGATTAGTGTGGGCATGGACTATAAATCAAGTAAATAAATAAATCTGAGCAAGCAGTGCTTGACTATTTGGACTGAAATATTGCTGACACTGTCGTTGAAAGCTCTGCAACAGGAGAGTCCCAAATGTCTTCCCTACCTTATGCTGTACCCTGCCTTCTCCTTCTTCCTTCTTTCTACAGTACCCACTCCATATTAGAGCTTGTCCAGACTGGGGCCCCAAGATCTTTAACTCTCTACCTCCTCCATATTATTTAGGTGAATAATAATAATTAAAAACCCCTGTCAGAGTTGTTGCTCAGGACCTTGTTACAAGCATGAGCGACTGTCTCTGTGTGGGGAAGGGAGGATGGGTAAGAGGTGCCATTTGCTGTTCCAAGTGGCAAAGCTTCTGGGTGCTGAGCTCAGAGACAGCCTACCTAACCTCTTGCACACTGGGCGCTGAGCTACTCATGCAGGTCAGGCTACCTATCCTGCATCCCCTTGCCCAGATCACTCGCTCCTCTGCCCACCTGTGCTGCCCCGGCAGTTCCGGCAGACAGGAAACTTCACCTCCAGCCCAGCTTCTCTGGCTTCACTCTTGCACAGTGAAGAAAAACTTAGAGCCTTTCTTTTTATTGTGGCTCTCCATCAGGCACTTTCTTTCTTTTGCGCTTTTACACTTTCCCTGCTCTTGGTTTTACCCACCAGAAACACAGAGAGAGTTTTATGCTTCGTTGTGGAGCTCAGCCCAAACCTAGCCCATTGTGGGCTGGACAAGACATGCCAGAGCTTCTCCTGCTGCAGTTCCCCACCCATGAAGACCAGGTGGACTTTGTTAGCCCTGGACAAAGCAGCACAATAGTAAGTCCATGGTGTGCCTCAATACTACAGGCATGCAGGTCCTTTACAGTGTCAAGTCCTTTACAAGTTAAAAAGCCCCCCTGACGAGCTAACCCAGTAAGAAACATGGTTAGAGCGTGTATTTGGTAATCAGCAAATTAGTCTATATAGTCCTCAAATGCTGAGGTCCAAACTGGTGATAAGATGATTCGTTTTCAAGTGTTTTCTCAATATTGTGCTCAGGATCAAGTATAAATTGAATAGAGTGACCTTTTGACACTGAGTTAAATTGACTGCATTTGCAAAGATTCTGTGGTTTCACTTATTATAAATTTTTGATATTTGGGATACCGCTGAAGTGGTATCCAGCACAATATCTTGTCATTGGTCGCCTTAATACAGTCAATAGCACAATAGCTTCCTTGCAGATTGTTTTTTGTTTTATTTTTTCTTTGGAATCAAAGATTACTGTGATAAACAGGAAGGATGCAGTTTACACAAATCAACTTGAAATAGCTTGCAAAATGTGGATGAATTTTGGTCAAAAGATGTAAAGGATGGGTTGCTAGCTAGATCCTCAAGTTCATGAGATGAGTAAGTCAATTAGTGGCTCTTCAGTTTATTATAAACTTAATTTCCAGGCTGTAATGGAAACTTCTGAACTGCAACAACTTGTTAGAAGTAATAAAAAAAGGTCACTTTGTGGTAGAGGAATATTCAGTAGGCTTTTTTAAATGGACATGTTTAGGTTAGAGCAGTAAGGTTAGATTTTTCACTTGTAAGGTAGTTATCTTACAGGAAATATGGCAGCATTACTTCCAGTGATCCAAGGGCATGATCTTAAAGAAAAGCCTATTTGCAAGTGGTCTGTGCTGTGGTTTTGAGTTGTGATGCTTTAATACCAAGTGCTTGACACAGTTTTACAGTGTCAGGAGAGCATCTCACAGAGAGAAAGCAATCTGAGTTCAGTTACCAAGGTTGCAGTTGCACATAAGAACTTTCTGAGAAATAAGCAACATGTTGATAATGATGATAATGAAAAATAGTTTAATTTAATTTTGTTGTATTTTATTATATTTTATTTATGTTGTTATACTCTGAAGAGGGGTGGGGGGAAATGGATTCTGCTAGTACTCCCATCTCCTTCAGCCTGTGGACATTTAGCAGGTCCCTCCAGTGGTGCCCTAATGTTCCTGGGAGTGATGCTGGGGGTTTGTGCCCCTCTGGGACCTAGCTCTGGAAATTAGGCACTGTAGTACTTGAATAATAATATTTATTTTTATTCATATCTGTCCTATTTTATGTTTATGTTTATCGGTATATTTATATTTATATTATGTCTAGAATAATGATATTTATTTAATATCGTTTTTGGGGGAAGAGCATTTTGGGGTGGTACAGCACATTACTTCAAGTCTATATTTGGAGAAATCCAACTGGAGTGAAACTTTTACGTAAATATGGGCAAGTGGTTGGTCCTACAATTGAGATATATCCACATTCCATATGAAGGGCAGTGGGGCTGCTGAAATCAGAAGGCAGGCTCTGGATTCAAGTGGTCTTTGCCTGCAGGTGCATGTGAGGAGTATGAATATAGCTGTCCTCTTCAAGAAAAGAAAATATCTTGTTTCCTTTCCATACCCTAAAGGCATTTGCACAGGGGTGGTGATAATTAATCCCCATATTTCTACTTCATATAAAGAAATCTGGCTGTAATTTTCTCCTAGTGGGACTCCATTTTGTTTTTAAAGATAATTGATAGCTCTGGACTTAAGCATTTCAATTATGGGAGTGTCTCTTGGGGACCAGACTAACAGACCTTGGAAAAATGTTCTAATGCAAATGCATCATGTGAATTTGTACTGTAAGACAACGCAGGATGCCTAAGGATTTGCAAAGCAGTTGAACAGTAAAATAAAAGCTGAGAAAGTTCTTGAAATATATAAGGGCATGGGACTGATTGTGAGCAGGTAAGGTGGAGCAAGTGATTCACCACTTGGACCACTAATTCATCTTTGGCCCTGGGTACAGCCAGCTCTAAGTTGACGAAAAGGTGGTGCTTGCCTTGGACAGTGCATGGAAAAGGCAGCAAAATTAACATGAGAGCTCTGTCTGTGCCATGCTGTGGCAGGTTGGCTCCTTCTGTACCAGAAGAGGGGAACCTTGGGCTCCAGTTCTTCCCTTTCATGGTCCTTGACTTCAGTTCTCATTTTTCTCTGTCAGGAGTAGGAATACCAGCCAACCTTCATCCTAATCCCTGTACACCTCCTACCCTCCCAGTGCTTCTGTCCAGCCTGTGGCTCCTTATCCTCTTGTGGCAAAGCTTGGTTTGTGGGGCTAGTGCTGAGACAGCATCTGCCCCTACTCCTGCATGTTTGTTGGCAGGAGGTGCTCAGGGCCTGAGTGGTGTTAATGAGCTTTTCAGTGCCTCTGCGTCCTTATGTGCAAAAGAGGGTGATTCTGTACCCCTCGTTTCTTAAGGAAAAGACACTCTTAAGGACATCCTTACTCCAAAATTTGTAATTAAGGAAGTAAGTCCTGTTGGAAATCCCTGGTGTGCTCACAAGTCAATTTTGTTTGTTTGAAGGTAGAGCCATAATGTATTAGCATTTTTAGATCTCTCATATTTTCAGCCGGAGGAAAATATTTTATTTTCTTTGTTAATTGTGCTGTGAATAGATCTTAGGCTGATGAGGAGAAATGAGTTGATATGTTGAAATGGTGATCCCTTGTGAGTTCTGGTGTACACCTGGCTGCTCTGAATTGCTTACCAAGCTGGGCTGCTGGAGTGGTGACAGCTTCTGCCAGCTGTGGATCTGTCCCAAAGTTTCCTGGGCTTTTTACAAAGATATGGCCAGCTGCCACTGCTCCCAGCTCCTTGGGGCTGTGGATTAATAATGCAGCTTAGACCCTGATCTTTCAGTATGAATCACAGTGGGCCCATGTGCTATTCAAATTGTCAGTAAGGAAGCTTCAAAGCATCATCATTCATTAGCTGATTTCATTCCTTGAGATACAGTCAGCAAAAGTTGTGGATGCACTAATCACAATTGAAAGGGAGAGGAGAAGTCACCCAGAGGGAAGATGTTGGAGATAATATGTTGAAAATATTTTCTAAAAGATGGGCTTGATTCTCTTTAGAATGGATCAGCATACCTGTGCTGATGCAAAGAGCTACAGGATAATCCTGAGTCAGGACATCTGCACACTGGCTTCAGGGTTTTCAAGAAGGGATCACAGAAACACAGATAGATGGGTTGGAAGGCACCACAGTGGGTCAGCTGGACCAACCTCCCTGCTCAAGCAGGGCCATCCTAGAGCATGTGGCACAGCATTGTGTCCAGACAGTTCTTGAATGTCTCCAGTGACAGAAACTAAACTACACAGCCTTTCTGGGCAACCTGTTCCAGTACTCTCAATCACAGAGCAAAGAAGTTCTTCCTCATGTTCAGGTAGAAAGTTTTGGGCATCGGTTTCTGCCCACTGCCTCTTGTCCTGCTGCTTGGCTCCGCTGAGCAGAGCCTGGCTCCATCCTCCTGCCACCCGCCCCTCAGGTACTGACAGACATTGAGGAGCTCCCCTCCCAGTTGTGGCTTCTCGAGGCTGAACAGGCCCAGCTCCCTCAGCCTGTCCTCATAACAGAGATGTTCCAGTCCCTTCATCATCTTTGTCACCCTCCTCTGGGCCTGTTCCACGAGGTCCATGTCTCTCTTGTCCTGAGGAGCCCAGAGCTGGACACAGAACTCCAGATGAGCTTCCCAGGGCTGAGCAGAGGGGCAGGATCACCTCCCTCAGCCTGCGGGCAATGCTCTCCCTGATGCACCCCAGGGTACCATTGACCCTCTTGTCCACAAGGGCACTGCTGGCTCATGGATGCTTGGTGTCCACCAGGTCCTTCTTTGCAGAGCTGCTTTCCAGCAGTTTGGCCCCAGACATGTGCTGGTCCCTGGGGTTATTGTTCCCCAGGTGCAGGATCCTGCATTTGCCTTTGTTGAATTTGAAATGGTCCCTTCCTGCACATCTCCCAAACCTACCCAGGTCCTCCTGAAGGGCTGCACAGCAATCAGGGACATCAGTCCAAAGCTTCTACCCACTTTATGTCATCCATGAACTTGCTGAGAAGGCATCTGAACATTCATCCAAGTCACTGATGAATAAACAGTACTGGGCCCAGTATTGAACTTTGGGGGACACCACTTGTGATAGGCCTCCAACTAGAGCTCATGCCACTGATTACCACCCTCTGGGATCTGCTGTTCAGCCAATTCTCAGTCCACCTCATTGTCCACTCATCCAGCCCACTCTTCGTGAGTTTGCCTATGAGGGTGTTGTGAGAGACAGTGCTAAAAACCTTGCTGAAGTCAACGTGGACAATATCCACTGCTCCCCCCTTATCCATCCAGGGAGTTTTTCCATCATGGAAGGCAGTCAGGGTGGTCAATCATGATTTACTTATCCTTAGTGAAACCATGCTTGATTACCTCTGATTGCCTTTGTGTCATCCATGTGGATATAGGTGGCCTCCAGAATGAGGTGCTCCATCACCTTTTTAGGGATCGAGATGAGGCTGACTGGCCTTATTTTTGAGTGGCCAGTACTGGGCCCAGTACTGAACCTTGTGGAACACCACTCATGATACCACTCATAACTCCTTGCCATTTTTGAAGACTGGGGTGACATTTGCTTTCTTGCAGTCCTCAGACCCCTCTCCTGATCTCCACAACCTTTCAAAGATGACCAGAAGCAGCCTCACTATGATGTCTGCCAGCTCTCTCCAGCATTCATTGATGCGTTCTGTCAGGGCCCATGGACTTGTGGATTTCAAGTTTTCCTAGGTTTTTCTAATCCAATCTGATGGTAATGACAGAGATTTTAAAATGTTGCATGATTGTTTTTTAAGAAAGAAATTTAAGGATAAATTACAGCATTGCTCCCTATATGCACCCTAAAGGGATGCCTGTGAATGACAGCATGGACAAGCTTCTGTTACAGCTCAATCTTTGGCCTCTGTGGATTGCTGACAAGTAACAGGTGTTACAGACATAAAATGCTAACCACAGGGTGAGCCCAGCTCCATCAATAGTTAGAATAAGCAAAAGAGAAGGAATCATCAGGGGTAGAGGATTTAAATACCTTTGCGTGGGTAAATTATCAACTCATTTCACTGACCAAAGAGAGAATATCTCTGGAGATGTTTTACTGAAGGCAGAAATGCAATTAGATTGTTACACAAGTATTACAGTGTTTTCAGACAGAGAATTATTTTTAGTGCTGTAGAAATATTAAAGTATTAGAGCAAAATGTGTAAAAGCAGAGAAGAGCACAGTTAGAAACTTTCAATGGTCTTTGGATTCCTAGATGGACTCATGTTTGAGGATTGGTTGATGTTCTGGCAATTTACCTCTGTAGCATTCACCCATAAAGAGTTACATAAATGCCAAATTTTATTTCCTTTCAGAGCTAATGGCATTCTGGATATGCTGGAAATTTCTGTTGTCATGTGGCTTTACATTTGAGATTATCCTCTGGTCCTTCTTCTTACACACTGTAGTTCATTTAGGTAGTTTAAATACCTAGGATCTGCTCCTATAAAGAGAAGCAAATCCTTCTTGTAAGATCCTGCTTGAAATTAGGGACATGGTGGAGTCAGTTCCAGAGAGCACACAGCACTTCCTCTGGCCTTGGCAGAGGTGGAGGGTGCTCGGCTGCTCCTGTTCCATCGAGCCTGTGTGGTGAGCAGGTTGGATGCCAGTCTGAAATGTGAACTTCTGCAGTGACACTGCTGAAACTGTGAAAAGAGCCTGCATTTGGCCATGGTGTTGCTTCTCCCCAGTGCTGTCAACACCATGACTCAGACTGCAACAGCAAAGGAGGAAGCTGCTGCTTCAGTGATTATTGCTCAGACATTGATGTACCCAACCATCTCTCCCTCTGCATGTCTCCTCAGCACCATTTCTGCTGTATCTAATAATTGTGTTTCTTTATAAACAATGATTTAGGACAATCATTTAGCAATAGCATAGTTAAACCTTTAAGAGGTTATCTAGCAATGTCATTTTCTTGACTAATGTGTTCCTGCTGCCATGTCGTTTGTGAATAGACATGTGTTAGCCAGCTAGTGTGCTTCATCTATGGTGACTTTGATTTATTTGCTCTGTAAATTGGGACTGAAGCAATAATGGAAAGTGACATTAATTGTTTAACAGAGTCCTCTTTGTCACATCCTCTGCTTTCTCTGGGGTGTTAGAATGTTGAAACTTGTACAAAACTAATTGAAATTGCTGTGATGAGGATCGGTGTCTGCTCAACTTTCTGTTCTTGAATGTCAGCGGACTTGAATGTCTGTTTAAAGCATGAGAGTGGAGCAGCTAATAGCAAATATCAGGTTTTCTTCTGGCATGCTATTATTAAAGAAGGCATTCCCTCTTAGAAATAGCAACACTTCCAGCTTCATTGTCAGCTTTATAAGCTGCAAGACTCAGCAGTGTGCCCCACCAGATGGACTTGCTGAAAACGTTCCTGGTGTAGGGCTGGGGTCAGGCAGCCAAACCAGCCCATGGACACCCTAGGCTCAAGGGCTGGCTCTCACACCATTCGTCTCACCACCTGTGTGGGATTTGAAACACCATTTGGAAAAAACCACCAGTACACACTTTCTTGCCCAATAATGCCTTTTCTTACCATTTTAGAAGTGACACAGTAATTTTTCTTTTCCTCTCAGAAAGTGGCTGTGAAAAGCTGAATTTGGAGCATGGTTTCATTTGGCTCCCTTCTGCCATTTTCATTCTCTACACACTGAATTATCACAGCTGTGTCCATATGTCTCCCTAGTATGGTGGAAGTCACCGGATACCAAAATTTGGATACTTTTTCTCAGTGGATAAGTGCCTTTTGGCCTTTCAAGTAAATGCTTCTCCTTAGCATTAGCTTGCCTGAGTATTTATTTGTTTCTTGGAGATGTTGCTGTAAGCACCAGAACAGTGCTCTGCCTTAGCTTTCTAGCTCAAAGACAGCTTTTATGTTAGAAGCTGTGAGGTGTGATTTGGCAGAGAAGCCTAGCAGGAGCAATTATCTGTGTGGTTTATGATCATCTCTGTTCGAGTCTGCTAGATAAAAGTATTACTGAAAAAACTCATGCTAAGGGGATACCCAGATTCACTTGATTATTTTTTTTCCAAAGTGTAACTTGGCAATGTTTTGCTGTTGCCTTTTTTAACTTCTTTTTTTGCTTGCTTGTTTGTCTTGCTGGTACTATTTGTCCTGCTAGTTCACTTCCTTACTTGAGATTTGAACTCAGCTGAAATTTTTTCACAGTGGGGACCTGGAGCATGATGAGCTGCTCTGAAGCTGGTGGAGAAACTCCCAATTTGATATCACTTGAATCAGTGAAAGGCTTTTCATTTACTTCAATAGCACTAGGATCAGCCTAGGAGTCCTAGATAATTGATCTGTCAAGATCAATTTCCAATCTCTCTGAAAAATAAATATAATGATTTTTACACAGTTCTATTTCTCAGTTCTAACTCTCAGCACTCAAAAAATCTGTATCTTAATATACAGTAGGGACTATATTTCATTAAAAATCAGGAGGCACTTAAATTTACTCAATTTGACAAAAAGAACTCTTGCTGCTGAAATAAGATATAAATTAACATTACAGGCACTTCTGATTAGAAATTAATCTACTTTTTATAATTGCAGTCAGAATTTGATAAATGCATACAATAGTGTATTGAGCACTCAAAAGACACGATTTGAAAGGACAACTTCAAAGGCAACCTGCCTAATATGTTTCTTTAAAAGAAACCCAAACAACCTGTCATTTACCATGAGTGCTGCTGGCTATTCTTACACCAGAATACTCAGGAATAAGAAGCTGTTTTGTTTTGGAGCAAGGATTTGCAGAAGTGTGGAAGGGAAACCCTTTCTTGCTTACACTGGACCATCTATGTGAATGAAGTTTTCCGTATTTTTCTGGTGATTGGTTTTGGTGTCCTGATTAGCTGTCTGAGTCCTGTAATTTTGTCACGTCAATTAGCTGGTGTTCAGTGTTGAAGAGCAAAAGAAATGGACAGCCTGGGCTGACACCATTGTTAGGTGTCAGCATCTTAGGCTCGTCCTGTAATACAATCCCTGAGTGATCACTTACCATTCTTAACACCTGACAAAAGAAAGAATTGTGGAAGAAAAGTAAACTAGCAATATGTCACGAGTGTGAAGAGATTTCTTTTGAACAGAAATGGATAATTTTATTGTACCTAATGACATTGTCTGAGATTCTGTTGCAGGTTGCTGTTTCAAGGGCCAGTTTAACTACGTGTTGTCTGCTTGTTCACACACAGAGGCATCATTTTGTTCCTTTTCTCACCTGGTTCCTCTTTTTGTTTCATCCTCTCCCACAGAAACTAGATGAAGAGAGCGAGGCAAACTTGCTAGCAGTTCTCACAGAAACACTGGACAGCATCCCTGTGGATGAGGATGGATTGCCTTCCTTTGATGCACTGACAGATGGAGATGTGACCAACGAAAATGCCGCTAGCCCCTCCCCAGTGCCCGACGGCGCCCCTCCGACCCAGGAGGCAGAAGAGCCGTCTCTAGTAAGAACCCTTCCTACTGTTTAACAGGAATTGGATGTGCCTCTGGCCACCCGCTGCATGGGTATGATGTAGTCACAGTAAGGTCTGGACTTTTCATTTAGACTGGAGAGGAAAATCAAGTAAAGAACTGAAAATTAGGCGGGGGAAACCCCCGCCCCCCACCAAATAGCCATAGGATGATTAATATGGCAGTCTATTAAAAAGTTGTTGAAAAGGTTGTTTTTGAAACTCTTAAGCTAATGGGGCTGACACTTTTGCTTATCATTCTGTTCAGATAAGTCGGGGTAATGATTCCTAACTCATATTTCATTTCTCAGGGCTCTTTTTGTTGTGTGTGTTTAGACATCATTTTTGGTGATCTCTGAAGAAAGGCCAAATGAGTCTGTTGGGATGCAGGGCTGATTTTGTGTCTTTACATTGATTTGACCAGTAAGCACCAGATTAATGCTAACCAGGGCAAAACTGAATCTTGGATGAGGATGTGGGTGAAACATTATATGCATTTTGCTTAGTAAATCTGGTCTGTGATGTGATTCTGTTTCTGCTGAAAGCCTCTTATCACTGGCTTCAGTGGGAGCAGAGCCAGATACCTGAATCTTGACACCATATCCATTACTCTGTTAAAGTTTATGTCTCTGTATGGATCAGAGGCCTCTTCATGTCAAACAGATCACTGAGAATTTCAATTTGCCCTGGATTCAGAGATCCAAGATCCCTGTCTGCTTGCCCCTCAGTATACTGCGGTAAAGGGAGCAGAAATGTGCTGCCAAGCCAGAAGGAAATGAAATCTGTTTACTCTGAGGAATATCAAGTCCTGCTTTTTGTTTTATTGTACTTTGCTTGCTGAAATTGATATAACAAACTTTAAGTAACTATGCAAAAATGTAGATAAGTCACTTTAATTGATAAAGATGTGTAACTTTACTCTTTTCCTTCCACTTCCCTTTCCCTCATGTGTTTGTAGCTTAAGAAGCTCTTGCTGGCTCCAGCCAACACTCAGCTAAATTACAATGAATGCAGTGGTCTCAGCACACAAAACCATGCAAACACTAATCACAGGATCAGAACAAGCCCTGTGGTTGTTAAGGTACAAACTTAATTTTTATAATAAGGAAAAAAAGAAAGTGTAACAAGGTCTTTTATGCTTTTAGCAATCAAGCAAGTAATAGATCTGAATGTATTGTATGTGCTTACTATCTTCTAACTAATTTTTTAAAAGTGTTAATTGTAGAGTGGGTTCCAGAAAATCATCTGAGTTCTTTTCTGCTCTGAATATTTCATTTACGCCCCTTCGCTTGGCAGAGTTCAGTTGTAGTCACACCGTCTGTTACTCTTACCTACTTTACTGATACACAGAGTAGGATGGGATGTGATAAAATTGGCTGATGGTCTGATGTTGTTTATGGGTGACTCCGGGATGTGGGACTGCCATTTTCCCAGCTGTCTGAGCTAAGACAAATGACACTGGATTCTTGGCAAAAGATGTATATTAGACATTGATTGGATGGAATGGGGGGCTTGGACATAATTCTGTTAGCAAGCGTTATTAAACAATGTTTGTCTTGCCGTTCAGTGTAACTGAAAACGGGCCATTTAGGAGTACTTAAGAGAGTTGTGAATACTGGGCCCGAGCAATCAGCAGCAAATTAAGGTTTAAACCAGCTTATTTTTTTGTTCACACTAAAGGCGCTGTAGGGTCTTGTTAGTTACATGTTGCTGAGTAGGAGCATTGCAATGTAGGAGAAATGAAATAAAAAGCTGCATAAATGTCATTTAGGAATTTTAAATGTAATTTTCTTTCCTTGTTCTGCAAACAGTTATTCACAGCTCATAGATCTAGTACACTTAGGCTGAACACTTCATTGAAAATCTCATCTCTTCAGAAAACCTATATCCATTCTGATAAGGTTCAGCTCACTAATTTTAGCTTTACTTTATTTTATTTTATTTTATTATTTTATTTTATTTTACCCTGTTTTAAGACTGAGAATTCATGGAGCAATAAAGCGAAGAGCATTTGTCAACAGCAAAAGCCTCAGAGACGCCCCTGCTCTGAACTTCTCAAATATCTGACTACGAATGATGATCCTCCTCAGACCAAACCAGCAGAAAACAGGAACAGCAGCAAAGAGAAATGCACCTCCAAAAGGAAGCCCCATCTGCAGTCTCAGACAAATCATCTGCAGGGTAGGTGTGGGACTGCAGAGTACAGCTTTGGTACCAGCAGTAACCCTGGGAAGCTGAAGTGCTATGGTTGGGAATACCCTCAGTACTTCTTCTGTTCTTTGGATTAGTATTGGAAATCCAGCATCTCGTCTGTGTAAAGAGAATTTTTAAACAGTATAACGAAGTTAGAATTAGTTAGCTAGATTTAGCTTTTAGACATTTTTGATCGTTTTATTTATTGCCCCAAGCCTCAGAAAAGGATCTCAGGAAAAGTTTAGCAAATATCACATGGCAATATACCAAGCTAGCTGGAGATACTTATTCACAGAGAAGTGTAGCACTACATAAGAAATCATTATACCCCTAAACAAGTTTGGCAGGCCAGTTCATTAGTGAGCTTCTTTCTCTTTTGCTGGAGTAAAACTGAGGGCATTGTTAACCTGCCACATAGCCCTTAAGAGACAATAAATAGTGCTCTCACTGCTACAGAGAAAACAATAAATGTGTCATTCCTGTTAAAGCTGGAATGCTGGTTTGTAATTTTATTTTGTAAATAGTTGAAAGTTTAGATGCCATCCTGATCTTTCTCATTTTTGGATTTTTATGGTCAAAACTAAACACTTGTGTTGACTTTTAGTATCCCCTGATGTGTAAAAAACTGGTCTATATTACAAGTAGCTTCTGTGACAGAGATGCAAGAACTTAAAGCCTCCTCTCTCACATTCTCTCCCTCTCTTTCCCTGTCTGTTTTCCCACGATAATGGAAAGCTGTAAAAGCTTACGAACCCAAAGGGAGCTTTTTAAAATTATTGCTACTTTAAAATACATCTATGTATTGATGTTGGCGTGGCATCTGAAAGGCTTCGTGCCTATCTCAGACACATCAGTGCCAATCCTGGATGCCTTCACTTAAGTCAGTGGAAGTTACCTGTCTGCAACAGAGATCAGGATGTGACCCTAAATGTGTTGTTTGGTATTTTCAAAGCAGCAGTTGTAAATTGTATGTTCTTTTCTCTTTTCCCCTCCCTCTTTCTTGCATTTCAGCCTCTATCAAATCTGTTTTCTCATTCTGCACTAGGAAATATAAGCAAATTTAATAAAAATAATCTTCCCTTCCTGTCACTTAATATTGTTCTTGCAGCTGTACGTTCTGACATCCTAAGTAAGGGTTTTCTCCATTATGGACTCAAATTATCTGAATAGTATTTCTCATATGAAGGAAATCCAACTGCTCTTAAAGCTTCTTTATGCCAACTGCCACTTCTTCTGGATGGCTTCAGCAGTCTGCTTTCACAGCAGAATCCAGACTGAACTCTACATGTGAAACCTGCGTCTGTTACTGCCAGAAGTTACAGGGGCTTTATTAACACTGCTGGATGTTAAGGTGGCAGGTGATAAGGTGCATAATGTATAACATGCTCTACGCACATGTATGTTATACCCATACAGAGATGTATGTGCACACAAGCGTACATACAGATTATAAAGTCCTTCTATTCAGATCAGAGCTGCTTTTTTTCCCCCAGCTGAGCAATTATGTAGATTCAAAGTCAGTGCACACTGAGCTGTGGAAACAGCACAGAGGAAGGGTTAGGATAGTCCAAAGGGACATATACCTAACAACTGTGCTTAACAGATGACTGTGATTTTAGTGGCCTTGCAGGTGAATTTGCAGGCACAGAGAAATTACGTTCTTTAATTTTCCTGTGCTTTAATTTACAGGCTTCTGAAATGTTTTTTCAGCAAATTTGCCTCATACACCAATATATAACTTCAATATCAATGGATTTGCATATAATGCAAATACAAGAATATAATGCTTTCAGCTTGGACAGTCAATTCATGCAAAATCAACCTTGCAAATTCAACTGATATTTGCAGACCTGCAGTCATTGGTTCATACATTTAATCAAAGGTACAAGAAAATTGGCTCCTTTTGTTTTAAAAAACTATCACAGTCTGAGATTTTCTTTCAGAGTTAGGGAAAACTCACAAAGGATAAGTCAAATGTTGTTTTCCTTTAGGGTTACTGTTGCAAACTTATTGCAAACACACGGGAATGTCCACAAATGCATTCATGCCAAAGATCATCTGTGGTTTTGCACTGAAATTTGCCCATGAGGAAACGTAGTTCTTTTGAACCTGAATGTTTTCAATTTACAGGGACAAGCAACTTGATGTGAACTTTTTTAATTAAAAAAAACCCCACACTACAGTAGACCCTGAAACTCTAATAAACAGGCACCATGTAAAATGAACAGTGTCTTGGCTAAATATTTACACTATCAATAGCTGTATGTGAGTATGAATCCTTTGCAGAAAGAGTGTTTGGTCAAGCTCTTGCCTAGCAATAAGAAAACTGATGGGTGTTTTGGTATGCAAACTTCTCAGTGGGAGAACTCTGTGATATCGGCCTAAAATTAATACATGGGAGTGTGAGATAATGCCTTGGTTCTGTGCCCATCTCTGGCAGATTTGCACTGTGCCTCAGTGCTTCAGAATTTAATATGAGTATACTCTGATGTGGGACTATTCTGTGGGACTAATAAGAGCTAGAAAGAGACTTTTAAGAGATGTAAATAGCTCTTACACATTCAGCTTCCTTAGCCTAAAATGGTTAAGAGTGTTCAGATTTTTATTTCAAAATAAAAAAAAAAAAAAAATGAAAGCCTTTGTATAAAACTTTATACCAGAGCCTTACTGCAAGATCTGTTTTTTTAAAGCCAATTTTACCTCCAGGTAGCCACAGGCAAACATTAGTATTCCTAGATGTATATAAATTGCACACAAAGATGTGTCAGGTTACATTCAGTTTTACTGCACCTGGTGTAATGCACAGATCAGTGACTGTGCTGGACCAGACAAATAACTCATTGAGCTGCATCTCCTCACTCCAGCAGTGACTTCTGAGGAAGGTGAACCTGAGGTGAACACCTGAGCTTCCATGTCTCATATGGGGAGGAGAAGAAACAATATGCAGCTTTTGAGAATTAATTTTTTAAAATGTTATATTACTTCAGGAATGCTCTAGAGCATATAAAAGTAATCAATTTGCATATAAAATCCCTTAATGTTGATGGGAGCTCCAAGCCTGTAATGAATATGAAATATGCAGTAGTGACACTCTGGACAAAAGATCTGCAGTGCAGGAGTGTTCAAGGGGAACATTTTGTCTTAAGTAATTAATCTGCAGAAGAGATCCCCTGCTGTTGTTCTTGCTACAATGCTCTCTGTGTTTAAAACATCAATCTAACTTCTGAAAAGTAAAATTTGCAAGTACTATAATTTTTAATTTTAAAGGCATCTTAGTTGTATTACAACATCCCGATTCTTGGCTTACTCTGAGAAAATACAATTTTGCATGAGTAAAAGCTGCAAAGACTTACATTTTTATAGCCAGAGCTTTGTTTTTTGCGTATGTTGGGATTGTAGTGCTGAGAGCTTCAACCCCATTTTTAACCATCTGTGACTATGTCCATGGTTTGTCATAGTTTGCAGCATAATTTGCAAAAATTTGGACTATAACTGGTTGGACTCTGGCCTCATAGAAACAACCTATTCTCAGTGCTGTATATAAAATTGTATCTTGTAGAAGTAAAATTAACTGAATATTCATAACGTTCTGTTCCTTTGTAGTTATTCTGCTGCTCCTGTTTCCAAATAAAACGTGAACTGTAGTCTAAATTAACACTGAGAGAAGTAACATTTTCACAGTGTATCCTGTAGAGTTCTTCATTTATTTTTAACATGTACCACTCTTCTTCTGAAAGGTTCTTGTCATTTGGGTTGTGTACTGTATTTCAGAGGTACAGTAATTGATGTAAATAATTGTTGAAATTTAGATGCCCTTTTGGTGCTAGTAAATAAGGAATCAGGATGAGTCTCTTTATTTATCTATCTGAGATACACTGAAATGGCAATTGAACTATTAGAGCCTGGCCCTAACTGACTGCCACACGATTCCAATGCCAAAGTATAAAGAAATGCTTGCAGTATACTTTACAGAGAGTTTAAATATTGCATAATTGTTTTCTTTTTTCCTTTAGCCAAACCAACAAGTTTATCACTTCCATTGACACCCGAGTCACCAAAGTAAGTACTAAAAAGTGCAAACATTTATAAAAGGGAGGGGTGTTCAGTAGATTTTGGCTACAGCAACTCCATTTCAGCTTGTTTTTATAAATGTGCCCTGTCTTCCAGTGATCCCAAGGGTTCCCCATTTGAGAACAAGACTATTGAACAAACCTTAAGTGTGGAACTCTCTGGAACTGCAGGTGAGAAATGCAAAATGACGACTCTTTCTTTAAGCATGGCTTGTGTGTGTTTGTTTACTTTAATATAGCACAGGTATGCTGAGATCTCACAGAAGTCTCCAGTAGATTCACTTCAATGCAGTTCAGCATTACATTTTTATCCAGCTACCTGAGAAGACACATGTTTGAAAATATGGTTCCAAACCTACACAGGAGAGCATAATTTCTGAGAAAATATGAATGAAACCATTTATCTGTTATATTTCTCCATTTCCCCATAGATTTGTGTACAGCTGAGCACCATCTTTCAAAGGCAAACCCCACAGCACAGTGTAATAGATGTTACAGATGTAAAAGTTATGTCATTCAGTCTGTCTCCAGGCCAGTCTAGGGCTGTACATGACTGCATGTTTCAGTGCTTTGTCATTTCTAGATTAATACATCACAAATAACAGCTTTCTCCTCTACCATTGAACAACTAATTGTTCCATAGCTTAGAGGTAATTTTTAAAAGTGGCATTCATTTTGTATTCCTGCTTTTTTCTTTTTCTTCTATTAACACACTTCACACAACCTCCCTTTATCTTCCTCCTCTTTTCTGATCCCTGGATTTGTACCTTTTGAAGATTTGTAGGATTTTTTTATCATGTAGTGGTTTAGTTCATGCATCAGCCATTTAATCATTCATTTAATTTGTCTGCTCTTCTTTCTGCTGAAGTCAATTCCTTCAGACTCAGATCTGTTTTATGGCGTTCCTCTGAACTCTTTTTTGCCTCTGTTTTCTTCAAGTGTCCTGAGCTGAGCACAAAAGAACACATTGAGCTCCACCTGAGCTATTGCCAAGACCATTTTCTTTCTCAGCTGTGTAATATTGAAAAATAAGAGATGTACTTGGCATGTGCTTCTCTCAGGATAGCAGTAGGTTGTAAACTATCTGATCTCTAGCATTGAGGGGGAAGGGGTGTATTGCAAAATTTGTCTTCAGGTACCACAAATTAACTTGGTGCTCCTGAATTCAGTGGCAGCAGCCCAGGCTCGGTTTGGGTAGATGCACTGGGCTTTCACTTTCCTACCACCATCATTGTACTTTTTCAGAATTTTTTTTATTAGTTCAGCACTAAAACATGAACACTTTTCCCTGCTGTCTCCTGGAAGCCTTCAGTCTTAAACATTCCTCTCACAGCAAAAGGAAGCATTCTTCCTGTACATCTTCATTTTGCAAGACCAAGATAAACATGGCAAAATTCACTGTATGCAGGAGGATAATCCTGTTCAGTGCCAATAAGTGAAGTGAAGTGGAGTGAAGTGAAGTGAAGTGAAGCATGGAGAAGCCTCTTCCATCACTACCGGACAGCAAGTCTGCACAAGAGTGCCCATTTGTAAGTCAGTGCTTAGTGCTGCCAACAGAAAGGGGCAGATGAGGTGACTACAGCAGCGTGGTACAAGCAGCCGTTGAGATCACTGAAGGAAGCAGTGTTTTCTCCCAGCCAAAAAGTCAGCAGCCTGCTTTTCCATCAGCTGACTAGACAGAAATTGAGAGTCAGTCTGACCCCTGGACAGTCCTCTGGTATTGCGTCCATAGTGGCAACAGGAATGGTCTTGGTATTACCAGATTCATTCTGCTCCATCAGCCGTACACAGAAGAGGAAACAAAACAGCTCTGTAGGTGCTTGGAAAACATAATCAGGAGAACTGGTGCATTAAAAAAAGCAATAGAAGCTGGGAAACAGCACAACTGGCCACGTATGTAAATAGGAATGCTCTACTATTATTCTGTGATTTCTTTTCCCCTCTAGAAGTAAAAGAACTTACCTAGGAAATAACCTGATGATATTCAGGAATAATAAGAATTGGAGTGTTGTGTGGCCAGGGAGCTGGGCAGCGTTACCAAGCAGTGTACATAATGGTGGCTCTTGGACTTCATGTTGCACTTGCTGTGGTCTTCACAAGATTTCAGGAGATCATGCAGTAGCTCTTTTAATCTCTGCCTGCATATACACATAGTTTTATTTTTATATTAATGTATGTATGTAAGCCTATAAAAATATGCATGTCTTGCTTTTTAAGTAATTTGTACTGCAGTAGTTTTGTGTCCTGAGTCTGCTTGTGCTGGAAGCAAAGTACATAATAGAAACAGCCTGGAGTACTGAAGAACTTCCAGCATATTGTGTGTGTGCATGTGTGTGTAAATCATGGCAGAATTGGGACCCACTTCAGTTTAAAAAACAACCAAAAATAAAATAAGGAAAAAAGTAGTGGTAGTAGTGATTAATAATACCTTGAAGTTCTTTAGTGAGAACCCTGGCAACTCCAAATTATATCCA